>JAZKJV010000720.1:1253075-2506150 GCA_037367405.1 Ottelia alismoides | reverse complement strand
AAATATTACTTATAAATTTAGGTGAAATAAAGAACCAAGAATAAAATCCCCATAAAATTCATTTAATAAATAAAATGATTATAAAATATAGGCAAAATACCAATAGGTATACCTACAGACTACATACACCTATTTATTTAAGTATGCAAATAAACTCCTAAAAATCAAATAAAAATATATCTACACTTACAAAAATAAGTTATAAATTTATAAAATAAGAAAATAAAATAATAAAATAAAATGTACAAAATAAAAATAAAATACACAAAATACATATAAATACACGTATAAATACATTATTAAAATAAAACCATAATAAAATACATCAAAAAAATTAAATAAAAATCATAAATAAATACTACATCATTTAATACACAATTTTTATTTTATAAACAAAAAATAATAAATTCATTTATTAGGTTAAAAAAATAAGTCAAATTCGGGCTGATATGGACCAATTAGAGGCCACGGATTGTCGACCTCCGGTCAACTCCCCCTGCACCTCTGACTCCCGTCAGAACTGTCCAATCCCCCTTATTCTTGCATTTTTCCCACCTGATTTGTTGCTCCATTGACAACCATCACTTCATGAGATTTATGCCCCGTTCATTGAACATTCACGCCGCTCATTTAGATTGCGCGTACATAGCCTAGATTCTTTGATCTGAGCCGATCAATAAGGGCGTATACACATGTTCTTAAATAACCCATCTTCTTCCTCCGAACTTTTTGGCCATTTCACTAGCCCTAGAGCGCCAACCGTCGGCCAAGAGTGCATCCAGGTGATAGCTGGAGGTCCCCTGAAGGTCGTGGAAGCTCGCGGAGGAAGGAGATGCTCTTAAGGCGGCGCTCCGGCAGCCGTCCCGCTCCTTGGCCCAACCGCCAAGTTTGAGCTGCGCATTTATTTTTCTAGGTAGGTTTCATTCCCTGCTTTTCATTTCTGCATTTAGTTTAATCACTAGTCCCTAGGTTTAGCGTAGATTAGCTGATTCGTAGTTCACCGGAGCTCAGCTCCGGCGAACCATTTCACTGTGCTCTCGACGTGTTCCGACCGCCACGACCATCCCATTCCATTCCCTTCCAGTTTCTTCATCTCCCAGCCAACTTTGACCAACCGTATCCTTCTTGGATTCACGACCCGAAGCTTCAACTCCGTCGCTTGCTGGAAGCTTCGCCACCTCATCCATTTTTATGCTAACAGCTTCAAACCCCAGGTCGAGGGTGAAGCCCTCGAGCCATGTGATCTTCCTGTGTAGGTTTAGTGCGCTAAGAAGCACCAGGAGTCGAAAGTACATGCCGCCAGAGGTACCTGGAGCAACTTGACTTCTCCGACCTCGCAAGGGCACTCCAGTGTGCCTCTGACCAATCCAAGAGCTCCAGCAGTTAGAGATACCTTCCAGGAAGCTAGGAGGACCCTTGGGAGCAGCAAAGACCGGCCGGGGCGTGAGATCTCGTCGGAAGAAGCTCGCCCCGATGAGCCTTCTTCCATGTTCTTCCATCTTCGTCCCCTACCGTCGGATGAAGGGAGCTCCTCCAGATCGAAGCACAACCGTCCGATGGAGCAGTGTTCAGACCATCAGATCATCTCGTATGATCTAATCTTCACCACCCATCGTCGAAGCGGCATCGGCAACGTGGAGGCGCCATGTGTTTAAGTCACGCATATCAGCCGTAGGATCCAGCGCCTCTAGGGGTAAATTGCAAACATAACCCCCGCCCTTTTTGTATTTTATATTTAATGCAATAAAATAAATTTTTAGTGTAAATAAAAATTTAATTTTTGCAAAAGGACCCCTGTGTTTCTTGAAATTAATATTTGGTCCCTCTGCGCCTCACGTGCCGTCCCACGTGAGGCATGTGAAAATTTGCAATGTAGCCCTGGTCATTTTTGTAAATTGTAATTTAGTTCTAAAAATTAAAATTAATATTTATTTATGTAGGTATTTTTGCACAATGCCCCCTGGGATTTATTTTATTTGCAAAAATGCCCCTGCTAAGCTGTTTAATTTTTATGTCTTTTATCTATTTATTAAAATTACCTATGTAGCTCCTAAAAATCCACAAAAATTAGGTTAGATGCTTCATGTAGTGTACCTTCACGCTATGTGTCCATTCTGCATTTTTTGCATTTAACCTAATTATTAAAAATGAAAAAGGAGCCCTTTTTGTACTGTTTAAATTAGAAAATACAAAAAAATTATAAAATGTTTTGAAAAATTACAAAAAAAATTATATATGGTATATTTATAAATATATTGAGTCTAAAAATTGAAAAACCCTAAAAACAAGAAAAAGAAAAATAAAAAAATCAAAAAGCTCCAAAATCCAACAAAAAATAGAAAAACCCTTAAAAAATCCCAAAAATATATTTTTCTCTTTTACAATTATCTATATATTATTATTAATATATTAAAATTAATTTGGGTAATTTTTGAACTTATTTTATATTTTTAAAACCTAAATTAATTTCGGCTATTTAATTAGTCCTATATTAGGGACATTTTTGGAATAAAAAAAATAGAAAAATTCCATAAAAAATTAACAAAAAAATATACAAAAACAGAAAGAAGCAAAAAAATATTATATGTAATATATATTGATTATTTATATAAATATTTAACCTTATACTACTCCTCTCTCCTCTTATATATATATACCTCTTTATATATATATAACTATATTATATTATTAAAAATATAAAAAAAATGAAAATATAAAAACAAAATAAAAACTAAAAAAATATAAAAAATATAGAAAAATTAAAAACCCACAAAAACAATAAAGGATTGGACCTGATCATTGAATTGAATAATTGCACAACAATTTTCACCATACAACCTTTCGCCTCCCAGTGTTCGACCTCTACGTGTGCTTACACCTATACACATTTGCATGTAGAGTTATAATAAATTTTAACTCCACATTTTTGGATATTCATTGCATACATTTATTGTGGGTTAATTGTTGACTGATTAGGGATTCTATCTGAGGTCAACTCAGCGACTGTCGATCCACCTTTTGGAAAGAGACGACCTTGGCAAAATCTCTTTCATCAAATGGCGCCATTACCGGAGAGGCAACGGATTTTGTATGATTTTATGTGGTTTTCATTTATTTATTTAATTCTTTGCTGATGTCCATTATATATATATATATATATTTGATTTTTATTTTTATTTGACATTATTTGATTGACTGTTCTGACCAATCTTCTTTCTTTGATGCGAGGGACCGCCAAGCGAAGGAGGACCTCCTAGGAGGACCAGTGCACCCAAGCCAGGCGGAGTTGTCTCTTCTACACGAGCCAACAAGAGAGAGCATCGAAGGTAGATGGAGAAGAAATTTTGGATGGCAGTCTCACTTTTGCATTTTATTTTAGTATGTATATTTATGTGAGAGAGTGACACTTGAATTGTAATAATACAGGACTCTACAGGTACACTCCGACTTCCGAGGTCCAGTGCCCGAGGGATTGTTCCCTTGGGGGCCTCGATGGTTTTGACGCTTTTTCTTTTCTTTATTTTATTTTTATTATCTTGTGTGAATGAGCCTTAGCTATAGGAGTTGCTTGCTCGTAGAGTTAGGTCCAAACACCCTAATATATTTGCATGTACCTATAGTTCGCTTTGGACCTAGATCAAACTCTAAATAGTCGCCTCGCCATCTTCGAGCCTACGCACCGTGAGCTCACCCTGCCAAGCGCTTCTCCTGAACTCGATGTGTCGAGAGGAGGAGGGGTGAGCCTAGACCAGACTCTTGGCTTGAAGATCGGCAAGCGACTTGTGGTGCTTCACGATAATAGCAATTTCTGAACCTAGGGCGATTTCTTCGGCTTGCATTTGCATATAGAATAGGTTTCAAATTTTGTTCTGCATCCCGCATGGAGAGAGCTGGAGGCACTGTAAGTCTTCTTACTTAGCATGCATCATCGATTTACGACTTGCATGGCTTTTCCAACCTTCTCCCTCTGTTTTTGCCAACCTAGGATGCTTAATAGAAATTAAAACCTCGATAGGCACGTGCATTGAAAATACCCCAAAAAAGTGAAAACCTAAATAAAATTGGGATTGTTAACTCTATTGGACCTAAAAATACAATATAATGGATTCCTTGTCCTGCGGAGAGCAACCCCCTCATTGTATACATTTTAAATTGCTTACGTACACACTAAGGAGTAGAGCCCAAATCCCATTAAGCCTCCTAAGTGTTTGTACAATTTTTTTGGTTCTCACTTAACTCTAAAATCGAAAAGAAAAATGGTCGTCACATGACGGTCTTCACTGTGTTGAGTAGGTGAATTGGGGGTTTGCCTTGCTTATTGGTTGTGACATGGAGTCCATTAGGTTTCCATTCATCATGTGAGTAGTCAGTCCCATCCGTGTGAGTCATGCATTTTTCCTCTTTAAGTCTCTCTACCTCTCTTATACATATACCTCTTCATATGCATCGAGTCGTGATATTGGTGCTTGAGCTCAATCATTCTTCGCCAAGTCCTTCGTGTCCCTCTTCTTCATCACTTTCCTCGTATTCTTCGTACCATCCTCATCTTCTCAGGTTCAAGGAGAGCAGGCTCTTCGGACCACCATTTTGACGGTGTTCCCACCTTGTGGGGAACACCCAATTTTTTCTATGTCCTGATCTTCTCGCCCGCCCTCCTCGTCCCCTCTGTATCACTCTTCTACCACCTGTGATATTGACACGCAAGCTCAATCAGCTTCTCCACTCTAGTATGTTACCCTTCTGATCCACCTTCCTTGTGTCTCCCATATCATTTTTCAATTACCATGGAATGTTGTGCACATCGAGGAGGCCCGCATCGAGGCTTTTATGATTACCCTGATTATTTGTGTAAGCCGGGCCGATGATTGAGGATGCTGAGATGGATATACTACTCTTGGTGGATTTGACTCCAGTTACGAGCGTATGAGCTTATTGAGGATTTTTGATGATGCATAAAGCATAGGTGTGATGCATTATTGAGGAATTTTAGTTCTCGCACACCGGATTGAGGATGTGGTATGATGCGATGACTTGGTGATAATTTCATGAGTACTAATTGATCTATCTATTTTGAGGTTCCACCCATCTTGATTTAGAGGATTGAATGTTTATTCTAACTTGGACTTCCTGATAAAGATGTGTGGATCCTACATGAACCTTCTCATCTTCTTGATTGACACATACTTGATCTCTTGACTCTTTGATCCACCTATGGCACTTTGAGGATTTATGATTATCTTTCATGTCGTCTCAGCCAGATTGGATTTACCAAAGGGATGTTTTGTGATTGACTTGATTATTTGCTCCCTCACATGATCTTATGCCCTATGGATGATTGAATGCTTGAATGCTTCTGAGGACCTGAGATTCTATGACAGCATTCCCATGACTTACATTAATCTAGCTTGCAGTACTCCCCGAGGACTATCTG
This sequence comes from Ottelia alismoides, assembly GCA_037367405.1. Lineage (NCBI taxonomy): Eukaryota > Viridiplantae > Streptophyta > Magnoliopsida > Alismatales > Hydrocharitaceae > Ottelia > Ottelia alismoides. Next base: position 2,500,719 of record JAZKJV010000720.1, on the reverse strand, counting down.
CGGGAGCATGCGACACTCTATTGACACTCGTTTCCCAATCTGATTATGTCTCTGTTCTGCGGAGCATGGAGTCGAGTCGTTTTATATATATGATTTTGGTCCCATCCTGAGTTGCATATCCGATCTACATATCATGGGACCCATCTGATTAGACTCCTTTGAGTCTGCTCGCCTTGACGGTCCTCGCAAGGTTGAGCTCCTGATATCTGCTATTTTCATGCCTAGCTGGCAGCACGTTCCCCGAGGGTTGTCTGTGGGACACTGCCACATTCTATAGACTTTCTGGTCTCTTCTACTGGTAGCCGATATGTCGCCTACTGAGACCGTACCTGATGATCCGTCTGATGGATCACTGACGCCTTTGCGTCCACTCGCCTTGATGACCCTCGTAAGGTCGAGTCTTTCTCTGATTATTCATTGACTAGTATGTACCATTCCCCGAGGGTTATCTGCGGGAGGGTAAATCACCTTGTAGGTACTCGGTTTACTTCTGGTATCTCCTATCTGTTGGAGCACGAATCCGAGTCTTCTGAGCTATGTACTTAGTCTCCTCCCTAGTTGTGTCTCCGATCTGCGGAGCACGGAGCCGATTTTCCTGATATATACTTGGTCTCCTCCCTGGTTGTGTCTCCGATCTGCGGAACATGGTGCCGAGTCTTCTAATTATTCTCTGATTCTGCTCACCTTGACAACCCTTGCAGGGTTGAGCCGTGACTTGCGGTATTCGGTGTATCTCCTGTGATCTTCCAACCTCATGACCACCGAATGCCACGATGTCTCCTATTCTCTATCTTCCATATCTTATTGAGACTATGATTGACCGGAGGAATCTGTATTGTTCCTTCTTCCTACCGATCTTATAGTATCGGCTCTGTTCCCTCATACTGACCCTACGAGCCGATTGACGGCTTCATGCTATCGGCCCCCGCTTTACTTTCTGATTTGTTTGTCCCCAGTAGCCAACACCCACCTGACTGCATATTCGAGTGACTTTTCACTGTCTGAGTGCGTCACTGTTCTCACAGGGAGACAATGGAGCAAGTACGGTATTCACTTGTCAAATACTGTCCTGTACTTCACCAGTTCTTCACCACTTGTATATATGTGTGCCTTTTTTTTCTCCTGTATGTTTTTGTGTGCCCCAGATCTATCGCCATATCTTTGTGTCTACACTTAGGACGTACCTTGTCATAAGTATAGGGGGGTACACATCGCGTTTTTCTTTCCTTGTTCAGTTTTGTCACTCCTATTGTTGCCTATACTTAGGGATATCTTACCCTAAGTATGGGGGGAGTGATGCGTATATTCTCCACGGTCTTTTCATCTATCTGTATATATCTCTCTTTTCTTCTTTTCTTCTTTTCCTTTTCTATGTCCTGTATTTAAATAAAAAGTGTCGCCCCTTTGTGTCAGTTTTCTGTACTTAGGACGTACTTTGTCCTAAGTATAGGAGGGTGCACCCCTGATTTGTTAATTCTTTGATCTGTTTATTCCCACCCTTGACCCTCCCTACTTTGTGTACAGTCTGCTATACTTAGGATTACATGATCCTAAGTATAAGGGGGACAATCAACTTCTCATTCATCCATTTCTTATTTATGTAATCTTTAGACTTTTCTATACTCAGTACCAGTTATGTCTTGTCCTTTTTTTTTGATCTATGAGGACATAACTCAAGCTAAGTATAGGGGGGTCGTATATACTCTGTATATACTTCAGCCATAACTCGTACTTTAGTATTCTCTTAATAATATGGCTAATAATTCTTTAAATTCATTAAAACCTTAATAAAAAGATGTGATTATTCCTCAAATTCTTTTTGTATATATTGATTATAAATCAGGTGAAAATGTTTTTTGCAAAATGTTTGAAAAATAGTTTGAAAATCTTTGAGAAAATCTTTTGAAAACTATTTTGAAAATGTTTTGTTACATGTTTTCAACCTTTGTTAAAACGTTTTGGTTTGTAAAGTTTATTTTCTTTGTGTGAAACAAAATGTTTGAAAATTTATTTACAAACGGTTTGAAAAATGGTTGCAAAAATATGTGATTAATCTATATATGTTGTTTGGAAAACCTTTGCAAAATGATTTTCAAATGTGTGTACAGGTCTGTAAAATGCTTGTAAAAAATTATTTTGTACTATAGTTTTTCAAAATTGTTTGTAAAATGGTTCTCAAATAAATTTGAGGAATAAAAGCATCAGTATATATATGTATAAATCAAAAATAAAATACATACAATTCTTTATCAATTGTATATACACCTAAAATAAATCACTTTTTTAAAACCTGTGAATTATGTAAATCCTGTAAAATAAAGCGGCACGCCCATGTAAATAGTTGTACATATTTTATACGTTGAGTGCCAAAATTATTTTATTTGCAAAAATTCTTTGTATAAAATTCTTCTCTTTGTTTTCAAATTCTTGGAAAAATTGCATTATTCTTTGCATATTTGTAAATAGCATTTGCATAGCATTCATATTCTTTGATTGAGCTTGATTATTGAACTAGTCCAATAAAGTCGAATATTGGAGCTCGGTTGGACCTTACTGCACCTAATTGCACTGGAGCCTTATGGGAACTAGGTTTAAGGTACTTCAGGTATATTCAGACTTAATTCTTTGAGAAATCAGGGCTGGGTTCAAGTCACCTCAACTGACTAACTACAACTTTTCGAGACACATGCACGACTCTTGTCGGCCGTGACCTAACTTGGACACCTGCACCTTTCACTTGGCTCAACTCAGTTGGAGTGGTGAGGGGGTTGGATTTGCCAGTCTGAGACGCACACGGGTGGAAACATTCATCCTCGTCTAGGGAGGGAAGTGCACCCCAACCTGGTCCAGTAGCCATGAGGTCTAACGACATGAGAGTGTGGGTTGCAATAAAGCTTCAAAAGAGGGATAGTCTTCTGGCTTAAGAGGAAAAAGTCCTTATGTAAATGCTGCTGTAAATAGTATGTTGAAAAAAAAATCTCCAAAAAAGTGGACAGGCTTGAAAATAAAATAAGGTTCCTGCCGGAGAATGTATATATGTTGTATAGAAAATAAGCAAGCTCGAGCATCAAAGTTATACCATGTGAGCCTGCAGCTGGATGACTTGACTACACTGGTCTTGCATCCCAGGATAGGTAGCTACACTGGCTACCGTCCATTCTTTTCTCTACCCCCTCCTCTTGAGTTGGATGACACTTGAACTTAGAAGGGAATACCCCGCTCCTCGAGGAAAGAGCTGTTAGACTGGGGAATCATTGGGTTGTCAGTCTGGAGAAGCTAGTCTCTTTGTCATTTCAGTTGGGGAGAGCCACTATCACTTACACTGTACAACTCAGCTTCATAGTCATAAGGGCTTGCGTATGATGTAGGCTAGTTCTGACCTGGCTATTGAGGTAATTTGAACCGAGTTCTGTGACTCTCGAAGGCTGTTGTGTTTTAAATTTGGTTCCCGATTAGGTTCCACACATATTTTCACACCAATGTCTAACCTGAGCTCCAAACTTTGATTTTATACAGATAAGTTTAATAATCATGATCAATTCAATCTATTCTTGAATTCTTTATTTTTGCTTTTTCTTTTCTTCTTATTCTTGATTCTTTTAGAACTTATTGCATAAGTATTTGCTAGGGACTAGCAAGTATAGGGGGGTGATGAATCTCCATTTCATCACCTTTATTCTATCATTTTGGCCTTAAAAACCCCAGCAAATGCACGTAAATAACATCAATTTATCCCTAATAGCATTCATTATTTATTGTACTAATTGTACATAGAATAAAGTTTTTAATGCCAAAAATATAGAATAAAGAGAAGAAAAGAAAAAGGAATAAAATATTGCAAATATTTTATGACCCGAACCCCGAGACCAAGGCCAGCATGGAATTGGTCGACAAGGAATAAAGTAGTGGGAGATAAGGGCCAAGAGTACAATAAATAACTCATTTATTTATTCATCTATTATGCATTTTTGACACCTATTTTGTATATAATTAATCATTCATAAAATAGAGAAACTTTGTACATGAAAGTTGTAGATAATAATGTGAATAAAATTACAAAATTGAGTTTGTAAAAAATAATATACAGTGTACATTTTATACACAGAATAAAAAGCCAGAATCTTAACTTCACAGACCCATATCTTGCAAATAAAAATTCAAAATCCACCAAACTCACCTTTAATTGTATATAGCTTTCCAAGAAATATTTATTAAAATTGGTTTCATAATTTTTGGAGTTCATCTGTGAAAGTTAGGTTTTTGGCCCCCCCATTGTACAATCTACCCGAATAAAATATTCAATTTATTTTTCATTCATTATTTCTATAATTTTATATTTTTAGAATCTTGTAAGTAATATATGTAATATATGTACATATTTAAATTAGAATAAAACAAAAAGAATTTGTAAAATAAAATAAGTCTATGTTATACATAGGCAAAATATATATGCTATCTATATGTATATAAATAAAAAGGGATTTTATTATTTTATTCTTTATTCACCTATATTTTTATAATATTGTAAATATTACTTATAATTTATTAAAAATAAATACAAAATAAAACCCCATAAAATTCATTAAATAAATAAATGAATATAAAATATAGGTAAAATACCTATAGGTATACATGCATACTACATACACCTATTTATTTAAGTATGTAAATAAACTCCTAGAAATCAAATAAAAATATATCTACACTCACAAAAATAAGTTATAAATTTATAAAATAAGAAAATAAAATAGTAAAATAAAATGTACAAAATAAAAATAAAATACACAAAATACATATAAATACACATATAAATACATTATTAAAATAAAACCATAAAAAATACATCAAAAAATTAAATAAAAATCATAAATAAATACTACATCAATAAATACACAAATTTTATTTTATAAGAAAAAATAATAAATTCATTTATTAGGTTAAAAAAATAAGTCAAATTCGAGCTGATATGGAATGTTGGCCTCCGGTCAACTCCCCCTACACCTCTGACCCCCGTTAGAGCTGTCCAATCCCCCTTATTCTTGCATTTTTCCCGCCCGATCTGTTGCTCCATTGACAACCATCACTTCACGAGATTTATGCCCCGTTCATTGTACATTCACGCCGCTCATTTAGATTGTGCGTACATAGCCTAGATTCTTTGATCTGAGCGGATCAATAAGGGCGCATACACATGTTCTTAAATAACCCATCTTCTTCCTCCGAACTTTTTGGCCATTTCCCTAGCCCTAGAGCCCCAACCTTCGGCCAACAGTGCATCCAGGTGACAGCTGGAGTTCCCCTGAAGGTCATGGAAGCTCGCGGAGGAAGGAGATGCGCCCAAGGCGGCGCTCTGGCAGCCGTCCTGCTCCTTGGCTCAACCACCAAGTTTGAGCTGCGCATTTATTTTTCTAGGTAGGTTTCATTCCCAGCTTTTCATTTCTGCATTTAGTTTAATCACTAGTCCCTAGGTTTAACGTAGATTAGCCGATTCGTAGTTCACCGGAGCTCAGCTACGGCGAACCATTTCACTGTGCTCTCGACGTGTTCCGACCGCCACGACCATGACATTCCATTCCCTTACAGTTTCATCATCTCCCAGCCTCCTTTGACCAACCAGATCCTTCTTGGATTCGCGACCCGAAGCTTCAACTCCGCTGCTCGCCGGAAGCTTCGCCACCACATCCATTTTTATGCTAACAGCTTCAAACCCTAGGTCGAGGGTGAAGCCCTCGAGCCATGTGATCTTCCTGTGCAGGTTTAGTGTGCTAAGAAGCACCAGGAGTCGAAAGTACATGCCGCCGGAGGTACCTGGAGCACCTTGACTTCTCCGACCTCGCAAGGGCACTCCAGTGTGCCTCTGACCGATCCAAGAGCTCCAGCAGTTAGAGATACCTTCCAGGAAGCTAGGAGGACCCTTGGGAGCAGCAAAGACCGTCTTGGGCGTGAGATCTCGTCGGAAGAAGATCGCCCTGGCGAGCCTTCTTCCATGTTCTTCCATCTTCGTCCCCTACCGTCGGATGAAGGGAGCTCCTCCAGATCGAAGCACAGCCGTCGAATGGAGCAGTGTTCAGACCGTCGGATCATATCGTATGATCTAATCTTCACCACCCATCGTCGAAGCGGCATCGGCAACGTGGAGGCGCCACGTGTTTAAGTCACGCATATCAGCCGTAGGATCCAGCACCTCTAGGGGTAAATTGCAAACATAACCCCCACCCTTTTGTATTTTATATTTAATGCTGTAAAATAAATGTTTAGTGTAAATAAAAATTTAATTTTTGCAAAAGGACCCCTGTGTTTCTTGAAATTACTATTTGGTCCCTCCGCGCCTCACGTGCAGTCCCACGTGAGGCGCGTGAAAATTACAATGTAGTCTTGACGATTTTTGTAAATTGTAATTTAGTTCCAAAAATTAAAATTAATATTTATTTATGTAGGTATTTTTGCACAGTGCCCCCTAGGATTTATTTTATTTGCAAAAATGCCCCTGCCAGGCTGTTTAATTTTTATGTTTTTTATCTATTTATTAAAAATACCTATGTAGCTCCTAAAAATCCACAAAAATTAGGTTAGATGCTTTATGTAGTGTACCTTCACGCCACGTGTCCATTTTGCATTTTTTTCATTTAACCTATTATTAAAAACGAAAAAGAGCCCTTTTTGTACTGTTTAAATTAGAAAATACAAAAAATATAAAATGTTTTTGAAAAATTACAAAAAAAAATTATATATGGTATATTTATATGATAGGGCTTTATCTTGTGTAAGGACCCCGACAGGGAAGACTGACTATTTTGATATCAACATTGGTTTACATCAAGGTTCAGCTTTGAGTCCATTTCTTTTTACTTTGATTATGGACGAGTTGACAAGTCACATTCAGGATGAGTTACCTTGGTGTATGTTATTTGCTGATGATATTGTGTTGATTGACGAGACTAAAGATGGAGTAAATGAGAAGCTTGAGGTTTGGAGACATGCATTGGTGACTAAAGGCTTTCGTATAAGTAGGGCTAAGACGGAATATATGGAATGCACCTTTGATGGAAGCAATGGTAAAGGAATCGAGGTGAAGATTGGTGACGATAACATTCAGAAGAGAGATTCTTTTAGATATCTGGGATCTATTTTGCAACATGATGGGGAAATTGATGGAGATGTTACTAATAGAATAAATGCAGGCTGGCTAAAGTGGAGAGGAGCCTCCGTTGTTCTTTGTGATAAGAAAATTCCTTAAAAAATTAAAGGAAAGTTTTACAAAGCAGCCGTGAGACCTGCTATGCTTTATGGTTCTGAATGTTGGCCTGTGAACCATAGACATGTGCAGAGAATGGCTGTAGCAGAAATGAAAATGCTAAGATGGATGTGTGGACATACACGTAAAGATCAGATTCGGAATGATGCAATTAGAAAGAAAGTTGGTGTAGCTCCGATCGAGGATAAGATGCGAGAAAACCGCTTAAGATGGTTTGGTCATTTGCAAAGAAGGTCAACTGATGCACCGGTTAGGAGATGCGAGTGTTGGGATGTTGAGCCGGCTAAGAGAGAGCGAGGACGGCCCAAGAAGTGTTGGAACGAGACTATACAAAGGGATCTTAGCTTTTTGGATATAAGTCCGAGATTGACCCAAGATAGATCTGAATGGAGGCGAAGAATCCATGTAGCCGGCCCTACTTAATTGTGGGAAAAGGCTTTGTTGTTGTTGTTGTTGTATATGGTATATTTATATATATATTGAGTTCAGAAATTGAAAAACCCTAAAAACAATAAAAAGAAAAATAAAAATCAGAAAGCTCCAAAATCCAATAAAAAATAGAAAAACCCTTAAAAAAATCCCATAAATATATTTTTCTCTGTTACAATTATCTATATATTATTATTAATATATTAAAATTAATTTGGGTAATTTTTGAACTTATTTTATATTTTTAAAACCCAAATTAATTTCTTCTATTTAATTAGTCCTATATTAGGGACATTTTTGGAATTCAAAAAAATGAGAAAAATTCCATAAAAAATAACAAATAAATATACCAAAATAGAAAAAAGCAAAAAAAATTATATGTAATATATATTGAGTATTTATATAAATATTTAACCTTATACTACTCCTCTCTCCTCTTATATATATATATATACCTCTTTATATATATATATATAACTATATTATATAATTAAAAATATAAAAAAATGAAAATATAAAAACAAAATAAAAACTATAAAAACAAAAATATAAAAAATATATAAAAATTAAAAACCTACAAAAATAATAAAGGATTGGACCTGATCATTGAATTGAATAATTGCACAACAATTTTCATCATACAACCTTTTGCCTCCTAGTGTTCGACCTCTACTTGTGCTTACACCTATACACATTTGCATGTAGAGTTATAATAAATTTTAACTCCACATTTTTGGATATTCATTGCATACATTTATTGTGGGTTAATTGTTTACTGATTAGGGATTCTGTCTGAGGTCATCTCAGCGACTGTCGATCCGCCTTGTAGAAAGACACGACCTTGGCAAAATCTCTTTCATCAAGCACAAAAGGTAAATATGATTTTCTTCATTGAATGGGGAAATGAGGAGTATACTGAAGGATATGGAATGATCTTCAAGTGCATCATGGAAGAGTGATGATCGTATCATACACGATCAAGAGCGATTGGTCGCACTAGTTGCTCGGAGCAGCGGAATTTTAAAAAATTTAAATGATGAAACCACATGATCCAAGAACATTTCTTCGATCGTTTCATCTAACCACATAGAAGATATAGGAATGCCTCTGGGAGCGTGGTTGCGTTCGAGCCTCTAATGGAAGAGACCTCATGTCTCAAGTCCAATCCGTCGGAGGAGATGCTTCCAAGCGCAGGGATAAGTCATGTGCTTCTTGCAATCCAAGTCATTGATCTAAGTAGTGGATCTCCTGATCTCATCTCACAAGATCGAACACCTTATTCACGATCTCCACGCACTAAAGAAGATGAAGATCCAAGAGTTGTCGAAGCGGGCACAACAACAAAGGCGACCTTCTCCTTATGATAGTGGATGGCCACTCAAAAAGAGAAGGGAGGGAGTATGTGTGAGAATGAGAGGGGGAGAGAGAGAGACATCGTCAAGATTGCGTAACTCGAAGAGCAAAGGGTGCCTCTTCTTATATAGGGATTTGGGAGTCCATGGATCTCAATCCATGGACAACACACAATCAATGGATAAGATTGATTTGTGTTTCTTTCAACGGCTAAGATGTTGTTGTAAAAATACAACATCAAATGATTTAATTTAAATTAATTTACATATATAAATCAATAAAATTAATTTGAATTCAAATCACTTTTGATTATAGAAGAGATAATGAGGAGACTAAACTAATCCCATAAGACGGGGGGGGGATGACTACTCTTCTCCACATGGAGAGGTGTAGCCGTCCACTCCTCTTGAGTGGATTTGGTCAATCTCCTCTAATTATCATGAGATCTCATTATCTCATGATATCTCTTTAATTTATAGTAACACTTGTTATGAATATTTTTCACAAGAAATAATTCATAATTATCCGGTGAAAATTTTCAATCAAGACATTGAAATTATGTGAATCTTATTTACAACAAAAAACAAAATGTATTTATATTTTCAATTAATCATTCAATGTGAATCCAATTCACATTAACAATTAATAAACAAATATAAATCACATAAGTCTCTCTCTAATATATTAGAAATTGTATTTATTATATACATGGATAATTGGATAATGCTATTCACATTATCCATATATACAATAATTAAATCTCATTTAATTACATTGGATAATCATTCTCGTGCATTTAGATAATGTGAATCAAATTCACATTATTCATGATAATTAAATCATATTTAATAGTCCACTTCTCAATGCTTAAATATAATTCAACTTTGGAATTACTCTTGAACTCTTTCAAGAATAATGCGCTTTCTCCACATATACTTGGAGATAAGGACAGAGTGATTGTATTGTTCCACGTATAGTGACTAGGATATTGAGATCACATCACAAATTCAGATCTCATGGACCTCTCATAGATGCTTAATTGAATAAAGGACACTAATCTAATCTTCTCATTGCATCTGAATCTCATTCAGATCAATGTCCAACCCATGGTCCAAGATCGGATTAATTCTCTACTGAGAGGAGCTACTAAAATCCATACATGTTTCATCACTCCCTTGGAATGAAAGCGTAATGGTTATGCAATCGTTTATGATCACATCATCCTCAGGTATTCCTAATACATGTACAACCTGCATATTGGAAGACCTATGATGAACCTAAAGATATTGATCAATTTTATACTGTCATCTTCAGGGTTTCATCGTCAAGTTTCTCACTCTTGGTCATTGGGATTTAGTATTGATCATATGCTTTCCAAAAGAATATATCATACCTTCATATTCTTGTCATGCTTCTAAAGCTTGATGACCATGCATGGAATTTGATTGTTCCCAAAACCTCATGAATGAGCTCATGTCTTCTGGTTCATAAGTGAACATGTATGTTCCCTTTGAGACATTGTATTACTCATATGCCCTTACATGCACACCAACTCGTCGGTGTATAGACCTTGGTTAGGTCATCAACCTATTGGTCTGCCAAATGTACATACTTAGACATATAGCAACACAACTGTCTCTGGTCAGTGGATGTGTGCCTATATTGTGACAGTATTCAACCTAGGACTTTGGTTATCTCGATCTCGCTAAGTGAACCTTTTGACCAAGCTAATCTGACACCTCCGAATCTCTATTCCAATGAGAGGACTTGCATCAAGAGGTCGGTCAGATATCAGCTTATATGAGAAAGGATTGCCATCTCTTACTCAGGCTGGAGATCATCTCTTAACAATCATTTGACGGTGCTCGACGAGTCCTCAATCTAACTCCTTAGATATTCATCCAAACACCAGTCTCTATGATTCTATTACGGAATCAACAATTGTATGATTATTAAGATGGCCATGGTACATAACCCTAATTGTATAGAGGGACCTTATAGTGCATTCATTCATTTAACCTCAGAAAAGGGAGTGAAAAGAGAATCAATAACGTTTGTTGATAAATCAAGCATTACAATAACATTTATTGTAGGAATGCTTCGCCTCGGGCTCACATGGCTAACAACTTCCCACTAGCCCTCAGAACTATTCAGGTACAATCCTTAAACCCATACTCATAACATGCCAGTTGAAAACCTTCTGTGTTAGAGGTTTGGTAAGGGAATCAACAATGTAGTCTAGGTTCCCTAGGCTCTTTGCTTTGGCGTCCGACAAGGGATGTTCTGTGGCAGAGGCTTACGATTATGGTTCGTGGAACCCTCAGTTCATTGTTGATATCCCAGAGCGAAGAATGAAGGAATTGGCTACACTGCGGGCTGAGATGCCCTCTCCTACTTGTATCACACAAGGAAGAGATCATTTCCTGTAGGAGGGGGCAGATTCTCTGTGAAGAAGGCCTATGAGATGTTCAGGGGGAGCCCGGTTGCCTTGGATCAAATTTTAGGGTACAAGATATGAAGATAGTTTGGGCGAGCAGGGTCCCGAACAGAGTGAAGGTCTTCCTCTAGTGCCTTAGGAGGGGTAGGGTCTGCAACAAAGCGAGAAGGGGCAGGTTGTTTGGAATCACAGACACAAGCTGCGATAGGTGTGGAGTACAGCTAGAGGACGCAGAGCACTTATTCTTTATATACCCCTTTTCGGTGCAGGTTTGGAAAGAAGTGGAGGATCCATGGGTCTCTCGCACTAGTATGACGGATTTCTAGCAAATTGTCAGGACAGTAGGAGGCAATTCGACGGATGACTGCGCTATACCATTTGGAGCACTTTGGGATTTGGCTTCTTATTTCATGCAGATGTCAATGCTAAAATGCGGATGTTATCAATGCATGCATGAATGCTAATTATGCAAAATTGGTGGAAATATTCCTCTAATCACTCCAGAACAAGGCTCTATTTTCAACTTTAAGAGTGATGAATCACAGATTCATCATGCACCCTGAATTTTTTCATTCCTTTCTATCATCTCCACTGCCTCCTTTTCTTTTCTATACTTAGGGATATCTCACCCTAAGTACAGGGGGAGACAGTCTGAGTATGATATGTTCATTCCCACCTTTGAACCTCCCTACTTTGTGTACATTCTGCCATACTTAGGATTATTTGATCCTAAGTATAGGGGGGGCAATCAACTTCTCAATCGTTCATTTCTTCATTTATTTATTCTTTAGATTTTCCTATACTCAGTACGAGTTATGTCTTTTCAATTTCTCTCTCTCATCTATGAGGACATAGCTCAAACTATGTATAGGGGGGACGTATATACTACGTATGTACTTTATCCATAACTTGTACTTTCGTATTTTTATTAAGAACTATGGCTAAAAAACACTAATTAAATTCATTAAAATCACTTAATAAAAAGATGTTATTATTCCTAAAATTATTTTTGTATTTACTGATTAATAAATCATGTGAAAATGTTTTTTTGCAAAATGTTTGAAAAATAGTTTGAAAATCTATTTGAAAAAACTTTTGAAAACTATCTGGAAAACATATTGTTCAATATTTTCAAACTTTTTAAAATTGTTTTGTTTGGAAAATTTGTTTTCTTTGTGTAAAATAAATTATTTGAAAAACTATTTGCAAATGATTGGAAAATGGTTGCAAAAATATTTGAAAAATTTATACTGTTTGAAAATCCTTTGCAAAACGATTTTCAAATGTGTGTACATGTTTGTAAAAAGTGGTTGTAAAAATTATTTTGGACTATATTTTTCAAAATTGTTAGAAGAACCTTTTTCAAATAAGTTTGAGGGATATATACATCATGCTAAAATTCTTTATTGATACATATCTATAAAACTGAGCACTTACCCCATATCAATTCTTAAAATCTACTTCTTGTAAATATAAGATCCATTCCCGTGTAAATATTTGTACCTAGTTTTTAGCCAAAATATTTGTTTTCAAAAAAAATCCCAAAAACATTTGCAAAAATTAAAAATATCAAAAACATTTGAAAATAAAAAAATGCATAAGCATCATCTTTTACAAAAATTCGTAAAAAGTTCAAAATCTTTAAAAACTGCATCACACAAATATTTTATGCTTTCTGCATAGCATTTGCATGCCAATACCATTTTTCGATTAAGTTTGATAGTTTATGATGAAACCCAATTTCATCATCTTAATTCTGTATTATTAACCCCCTTGCTTAAAGTTGTGTCAATAAAATCCTGTTAAAGTCCTGTAATTATCAGAGTCCTTAATAAAATAAAAACCACAAAAAAATTCACAAAACTAAAATCTGTGGTATTTTTAGCCTTAAAAATATCCCTAAAAATATTTCAAGTCTTTGTTTATCTCATCTCCGGTTTTGGTCAACATAAAACTTGTAGATCTCATCGAGATCTACAACTTTCATGTTTTGAGTTTTTTCAAATTCGGCCAAATAGACCCTCAAAAATAAGCTTTTCTTTTGGAATAATCTGATTGGGCCACGTGGCCTGTTCTGAGTGAGCCACGTGGTCCGCCCTCTTTGTCTCATCCGCCCTCGCCCAGGGCCGTTGGATCTCTTCTTGATCCAAACTCCCCCAGGGCTTCATAACCGCCACTCATTCCCGCCTTATTCTCCTTACGCCACGTGGCGCGTTGTCCACCGTTCAATCGCGCGCCCGATGATCCATCACCGCTGTCCATTCCCGCTGCGTCCGCAACCCTACGATCACGCTTCAGAATCAATCACCACTGCCCGCCAGTGCTGTGTATGCAGCTCGACACGTGGTGCATGCATCGCCCTTCGATCGCTTCGCCTCAGATCTAATCGGAACCGTTCTTTCGCGCCCAATAGTCAGCCATTGGATCTCACGATCCAACGGCCAGGGCTCCATCTTTTTCCTCCCGCAACCTCCGGCCGAGCCCCGTGCCTCGCAGACCTCCATCCCCCTTCCATTTTTTGGCCATAGCCCTGGTCATCCTCTCCACTCTCTAACCACCCTAATACCGAGCCCATTCATCCATGATCCTCGTGCATGTCTCCATTAACCACAATCCCCTCTCATTGATCCACGATCCCCAGTCAAACCTTGCCCATCACCACCTGGACCCATCAACCCTCACCTTTAAAAACCCTGTCACCTCCCTCGTTCCTCCTCGTCCACCTTCATGAGGGGAAGGCCCCAACCCTCCTCCTTCTCCTTGTGACAGGGGGAGAAGTCCGGATCGAGCTATGATGACCCAAACGCCCTGGTGAGACCCGCAGCTACTCCGCTGCGTCGCGATGGCTCCCCCCCGCCCGAGCTCTGAGGATTAGCCGCCCTCGACGTGCGACGACCCCGGGTCATCGATACGATGCCCAGCCCAGGCTTTCTACTGCCATAGCTCAGGTAAGCCTTCCTTGAACTCCCCTGTATTTTTCTTGATTTTTCCGTAATTCTCCATGTTCCTAGATGCAACTCCGTGCTCATTCAAACCCCCCAAATGCTCCACCGAACACCAGCCACCTTCGCCAGCTACTTCGATCACCCCCGTCCTCCGTCAGAACCTTTATCGTCCCAGGATTCCTCCTCCGCCGGAGGTGGAGGAGGACACAATAAGGGCTCTGCTTCTCCGCCCCTAAGCCCTCCTCTCACCATAGCACACACGCCTTGGCTTTCACCTAACCCCCTTGCAGGTCTAATTCTTCATTGGCCGGACCTCGGGCGGAGCCGAGTTCTAGAGCTCCGCCTACGGTGACCAGGTGTCGACAACAGATTCCACGTATCCCCTCATCTTCCTCGAGCATAGATCTTCATCGTCGTGGAACTAGCTTCCTTCCCTGACCTTCATCGAGCACGCGAGGCGCGAAGGAGCTCCAGGCCTTCCGCTGGAGCTCCAATCGCGCCGCCACCCAACAGGGGAGGAGAAGAAGCAGATGCTGTTTGATCTCGCCCCACGGCGGAGATCCAACGGCCTTGGAGCATCCACGTCGCCTTCCCGGAGCACGGAGGCTTAGTGGGACCGAGCCTCGCCCGAGGCAACCTCGAGCTGCCATGTGGCCCGAGCCACCTCCTACGGCCGTCTGAAGCTGCGCCGAGCCTCGCCCCCACCCGAGCCTGAACTCACATGCGTGAGGCACGTGAGTTCTAGGCTTTTTGCATCGGCACCCTCGCAAGTTTCGCATATTGCATCCAGGTCCAGATCACGTGCAGGTCATGCGTATCTTGGGCATTTTGCATTGATACCCTCGCGGGTTTTCAAATTTGCAAAAATGCCCCTGTGCGTGTGGGTTATTTACAAGGAAGGTCCAGATTGTTTTTGTTATTACTTTTTAGTCCCTCCTAGGGACCCGTTTGCAATTTTATTTCATGTTTTATTTTAGTTATGCCCCTGTCTTCTTTATTATATATCTTGAGCATCGTACGTCAATTTTAGTTGATTTCATTCTCATTTCAAAGCTTGCTTGATGTACTTTTTAATGGCATCTTTAATTTCTTATTTTGGATATATGAAGTTTTAGGTATTATTTTGTTAGCCATGTGTCACGTATGCCTTCTTCAACTTTTAAATCAAGTAGGTCGTGCGCGAAGGAGCTCCAGGCCTTCCGCTGGAGCTCCAATCGCGCCGCCACCCAACAGGGGAGGAGAAGAAGCAGATGCTGTTTGATCTCGCCCCACGGCGGAGATCCAACGGCCTTGGAGCATCCACGTCGCCTTCCCGGAGCACGGAGGCTTAGTGGGACCGAGCCTCGCCCGAGGCAACCTCGAGCTGCCACGTGGCCCGAGCCACCTCCTACGGCCGTCTGAAGCTGCGCCGAGCCTCGTCCCCACCCGAGCCTGAACTCACATGCGTGAGGCACGTGAGTTCTGGGCTTTTTGCATCGGCACCCTCGCAAGTTTCGCATATTGCATCCAGGTCCAGATCACGTGCAGGTCATGCGTATCTTGGGCATTTTGCATTGATACCCTCGCGGGTTTTCAAATTTGCAAAAATGCCCCTGTGCGTGTGGGTTATTTACAAGGAAGGTCCAGATTGTTTTTGTTATTACTTTTTAGTCCCTCCTAGGGACCCGTTTGCAATTTTATTTCATGTTTTATTTTAGTTATGCCCCTGTCTTCTTTATTATATATCTTGAGCATCGTACGTCAATTTTAGTTGATTTCATTCTCATTTCAAAGCTTGCTTGATGTACTTTTTAATGGCATCTTTAATTTCTTATTTTGGATATATGAAGTTTTAGGTATTATTTTGTTAGCCATGTGTCACGTATGCCTTCTTCAACTTTTAAATCAAGTAGGTCTTCTTAATTAAACATGAAATTAATGCATGTTAAATTTGCTCAACATTCTGACCTAGGGCATTTTGTGTGCTTTGCATTTTCATAATCTTTGCATGATAAAATAGAATAAAAAATGCTTGTTTACTTTTGATTTAATGCATTGTTGTCTTTTTGCATACTTTGACCTATTAATTTTTAATTCAACACTTAGTCAAATAGATGAAAATCCGGATAATGCGAGAAAGGCTCGTGTCCCTGAGTTCGACCTTGGTATCATACCAAGTAAAAAAAATTACGACCATCTGATTTTTATTGATATATCTAAATGAGATGGTCTTTTGATGAGCCCATTTCGGCCCGACTGTGATGACAACTTCAAGTGGTAAAACTACACTTTTAAAGGGCTGATTTGGCAACTCATCAGTTTAACAAGTCTAAGTAAAATCCGGAGATTGGAGCTTGGTTAAACCTTAAATCTACCTAATAGCAGGAACCTTATAGGAGTTGGAATTGAGGTACTTCAGGTCTAGTTGACTTAATTCTTTGAGGATTACGAGATTTGGTTCAACGAATTCTTGACCGCCTAAGTAGAGTATTTCGGAGCACACGCACGACTCATGTTGATAATGACCTAACTTGGACATCGGCACCTTTCACATGGCTCAACTCAATTGGAGGGGTGAGGGGATTGGATTTGCTAGTATGAGACACATACAAGTGGAAACATTTGTCCTCCTCTAGAGAGGGAAGTGCACCCCAATCTGTCCAGTGATGAGGAATTCTAAAGACAGGAGAGTGTGGGTCGCAATAAAGCTTCAAAAGAGGGATAGTCTACATGATCAAGAGGAAAAACTTCCTATATAAATGTTGTTGTAAATAGTATTTCAAAAAAAATAAAATAGAAGCAAAAAATATCAAAAAATTAGATAGGCATGTATAAAAATAAAATGTCTGCCGGAGTGTATATACTTGTATAAGAAATAAGCAAGCTTGAGCTTCAAAGTCAAATTATGTGAGCTGGCAGCTGGATGATTTGACTACACTAGTCTTGCATCCCAAGATAGGTAGCTACACTAGCTACTGTCCATTCTTCTCTCCACCCCCTCCTCTTGAGTTGGTTGTCACTTGAACTTAGAAGGGAATACCTCGCTCCTCGACGAAGGAGTTATTGGATTGGGGAATAATTGAGTTGTCATGCTGCAGAAATCAGTCTCTTTTTCATTCTAGTTGGGGAGAGCTACTATCACTTACACTGTACGAGTCAAATTCATAGTCGTAAGGGTTTGCAATTGAGTTAAAGTATTCTGACCTGGCTATTGAGGAGACTTTAGCAGTGTTTTAGGATCCTCGAAGGTAGATGGATTTCGAATAAGATTTCCATTAATGTTCTGCCCGCACTAAAATTTCAAAGGTCTGACTTGAGCTCCAAACTTTGATTTTGTGAAGAGTAGTTTGATAATTAAACTTAATCCAATTTTCTTCTTTTTCTTTTCTTTGTTTTTCTTTTTCTGCACTTATTGCATATGTGTTTGCTAGGGACTAGCAATGGCATGTATAGGGGGATGATGAATCTCCGTTTCATCATCTTTATTCTACCATTTTGGGCTTAAAAAGCCTAGTAAATGCGTGTAAATAGGCTTAATTTATGGCATTGTATTAAAGATTGTTTTTAATGCCAAAATTATAGAATAAAGAAAAGAAAAGGAAAAAAATAATAAAATATTGAAAATATTTATGACCCGAAACCCCAAGACCTAGGCATCTTGGTGAATAGGTTGACAAGGAATAAAGTAGGGGGAGATAAGGGCCAAAATCAAATAAGACCCCTTTTATTTAATTCATTTTCCTTCATTTTTGGAACCTTTTTTTAGTTAAATTTTTTACGCTACAAATAAAGATACTTTGTACATGTAAATTGTATATAATTAAATATAGAAAAATATAAAATTGATTTCACACAAAAATAATCCACAGATAAAAAATTATTATCTGAATAAGTTTCCAAAATCCCAACTTCCAGACCCATATCTCTCAAATGTAAAATCAAAATATATAGAAATCACATTTAATTGTATATAACTTTTAATAAGCTATTTAATGAAGTGGTTTAATATTTTTTGGATTTACGGTTTGAAAGTAAGGTTTTGGACTGCAACTATATACTTATACCGATTAAAATATTCATTTTATTATTATTCATTATTTTTATAATTTTATATTTTTTATAATTTTCTAAATATTATTTATAATATATGTACATCTTAAGATAAGAATAAAACACTAAATTAAACATAAAAATAAAATACTTGTATACAATACATAAGTAAATTACCTATATCTATAACTAGATAAATATTATCCCTAAGTATTTAATTATGTATATTACTTCAGAAAAATAAAATAAAAATATATTAAGTGTATAAAATTAAGTTTTAAATATATAAAATTATTAATAAAATTAAAAATACAAAATAAAAATAAAACGTTAAAATATATAGATAAATATACCTATATATAACCCTCAAAAGGCAACTTGTAATTTTAAAGCTCTAAAAAATAATTAAAATCATAATAAAATATTTTAGAATATAATAAATATTTTTTGTTTAATAATCTAAAATTACTATAATCATTTATTATTTTAAATTCAATTTACGAATCTTTTTGCCAAGGAACTTTCTGGTTGGTCCTCGTGGACCAACCAGAATCGTCCATTGATTGACCTCGGTCAACTCTCTGACCGAGGTCTATCCTGTATTAGAAGTGGTTTTTGACCCGACTTCGCATATTTTTCAAGGATGTGTCATGCATTATTTCGTGATGCATCCTTCTGCACTTTTGATCCTCATTTATTGTTCTTATGCAACCATGCATTTTTTAGATCTTTGCAACGTTGCATCGAGAGATACGCAGCGATCCTTGGAGCCCGTCACCCCTTGTACAAAACCATCCCTCTGACTTTCCCTTGATATTTCTGAACCGCCTTTTGACATGTTTTGCTCCTCCTCTCTTGTGCTCCGGACTAGTGGTGGTAACAGCACTACCTCCAACAGAGTAGGGCAGCATTGGACGAGTCGTTGGCATGCTTCCAACACCTCTAGTGGACGTTCGCAGTCGAGGTCCTATCTTGTCGCTCCTGCGGATGAGGTCCACTTTTTTCTCTTCATTTCCTTGAGTTTATTGCTTAGCATACCATCCAGGTTCAATTAGCATCTTTATTTCATCGAGTGATTCAGTGATTCACCTTCGCCACCCATCTCGCCAGAGCTTGTTCCGGTGATTCCTTATTTCGCATCGCCAGTTCATTCCACCTAGCTACGGGTTCAAGGCATTTTGCCCTCGACCCTATCTCCTTTTTTCTATAGGTCCACGTAACTCGTAAGAAACTGGAGGCATTAGGACCCCCGCTAGAGATACCTGGAGCTTCCTTGCTCCTCTGCCTTTGCTAGCCACCTCCAGCGGTCATCGTCCCTTTTTGAAGCCACCTACGTGTAGAAGACACCTGCAAGCAGCGTTCCGGCCATTTTGGAGCCTCGGAATACCACAAAGGAGGAGGATCGGAGGCGGGGAAGTTTGTCGTCGCCGGCCTTCTTCCTCGTTCTTCCCGATAGCCTTTCCATCGTTCGATTAGGGCCGCCTCCCAGTTCATCTTCCAGCCGTTGGATGACATGGCCCCCGTCACCGTCCGATCGTCCATAGTCTTCTAATCTTCGGCGTTCATCTGAAACGTCATCGGTGTGCCTTGCTTTGACACGTGGATTAGTGGGAGGAGTTCCACCATTCGATTAGCAAAGAAGGGGGTATTTTGCTACTTCACCCCTTTCGTTTATGTATTGACTTATTAGTTTAAAAACTTTAATATGCTTTTATATAACTTTTGTAAAATTTACAAAAGACCCCCTGCACTTTTCGTATTTGCAAACACGTCACCTCATGTTCTTGCGCACGTAAGGTGTGGGCATTTTACGTGGGGACCCTCGCTAGTTCTGTTATTTCATATTAGTTCGGAAACTTTTTAATGCAGTTACAATATATTTAGATAAATTACGGATTAGACCTAAGATTTTTGGAAATTACAATTTAGTCCCTACTAGTGGTGCACGTGTTCTGACAGGTGATTTTTGGAGATTTTGGAGATTGGTCCTATAACTTTCTTAACACATTTAGTATTTTGTGAAATTTACACTTTGATCACTAGAATTTTACATATTTACAAAAGTACCCCTGCTAGGAGTGTATTTTCTCTTTATTTCATGTATTTATTTCATGCATCTCTAAACCTCTAAAAAATCCAAAAAAATAGCCTTAGCTCCCTGTTGCATTACACAATCATGCCATATTTTTATTTCACATTTTAGGCCTTTTAATATTTATAAAAAATAAAAAAAATTGTGTTTTTATCTCTTTTTGCATTAGAAAATACATGAAAAATATAAAACATTTTTGAAAAATTCTAGAAAAAATAATTTATATTTACTTAAGTATTTTACAACTTCAGACCAAAAATCACTAAAAAATATAAAAGAAAACTCCAAAAAATAGAAAAACTATAAAACTCTTTATAAAAATTTAAAAAATCCATAAAAAAATCCAAAAATCTATTTTCTATTTTCTAATTTTCTTTATTTTACTATCGTTATTTTAAAAAAATTGGAGAATTTTTTACCCAATTTTATATTTATATCTCCAATTCAATTTTGGGTATATATTTAAACCCAGTTTTTGGGTATTTTGACTTTAAAAATATTTATAAATTAGCAAAAATTCTTGAAAAATCACGACAATAGTATAAATTTATTAAAAACCAAAAGTATTTTAGTTTCTTATTTTTTGTTATTTTATTAATTTTTTATTAACCTTAGCTTACATTGTATATATATCTTTTTTTGAAAAAGAAAAAGAACATATAAAAAAATATAAATATAAAAAAATATAAAATCAGAAAATAAAAATCAAATATAAAAATATAAAATTAAAAAATAAAAAATAATTTAAAATTAAAAACCCACAAAAAATATAACCTATAAACAATTATATCACAATCACTTCTCAGCATTCATTTCCCTGATCTTCCTGCTTGTTCGTTGTGTTCGACACTCTACACTACTTGCACCTATACACATCTTTGTTGCAGAGTTATAATAAATTTAAACTCTGCGCACTTGCTTCTCGTTGTTTGTTCATTATTATGGGTTAATTGTTATCTGAAGTTCGGATTTCACGTGATCGATTCGACGACTGTGTTCACGCCTTGTATGGAACACAAGATCGCTCGATTTTCCGCTTCAACAGGTGGTCATAGACAACCAACATGAGAAAGTAGGAGGGAGATGGCAGAGGTGCAACTAGTGCCTTCTCCCAATTCGGAAAGGGAAAGGCCGAAGAAGAAGACGGGCAATGGAGAGGTAGCTCAGCTGTCTGATTGGTCGAGATCAGACTGCTGAGGCGACCTCATGTGGTTTTTTTTGTTTTATTTTTTTATTTTATTTTTTAATAAAATAAACGAAAATAAAGGCTAAAAATGGGTCACATGTGGTGGCTCCTGGAGCTGCCACATGTCAGCCTCAGAAAAATTGAAAAAAAAATACAAAAATAAATAAAAAATAAATAGCAAACGACCTCTGATCAGAAAAGTTTCTTCACGAAAGTTGTTCGTCTCAACAGGATATACACCTTTTATGAAGTTATCAAAACCAAAATTGATCAATTACACAAAGTGATATCTTTGGGGTATCCCACGTAGAAATAATACCTTGATTTTTGGTTTAATATTTTTTTGTCACTTTTAAAGCAGATACAAATATGGAAAAAATATGGTAAAATAAAAGATAAATATTTACACATTAATCTTTTTTTTGGATTTATATTAATTAAGAAAATACATAAATAAAATAAAATGTGAAAATGACAACTTTTACACGGACTTTTGGTGAAGACGTAGGCTTAGTTAGTTTCTTTTATTTCAAGCTCATTTTGGATCTAGTTGTTTGTGCATTTTAATAAAACTTTCATCAAAGAAAGTAAATGAAAAAGAAATAAAATAAAATGAGTTAATTATGTACATAAAATAAGAGGTCAAAATCATGTAAAATACAAAATGTACAAAGAGGTCCAAAACCCAACTCTCACCTATGAGCTCTGATTCTTTTGAACTGGGTCTTGTTTTGAAGGTATTTGAATGTATATTAGTTCAAAAGTGAGTAGGATCAAATCAGACAGTAGATTAGAGAAATATCGAGGTTTTAGTGCGAAAATACTACCATTAGGGTTTGTGTTTTTCGTCCACTTATTTAATTCAGTAATGTTTTTGTATTTTTCATTTATTCTTGTTAGTGATATGTACACAGTGGAGGTGATTTCAGGTAATTTGGAGTTAGCATGAATTAGTTAAAAATCATAGAATTTTGGCTATTTTATTGGTCTATCGGACTAAGATTTTTGGCTTCTTATTTTATGCAGTAATAAGTGATAAAATGAAATTATTATCAATACAGGCATGAATGCTAATTATGCAATATAAATGAAGAATTGCCAATGAATTTCGGGGATTTGAGCTTAATTAGTCATTTTTGGAGTGATGACTCTGAGATTCATCATCCCCCTATAATTAAACCATGCTCGTCCATGAGCATCAAAAGAAATGCATTGAGGTAAAATGAGATTGGGTTCTATACTAAGGCAATGAGCACAAGGTGGAAATTGAACTAAACCTGACCTTTGGATTATTAGTATGGCGGAACTTCTATGAGACTTAAAATTTTAAAATTATTAGTCTTCAAGTTCTACACATCATTGTCTCAATTTCGGCTCTGAAGTCATCTTAGATCAGTCCTCCTCCCAAAGCATACACCATGAACATTGAACAATCGACTCATGTGTGTGAAAGGTTTTAGCTCTTTCCACCCAGAATGCTGGACTACCATGCATATTTCCTCTCCAATAACTCGTCCTTAGGGAGTCAGGTATTTCCTTCTAAGGTTTGTTGCATTGTGTTCACAATCGAAGGTGGGGAGAAATTGGAAGAAGGAGAAAAGAACCGGAGGGTGACCAGTGTAGTCACCTCTCCTTGTGAAGCCGGCCAGTTTAGTCAAGTATCCTCCGAGATCTGCAGGTTTTCTTGAAGCTTGGACCTTTTTTGGTTAAATATTTATTTTGTAGTGGCTTGTTTGTGTTTGGATTTTTGGTAGCACTACATGGATCTTGTTGTGCCCCTACAGATATGGAATTTTTTTCCATACATGTTTTGGGGTCTTAGAAAAAATGTGCCCAACCGTGCATCCCTATTCCGAAGCTTTATTTCAACCCGTACTCCGATCTTTAGATGTCCACACTACCAGAAAAGAAACTCACACAATCTTCCAACACCCCTTCTGGGTTCAACTAAGTGCATAGTACAAGAGTACAAATTAATTCCCTATTTCAGAGTTGTACCAAGAATGAATAGACTAGGTTTGACACTAAGGGTCAAAAGCTGCACATTGTCATGTCGAACTCGAAGAAATTAAGTCAAAGACCTGAAGTTTCTAAAATCCTATTCCTCAATGAAGTTTCTCTGAAAATTAGGTGGATTAAGGTAAAGTCTAGAACACTCTCGATTTCTTCTCATAGCTCAGTTCAGAACCCAAGGACTTTTCACAAATGCAAATGCATGTAATGTTGGATGAAGTGCAGGTGCATGAAATGCAGACACGAAATTTTCTTATTTACTTTTTTTTTGGATTTTTTTAATGCAAAAATGAATATTTTCAAAATATTTGGTTGGTCACAGTCAGTTTTAGTCCCAAAACATTTTTTTTTCAAGCTAGATACCCACCTTGTAAATACATATAGACTTATGCGAAGGTACGAGCTATGGGTGAAATATATAGATAGTATATATACACACCCCACTATACTTACCGAGTGATGTGTCCTCAAAGCACAAGAAGCGTAGAGAAGACATGGCTCATGCTAAGCGTAATAGAGAGAAAAAGAAAATAATAGAAGTTCGCCTGCCCCCCTACACTTAGACTGTGAACAATCTAAATATAGAAGAAGAGCAAAAATGACGCGGTCGGAGATGTAAGTGAGGAGAGTATATACAGATGGCATTGGTTCCCACTATACATAGGCTCTAGTCAGTCTAAGTACAGAAGAAGGTGGAAATGGAGCGATAGTGAGAAGGGGTTTATGAGGAGAATGGTATATACAGATGGCATTGGTCCCCCCCTATACTCAGGCCTTGGCCTAAGTAGAGGAAGAAGATGTACAAGGAGAAAGATCGGGTCGGGAGGGAGGGTAGCTGAAGATTAATGTGGTTTTCGGCCAATCATTTTATGAGCATGCGGTGGGAAATCGTAATGATAATAAGAAGATGAAGCATATGATTTTCAACCACTGTCAGTGTTATCCTCAGATAAATAATATGGGAGAGTAGATGAAGCTTTTTAATAAGATGATATCCAGCCATCATCGAAGTTATCCTCAGAGGAATATTATTTGAAAGTGGAGGTACTCCAAATATTCTGGTTCTTTAGATGCCTTAGTTTTTTTTCAGAATTTATTCCTTCTTGGGATCAAGCAATTCATCCACGTATGATGAATATTAGGAAGCACCAGTTTCAATCAGCTGATAAGAAATTATTCCAATATATTTAATGAGACCAGGTGAATCGACTTTGGATGAATAATAGTGAGGAACAGGAGTCTTCCAACGGGAATCGTTATTTGGATCCTTGCGTATATAGGGTTTTAGAACTGCCGAACAAACCTCACTCATGTAGATTACCCTTTCTGGACCTGATAAGGAATCATCTGACGATTCCTCTTCCAGAAGGTCAAAGACGACTTTCTTTTTTGATGAAGGAGAAACCATTTTGTTTCGTGTTGTCTTAATGTTGGTGCACTCCTAAGTTGGATTGAATTGGTCAAGGTGGTCAGAGAAATCTTTGGTCGACTCAGGATGCATCCATGCATATGCATCAAGATCATATAAGAAGTTAGTTCCTATGGTGAGAGCAGTGGGAAATTGAACTATGGGGAGAGTCTCTAAACCAATAGTCTCTTCAAGTTATCTCGGGTGTAGAGCTTGATGGTTACGGTTGTTGACAGCTTACTGGGTGTCCTTAGAAAATCATGGTTCCTCAAAGACTAGGTGAGATCGAAGTGCTCTCAGTGCTCTAAAATTGATTTCCTGAGTCTCGCACTCAATAATTGCCTTAACCAATGCCAAAAATGGCTTTTCGAGAATGATTGGAGACTGGGTGAATTCTCCTTAATGCTCAATATCAATGATCGTGAAGTCTATTTTGAGCGGAGCCCTTAGAATGTAAAGATGACGGAAATTGTTCCTCTCAGCCTCGAACAACCAGTTGAATGATCTCTCTTATTTTCCTAATAGATCTGAGTTTGAGCTTGTCAAATACCGTGGTCGGGGGGATATTGATTGGTGAGTCTTCATCGATTCGAGCATGGGTAAATATAGTGTCTTTAATTCAACAGTCAAATATGGGCAACTGCTTCACTATGCGGCTCTTGGTTTTTCTCCTCAGCACCAAGGAGGTGGTGATTGATACTAGAAATGTCTTTCAGTTTTGTTCTCATCCTGCATGACTTTTTCATCATTAATTTTCTCAATACAAATCATTTATGGTCGGGAAAGTGTTCAATGGCCTGTATCAAGGGAAGTTCAAAAATTATTCCTCTATCCAGTACTTCCCGTAAAGCAGGATCCAAATTCATCAAATCTTCTTGAGTTTCAATTTTTATGTATTTTTATGGATTTTCAATTTTTTGAGTATTTTTGAATATTTTGATTTTTGGTGTTTTTGGTGTGATGTAGATGTGGTGTTTTCCATAGATGATGAGTGGTTTTGATATGCCGAGTCAGAGTCAGAGTCATCCCTAAGGGAGTAATATGAAGAAGTGTTGCTATCAGAGTCGTCCCTAGGGTGAACGTAGTCTATGGGTTTCTGAATATCCACAGGGCTTTCAACAGGAGAACCAATCATTTCATCATCCATTTTTATATCTAAGCTACCATATAATGAAATTAATTGGTCGGTGAACTCTCTAAATTTAACATCTATTAATTCATTCCTTTTATTTATCCTCAAAATATCATCCTCCAATTTCTTTCCATGATTAATCGTGGGAGCAGTCGGTGTGTGTTCTCGTTTTTGAATTTGAGATTCAGTAATTTCATCTTCCATTTTCCTGCACGAGCCGAGAGATGATTCTCTTAGAATATCCCATATATGATTGTTATTTTCCAAAAATTTCTCCTCAAAAATTATGGAAGGAGTCTACTTAGTTGAAGGATTTTGTGGGAATATGTAGGTCTCATACTCAGTATGTTGTACACAAGCATGCAATTCTTGTTTGAGTAGAGTTTACTTCCATTGTCATGATTGATCGTATCCCCAAACAATGGAGTAATACATGGTTCATATGTGTCAATATCATAAGTCCGATCCTCTATATGAGTAGGCTCATCAAAAGAGTTGTATTTGTGGTTGTCAATGTTGGTGTGATTGTCACAGTTAATCCATTATTGTTGATCATTAGGTGCAGACCACTCCTTGCAGTTTAATCGAGCCATCATATTATTCCCTATGGTCCACTCTGCTTGTATTTATGTGAATTGTGGACCTGTCTCAACAAGATCACGAGGAAAGGATGAAGGCGGTTGGGTTTGGTGTCTTGGCTAGTCATGAGTCTCAAAAGTGATTTGATCTTAAAATGGTTCAAAATTTTCAGCGAGAATCCATGAATAAGATGGTTCAGTCAAGGATGGCAATTGATCATGTGGTGGAGGTGAAAAATATGATGTTGTGGTGACTTTGATCGGATGATTCGAGTAGAATGGCTTGGAATTTATCAAAGGGATCGTATTCACCCGAGAGTGAAAGTCTCCTGCAAATGTGGGAGGATTCTTGAAAGAAGAGAGTTTAGATGATTTGGACCTGACCGAGACAAATTCATTTTCATAATATAGATCAGATGGGTACTCAGAACATTGTCTTGTATTTGTCAAAGGAGTTGATGATGAATCAACTTGGTTGATCTCGGTGCAAGTGCACATGATACTCAACAGTAGAAACCCAAAATTTTAAATCAGGAATAAGGTTGAAACAAGTGTATGGTTTTTGATATTCGGGATCGATTTATGCACACCAATGCAAACACAATATAGACCCCAAGTTCACCAATTCACACAATGAAGCCACAAGAGTTCGACAAATTATCTTTTCAATTTTAGTTGGTAATAAATTCAATATTGGAAAAAATTAGCGAGCTGTTAGGTGCCTAAAATTTTCTTAAAGATTGGCCCGAATTCTTACGACTACTTGCATCCACTTTCAGCCAGTATGGGTGTAAGTATGGACCGTAAAACGTCTACCCGTATTACTTAAGGACGGAGCCTTATAAAATGT
Source organism: Ottelia alismoides (assembly GCA_037367405.1). Taxonomy (NCBI): domain Eukaryota; kingdom Viridiplantae; phylum Streptophyta; class Magnoliopsida; order Alismatales; family Hydrocharitaceae; genus Ottelia; species Ottelia alismoides. The sequence continues at coordinate 2,473,012 of JAZKJV010000720.1, read as the reverse complement.
CCTTTAAACCACCCACTCTCCTATGGAAATCCGGATCGTTTACTGGCTACCTGTTACTTCTTCACTGAGAAGTAGCTAATTGTTTTATGAACGAAGATTCCAGAGCTACGCTCCAACTGTAAATGTCGCCTCTCGCTCACTTAGACAAATTAATGAATCCAAGATCAGGGTTGCTATCCCGCAAAAATTCTTGATTTTATGGCTTAATTTAGTTAGCTATATTTAGCAGTCCCAATTTTAACTAGGTGATAAGTGAAAAATTATGTGAGCATAAATACACGTCCACCGTTTAGTCACATTTAATTTAAAATAATGTAACAAAATAAGAGGGAGAAATTCGAGAAAATCTGATGCATGCAAAAAACGATGATGTATGCTCAGTTAGATGACCTGCAGTGATACCTCGCAATCTCCATGTGGGAGCGATATAAGAATTTAAAAATTATTCTAAATGTATGCAAGTCGATAAAAAACCAAACCTAGAAGAAAGTTATATTAGCCGTGAAGAATTGAGATGAATTTGACTAAATTGAAAGATCTAATGTGCATCTCAATTAATGTGCAGTGTGGTCCTAGGTTCTACGAACACAAACAATAAAATCCTAGAAGCTCTAATAGCCTTTTGTTCAGGTCTAACCAACGAGCCACTCAAGTCGGACCCCACCCTCACCGGAGAGTGAAAGAGGTCATGATACACCACAAAGAAAGTTCAAGGTCGTTACACACGTGAGAGTCCAAACAGACACCGCTATAAATGAGCAATTAATTGCAAATATTAAAATTTCAGAAAAATAAATCCTAGACTATACGCTCTCGCATGACTCGACTTGATCTTAAATTTATTTGCGGTTCTTCAGACGTCAGTGAAGATGTGTTGTTTTTTGTGAGAAACTGCTCCACGTACGTCCGGTACCATACAAGAAAACAAGAGAGAGAGAGTGTATGTGTTTGTTAGAGAGTGACACAAAACATAATAAAAAATAAAATAAGGAAATAAATCATAGAAATAAAATAAATGCTGAAATGAGAAAAAAAAGTAGAAAATATACTGTGAAGATTCGGGGGTCAGACCACCTGAATGTGGAAAATCCAACACAAAATTTTTTTTAGACAATATCTAGATCGTTTGCCTCTCCGGCAACAACGCCATCTGACGGGTCCGGAAATACCTGCTTAATTGGTGTGAATTATTAATGTGTCGTTGTAATTACGTCAGGAATTAGGAATCAGTCAAGAAATGACCACAAGAATTTAATTCAATTTTCATGCGGCATTCATCTCATATGCAGATCTCGAGGACCTCTCATAGATGCTTGATTAAATCAAGGCTGTAGAACAGATATTCTTATTGCATCTGAATCTCGTTTAGAACAATGTTTAACTGAAAGGAGTCATTAAAATCCAGACCTGTTTCATCACTCCCTCAGAATGGAAGCGCCATGGTTATACAATCTTTTATGAGCGCAGCCCCTCGAGTATTCCTAATACCTTTACATCATATATACTTGAAGGCTTAGAATAAACTCAAAGATATAGATCAATTTTACACTGTCATCTTCAGGGTTTTATCATTAAGTTTCTCATTCAGTTATTGGGAGTTGGTATCGATCATATACTTTCCAAAAGCAAATATCATATATACAAATTCTTGTCATGCTTCCAAAGCAAGACGACCATGCATGGAATATGATTGGTCTCAATACCTCATGAATGAGCTCATGTCTTCCGATTCACAAGTGAATCTATATAATCCCTTTGAGAGATTGTATTTCTCATATGCCCTTGTATGCACACTAGCTTGTCGATGTATAGACCTTGATTAGACGATCAACCTATTAGTCTGCAAAATGTACATATTCATAAATATAGCAATACATCTATCTCTGGTCAGAGGATGCATGCTTATATCATGACAGTATATGACATGGGTCTTTCTTATCTCGATCTTGTTAAGTCAACTCTTTGACCTAACTTATCTGACACCTCAGAATCTCGATTCCTATAAAGAGGACCTGCATCAAGAGGTCAGTAAGATATTAACCTTTAGAGAAGGATCGCCATCTTTTTCTCAGGCTGGCGATCATCTCTTAATAATCATTTGATGGTGCTTGATGAGTTCTCAATCTAACTCCTTAGAAATTCATCCAAGCACCAGCCTCTATAGTTGTATGATCATTAAGATGGCCATGGTACATAACCATAATTGTAGTAAGGGAACTTATTGTGCATTCGTTCATTTAATCTAAGACAGATTGAAAATAAATCAATAACTTTTATTGATATATCAAACATTACAATAACATTTATTGTAGAAATAGTTCGTCGTTGGATCACATGGCCAACAATGTGATTTACTCATCATTAATCTCACCATGTCCAACATGGTCTATTGCATCTCCTCTACAACTATGTTTAGTTGAGGAGTACATGGAGGAACGAGATTGGAAATTATTCATCTCTCTTTAATAATTTTTTGAATTCATCTGAGAAGTATTCACCACATTGGTCAGATCGAATTTGTTTGATTTTCCTTCCTATTTTAGTTCTCAACCACAATCATGAATTCTTTGAACTTTTCAAATGTTTCAGATTTGTGACCTAATAGGAAAACAAAATCATACATCGAATGATCATCAATGAAAGTCACATAATATTGATGACCATTATGTATTGTTGTACTAAATGGACCACACACATCAGTACGCATTTAGTAAAGTATACCTTTGCATCTTACACCTATCTTGGAGAAGGGTGATCAATACATTTTACCTTGAATACAATGCTCGCAGATTGATAATTCTTAGACTTTCAGAAAAGCTAAAGTCTTATCTTTTATCAGCCTATTGATCCAATCAATAGATACATATCCAACTCTTTGATGCTAGGCCATTGTAATGATCTCCATCCTCCCATGATATTTTGGAGGCATTATTATTATATTGGTATCGACATTCATTATTGATTCGTTCATGTCCAATCCATATATGTTATCAGGTGTTAGAAAACCATTTGATGTAAAAGTTGCTTTAACGACTTGTGATAGGTTTATGACAAAATACGACAAATATCCATGTCAAACTAGCTTAGATACGAATAATAAGTTCCTTCTAACATAAGGAACATAGAGACATTCTTGAATAAATATAGCTCTTCCATTGTGCAATAGTTGCATTAGATTCCATCTGGATGGCGATCCCCCTTCATTGAGTTTTTCGGTTTCTTGAAACAAATGCAATAAATTACATACATGAACAAAAGAATCAGAATCAACAATCCAACTTCCTTGTTGTCCTATAAGTAAGTTGGTTTTAATGAGTAAAATAGAAGTTTTGCCTATCAGAGTATTACATGTTGTCTTTTCCAAGGTTTTTAGGTATTTTAGACAATTGTGCTTCCAATCTCATGACTTACTGCAAAGGTGGCATATATCCATCTTATTGGATGTTAGATGTGTTGAAGCTTTAGAAGATTGGCCAATATTTTCTTCTTATTATTCTTCTTCAAGATCAGACATTTTTGAGATCAAGGGATTTTCTTTCTTCGTATATTCTCAATGAACTTTAGTGTAGAATATAACTCAGCATTTGTTAGTTTTAACTTATTAAAGTGGTATGACACAATGAAATTTTGAAAAACTTGGATAGAGATAGCAACATGAAGTCAATCAGCATGCTTGCATCCATCTCATCCCTATGAGTCTCTAGTTATAAAATATGCCGACAAATTTTGAGCATATGTTCAGAAAATTGAGGTGCCTTCTTGCATTTTGCAATAAAGTATGCCTTTCGACGAGTTACACAACTAAGTGTGATTCACATATCCAAACGTCTCCTTTAGATTTAGTAGGATGTCGTGAGTTGATGCGATGTCTATATGTTTTACTAAACGATTGTATGACTGTAGCACTTCTATTTCGAGGGAGTGATGAAATATGTTTGGATTTTAGTGACTCCTCTCAGTAGACCAGTAAATTAATCTCAGTCCAAATGTTGGACATTGATCTGAATATGATAGGGATGCAATAAGAAGATTAGATTTACGTTTTAATTTAATCAAACATCTATGAGAGGTTCTCGAAATTTGGATTTGAGATATAATCTTAATCTAAGTCACTATACATGGAATGTACAATCGTCCTGTCCTTATGTCCAATTATCTACGGAGAAAGCACATTATTCTTGAAAGAGTTCAAGAATAATTCAATTATTGATAATGTAACCGAGCAATGGGAAATAGATAATTAAATGTGATTTAATTATCATGAATAATGTGAATATGATTCATATTATTTTGGACACATGATAAATGATATCTAAGATAGTTAAATATGATTTTCTTATAAAAGATATGATTAAATATGGATATAATTATCCATAATAATCATAAATATTATAAATATGATTTATAATATGTTGGAGAGATTTAATTATAATATAATTTACGAATTAAATGTTGATGTGAATTGGATTCACATTTGATAATTAATGGTAAGTGCAATTTGCATTTTTGTTGGGCGGTTGAATTTGATTCATAATTGTCAATGATTTGTTTACAATTCTCACAAATAATTTGTAAATTATTTGATGATATTTTATTGACAAATAATTTTATGAATAAAGATTTAATGCAACAAGTTTACATTATAATGTAATTGGAGAGATTTTTTCTTTCTCCAATCCATATGGGATGTCTAAGCTCCTTAAAGGGGAAGGAGGCTTTTTCCTCCCCCATACATGGAAAGTGGATTTTGTATTCCTACTTTGTTCATGATAATCAATTGATATAATTGAAAGTAAATATGTTAAGATTATCTGCAACACATTTATTTTCTTTTAAGTTAATTGTTGTTGCAAATTGTTGTAATAAAGTTTCAGCCATTTATTTAAATTAGAAGTGCATCTCCGCCATCCAATATAGTACAAAAGAAAGGGTAGCCCTAGCCTTTTCTTTGACATACACATTACATAATTACAAGAGCAATATATATATATATATATATATATATCTTATTATCATATACACATCCAAGCTTCTCTTTCTCTCTCGATATTGTGGCCGTCCACCATGTTGTTGGAGAAGACCCCGCCATCGTCACTACAATGTTGTTTTGCCGGATTGATTGCTCATGGATCTCTGCCTTATTCTGTGATCCTTGCTCATGAAGAAGGATCTGTATTGTGTGAGATGAAATAAGGAGATTGCAACCTCATATCATCAACTTAGATTATGGGAGCTTCGCGAGTCATCTACACGCCTGCATGTGCTTCAATGTTGGATCAGACTTGAGAAACAAACATCCTCTAAGATGTAATCCTAATTACTTGTTTGTGATCTTGATGAAATGATTTGAAAAGTGTTCTCGAATCATGTGGTTTCATTTTTTTTTCAAAATTTTTAAATTTCACTGCCCGTTGCAACTAGCATGACTAATTGCCTTAGATCATTCGATGCGATCTACATGCTTACATTATGTGCTAAGGCCCAAACCCTATCCTTCAAATGGTATCAGAGCCATGTTAATAATTTTGGATGTGATCCAACATCCTAGGTGAACAAGGTTTTGTACATTGGATGCATGGGGACTTGTTATTTTGCATTTGATGCATGTTTCGAATTGTTTTTTGCTAAAATGAAAATCTACTATTTATACACTATTTTGAACATTTGTTTGGATAATAAATGTATTTATATTGTTTAAATATGTTACCAAAATATTATCCAATTTTTGGTACCAAATATGCATAAATAAAAATTCGAAAAAAATTTTAGGCGATATTGTTTTTGCATGTATTCTTGGATCTGTAAAAAAATAATTTTAGTTATTGTTTTCACATCTTGAAATATGAAATAAACATTTAATTAAGTAAATAATTACATCAGCAAACTTCATGATTTTTATCTCACACGACTTGGACTTTGTTTGCCCCATATATTCTATATTTAGTGGAGATGGTCGGATGTTAATTGGATCATCAAGATTACTTTCTTAATATGTTTATCATTCAATGTTGATTAAGGAAATTATAAATTTATCATGTTTAATTGATGCTTAATATTTATTTTTGAAATTTTTGATTAAACATCAATGACCATTAATGAATGTTTCATGACAAAATCCTAGTTTAACCTACAATAGTTGTAGGTCAACTTTTACATGAAAAAACTTGTTTGCTTGATATGATTAGAAATTTAGGATCTAAAAATTATTCTAAGATGCCAAGACTTTTGAGAGATTACTATATGATATAATGTCATCCATCAAAGGAATGATCAATAAAACTACAAGTACATTGATCCAACAATTATTGTTCTTGAGTCACTATGGTAGCGGTATCTCGGCTGTGGGCATGATAATGGGTTCACTTATTTGGCACCTTCCACAACATTTGGAGTGGAAGTGATCCCTGTTACCATTGTTTGTTTGACCTAGCTTGATCCATCTCGATAATAGGGTGATATGAGTAAATCAAATTGTACTCTAATTACTAAAACTCAGAAACAATGCATACTTGAGAGAGCTAATACTATATGGTAATATCAAGAAAACCCTAATTGTTTGTTAATTGATTGATTTGATTAATAATTGATTTAATATGATTAAATTAATTAGATACAATTATAATAAATACTATGAATAGAGATGTAATTCCCTTGGAAGAATTAATTATGTGAGTATGATTCATAATAATTAATTAAAGCTTGAACGGGATATGGAGATCATATAAAGGACATCCATGATCTCCAATCAAGGCGAAGGGCTCCGCCACCATGGATTGTATGCTGGACATGCCTACCTAAAGTGATAGCTCCTACTTATAAGTACACATGGATCGAGATCTTTACTTCTCAAAAGAGTAAGGCTGTATGCGTAGTGACCCCAATATTGATCCTCATATAATTGGGGCAATATTGGATAGCATATAAAGAGTGCTATTCCTGTTAACAGTTTATTCAATTAAAAATGAGTCAACATCACCTTAGGGGTAGTGGTCCTAGGTGTTAAATATCGAATTGGGAAATGCAACTTGGACTTACAAGGTGGAATGATTTCCCTCTTGTTTTTCCCCAAGTTGCAAGTTCTCATATAATCGGGATGTAACAAAGGTCGAGAGGAGATCCCAAATCTTGCTAGAGATATAACGGTAAGTAAATCTCTTTCTTGAAAGTGAATAAGGGAATGAACTTTCAGAGTTTAAAAGACAAGATAACTTTCATAAAAATGCTTATTCAAAGTAAAATATATTTATACAAATTATCTTATTTCAGATAACCTTCATTGAACCCACTCAAAATTATACTCAATCATAACTGGTATAATATTATAGATTGGATCCATGATCAAGATGTAGTACTTGCAGCTGGACACATAATTTGCGTGGTTGGAGTGTGCACGTTTTATCATCATAATGAGGAATGACAATTAAATAGACAATAAGACAACAACCCATGGCTTGTATGTCTATAAAGTCTTGATCTCTCATCGAGTGTGCTTTGGAAATAACACGTTGATGATGATCGCAGTTGTTAAAAATCCTTATAAAACTAAAGAATATGTTTTGGCAAACATGTGTGCTCTCAATATTTAATCATGAATGACATGGTTTATTGCATTATGCAAGATGATAGCTCCATAAGAGATGATGTACTCAAAATATTTGGGTGCCTACCTGAACCAAAGTCTTTAAGAGTTAAGATGGATGTGGATATGATGAGTGTCATCATTCTACTATATATACTAAGTATTCCATGAAGCACCATAATATTCATATTGATGAATGTGATGAAGCAAGAATAAATGTTGAAATACTCTTATATTGAAGTCCCTTGAGGGTGCTCAATTGAAGAGATCCTTTATCTTAAGCAATAGTTGTCTAAGTGTTAAGGAAGCATAGTGGAAGTATGGGTACGACCCATGTAAGAAGGAGAGTCAAAGAGTTTATTGTACTTCTATAACGTCCAAACATTTGACATCTAAAGAGTTGGATGAATGCCAATACTGCAACAAGCTGATGTATTGATAGTATGACTATCTAGACTATCTAAATCCTTAGAGAAGGATCTGGATAGTGCTTAGGGATATTCTACATATCATAATTGAAATTGACTTACTTATTATGGATATTCTACATACCATCAGTGAAATTGACTTACTTATTAGATAAGATTAAAAGTATGATAATTGTATATCCTTCTTCTAATAACACTTGCAATTCATTGCATATGTTTTAGAATACTAGAAAGTTTTGATCTTAAGATTTAATAGTCATCCGCATGAGAGTTGATGCCATTATTGCAACAATATCCATTGGAATGAAAGACCACATATTTTTAGTGGGAGAGCCCTCTTAGAGAATGTATCTATGACCTAGATATTAGAATGCATTATTTATTCCTAAACTTGTTAGAAATGGACATACATTCTAAGATAGACTCGTCATAAAGAGTTATGATGGATATATTTTAGATAGTTATCTAACATCTAGAGGACTCTACTAAACTAGAATATTGATTAATGGTTCATTAATATTTCTAATACTGAAAATTTAAACTTAAAAGATCAATAGGATTTGAAGATCATTTGACAGTGATCTGGCATCGAGAATAGACTAGTAAGAGATGGAACTTTAGATTGCCTAAAAGTTGAAATCTTATATACATGTGAATATTGTATTCGAAGTTAAAATGTATGATGCACCCTTCTCTAGGAATGGTATAAGATGTCGAGGTATTCAAGACCTCATATATATTGATGTATGTGGACCCTCTATACTATAATTAACACTAATGATATGTGATATCTATAGATGATTATTTATGGTATGTGATTTCTTCTTTTACCCATTAGAAACCTTTAAAATGTTCAAAGATTTCATAATTTTGATTGAGAACCAAAGTTAGAAGGAAGATAAAAATAATTTAATCTAACCTAGGTAGCCAATGCCTATTATATGAATTCAAGGAATACCTTGTAGACAAAGGAATATCGTTCCTATCTCACTCCTCCTAATACACCTCATCTCAATAGAGTTCTGGAGATGCAGTTAGATCATGTGTGACATGATTTGATCAATGATGAATATTAACATAATTGCCTCTTAATTTTCAGGTATATATGTAGTAGAGATTGCGATATATATCTTTAATAAGATTCCATGTAAATATAAACCCAAAACTCCTCATAATCTATTGTTTTGAACCAATATTAGTATCAGACATTGGAGGATTTAAGGGTTGCTTGGTCCATGCTATAACATGGATGCAAGAAATCTAAAATCTTGCACTTGAGAGTTTACTTCATTAGGAATATAAAGGATGGTATTAGATACCTACTTTATGACCTTGAGATTCTTAAAAGATTTCATCTCTAAGAATACGATTCTAAGAGGATGACTTTCTTGAGAATCAGGATAAGAATGAAGTAAAGGGACTCATTGAATCCTCAGAGGATAATTAGGCTCCTAGAATCAGAAACTAAAAGGAAAATTAATGATGAAATACTCATACCTCTTCAAATCAATTTGAGGGTGGTAAGACCGCCAAGAGGATATGGATTCCATGTGTCAGAGAAATCTGAGAATGAACGAACTTCATATAATGATGTTTCTGTAGATCGTGACATGGAAAGATGGATGCTAGCAATAAAGTCTAAAGTAGACTTCATACACAAGTGTTTTGTATGAACTCTCAATGATCTACCTATAGTGGTCAAACCTATTTGGTGTAAATGGATTTTCATAAGAAAATGAGAACCTGATGAGAAGGTAGAGACCTTCAAAGCACAACTCGTAGCCAAGAGCTACACATAGAAAGAAGACATCGATTACGATGAGACTTGCTTTCTAGTAACCATGCTTAAAACCATCAGAACATTGCTAACTATAGATACACAACTCGACTATGACATCTATAAGATGGAAGTCAAGATTGCATTCCTAAATGAAAATCACAACGAGGATATTCATATTAAGTAGCCCCACAACTTCATTGTTGAAGAATGCAAGGTGTGCAAGCTAAGGAACTCCATCTTTGGACTCAATTAAACTTCTTATAATTGGAACATTAGATTTGATGAAATTATAAAGGTTATGGTTTCATATAGAATCTTGATGAACCATGTGAAGCTTAGTGGGAGTGACAATGTGTTTATCATACTAAATGTAGATAAAATCCTAATAATTTGGAATGATATAAGGATGATAATAAGATATTTATGATATGACTATTCCATACCTTGAGATAAAAGATCTCAAGGATACCTCTTGGATCTTAGTTCTGAAGTTGTTCATAAGAAAAGAAAAAAGGGCATTGGGACCATCACATTTGTGGTACACCTTGGACATATTCCATTTTTTTGGAAAAATCCAAGGAAAGCTTCTTTCCCTTAAGATAGGGTACTAATCTATCTAAAGGGATAACACCTCAAAGAGTTGAGGATGTGAATGCCAAAGCTACATGCCCTAGTACATCAGCTATGGGAAGCTCACTGCATGCTAGATGTGTACAAAGATTAGGTGTCTGCCATGCAATGGGAGTAGTAAACTTATACCAATCCTGCTATGGAGATAAAACATTTAATTTCAGTAGTAATAAATGTCTTCAAAGGCACAATATTTTTGATATAGTGATCTCAAAGACTTTTATTTAAGAAATTGAGACTTTATAGATAATGATCTAAAATGTTTTACCTACAAATACCTTACTAGACTCAAGACTATGTCTTAATCTAAGGAGATAGAGATCTCCAAGCATAAGGGTATAAATTACTAGATATAATAATTATTGAGTTCTAGTGTTAAAGACACCATACTACTTTGACAAGATTGAGTATTGGTTGCTTAAGATGCAACATTCGCATTGGATGTGAGCACTGTTACAAGGAGATATGCAAGTACCATAAAAAGGACTTGGCATAGTCTCTCAGAATAGAGTGACCAATCAGCTTACCAAGCTATTTTTCTAAATAGCTTATGAGTAGCACATGAGTGTGGGTTTAACGATCAGCCCATTAATGACTCTTTGGGCTAGTGGGATATTGTTGGACATGCGAGCCCATGACAAGCCATTATGCAACAAATGTTATTACAAATCATTCCCTAATCTGAAATAAAGAATAACTAATTTTTTTAATAGGCCCCTCTATACGATTAGGGTTATGTAACATGGCCATCTTGATGATCATAGAACTGTTGATTCAAATATTGAACCATAGAGGATGGTGCTTAGATGACATCTAAAGAGTTAGATTGAGGGCTCATCAAGTATCGTCAAATGATTGTTAAGAAATGATCTCTAGCTTGAGAAGGAGATGGCAATACTTCTCTAATAACTGATATATGACCGCCCACTTGATGCAGGCCCTTTGCATATGAATAGATATTCGAAGGTGTTGGATAAGTTAGGTCAAAGAGTTGACTTAACGAGATAGAGATAACTAAGACCTATGTTGTATACTGTCAAGATATAGGCACGTATCTTCTGACTGGAGACACATGTGTTACTATATGTCTGAGTATGTACATTTGGCGCACTGATAGGTTGATGACATAATTAATGTCTATACATTGGTAAGCTGGTGTGCATACGAGGGCATATGAATAATACGTCTCTTAAAGGGATCATACAGGTTCATTGCTGAACTAGAAGACATGAGCTCACTCACAAGATATTGGGATCAAATTCCATGCATGATTGTCTCGCTTTGGAAGCTGGACAGAATTTATAGGTATTATATATGCTTTTGGAAAGTATATGATCAATACCAACTCTTAATGATCTGATGAGAAACTTAATGATAAAATCCTGAAGAAGATAGTTCAAATATCATCTAAAACTTTGGGTTTAATCTATATTTTCTAGTATATAGGATGTACAGGTATCAGGAATACTCGAGGGTGATGTGATCATAAACGGTTGTATAACCATGACACTACCATTTCAAGAGAGTGATCAAACAGGTTTGCATTTTAGTGACTCCTCTCAGTAGATCGATAAACTAATCTTATTCCAAATGTTGGACATTGATCTGAATATGATTCGAATGCAATAAGAAGATTAGATTTACGTTTTGATTTAATCAAACATCTATGAGAGGTTCCTGACATCTAGATTTGAAATATGATCTCAATCCAAGTCACTATGTACAATCGTCCTGTCCTTATCTCCAAGTATCTGCGGAGAAAGCATTTTATTCTTGAAAGAGCTCAAGAATAATTCAATTGTTGATAATGTATCTGAGTAATGGGAAATGGATAATTAGATGTTATTAATTACCATGAATAATGTGAACATGATTCATATTCTTTTGGACACATGATAATTGACATCTAAGATAATTAAATATGATTTAGTTATCAAAGTTATGATTAAATATGGATATCATGATCCACAATAATCATAAATATCACAAATATGATTTATAATATACTGGAGAGATTCATTGTAAAAAGAATCTACAAATTGATGTGGATTGAATTCACATAGGAGAATTAATTGTAAATGCAATTTACATTTAATATTGGGTGGTTGAATTTGATTCATAGTATCAATGGTTTATTTACAATTGTCACAAATAATTTATAAATTATTTGGTGATATTTTGTTGGAGAATAATTTCATGAATAAAAATTTATGTAATAATATTACATTAGAATATGATTGGAGAGAGATTTTTCTCTCTCCTTCCTTAAATGGGAAGGATGCTTTCTCCTTCCCCCTTACATGGAAGGTCGATTTTGTAGTCCTGCTTTGTTCATGATAATCAACTTATTTGATTGAAACTAAATATGTTACGATTAGTTATAACATGTTTATTTTCTTTTAAATTATTTGTTGTTGCAAATTGTTGCAATAAAATCTCAACCATTGATTTGAATTAGGAGTGCATCTTCACCATACAATATTGTATAAAAGAAAGGGTAGACCTAAACTTTTCTTTGACACACACAATACATGATTGTAAGAGCAATAAATCTCTCTCTCTCTTATTCTCATATACACATCCAAGATTCTCTCTCTCTCAATATTGCGGCCGTCCACCATGTTGTTGGAGAAGACCCCACCATCGTCATAACATCATTGTGTTGTCGGATCAACTACTCATGGATCCCCGCCTTCGTCTGTGCTACTTGCTCGTAAAGAAGGATCCGTATTTCATGAGACGAAATCAAGATATTCCAACCTCGGATATTAACTCAGATTGTGGGATATTTGTGTGTCATCTACATGCCCACAAGTGCTTTTACGTCGAATTGGACTTGAGACAGTAGAATCTCTTACTTCAGAGAATAGTGATAGAAAAATGCTTAATTATTTATTTGTGATATTGATGAAGCAATATGAGAAATGTTCTCAAATCACATGGTTTCATCTTATTAAAAGTTTTAAATTCTGCTGCCCATTGTAACTAGTATGACTAGTTGCCCTATATCGTACTTGATGCGATCTACGTGCTTCTGTGATGTGCTAAGGCCCAAATCCTAGCGTTCACTTTCAAGACATTGTCCAATTTCAATCTACTCACTTTAGAATTAATGTAACTCAATTATCTACAAATCAAAATTGAATTCAAAAGAATCAGGTTTCATTTGTGAAACTTGGGTTTTGGGACCGAATTTTATTTCACTAATTTTTGACTTGTTATTTCATGTAGATATTTTACTCTTTTTGATTCATTTATTTTTAGTATCTTTATTTCATCTCATTTTCTAATAAAGTGCATAAAAATAAAAATCTAAAAAATCCAAGAAAAGCCATAAAAAACAGAGATCCTAACTTGTGCATTCTGACCTATTCATCTGTAAATATCTCCCATTCATTTTTTCTTTGGACTCATTCTTAAAACATAAAAATTCAAAAAATAACATTCATGATCATTGTACATTCATGCTTCATGTTTGATTTTTGCATGCATTTATTATGTACAAAAAACAAAATATAAAATATAAAACAAAATGATGTTTTATATGCATAAAATATCAACAATAAATCATATCTTTCATATTTTTTTCTCATGCATTTAAATCTTTCATGAACATTGTATAATGTATTTTATTCTACACTTTTCATTTTGAGTATTTTTTCATTTGAGGTAGTTTGCTATTTTTTATTTTTCTTTATTTTCCATGCACGGTAAACAAGTCAAACATCTACATGTCACTTCCCCGTTCATCCATGTCAGGCACTTGGTCAACCCACCTCCTCCATGGTCAATCCATCTTGTCCTCTAACCCCATTCACCCCGACCGTGGGATCAATTTCGATCCAATGACTACCCTCATTTCCCCCTTTTCACCACAAACCTGACCAGGGTTGTTTGATGTTGTTAGTAAGAATGTGGAGTTAGTGTTATATACATGTATTTTATAAGGGATTTTAAACTAAAATAAATGAATAAAGATGACGAATCACATATTCATCAGGTAGTTGTGGGTTCTGGCGAGGATGAGGGATGTCGGGGCTACGTCGAGGGGCACTCCATGGGCGGAGACGGTGGCTGATAGGGTGATGAAAATAGAAGGGGGAGGATGGAGCGCGAGGTGGGCGACGTGCGCGAGGAAGATGGCTGGAGGTGGACGACGACGTCATGGCTGCCAGGAGATGGGTGCGAGGGAACGTGTAGGATTAGATCCTAGTGATGCAATCGAAGGCCGTTGGGCGCACCACGCGGCGAGCGGAGTGTTAAGCTCTAACGGACGGTGGACATTGAATCATGGATGAGGATCGGAGGGTGAAGGATGCAGCAAGGATGAGAGGCTACGATCTAATCATCAGGTCTAAGATCCAGCGGTCATGAGCGTGACATATGGCCTAAGGAGAGTGAGAAGGTGGCGAACAACTCAGTTGCGATCTGGGTCTCAATCAGACGGTTATAATCTGATGCGGCTTGGATGGCTGGGATTTGGAGGGAGATGAATCCATCGGACGGTCAAGAGGAGAGGGCGCGTGGCTAGCGGGGAGATGGGCTGCCTGGTGCAACTAGAAGGCGCCACGCGACCCAATCATGGCTGAGAAAGAATGTGAAATAAGAGGGAGAAAATGGTTGAATTTGAAAAAAACTCAAAACATGAAAATTGTAGATCTCGATGAGATCTACAAGTTTCACGTTTACCAAAAACGAAAACGAGGTCAAAAAAGTAATAAAATACAAGGGTACAAATATACATACATATAGTATACAATGGGGGCCCAGAACCCAAGTTTTGCATACGAGCTCCGATTTAAATGAAATTGGTCTCATTTTGAAGGTCTCTGAATATATGTTATTTTAAAAGTGAGTAGACCTAAATTGTAGGCTGTATGAGAGAGACATGTGCATTCTAAGGTCCATCGTCTCCAACTTGGTTTGGGGTTTTATTTGTCAATTTTAAAAGTTAGCATTTTTTGCTATTTTTCTTGTATTATTGTTAGTAATGTATACATTATAAAGTGAATTTATGGGATTTAGGGATAATGTAAAATATATACAGATAGGTGATTTTTACAAGTGGATTTGGCTTCTAATTTCATGCTGATGTGAATGCTAAAATGCAGATGCTTTCAATGCATGCATGAATGCTAATTATGTAATATTGGTGGAAATATGCATATAATTACTCAGGATCGAGGCTCTATTTTCAACTTTAAGAGTGATGAATCACAGATTCATCAACCTCCTATACTTAAACCTTGCTCGTCCCTGAGCAACTAAAATGAAATGCAAGAGTGAAATGATTTTGGGTTCCATACCAAGGTCATGAACAAAAGTTGAGAATGGAGCTTGACTCGACCTTTGGATTAATTATGTGGCGGAACCTTATTAGGATCTGAACTTAAGACCTAACAGACTTTAAGTTCCACAAGTCTTCTATTCAAGACGCCTTAGTAGTCGGGTCAGAACAAATCCTCAAATGCAAATTTCTGATGACTATGATTTTTACTTGTACTGTATAAGTGTAAAATAGCTCTCCACATCAGAAATGGCTAAGAAGCAACCCCCTCTAACAAGGTAACTCTAATTCCCCGATTCAGAAACTCTTTCCTCGAGGAGCGGGGTATTCGCTTCTAAGTTCAAGTGCGACTAGCTCAAGAGGAGGGGATGGAGAAAAGAATGGACGGTAGACAGTGTAGCTACCTATCCCAGGATGCCTGACTAGTGTAGCCAAGTCATGCAGCTGTAGATTTCTTGCTAATATACATACTTCGACAGGTATTTTATTTTTACTCAGGCTTGTCTTATTTTTTTTGGAGTTTCTGCATTTTTGTTCGAACTATATACAAGGTGCATCATGTACATCAGGAGTTTTTCCTCTTGAGCCAGTAGACTATCCCTCTTTTGAAGCATTATTGCAACCCACAGCATCCCGTCCTTAGATGTCAACACCACCAGACTAGGTTGAGATGCACTACCCTCCCTAGAGGAGGACATATGTTTCCACCCATGTGCTATTACAAGCTAAATGATTCTACCTCCTCACCACCTCATCAATGATGAGCTACGTGCATAGTGCTTGTCCAAGTTAGGTCACTATCTAAAAGAATCGTGCATGTATACGAGATATTCTACTTATACCAATCAAGATGAAATGTGAACATAGACTTGCGGACTCAAAGAATTAAGTCACTTGACCTGAGAAATCTTAACTGCAATTCCTTTAGGTTCCTCTGAAATTATGTGGATTAAGGTCAAATATGTCCCTCCTCATCATCTATTCATAACTTGGTTCAGAACCCACTAACTTTTCACTTTGCATATGCAAGATATGCAGATGAGATGTAGATGACATGCTATGTAGATGCAAGACTATCTTTTTTCTTACTTTTCGAATGCAGAGATGATATACAAGAATAAATAAGAAGCCTCTGATCTTGATTTTTAATTTTTTTTAATTTCCTTTTTTTTCAAAAATATACAAGAGTATTACAAATATACTTGTATTTTACGAAACAAATCTCAATTTTTACCCAACCCATAATTACTGTATAATATATACAAAAATATGTGAAAGTGCGAGCTATGGATAAAGTATATATATGTAATATATACATGCCCCCATATACATAGCGTGTGCTATGTCCTTAGAGCACTAAAATCAAGGAAGAAGACATAGCTCGTGCTAGGTGTAGGAGAGCTAAAAGAACAAAAATGTATAGAAGCCGTCCCACCCACCTATACTTAGGCTCCTGGCAGCATAAGTGTAGAAGAAGATCAAAAATGGGGCGGACGAGGTCAAGAGGGGAAATGGATGAGAATATATACACGATAGACATCAGTCCCCCCTATACTTAGGCTCTGGTCAGCCTAAGTATAGGATAGGAGTGAGTATGAAGACCGATGGGATCTAAAGGATGTACAATGAATGGACTCGAAACACTCTCCCCCCTATACTTGGGATCTGGTTATCCTAAGTATAGTCATGAAAAGATATGGAGCCGGGGTGAGTGATTGGAGTCACGGGAGGGAGGGAAAGAATATACAAGAAGGGTGAGTATATACAAGGATTGCAATCTGAATCTTTTTGGTGCTGTTGATGGCGAGAGCTCACTGTTGCAAGGTCTCATGTGTGGCTCTATGTGTATCTACTGAGTATGTCTCGTGCATGAATACAATCTCCTCAACATGGACTAATTGTTTATTGGCTTCGATAATGTGCATCAACAGTTGTCCATTGACTAGGGATGTCTGTTCTCCATCTGTGAGATTTAAGATCTCTACACATCAACTATCATGCACAACACGGACTATGAATGGACCCGTCAACTTGGATTTCAGCTTCCCTTGGAAAACCTTCAGCCTTGCATTGAACAACCATACCTTCTGTCTAGGAACAACGGTCTTTCGTTTGATATATCTATCATGCCAACACTTTACCTTGTCCTTGTACAACAAACTGTTGTCATATGCTCGGTTTCTAACTTCCACAAGCTCATTCAGATCCATCTCTCATTGTTTCTGCCCTAGGTGTGTGTTCCAGTTGACCTTCTTGATTGCCCATTCAGATTTGTGCACTAATTCAACGGGCAAATGGCATGACTTCCCAAATACCATCCTGAATGGGGAGGTTCCTAATGGTGTTTTGTAACCTGTCCTATAATCCCATAGGACTTGATCCGAGATCTGAGACCAGTCCTTCCTGTCTAGGCGGACAAGCTTTTGCAATATGGTTTTCACCTCCCTATTCGACACCTCAGCCATGCCATTGGTCTGTGGGTGGTAAGGACTAGCGACATGGTGTTCGATGTCGTAATCCTTTAAGAGCTTCTTCACATCTCTATTCACAAAATGGCTACCCCCATCAGATATCAATACATTGGAGATCCTAAACCTAGAGATGATGTGATCTCTAATGAATTTACAGACATTCATGCTGTCTGCGGCTTGGGTTGGGATAGCTTCCACCCACCTTGGCAGATAATCAACCGCAAGAAGTATATATTCGAATCCGTGGCTTACCAGGAATGGGCCCATGAAGTCGATTCCCCAGGCATCAAAGACATCACAAATGATGACAGGCTGCATCAGCATCTCATCCTTGGATCCAACGTTTCCTCCCATTCGGTGCATACTGGGCATGACTTCGCAAAGGTGAGTGCATCGTGAAACAGAATCGGCCAGTATAAGCCACATTGAAGTACCTTCCATGTGGTCCTCTTCCCGAAGTGGTGTCCTCCTACCTCCAGACTGTGGCATAAAGTAAGGACACTCTGATATTCCGCCCGAGGAATACACCGTCTCCAGACACAATCCGATATTCGAAGAAAAGGATCGGATCCTCCCAAAGGTACTGTCTTGCATCCGACTTGTGTTGGTCTATGTGTCTCTTGGGCCAATCTTCGGGAACTTTCTTGGAGACAAGATAGTTCATGATGTTGGCATACCATGGGAGTGAGTCGATAACAAAAACCGACTCGTCAGAGAAGGAGTCTCGAATAGGCATATCATCAGAAGCATCTAGATTTTCGAGACGGAAGAGGTGATCAAATACTACATTCTTCTTTCCAGGTTTATATCGAATATCCAAATCAAATTCTTGGATAATAAAATCCACCTATGAAGACGTGCCTTCGCATGCTTCTTTTCCATTAAATATCGTAGTGCTTTATGGTATGTGAACACAATCACCATGGATCCGATAAGATGAGATCTGAATTTATCCAAGGCGAACACTACCGCAAGCATCTCCTTTTCTGTAATTGTATAGTTATGCTGAGTCGTATCAAGCACTTTGCTTGCGTAGTATATGGCAAACGGGACGTCATCCCTCCTCTATCATAACACAACCCCAACAACAAAATCTGATGCGTCTATCATGATCTCAAAAGAAAGAGACCGATCTGGGGCTTGTAGGATCGGGGCATCCATGATCATTCCTTCCAATTGCTTAAAGGCCTCAAGACATTTATGATCGACAATAAACTCCATGTCTTTGTCTAAAAGCTCAGTTAGCGATCGAGCAATCTTCGAAAAATCCTTTATAAATCTCCGATAAAATCCAACAAGCCCGAGGAACGACCACACATGTTTCACGTTGGTTGGTGGCTGGAGTGGTCTGATCACGTCCACCTTGGCAGGGTCAACCTCCATTCCTCTCTTGGAGATGACGTGCCACAACACAATGCCCTCCGTCACCATGAAGTGACTTTTCTCCCAGGAGAGTACCAGATTAACCTCGCAACACCTCTTGAGGACTCGGTCCAGATACCTAAGACATGAATTGAAGGAATCGCCATAAACTGAGAAGTCATCCATGAAGACTTCCAGGAATTCACCGACTATTTCGGCGAATACTACAATCATGCACCTTTGAAATGTACTAGGAACATTGCATAACCCAAAAGGCATGCGTCTGAAAGCATAGATACCAAGGAGCTTATAAATGTGGTTTTCTCCTAGTCCTCAGGAGTAATGGCTACTTGATTGTAGCCTGAGAACCCGTCTAAGAAGCAGAATAATTCTTTTCTCGCTAATCTTCTAAGATCTGATCAATGAACGGAAGGGAAAATGATCTTTCTTCATCGTAGCATTCAGGCGTCTGTAATCCACATAGATGTGCCACGACATGGGTACTCGTGTCACGATGTCCTCTCCATCCTCGTTGGTGGTCGTATGTATTCCGGACTTTTTTGGGACAACATGGATAGGTGCCACCCACTTGGAATCGGAGATGGGGTAAATGAAACCTGCACCACACCATTCTCTATCTCCTTCTTCACGACCTCTCGTAAATTTGGTTTCAACCTACGTTAGAATTCACGAGAGCGTTTAGCCTCATTTTCTAAGTAGATATGGTGCGAACATAGAGCGGGATTTATCCCGTGGAGATCGGAGATGCTCCAGCCTATCACCTTGCAGTTTTTCTCTCGGATCTCTACCAATCGAGATTCCTGCTCCTCGGTCAATCACGAACTGATGATGACCGGATACTTCCTCTCTTGTCCTGCAAGGAAGGCGTACTTAAGTGTTGTGGGTAAAGGTTTGAGCTCAGGTAAGGTGTGATCATCGAGGAAGTCTAGCTCAATCGAATCTTGCTCTGTGCTGGTAGTGGATGGATCTATCTTCGAGGTTACTGCCACAAACTCTTTCAACTCTGGAGTCAGATTGTCAAAGGTTTACAAGCAATCGGCAAAAGCCACACACGACTCATCATCCTCATCTTCGGATTGTCCTAAAGAGGGAAGGACTAACAGGCCCAGCTGGGCCTCTACGTCATTTAAGATGTAGGGGGAGCATATTCTGTGTTGTATTTGTTCCTAAGGCTCTCACAGACTGTTTCATGCACAAGATCTTCTCCGGAGGAGAGGGACTCATCGGTGTTGGCTGGGTTCTGTCTCCATGGCCCCATGGTGTCTACATGAATGCAATCTACTTCGGACGAAGAGTACTCGGTGCTGGATTCTGAATCTGGCCTCTGCCACCTTGTCTGCTTCATCTCAAGTTCCTCATCTCCGCATGGAGTTTAGAACTGGATCTTCCCGATCTTGTAATCAAATAAGGCCCCTACTGTTCTGAGGAAGGGCCTTCCTAAAATGATCTGAGAATCTCTCCAATTTCGAGGGTTCTCCATATCAAGGACTGGAAAGTCCATCATGTACTCCTGACCCTCGACTTTGATGATAACATTCCTCAATTCTCCCTAGGACCTCTTGGTTGATTTATCTGCAAACTGGAGCAATGCTATGGATTTCCTAAGAGGTCCTAGATTTAGCCACTCATAGAGGTCCATAGGCATCAAGTTAATTGAGGATCCATTATCTAGGAGAGTGCATGCAAACGCAGTGTCATCGACATGACTCACCACATAATGGGCACTCATGTCCCTTCGTTTCCTTGGAAACACATTCTTTATGGAGCAAGTAGTGGCAACTGACAAAACGTTCTTCTCAATGCGGCTTTTGGTCTTCTTTCTGAACCTAGTAGGTGTGCATCTTACTTTAAGGTACTTGTGAAATGGCGGGTGTCATATCCACATACTTTGTCGAAAGGGATTGTGACCTTGATGTACTTGTTGCAGAAGTCTGCCATCTCATGGTCATTTTTTTGGATTTTCTTTGTGTTCTTCTCCCACACTTAAGGGCTCAGGGGAAAGGGATTATTAATGCTAACTCAGATTCCGAAACTGAAATATCTTCATTTAAATGGGAAACTGAGTTCTTTACAGGACTCTGACACTGACTATGACTCTGGCTTTGATGAAAAAGAAATTTGTGTTGCGAAAAAGATGATTCGTCTTCCGCGACTGCTGGGACATCCTCCTCAGATGGAGGTGCGGGCTCCTCATTGATTTTGCCGGACTCATTGTTGGTGCTATTCTCCTTCTTCTTCGGAGACTTGGAAATCCTTTTATTCTACTAATGGTGGTGGTGGTGCTGCTCCTCTGCCTCCAAGTTCTCCTCAGGTAGAAACTTGGCAGCTTTTTCCTCCTGTGCACATGCACGATCAGGTACGATCACAGTCCTTCTGCTCCAGAGGACATATGATTAATATTATCATACGAAAGGATCTCATGTTCAGATAGAGAGTCATCTGAATAGTATACCCGATCTCATGGTCGGTTCTGACCCTGATTTAGGCTATTTGGGTTGGCATGAACCTGAGAAGGAATTGGGGTCTTTGGTGCAATATGCTGATCCTGTGTACGTAAAACATGGTTCAGATCAGTTCGGATATCCATGTAATCATTCTACATCTGCTGGACCCTATCAGTGACGATTTGGATCTACAAGGTTACGCTTGTGGGTGGGGTGTGCTGCTGGTGAGTAGAGGACGAGTGTCTATATTGGCCCTGCTTGCCATGCTGGTACTACTGCTGATGGGAAGGTGGTGGAGGTCCCTGCTGGCCTGAGTGGAACGTGCGTTGCTGCTGGTGCAGCTGAGGCTTGTACCCTTGTCCGGGCCGAGACTGTACGAAGCACGGTGCGGGGATGGAGCTGGTTTCCTGGTAAGCTAGGGAAGGTCGGTGTGGCTGACTGTTCCCTATCCCTGACTGTCTGCCGATGGGGTCACATGGCTGTACCACAGCCCGTTGATCTCGAACACATGTAGAGGCTCCTCGTAGGTTGTCTCGACTTGTGGTGGTGCATGTTTCTCCTGCTGAGTGTATTGCTGCTCCTCTACCCAGCTACCCTGAGGCCCCTATACTTGCTCCTATACAAGATGGACTCGATGTTCAGGCACAGGAGATGCAAAAGGGGCGAGTAGTCATATCTTGGCTACCTTCTCAGTCAATTCCTCCACTTATTTCGGTAATCGCAAAAGTGCCTCAAGGTCAATGACCCTCTTGTGAATATGCTCTACCATAGTAAGCTTATCAGCAATTATCCCCATGCTGGAGATGAGGCCATCCGTCAGATACGCTACAGTCCTCCGATTTGTCTCATTAGATAGGCTTGAGGGAGACAACGGATAAGCCACGGTGGCCTGAGATCTGCCTGTTTCCATCATCTGCTCCAGAATCTTCCATACGGCATCTTCATTTTTGTTCATATAACTGCCTCCACAGGCGGCACTCACTAACTCCTGCATCTCCGGGGTCATGACACAGAACAAGGTCTGGACTAAGATCGCCATGGTAATGCCATGGCAAGGGTATTTCTGAGTTAAGTCATTGAATCTATCCCAGGCTTCATTAAATGGTTCATTGGGCCCCTGGGAAAAACTCACAATCTTGGTTCTCATCTGGTTAGTCCTACTGAGCGGGTAGAACTTCTTCAAGAATAAGTCCTTGAACTCCATCGAGGTCGTACATCTTACCCTGAGATTTTTCAGCCAATAAGCATCCTTATCTCCTAAGGCAAATGGGGTAGCCTTCAACCTGATGTAGTCTTGCCCAACCCAAGGGTGACTAAGGTTCTTGCAAACCAGCTCGAACTCTCTAAGGAAAGCATATGGCTCTTCATTGGCGTTTCCATTGAACTTCGATTGTAGACTCAGAAAGTGGTGCTTTAGCTCGAACGCTTCAGGGGGAACCCCAGGTACAAACCAACTTTCTATTTTATTTTCTGATGGGTTATAGGCATCTACCATGGGTCGGTCAATTCCCTCTGCCTCTATTACATGTCCCATCCTAGCCATAAGTTCTATATTCAGCTGCTCAACTCTATCTAACCGATCCAAGATTTGGTGAATGGGATCACCTTTGGGTTCCTCTTCGTCTGGGTGTTTCTTCGGAGGCATCTTGTCTTCTTCTCCTGGGTATAGAAGATGGTCTAGGCTAGAAGACATATCAATGAAGGCATTTCTACTGAGGCGATGGTCTTCCTCGGTGAGATCAGAGGAGAGAAAATGGTTGGTTTGAGGGTAACCCCCCTGAGAGTGATGGATCCCGAACTCAAGAGGGTCATGAGCTCGAGTTGGCCCATATTGCGCTTGGGCCAATGAAGATGAACTTCGTGAGGGGCTCAAGGAAAGATTTGCGAATCAGGAGTAGATATCCCCATAATCAGTCATCTTAGATGGTGAGAAGAAGAATCGGGAGAAAAATGTAAGATAGGAATTTACTCCTACCTGAAGCAAGCAAGTGAATCCAAACCTTGATTTTCACACTCACATGGTGAAGGACCCAAAATCGAGTCCGATTACTCTGGTTGATTTTAAATGTGAATTTTCAGACAAGTATCAAAGGTTACGCGACCTATAGGGGATTCGGTTGAAAGCCGGATGCGTCTCCTCTGTTTAACCTGTCGCCTAAGATACCAACACCCTTCCTTTCTCCGCTTCTATCACCAGCCGAAAGTTCAAGGACCTGCCCCTATCTACCTACAAAGTAGGCAGAGGCTGACAAGGCTGTAACTTCGCCCTTATCTACCTACCGGAGCAGGCAGAGGCCACTAGCAACTTGTCGCGGTGCACCGCAGTTTCGCCCCTATCTACCTACCGTAGTATGCAGAGGCTATTAGGCATTGGTCAGTTGAACATGTAGTTCAACCTATGATATTTTCTTAAATCGGGCTACATGATATGGAAGGCAGGGATTTTTACCTCTGCCTTAGGGTGTGCACTCACACTCTAGTACCCTCACTCAACCTGAAAACAAGGTCAGGTTTAATCTCCCGAAAATAGAAGTTCTGATTTTATATATTTTTTTGGTTAATTTTGTTTAGCAGTCCCGGTTTTAATTTAGGTGATCATTTGATTAGTCCAACCACAAGGCACGTCTATCGTCCAGTCCCAATTTCATTTAGACCTAAGTTTGAAAAACCAAGGGGGAAGGAGTCAAGAAAAGCCGATGCAAGATAAAAAATAATGAATGACAAGTAGAGAAGACTTACAGTGATCCTTTCGCTTTATATGCAAGATGCAAAACATAATTGAAAATTTTAAACTATATGAATGCAGGCGATGAAAATCCGCTCCTAGACAGGCAGTTCTATTCGCGAGTGAAGAACATGTTATATTTGGCTAGGATCTACGGTTTAAGTGTGTCTTTTAAGTGTGAAGTGTGGTCCTAGAATTTTACGAGCACAAACAATTCCTAAAAGAGCTTTAAGAGCCGCAAGTACAGGTCCTATTCTGAAGGATATGGAGAGATCCTTCAAGCACATCACGAAAGCGTAAGCATCGTATCGAATACAACGAAGAACGACTAGTAGGACTAGTTGTTCTATGCAACGGAATTTAAAAAAAATAATTTGACAAAATCACATGATTCAAGAACACTTCTCGAATCATTTCGTCTAAACCACAAACAAGTGATAGGATTACCTCTTGAAGCGTGTTTATGATCGAGTCTCTAAACCAAGAGACCTCCTCTCTCAAGTCCGATCCGACAGAGGATACGCTTGCGAGCGCATTGATGAGACGTGTGCTCCTCGCAATCCATGTTGATGATCCAAGCGTCGGATCTCCTGATCTCGTCTCACAAGATCCAACATCTTCTTCACGAGCGAGATGCGCCAAAGGAGATGGAGATCGACGAGTAGATGATCTGGCAACATAACGACGATGCCGCATCGATGACAACTCTGACAATGGCTCCATGGTAGACGGCCATTATAAGAGAGAGAGGCTTGGCGTGTGGATAAATAGAGAGAGAGAGAGAGCATTCATTATAGTCGTAAAATGTGTATCAAAGAGCAAGGGGTTCCTCTTCTTATATAGGGTATTGGGAGTCCATGGATCCCAATCCATGGACAACACACAATCAATGATTGAGATTGATTTGTGTTTCATTCAATGGATAAGATGTTGTTGTAAAAATACAACAACAATTGATTTATTTTTGAAGTAATTTATATTTATAAATCAATATAATTAATCCCAATTTAAATAACTTTGAATGGTCTTGGAGATAATGAGATAGAATGATTCTATCTCCTCAAAAAACTCATGAGATCTCATTATCTCACGAGATCTCCGAGATTTACAACAACAATTGTTGTAAATATTTTTTCACAACATAATTCACAATTATCTTGTGAAAAACATCAATCAAGCCATTGAAATTATTTGAATCGCATTCACAACCCAAAACACAATGTAATTTTATTCTCAATTATTCATTCAATGTGAATCCAATTCACTTTAACAATTAATCAACAAATATAAATCACAATATAATCTCTTTAATATATTACAAATCACATTTATAATATACCTGAATAATATGGATAGTGTTATCCACATTATTCATATCCATGATAATTAAATCACATTTAATCACCTTGGATCTCTTTTTCTCATGTGCCCAAATAACATTAATCATATTCACATTATTCACATCTTTGATAATTAAATCACATTTAATTATCTTAGATAATTCTCCTATTAATATGAATCGAATTCATATTATTCATGATAATTAAATCACATTTAATTATCCACTTTCTCAATGCTCGGATACATATATCAACAATGAAATTATCCATGAATTCTTTCAAGGATAATGCGCTTTCTCCACGGATACTTGGAGATAAGGACTGGGCGATTGTATTGTTCCACATATAGTGACTTGGATAGTGAGATCACATCTCAAATCCAGATCTTGTAGACCTCCCATAGATGCGTGATTAAATCAAGACCGCAAATCTAATCTTCTTATTACTTCTGATTCACATTCAGATCAATGTCCAACATTTGGACTAAGATCAGATTACTTCTCTATGAGAGGAGTCACTAAAATCCAGACCCGTTTCATCACTCCCTAGGAATGGAAGCATCATGGTTATACAATTGTTTATGATAACATCACCCTTAGGTATTCCCAATATCTGTACATTCTACATACTAGAAGACCTAGATTAAACCAAAAGTATAAGATCAATTTTACACTATCTACTTCAGAGTTTTATCATTAAGTTTCTCATTCGATCATTGTGAGTTGGTATCGATCATATACTTTCCAAAAGCATATATCATACCTAGGTCTTGATCTTATACTTTCCAAAAGTATATATCAAACCTACAAATTCAGTCAAGCTTCCAAAGCGAGACGACCGTGCACGGAATTTCATCTTCCCAATATCTCATGAGTGAGCTCATGTCTTCCGATTCAATAATGAACCTGTATGATCCCTTTGAGAGATCGCATTACTCATATGCCCTTATATGCACACCAGCGCACCGGTGTATAGACCTTGATTAGGTCATCAACCTATTGGTCTGCCAAATGTACATACTCAAACATATAGTAACACATCTGTCTCTAGTCAGAGGATGCGTGCCTATATCGTGACAGCATACGACATAGGACTTTGGTTATCTCGATCTCATTAAGTCAACTCTTTGACCTAATTAATCTAACACCTTCGAATCTCTATTCCTATGCAGAGAACATGCATCAAGAGGTCGGTCAGATATCAACCTATGTGAGAAAGGATTGCCATCTCCTACTCAGGCTGGAGATCATCTCTTAACAATCATTTGACGGTGCTTGATGAGTCCTTAATCTAACCCTTTAGATATTCATCCAAGCACCTGCCTCTATGATTCAATAGTTGAATCAACAGCTGTATGATTATTAAGATGGTCATGGTACATAACCCTAATTGTACTAAGGGACCTATTATGAAAATTATATATTCTTCATTTCAGATCAGGGAATGATATGTGCAATAACATTTATTGCATAATGGCTCGTCGTGGGATCGCATGTCCAACAATCTCCCACTAGCCCAAAGAGCCATTAATGGGCTAATCATTTAAACCCGCACTCATGTTACAATCATAGGCTATTTTGAAAAATAGCTAGGTAAGCTGATCAGTCACTCTATTACCGAGAGACTACGCCAAGTCCTTTTACGGCACTTGCATATCCCCTAGTAACAGTGCTCGCATCCAATGCGAATGTGTCATCTTATGCAACCAATACCCAATCTTGTCAGTTATAGTGTCCTTGACAATATAGCTTAACCAGTATTTTCACAATCCTTATCAGAATATCCTTATTCCCGGAGATCTCTATCTCCTAAGGTATCCACAGTTAAGAATTTTTAGATCACTATCTATAAAGTCTTAAGTCTTTGAAGATAAGACTTTTGAGATCACTATCTCAAAATTATTTTCATCTTCGAAGATATTGTTATCACTGCAATCAAGTATTTTATCTCCATAGTAGGATTAGTAACATTTACTACTCCCACTGCATGGCAGATATCTGACTTTTGTACACATGTAGCATACACCCGGCTTCTCATAATTGATGCACAAGGGCAAGCAGTTTTAGCATTCACTTCCTCAACTCTTTGAGGTGTTATCCATTCAGATAGGTTAGGACCATATCTTTAGGGATGGAAGCCTTCCTTGGGGTTTTCCAAGAATGGAACATGTCCAAGGTGCACTACAAATGTGACTGTCCCAATATCCTCTTCTCTTTGCTTCTGAACAACTTCAGAACTAAGATCTAAGAGGTATCCTTGAGATCATATCTCAAGATAAGGAATAGTCAGTCTATAAAACACTTATTATCATCCTTATATCATTATGAATGATTAGGATATTATCTACATTTAGTACGATGAACACAAATAGCAATCCCACTAAGCTTCACATGGCTCATCAAGATTCTATCTGAAATAATAGCATTCATAATTTTATCAAATCTTATGTTCCAACTACAAGAAGCTTATTTGAGTCCGTAGATGGATCTCTCTAGCTTGCACACCTTTCTTTCCTAAACCATGTAGCCCTGGGGCTACTTCATGTGAATATCCATGGAGAGGTATTCATAGAGGAATGCAATCTTGACTTACATATTGAAGATGTCAAAATCAAGTTATGTAGCTATAGTTAGCAATATTTTGATGGGTTTAAGCATGGTCACTGAAGAGCAAGTCTCATCGCAAGCAATGTCTTCTCTTCCAATGTGTTGCTCATGGCTACGAACCGAGCTTTGAAGGTCTCTACCTTCTCATTAGGTTCCCTCTTTCTCTTGAAGATCCATTTACACCTTAATGGGTCTAACCCTTATAGGTGTATCCTCGAGGGTCCATATACAACACTTTTATATGAAGTCTACCTTAGACCTTTATTGCTAACATCCATCTTTCCATGTCATGATCCTCAGGAGCTTCATCACATGAAGTCCGATCATTATCAGACTTAACTGACGTATGGAATACATCCCCAAACTCATTTGAAGAGATATTATAGGTTTATCTTTAATTGTCCTTTTAGTTTCCGATTTCAGGAGCCTCATTATCATCTCAAGATTAAATGAGTTCCTTTACTTCGTTTTCATCTTGATTCTCAAGAGAGTCATCCTCTAAGAATCACATTCTCGGAGATGAGATCTTTTAAGAATCTCAGGGTTATAAAGTAGGTATCCAATACCATCCTTTATTTTCCTAATGAAGTAGCACTCTCCAGTGCTTAATTCCAGCTTACTTGCATGGAATCTTATTAAGGATATATAATGTAGCCTCCACTACATATATACCAGGAAACTAAGAGGAAATTATGTTAAATTCATCATTGATCAAATCATGTCACACATGATCAAATTGTATCTTCCTACAACTCCATTGACTTTAGGCATGTTAGGAGGATTGAGATAGAAATGATATTCATATCATCATAAGGTATTCTTTGAATTCATCTAATAGGCACTTGCTACCTTGGTTAGATCAAATTCATTTAATCTTCCTTCAAACTTTGGTTCTAAACCAAAATTGTAAAATCTTTGAAAATTTCAAAGGTTTCTCAGGTGAAGAAAATAAATCTATGTTAGCAATGTGAGCCCGAGGCGAACCATTCCTGCAATAGATGTTATTGTAATAAATGATTTATACATAAAAGTTATTGATTATGTTTCACTCCCTTTCTAAAATTGATTGAATGAATGCACTATAAGGTCCCTCTGTACAATAAGGGTTATGTACCATGGCCAACTTGATAATCATACAACTGTTGATTCATTGATTGAATAATAGAGGCAGATGCTTGGATGAATATCTAAGGAGTTAGATAGAGGACTCATCAAGCATCATCAAATGATTGACAAGTAATGATCTCAAGCCTGAGTAGGAGATGGCAATTCTTTCTCATTAGGCTGATATCTGATCGACCTCTTGATGCAGGTCCTCTGCATGGGAATAGTGATTCGGAGGTATCAGATTAGTTGAATCAATGGGTTGACATAATGAGATCTAGATATCGAAAGACCTATGATGAATACTGTCACATCATAGGCACACATCCTCTGACCAGAGACAGATGTGTTGCTATATGTCTAAGTATGTACATTTGGAAGACCAATAGGTTGATGACTTAACCAAGGTCTATACACCTGCGAGCTGGTGTGCATGTAAGGGTATATGAGTAATGCGATCTCTCAGAGGAATCATACAGGTTCACTTGTGAACCAGGAGACATGATCTCACTCATGAGGTATTGGGACTAATCAAATTCCATGCATGGTTGTCATGCTTTGGTAGCATGACATGAATTTGAAGGTAAAATATATGCTTTGTGAAAGCATATGATTTGTACCAAATCCCAAGGACCAAGATTGAGAAACTTAGTGATCAAACCCTGAAGATGACAATGTAAAAGTGATCTATATCTTCAGGATGATCATAAGTCTTCCAGTATGCAGGATGTACTGGTATTGGGAATACCTAAGCGTGATTTGATCATAAACGATTGTATAACCATGATGCTTCCATTCTGAGGGAGTGATGAAACATGTCTGGATTTTGGTGACTCCTCTCAGTAGAGAAGTGACCTAATCTTAGTCCATATGATGGACATTGATCTGAATAAGATTCAGATGCAATGAGAAGATTAGGTTTACGGCCTTGATTTAATCAAGCATCTATGAGAGGTCCATGGGATCTGGATTTGAGATGTGATCTCAATATCCAAGTCACTATACGTGTAACAATACAATCGCCCTGTCCTCATCTCCAAGTATATGAGGAGAAATAGTATTATTCTTGAAGGGTTCAAGAATAATTCCATAAGATCTAAGCATTGAGAATTTGATAATTAAATGTGATTTAATTATCATGATGTTTGTGGAATTATCCAATATAATTAAATGTGATTTAATTATTATGGATAAGAATAATGTGGATAGCATTATCCAATTATTCATAATTTATTTTAAACGTGATTTATAATGTATTAGAGAGAGCTAATTATAATTTATATTTGTTTATTAATTATTAATGTGTATTGGATACACATTGTCTAATTAATTGAAAATGTAAATTATATTTTGTTTTGGGTTGTGAATGTGATTCACAATTTTCCAATGGCAAGATTGCAATATTCTCAAAATTAATTATGAATTATTTTTTGAGAATAAATCCCAACAAAAGTTATTGGATTAAATAATGGAGAATTTCAATGAGATATGCAATCTCATGAAATTTCATGAGATTGCCCCCACTTGGTAATTGGGGGACGGCTACCAAGTCCTATATAGAATTGGTGGCCGTCCACCCTATTTCTTGGGGAGACAAGATCTCCATTGAAATCATCTCCTTATTTGATTGGTTTAATTTTAGGATTGATATTTATTTGTTTTATCAAATATATTTGATCTAAATTAAATCATAAGATGTTGGTTTTTACCAACAACAATCTTGATCATTGGATTGACATAAATCAATCTCATCCATTGATTTTATTTGTCCCATGGATTGAGATCCATGGATCCTAAAACCCTATAAAAAGAGAAGCATGCTATGCTCTCTTGTACATGCTATTGGTAGCACATCTCTCTCTCTCTCTCTCTCTCTCTCTCTCTCTCTCTCTCTCTCTCTCTCTCTCTTCTCCATACATGTCAACCCTCTCTCCCTCTACTTGGTGGCCGACCACCAAAACCCTAGGGGAGGTCTTCGTCATCGCCTACACCACTGCACCGCCACTTCGATGTTCTATGGTTCTCCGTCTTCTTGGAGTGCTACGCTCACGAAGGAGACATTCGATCTCGTGCAACGAGATCAGGAGCTCACCGTGCTTGGATCAACTCGTTGGATTGCGAGGACTACGTGACTCATCCCTGCGCTCGCAAGCTTCTTCTCCGACGATCGGACATGAGACAGGAGGTCTCTTTTCGTTGAGACTCGATCAAACACGCTTCAAGAGGTATTGCATTATACTTGTTGTGGTTATATATGAAACGATCTGAGATTCGTTCTTGGATCATGTGGTTTCATCTCATGAAAAAATTTAAATTCCGCTGCACCGAACAACTAGTACGGCTAGTCGTTCTTCGTCGTATTCGATATGAAGATCACGCTTCCATGATGCACTTAAGGATTTTTTCCATATCCTTCAAATGGTATCAGAGCCTTAGGTCGAAGGTTTTGGATACAATCCGCAAACCTAGGACGACTTGGGTTCGTGGAAGTTGCGAAAGTTTTTATCGCATTTGATTTTCGCACTTCTCTTTAGTGAATAAATTAGGCCATGTTTAAATTGTATAAATACTAATTAAACACTTAGATTTTGTTCCCATTAAATAAGGAAACCATAGGATCTGAGTTTACGTAATTTGGATTCAGTTTGCTCAAGATATGGTTGTTTTAATGAACATGTATGCACTGTTGCGGGAACTGCAAATCTTAACATGATTAATGAGTTAATTACTATTTAGACTTGCCTCGAAATGCGTGAAATATCACTTGGGTACTTTCCTAAATCAAATTAGAAATCTACAAAAATTGATTTTTCTAATTTGGATTTAAAATGATTGAGATATGTTAATTTTAGTAAGTAGGAGTCACTGCTGAAATTACAGTCCTAATCAAGAACCATGTGATTGTCAATTAATGAAATTAATTGTTAATTTCAAGAAATAATTATTTAAAATATTTGAGAAATAATTGGAAGATGATTATTTCCTTATTTGACTTTGCCTCAACCAATAAATTGATTAGATTTGTTCTAGATAAAAATTGGAAACACAATCATCAAACTCCTTGCTTGAATAGGATTGGGAATTTGTCTAGCAAACTTCCTTATAATAAAAAATGTTTTGATTATTACTATATGTTATAATTTTGGTTGAAGAACTGATGATCATCTCAAGTACAAATTGATCTATTTGGCATTATCCTTTCTCGAGGCAGATATGGTTTCTAGTCGGAGATCGCTGGGATAGCGGGTTGCAATGTATGTGGTCCGTCCCATTCTCATCGGTACTGGTCATGACAGCGGGTTGGGTCTTGATAATGCCGAAGAAATCAAGTTGATTATTAATTTAATATGATTGAATTAATTATGTCCAAATAAAATTACTCTATTATGAATAGAGTTAATAATTCCCTTGGAAGAATTAATTACATGAATTTGATTCATAATAATTAATTAAAATTTGAATATGAAATGGAGGATCACACAAGTGACATCCATGGTCTCCCATCAAGGCGAAGGGTTTCGTCGCCAGATATTAAATGTAGGAGACGCATGTCTGAAGTGATAGCTCCTACATATGATCCACTTGGATCGGGCTCGTCGCTTCGCGAAAGAGTAAGGATGTATGCGTAATGACTCCAATATCAGGTCCTCATATTATCAGGGTGATATTGGATTGCGCATAGCGAGTTGTATTCATGTTGATGGTTCGTTCAATTAATGTCGGGTCAACATCACCTTAGGGGTGGTGGGCTCGGGTATTAAAGATCGAATTGGGAAAGGCAAGTTGGACTTGCAAGGCGGAATGTGTTCCTGCTTCTCTTTGTTGGAGTCATAGGTTCTCATATTATTGGGATATGACAAAGATGAAGAGCAGATCCCAGATCTTGCTTGAGATATAGCTGTAAGTATATCTCTTACTTTGAAAGTGATTAAAGGAATAAACTTTCATAGTTGACCTAGCAAGGCTAATTTGATTTAAAATGCCTTGATCAAATAAAATTAAATCATATATATGATTATATGTTCTAATATAGTGCATTCTTAATTTCAGAAAATGAAGTCCATGATCTCACTGAGCAGGCTTCTGGAGGTCAACCAGTTGATCGGACCAAATTACTCGGATTGGATCCGTAATTTGGAGCTTGTACTCTCGGCTAAGCGCATAAGTTATGTGCTCTCAAAAGACAAGCATGAAAACCCTAAATCAAAGAAAGAGAAAGCATACAATGACAAGTATGATGAAGATCATGTCTTGACTAGAGGCTACATCTTGGGTTCTCTCTCCAATGTTCTTCAGAAACAACATGTGCCAGGAGATAATGCAGAATCTGAAAGATATGTTTGGTAACATTAACCGTACCTAGGGGTACACCGTTATGAAAGAACTCGTTCGCTGCAAGATGCAGGAAGGGACTTCGGTCCTTGAACATGTACTCAAAATGTTTGGGTACTTATTGGAGCTGGAGACTCTGGGGGCAACCATGGTTGCAGACATGAAATCTGATTTCATTCTGTTATCATTGCCCAAGTCTTTCAATAACATTGTAGTGTCATTCCACATGAACAAACTGGAATTGACAAATGCTGGGCTTCTTGCTGCATTAAAGTCTGCAGAAGACGTGATGAAGAAAGATGGTTCCGCTGGCAGTGCAATGGTTGCACAGGTCAGAGGGAAGCACGGTCGGAAGCATGGTTCTCGGAAGGGCCCGGCCCAGAAGAGAAAGAAGAAGGGACAAAGTGTTGGCTCATCTTCCAATGCATCCACTCTAATGGCGTCGAAGAAAACCGACGTCTGTCACCACTACAAAAAGCCAGGGCACTGGAGGCAAAATTGCCCGGATTACCTGAAGTCGGTCGACATAGGTGATTTAGCCAAAATTCGGTGGTCTTAAGTTCCACACAAAGCGGGAACTAAGTCGTAGCGTTGACCACGCAAAATATCAATTAAAATCGACAATTAACCCACACTATAGATATCAAGCAATGACAAGCAATGTGAAGTTAAAATTTATTTTTAACTCTACATAAATAGTGTATAGCAAGCAAGTACGTAAAGAGTTCGAACACAGGGAGCAAACAGGGTAGATGCACTAGTGTGTGTGAGAGTGAAAGTGAAGTGATGTCTACACTATGCAAGCAAATATTTTTGTGGGTTTTTAATTTAATTTTTTTAAAAAAAATATTTAATTTTTAGTTTTGTATTTTGGTTTTTAATTTTCTGATTTTTATAATTTTATATTTTATATTTTTTTCAATATTGGAATATATAAACAAGGTAATAAAAGAAGTGCTACAATATTTATAAAAATATGCAAAAATAGCCAAAAATTTAGAAATAAAATCTTTTTGGTATTTTTATAATTTTTTATAATTTTTGTGATTTCTGTATATTTTTCAAAATATTTTTTGGTATTTTTAAATAGCAAAATAAAGGAAAATAGGGAATTAGTTACTGGTTGGGGGTAAAATGGGAATTAAAAATATCAAATAGCCACAAAATTTTTCCAAACTATTTTTAAAATAAAGAGGATAAAATATAGAACCTACAAGAATCGAGTTTGCATTTTTTAGAGTTTTCTATAATTTTCTAGATTTTTTTGAAGTTTTTAGGTATTTTAAAAATTTTAAGGTTTTTCTTTTGCAATTTTTAGTGATTTTTAGACTGACACATAAAATAGGTTAAGATAGATAGTAGGGAATTTTTTTGGAATTTTTTAAGGTATTACAATATTTTTTTTGGCATTTTGTAAGCTAGACAGTACTGAAATGACATATTTTTTATTTTTAATAAATATGAAAATGCAATAAAATCCAAAACTAAAAATATGGCGTTAAAAAACAAGCACACAGGAGCTTAAGTTTAATTTTTGAGAATTTTTGGAATTAAAATGGAGCCCTAAATAAATCGTACAAGATCACAAAAATGTCACAGCTTGGCAGGGGTATATATGCAAATACACAAAAGTCCAGGGGCATACAAGCAATTTTCCACAAAACATAACACTGAATATTTAGTTTTAAGGACCAAATACAAATACACAGACCCGCAGGGGTGTCGGCACAAAATGTCCACCAGGGCGCGTGACTTGCATGCGCTTGGGAAGGACTGAAATGTAATTTCAACAAAGCCTGAGGGCTTACATGCAATTACCCCAAAAGTTTGACACTTAAACTATAATTTCTGGTACTGAAATGAAATAAATAAAGGGCCAAGGGCCTCGATGCAAAATGCCCACCCCTCACGTGAACAGGTCACGTGAGGTGACGTGGCAGAGGACCTATGTGCAAATATCTAAAATCCGAGGGCCTACATGCAATATTTACAAAAATTTTAAACTAGCTTTTAAAGTCTATGGACTAAACAAAAATTACAAAAACTGAAGGGGTGGCTCTGCAAAAATACCCCTTCGGCGCGATCCG
Organism: Ottelia alismoides; assembly: GCA_037367405.1. Taxonomy (NCBI): domain Eukaryota; kingdom Viridiplantae; phylum Streptophyta; class Magnoliopsida; order Alismatales; family Hydrocharitaceae; genus Ottelia; species Ottelia alismoides. Next base: position 2,436,816 of record JAZKJV010000720.1, on the reverse strand, counting down.
ACGGCTGATACAAGGTCACTTACCACGTGTCGATGCGCGGGCCTCCGATGATGCTTCGGCCTAGACGTCTGAGATTAGATCTCAGATGAGATCCGATGGTTGCTGGCTCTGATGATCGGACGGCCGCCGTGATATCTGGGCCGCCTTCGAGATCCAACGGCTGCGAGGGGGTCTCGAAGAACTGGGACGAAGTCGCCGGGAGGCGAGCTTCCCAGGCGTCGATCTCCCTCCTCCGCCGTTCCTTTGCGCTCCAAAATGGCGTCTGATGCTCCTGCGGTGGTCCACAACTTGCCGGTGGCTCCAAAAATCTCCGGCGGAGGCCGGAGGGCTCGCACGAGGTCGCCGGAGCACAAGGGCTCCAGGTACCTCTCCGTCGCCTCCAAAACAAGTCCCAGCTGCGATTTAGAGCCCAGGACCTGCAAGAGAAAGGTGAAAGGACCCAGGGCAAACTGCCTGGGCCCCGCGGGATGGATGCAATGAAGCGAATCGGTGGGGTGAAGCTCGGCCGGAGGTGCGCTCCGGCGAGATGAAATGATTGGATGAATCGATCGATGTAAGCGAGATTTTTTTTAGGGTTTTTGATCTTAGAGCTATGGCTAGAAAAATGCAAGAAAAATTAAGGGGAAATAACTACCTCAAGGGCCTGGGGAGCCCGAGGTTGGGGGTACCTCGACGGTGGTCGGCCGGAGGTGATGGAACGCCCTAGGCCACGCTGCTCCGCCTCCTTGACGAGTCGGTCTTGGAGCTGTCACCTCCAAGACTTGATTGGGATCAATAGGGGCGCGAGAGCGACCAGAATTGGGGTTCAAAAATCGAATGAAGTCAAGGTTTCCTTTTTATGTGGTTGGCAGGGCAGCTCCAAGGACGATGCATGGTGGGTGCTGCAGTGATCCAAAGGCCAAGGTATGCCCTAGGCGTGTATGCCTGATGCACGGGGAAGAGAGTCCAAGAAGAGAGTTAGTTGCTTTGGTGAAAGGAACTCCTTCGAAAAATGGGAGAAAAAGCAAGTCAAACACTTTTCTGACGCACTCCAGGAGGGAAGGTCAGGCTGTTGACCTTGGTCAACGAGCCCGGCCACCTGGTTGGTCCACGTGGACCAACTAGGAAAAACCTCCTGGAAATACCTTATTAAATCAATAAAAAATATAAAACGATTTATTTAATTTTAGGTTATAAAATAAAAAATGTTTAAAATTTTGTAAACAATTTTATGATGATTTTTAATTATTTTTATGAGGTTTTTTTACAGGTTCACTTTTATGTCCTTTATAGGTATTATACCTATATACTTTATTAATTAATTTTTATTTTATGTTTTTTTAACTTATTTATTTAGGTTTATTATTTTATAAAATTATGAAATACTTTTATACACTTAAATATATTTTTATTTTGATTTTCTGAATTATTTTGTATATTTTATAAAATATAAGTAGGTATTGTATATATATGTATATATGTATAATACATGTGTATTTTATGTATATATATTTTTATTTTGAGTTTTATTTGGATTTTTATTCATGTTTTAATGTACATAATTATTATAAGTAATATTTACAACATTATGAGAATATAAAAAATATAAAAATATTGAATAAATAATTAATTGAATATGTTAATCTGTACAATTATACAATGTGGGTCCAAAACTCAACTTTCAAATCGTATCTCCGCCAAATGCGAAACCACCGCCATTAAATAGATTATTTTATTCTATATACAATTAAAGGTGAGTTTGATGCATTTGGAGTTTTCAGTTGTGAGATACGGGTCTGGGAAGTTGGGATTTTGGATTTTTATTCAGACCATAACTTTTTATCTGTACGTTATTTTTCAGTGAAATCAATTTTGTATTTTTCTTTATTAATTTATCTACAACTTTCATGTACAAAGTTTCTTTATTTGATGTATAAAAATTGGAACCAAAAATAGGTCCCAAAATGAATAAAGACTGAACTTGAAAGGTATTGTATTTGACCCTTATCTCCCCCTACTTTATTCCTTGTCGGCCTATTCATCAAGATGCCTAGGTCTCAGGTGTTTGGGTCATAAAATATTTACAATATTTTATTCTTTTTCTTTTCTTTTATTTATTCTATAATTTTGGCTTTAATTACAGTATTTTATACACTATTTACAGGTACATGCATGAATGCCAAGATGGTGTATTTAATGCTATTTACAAGCATTTGCTAGGGTTTTTGGTGCCAAAATGATAGAATAAAGATGATGGAATGTGGATTCAGCAATAGGTAAAGCCCCAGCAGGTATGAAATCTACTTATATCATTGAAACCAGTTTTCTCGTTGGACGAGAAGGAAGTTGGATGGTTGATTCTGGTGTTTCTGTTCATGTATGCAAATTTGTTGCATTTGTTTAAGGAAACTAGAAAACTTGAAGAAGGGGAGATAGTCATCCAGATGGGATCTAATGCAAGTGTTGCAGCAGTTGCAATCGGGACTTGTCGGCTATCATTATCTAGTGGTAGAGTCCTAGTACTTAAAGAGTGTCTTTATGTACCTGAAGTCAGGAGGAATTTGATATCTGTATCTAAGGTAGTTGGAAGTGAATATTCATTCCTTTTCTGTAATAAATTAGTCATAAATCATTATGATAGGTATATTGCAGATGGTATTTTGACTTCTGGTGGACTCTATGAATTGTGCATTAATGAGCATGTCATGAATGTTACAACCACTAATAAAAACCCTAAAAGATTTAGGAATAACAAAAATCATTCAAACATGATTTGGCATCAAAGGCTTGGTCATTTATCTGTTAATAGGATCAATAGATTGATAAAGGATGGACCTTCGGATTTTCAACAGGTTCAATCTTTACCTACTTGTGAACATTGTATTCAAGGTAAAATGACTAGGATGCCTTTCCGTTACAAGGTTACTAAATGCGAAGGTATTATTGACCTAGTACATATCGATGTGTGTGGTCCCTTCAGTATCGCGACTCGAAATGGATATCGATATTATATGACATTTATTGATGACCATTCATGATACGGGTTTGTCTTCCTATTACGTCATAAATCTGAAACCTTTGAAAAGTTCAAAGAATTCAAGGCTTTGGTTGAGAACCAAACCGATAGGAAGATTAAACGGATTCGATCTAATCGAGGTGGCGAGTACCTCTCTTATGAATTCAAGGAATACCTTAAAGAGAATGGAATTGTCTCTAATCTCACTACTCCTGGAACTCCTCAACTTAATGGTGTTGCTGAAAGACGCAATAGGACCTTCATGGATATGGTCCGTTCAATGATGAGTAAAGCACATTTACCACTTAGTTTCTGGGGATATGCAGTAGAGACTGCAATATATATCCTGAATAAGATTCCTACCAAATCTGTACCTAAGACTCCTCATGAGATATGGTATAGAACCAAACCTAGTGTTAATCACTTGAGGGTTTGGGGTTGCTTAGTCAATGCGAAGAACGTGGACGCAAGTAAGCTAGAATCTCGCACTCGTGAGTGTTACTTCATTGGGTATGTTAGAGATGGTATTGGATACCAAGTCTATGACCCTGAGACCCAAAAGGTTTTTGTCTCTAGATATGTGAAATTTCTGGAGGATGATTTCCTTAAAGGTCAAGACAAAAGTGAAGCAGAGGAACTCATAGAATCCCCTGAGGATTCTGAGCTTCCTAGACCAGAAACTGAAGAAGTAAATAAAGATGAAACACCCATACCTCTTCGAAGAAGTTCGAGGGTGGTTGCACCACCTGAAAGGTATGGATTCCATGTGTCAAGTGAAACTGACAATGATCCTACTTCATTTGATGAAGCACTCACGGATCATGACATGGATAGATGGATGCTAGCAATGAAGTCAGAAATTAACTCCATGCATAAGAATGGTGTATGGACCCTAGAGGATCCACCTAAAGGGGTAAAACCCATTGGGTGTATAGATCTGATGGGAAAGTAGAGACTTTCAAGGCATGGCTCGTAGCCAAGGGCTACGTACAGAAAGAATGCATCGACTACGAGGAGACATTCTCTCCTGTGGCTATGCTTAAATCCATCAGGACAATGCTAGCTGTAGCTGCATATCTTGACTACGAAATCTGGCAGATGGACGGCAAGACGGCTTTCCTTAATGGATACCTCAAGGAGGATATCTACATGGAGCAGCCACAGGGCTTCATAACTGAGAATGGCAAAGTATGCAAGCTGAAGAAATCCATCTATGGGCTCGAGAAAGCTTCTCGTAGCTGGAACATCATATTTGACGAAACCATAAAGAGTTATGATTTTGTGCAGAATCCTGATGAACCTTGTGTGTGTACAAGAAGCTTAGTGGGAGCGCCATTGTGTTCATCGTGCTTTATGTAGATGACATCCTTATCATTGGGAATGATACAGGGATGATGACCAGTGTGAAGATTTGGTTGTCCCATACCTTTGAGATGAAAGATCTTGTTGAAGCCTCTCACATCTTGGGTCTGAAGTTGTTCAGAAACCGAGAGAAGAGGATATTGGGATTGTCACAACATGGATACATTAAGAAGATTCTTGAACGATTCCGTATGGATAGTTCCAAGAAAGGATTCCTACCCTTAAGACATGGTATCCACCTATCTAAAGGAATGGCTCCTCAAACTGTTGAGGAAAAGAATCTTCCTCAACAGTTTGAGGAACTATCTCGATCTCGCTAAGTCAACCCATTGACCAAACTAATCTGACACCTCTGAATCACTTCCCAAGCGGAGGACCTGCATTAAGAGGTCGGTGAGATATCAACCTATGTGAGAAAGGATTGCCACCTTCTATTCAGGCTGGAGATCATCTCTTAATAATTATTTGACGGTGCTTGATGAGTCCTCTATCTAACCCATTAGATATTCATCCAAGCACCAGCCTCTATGATTCATCTAATGAATCAACAACTATATGATTATCAAGATGGCCCTGGTACATAACCCTAATTGTACAGAGGGACCTTATAGTGCATTCATTCACTTAATTTCAGAAAGGGAGTGAACAATCAATGACTTTTATTGATAAAACATATTTATTACGATAACATTTATTGTAAGAATGGTTCGCCTCAGGCCCACATGGCTAACAGTCTTATCAATAGCCATAACCTATTATCTCAAGAATCGGACTTTGTCAAGGAAAAAGAGAGACATGGGTGCTCACTATGTGGAGAGTCGTATCAATGACACTGCATTTACATGCACACTCTTAGAAAATGGTTCTTCTATCAACTTACTTCCCTTAGCATTATATCAGAAATTTGAGTTGGGACAACTTCACAAATTCAGAGCTTTACTCCAATTCGCAGATCGTTCAGTGAAGAGACTAAGGGAGAAGTAAAGAAATTCGTTATCTCGATTGAGTGGCAGAACTATCAAGTTGACTTTACAGTCTTGGACATGGAGACCTCCAATCATTGGAGAGAATCTCAGATGAATCTCAGGAGGCCGTTCTTTAGGACCATAGGCACAACTTTTGATTATGGTACAATAATGATGAAGTTCCGTTCTCCAAGTGGAGAAGTGAACCTTGAGATGAAGCAAAACAAGTGTCAGCAACCCGATTATGAGAGTAGCACAGAGTACTCATCTTCAAAGGTAGATTGCAGAATGATTATCATCATTAGTATTTGAAGACAAGTTCCTTCAGGACAGAGCGAGACCCTTTCATCTGGAAAGGACATAGTGCATGATGTAGTTTGCCAGGTGTTGTCTGACCTTGCTAGAGATGCATCTACCTATTCCCGTGATGACGTAGAGATACATCTGAATCTGTCAGTTCCATCCCCTTAGGAATGATCATGGGACATAGATGGTTAGTAGACGCGGCTTTGGCCGACTTACCGTGTTTCTTTGGTGATCGGACTCCAGATACTTCTGAGTTGGTGGTAGTACTACGCAGCTTAGCCTACCTTCATGAAGCATGGAACTAGATTCAGATTCAATTCAGCCAGATTTTCTTGATTATACCACATTGCCGGAACTGAAATCACTACCTCCGACACTCAAGTACGCATTTCTTTCAAGATCCAAAGAAAGATATCATGTTATTATTAGCTCAGACTTGACTTTAGAACATGAGCCTAGGTTGTTAGAGGCCTTAGAGAGGAACCACAAAGTAATAGGCTAGAAAGTGTCAGATCTCGTGAGGATTAACTTTGCTCTCTCCTCTCTGCTCGCACCACATTTTTACTGAGGACAACGTGAGACCTTCCCGTGAGTTCAATAGGAGACTTACCCCTAATATAAATGAAGTAGTGAAGAATGAGATTGAGAAATGGTGCAAAGTGAGGTTTATATACCGTATTTCCAACTCCGAGTGGGTGGCCCCGCTTCATGTTGTCCCGAAGAAGTCGGTAATTCAGATGGTCACCAACGAGGAGGGGGTAGAGATCATGACACGAGTACCCACGTTGTGGCGCGTCTGTGTTGATTACAGGTGCCTCAATGTTGTGATGAAGAAAGACCACTTTTCCTTACCTTTTATCGATCAGATTTTGGAGAGACTCACAGGGAAAGAGTTCTTTTGTTTTCTTGATGGGTACTCGAGCTACAAACAGGTAGCTGATGTAGCCGAAATCGAGTGCGGTCGTATTGACTCACAAGGCGAGTCAACAGTCGGTGTATTGACCACACCAAATAATGACTAAATCAACAATTAACCCACACTAAAAATCAACAATTAGAAATAAATGTGGAGTTAAAATTTATTTTTAACTCTGCACAAATGATGTATATGGGCAAGTATGCAGAGAGTTCGAACACAGGGAGCAAGCAGTGTAGTCCTAGCAAGAGCTAAGTGTGTGAGGGTGTGAGTGTCTACACTAAGCAAGCAAGCAAATAAATTTTTGTGGGTTTTTAAATTTTTAATTTTTTTATTTAATTATTTAATTTTTAATTTTGTATTTTGATTTTTGATTTTCTAATTTTTATATTTTATATTTTAAATTTTTCTATTTTCTTTTTCAATGTCGGAAAGTAAAAGCAATATAAGAAAAGGCAAGCTAAAATATTTATAAAAATGCACAAAAATACTCAAAAATCCAGAAGTGAAATGTTTTTGGTCTTTTTAATGTTTCTTACTGTTTTTGTGATTTTTTTGGGGATTTTTCAAGATGTTTTTGGTATTTTTAAAGTTTGAAATAAGGCAAACAGTGGAAATAAGGGCTGGCTGTGACGAAAATGTAATTTAAAAATAGCAACCAGTAGCAAAAATATTTCACACTATTTTTCTAATAAAAGTAACAAAATAAGGAAGAAACAGAAGCTGAGTTTGCAATTTTTGGGTTTTTCTACTATTTTTTATATTTTTTTGAAGTTTTTGAGTATTTTTCAATTTTTAGTGTTTTTCTTTTGAGATTTTTAATGATTTTTGGACTGACACTAAAATAGGATAAAATAGACACTATGTGAATTTTTGGGAATTTTTGGAGGTGTTTTGATATTTTTTTGGTATTTTCTAAGGTAGACAGTACACAAAAAGGCTGTTTTTGATTTTTAATAAATAGGAAAATAAAATAAAATCAAAAACTAAAAATAGGGCGTTAAAGTGCACCTATCCAGAAGCTTAAGTCTATTTTTGTGGAATTTTGGAGTTAAAATGATATTTCAAATAAATCCAACAAACATCCAAATATTAAACAAGCCTGGCAGGGGTATATGTGCAATATTCCAAACATCCAGGGGCTAACATGCAATTTTCCACAAAATATTACACTATATATTCAACTTCTGGGACCAAAACATAAATACAAGACCCGCCTGGGCACGCCTACAAATTACCCACCAGGGCGCGTGACTTGCACGCGCCTGGGAGGGACTGGAATGCAATAATACAAAAGCCTGGGGGTCACTTTGCAAAATATCCAAAAATATTACACGTGCTATGAAAGTTTTAGGGTTAAAACGAAATAAACAAAAGACCGAGGGGTCCTCTGCAAAATGCCCCCACCTCACGTGTACAGGTCACGTGAGGTGACGTGGCGGAGGACCTAAGTGCAAATATCAAAAGTTTGGGGGCCTACTTGCAAATGTTACAAAATATTTAAACTACAGACGAAAGTTTAAAAACTAAATATTAAATACAAAAATGCGCAAGGGGTGAGTTGCAAAATACCCTCTTGCGCGTGATCCAACGGCGGATGGAGGGCCACTTAAACACGTGGCGCGTTGTGGACGGTCGATGGCGCTTCGCGGATGTGCGGCCAAGATTAGATCCTCCTGAGTTGATCTGACGGTCGAGGCTGAAGAAGATCCAACGGCTGCTGTGTGATCTGGGACTCCTCCTCGATCCAACGGCTGGGAAGAGGGTTGCAAGATCGGGGAAGAACGCCGGCGAAGGTGAGCTTCTCCGACCTCGATCTCCCTCCTCCGGTGACGACAGGTCCTCAAAATGGACGAGGAGCTTCCTGGAACGGTCTTCTATCTCCTGGGGGCGTCAAAATTCCACGGGGAGGCCTGTGGTGCTCTCGGGTAGCGGGCGGAGCTGGAAGGTTGCTGCTGCTCCGGCGAGCTCCAAAACTCGCCTCCAGGCGCGCGTGAAGTGGCTTGGACCTGCAAACAAAGTCAAGGGGTCCAGGGCAAACTGCCTGGACCCTCGGGTGGACTTGGGGATGGTCGAGTCGAAATGGAGATGCACGGCCGGAGGTGCGCTCCGGCCAAGGTGCTTGATTTGGCGAATCAGTGATCGTAACTTCAAATTTCTTTAGGGGTTTTCAAGCTTACACTAACAGGAATCTAAAGCAATAAAGGAAAAGGCGGGATGAAGCCCTCAATGGCCGGAGCCAGAGGAAGAAGTGTACCTCGACGCCGGCAGTTGGCGGAGGTGCTGGAGGCTCCCTCGACCTCGGACGCCCTGGCTGAGAGGTTCGCGGCGGAGCTGTCACCTCCGGCAAGACCTGGAGCACAAGAGAGGCGGAGAGGGGTGGACCAAGGGGACTCGAATTTGATTTGAAAATGGAGGGGCGGTTTTATTTGGTTGACTCAGTGGCTGAGAAGCTCCAAAGATCGAGATTTCTGGGGTGATTCAGCGATCCACGCCCCCATGTAATCACTTGGCGGGATAGAGGGATGAACGAGGAGGGATTTTGCAGAAGGAATCAAATCGAAATGGTGCAAGTCCGCTCCTCGAAAAAATGGAGAAGTTGGGTCAAAGATAGGGCTGTCAGAGGGTACAGGGTGGTAGGCCACCTAGTTGACCGAGGTCAACTAGGGTTTGCACCTGGTTGGTCCACGTGGACCAACCAGGAAAAACCCTGTAAAAATCATTTATTAATTCAATTAAAAATAGTAAATGGCCGAATTAAATAAAAGTTATAAAATAAAAAATGTTCAAAATTTTATGTAGTATTTTATTCTGATTTTTATTTATTTTTATGACATATATTTTTACAAGTCACCTTTGTAACCCTATATAGGTATAATACCTATGTTCTTTTGATATTTTATTTTATTTTATGTATTTTTAATCTTATTATTTTTATTTAGTATTTTATAAAATTATAACATACTTTTATATGCATAAGTATATTTTTATTTTATTTTTATGAGATGTTTTGTATATTTAATAAAATACAAATGTATTCTATACAAGTATAAGTATATACAGTATACCTATGTATTGAATATATACAATTATTTTATTTTCTATTTTCCTTTACATTTTATTTCAATTTTAACGCACATATATAGTATAAGTAATATTTACAAAATTATAAAAATATGAAAATGAATAAATAATGAATAAAGAATAAATTGAATATTTTATTCAGTACAAGTGTACAATAAGGGTCCAAAAGTCAACTTTCAGACCGTAGCTCCGCCAAATGCGAAACCACCACCATTGGATAGATTATTTTATTCTATATACAATTAAAGGTGAGTACGCTGCATTTGGAGTTTTCATTTGTGAGATACGGGTCTGGGAAGTTGGCATTCTGGATTTTTATTCAGACCATAACTTTTTATTTGTACATTATTTTTTTGTGAAATCAATTTTGTATTTTTCTTTATTAAATTATCTACAACTTTCATGTACAAAGTTTCTTTATTTGATGTACAAAAAGTGGAACCAAAAATAGGTCCCAAAATGAATAAAGAATGAATAGAGAGTATAGGTGTTTTGACTGTGTTTCTGACCTTATCTCCCCCTACTTTATTCCTTGTCGACCTATTCATCGAGATGCCTAGGTCTCGGGGGTTTTGGGTCATAAAATATTTACAATATTTTATTCTTTTTCTTTTCTTTATTTATTCTATGATTTTGGCCTTAATTACAGTGATTTATACACAATCTGAATGCACATGCATGGATGCTAAGATGATGGTTTTAATGCTATTTACAGGCATTTGCTAGGGTTTTTGGTGCCAAAATGATAGAATAAAGATGATGAAATGTGGATTCATCATCCCCCTATACTTTACCTTTGCTAGTCCCTAGCAAACACTTATGCAATAAGTGCAAAAAGAGAAAAGAAAGAAAAGAAAAAGAAGAAAATTAGATTAAGTTCAATTATCGAACTTATCTTCGCAAAATCGAAGTTTGGAGCTTAAGTCGGACCTTTGGAAATTTAGTGCGGTCGGAACCTTAATGAGAACCAAGTTTGAAATCCAACAGTCCTTGAGAATCCCGAAACTCTGTCCAAGTCTCCTCAATAGCCAGGTCAGAAATACTTCAACTCATACGCAAACTCTTACGACTATGAGTCTGACTCGTACAGTGTAAGTGATATGTACCTCCCCACCTCAGAAGTGACAAAGAAACAACCTCCCCCAACCTGGTAACTCTAATGCCTCGGTCTAGCAACTCTTTCCTCGAGAAGCGGGGTATTCCCTTCTAAGTTCAAGTGCAACCGGCTCAAGAAGAGGGGGAAGAAGTATAGACTTTTGGAAGCTCAGCCAGTGTAGCTGAGTCTCCCGCTGCTAGCTTCATGAGATGTAACATGGATACCATAAGCTTTTGCTTTATTGAACTATATACATACTCCGGTGGGATTATTAAATTTTCAATCCGACCCACCACTTTTTTGGAGTTCTTTTTGCATATTTTTTTTTTTTTCAATTGCATCTGTACAACATATCTACATGAGCAGCATATACAAGAAATTTTCCTCTTGAGCCAGTAGACTATCCCTCTTTTGAAGCTTTATTGCAACCCACGGCTTCTGTCTTTAGTCTTCATCACCACTAGACCAAGTTGAGGTGCACTTCCTTCACTATAAGAAGAAGAGAGGTTCCGCCTAGAAGTACTACCCTCATATGCTACCCCAAGCTAAAGGAAACTGCCTCCTCACCACCTCATCCGTGGAGAGCTATGTGAAAGGTGCAGGTGTCCAAGAGTTAGGTCATTATCAACAAGAGTCGTGCGTGTGCTCCGAAATACTCTACTTAGGCAGTCAAGAATCCATTGAACCAAGTCCCGTAATCCTCAAAGAATTAAGTCAACTAGACCTGAAGTACCTCAAACCCAGTTCCTATAAGGTTCCTGTTATTAGGTATATTTTAAGGTCCAATCAAGCTCCAATCTTCAGATTTTACTTAGACTCGTTCAACTATCAAACTCAATCCGAAAAATGCTCATGCTATGCAATGCAATGCAGAAAATATTTTTGTGATGCAATTTTCAAAGATTTTGAACTTTTTATGGATTTTTGAAAAGATGATGATGATGCATATGCAGATGCATTTTTTTTTGTCTTTTTCAAAAAGATTTTTCAAATGTTTTTGGATTTTAATTTTTGCAAATGTTTTTGGGAATTTTTGAAACAAAAAGATTTTGGCTAAAAACTAGGTGAAAATATGTACACGGGAGTGCTTCTTTATATATACAAGAAGTGGATTTTAAGAATTAACAGGGTAAGTGATCAATTTTATACATCTATATATAGTTAGTGGATTTTGGTGTGATGTTAGTATTCCTCAAACTTATTTGACACAAGGTTTTTCAAACAATTTTTGAAGACTATAGTCCAAAATAATTTTTTACAAACATTTTTACAAACATGTACACTCATTTGAAAATCATTTTGCAATCGGTTTTCAAAACAGTATATATAGGTTTTTCAAAGATTTTTGCAACCATTTTTCAAACCATTTGCAAATCATTTTTCAAACATTTTATTTCACACAAAGAACATAAATTTTACAAACCACACCTTTTTACACAGGTTGAAAACATGTAACAAAATATTTTCAAAATAGTTTTCAATAGATGTTCACAAAGATTTTCAAACTATTTTTCAAACATTTTGCAAAAAAAAACATTTTCACCTGATTTATTAATCAGTAAATACAAAAAGAATTTGAGGAATAACCACATCTTTTTATTAAGGATTTTTAATGAATTTTAAAGAATTTTTAGCCATATTTATTAAGAAAATACGAAAGTACGAGTTATGGCTAAAGTATATACGTAGTATATACGACCCCCCTATACTTAGCTTGAGCTATGTCCTCATAGATCGGAGAGAAAAGAGAAGACATAACTCGTACTAAGTATAGACAAGTCCAAAGAATAAATAAACGGATCAATGAGAAGTTGACCGTCCCCCCTATACTTAGGATCAAATAATCCTAAGTATAGCAGACTGTACACAAAGTAGGGAGGGTCAAGGGTGGGAATGAACAGATCGTACTCAGATTGTCTCCCCCTATACTTAGGGTAAGATATCCCTAAGTATAGACAAAAGAGGAGACAAGGGAGAGGATCGAAAAGAATAGAATCACTTGGGGTGCCAACCCCCCTATACTTAGGACAAAGTACGTCCTAAGTATGGAAAACGGTCTACAAGGGCGGCACCTTTTTGATAGATAAAGAAGATAGAAGAGGAAAAGAAGAAAAGAAGAAAAGAAGAAAAGAAGAAAATAAATCAACAGACAACAGAGTGATATAAACAGATGGATCTGTACAACGGAAAAGAGCATTGATCACCATGTATGAGATGTAGATAATGGGAGTCAAAAGACACATCTCATACCAGAAGAATGGGGGCAACGTCAATGGTCGGTGGATCATGATCACGATATAGCTTCAAGCGTTGACCATTGACGCGGAAGGTAGCGGAAGATGACGGTTCGGATATGTCAATGCTGCCATTGTCATGTACCTTCCTGACCACATATGGTCCTTTCCACTTGCTCTGTAATTTCCCTGGGAACAATTTCAGCCTGGAATCAAACAACCATACTCTTTGATCTGGCTCAAACTGTTTATGGCTGATATGTGAATCATGCCATGTCTTTACTTTCTCCTTGTACTGTAGGCTGTTGGAGAAGGCTGTATCTCTCAATTCTTCCAGGGCTGCCAATTCTGCTCTTCTCTGGTCTCCTTCACTCTCTGGATCTAGAAGCAACTCAGTAACTGCCCAAAAGGATTTGTGCTTGATTTCCACTGGCAAATGGCACGGCTTGCCATAGACGAGACGAAAGGGAGATGTTCCCAATGGATTTTTGAAAGATGTCCGATAGGCCCACAAGACCGAGTCCAAAAGCTGTGACCAATCCTTTCGGTCTGGGCGGACAACTTTCTGCAAGATAGTCTTTATCTCCCGATTCGATACTTCAGCAAGACCATTAGTCTGAGGGTGATAAGGAGTGGCAACCCGATGGTCAATACCGAACTCGTCAGCAAGGGCCCTAACTTTGTCATTGATGAAATGAGACCCCCCGTCAGAAATCAAAACTCTAGGTACCCCGAACCGTGAAATGATATTTTTCCTCAAGAATTTACACACGGTCTTAGCATCTGCGGCTCGGGCGGGGATGGCCTCAACCCATCGACTGACATAATCTACAGCGAGCAAAATATGCTCGAATCCCTGACTCTTAGGAAATGGGCCCATGAAATCAATCCCCCATGCATCAAAAACCTCACAGAAGTGAATGGGTTGCATGGGCATCATGTCTCTCTGTCCGCAGGTTCCCATTTTCTGACAGTCAGTACATCCCTTCACGAACTCATCAGAATCCTTGAAGAGAGTAGGCCACCATAGGCCGGATTGAAGCACCTTTTGTGCTGTCCTTTTTCCAGAATGATGTCCTCCTGCCTCAAACTTGTGGCAGTATGTGAGGACGCTATGCTGCTCTTCTTGAGGAATGCACCTCCTCCAGATACTATCCCCTCCTTCATGATAAAGGATGGGATCCTCCCAATGGTAAAACTTGGCCTTAGCTAGGAAGGTCTCAAGTTTCTGCCTGGGCCAACCCTGAGGGACTGTCTTGGCAACAAGATAGTTTACAAAGTCGGCATACCATGGGAGTGAGGTGACAGCTAAGATCGCCTCATCTGGAAATCTCTGAGATAGGTGCGCTGGGCTCAGATTCCTCAAGATTCTCCAACCTGGAGAGATGATCCGCCACCACATTCTTGACTCCAGGCTTATCCTTAATTTCAATATCAAATTCCTGGAGTAGAAGGATCCATCTGGTGAGACGTGCTTTGGCATCCTTCTTAGCCATTAAGTACCGGATGGCGGTGTGATCGGTGTAAATGGTCACTCTAGATCCGAGAATGTAAGATCGATACTTATCAAGAGCGAAGACTACGGCCAGCATCTCTTTCTCAGTTACAGTGTAATTCCGCTGCGCGGCATCCAAAGTCCGGCTGGCGTAGTGAATGGCAAATGGTAAACCATCCCTCCTCTGTCCAAGCACAGCCCCTACGGCAAAATCTGAAGCATCCGTCATGATCTCGAATGGGAGAGACCAATCGGGTGGCTGAAGGACAGGAGCTGAAACAACCATATTTTTGAGAGTCTCAAATGATTCAAGACACTTATCATTGACAATAAACTCTGTGTCTTTGGTTAGCAAGTCAGTTAACGGTCGGGCAATTCGACTGAAGTCCTGAATAAACCGTCGGTAGAAACCGACATGCCCCAGAAAAGACCGTAACTGACGCAAATTGGACGGCGGATTGAGCTTTCTGATGATATCCACCTTAGCCGGATCGACCTCCATGCCCCTGTTGGAGACGATATGACCAAGGACCGTCCCTTGAGTCATCATGAAATGACTCTTCTCCCAGGATAAGACAAGATTGACCTCTATGCAGCGCTTCAGCACACGGTCTAGGCAGTCAAGACAAGCATCAAACCCGTCGCCATAGACCGAGAAGTCATCCATGAAGACCTCTAAACAGTCACCCACCATGTCCGAGAAGATGGACAACATGCACCTTTGGAATGTCGCCGGAGCGTTACATAGACCAAAGGGCATCCGTCTGAAAGCATAGGTCCCAAACGGACAGGTGAATGTCGTTTTCTCCTGGTCTTCGGGCGCAATGGCCACTTGATTATATCCAGAGTACCCATCAAGAAAACAGTAATGGCTCTTCCCGGCTAACCGCTCGATAATCTGATCAATAAATGGTAGCGGGAAGTGATCCTTCTTGGTGGCCTCATTCAATCGTCTGTAGTCCACACAGACCCTCCAAGAAGTTGGTACTCTGGTAGCGATCTCCTCTCCAGACTCATTGACAACTGTAGTGATACCTGTCTTCTTAGGTACCACATGGAGTGGACTAACCCATTTAGAGTCGGAGATGGGATAGATGAAATCAGCGCTCCACCACTTGGAAATTTCTTTCATGACTACGTCTCGAAGATTCGGGTTCAGCCGTCGTTGGAACTCACGCGACGGCCTAGCGTTATCTTCAAGATAGATGTGGTGAGAGCAAAGCTTTGGGCTCAGCCCATGGAGATCAGCTATACTCCAACCGAT
Organism: Ottelia alismoides; assembly: GCA_037367405.1. Taxonomy (NCBI): domain Eukaryota; kingdom Viridiplantae; phylum Streptophyta; class Magnoliopsida; order Alismatales; family Hydrocharitaceae; genus Ottelia; species Ottelia alismoides. Next base: position 2,421,099 of record JAZKJV010000720.1, on the reverse strand, counting down.
TGCCTTGCGGTTTCTTTCAAGAACCTCCATCAGACGAGATTCTTGTTCTCCAGTCAAATCTGCTGAGATAATGACTGGGTGCATTTCTGGCTCTCCAGCAAGGAATCTGTACTTCATTGTCTGCGGCAGAGGTTTCCTTTCCGGACAACTGGGAGGTGGCAGGTCTGGCTTCTGATATGACTGTGTAAAGGCTACCAGGTCTGCATGTGAGAACTCTCGCTCTGCATGAATGTCTGACGAAGGGCGGCCTGCTGAATCATCAATACACTGCACTGGCTCGCACTCTGTCATGGCTGTCAGCTCAGAAGGAATCAGACAAGGCAAATAATCGTCAAATTCATCCCAATCAATGTCTGAATCCGAGGGATCAGAAGATGACGAGCAAGATCGAAACTCTTCGGCACCACTCATCACAACACTGTCAGCCTCAGAAATATCCTCATCCAGGAATGTGCTCTCCCGGCTCTCGACTGCCATGAGCCGTAGACAGAGTGAATCTGCAGGCAAGGCGAGGGTCGGTGCGGCGGGATCTTTCCAACTGAATTCATCATCGGACATCTCAAAGTCACAAACCTGGTGGATGTCTAGCTCTTCCTCTGTCAGCTGCTCTGCTTCGCTGGACTGCTCTGAGCATTCTGCCTCTCTGGCTCTGATTTCTTCGATCGTCTCTATTTGTATGGTTTCGCCCTCTACGCGAAAGCATACCTTCCCACTATCATGGTCGGTCACCACCTTGGCTGTGGCCAAGAATGGACGTCCGAGAATGATGGGGGCATCAGTTACCGACTCAGGGATCTCCATGTCCAACACAACAAAGTCCACGGGGAATTTCAGGCCCTGAATGGTAACGACCACGTCTTTCAACAACCCCTTCGGCCTCTTAATCGACCTATCAGCAAACTGAAGGACGGTTCTGCTTCGAAGAAGAGGGCCAAACTCGAACTGCTTGAGTAAGGCTGCCGGAAGGAGATTAATTGAAGAGCCGCTGTCTAATAGAGTACGATCAAACTGCTGCTCCTGAATCTCGCATCTGACATAGGGAGCTCCTGCGTCTGGTCGCTTGGCTGGCAATGTGTTCTGAATGGCGCAGCAAGTGTTATGCGTGAGCATATGGATTTGATCTCTGTGCCTCTTCCTTCTTCGGACAGTAGTTGTTTCTTTCAGATTCTTCTTGAAGAAGGGGATATGCTCAAACGCTTCTCGTAGAGTCAGCTGGATATGGAATCTGTCAATCATCTCATTGCCGAACTCTACCTGTTGGTTCTTTTTAGGATTTTCTTTTTTATTCCCCTTCGCTCGGCGGAGTGCCTCGGGAAAGGGGATGCTAGGAGCCTCCTCAGATGGGGGCCTAGGAATCGGTTCCTGTGCCTGTGAAGGTGGAGAATCCATACAAAAATCATCATTCAACACATATGGATCCGCAATTTGAACAGAAACCTTTCCTTTATTCATATTTTTGTTGTTTTTGTCTCTCTTCCCACAATCTCTAGATACAAAATGTGGTGAAGTCACAGAAGTTGGCTCAACAGGAATAGATGTGGTGGCCTCAGCACCACCACTAGCACCGGTCTTCGCGGCATCAGCACCGCGCTCTGGTTCATCTCCCAAAATGGCGGCTTCAGCACCACCGTCTTCAGCTGGTATCACGACGGCATCAGCACCGTCATCCTGGGCTCCATCATTGGTGGCATCAGCACCACCGTCTTCAACATCATCATTAGCGGCATCAGCACCGCTCCTCTGCTCTTCTGGCGCTCCTGGTTCTGCATTTGGCTGTCGCTCAGAAGAGGCGCCGCCTGCTGGCATCCTACCGCTCCTAGTAGTCACAAAATTAGCATCATTCAAAGAATCATACATATCATTCGAATCATCACTAGGAGAGGTATCCTCTGTGAACTCTACCTGCTCAGATTTTCTTTTCAAATTATTAGGATTCGGTTCGATCTGAGCGGGTATGGCGGCCTTGCCTTTGATGAATTCCCGCATTTCCTGTCGGAACTCATCCATTTCTTGCCTGAAGGATGCTCGCTGTTCAGATAGCAAGCGGGCAAGATCATCGAGTGCAGGGTTCTCAAAGGCTGGACCCTGAGAACCGGACGTCTGTCCCTGCTGGAAATGGGGCTGCTGCTGCTGGTATTGCTGCTGATATTGGAGGGGAGGCTGGGTATAAGAATGCTGAGGCGGCTGACGCTGCCTCCACTGCTGTCCCTGATAGGCGGGACGAGGACCACTGTGGTACTGCTGGGGTTGGTTGTACTGGGGCTGTTGGTGTTGTTGTTGTGGCTGGCCGCTCTGCTGTCCTTGAGCAGGGGAATGCTGTTGGGATGTGGATCCACCATTACCCCAACGGAATCCGGGATGATCCCTGCGAATTGCTGGCTGCGGGTATCGGTCATACCAAATCCCGTTGACTTCCATCAACGGTTCCTGCTCGAAGGAGGGTGGAGGAAGAACTGCCAGTGGCTGCTCCGGCTGATAAACCACCATCTGAGTCTCCTGAGATGGCGGTTGCTCTGGATGGTACTGCAACAACGGAACCGGCTCCGCCTGGATATGGTTCACCTGGCGGTATGAGGTGGAGACCTGGTTGGGATTGTTGCTGCTGGAAGCAACCTGTGACCAGGGAGGCTGTTGTGAATGGGCCTGTGCCTCCTGAATACAGAGAATTTGAGTCTTCAGGTCACTCATTGTTTTTGTGAGAAGGTCCATCTGGGCTAGACCTTGATTCTGCTTCTTTTCGAGGATCTCCATGCGGTCCAGCTTTTCACTGATAATCCCCATGTCGGCTGCTGCTGATTCGGCTTGGGCTGCGGCTGCCGACGTTGTGCTGGGCCCGGCATCAATGCGGGCGATCCTCTGAAATGATCCCGCTCCTTGCGGGGGCTTCTGCTGAGTGTAGACTCTGGCCTGGGTCATCACTGTGGAGTTTTCTGCCATACCTTCGTATATGGCCCAGACATCGTCTTCACCTTTGGAAAAATATGATCCACCGCAAGAGGCGTTCACAAGCCCCTGCAGCTCCGGTGTCAGCCCACAGAAGAAACTCTGCACCAGATTGGGCTTAGAAATGTCGTGATGTGGACACCGGTCTATGAGCTCTCTGAATCGATCCCATGCTTCGTGGAACTGTTCATTTGGGATCATCACAAAGTTGCTGATCATAGCTCTGGCTGCATTTGTCCGGCCAAGAGGATAGTATTTCTTCAAGAATGCGGACCGGAGATCTGCCCACGTGTCGATGAATCGCCCCAGGTGTTTGAGCCAGTAAGCGGCTCTGTCAACCAATGAGAATGGAAAGGCGATCATCCTGATAGTGTCCTCGGTCAACAACCGATCATGGATTGTGCTGCAGATCATCTCGAACTCTTGGAGGTGGAGGTGTGGCTCTTCGGTCGGCAGCCCATGGAACTTGGGTAGCATCTGAATAGTGTTGTGCCGAAGCTCGAAGTCTCCAAGGATTGGTGGGAGTCTGATCCACCGGTGAGTGAGGGATGAAGCTGGGTTGTGCAATTCCCTCATTATGGTCTGTGGCGGTCGCTCACCGTCTGGGTCATCTCCTCCTGCATCGGGTCCTCCTCCACCGCCACCGCCTCCTCCAGCTCTGTGCTCTCTCATCTGAGCTAACTCCCTCATGAGATCACCCATGAATGCACACTGGTCCCTGATCTGCCTCTGCATGGTCTCCATGGATGCTAGCAATGAATTGTTGATGGCCACTTGATCGATGATGAATGGAGGGTCCTCGTGGTCATCTGGGTGCTCGCCTCTGTCTGCCATTGCTTGATTCTCTGAAAATGCAAACGAGGCCATTTCAGGTGCTGATGAATGAGCTGAATTCTGTGATTCACTGTACTCTGAAATAATTGGACTGAGGGAAGGAGAATTGGAAGGGTGGTCGAGGGGGAACAGGGTGGATGTGAACTCGGGCTCGGAGAGCGGACTCTCCGAGTTATTCCTAGATGAGTAGGGGGGAGTGCTGGATAGCGGTGCCGACAGGGTCGGCCTAAGAGACCTCCGTCCCATCATCTTGATTATTGGAGAAGAGTGGGGGTAATGCAAGAGAAAAAGAAAATGAGATGCAACAAAATTTTGCACAATTGTGCGGTATTTTTGATCTTGACCTTAATAAATCTAGCAATCAAACGCAAAGCAAGGGTAGATTCACCAACTCAACTCGTGAAGCCGTGAAGGTTCGGCTTTTATCTTGTCAATTTTAGCTTGTTTTTCAGGCAATTATCTTTTCACGAGTCCTTAGAGCGCTACGCCTATAGGAGAGAGAGTACTGCCAGGAGAGTGTCCCCGTACTTGTCCTCCTCCTGTGTAACCTGTAACTTGCGCTTTTTGAGGTCCTTGTAACCCTTCCTGGATCCCTACTCAGCCAAAGAAAAGAGGGAGGAAGCCGATAGGCGAAACCGATACTTCGGACCTCGCTCGCAACGGAATCACCCGTGAGCGTACAAGGTCCTACTCGGACGCAGCCGGTGAGACAGACACACCCGTGAAGGCGTGGCCTAGGCTCGGTACTTCGGACAGAGTCGGCGCTCTCACAATAGAGAGTCACCAATGGCGACCAAGTCCTACTCGACTACGTACGATAGTAGCGCCAATACTTCGGAAATCCAGGCGATACACAAGGCAGCCACAAGTTGGGTTTTGGGCTCTAATCCTTACGAAGCGCTCACCTCACTGGGAAGGAAACCTTCCTATGCAACCTGAAAACAAGTGAGGGTATTACTCACCCCAAGCAATGAATCCAATTACCTTTTTTATTTTGGTCAAGTTTTCTTTAGCAGTCCCTTTTTTAATTTTTTTTGGTGTTATCGCTTCTTTTGAGTAAATTCAAACAAGCGCCTAACGTTTTTGTATTTTCTTTTTGGTCCTACTTTGTCCAAAAACAGAGGGAGAAAAAAGAGTCGGAAAAGCCGTGCAAGTCAGCACAAAGATGGAAATCTCACCTTTGTGCCTAAATGATGCGTGCAAAGTTAGAAGACTTACAGCGAATCCCAGCTCTCTCCATGCGGGATGCAAAGCAGAATATTTAAACCTAATCTATATGACGATATGCAGGCGGAAAGCGTCCTAGAACAGGCAACTGCTAGCGTGAAGCACCACAAGTCAACTAGCAACTCCTAATCCGAGTGTCCGGTCTTGGCTCACCCCTCCTCTGCCCAACACATTTGGAGTAGGAGAAAGCGCTTGTTCGGGTATGAGCTCGCGGCGCGTGGATTTGGGAATTACTTGCTAACTGTTTAAATTAGTCTAAGTCCAAAACGTATCTATAGGAACATGCAAGGATCATTAGGTGTTTGGACCTATTCTAATCGATCAAGCAGACCTAGATCTAAGAGCTCATTCCACAAAAGAAAATGGAAAATAAACACAAAACCGGAAAATGACAAGCGGTAAAAACGCGGCAAAACTGCGGTGAGCCCCCGGGTGAACAAACACCCGGAAATTAGGCCCGAATGTCTAAGTCCAAGTCCTGTGTACCTGTATTATTACAAATTAATTGAATATCACTCTCTCACAAAAAATAGAAACTAATCTAGGCCACTCTCTCACTCTCCTTGCTCTCTCCTGCCGGCTTGGCTCAAGAAAAGCCGGCTCCACGTCCCAAGGTTGCGTCGAGTCACCTAAGCCACCCGCCTCGCTCCGCGGTCCCTCGCAAGAAGACAAAAGAGATGGTCAGATAGTTCAATCAAGATGTATATCAAAATGTAAGAGAAGGATAAAGCTATGGTAAACAAACACACAAACAAATAAAAATGAACTACAAGCTGTTGCTCCCCGGCAACGGCGCCATTTGATGTAGCCGAAATCGAGTGCGGTCGTATTGACTCACAAGGCGAGTCAACAGTCGGTGTATTGACCACACCAAATAATGACTAAATCAACAATTAACCCACACTAAAAATCAACAATTAGAAATAAATGTGGAGTTAAAATTTATTTTTAACTCTGCACAAATGATGTATATGGGCAAGTATGCAGAGAGTTCGAACACAGGGAGCAAGCAGTGTAGTCCTAGCAAGAGCTAAGTGTGTGAGGGTGTGAGTGTCTACACTAAGCAAGCAAGCAAATAAATTTTTGTGGGTTTTTAAATTTTTAATTTTTTTATTTAATTATTTAATTTTTAATTTTGTATTTTGATTTTTGATTTTCTAATTTTTATATTTTATATTTTAAATTTTTCTATTTTCTTTTTCAATGTCGGAAAGTAAAAGCAATATAAGAAAAGGCAAGCTAAAATATTTATAAAAATGCACAAAAATACTCAAAAATCCAGAAGTGAAATGTTTTTGGTCTTTTTAATGTTTCTTACTGTTTTTGTGATTTTTTTGGGGATTTTTCAAGATGTTTTTGGTATTTTTAAAGTTTGAAATAAGGCAAACAGTGGAAATAAGGGCTGGCTGTGACGAAAATGTAATTTAAAAATAGCAACCAGTAGCAAAAATATTTCACACTATTTTTCTAATAAAAGTAACAAAATAAGGAAGAAACAAAAGCTGAGTTTGCAATTTTTGGGTTTTTCTACTATTTTTTATATTTTTTTGAAGTTTTTGAGTATTTTTCAATTTTTAGTGTTTTTCTTTTGAGATTTTTAATGATTTTTGGACTGACACTAAAATAGGATAAAATAGACACTATGTGAATTTTTGGGAATTTTTGGAGGTGTTTTGATATTTTTTTGGTATTTTCTAAGGTAGACAGTACACAAAAAGGCTGTTTTTGATTTTTAATAAATAGGAAAATAAAATAAAATCAAAAACTAAAAATAGGGCGTTAAAGTGCACCTATCCAGAAGCTTAAGTCTATTTTTGTGGAATTTTTGGAGTTAAAATGATATTTCAAATAAATCCAACAAACATCCAAATATTAAACAAGCCTGGCAGGGGTATATGTGCAATATTCCAAACATCCAGGGGCTAACATGCAATTTTCCACAAAATATTACACTATATATTCAACTTCTGGGACCAAAACATAAATACAAGACCCGCCTGGGCACGCCTACAAATTACCCACCAGGGCGCGTGACTTGCACGCGCCTGGGAGGGACTGGAATGCAATAATACAAAAGCCTGGGGGTCACTTTGCAAAATATCCAAAAATATTACACGTGCTATGAAAGTTTTAGGGTTAAAACGAAATAAACAAAAGACCGAGGGGTCCTCTGCAAAATGCCCCCACCTCACGTGTACAGGTCACGTGAGGTGACGTGGCGGAGGACCTAAGTGCAAATATCAAAAGTTTGGGGGCCTACTTGCAAATGTTACAAAATATTTAAACTACAGACGAAAGTTTAAAAACTAAATATTAAATACAAAAATGCGCAAGGGGTGAGTTGCAAAATACCCTCTTGCGCGTGATCCAACGGCGGATGGAGGGCCACTTAAACACGTGGCGCGTTGTGGACGGTCGATGGCGCTTCGCGGATGTGCGGCCAAGATTAGATCCTCCTGAGTTGATCTGACGGTCGAGGCTGAAGAAGATCCAACGGCTGCTGTGTGATCTGGGACTCCTCCTCGATCCAACGGCTGGGAAGAGGGTTGCAAGATCGGGGAAGAACGCCGGCGAAGGTGAGCTTCTCCGACCTCGATCTCCCTCCTCCGGTGACGACAGGTCCTCAAAATGGACGAGGAGCTTCCTGGAACGGTCTTCTATCTCCTGGGGGCGTCAAAATTCCACGGGGAGGCCCGTGGTGCTCTCGGGTAGCGGGCGGAGCTGGAAGGCTGCTGCTGCTCCGGCGAGCTCCAAAACTCGCCTCCAGGCGCGCGTGAAGTGGCTTGGACCTGCAAACAAAGTCAAGGGGTCCAGGGCAAACTGCCTGGACCCTCGGGTGGACTTGGGGATGGTCGAGTCGAAATGGAGATGCACGGCCGGAGGTGCGCTCCGGCCAAGGTGCTTGATTTGGCGAATCAGTGATCGTAACTTCAAATTTCTTTAGGGGTTTTCAAGCTTACACTAACAGGAATCTAAAGCAATAAAGGAAAAGGCGGGATGAAGCCCTCAATGGCCGGAGCCAGAGGAAGAAGTGTACCTCGACGCCGGCAGTTGGCGGAGGTGCTGGAGGCTCCCTCGACCTCGGACGCCCTGGCTGAGAGGTTCGCGGCGGAGCTGTCACCTCCGGCAAGACCTGGAGCACAAGAGAGGCGGAGAGGGGTGGACCAAGGGGACTCGAATTTGATTTGAAAATGGAGGGGCGGTTTTATTTGGTTGACTAAGTGGCTGAGAAGCTCCAAAGATCGAGATTTCTGGGGTGATTCAGCGATCCACGCCCCCATGTAATCACTTGGCGGGATAGAGGGATGAACGAGGAGGGGATTTTGCAGAAGGAATCAAATCGAAATGGTGCAAGTCCGCTCCTCGAAAAAATGGAGAAGTTGGGTCAAAGATAGGGCTGTCAGAGGGTACAGGGTGGTAGGCCACCTAGTTGACCGAGGTCAACTAGGGTTTGCACCTGGTTGGTCCACGTGGACCAACCAGGAAAAACCCTGTAAAAATCATTTATTAATTCAATTAAAAATAGTAAATGGCCGAATTAAATAAAAGTTATAAAATAAAAAAATGTTCAAAATTTTATGTAGTATTTTATTCTGATTTTTATTTATTTTTATGACATATATTTTTACAAGTCACCTTTGTAACCCTATATAGGTATAATACCTATGTTCTTTTGATATTTTATTTTATTTTATGTATTTTTAATCTTATTATTTTTATTTAGTATTTTATAAAATTATAACATACTTTTATATGCATAAGTATATTTTTATTTTATTTTTATGAGATGTTTTGTATATTTAATAAAATACAAATGTATTCTATACAGGTATAAGTACATACAGTATACCTATGTATTGAATATATACAATTATTTTATTTTCTATTTTCCTTTACATTTTATTTCAATTTTAACGCACATATATAGTATAAGTAATATTTACAAAATTATAAAAATATGAAAATGAATAAATAATGAATAAAGAATAAATTGAATATTTTATTCAGTACAAGTGTACAATAAGGGTCCAAAAGTCAACTTTCAGACCGTAGCTCCGCCAAATGCGAAACCACCACCATTGGATAGATTATTTTATTCTATATACAATTAAAGGTGAGTACGCTGCATTTGGAGTTTTCATTTGTGAGATACGGGTCTGGGAAGTTGGCATTCTGGATTTTTATTCAGACCATAACTTTTTATTTGTACATTATTTTTTTGTGAAATCAATTTTGTATTTTTCTTTATTAAATTATCTACAACTTTCATGTACAAAGTTTCTTTATTTGATGTACAAAAAGTGGAACCAAAAATAGGTCCCAAAATGAATAAAGAATGAATAGAGAGTATAGGTGTTTTGACTGTGTTTCTGACCTTATCTCCCCCTACTTTATTCCTTGTCGACCTATTCATCGAGATGCCTAGGTCTCGGGGGTTTTGGGTCATAAAATATTTACAATATTTTATTCTTTTTCTTTTCTTTATTTATTCTATGATTTTGGCCTTAATTACAGTGATTTATACACAATCTGAATGCACATGCATGGATGCTAAGATGATGGTTTTAATGCTATTTACAGGCATTTGCTAGGGTTTTTGGTGCCAAAATGATAGAATAAAGATGATGAAATGTGGATTCATCAGTAGCCATAGCCACTAAGGACCAGCAAAAGACCGCATTCACATGTCCATTCGGCACTTATGCTTTCAGACGCATGCCATTCGGGCTTTGCAATGCACTAGGCACTTTTCAGCGGTGCATGATCGCCATATTTGCCGAGATGGTGGGAGATTTCCTGGAAGTGTTCATGGATGACTTCTCAGTCCATGGTGATTCCTTTGATACATGTTTAGCACACTTGGACCTAGTCCTCAAGCAGTGTAGGAAGGTGAATCTGGTACTCTCCTGGGAGAAGAGTCACTTTATGGTGATAGAGGGTATCGTGTTGGGGCATGTCATCTCCAAAAGGGGAATGAAGATTGACCCTGCCAAGGTGGAGGTGATCAAGAAACTCGATCCACCTACCAATGCGAAGTCGGTGAGGTCTTTTCTAGGGTATGTTGGATTCTATAGAAGATTTATTCAGGATTTTTCGAAGATTTCCCACCCACAGACTGAGATCTTAGGAAAAGACACAGAGTTCGTTGTAGATCACAGGTGTCTGGAGGTCTTTGAGCTCTTGAAGATGAAGATTTGTGCCTCGCCTATCCTACAAGCTTCTGGCTGGTCTCTCTCCCTTGAGATCATGACCGATGCTTTAGATTTTGCTATAGGAGCTGTATTAAGATAACAACGAGAGGGGATCCCATTTGTGATCCACTACGCGAGAAAAGTGTTAGATCCTACACATAAGAATTACACTGTGAGTGAAAAGGAAATGCTTGTTGTAGTATGGTCTCTCAAAAAGTTTAGGTCATATATTTTGGGCTCTAAGGTGATAGTCTACACCAATCACACAGCCATTTGATATTTAATGGAAAAGAAGGACGCGAAGACGCGCCTTCTTAGGTGGATTTTGCTCCTCCAGGAGTTTGATTTGGAGATAAAAGATAAACCTGGAGTGAAAAATGTTGTGGTTGATCATCTTTCTCGAATTGAACTTAAGGATTCTCCTGATTATGAGCAGATTAGAGAGACCTTTCTAGATGAGTCAATTTGTGTTATCGACTCACTCCGGTGGTATGCCAACATGGTGAAATGTCTTGTCTCCAAGTAGGTTCCCCATGGTTGTAGTTGGAGTATCATTGACTGACTGAAGTCGGATTCGAGGAGATACCACTGGGACGATCCTTTCCTTTTCTTCGAAGGGCCAGATTGTGTTTGGAGAGGGTGTATTCCTCAAGAGGAGTACCAGAGTGTCCTCACACATTTTCATTCACTTGAGGCTGGAGGACACAATTCGGGGAAGAGAACCACTCACAAGGTACTTCAATGTGGATTGTATTAGCCGACCCTATTTCGAGATGCTATTGATTTTGTACGATCGTTCCCAATTTGTCAAAGGTTGAGAGGGACAGTTGGACATAGAGAGGAGATGCCCATGCAGCCGGTGATTATTTGCGATGTTTTTGATGCATGGGGCATATATTTTATAGGTTCCTTTATCAACAGCCAAGGACATGAGTACATCTTATTAGCGATTGACTATTTATCTAGGTGAGTGGAGGCTATCTGAACCCGAACTGCAGATAACAAGAATGTCTGTAAGTTTGTGAGAGACCATATTATTGCTAGGTTCGGGGTGCCAAAAGTCTTGATATCTGATGGGGGTAGCCACTTTGTGAATCGAGATGTGAGATCTTTAGCCAAGGACTACAGATTAGAGCATAGAGTTACTAGTCCTTACCACCCATAGTCCAGTGGCATGGCAGAGGTTTTGAACATAGAGGTGAAGAGTTTTTTGCAGAAGTTGGTTAGTCCTAATAGGAAGAACTTGTCCCAGCTCTTGGACCAAGTTCTGTGGGCCTATAGGACACCTGCAAGACACCATTGGGTACTTTACCATTCAGAATGATCTATGGAAAGGCATGACATATGCCCGCAGAGCTGATTCACAAATCCGAATGGGAAATTAAGAAGATTAATTGGAGTTGTCACCTAGGGAAGCTTTGTTGAGACTTGAACTTGAACGAGATCGTGGAAATCTGAAACAAGGCATATGACAATAGTTTGATTTATAAGGCCAAACTGAATAGATGGCATGATCAGCACATTAGGTGCAAAGACTTTGTCCCTGGGCAAAAGGTATGGTTGTTTAATGTAAGGTTGAATATGTTCCATGGGAAGCTCAAATCTAAGAGGATGGGTCCCTTTGTTGTTATGAAAATACACGAGAATGGAAGTGTAGAGATAACTGATCTCACGGATGGTGCACAATTTCATGTGGTGAATGGACAACTGTTGAAGTATTTTGTAGATTCTAAAGAGCAGTTAGTCCAAGTCGAGGTCATCAACTTCATGTAGAGTGAGCACATAGCAGCTACACTATATTATTCTTCATGAAGAGGCAACATCAAGATTCAATATCTTAGAAGATTCATTCACTCTTGTACATTCTTCCTTCTCTGTATATTCTCCAGATCACATCGGTTCTCATACTTACTCCTGTCCTATACTTAGGAAACCAGATCCTATGTATAGGGGGGACCGATGCCCGTGATGTGTATATACTCATCCATTTCTCCTCTTAACCTCGTCTGCCCCATTTTTGCTCTTCTTCTACTTTTAGGCTGACCAGAGCCTAAGTATAGGGGGGCAATCGACTTCTATATTTTTCTTATTTTAGCTCTCTGAGGCTTAGCACGAGCTATGTCCTTTTCCTTGCTTATTGTGCTCTGAGGACATAGCACAAGCTACGTATAGGGGGCGTGTATATATTACATATATACTTTACCCATAGCTCGTACTTTTGCATATTTTTGTATATATTATACAATAATTATGGGGTGGGTAAATTATTCAAAGCAACTTCAAAAAAACTTAAAAAAATAATTTTCTCTTTTCTTTCCTTATTTGTTTAAAAAAATTACAAAAAAACTCTTTTTCGAAAAAATGTGTCCTTTTTTATTTATCTTTCTTTTTCAAAAAAATTAAAAAAAAAGCAAAAACTTTTTGTTAAAAAACTATAATAGAAAAACATAAAATCACAAAAAAACTAACTAGTGAGTTGGTTTAGTCTCTGACACATTCACATTCACACAAGACTAGTGAAGTTCAAGAACACTTGGTTTATGAGGTCTTGAGAGTTTAAGTTAACCAGCCTTAGTCATTAGGGTCTTTGACTTAATTATTCACATTTCCCTAATATGAAAGATTTGTGTGCTATATTGCATGCTTAATCTCTACCATAAGAATATGATCAACACCTCACATACACGATTGCAGTTATGATGAGATGAGTTGAAATTTCACTTGAGGAACTAGGATGGGGGATTTGAGTTTGGACTTCATTAATGATGCTCGAGGATGGGATAAAATCATTGAAGCCTTCATGAAACATGAGTGTCAACACCTTTAGACAGTACGAGAACATGGTTCTGGTACTATCTTTTGACATTTACCTACGTGCCAGGATGTTATGAAATATCTAAAATTTTTTGTCAGTGTGCGCCAACTCTTGGTAAAAGCAATGGAGCTAGCCAAAATTCAAAATCAAAGAAAAGAAAATAAAGAAATAAAATCTCTCACCCTACAAAGTTAAATATCAAAGAGCTTCCACCAAAGGCGAGCGCTCCCAACCATTTCAAAGTGTCCACTTGGACTAACGCTATTAGGACCAAGGAGTCGGACTAGCACCCAAAAAGGGCTCTACATCGTATAGTGATACAAATCTAGGTGTAGAAGGTAGGATAGGTCTCAACAAAGACACACCCCGGTGTACTCCTAGGAAACCAAGTGCATAAGACTAAATTTCTTTTGACGGGCACACTGATCAGCAACCTAAAAAAATAAATTTTGAGCTAATAAGGCACTCGAGAGGACCCTTTTTCCAATGAGAGGGAGAGAAGAAATGACACAATCCTATGCCCTCCATCACTCGGCCTTCCATCTACATTTCTAAGTCTGACAACTAAAGAGACGGTGAATTGGATGCAATAGTGGTTTATTCCCTAGTGTTGATGATCGGGTTCTCAAGGAAGTCTCTTGGACTAGAACCTTGGGTGAAGTTGTGACTCTACTCTTGTGACTCTGGTCAATACTTAATATCATATCCTTATTATTTATGTATATAGAGAGAGTATGATGATTAGAGAAATTGGATGCCTCTTGATTAGAGCTTAGTTCCGCTTTGAAATTTTGGATCTCTAAAACCGAGAGTTCTTGAATGGATCAGGTCTTGTATTCACATGCACAATCAGGGGTTAAATCCAACTTATTCATGCTTGAGATGCTTGAGGACAAGCATGGTTTAAGTATAGGGGGATGATGAACCTCAGTTTCATAATGATAATTTTCATATATTAATCCCTTAGCTTAAATTGTTGTTGATAAAAACCAGAGTAATTATCGTATATGTCTTGGCTTTAAAATAAATTAAAAATAAAAGAAACATACAAAAATCAGAAAAAAAAAATACAGTTTATATACCTTTAAAATACTCCCCAAAATATTTCCCCTCGTGTTAGACATATTTTTTGGTCAACATAAAACTTGTAGATCTCCTCAAGATCTACAAATTTCATGTTTTGAGTTTTTCCAAATTCATCCTCCAATTTCTTTTTGATTTTTCTTTTATTTTTATTTTGAATAATTCTCATTGGGTCATGTGGCTCTTTTTGGTCGATCCACTCCTCGCATTCCTCGTGCCACATGCCATCCTTTTTTGAGCATCCGATCCACTCCTGCGCGCCTCCATCTCAGCCGCATATCCGCATTTCATCTCTACCATTCGATCGGGCCTCCAGATCTCATCTGGAGCGCCCGCTCTCTCCTTGTTCAGTCGCAGGCCAGCCCCTGCCACTCCTCTGTCCACCCGCTCAAGTCCGCCGCCACGATGCGCGGCCGTGCTCCTTTGCGAGTCCAGTCCATGGATGTCCATCGCCTTCTCCTGCCAACACCATCACCGCTGCGCCCTAGATATGCCCTAGCAACCTGCGCACGAAGGAAGAAAAGTTTTTTTTCATTTTTTATTTTTGTAAAAATTACAATGTTTCCCCCATACATTTTCATAATTCCAAAAGTGCCCCTGGTTACACTTGTGTTATTTAAGTTCATTTCTGTTTGCATGGATACCCCTATATTTGCATGTTAATTCCAACATCTTTCTTGCATCTTTTTATTTATTGAAACACGTCATGATGTTGAGCAACTAATTATCTAGCATTTGGATATTTATTTGTATTTTTGTGACCTTTGAGTAATTAATTAATATTATTTAAGTGAAATATTGCATGTTTTACCCAATCTGTTGTCTTAAATTCATATTTGACTCACAATTGCTCCAAAAAGTCCTTAAAAATTGTAAATCATGCCTTAAAAGGTGCTTGAATTACTTTCTAAATTTCATCTTAATTGGTGTTATTTTTTGCCTTAAATAAATTGTAAAGTGACTTTCATAAATTATTTTAATTAAATCCACACACAATATTTTTACAAATTCCAACTTTCCTTGATTTCTTATATAAATAATTTCTTGAGATAAATTGATCTCTGGATAAATTGATGTTATGGATTTATTAGGAATTAAACAATACCTGCCACTCTATTCTCATTAAAAAATCCATCAAAAATTCATATATTGTTAGAAAATTCCAAAAGAAATTTATGTAGCCTTATTGCATCATGTTTATGTTCCAGAAAAAATTTCATAATTTTTGCACTCTATTTTTGTGAAAAATTGTGTGAAAACCCATAAAAAGTGTGCATTTTTCATTGTTGCATTTAATCCCTAAAATTCTAAAAAATGTGCTTTGCATTCATCACTGGATTAAATTTCTAGAAAAAAATAATTTTGCTAAACTGGATAAATTTTGTATTAAAATTAATTTGGCTAAGTTGTGCGCTTTCTTATTAACTTGATTCAATTGTATTTTGGATTCACATTTATTTTTGCACAAAAAATATTAAAAAAATCCTCATTAGAAACCAAGACCTAAGTTTTCTGAATTAAACCAACATTATTCCTTTGCCTCCATGTGTTCGACCCCGGACTTACCTGGGATATAATTTAAGCCGAGTCCTCTTCACGGAGATCTTTTCTCGATTTTGACTAATTCACTAAGTACCTGTATTACAACGAGTACAAATTATATCACCTATTTAGCGGATCAGTCAATTGACATGACTTCGGAAAAATCCCTCTCATTAGCATGGAAGATTAAGTTAAATCTTTAATAAATCATATTTGTAATAGAGTAATAGAAGATAATCAGATTACTTGAAACATCAAGTCTCTACTCCGCTGATATGCATAGCTCTTCTGGCGGCTTTGTGCCATCAGAAGCCTTCACCTCACAAGGTCAACAACCCTCGCAGTATCCTCCAAGAGATTTACGGAGTAAAGAGCATGGTCACCTACCTCACTCCAACTAAGAGGTGTGAGGCATATCATCCTATATAGGGCTTCGAATGGTGCCATGCCGATACTGGAATGATGGCTATTGTTGTACGTGAACTCTACCAATAGAAGATGGTCCTTCCAAAACCATTTCCACTCTTGAATGCATGCACGTAGCAAATCCTCAAGTGTCTGAATAGTGTGCTCTTTCTATCCATCGGTCTGCGGATGGTAGGCAGAACTCATCTTCAGCTCCGTCTGTAATGTTGACATGAACTGGTGCCATAGTGAGATGTAAACCTCGAGTATCTATCAGACACCACCTCACATGGTATACCATGAAGTCTAATGATATTCTGCATGTATAATATTGTCAACCTAGATGGAGTGTAGGTCACGCTGATATATATGAAATGAGCTGACTTGGCCAATCTATCAACAATAACCCAAATATCATCATCGCCATCTGGTTTCTGACGAGTCCTAGATTACACTATTTAAATATGTCGTGTATTATTGCACGTTTAAAAATATGTGTCATTTCATTGTAGGCGGCAATCGGAATCGGTCAATAAAATAACCACAATTATTTAATTAATTTTTAATCGCGTGGTTTTATATTTATTTTACTTAAGCAAGTGCCAAGGGAGAACACAAGGAGGTAAAGGAACAATCAAGAATTATGTCTCTCAAAGTTTGTGCACAGTTTTCGGGGTAGTCTTTTTTTGTAATTTTTAATGCAATAAAGGATGCAAAATGCAATTTCGGCCTATTTTAGGAACTAAAATGTAAATAGCGATCAAACAATATCTCAAAAATATGAATCTTGGCCAAGATGATAATTATGATGAAATGAATGCACTGTAATTTTTTTGGAATTTTTGGATGCAGATGATTTTTTTATGAATTTTTAAATGCAAACAAAGTGAATTTAAAAATTTAATTATAATAAATATTGAACCTAATTATTTTCAAGGGATAAAATGACCTAAGATCTACCACTAGATGATCGATCTCAGAAAAATCTTAAACCTCAAAAATGCGAGATTCAATACCTACTAAAATCAAATATTAAATTATGTAAATGATTTTTACAGGGCAAACTATGCATGCAAATGCGATTCTTTTTGGGCACAATGTTAACCACAATTAATTCTACAATTTGTAATTTTTCAGTAATTTTTAGAGCAAAGGTTAATCTATTTAAAAAATCAGAGCATAAAATGGGCCAAGTATGCAATTTTCCACAGAACAAATAATTATTAATTAACCATTGATCACAAAAATGTCAGACATATACCATAATGTAGAGAATTAAATGTAGAACAAACTGCATGTTTTTGATAAATAAAATAATACAACGAAGAGGTCCAAAACAGAGAAGGAATACATGGGTATTTCTGCAATTATTAAATAATTATAAATAAGACAAATGCAGTAAGGACTATTATGCAATTACCGAGAGTTCGGGGGAGAATCTGGAAAATTTCCAAGGGGCCACGTGCCAGGTACGTGACCCTTTGGTCGAATGGACTGTTGTGTGAATGGATAAAAAGCGGGGGGCTACTTATAATTTGCCCACACGGATCACATGCGCTGCACGTTACCTCTGAGGCTGACGTCAGTTGACGTTCCCCCTAGGATGCACGTGCCTCGCACATGGGTGGGGGGGCCTCTGGCTCTGTGCTCGGTGGTTATCGAGGTCTCAGCCAAGGCAGAGGGGGGCCAAGCTGCTATCGCTGAAGACTGGCGAGGTCGAGGCGTTGGAGTTCGAAGCTTGCTGTCGATGAAGACGACAGGTGGCGTAGGTGTAGCAGACCGGTCGGCGAAGGTTGGCGCAGCTCTATTGTCTACGATGAAGGTTGATGGCATGATCGATGTTGTTGATGACTATCGGAGGCAGTTGGCTCGACGGGCGTGAGGACACTGGAGCAAAGCAGGTCGTCGGGGGAGCCGCGTCTGCAATGAGCGATGAGGGCCCTCGGATCTCGAGGGCGTAGATGGTGAAGGAGACGATGCTGTCACTGTTGGAAATGTGAGCCCACGGTGAGTCATTATGCAATAAATGTTATTGCAAATATCATTCCCTGGTATGAAATGAAGAATATATAATTTACATAATAGGTCCCTTAGTACAATCAGGGTTATGTACCATGTCCATCTTGATGATCATACAACTATTGATTCAAATATTGAATCATAGAGGCTGGTGCTTGGATGAACATCTAAAGAGTTAGATTGAGGACTCATCAAGCATCGTCAAATGATTGTTGAGAGATGATCTCCATCCTGAGTAGGAGATTGCAATCCTTTCTTATTTAGGTTGATATCTGACCAACCTCTTGATGCAGGTCCTCTGCATGGGAATAGAGATTCAGAGGTGTTAGATTAGTTAGGTCAAAGAGTTGACTTAACGAGATCAAGATAACCAAAGCCCTATAACCTATGCTGTCACGATATAGGCATGCATCCTCTGACCAGAGATAGACGTGTTACTATATGTCTGAGTATGTACATTTGGCAGACCAATAGGTTGATGACCTAATCAAGGTCTATACACCGGTGCGTTGGTGTGCATATAAGGGCATATGAGTAATACGATCTCTCAAAGGGATCATACAAGTTCATTTCTGAACCGGAAGACATGAGCTCACTCATGAGATATTAGGAAGAATCAAATTCCTTGCTCGGTCATCTCACTTTGGAAGCTTGACTGAATTTGTAGGTTTGATATATACTTTTGGAAAGTATATGATCAACACCTCGGTATGATATATGCTTTTGGAAAGCATATGATCAATACCAACTCCCAATAGTCAAATGAGAAACTTAATGATAAATCCCTGAAGTAGACAATGTAAAATTGATCTTATACTTCGGGATTATTCTGGTCTTCTATTATGCAGGATGTATATGTATTGGGAATCATGAGGGTGATGTGATCATAAACGGTTGCATAACCATGACGCTTCCATTCCTAGGGAGTGATGAAACGGGTCTGGATTTTAGTGACTCCTCTCAATAGAGAAGTAATCTAATCTTAGACCAAATGTTGGACATTGATCTTAATGTGATTCAGATGCAATGAGAAGATTAGATTTGTGGTCTTCATTAAATCAAGCATCTATGGGAGGCCCGAGATCTGGATTTGAGATGTGATCTCAATATCCAATTCACTATACGTGGAATAATACAATCGCCCTGTCCTTATCTCCAAGTATTCGCGGAGAAAGCTCATTATCCTTGAAAGAGTTCAAGATAATTTCATTGTTGATATATGAATCCGAGCATTGATAAAATGGATAATTAAATGTGATTTAATTATCATGAATGATATGAATTTGATTCATATTATATGGAGAGTTATCTAAGATAATTAAATGTGATTTAATTATCACAGATGTAAATAATTTGAATGTGATTCATATTATTTGGGCACATGAGAATAGAGATCCAAGATGATTAAATGTGATTTAATTATCATGGATATGAATAATGTGGATAGCACTATCCATATTAATCATATATATTATAAATGTGATTTATAATATATAAGAGAGAGCTATTTGTAATTTAGATTTGTTAATTAAATGTTAATGTGAATTGGATTCACATTGAACATTAAATTGAAAATGTAATTTACATTTTATTTTGGGTTGTGAATGTAATTCAAATTTTCCAATGGTAAGATTGCAATATTCACAAAAATAATTGTGAATTATTTTTGTTGAATAATTTACAACAAGTGTTGTTGTAAATCTTGGATATTTCCATGGAATAATGTAATTTCATGAGATATCATGAGATTACATGAGATTGCCACCAAATCCCATATTATGGAAGGAGGCAATCTTCATTCCATAATCTCCATTGTTGATTGATTTAATTTGGGATTAAATCATATTGATTTATCAATATACATTTAATCTAAATTAAATTAATTGTTGTTGGTTTTTTCCAACACAAATCTTAGCCATTAAAAGAAACACAAATTAATGAGAGCCATTGGATTTGTGTTGTCCATGGATTGAGATCCATGGATCCCAAAATATTATAAAAGGAGAGGCACCCCTTTGCTCTTCTTTACACAATGAGAACATAAGTCTCTCTCTCTTTCTCTCTCTACATGCCCTCTCTTCTTCTCTCATGTGGCCGTCCACCATGGATGCCCTAGAGAGGTTCTCCATCACCGCAGCATCAGTCGTTATGCTGCCATATCATTTTCTCGTGGATCTCCGTCTCCTTCGGTGTGCCTCGCTCGTGAAGAATACGTCGGATCTCGTGTGTTGAGATCAGGAGATCCGCCGCTTAGATCATCAACATGGATTCCGAGAAGCACGTGTTTCATCAATACACTCGCAAGCATCTCCTCTGTCGGATCAGACTTGAGACAGGAGGTCTCTTTGTTTAGAGACTCGATCGCAACCATGCTTCAAGAGGTAATCCTATAACTTGTTTGTGGTTTAGATGAAACGATCCGAGAAGTGTTCTTGCATCATGTGGTTTCGTCACATGAAATTTTTTTAATTTTCGTTGTATCGAGCAACTAGTGCGACTAGTCACTCTCGATCGCATACGATGCGATCCTCACGCTTCCGTGATGCGCTTAAGGATCCCCCCAAATCCTTCATTCACCACTGCTCCTTCTACGATAGGGCTAATGGCGGATGCGATTGCAGGTCGGAGGTGAGGTCTTTAAATAGGAGGTGGTGCCGGCCAGAGACGGAAGGTCCTGGAGGAGAGGATCGCATGAAAGGCAGGATCACGGGGAAGACGAAGATGGGATCCGATTGGCTTCGACGAGATTTTTATGAAGATGACGATCGGCGGTGAGATTTGATTTATGTA
Organism: Ottelia alismoides; assembly: GCA_037367405.1. Classification (NCBI taxonomy): domain Eukaryota; kingdom Viridiplantae; phylum Streptophyta; class Magnoliopsida; order Alismatales; family Hydrocharitaceae; genus Ottelia; species Ottelia alismoides. Next base: position 2,400,249 of record JAZKJV010000720.1, on the reverse strand, counting down.
GATGAAATTGTAGGTGCGAACGGATTGGGGATTCACGGAGGGAGGAGATTTGAGGCGGCGCCCCAGCGAGATACGCGGCGGAGAAATCAGGGCGGAGGGGCGGTGGTGTTATTTTGGGAAAGGGGATGATTTGGAGAAGATGCACGAGTGCCGTCTGATGGGCTGAGATCGGATGACCCCTATAGTGCCACATGGCGGTCGGGTGAGATGCAGGCGCAGCACGTGCTGGGCAAGTGCGTGGGGAGGCGCGTGCCCCGCACGTGCGTCGATTTTAATTTTTTATAAAACGAATAATAAAAGCCTAAAAAATGGTTGACAGGTGGTGGCTCCAGTAGTTGCCACATGTCAATACCACAAAAATCAGAAAATAAATATAAAGGAAAATAGAAAATAAATAGTAAACAACCTCAGAATGAAAAAGTTTCTTCATGAAAATTGCTCATCTTAATGAGATCTACAACTTTCATTAAATCAAAACCAAAATTGATCAATTGCACAAAGTGATATTTTTGGGGTATCCCATGTACCTAGAATACCTTAATTTTGTTGTACATGTGAGCCCACGACGAGCCATTATGCAATAAATGTTATTGCGAATATCATTACCTGATCTAAAATAAAGAATAAACAATTTGCATAATAGGTCCCTTAATACAATTAGGGTTATGTACCATGGCCATATTGATGATCATACAGTTGTTGATTCAATTATTGAATCATAGAGGCTAGTGCTTGTATGAATATCTAAAGAGTTAGATTGAGGACTCATCAAGCACCGTCAAATGCTTATTAAGAGATGATCTCCAGCCTGAGTAGGAGATGGCAATCTTTTCTCATTTAGGCTGATATCTAACTGACCTCTTAATGCAGGTCCTCTACATAGGAATAGAGATTCGGAGGTGTTAGATAAGTTAGGTCAAAGAGTTGACTTAACGAGATCGAGATAACCAAAGTCCTATATCGTATGCTATCATGATATAGGCATGCATCCTCTGACCAGAGACAGATGTGTTACTATATGTCTGAGTATGTGCATTTGGCAGACCAATAGGTTGATGACCTAATCAAGGACAATACACCGGCGCGCTAGTGTGCATATAAGGGCATATGAGTAATACGATCTCTCAAAAGGATCATACAGGTTAATTACAGAACTAGAAGACATGAGCTCACTCATGAGATATTGGGAAGAATCAAATTCCGTGCACGGTCGTCTTACTTTGGAAGCTAGACTGAATTTGTAGGTTTGATATATACCTTTGGAAAGTATATGATCAAGACCTAGGTATGATATATGCTTTTGGAAAGTATATGATCTATACTGACTCTGAATGATTGAATGAGAAACTTAATGATAAAACTCTGAAGTAGACAATGTAAAATTGATCTTATACTTCAGGTTTTTTCTGAATCTTCCAGTATGCAGGATGTACAGGTTTAGGGAATACGTGAGGGTGATGTGATCATAAACGATTGTATAACCATGACGCCTCCATTCCTAGGGAGTGATGAAACGGGTCTGGATTTTAGTGACTCCTCTCAGTAGAGTAGTAATCTGATCTTGGTCCAAATATTGGACATTGATCTGAATGTGATTCAGATGCAATGAGAAGATTAGATTTACGGTTGATTTAGTCAAGCATCTATGGGAGGCCCGAGATCTGGATTTGAGATTTGATCTCAATATCCAAGTCACTATACGTAGAACAATACAATCGCCATGTCCTTATCTCCAAGTATTCGCGGAAAAAGTGCATTATCCTTGAAAGAGTTCATGGATAATTCTATTGTTTATATATGTATCCGAGCATTGAGAAAATGGATAATTAAATGTGATTTAATTATCATGAATAATATGAATTCGATTCATATTATATGGAGAGTTATCTTAGATAATTAAACGTGATTTGATTATCAAAGATGTGAATAATGTGAATGTGATTCATATTATTTGGGCACGTGAGAATAGAGATCCAAGATGATTAAATGTGATTTAATTATCATGGATATGAATAATGTGGAAAGTACTATCCATATTATTCATAATATATTATAAATGTGATTTAAAATGTATTAGAGAGAGCTAATTATAATTTCTATTTGTTAATTAATTATTGATGTGTATTGGATACACATTGTGTAATTAATTGAAAATGTAAATTATATTTTGTTTTGGGTTGTGAATGTGATTCACAATTTTCCAATGGCAAGATTGCAATATTATTAAAATTAATTATGAATTATTTTTGAAGAATAAATCACAACAAAAGATGTTGGAATAAATAATGGAGATTTTCATTGAGATATACAATCTCATGAAATCTCATGAGATTGCCTCCAATTGGAAACAAGTGGCCTTCCACTATATTCCAATAGGAGATGAGAACTCCATGGAATTTGTCTCCTTATTTGATTGGTTTAATTTTAGGATTGATGTATATTTGATTTGTCAAATATATTTGATCTAAATTAAATATAAGTTGTTGGCTTTTACCAACAACAATCTTGACCATTGGATTGATCATAAATAAATCTCAACCATTGATTTTATGAGTCCCATGGATTGAGATCCATGGATCCCAAAACCCTATAAATAGAGAGGCATACCAAGCTCTCTAGTACACATGCTATTGAAGCACATTTCTCTCTCTCTCTCATTCTCTCTGCACGCCTGCCCTCTCTCTTCCTCTCATGGCCGTCCACCATGGATGCCCTAGAGAGAGTTTCCATCGTCGCAGCGTCGTCGTTATGCTACCCGATCGTCTGCTCATGGATCTCCATCTCCTTCGGTGCACCTCTCTCGTGAAGTAGACGTCGGATCTCGTGTGTTGAGATCAGGAGATCAGCCGCTTGGATCATCAACATGGATATAAAAAGCAAGAAGCACACAATTCATCCCCGCGCTCGCAAGCGTCTCCTCCGTCGGATCGGACTTGAGACTGGAGGTCTCTTCGTTTAGAGACTCGATCGCAACCACGCTTGAAGAGGTAATCCTATTACTTGTTTGTGGTTTAGATGAAACGATCTGAGAAGTGTTCTTGGATCATGTGGTTTCGTCGCATAAAAGTTTTTAAATTCCGCTGCATCGAGCAACTAGTGTGACTAGTCGCTCCTCATCGTATTCGATACGATGCTCACGCTTCCGTGATGCGCTTGAGGATTCTAACCATATCCTTCAAGTGGTATCAGATCCTTAGGTTGAAGGTTTTGGATACGAACCATAAAACCGAAGGCGACTTGGGTTCGTTAGGGTTGCGAAAGTTTTATCGCATTTCATTTTCGCATCTCTGTTTAGTGATTATTTTCGGCCCTGTTTAAATTGTTTAAACAAGAAAATAAAAAACCATAAGATCTGAGTTTACGTAATTTGGATTCCGTTTGCTCAAGATATGGTTGTTTTAATGAACATGTAGTCACTGTTGCGGGTACTATGAATCTTAACATGATTAATGAGTTAATTATTGTTTTGATCCTCCTCGAAATGTGTAAAATATTACTTAGGTTCTGTCCTAAACCAAATTAGAAATCTTTGAAAATTGATTTTATCTAATTTGGATTTAAATTGATTGAGATATGTTAATTTTAGTAAGTAGGGGTCACTGCTGAAATTACAGTCCTAATCAAGAACCATGTGATTGTCAATTAGTGAAATTAATTGTTAATTTAATGAAATAATTATGGAAAAAAATTGAGAAATATTGAATGATGATTATTTACTTAATTGACTTGGCCTCAACCAATAAATTGATTAGATTTGATCTAGATCATAATTGGAAACACAATCATCAAACTTCTTGCTTGAATAGGATTGGGAATTTATCTAGCAAATTTCCTTATATTAAAAAATATTTTGATTATTACTATATGGTATAATTTCGGTTGAAGAACCGATGATCATCTCAAGTACAAAGTGATTGACTTGGCATTATTTTTTCTCAAGGCAGATATGGGGTCTAGTCGGGATCGTTGGGGTAGCGGGTTGCGCTGGATGCGGTCCGTCCCACTCCCACCGGTACTGGCCATGACAGCGGGTAGGGAACGAATGATGTCTGAGAGATCATGATGTATTTTTCTAATTATTAAAATTCAAGTTAATACGTATTTTGAGATAATTCCATATATTCAAGTAAAATCAAGTTTGTTGATTGAATTGGATTGATAATTAATTTAATAAGATTGAGTTAATTATATCCAAATTTAAAACACTCTATTATGAATAGATGTGTATTTCCCTCGGAAGAATTAATTATGTGAATATGATTCATGATAATTAATTGAAATTTGAATATGAGGTGGAGGATCACATAAGTGACATCCATGGTGTCCCGTCAAGGCGAAGGGTTCCGTCGCCAGATATTGTATGTAGGAGATGCATGTCTGAAGTGACAACTCCTGCATATGATCCATTTGGATCGGGCTCGTTGCTTATCGATGGAGTAAGGACGTATGCGTAGTGACCCCAATATCGGGTCCTCATATTATTGGGGCGATATTGGATTGCGCATAGCGAGTTGTATTCCTGTTGACGGTTGGTTTAATTAATGACAGGTCAACATCACCTTAGGGGTGGTAGGCCCGGGTGTTAAAGACCGAATTGGGAGATGCAAGTTGGACTTGCAAGGCAGAATGTGTTCCCGCTTCTTTTTATCCGAGTTACAGGTTCTCATATTATTGGGATGTAACAAAGATAAGGAAGGAGATCCCAGATCTTGCTTGAGATATAATGGTAAGTATATCTCTTACATTGAAAGTGATTAAGGGAATTAACTTTCATTGTTGACATGGCAAGACAACTTTGATTTAAAAATTCCTAAATCAAAGTAAATTATATATTTATATATGTTTATGCAAATTTCTTATTTCAGATAATCCTTCATTAAACCCACTCAATGTTATACTCAATAATAACTAGTAGAATATCATGGATTAGACCCATCATCCAGATATTATACTTGCAGTTGAACACATAATGTATGTGGTTGCAATGTGCAAGTTTCCTCGTAATAATGAGGAATGATAATTAAATAAATAATAGGACTAAAACCCTAGGGTTTGTATGTCTCTATAAGTCTTGATCTCATCGAATGTACTTTTGAAGTGACGTGTCGATAATGATCATAATTATAAAATAATCCTTATAAAATCTAAGAAGATGTTCTGGCATAGATATGTGCTCTCAACATAAAATTATGAATGACATGATTCTCTGCATTATGCAGAATGGTGGCTCTATAGGAGATGATGTATTCAAATTATTTGAGTACCTACCTGAACCTAAGTTTAAGAGTTTAATGGATGTAGATACGATAGGTGCCATCATTCTACTATCTATACTCTAGTCATTCATGAAGCTTCATAATATTCATATTGTATGAATTGAATGAAGCATGTATAAATGTTGAAATACTCTTATATTGAAATGTTTGATTTTAACATAAGAGATCCTTTGTCTTGAGCAATGGTTGCTTGTAGATAAAGGGAGCGCAGTGAAGCATGGGTTGGACCCAAGTAAGAAGTATAGTCAAAGAGTTGACTGTACTTTTGTGACTTCCATATGACATCAAAAGAGTTGGATGAATGCCAATACTGCAATAAGTTGATGTGTTGATAGTATGACTATCAAATATATCTAGAATCCTTAGAGAAGGAATCAGATAGTACATCAAAATAATCTACATATAATCATTGAAATTGACTTACTTATTTGATAAGATAAAGTCTAATAATTGTATCTCAATCTTCTAATGACACTTGCAATTGGTTGTATCTGTATTAGAATATTAGAAATTTGATCTTAAGGTTTAATGGTCATCCATGTTGGAAGTGATGCAATTGTTGCAATAATTTCCATTGGATCAATAGACTTCACATTTTCAGTGGGAGCCCTTAGTCTTAGAGAATGTCTTTGTGACCTGGATATTAGAATACATTCATAGTTTATTTCTAAATGTTGGAAATAATCATGAATTCTGGAATAAACCTATCATAGAGAGTTATGATGGATATATTTCAGATAGTAATCTAACATCTAGTGGACTCCACTAAATTAGAAAATTAATGAATGGTTCATTAAGATTTCTAATACTGAAAATTAAACCTTTAAATATCAATAGGAGGATAAAGATCATTTGACAATGATCTGGCATAATGTTTTGGACATATGTCTGTTGATGAGATCAATGGACAAGTAAGAGATGAAACTTTAGAATGCCTAAAATTTCAAAACTTGCATACTTATGAATACCGTATTCAAAGTAAAATGTCCAATACATCCTTCTTTGGGAAAGGTGTAAGATGTCAAGGTATTCCGGATTTCATACATATTGATGTATGTGAATCATCTATATCATAGTAAACATTATGGATATGTGATATCTATTTATATGAGATTTCTTATCTTCACTTAGAAAACTTTGAAATGTTCAAAGATTTCACAATTTTGGTTCAGAACCAAAGTTTGAAGGAAGAAGAAATGAATTTGATCTAACCAAGTTAGCTTGTACCTATTACATGAATTCAAGGAATACCTTATGGAGATGTGAATATCATTCCTATCTCAATCCTCCTAATGAACCTTAACTCAATAGAGTTGTAGGGAGATATAATTGATCATGTGTGACATGATATGATCAATGATTAATCTTAGCATAATTATCTCTTAGTTTCCAGGTATATATATGTGGTAGAGACTACATTATATATATATATATATATCCTTAATAAGATTCCATGTGATTAAGCTGGAATCTGGCACTGGAGATTGCTACTTCGTTAGGAAAATAAAGGATGGTATTGGGTACCTACTTTATGACCTTGGGATTCTTAAAGGATCTCATCTCTGAGAATGTGATTCTCAGAGGATGACTCTCTTGAGAATCAAGATGAAAATGAAGTAAAGGAACTCATTTAATCTTGAGAAGATAATGAGGCTCCTGAAATCGGAAACTAAATAGACAATTAAAGATGAAACATTAATACTCTTCAAATAAGTTTGAGGATGGATTCCATGTGTCAGTTGAATCTGACAATGATCTAACTTCATGTGATGATGCTTCCGAAGATCATATAATGGAAAGATGGATGTTAGCAATAAAGTCTAAAGTAGACTTCATATACAAATGTTGTATATAGACCCTCGAGGATCCAACTATATGGGTAAGACCCATTATGGTATAAATGGATCTTCAAGAGAAAGAGGGAACCTGATGAGAAGGTAGAGACCTTCAAAGCACGGTTCGTAGCCATGATCTGCACACCGAAGAGAAGACATCGCTTGCGATGAGACTTGCTCTCCAGTGACCTTGCTTTACCCATCAGAATATTGTTAATTATAGCTACACAACTTGACTATGACATCTTCATGACGCGAGTCAAGATTGCATTCCTCTATGAATACCTCTCTGAGAATATTCATATGAAGTAGCCCCAGGGCTTCATGGTTGAGGAAAGCAAGGTGTGCAAGCTAAAGAACTCCATCTTTAGACTCAAATAAGCTTCTTATAGTTGGAACATAAGATTTGATGAAATTATAAATGTTATGATTTCAGATAAAATCTTGATGAACCATATGAAGCTTAGTGGGAGTACCATTGTGTTCATCATGCTAAAGGTAGATAATATTCTAATCATTTAGATGATATAAGTGTTTTATATTCTGGTTGTTCAATACCTCAAGATATGATCTCAAGGTTACCTCTTAGATCTTAGTTCTGAAGATGTTCAGAAGCAAAGAGAAGAGGGTATTGGGACCATCACATTAGTAGTACACCTTGTACTTATTCCATTTTCTGGAAAATTCCAAGAAAGGATTCTTTCCCTCAAGATATGGTACTGACCTATCTAAAGGAATAACACCTCAAAGAGTTGAGGATGTGAATGCTAAAACTATTTGCCCTTGTGCATTAGTTTCAGGAATCCGAGTGTATACTATATATGTATAGAAGCCAGATGTCTGCCATGTAGTGGGAGGAGTAAACGGTTGTTGATCCTACTATGGTGATTAAATACTTGATTGCAGTAATGACAGTATCTTCAAAAGATAATGAAACTTACAGATAGTGATCTCAAAGTCTTATCTTCAAAAGTTTAAGACCTTGTAGATAGTGACCTATAAGGATCTTAACTGCTGATACCTTAGGAGACAGTGATCTCTAGGAATAAAGGTATTATGATAAAGATTATGGGCATACTGGTTATAATAATTATCGAGGTATAATGTCAAGGACACTATAACAAAATTGAGTATTGGTTGCAATAGATGCAACATTCGCATTGGATGCAAGTACTGTTACTAGGGGATATGCAAGTGCCGTAAAAGGACTTGGCGTAGTCTCTTGGGAATAGAGTGATTGATCGGCTTACCTAGCTATTTTATAAATAGCCTATGATTGTCACATGAGTGTGGGTTTAAATGATTAGCCCATTAATGGCTCTTTGGGCTAGTGGGAGATTGTTGGACATGCGAGCCCACGACGAGCCATTATGCAATAAATGTAATTGCGAATATCATTCCCTGATCTGAAATGAAGAATAAATAATTTTCATAATAGGCCCCTTAGTACAATTAGGATTATGTACCATGGCCATATTGATGATCATACAACTGTTGATTCAATTATTGAATCATAGAGGCTGGTGCTTAGATGAATATCTAAAGAGTTAGATTAAGGACTCATCAAGCACCATCAAATGATTATTAAGAGATGATCTCCAGCCTGAGTGGGAGATGGAAATACTTTCTCATTTAGGCCGATATCTAACAGATCTCTTGATGCTCGTCCTCTACATAGGAATAGAGATTCGTAGGTGTTAGATAAGTTTGGTCAAAGAGTTGACTTAACAAGATCGAGATAACCAAAGTCCTATATCGTATGCTGTCATGATATAGGCACGCATCCTCTGACCTGAGACAGATGTGTTACTGTATGTCTGAGTATGTACATTTGGCAGACCAATAGGTTGATGACCTAATCAAGGTCTATACACCGGCACACTGGTGTGCATATAAGGGAATATGAGTAATACGATCTCTCAAAGGGATCATACAGGTTCATTACTGAACTGGAAGACATGCGCTCACTCATGAGATATTGGGAAGAATCAAATTCCGTGCAGGGTCGTCTCGCTTTGGAAGGTAGACTGAATTTGTAGGTTTGATATATACTTTTGGAAAGTATATGATCAAGACCTAGTTATGATATATGCTTTTGGAAAGTATATGATCTATACCGACTCCCAATGATCGAATGAGAAACTTAATGATAAAACTCTGAAGTTGACAGTGTAAAATTGATCTTATACTTCAGGATTTTTCTGAGTCTTCCAGTATGCAGGATGTACAGGTATTGGGAATACTTGAAGGTGATGTGATCATAAACGATTGTATAACCGTGACGCTTCCATTCCTAGGGAGTGATGAAACAGGTCTGGATTTTAGTGACTCCTCTCAGTAGAGAAGTAATCTGATCTTGGTCCAAATATTGGACATTGATCTGAATGTGATTCAGATGCAATGAGAAGATTAGATTTACTGTCTTGATTTAATCAAGCATCTATGGGAGGCCCAAGATCTGGATTTGAGATGTGATCTCAATATCCAAGTCACTATATGTGGAACAATACAATCGCCCTGTCCTTATCTCCAAGTATTCGCGGAGAAAGCGAATTATCCTTGAAAGAGTTCATGGATAATTCTATTGTTTATATATGTATCCGAGCATTGAGAAAATGGATAATTAAATGTGATTTAATTATCATGAATAATATGAATTTGATTCATATTATAAGGAGATTTATCTTAGATAATTAAATGTGATTTGATTATCAAAGATGTGAATAATGTGAATGTGATTCATATTATTTGGGCACGTGAGAATAGAGATCCAAGATGATTAAATGTGATTTAATTATCATGGATATGAATAATGTGGAAAGTACTATCCATATTATTCATAATATATTATAAATGTGATTTATAATGTATTTGAGAGAGCTAGTTATAATTTCTATTTGTTAATTAATTATTGATGTATACTGGATAAACATTGTGTAATTACTTGAAAATGTAAATTATATTTTGTTTTGGGTTGTGAATGTGATTCACAATTTTCTATGGCAAGATTGCAATATTCCTAAAATTAATTATGAATTATTTTTGAAGAATAAATCACAACAAAAGATGTTGGAATAAATAATGGAGATTTTCATGGAGATATGCAATCTCATGAAATCTCATGAGATTGCCTCCAATTGGAAACAAGTGGTCGTCCTCTATATTCCAATAGGAGTTGAGATCTCCATGGAATTTGTCTCCTTATTTGATTGGTTTGATTTTAGGATTAATGTATATTTGATTTGTCAAATATATTTGATCTAAAATAAATTAGAAGTTGTTGGTTGTTACCAACAACAATCTTGACCATTGGATTGAGCATAAATCAATCTCAACCATTGATTTTATGAGTCCCATGGAATGAGATCCATGGATCCCAAAACCCTATAAATAGAGAGGCATACCAATCTCTCTAGTACACATGCTATTGAATCACATCTCTCTCTCTCTCTCTTTCTCTTCACACGCCATCCCTCTCTCTTCCTCTCATGGACGTCCACCTTGGATGCCCTAGAGAGAGTTTCCATCATCGCAACATCGTCGTTATGCTAACTGATCGTCTGCTCATTGATCTCCGTCTCCTTTGGTGCGCCTCGCTCGTGAAGAAGACGTCGGATCTCGTGTGTCGAGATCAGGAGATCAGCCGCTTGGATCATCAACATGGATTGCGAGAAGCACGCGATTCATCCCCATGCTCGCAAGCATCTCCTCCGTCGGATCGGACATGAGACAGGATGTCTCTTCGTTTAGAGACTCGATCGCAACCACGCTTCAAGAGGTAATCCTATTACTTGTTTGTGGTTTAGACGAAACGATCTGAGAAGTGTTCTTGGATCATGTGGTTTCGTCGCATAAAATTTTTTAAATTCTGCCACATCGAGCAACTAGTGCGACTAGTCGCTCCTCATCGTATTCGATGCAACGCTCACGCTTCCGTAATGCGCTTGAGGATTCTAACCATATCCTTCACATTTTTGGTTTTATAAATTTTTTTGTCATTTTTAAACTGGATAAAAACGTGGAAAAAATATGATAAAATAAAAGATAAATATTTACACATTAATCTATGTTTTTGGATTTTATTGATTAAGAAAAGAAGAAATAAAATAAAAGATGAAAAAGACCAATTTTGTAAAGACAGTTATTGAAGACTTGGACTCAATTTATTTCTTTGATTTAAAGCTCAGTTTGAATATGGATTTTTACGTATTTTAATAAAACTTTCATCAAAGAAGGCAAATGAAAATGAAATAAAATAAAATAAGCTAATTATGTATATAAAATACTAGGTCAAAAACTGCTAAAATACAAAATGTACAAAAAGTCCCAAAACCCAATTTTCACATACAAGCTCTGATTCACTTGAACTTGATCTTGTTTTGAAGGTAATTGAATGTACATTAGTTCAAAAGTGAGTAGGATCAAAATGGACACTGGATGGGGAAGATATGAGGGTTATAGTCCGGAAATTCTAGAACTAGGGTTTGGGTTTTTGGTCCACTTATTTGGGTCAATGATTTTTATTATTTTTTATTTATTATTATTAGTGATATGTACATAGTGGAGGTGGTTTTGGGTCATTCGGAGTTAGCATGAATTAGTTAAAAATCAGGGAAGTTAGACTATTTACATGTCAATTTTATCTGGGATTTTTGGCTTCTTATTTTCTGCAGAAATGAGTGATAAAATGCAATTCTTATGAAAACATGCATGAATGCTAATTATGCAGAATAATTGGAGAAATGCTAATGATTTTGAGGGATTTGAGCTTAATAAATGATATTTAGATTGATGAATATGAGATTCATCATCCCCCCATACTTAAACCATGCTCGTCCCTGAGCATCAAAAAGAAATGTCATGAGGTGAAATGAGATTGGGTTCCATACCAGGACCATGAGCTGAAGGTGAAAATGAAACTAGACTCAACCTTTGGATTCTTTGTTTGGTAGAACTTCTATGAGACATAGAATTTTAAAATTAACAGCCTTTAAGTTCTACACATCATTGTTACAGTTTCAGCTCAGAAGTCATCTTAGATCAATCCTCTTCCCAAAGCATACCTTATGAACATTGAACAATCAACTCAGGTGTGTGAAAGATTTTAGCTCTTCCCATACAGAATGCTAGACTACCATGCTAATCTCCTCTCCAGTAACTCGTCTTCGGGGAGTCAGGTATTTCCTTCTAAGGTCTGTTGCGTTGTGTTCACAATCGAATTGGGGGAGAAGTTAGAAGAAGGAGAAAAGAATTGGAGGGCCAGTGTAGTCATATCTCCTTGTGAAGCTGACCAGTGTAGGCGAATCTCCACCAAGATCTGCAGGTTTTCTTGAAGCTTGGACCTTTTTGGTCGGATATTTATTTGGTAGAATGCTTCTTTGTATTTGGATTTTTGGTGGTTCTGCTTGGATCTTGTTGTGCCCCTACGGATAGAATCATTTTTTTCCGTACATTTTTTGGGGTCTTAGAAAAAACTGTTCCCAGCCGTCCATCCCTTTTCCGAAGCTTTATTTCAACCCGTACTCTGGTCCTTAGATTTCCACGCTACCAGAAAAGAAACTCACACAGTCTTCCAACATCCCGTCCGAGTTGAGCTAAGTGCATAGTGCGAGAGTACAAATTAATTCCCTTTTTGAGAGTTGTACCCAGAATGAAGAGACCAAGTTAGACACTAAGAGTCAAACGTTGCACATTGTCATGTGGAACTCAAAGAATTAAGTCAAAGACCTGAAGCTTCTAAAATCCTCTTTCTCGATGAAGTTCCTATGAAAATTAGGTCGATTAAGGTCAAGTCAAGACTACTCTTGGTTTCTGCTCATAACTCGGTTCAGAACCCAAAGACTTTTCACAGATGCAAATGAATGAAATGCTGGATGAAGTGCAAGTGTGTGAAATGCGGACACAACTTTTTTTATTTTGTGATTTTTTTGATCTTTTATGCAAGGGAATTTTTAAGCTTCTTTTTTTAATGCAAAAATGAATAAGAAGCCATTTTTTTCAAAAATTTTTGTTTGGACACAGTCAGTGTTAGTAGCAAAACTCTTTTTCTTTTTGTTTTTTTATTTTTTTTCAAATTAATCACCCACCCCATAAATACATATAGACTTATGTAAAAGTACGAGATATGGGTAAAATATATACAAAGTATATATACAACCCCCTATACTTAGCGAGTGTTGTGTCCTCTGAGCACAAGAAGCATAAAGAAGACATAGCTCGGGCTAAGCGTAAGAGAGTGAAAAAAGAAAAAGAAAAAGAAAAGAGATAAATTAGTCTGCCCCCCTATACTTAGGCTATGAACAGCCTAAGTATAGAAGAAGAGCGGAAAAATGAAGCGGTCAGGATATGTGGATGAAGAGAGTATATACAAATGGTCATCGGTTTCCCATATACTTTTGCTCTGGTCAGCCTAAGTAAGGAAGAAGGGTGAAAATGAGGCGATCATGAGAAGGAGTGTGATGAGGGAAATGGTATAAACAGATGGCATCAGTCCCCCCTATACTTAGGCCTTGGCCTAAGTAGAGGAAGAAGCTGTACAAGGGGACCGATGTGGTTGGGAGGGAGGGTGGGTAGCCGATGATTAAGGCGGTTTTCGGCCGATCTTTTTGTAAGCATGCGGTCGGAGATCGTAATGACGGGAAGGAGATGAAGCATATGATTTCCAACTATTATCAGTGTTATCCTCAGAAAAATAATGATGGATAGTAGATGAAGCGTTTGAGTCAGATGAAAGATAACCATCGAAATTTTCCTCAGAGGGATAGTATTTGAAAGTGGACACACTCCATATATTTTGGTTTTTTTGTTTCTTCAATTGTTTTCTAAGAATTTGTTCCTTCTTGGGATCAAGTGATTTGTCCTCGGATGAATACTCTGAAGCACCGGTCTCTGTCGGCTCATACGAAATAATTCTAGTGTATTTGATGAGAGCAAGAGCATTCGCTTTTGATGAATAATAGTGAGGAACGGGAGTCATCCAACGAGAGTCGAATTTTGGATCCTTGCGAAGATATGGTTTTAGACAACCTAACAGACTTCACTCATGTAGATTACCTTTTCCAGACCTGAGGAGGGATCATCAGATGATTCCTCTTCTGGAAGGTCAAAGGTGACTTTCTTTTTCAATGAAGGAGTAGTCTTTTTGTTTCGTGAAGGTGTCGGTCCACTTGAGTCTCCAGATGAATAACCATTGAAATTCTTCTCCTTGGTCGATGTTCGTCCTGCATGTTTGTTCTTAGTCTTCTTAATGCAGGTGCACTCTTAATTTGGGATGATTTGGACAAGGTATTCAGAGTAGGTTGCTCCTGGGTGCGACGATGCATACATCTCAGGATCATATATGAAACATTCTTCTATTTTGAGATCCGCAGGAATTGAAAAACTGGGGAGAGTCTATGCATGTTTGTTTTCAATTGATTTGACATTGGAGCATTCTTGTGTCGAGCTGATGTGATCAAGGTAGTATGAATAGGTTGACCCAGGGTGCGACCATGCATAAGTCTCCGGATCATATGATTCATATGTTTGATTTTCCATGGTGAGAGCAGCTGGGAATGGAGCAGGGGGGAGAGTCTCTAAACCAATAGTCTCATCAACAACCACTCTCAGATGTAGCAACGGGTAGGGCTTTTCTACCGCTTGGTGGTTACAACTATCAAGGACTTCGTGGGTTGCCTCAGAAAATCGTGGTTTGTCAACAACTGGGTGAGATTGAAGTGCTTCCAATGCTGTAAAATTAATTTCCCGAGCCTCACATTCAATAATTACCTTAGCCAATGCTAAGAATTACTTTCCGAGAATAATTGGAGACTGGGTGAATTCTCCTTGATGCTCAATATCAATGATCGTGAATTCTACTTTGAGCGGAGCACCTTGGAATGCCATGATGACAGAAATGATTCCTCTCAACCGCTTTATCGATCGATCGACCAATTGAACAATCTCTCGTATCTTCCTGATCTGTACGAGTTTCAGTTCGTGAAATACAGAGGTCGGGAGGATATTGATCGTTGAATCGTCATCAATTCGAGCATGGGTGAAAATTGTGTATTTGATTTCACAGTCAAATCTGAACAACCGCTTCACTATGCAGCTCTTGATTTTTCTCCTCAACACCAAGGAGGAGGCCATTGACAAGATATGTCTTTCAGTCTTTGTTCTTACCCTACCCGACTTTTTAATCATTAATTTGTCCATTACAAATCTTTTAAGGTCGGGGAAGTGTTCAATGGCCTGTATAAAGGAAGTTCAAACATCAATCTTTTTTCCATTACTTCCCGTAAAGTAGGATCCAAATTCTTCATATCTTCTTCAGTCTCATTTTTTATGTATTTTTCGGAATTTTTGATTTTTGGGTGTTTTTGAATATTTCAATTTTTTTAGTATTTTCTGTGTGTGGTGTGGTGATGTGGTGTCTTCTATAGATGAGAAGGGGCTTTGCTGTTCAGAGTAAGAGTCAGAGGCATAGTCATTTATAGGGGAATTATATGCAGAAGTGCCACGGTCAGAATCGTCCCTAGGTTCGTGAATATCCTCAAAATTTTCAACATTAGATCCAATCTTTTCCTCGTTCATTTTTATGTCCGAGCTACCAGAGATTGAGATTAATCGATCGGCAAAATTTTGAAATCTATCCTCCATTAAATAAAATTTCTTATTTATCCTCAAAATATCATCCTCCAAAATCTTTTCATGACCAATCATGGGAGCAGTCAAAGTGTGTTTTTGTATTTCAGATTCAATAATTTCATCTTCCATTTTCCTATATGTGCTAGGAGAAGAGTCTCTTGAAATATCCAATATATGATCGTTTATTTTCTGAAAATTTCTCCTCAAAAATTATGGAAGGAGGCTCCTTATGTGATCCAGGCCTGTGGGGTTGGTCTGAGTCGAGTTCAATCCTTTGATCATGATTAATTGGATCTTGATATTGTGGAGTCAATATGCAGGGGTTATGTGTTTCTATGTTGTCAGTCCAATCCTCTGTATGAGTCTCGTGTCTGAAGATGGGGTTGTTATAGTCAATCCAAGATGACGATTGATCATTTGTGTCTAAGGGTAGGGTTGAATGATGGATTGACATTTACCGAATATGAAGGACGAATTGTATGATCGAAGTAGAGTGGATTGACATATGAAGAAGTAGAGAGCTCAGTCGGTTGTTGGTTTGTATGATCCGAATACAAAGGATTTTCATTCATGAAGTAGATCGGAATTGTAGAGAGTGTCTGATCTATTGATGGTTGAGAGTCTCTTGTGGAAATTGGAGGAGTTGTTGAAGTTTTCGGTCTAACCGATACGAATCATTTTCATAATAAAGCTCTAATGGATTCTCAGATAAATGTTCCGCCATTTTTGAAAGAGCTGAAATGAATCGGTTTGGATTTGTTCGAGACGAATTGAGTTTCATGATATAGATCTGGAGAGTTCTTGGACAAAAGTTCCATGATTTTTAAATGAGGTTTATTGGTTGACAAATCAAGAAAGGAGAGAGATGGCATAATAGTGCGGATTTTGATCTTCGAAATCAGTTCACATACGAAAATAAAACACAAATCAAACCCCAGGTTCACCAACTCACACAATGAAGCTGTAAGAGTTCGACAATTTTCTTTTCAATTTTAAGTTGGTGATAAATCAATCTTGGAAAATAATTAGTGAGCTGTTAGGTGCTGATAATTTTCCTAATGACTGGTCCAAATTATTATGACTAGTTGCACCTACTTTCAGCTAGTATGGGAGTAAGTACGGACCGTAGAACGGCTATACGTTACTTGAGGACGGAGCCTTACGTAGTGTCCTATAAACCACCCACTCTGCTAAGGAAATCTGGACCGTTTACCAGCTATCCATTAGATCCTCACTGAGAAGTAGCTAATCGTTTTTGGTAGAATCAGTAGTCAATATGAAAATCTTGTTTCGGGATCTAGCCTTAAGTGTTGTCTCTCGCTCACTTAGAAAAATAAAAGAATCCAAGGTCGGGGTTGGTCTCCCACAAAAATTCTTGATTTTATTAGTTATTTAAAGTCGGCTATGCTTAGCAGTCCCAATTTTAATTAGGAGATCACTTGAAGAATTAAATGAGCACCAATATACGTCTACCATCCAGTCCCAATTTCCTTTAGAATTATGTGACAAAACAAGAGGGAGAAATTCGGGAAAAGCCAGTGCACGTGAAAAACTATGATGTATGCTCAGTTAGAAGACTTACAGTGAATCCTCGCAATCTCCATGTTGGATGCGATACAAAAATTGAAAAGTTTATTCTAAATGAATGCAAGCCGACGAAAAACCGTAACAAGCAGAAAGTTCTGTTAGCGGTGAAGAATTGAGTTGAATTTGACTAAATTGAACGATCTATGTGCATCTCAATTAGTGTGAAGTGTGACCTTAGGTCCTACGAGCATAATCAAAAATTTAAATACTCTAAGAGCCGTATGTGCAGGTCTATCCTAAGCGCCACTCAAGTCCGGCCCCACCCTCACCGGAGAGTGAAATAGGCCACGACACACCACAGAAATAGTTCAAGGTCTTTTTTACACATGCTAGAGTCCAAACGGACACCGCTATAAATGAGCAATTAATTAAAGAAATTTAAAAATTGCAGAAAATAAAATCCTGGACTCTACACTCTCTCACGACTCGACTCGATCTTAAATTAATTGTGGCTTTTCGAAAGTCGATGAAGATGCTTCAGTTTCCAAAAACCGCTCCACGTACGCCGGGTACCTTACATAAAAAATAAGAGAGAGAATATAAGAGGGTGAATCAAAAATAAATCAAAAATAGATGCTGGAAATAGAATAAAATAAATACAGGAAAAAAATGGAATTTACATTGAAAAATTCAGGGGTCAGACTATCCGAATGCGGAAAACCGAACAAAAATTTTCAGATAAAAAACTAAGCCGTTTGCCTCCCCAGCAACGACGTCATCTGACGAGTCCTAGATTGCACTATTTAAATATGTCGTGACTTATTGTGCGTTTAAAAATATGTGTCGTTTCGTTGTAGGCGGTAATCAGAATCGGTCACGAAAATAACCACATCGATTTAGTCAATTTTTAATCGCGTGGTTTTATGTTTATTTTACTTGGGCAAGTCCCAAGGTTGAATACAAGGAGGCAAAGGAACACCCTAGAATTATGTCTATCAAAGTTCGTGGGCAGTTTTCGAGGCGGTCTTTTTTTGTAATTGATAATGCAATAAAGGATGCAAAATGCAATTTCGGTCTATTTTAGGGACTAAAATGTAAATAGCAATCAAACAATGTTCGAAAAATATGAAACTTACCCAAGATGATAATTATGATGAAATGAGTGCACCGTAATTATTTTGGGAATTTTTGGATGTAAGATGATTTTTTTTGAATTTTTAAATGCAAACAAAGTGAATTTCAATATTTAATTATAATAAATACCAAACCTAATTATTTTCGAGGGATAAAATGATCTAAGATCTATCTCTAAGTGATCGATCTCAGAAAAATCCTAAACCATGAAAATGTGAGATTCAATACCTATTAAAAATCAAATATTAAGTTATGCAAAATGATTTTTACAGGGAAAACTATGCATGCAAATGCAATTCTTTTTTGGCACAATGTTATCACAATTAATTCTACAATCTATAATTTTTCGGTAATTTTTCGAGCAACGGTTAATCAATTATAAAAATCAGAGCACAAAGTGGGCCAAGTATGCAATTTTCCACAAAACAATTAATTATTAATTAACCATTGATTGCAAAAATGTCAGACCTATGCCATAATGTAGAGAATTATATGTAGAACTGCTGCCTATTTTTGATAAATAAAATAATGCAACGAAGAAGTCCAAAACAGAGAAGGAATACATTGGTATTTCTGCAATGATTAAATAATTATAAATAAGACAAATGCAGTAAGGACTATTATGCAATTATCGAGAGTTCTAGGGGGAAATTGGAAAATTTCCAAGGGGCCACGTGCCAGGCACTTGACCCTTGGGTCGAAGGACTGTTGCGCGAATGGATAAAAAGTTGGGGGGGCTATTTACAATTTGCCCGCGCGGATCATGCGCGCAGCACATGACCTCTAAGGCTGACGTCGGCTGACGTTCCCCCTGGGACGCACGTGCCTCGCACATGTGGGGGGGGGGGGGGGGGGGTCGGGCTCTGTGCCCCGTGGATGTCGAGGACTTGGCCAAGGCGGAGGGGGGGCCAAGCTATTGGCAATGAAGACCGGCGAGGTCGAGGCATTGGAGTTCAAAGCTTGTTGTCGATGAAGACGACCGGTGGTGTAGGCGTAGTAGACGGGTCGGCAAAGGTTGGCACAGTTCTATTTTCGATGATGAAGGTTGATGGTGTGGTCGACGTCGTTGATGATTGTTGGAGGCAGTTGGCTCTACGGGCGTGAGGACACCGGAGCAAAGCAGGTCGTCGCGGGAGCCGCATCTGCAGCGAGGGGTGAGGGCCCTCGGATCTCGCCAGTTTAAGACTTATTGACGAGATGCCTACGATTAAAAACAATTGACATGTCAAGATAAAAATGTGAATTGCTTCCTCTTTCTGGTCAGAGACCACTATGTTCGCACCTACGGTCCAACAAAGAGGAGAAGGTGTGCTTGGATGGTGCGTTCTGGCAATCTTGATCCCTGGGGATAGGTACGACCCACATCTAGGAGCCTACTTCTCACTGGTTTGACCGGAGCTTTTATATACTAGTTGGAAGTCAGTCTTCATCACTGAAAGCAAGTCACATCCTGGCTCTCATCAAGTGCTTTCTTAGCGAGGGTGGGACAACCCCACCAATTTATTAGCAGCAGCCAGCGGGGAGGACGGCACTACTGGCAAAGACCGTCTGGCGAAAAGGCCGCAGGTTTCACTGAAAGTCCCATCCTTCCTGCCTGTCCGGGTCTTGAATCCAATTGGCCTCTCGATTTGTAGGAGAGGGACTGAGGGCTCTGACGGTTCTTTCTGAAGGCCCGACTGACTCGGCCATATGCTATTATATATTCTAGTTGTCGAGAGAACTTAGTAGTGTTTTTTCTATAATTTAGATCAAAGTGAGATCTTTTTTCTTTATATTTCATCTTTATTTATCCTTCCTTCTGTCATCCACCAACCAAACTACCGGCCAATGCTTAGCGGAGGTGAGCCTTTAAGCAAATTTATAGTCCGGGTGTCGACAAGGGATGAGACTTGAAAGCTGAAGTGAAGCAAGAAAAGAGTTATAGCGAGGCAAGCAGCTTAAGCGGCTTTTAATTAACTTGAGAT
The DNA here is from genome assembly GCA_037367405.1 of Ottelia alismoides. Taxonomy (NCBI): domain Eukaryota; kingdom Viridiplantae; phylum Streptophyta; class Magnoliopsida; order Alismatales; family Hydrocharitaceae; genus Ottelia; species Ottelia alismoides. Next base: position 2,379,885 of record JAZKJV010000720.1, on the reverse strand, counting down.
CCTCGACTCTCGACGGGGGGAAGGGATCTCTATATTTCCTCGCTATCGCTCTCTCCAGCAGGAGAGATATGAGAGTAAGGAATCTTTCGAGCAACCTTCTTCATCAACCCCCTGCCTCAGACATCAAGGCAGCCTTTCCCCAGAAACCATGCGGCCTCTTTTTTCCCTGGGGCCAGTGGTTGAGCGATGGAGCAGAAGAGCTCTGGCTATCACGAATATTCTCATGCTTTCATCAGCACAGAAGATGCTAATCAGTCCCACAGGCATACTTCGGAAGACTGGACTACACAATGAATTACCGCACAGTCTGCTCTTTTTCCGATCAAAATTCTCGCCAGCATGAGCTAGTTCATAGATCTTTGGGCTTCAATTACCACGGAATAGAAACTTGACTAAGATCTATGAGGATTGGGACTCCATTGCAGTCATTTCATAGTATATGGTGACAATTATTTACGATCTTAGCGTGCTTATGATGTATCACCTGGTGGATTTTTAGCTAGTGTGTATCATCTGACGAGAATACAATACAGTGTGGATCAAGAGGAACCTCTTGGGGCGTCAGCTTGACTCGATCAATGCCCGCCAGTCCGACGTCTTTCTCTTCTCATCCCAGGTCATATTGAAGCAGAGGTACGTCCACATAAGAGGAAATAACATTGCATCTTGCTCAGCAGGCCTAGCTTGGAGTGGGAGTGTTGCGGGGGGTAAGGCCAGGAAAGTGGCCTAAGAGAGGAAGCAAAACCAGCAAAGCTAATATGCGCTAGAGAAAGCATCGAGGGGTTCCGGTAGGAGCACAGATTCCCCGAATAGACTCACTATATCTCTAAATTGATAATCCTTCTTAAAGCAAGTTCCATTTCCATATAGAAAATCTTTTTCGAATCAAGTATAGAAAGCACTTATGTATAGAATTTTGATTTGGCGGCAAATTTCCTCATTTTCGAATATGGATAATTGCTTTTATGTATAGAGCATTGTTGTTTGCAATGCAGGTCGCATCGGGGGAAAAGCAGGAAGCAAAAAGCCCACTCTTTTTCTTTTTGAAGAAGAGACAAAAAAGAGATGAATTGAAGATGCCTATACTCACCTGAAATCAATAGCTTAAGTCAAAATCAATCAATATCAAATCAAATATAGTTGTCGACCGATCTTGGAGACAGGAAATCGTCTTGTAGATCACAGGACAAGCTATATACACCTCAAACTCGTCGAGGGGATCCTGGAGGATGACGAAGCAATCGTCCCTACCGTCGTCAAATAAGAGCACTCACTTCGAAGCCCAGATATATAGTACGAGTTGGCGACAAACTGACTTATATAATAGTCTCGTTGGTTCTTGCTAATCTGAGTTCTTCCCCTCCAAAGAGCACAAAGAATGCGGAGAATAGGGGAGGAATGCGGAAAGAAAGGACAAAAGGACGTAGTTAGGCTGGCCGGTTTAGGATGATTTAGTTAACCGTTGATGAAAGCTCCGTGCGCCCAGTAGTAGCCCTTAGTTACGAAACCGACATAAACATGGGAGGAGGAAGGTTTGTCTATCCTGCATGAGGTGGAGGAGCGAGCTTTTCCCCTGGTGCGAGCGTGAATCTCTTTGTTTCCTGGCTCATTTTCTCCTTAATATAAAGCCAGTCTCAGCCCTGCCGTACACGCTTCTCACTGACCTCTGTCGTCCGTTTTTGCTTTCCAGATACCTACCTAGTCAGAGGGGAGATCAAAGCTGGCTGAGTCCCTTGCCCCTATATGACACCGGATGGGCTTGTGTCTCCGTAACCTATGGGACTTTCTTTCCAGCGAGGGCGAATGACGGGGATTGAGGCTGCCATCTGTCCAGCTTTCCGGTGAGCGAGGGTGAAAAGCATCAAGAAAAGCGAATGTGCTTGATTCCTTTGCATTAGTAAGATAGAGAGCCACCCCAGTACGAACATTTGCATGATGTATTCCATCTTTCTATACTGAGGAAGTACAATATGGATCCTTTGCATGTTATCGAGCATGAGGTTCCGGATATTCAACCCAATCTGACTTACGAAGAGAGGCCGATACAGATCGTCGATCAAAGACTAAAAAATAAATGGTTTTTCTTATCATTTAGAAAGCATATTACAATATCTTAGGCAGTCCCCCGAAGGAGACGATGCTGTCACCACCGCTCCTTCTGCGATAGGGCTAACGACGGATGCGGTTGCAGGTTGGAGGTGAGGTCTTTATATAGGAGGAGGTGCCGACCAGAGATGGAAGGTCCTGGAGGCGAGGATCGCGTGAAAGATGAGATTGCGGGGAAGACAAAGATGGGATCTAATTGGCTTCGATGAAATTTTTATGAATATGATGATCAACGGCGTGATTTAATTGATGGAGATAAAATCGGAGGTGCGAACAGACTGGGGATTCGCGAAGGGAGGAGATTTGAGGCGGTGCACCGACGTACACGACGGAGAAATCAGGACGGAGGGCAGCGGCATTATTTTGGGAAAGGGGATAATTTGGAGAAGACGCACTGGTGCCTTCCGATCGGCCGAGATCGGACGGCCCCTGTAGCTCCACGTGGCGGCCGGGTGAGATGTTGGCGCGACACGTGTTGGGCACATGCGCGGGAGGCACGTGCCCTGCACATGCATCGATTTTAATTTTTTTTATAAAAATGAATAATAAAAGCCATTTAACAACACACGCATGATTCTTTCAGACAGTGGCTTATCTTGGACAAGCACTCTACACGTAGCTCATCATGGATGAGGTAGTGAGGAGGCAGAATCTTTTGGCTTGGGGTAGCATACGAGGGTAGTACATCTAGGCAGCTTCTCTTGTCGTCCTCTAGGGAAGGAAGTGGGTCTCAACCTGGTCTAGCGATGTTGAAGTCTAAAGACAGGATGTTGTGGGGTTGCAATAATGCTTCAAAAGAGGGATAGTCTACTGGCTCAAGAGGAAAAATTCCTTATGTACATGCTGCACCTTGTATATGCTTTTTTAAAAAAATATGGAAAAATGCAGAATCTCCAAAAGTGGGCAGGCCTGATTGAAAAGTAAAATGCTTGACAGAGTGTATATACAAGGATAAAAAAATACAATAAGAGCTTTAAAGATAAATTTTTGTAAGCTTGCAGTGGATGACTTGGCTACACTGGTCATGCATCCAAGGATAGGTACTACACTGGTTACCGTCCATTCTTTTCTCTATCTCCTCTTCTTGAGCTGGTTGTACTTGAACTTAGAAGGAAATATCTTCACTCCTCGAGGAAAGAGTTGCAAGACCGAGGAACTAGAGTTACCTTGTTGAGGGAGGTTGTTTCTTTGCTACTTCTGAGATGGGGAGCTATACCTCACTTACACCGTACAAGTAAATATTCATAGTCATAAAAATTGGTGTATGTAGACTTATTCTGACCTGACTGTTGAGGTGACTTGAATAGGAGTCTTGTGGAACTTAGAGGCTGTTAGGTTTTAAATCCATCTCCTATTAAGATCCGACGCACTAATAATCCAAAGGTCCGACAGAGCTCCAAACTACAATTTTATGAAGATAAGTTTAATACTCAATATTGTCCTACTTTCTTTATTTTTCCTTTCTTTTTCTTTTTCTTCACTTATTCTTTCAAATAAGTGTTTGCTAAGGGACTAGCAAAGGTAAAGCACAGGGGGATAGAAAATAAAATGAAAAAATCTCTTTTTTGGTCTGACTTTCGTTCGTACTTAGTCTGACCCATGCTTCCTTTCATAATCGGTCTAGCCCATATTTGGTCTGACCCATACTTGGTCTGGCTTTCTTTTCATCTATAAACAAATATGCTTAAGACAAAGGATCTCTTATGTTGAATGAAAAAGATTTTAATATAAGAGTACTTCAACATTTATACATGCTTCATTCAATTCATACAATATGAATATTATGAAGCTTCATGAATGACTGAAGTATAAATAGTAGAATGATGACACTCATCATATCTATATACATCTTAACTCTTAAAGACTAAGGTTCAGGTAGGTACTCAAACAATTTGAATACATCATCTCTTATATATCCACCATTCTGCATGATGCAGAGAACCATGTCATTCATAATTAAATGTCGAGAGCGCATATGTATGCCATAATATCTTCTTAGATTTTATAAGGATTATTTGACAATTACGATCATCATTGACATCTCACTTCCAAGTACATTTAATGAGAGATCAAGATTATAGAGAGATACAAACCATATGGTTGTAGTCCTATTTTCTATTTAATTGTCATTCCTCATTATTATGATGAAACTTGGACATTGCAACCACATACAATATGTGTCCAACTGCAAGTACAATATCTTTATCATGGATCCAATCCATGATATTTTACTGTTATTATTGAGTATAGTATTGAGTGGGTTTAATAAAGGATTATCTGAAATAAGAAATTTGCATAAATATATATAACTTTGATTTAGGAAAATTTTATGTCAAAGTTGTCTTCTTTGTCAACACTGAAAGTTCATTCCCTTAATCACTTTCAATGTAGGAGATATACTTACCATCATATCTCAGCAAGAACTGGGATCTCCTTCCTTATCTTTGTCACATCCCAATAATATGAGAACCTGTAACTCAGATAAAAAGAAGCGGGAACATATTCCGCCTTGCAAGTCCAACTTGCATTCCCAATTCGGTCTTTAACACCTAGGCCCACCACCCCTAAGGTGATGTTGACTCGTCATTAATTGAACCAACCGTCAACTGGAATACAACTCACTATGCGCAATCCAATATCACCCCAATAATATGAGGACCTGATATTGGGGTCACTACGCATACATCCCTACTCTTTCGAGAAGCAAAGAGCCCGATACAGATGTGCTTGTATACAGGAGCTGTCACTTTGGACAGCATCTCCTACATACAATCCCTAGCGACGGAACCCTTTGCCTTGACGGAAGACCATGGATGCCACTTATGTGATCCTCCATATCTTGTTCAAATTCTAATTAATCATTATGAATCATATTCATTACGATTAATTCTTCAAAGGGAAATACAACTCTATTCATAATAGAGTATTTTAATTTAAATTGGATTCCAATTAGTCTAATCATATTAAACTAATGATCCAATTATTATCCAACAAACATTCTTTATTGTTATTTAAATTATGGTATTTTCTCAAATACGTATTATTTTGAATATTAATAATTAGAAATACATCATAATTTCTCAAGCATTATACCAACCTTACCAGTCATCATGGCCAGTACTGACGGAAGTAGGACGGACCGCATACGGTGCAACCTGCTACCCCAACGCTCCCCGACTAGATACCATATTCACCTCGGGAAAGGATAATGTAAAATAGATCACTTTCTACTTGAGATGATCATTGGTTTTTCAACCAAAATTATACCATAAAAATATAATCAAAACATTTTTTATTAACATTATAAGGAGATTTACTAAACAAATCCCCAATCCTATTCAAGCAGTTTTGTTTGTTGGAATGTTCATGTAACCAATTGTGATCTAGATCATATCTAATCTATTATTGGTTAAGGAATGTCATTTAAGGAAATACTTATCATCAAATATTTTACAAATATTTATCCACAATTATTCCAGAAATTAAATCATTTATTTTCACTAATTGATTAAATGACAATCACATAGTTCTTGATTAGGAAAGTAATTTCCAACAGTGACCCCACTTACTAAAATTAGCATATATCAATCAATTTGCATCAAAATCATGCAAAATAAGTTTCCAAAGTTTGATAATTTTATTTACAACAGAACCTAAGTGAATTGCATGAATTTCTAAGCATTTCAAATCAGTAACCTTAATTACGTCAAGATTCATAGTCCCCGAAACAGTGGATACATGTTCACTAAAATGATCATAACTTGAGCAAACGGATTCCAAATCATGCAAACTCAAATCCCACAGTTTCTTTATTTAATGGGGAACATAATACAAGTGATATTTTCGTGTTTAATGAATTTAAACATATCCGAAAAAACTCACAAAATAGGGCAGCGTGAATGAAATGCGATAAAATTTCGCAAATCTGAATGAACCCAAGTCATCCTAGGTTTATGGATCGTATCCGAAACCTCTGACCTATAGCTCTGATACCACTTGAAGGATATGGTAAGATCCTTAAGCACGTCATAGAAGCGTGAGGAACACATCGTATGCGATCGGGAGCGACTAGTTGCACTAGTTGCTCAAGGCAGCAGAATTTAAAAAAATTTATGCGATGAAACCACATGATCCCAAGAACACTTCTCAGATCGTTTCATATAAACCACAAATAAATATTAGGGTTACCTCTTTAAACGTGGTTGCGATGGAGTCTCTAAACAAAGAGGCCTCATGTCTCATGTCCGATCCGACGGAGGAGACGCTAACGAGCACATTGATGATACGCGTACTCCTCGATCCATGTTGATGATCCAAGCGGTGATATCCTGATCTCGACACACGAGATCCTACATCTTCTTCACGAGCGAGGTGCACTGAAGGAGATAGAGATCCACGAGCAAACCATCCGGCAGCATAACAACGATGCTGCGGCGATGGAGACTCCCTCTAGGGCATCATGGTGGGCGACCACAAGAGAGAGAGGTGGAGATGGCGTGTAGAGAGAGAGAGACTTATGTTCTCATTAGCCTTTGAAGAGCAAAAGTTTCCCTTCTATATATAATATATTGGGTTCCGTGGATCTCAATCCATGGACAACACAAATCCAATGATTTACATTGATTTGTGTTTTTTTAATGGCCAAGATTTTGTTGTAAAAACACACCAACAACAATAACAACAATTAATTTAATTTTGATTAAATATAATTAATCCCAAATTAAATCAATCGTACATGGAGATACATGGTAGGAAGATTGCCCCCTTCCATTAAGAGGGGGGATGACCACCCTTTCCTAATGGGAATAGGTGGCTGTCCACCCTCCCTACAAGGAAGGTGGCAATCTCCATGTAATCCATGAGATTACATTATTCCATGCAAATCTCCAATATTTGCAAACACTTGTTGTAAATTATTCAACAAAAATAATTCATAATTATTTTGTGAATATTGTAATCTTGCCATTGGAAAATTGTGAATCACATTCACAACCCAAAATAAAATGTGAATTACATTTTCAATAAATTATCCAATGTGAATCCAATTCACATCAACATTTAACTAACAAATGTAAATTACAATGTGCTCTCTCTTATATATTATAAATCACATTTATAATATATATGATTAATATGGATAGTGTTATCCACATTATTCATATCCATGATAATTAAATCAAATTTATAATATATATAATCGTTATTTTCATGTGCCCAAATAATGTGAATCACATTAAAATTATTTACATCTTTGATAATTTGATCACTTTGAATTATATAAGATAACTCTCCTTATAATATGAATCAAATTCATATTATTCATGATAATTAAATCGCATTTAATTATCCATTTTCTCAATGCTCGGATACTTATATCAACAATGAAATTATCTTGAACTCTTTCAAGGATAATGCGCTTTCCCGCGGATACTTGGAGATAAGGACATGGCGATTGTATTGTCCCATGTATAGAGACTTGGATATTGAGATCACATCTCAAATCTAGATCTTGCGGACCTCCCATAGATGCTTGATTAAAATCAATACCGCAAATCTAAATCTTCTCATTGCATCTAAATCACATTCAGATCACTGTCCAACATTTGGACCAAGATCAGATTACTTCTCTACTGAGAGGAGTCACTAAAATCCAGATCCCTTTGGACCACTTCATAGGAATGGAAGCGTCATGTTTATATAATCGTTTATGATCACATCACCCTCAGGTATTCCTAATATCTGTACATCCTGCATACTAGAAGACCCAGAATAAACCTGAAGTATAAGATCAATTTTACACTGTCTACTTCAAAGTTTTATCATTAAGTTTATCATTCGATCATTGGGAGTCAGTATCGATCATATGCTTTCCAATTAATGATATATCATACCCAGGTGTTGATCATATACTTTTCCAAAAGCATATATCAAACCTACAAATTCAGTCGAGCTTCCAAAGCGAGATGACCGTGCATGGAATTTGATTCTTCCCAATATCTCATGAGTGAGCTCATGTCTTCCGGTTCAGTAATGAACATGTATGATCCCTTTGAGAGATCGTATTACTCATATGCCCTTGTATGCACACCAACGCACCGGTGTATAGACCTTGATTAGGTCATCAACCTATTGGTCTACCAATTGTACATAGACATATAGTAACACATCTGTCTCCGATTAGAGGATGTGTGCCTATATCGTGAAAGCATACGACATAGGACTTTGGTTAACTCGATCTCGTTAAGTCAACTCTTTGACCTAACTAATCTGACACCTCTGAATCTCTACTCCTATGCAGAGGACCTGCATCAAGAGGTCGGTCAGATATCAGCCTTTAGAGAAAGGATTTTCATCTTCTTCTCAGGCTGGAGATCCTCTCTTAACAATCATCTGATGGTGCTTGATGAGTCCTCAATCTAACTCTTTAGATGTTCATCCAAGCACCAACCTCTATGATTCAATAATTGAATCAACAACTATATGATCATTAAGATGGCCAAGGTACATAACCCTAATTGTACCAAGGGACCTATTATGCAAATTAGTTTATTCTTCATTTCAGACCAGGGAATGATACTTGCAATAACATTTATTGCATAATTGCTCGTCGTGAGATTGCATGTCCAACAGGGGCATCGAAGCAGTGATGCAGTTGAGCGAGATTTTCAAGAAGTGATAATTATTAATGGATATGAAGTTGTCGTTGTGATCCCCATAATTCCCAGCTCAAACAAACAATGTTTTTCTTTCTCAAGCTACAAAAATAATTACAAGAATAATGAAGCGGGGGAAATTTTTTCTACTTATTTACGTGTATAGCAACTGGATCAAACTCAGGGAGGCCACAATTCCCTATGGTTATTCAAATAGTTGAAAATCAAATAAAAGAAAAAGGGATTCTCAAATGCAAACTATCTTGGTTTCTTTGTGAATTTTTTTGTCTGTTTAATTTTTAATTTTTTACTTCTATTTTTTTCTAATTTTTAATTTTTAGTGATTTTAATTTTATAGTTTTTTATTTTCAAAAATAAGGAACAATATGCACAAGGGAAGAAATACGTACACCACACTCTTTTTGTATTTTTCAATTATATCACAAATGCTTAGAAAAATCCTGAGAAAATTTTTTTGGGTTTTAAAGGCTTTTAAATGTTTTTGGAAATTTTTGTAGAGTTAGCAGATGTTTTTGTAATTTTCTAAAAATCAAACAATGGCAAAAAAATGATAAATAATGCACAGCCTGGAGTATTTTGCAACTTAAAAATATTTTAAGTGCTCAAAACTCCTGAAGACTTATATAAAATATAGATAAATATCTACAAACAGGAAGGGAAATCATCATTTTTAGATTTTTGTTGAATTTCTTGTGATTTTTTCTAAGATTTTTGATATTTTTCAATTTTTTTGGATTTTAAAAAGAATTAATGCACGAAAATTGTCAGGACTTAAAACACAAAAAAATAAAATTAATCTATTTTTTTGGAATTTTTAGAATAATATTCAAATTTTCATGAATTTTTGAATTTAAGGAAGAGAAAAGTCACTGTTTTTTATTTCTTTAATGATAACAAATGGAAATAAAATGCAATGAAAATTTTATGCTAGAAAGATACACACATTAGAAGAATATCGTGATTTTTGGGGAATTTATTGAGCAGCAAAAATATTTATTTCAATAAGAAAAGCAAGCAAAATAAAGGTCTGGAATTCAGGAACTAGTTTCCAAATAGTTTATTGTTTTCACCAAAAAATAACAAAAATAGAATGCGAGGGAAATGTCGTAATTTACCCAAAAACAGGATGTGATGCACGTGACTAAAGGCTGGCAGGGGCTTTTCTACAATATCAAAAACCTTAGGGGGTGATTGCAATTTTTCTAATTTTTAATTTCCCCCAAGGTTTCTTTTGTTTCCTTTTGGCTCACGCAGGGGCATAAGGGGCAAACTGGAGGCGTGCATCACTACCCCTTCTTCAGATTGGTGGTGAGGCGGCTTGATGGGGCTTCGCATAAGGGTACGCGGAGGAGGAGCGACAGGGGCATGCGCCGTTGGATGGCGTCGGGCTGCTGTGCGATGAGTGGCTCCTATAGGTGTTGGTTGTCGCGAGGGCGATGGAGCTGATGTCGGCTGTCACGAGGGCGGTGAGGCGCAACAGTGCTGCGGTGAAGGGGCGATGCTTGCACGGTGGAGGTTCCAAGCGACGGTGGACTTGGGAGTTGATGACGGTGGACGAGCCGCAGGTAGTGCACAGCTGGTCCAGGTGGAGGCGGTGGCGAAGGGCGACAATGGGCACAGGTGGCGCGTCGCTCCTCGTGGTGGGCAAGAGGAAGGCACGGCTAGGTTGCGGTGGTCGGTGGCTCCAAGAAGCAGTGGCATCTGCTAGGCTGATGGTGGAGGTGAAGGCGGCGGCCGCACGGGATACGCGACTGGGCTGGCAGAGTCGCGACCAGTGGTGGCACCGCTAGAGGCACTAGCGCTGCTGCCATCAACTTTTTTTATTTTTTTAATTTTCAAATATAAACAGAAATAAGGAAAAATAAAAAACTTTTATTTTTAAATTTTTTTAGAAAATTGTAATAGAAGAAAACTTGTTTATGTAATTTTATTTATTTATTTTGTGTTTTTTATTTATCTTGTAAAACAAATATTAGAAAGAAAGAAAAAAAATATTTTGGATTTTTTATTTATAAACAATTAGGATGCAAGCACGATGGCTCGATCCCAAAATCAAAACAGAATACAAGAACGAGTGCGGTTCCGAGGAAAATAGCAGATAGAATCAGATCTCCAACCACCGTGCATGGTCGGACGTAAGAGATTGTGTGAAGTTAAACAAGAACATGTAGAGATCGAGAAAGTGAGATGAAAAATAGGAATCGAAGGTGGATAAAATTTGTGATGGATTCTAAGATCTAGATGAAAGTAAAAATGGTAACGAAATTAAAATGTGAAAAAAATAAAAATACGATTAATCCTAGATTAAAAACAAGAAGAAAATGATGGATCTCACCTTAGGAGCGGAAAAGACCGTGATCGCCTTGACGAAGTCCGACTCGCTGTCACCGGATGGCTCGGAGGCTAGGCACCTCTTTGCGATAAGATAGCTCTCAGAGAAAAGGCTCCTCTCACCAAAGATTGATCAAGTTGAAATGAGGGAGAGAGCCATATAAATAGATAGTGAATGGAGTTTGAATTTTTTTTTTGAAATTTTGAATGAAGATAAGAAATAAGACAAAAAATTGAAATGAGATAAAGTTAAAATTATTTACAAAAATTAAATTTTTTGTATTTTCGTCACCTCATTAAATTAAATAAAAAATGTTAATTTTTTTATTTTTTATGGTGGTTATTTATGAATAGCAACTATATACATATACTATATACATATGGTACATTATATACATAGTTAAAGAAGGAGATTAGTTTTTTAAATTTTTTATTTTCATTTTAAATAATTAGTAAACATATATACAAATATTTAAAAATACAATATGTACAAATAAATGGTAAAATTGCACAAACCACCCTAGAAAACTGACTTTTCAAAACTCTAAAAATTAAGAAATCATAGCCATTAATTTAGAATACAATGGAAGTGAGTTTGGTTCAATTTGAGTTCATATGGAGCTGGAATTGGTCTTTCAATTATCACTTAGTGGTTTTTTTCCAAGTGTGGTTGCTTTTATTCTGTACATGATTTGATTGTGCAATTATTTTTAGTAATTAGGAAATATTTTTATTTACAACTTTTATTTTGAAAATTATTTAATTTAAGGTCAATTTATGTACAAATAAAATATTGTAATAAATATACACATCACACATTTTTTGGATTTTTTTGATTATGGACCCTATCTCCCTCTACTTCATTCCTGGTTGATCAGGTCAAGTCTTGACCTTCTCTCGGGGTTCGGGTTAGCATGTATCTATTACATATAGATAGACTTCTTCTTCTTCTTTTTCTTTATTTTTTCTTTTCTTTATTTTTCCTTTATTTATTTATTTTAGGTTAAAATGGCAATAAGTGTACAATATTTACACACAGATGTAAGTTAGTAAGAATATGGAGTTAGTATTATATGCATGCATTTTATTAGGGATTTTAAGATAAAATAAATGAATAAAGATGATGAAATGCAGATTCATCAAAGGTTGGTGCGGGGGCTCCATAGACGATGGGGGGAGCTTGAGGCTGGGCGTGGGGGCTCCATCGGCGGCGGGGAGAGATTAGGTTCCTGCGGGTGGTTCCGGGGGAAGAAGGGAACCTGAGGGGGCTTCGAAGTAGGGAGGCTGGGCAAGGGGGCTCCATCATCGGCATCGGGAGGAGGGGATCTTCGAAGCAGGGAAGTTGGGTGTGGGGGCTCCATTAGCGACGGGGGGAGCTTGGGTTCCTGCAGGTGATTCCAGGCCATCTTCTTGCTTGTGCGTACATTCCTTGTAGGTCTGGAGGCCAAAGGACCCTCGAAGGGGTCGATTTTTGTACAGACACCTGGTACCCGAAGGTCGCTTTATTCCTCGACCTTAACGGACCTCTGTAGCGCTCCAGGTGCCATTTTTGGAGGTGTCGTCATCCGCACAACCTCTCCAGGAGTCTTTTGCGCCTCATCGCGAGGCGAACCTTTGCCGGAGTTGCCCCCGCTAACCGATTGAAGGAGCTCCAGGGCATGTTCTTCCCTAATTATCCAGCCGCCCCCAGAGCCATTGGATCTCTTCCCAGCTCCAGTTCTAATCCAGACCATCCGATCACGCCACGCCACCAGCCATTCGATGAAGCCTAATATCTAATCTGAACTGCAGATCAGTGAAGGGGTATCAAGCTTCCAGGTCATGCCATGTGTCCAAGTGAAGGAAGGAGCGTCGTCCGATCCAGCCTATTATGGGGTAAATTGCACTTTTAACCCCGCTATTTTTTTGTATTTATTAATTAATATTGTAAATATAATATTACATGTAAATAAAATAAGGCATTTTGCATGTAAGCCCTTGAACTTTTTATATTTACACTTTGGTCCCTACCAGCGTCACGTACAGTCCTCACGTGACCTGGAAATTTTACATAGATAACCCTATCATTTTTGTTTATTGTAAAATAGATTAGAAAGATTAAATAAATGTTTTATTGTTGGTAAAATTACACCTGGGTCCCTGAAGTTTATTTTAATTGCAATTCTACCCCTGCAAGGAAATGTATTTTTGTGACTTTTAACTGATGATTAAAAATAGATATATAGCTCTTAAAAATCAACAAAAATAGGATTAGATGATTCATGCATTGTACTTACATCCCACGTATCCACTTTGCATTTTTTGAATTTGATCTATTTATTAAAAATTAAAAGGATCCTAAATAATCCCAGACTAATTTATAAAATACCAAAAAATATAAAAAGTTTTTGAAAAATCCAAAAAAAACATATATGATATATTTTGATATTTATTGAGTCCAGAAAACAAAAACTCCTAAAAATAAGAAAAAATAAATTAAAAAATCAGAAAGCTCCAAAATCCAATAAAAAATATAAAAATTCCACAAAAATACCAAAAATATGTTTTCATATTTTATAATCATCTATATATTACTATTTACATATTAAATTAATTTGGGTAATTTTGGGACTTATTTATTAATTTTAAAACCCAAATTAATTTCTTACTATGTATTAATCCCATGTTTGAGATATTTTTTTACTTTCAAAATACATAAAAATTAGCAAAAATCTCTGGAAAAATATAAAAATTTTAGAAAAATATTAAAAATCCAAAAACATTTTATTTGATGAATTTTGTTTATATTTAATAGCATTAATTAATATATTTCTATATATTGTGTAAATAAAAGCCTTATATAGGCTACATTGTTTTTATAAATAAAAAGGAAAAAATATAAAATATAAAAAGATAAAAATATGAAAAGAAAATATAAAATCAAAAAATTAAAATCAAATAAAAATTATAAAACCAAAAATCAAAATAAAATTTCAAAAAATCAAAAATCCACAAAAATAATAACATGGACAAGAAAAGAATTGAATAATTTTGTGCGCATATTCTTGCCCCCAACCGTTTGCTCCCAGTGTTCAACACTCTAAACATGCTTACACGCTATACATATAATGTAGAGTTATAATAAATTTTAACTCCACATTTTTTAGATTTAATTGCTGTATTCATATTGTGGGTTAATTGTTAATTAACCAGGATTTATTGAGCGATCAACGCATCGACTATTGATCCGCCTTGTGGATTAATACGACCCTTAATTTATCTCCGTTTATCAAATGACGTTGTTGTCGGGGAGAAGTGTTTGAGGTCGCCTCAGCAACTGTCCTTCCTGCCTTGTGTGGAATGACATGACCTCAGCTTAATTTATACATGTTTATCAAATGGCGTCGTTGCCGGGGAGCAACGTAGTTTGGGATATTTGTTATTTATTTGATTCTTCAATCTTGTCCATATCTATTTATTTGTATTATTTATTGATATTATCATAATTGTTATGACCTCTTCTCTGTTTGTCTTTGATGCGATGGACCACTGCACGATGGAGGACTTCCTAGGAAGACCTGTGCACCTAAGCAAGGTGGAGTCAGCCCCTCTGGCTCGGTTGATAGGAGAGAGAATCCAAGGCAGACGGAGAAGAATTTTTGAGACAATTAATGAGCTTTATTTTATTTCATATTTAAAAATTTGTAATTTATGTGAGAGAGCGACACTTGGCATGTAATAATACAGGACCCTCTACACTCCGACTTCCCTAGGTCCATTGCTAGAGGGATTGTTCCCTCAGGGGCCACGATGACATTTTCTTTTTATTTTATTTTTGATATTTTGTATGAATGAGCCCTAGCTTAGGATTGCTTGACGATAGACTAAGGTCCAAACACCTAATATCTGCATGTACCTATAGATACGATTTGGAGTTAGTCAATTTTGTAATTTGTGCTTCATGATAATAACATCTTGTATCTAGGGCGATTTCCTCGTATTGCATCTCATATAGCATAAGGTTTCAATTCTGTTCTACATCCCGCATGGAGAGAGCTAGGAAGCACTATAAGTCCTCTTACTTGGAATGCATCGTGGATTTTCAACTTGCATGGCTTTTCCTACCCTCTCCCTCTGATTTTGACCACTTAGGATGCTTAATGGAAATTGGAATCCCGTTAGGAACGTGCATTGAAAAAATAACTAAAAAAAGTGATAACCAAAATAAAATCGGGACTGCTAACTCTATTGGACCTAAAATGAAACGTAATGGATCCCTTGTCTTGGGCAGAGCAACCCCCTCATTGTATGAGCATTTTATTCATACGTACACGCTAAGGATTACTGACCAAATACCAAGCTTAAGTATGGTGTTTACAACTTTTTGATGATCACCTAACTCTAAAATCGACGAGATAAAAGACCACATCTCGGTCTTCACTATGTTGAGTAGGTGAATCGAGGGTTTGCTTTGTGTATTGATTGTGACTTGGAGTCCATTTGCATTTTCTCTTTGAGTTTGCAGTCCCGTCCATGTGAGTCATCCATTTTTCATCTTTGAGTCTCTCTACCTCTTATATATATATATCCTCATGTGCATTGATATTGGCGCTTGAGCTCAATCTTCTTCACCAAATCTTTCGTCTCACTTCTTGCCCACCCTCCTCGTGTCCCCCGTATCATCTATTCTATTACTTGGGAGTGTTGTGCTGGTAGGTATCGCCCGCATCAAGGATTTTTGACTTATAATTGATTGTTGGTGTAAGTCGGGCATGTTTTGAGGTTGCTGAATTGAGACCTTACTCTTGGTGGATTTGACTTTCAATATGTGCATCAGAACTTCTTGAGGATTTCTTTTATGATGCACGATCATTAAATGTGACTCTTGCTCGAGGATTTTTGGTCTCGCACACCGGATTGAGGATGTGATGTTTTGTTATGATTTGATGATGATATCAAAAGCTTTGATTGCTCTATCTATTTTGAGGTTCTACCCATCTGATTTTGAGGAATGATTGATTATTCTGATTTGGACTTCCCAGCAAAGATGTGCAGAACCCACATGATGTCTTCCATCTTCCCGATTGACCCATCCCCGATCTCCTACTGTTATCATCCATCTATGGCACTTTGTGGATTCCTGGTTATCTTTCGTGCCATCTCAGCTAGATTGGATTGACCTGAGGGACGTACTGCGATTGACCTGATTATTTTCTCCCTCACATAATCTTATGCCCTCCTTGAGGATTGATTGGTGGATTGCTTTTGAGGACCTGAGATTCGATGCCAGCAATCCCAGGACTTGATTGACCTAGTTCGTATTACTCCCCGAGGACTATATGCGAGAGAATGTAGCACATTCCTTACACTCGGTTCCACTTGACTGATTGTGCTGCCATGTGTTGGGGCACGGAACTGAGTCGTCTAACTTGACTGTTCGGCCTCCCTACAGATTGTGTGCCCGATTTGTCGGTGCACGAGGCCAATGCCCCCGACTAATATGAGTCTTCTCTCCTTGACGATCCTCTCAAGGATGAGCTTCACTTTTCTTATTATTACATGCCTAGTTCATATGCTCTACGAGGGTTATCTGCAGAGACTATGACACCTTACTAGATATGCGGTCTCTTCTACTGGTAGACGATCTGTCGTCTACTGAGACCATTCTGATTGACTCCTTTGAGTCCTCTCTCCTTGACGACCCTCGCAGGAATGAGATCTGATCTGACTATTCCACGATTAGCTTGCATTGTTCCCCGAGGACTATTACGGGGAAATGCAACACTTTCTTTATGCTCGGTTCCCCTTTCTGACTATGTATCCTATTGATGGGAGCACGGAGCTGAGTCATCTGATATGCTTTCGGTCCCTGCTACTTTGATGTTTACCCGGTATGTTGGATCCTGGGACCCACCTGACTTGACTCCTTTGAGTCTGCTCTCCTTGATGGTCCTCGCAAGGATGAGCCATCTTTCTTTGATTATTCTTTGCTTAGTTGGTCGTATGTTCCCCGAGGGTTGTCTGTGGGACACTGCCACACTTTCTTGATTTGGCGGTCTCTTCTGCTGGTAGCCGATTCGTCACCTACTGAGACCGCTCCAGTGATCCATATGATGGATCGGGCTCCTTCGAGCCCGCTCTCCTTGACGACCCTCGCAAGGGTGAGCTTCTATTCTGACTATTCATTGACTAGCATGTAATACTCCCTGAGGGCTATCTGCGAGAGGGTACGTCATTTTCTAGGCACTCGACTTCCTTCTTGTGTCTTCCATCTGTGGGAGCATGATGCTGAGTTTGCTGATTTTGGTAATCGGACTCCTTCCTGGCTCCTTTCTGTTGGAGTACGGAGCTGAGTCTTCTATTTATTTTGGATCTTAGACTCATCTGCTCTGCTCACCTTGATGACCCTCGCAGGGTTGAGTCTTGTCTCATGATATTTTGATGTGTCCCTGCGATTTTTCGACCTATATGCCCACCGGATTCCACACTACTACATTGAGAGTCTCCTATTTTTCACTGGTTATACATCTTTGAGACAATGATTAACTTGGAGGAGTTTGTACTGTTTCTTCTTCCTCCAAGTCTTACAGTATCAGCTATGATCTCACATTCCTTCCTTAAGAGCCGATGTTCTTCTTTCACTACCAGTCCTTCCTTTAGTTTTCGATCTCTTCTCCCCGGTAGTTGACACCCATTTGATTGCCCACCCAGGTGTATTTTCACTATCTGAATGCATCCTTGTTCTAACAGGGAGACGATGACAAGAGCACAGTACTCGCTTACCAGATATTGTCTTGTAACTCATCAGTCTTTACTTGTTGTATATATGTGTTTTGTCTTCCAATCCTTCTTTCTCCTGCATGTTACGTGTGCCCCAGATCTATCGCCATATCTTTATGACTATACTTAGGACGTACTTTGTCCTAAGTATGGGGGGTACACACCATGTTGTTCCTTCTCTGTTTTGTTTCGTCACTCCTGTCGTTGCTTATACTTAGGGATCTTTCACCCTAAGTATAGGGGGAGTGATGCGTACATTCTCTACGATCTTGTCATCTATATATATATATATGTCTTTTCTTCTTTTCCTTTTCTTTTTTTCTTTATCTACAAAAAGGTGTCGCCCCTTTGTGTCAGTATTCTGTACTTAGGACGTACTTTATCCTAAGTATGGGGGTGCACCCTTGATTATTTCATTATTTGATCCCCTCCACTATCTCCTCTCTTTTTTATTTGCTCTGCTATACTTAGGGATATCTCACCCTAAGTATAGGGGGAGACAACCCGAGCGGTGATCTGTTTATCTGTATTTTTCTATTTATTCCCACCGTTGGTCCTCCCTGCTTTGTGTATAGTCTGTCATACTGAGGATTACTTGTCCTAAGTATAGGGGGAACGATCAACATCTTATTCATTTATTTCTTTATTCTTTATTCTTTCATCATTGTAGTATAGGCTTTTCTATACTCAGTACGAGTTATGTCTTCTCTTTCTCTTTTCGATCTATGAGGACATAGCTCATGCTAAGTATAGGGGGTCCTATATACTCTGTATATACTTTAGCCATAACTCGTACTTTCGTATAGTTAATCATAAATATGGCTAAATATACTATATACATACATATATATTTCATTAAAAATCATTTAATAACAACCATCATTCCTCAAAATGTTTTTGTATTTACTGATTAATAAATCAGGTTAAAAATATTTTTGAAAAATGGTGTGAACCATTTGGAAATCTTTTTGTGAAATGTTTTCAACCTTTGTAAAAATGTTTTGATTGCAAAATTCTTTTCTTTGTGTGCAATAAAGGCTATGAAAACCTATTTGCAAATGATTTTGAAAGTATTTTGTAAAAATAGTTTGAAAAATGTATATATTGAAAAATCTTTGCAAAATGGCTTTCAAATGTTTGTAAATATTTGGAAAAATTATTTTGTACTATGGTTTTGAAAATTGTTTTCAAATAAATTTGAGGAATGAATGTATCATTAAAATAGGAATAAATTATATATAAGTCAAAATAAATTTCTTTATCAAATTGTATACATGTACCTATGACAACTTTGTTAAAATCTAAAAATTCTTTAAAATTCTTAACTCTTGTAAAATAAAGAAGCATGCCCGTGTAAATGGCTGTAAACATTTTATACTTTGTGTGCCAAAATTCTTTTCCAAAATTCTTTTTGTAAAAAGATTCTTTGATTTTTAAATTCTTTGTGAAAAAATACATCATCTTTCTGCATTATACATAGCATTTACATATTATTCTTTTTGATTGAGCTTGATGATTGAACTAGTCTAATAAAGTCTAAGATTGGAGTTTGGTTGGACCTTACTGCACCTAACAGCACTGGAACCTTATGGGAACTAGGTTTAAGGTACTTCAGGTCCAATAGGACTTAATTCTTTGAGACTCAGGGCTGTATTCAAGTCACCTCAACTGACTAAATAGAGCTTTTCGAGACACACGCATGACTCTTTTCGGTCGTGACCTAACTTGGACACTTGCACCTTTCACTTGTCTCAACTCAGTTGGAGTGGTGAGGGGGTTGGATTTGCCATTCTGAGACGCACACGGGTGGAAACATTTGTCCTCGTCTAGGGAGGGAAGTGCACCCCAACTCGGTCCAGTTTCAATGAAGTCTAAAGATAAGAGAATGTGGGTTGTAATAAAGCTTCAAAAGAGGGATAGTCTTCTGGCTCAAGAGGAAAACTCCTTATGTAAATGCTGATGTGAATAGTATGTTTGAAAAAAACTCCAAAAAAGTGGACATGCTTGAAAAAAAAATAAAATGCCTGCCGGAGTATGTATATATATTGTATAGAAAATAAGCAAGCTTGAGCATCAAAGTTATACCATGTGAGCCTACAGCTGGATGACTTGACTACACTAATCAGGCATCCCAGGATAGGTAGCTGCACTGGCTACCGTCCATTCTTTTCTTCACATCCTCCTCTTGAGTTGGATGCCACTAGAACTTAGAAGGGAATACCGTGCTCCTTGAGGATAGAGTGCTGGATTGGGGAATAATTGGGTTGTCATTCTGGAGAAGTCGGTCTCTTTGTCATTTTAGTTGGGGAGAGCCACTATCACTTACAGTGTACAAGTCAGCTTCATAAGTCATAAGGGTTTGCGTATGATGTAGACTAGTTCTGACCTAACTATTAAGGTGGTTTGAACCGAGTTCTGTAACTCTCGAAGGCTGTTGTGCTTTAAATTTGGTTCCCAACCAGGTTCCACACACATTCTCACACTAGGTCTAACCTGAGCTCTAAACTTTGATTTTGTACGATAAGTTTAATTATTTAGATCAATTCCATTTATTATTTATTCTTTATTTTTGCTTTTTCTTTTCTTCTTCTTCATTCTTTTTGTACTTATTGCATAAGTGTTTTCTAGGGACTAGCAAAGGCAAGTATGGGGGGATGAATCTCCATTTCATCACCTTTATTCTATCATTTTGTCCTAAAAAACCCTAGATAATGCATGTAAATAGCATTAATTTGTACATAATAGCATTCATTATTTATTGTATTTATTGTACACAAAATAATGTTTTTAATGTAAAATTATAAAATAAAGAGAAGAAAAGAAAAGGGAATAAAATATTGAAAATACTTTATGACCCTAACCTCGAGACCAAGTCCAGAATGGAGGTGGTCGACAAGGAATAAAGTAGGGGGAGATAAGGGCCAAAATAGAATAAACACCTCATTTATTTATTCTTTAATTATGCACTTTTGGCACCTATTTTATTCTTTATATTTATTCATCAAATAAGGAAACTTTGTACATAAAAGTTATAGATAACAATGTGAATAAAAATACAAAATTAAGTTTGTACAAAAATAATATACCGTGTGCATTTTATACACAAAATAAAAAGCTAGAAACCAAAATTCACAGACTTATATCTTTTCAATAAAAACTCAAAACATATCAAAATCACTCTAATTGTGTATACTTTTCACAAGTTATTTAATGGTGGTGGTTTTATATTTTTTGGAGTTACTGTGTGAAAGTTAGGTTTTTGACCCCTATTGTACAATAAACTGATTAAAATATGCATTTTATTCATTCTTTTTTTGCAAATTCTTGTTTTTATAATTTTGTAAATATTATTTATAACACGTGTACATATTAAAATTAGAATAAAATATAAAGGAAATGCAAAATAAAATAAGTCTATGAAAATACATAGACGAAATACCTATGTTATTATATGTATATAAATAAAAGGCAAATATATTCTTTAATTCTTTATTCTTTCATACTTTTATAATATTGTAGATATTATACATATTTTATTAAAAATACAAAACTAAAATAAAACTCAATGAAATACATTAAAATAAAATGTTATACATAAAACATAGGTAAAATACCTATAAATATACCTATATAATTGACGAGTCCTAGATTGCGCTATTTGAAAAATATTGTGATGTGAATTGTCGTTCGCTTAAAAAGATATGTGTCGTTTCATTGTAGGCGACAATCAGAATCGGTCAAGAAAATAACCACAATTATTTAGTCAATTTTTAATTGTGTGGTTTTATGGTTATTTTACTTGGGCAAGTCCCAAGGTCAAACACAAGGAGGCAAAGGAATAACCTAGAATTATGTTTATCAAAGTTCATGCGTGGTTTTTGAGGCGGTTTTTTTTCGGTAATTTTTTATGCAATTAAGGATGCAAAATACAATTTTGGCCTATTTTAGGGACTAAAATGTAAATAACACTCAAAAGATGTCCGAAAAATATGAAACTTGGCCGAGATGATAATAATGATAAAATGAATGTATTGTAATTTTTTTGGAATTTTTGGATGCAAGATGTTTTTTTATGAATTTTAAAATGCAAACAAAGTGAATTTCAATATTTAATTATAATAAATATTAAACCTAATTATTTTCCAGGGATAAAATTATCCAAGATCTATCACTAAGTAATGGATCTCAAAAAATCCTAAACCTTAAAATGTATTATTTAATACCTATTAAAAATCAAATATTGAAATATGCAAAATGATTTTTACAAGGCAAATCATGCAAGCAAGTGCAATTCTTTTGGGGCAGAATGTTAACCACGATTAATTCTACAATCCGTGATTTTTTGGGAATTTTTAGAGCAACGGTTAATCAACGATAAAAGTCAGAGCACAAAGTGGGCAAAGTATGCAATTTTCCACAAAATATATAATTATTAATTAACCATTGATCACAAAAATGTCCATAATATATCAAGATGTAGAGAATTAAGTGTAGAAAAAATGATATTTTTGGATGAATAAAATAGTGAAATATAGTAGTCTAGAATTAAAATAGAACACAGGGGTGTTATTGCAATATTTGAATAAATAAATAACTTAGAAGAAGGATGAAAATATAAATACCAATAAATATGGGATTTTATGCAAAATTTCCAAGGGGCGCGTGCTGCGCAGGTGCCCTTGGATTGGGGGGACTAATGCGCAAATAAGAGAACGGCAGGGGCTTCTTCGCAATTTACCCACGCAGTCATGTACGGGGCACGTGACCCGTGGGGATGATGACGTCCCCCTGGGCAGACGTTCCTTGCACGTGCGTGGGGGTCTTGGGCTTCGTGCTCGTCCAGCGAAGGGCAGATGGTGGGTCGGATGTCGAAGGTCGTTGATGTTTGCCTGGCTGAGGGGCGATCCTCTAGGGGGTTGAAGATGAGCCAGGGAAGTCGATGACGAAGGCATCGGCGCGATGGTCTTCCTGGAGTGGTTGGTGGCGAGGAGTGGTGGTAGGGGAGCTGTGATGTCGACAAGGCGGAGAAGCGGGGCGGAGTAGGAGGTTGTTGACGTTGGTGGCTCTGGTGGTTGTCGAAGAAGTGTTGGCGGAGAAGTTGATCATTGGAGATGGATGGTGAAGTCGAGGCATTGTTGAAGGTGATGACGTAGCGGTGGTGCTTGCGGCGGCGTTGGCTCGACGAAGACCGGAGCTAGGGCAGTACGCCTGGAGCAGCGCTGCAACAGCCATAGGGGGAGGCCGGATCTCGCCGATGACGGAGAGGCGGGTTGTCACCACCGCCCTCTTTTGGTGCTAACGGCGGATGATTTCAGATCGGGGGAGGTAGCGATATTATATAGTATTGAGGGTCAGTCGCAGAAGGAAGGCCATCGGAGATTCGATTTGATTTGGGTAGACGAGATACGACGGTGAAAGAAATGCGATCGGAGATGGGACGAGGAGGAGGAGGCCGGTGAGATACGCGGGGATGATTGAAGGGGGGAGGCGGCGCGGCTGATGATAGCGATGAAAATCACGGTGGGGTTGCGCTTTGATTTGGGAAAGTGCAGATGAAGGAGATGAGCCCTGGCCGTCCGATCGGTCGAGATCGGACGGCCAGAAAGATGACGTGTGGCGGCTAGAGAGAGATGGGGTCCTGGCGGTGCACGTGTGTGGCACGTGCGCGAGAGGCACCTGCCTCGCACATGCTGTCTTTTTAATTTTTTTTATAAAAATGAATTAATAAAAGCCTCAAAAATGGCTGACACGCGGCGGCTCCAGGAGCTGCCATGTGTCAGCACCACAAAATTCAAAAAATAAATAATTAAAAAATCCAAAATAAATAGCAAACGGCCTCGGATCGAAAATTTTTCTTCACAAAAATTGCTCATCTCGATGAGATCTACAACTTTCATGAAGACATCAAAATTAAAATCGATCAATTGCACAAAGTGATATTTTGGGGTATCCTATGTACATAGAATACCCTGATTTTTGGGTTTTATAATTTTTTTGTTATTTTTAAACTAGATAAAAATCCAGAAAAAAATATGATAAAATAAAAGATAAATATAGAAACATTAATCTATTTTTTTATTTTTGTTAATTAAGAAAAAGAAAAATAAAATAAAAAACGAAAAACGACCAATTTTGTACAGACAGTTAGTGAAGACTCGGACTCAATTTGTTTCTTTGATTTCAAGCTCAGTTTGAATCTGGATTTTTGCGCATTTTAATAAAACTTTCATCAAAGAAAACAAATGAAATCGAAATAAAATAAAATAGGTTAATTATGTACATAAAATACTAGGTCAAAAATCGCTAAAATACAAAATGTACAAAAGAGGCCCAAAACCCAATTTTCACATATGAGCTCCGATTCACTTGAACTTGGCCTTGTTTTAAAGATATTTGAATGTATATTAGTTCAAAAGTGAGTAGGATCAAAACAGGCACTGGATGAGGGAGATATGAGGGTTTTAGTCCGAGAATCCTAGAATTAGGGTTTGGGTTTTTTGGTCCACTTATTTGGGTTAGTGATTTTTTTATATTTTTCATTTATTAGTGTGATGATATGTACACAGTGGAGGTGGTTTTGAGTCATTCAGAGTTAGCATGAATTAGTTAAAAATCAGGGAAGTTAGGTTATTTACAGGTCAAATTTAGCTGGGATTTTTGGCTTCTTATTTTGTGCAGAAATGTGTGCTAAAATGCAATTCTTATCAAAACATGCATGAATGCTAATCATGCTAAATAAATGAAGAAATGTCAATGATTTTAAGGGATTTGAGCTTAATTAATGTGATTTAGAGTGATGAATCTGAGATTCATCATTCCCCTATACTTAAACCATGCTCGCCCCTGAGCATCAAAAAGAAATGCCATGAGATGAAATGAGATTGGGTTCCATACCAAGACCATGAGCTGAAGGTGAAAATGAAACTAGACTCGACATTTGGATTATTAGTTTGGCGGAACTTTTGTCAGACTTAGAATTTTAAAATCAACAGCCTTCAAGTTCTACGCATCATTGTCACAGTTTTGGCTCAGAAGTCATCTTAGATCGATCCTCTTCCCAAAGCATACCCTATGAACATTGAACAATCGACTCATGTGTGTGAAAGGTTTTAGCTCTTCCCATCCAGAATGTCAGAATACCATGCAAACCTCCTCTCTAGTAACACGTCCTCGGGGAGTCAGGTATTTCCTTCTAAGGTCTATCGCGGTGTGTTCACAATCGAATTGGGAGAGAAGTTAGAAGAAGGAGAAAAGAACTGGAGGGTGGCCAGTGTAGTCACCTCTCCTTGTGAAGCTGGCCAGTGTAGCCGAGTCTCCACCAAAATCTGTAGGTTTTCTTGAAGCTTGGAACTTTTTTGGCCAAATATTTATTTAGTAGTGGCTTCTTTGTATTTGGAATTTTTGGTGGTTCTGCTTGGATTTTGTTGTGCCCCTGCGGATATAGAATCTTTTTGTTTCCGTACATTTTTTGGGGTCTTAAAAAAATTGTGCACAGCCGTCCATCCCTTTTCCGAAGCTTTATTTCAACCAGTACTCCGATCTTTGGATTTCCACGCTACCAGAAAAGAAACTGACACAATCTTCCAATATCCTGTCTGAGTTGAGCTAAGTGCATAGTGCGAGAGTACAAATTAATTCCCTATTCCAGAGTTGTACCCAGAATGAAGAGACCAGGTTAGACACTAAGAGTCAAATGCTGTACATTGTCATGTGGAACCCAAAGAATTAAGTCAAAGACCTGAAGCTTCTAAAATCCTATTTCTCAGTGAAGTTCCTCTGAAAATTAGGTGGACTATGGTCAAGTCTAGATCACTCTCGCTTTCTGCTCATAACTCGGTTCAGAACCCAAGGACTTTTCACAGATGCAAATGAATAAAATGCTGGATGAAGTGCAGGTGTGTGAAAATGCAGACACATTTTTTCTTTTTGTGTTTTTTGTCACTTTTTAATTTTTATGCAAGGGATTTTTTAATCAAAAATGAATAAGAAGCCATTTTTTTCAAAAATTTTGGGTTGTACACAGTCAGTGTTAGTAGCAAAACTTTTTTTCTTTTTGTTTTTGTTGTTTGTTTTCCAAATTAATCACCTACCTCATAAATACATATAGACTTACGCGAAAGTACGAGATATGGGTAAAATATATACATAGTATATATATAGACCCCCCTATACTTAGCGAGTGTTGTGTCCTCAGAGCACAAGAAGCGTAAAGAAGACATAGCTCGGGCTAAGCGTAAGAGAGTAAAAAAGAAAAATAAAAAGATGGATCGGACCGCCCCCCCATACTTAGGATGTGAACAGTCTAAGTAGAAAAGAAGAGCAAAAAATGAGGTGGTCGGGATATGTGGATGAAGAGAGTATATATAGATGGGCTTCGGGTCCCCCTATACTTAGGCTTTGGTTAGCTTAAGTATAGAACAAGGGTGGAAACGGAATGATCGGGAGATGGGGAGAGTGGTATGTACAGATGGCATCGGTCCCCCCTATACTTAGGCCTTGGCCTAAGTAGAGGAAGAAGCTGTACAAGGAGACCGATGTGGTCGGAAGGGAGGGTGGGTAGCCGATGATTAAGGCGGTTTTCGGTTTCTCTTCTTGTGAGCCTGTGGTGGGAGATCGTAATGACAAGAAGGCGATGAAGCATATGATTCCCAACTATTATCAGTGTTATCCTCAGAAAAATCATGTTGGATATCAGATGAAGTGTATGAGTCAGATGAAAGGTATCCATCATCAGACTTATCCTCAGAGGAGTAGTATTTGAAAGCGGACACACTCCAAATATTCTTGTCTTTTTGTTTCTTCATTTGTTTTCTCAAAATTTGTTCCTTCTTGAGATCAAGCGGTTTGTCATCAGATGAATACTCTGAAGCACCAATCTTAGTCAACTCATAATAAATAATTCCAGTGTATTTTATGTGAGCGAGAGCATCAACTTTTGATGAATAATAGTGAGGAACGGGAGTCAACCAATGGGAGTCGAATTTTGGATCCTTGCGAAGATATGGTTTTAGAACTGTCGAACAGACTTTACTCATGTAGATTACCTTTTCCGGACCTGAGGAGGGATCATTAGATGATTCCTCTTCTGGAAGGTCAAAGGTGACTTTCTTTTTCGATGAAGGAGTAGTCTTTTTGTTTCATGAAGGTGTCGGTCCACTTGAGTCTCCAGATGAATAACCATTGGAATTCTTCTTCTTGGTCGGTGTTCGTCCTGCGTGTTTGTTCTTAGTCTTCTTAATGCTGGTGCACTCCTGATTTGGGATGATTTAGTCAAGGTATTCATAGTAAGTTTCCCCTGGGTGCGACCATGCATACGTCTCAAGATCATATAAGAAACATTCTTCTATTTTGAGATCCGCAGAAATTGAAATACTGGGAGAGTCTCTGTATGTTCGTTCTCAATTAATTTGATGTTGGAGCATTCCTGTGTCTTATTGATGTAATCAAGGTAGTCAGAATAGGTTTACCCAGGGTGCAACCATGCATAAGTCTCCAGATCATATGATTCATATACTTGATTCTCCATGTTGAGAGCAGCGGGGAATGGAGCAGGGGGGAGAGTATCTAAACCAATAGTCTCATCAGCAACTGTTATCTCAGATGTAGCAACGGGGTAGGGCTCTTCTACCGCTTGGTGATTACGGTTGTCGAGGACTTTGTGGGTTGCTTCAGAAAACAGTGGTTCCTCAAAGACTGGGTGAGATCGAAGTGCTTCCAATGTTGTAAAATTGATTTCCTGAGTATCACACTCAATAATTGGTTTAGCCAATGCTAAGAATGGTTTTCAAAGAATAATTGGAGACTGGGTGAAATTCTCCTTGATGCTCAATATCAATGATCGTGAAATCCACTTTGAGCGGAGCACCTTGGAATGTCATGATGATAGAAATGATTCCTCTCGGTCGTTTTATCGATCAATCAGCCAATTGAACCATCTCTCATATCCTCCAAATCGGTCCGAGTTTGAGTTCGTGAAATATAGAGGTCAGGAGGATATTGATCGGTGAATCGTCATCAATTCGAGTATGGGTGAAAATTGTGTCCTTGATTATGCAGTCAAATCTGGGCAACCGCTTCACTATGTGACTCTTTGTTTTCCTCCTCAACACCAAGGAGGAGGCCATTGACAAGATATGTCTTTCAATCTTTGTTCTTATCATGTCCAACTTTTTCATCATTAATTTGTCCAATACAAATCATTTAAGGTAGGGAAGTGTTCAATGGCTTGTATAAAGGGAAGTTCAAACATCAATATTTTTTCCAGTGCTTCCCGTAAAGCAGGATTCAAATTCTTCAGATCTTCTTCAGTCTCAATTTTATGAATTTTTCTAGATTTTCGATTTTTTGGGTGTTTTTGAATTTTTCATTTTTTTGGTATTTTCCGTGTGGTGTGGTGATGTAGTGTCTTCCGTAGATGAGAAGGGGCTTTGATGTTCCGAATAAGAGTCAGAGGCATAGTCATTTCTAGGGGAATAATATGCAGAAGTGTCGCTGTTAGAATCGTCCCTAGGTTTCTGATTATCCTCAAAATTGTCAACATGAGATCCAATCATTTCCTCATTCATTTTTATGTCCGAGCTACAAGAGAGTGAAATTAATCAGTCGACAAATTTTTGAAATCTATCCTCCATTAATTCGAATCTCTTATTTATCCTCGAAATATCATCCTCAAAATTATGTTCATGATCAATCATGGGAGCAGTCGGTGTGTGTTTTTGCATTTGAGATTCAATAATTTCATCTTCCATTTTCCTGTATGTGCTAAGAGGAGAGTTTCTTGGAATATATGATATATTATCATTATTTTCTGAAAATTTCTCCTCAAAAATTATGGAAGGAGGTTGCTCAGTGGAAGGATTTTGCGGGAATGTGTAGGTCTCATACTCAACATGCCGTGACTCGGGCATGTAATCCTGGTTTGAGTAGAGTCTACTTCCATGGTCATAATTGATCGTATTCTCAAATAATGGAATCATACAGGGTGCATATGTATCGATATCATCTGTTTGGTCCTCTGTATGTATAGGCTGATCAAATGAGTATTATTCAGGTTGGTCAATAGGGATTTGATCGTTGCGGTCAATCCAATGCATATGACCATGAAGTGTGGGTCATTCCATTTGGGTTTGGTTTCTCGACCAGTCATGAGACTCAAAGGTATTTTGATCTTGAAATGGTTCATTAGTGAGAAATCGAGAATAAGACGGTTCAATCCAAAATGGTAGGTGGTCAAGTGTGGTCGGATGATTCGAGTAGGAATTCAACGAGGGGGTCGAATTCATCCGCAGGTGAAAGTCTCCCACAAATGTTGGAGGATTATTGAAAGAAGAGGTTTTAGTTGATTTGGGCCTAACCAAGACAAATTCATTTTCATAATATAAATCAGATGAGTGCTCGGACCATTATCTTGTGTTTGTCAAAGGAGGTTGAGGATGAATCATCATGGTTGATCTCGGTGCGATTACATGGGATAGTCAAAAGCAATTTTATCAAATGTGCGGCTTTTGATCTTTGAAATCAGTTCACGCATACCAATGCAAACACAAATCAAACCCCAACTTCACCAACTCACACAATGAAGCCACAAGAATTCGGCTATTATCTTTTTGATTTTAATTGGTGATAAGACAATTTTGGAAAGAATTTAGCGAGTTGTTAGGTGTCAGAAATTTCGTAAGGACTGGCCTGAATTCTTACGACTAGTTGCACCTACTTCAACCAGTGTGGGAGTAAGTACGGACCATAGAATGACTACCCGTTACTTGAGGACGGAGCCTTACGCAGTGTCCTCTAAACCACCCACTCTGCTAAGGAAATCCGGACCGTTTACCGGCTACCTGTTAGATCCGATCCTCACTGAGAAGTAGCTAATCGTTTTGATAGAATTATTAGTCAATATGAAAATCCGGGTTTTGGCTCTAGCCTTAAGTATCGTCTCTCGCTCTCTCAGAAAAATAAGAGAATCCAAGGTCAGGATTGCTCTCCTGCAAAAATTCTTGATTTTATGGGTTAATTTAAAATCGGCTATATTTAGCAGTCCCAATTTTAATTAGACGATCACTGAAAAATTAAATGAGCGCAAATACACGTCTATCGTCCAGCCCCAATTTCCTTTAAAATTATGTGACAAAACAGGAGGGAGAACTTTGGGAAAAGACGATGCACGCTAAAAACGATGATGTGTGCTCAGTTAGAAGACTTATAGTGATTCCTCGCAATCTCCGTGTGGGATGCAATACAGAAATTGAAAAATTAATCTAGATGAATGCAAGCCGATGCAAACCCGCACTTAGCAGAAAGTTTTATTAGCAGGGAAGAATTGAGTTGAATTTGGCTAAATTGAACGATCTAATGTGTGTCTCAATTAAAGTGAAGTGTGGCCCTAGGTCCTACGAGCACAATCAAAATTTAAAATGTTTTAAGAGCCGTAAGTGCAGGTCTATCCTAAGTGCCACTCAAGTCGGGCCCCATCCTCACCGGAGAGTGAAACAATCTACGACACACCACAGAAAAAGTCCAAGGTTTTTTTACAAATGTGAGAGTCCAAACGGACACCGCTATAAATGAGCAATTAATTACAGAAAATAAAATTGTAGAAAATAAAATCATATACTCTAAACTCTCTCACGACTCGACTTGATCTTAAATTAGTTGCGGCTTTTTCGGAAGTCAGTGAATATGCGTCGGTTCTTGAAAAACCGCTCCACGTACGTCGGGTACCTCGCAAGAAAAATAAGAGAGAGAATGTAAGAGAGTGACTCAAAAATAAAACAAAAATAAAATAAGAAAAATAAATGCTGAAAATAAAATAAAATAAATGCAGAAAAAAATGGAATTTACAGTGAAAATTTTGGGGGTCAGACTACCCGAATGCGGAAAATCGAATGAAAAATTTTAAGACAGAAAACTAAGCCATTTAGATCCCAGGCAATGGCGCCATCTGACGAGTCTTGGATTGCGCTAGTTAAAAAATATCGTGATGTGCATTGTCATTCGCTTAAAAAGATATGTGTCGTTTGGTTGTAGGCGGCAATCGGAATCGATCAAGGAAATAACCACAATTATTTAGTCAATTTTAATCACGTGGTTTTATGTTTATTTTACTTGAGCAAGTCCCAAGGTCAAACACAAGGAGGCAAAGGAACAACTTAGAATTATGTCTATCAAAGTTCATGCGTGATTTTCGATACGGTCTTTTTTTGGTAATTTTTTATGCAATTAAGGATGCAAAATGTAATTTTGGCCTATTTTAGGGACTAAAATGTAAATAATGCTCAGAAGATGTCCGAAAAATAAGAAACTTCGCCAAGACGATAATAATGATGAAATGAATGTACTGTAGTTTTTTTTGGAATTTTTGGATGCAAGATGATTTTTTATGAATTTTTAAATGCAAACAAAGTGAATTTCAATATTTAATTATAATAAATATTAAATCTAAATATTTTCAAGGGATAAAATTATCCAAGATCTATCACTAGGTAATGGATCTCAAAAAAATACTAAACTTCAAAAATGTATGATTTAATACCTATAAAAAATCAAATATTGAAATATGCAAAATGATTTTTACAAGGAAAACCATGCATGCAAATGCAATTCTTTTTGGTCACTATGTTAACCACGATTAATTCTACAATCCTCGATTTTTCAGCAATTTTTAGAGCAACTTTAATCAATGATAAAAGTCAAAGCATAAAGTGGGCAAAGTATGCAATTTTCCATAAAATAAATAATTATTAATTAACCATTGATCACAAAAATGTTCACAATATATCAAGATGTTGAGAATTAAGTGTTGAACAAAATGTTATTTTTGGAAGAATAAAATATGAAACGTAGCAGTCTAGAATTAAAATAGAACACAGGGGTGTTATTGCAATATTTGAATAAATAAATAAATAACTGTGGAAGAAGGATGAAAATATAAATACTGATAAATAGGGGTTTTATGCAAAATCTCTAAGGGGAACGTGCACAATTGAGGGGACTAATGTGTAAATAGGAGAACGATAGGGGCTTCTTCATAATTTACCCACACGGTCACATGCAGGGCAAGTAACCCGTGTGGATGATGACGTCCCCCCGGGCGCACGTGCCTTGCATGTGCGCGGGGGTCTCGGGCTTCGTGCCCGACCGGCGAGGGGCAGATGGTGGGCCGAATGTCGAAGGTCATTGACGTTTGCCTGGCTGAGGGGCGATCCTCCAGGGGGTTGAAGATGAGCCGGGGAAGTCGATGATGAAGAAGTCAATGTGATGGTCTTCCTAGAGCGGTCGGTGGCGAGGAGTGGTTGCGGGGGAGCTGCAATGTCGACGAGGCGGAGAGGCATGGCAGAGCAGGAGGTTGTTGACGTTGGTGGCTCCGGTGGTTATCAAAGAAGCGTTGGCGGAGAAGGTGATCATTGGAGATGGACGGTGAAGTCGAGGCGTTGTTGAAAGCGATGACGTAGCGGTGGTGCTTGCAGTGGCGTTGGCTCGACGAAGACCGGATTTGGGGCAGTACGCCTGGAGCAGCGCTGCAATGGCCACATGGGGAGGTCGGACCTCGTCGGTGACGGAGAGGCGGGCTGTCACCACCGCCCTCTGTTGGTGCTAATGGAGGATGATTTCAGATCGGGGGCGGTGACGATCTTATATAGTGTCGAGGGTCAGCAGCAGAAGGAAGGTCGTCGGGGATTCAATTTGATACGGGTAGACGAGATACGGTGGTGAAGGATTCACGATCGGAGATGGGACGAGGATGAGGAGACCGACGAGATACGCGGGGAATGATTGAAGGGGGAAGGCGGCATGGCCGATGATGGAGGAGAAAATTGTGGTGGGG
Source organism: Ottelia alismoides (assembly GCA_037367405.1). Lineage (NCBI taxonomy): Eukaryota > Viridiplantae > Streptophyta > Magnoliopsida > Alismatales > Hydrocharitaceae > Ottelia > Ottelia alismoides. Next base: position 2,347,191 of record JAZKJV010000720.1, on the reverse strand, counting down.
CGACGCTTCGATTTGGGAAAGTGCGGATGAAGGAGATAAGCCCTGGCCGTCCGATCGGTCGAAGATCGGACGGCCAGAAAGATGACGTGTGGCGACTAGAGAGAGATGGGGTCCAAGCGGTGCATGTGCGCGACACTTACACGGGAGGCATGTGCCTCGCATGTGTGGTCTCTTTAATTTTTTATAAAAATGAACTAATAAAAGCCTCAAAATGGCTGATACGTGGCGGCTCCAGGAGCTGCCACGTGTCAACACCACAAAATTCGAAAAATAAATACATTGAAAAATCAAAAATAAATAGCAAACGACCTCAGATCGAAAAAGTTTCTGCACAAAAATTGCTCGTCTCGATGAGATCTATAACTTTCATGAAGACATCAAAATCAAAATCGATCAATTGCACAAAGTGATATTTTGGGGTATCATATGTACATAATATACCCTGATTTTTGGGTTTTATATTTTTTTGTTATTTTTAAATCAGATAAAAATCCGGAAAAAAAATATGATAAAATAAAAGGTAAATATAGACACATTAATCTATTTTTTTTATTTTTATTAATTAAGAAAAAAAAGAAATAAAATAAAACACGAAAACGACCAATTTTGTACAGACAGTTGTGAAGACTCGGACTCAATTTGTTTCTTTGATTTCAAGCTCAGTTTGAATTTGGATTTTTACGCATTTTAATAAAACTTTCATCAAAGAAGACAAATGAAAAAGAAATAAAATAAAATAGGTTAATTATGTACATAAAATACTAGGTCAAAAATCGCTAAAATACGAAATGTACAAAAGAGGCCCAAAACCCAATTTTCACATATGAGCTCCGATTCACTTGAACTTGGTCTTGTTTTGAAGGTATTTGAATGTATATTAGTTCAAAGTGAGTAGGATCAAAACGGACACTGGATGAGGGAGATATGAGGGTTTTAGTCAGGGAATCTTAGAACTAGGGTTTGGGTTTTTTTGGTCCACTTATTTGGGTTAGTGATTTTTGTATTTTTTATTTATTCGTACGAGCGATATGTACATAGTGGAGTGGTTTTGAGTCATTCGGAGTTAGCATGAATTAGTTAAAAATCAGGGAAGTTAGGCTATTTACAGGTCAAATTTAGCTGGGATTTTTGGCTTCTTATTTTGTGCAGAAATGTGTGCTAAAGTGCAATTCTTATCAAAACATGCATGAATTCTAACCGTGCTAAATAAATGAAGAAATACCAATGATTTTGAGGGATTTGAGTTTAATTAATGAGATTTAGAGTGATGAATCTAAAATTCATCAATAATACACATACTTATTTATTTAAGTGTACAAATAACATCATAAAAATCAAATAAAAATATATATATACTCATAAAAATAAGTTATAAATTAATAAAATAATATAATAAAATAATAAAATAAAATATACAAAATAAAAATAAAAATGTACAAAATACAAGTAAATATACCTATAAATAAGTCATTAAAAATAAACTTATAATAAAATAAGCCAGCAAAATAAATAAAAATCATAATAAATACTACATAAAATAATAAACATTTTATATTTTATACTAGAAAAAAATCATTTACTCCTTTTAAATAATTATTTTTGAATAAAATCTGCTATTTTATCTTTTAGCGGCCTGCGTGTCCCAATGGCGGCGCACGGACTGTTGACCTCTGGTCAACTGTCCCATCTGGGACATGGCGCGTCAGAACTATCTATTCCCCTCTTTTCCTCCATTTTACCTAGTTGATTCATCCATCCATCGTTGTCCCTTCCTTCAAATGATCTGATCTACCTTCATTGTACATACACGCCCGATTCTTTGATCCGATGTACATCGCTTGATTTCTTCACAATCGGCCGGTCAATAAGGGTGCGTACTTATGTTCATAAATAATCTACCTCCGACCTCCTTGCATTTTGGTCATCCTGAAACCCTAGAACTCCAGATCTCGGCCAAAGGGATTACTCTTGTGACATGAGAGGATCCCCTGAGCTCGTAGATGCTCGAGGAGGAAGGAGATGCACCCAAGGCCGCCGCTCCGGCGAGGCCCTGCTCCCTGGCATTCCGGCCAGGTAAGAGCTGTGCTTTTTATTTCCTTAGGTAGCTTTTAGTTCATGCTTTTCATTTATGCAATTAGTTTAGTCTTAGTGTAGCTAATTAGCGTTAAAAGGCTTATTCGTAGTTCATCGAAGCTCTGCTCCGACGAACGATTGCACATGTGTTCCGCCCGTGACCGCCCGCCGACCACCTCCATCTCCTCCTCCATTCATTTCCCTACGCCCCGCTCCACCTCGCTCAACCAGATCCCTCGGGGATCTTGAGATCAGGTACCCTTCTCCGCCGCTCGTCGAAGGTACCTCCGCCCGACCCACTCCGCCTCATTTCACCACGAATAAGACCCTCAGAACCATCTTCTTGCTTGTGCGTACATTCCTTGCAGGTCTGGAGGCCAAAGGACCCCCGATAGGGTCGATTTTTGTACAGACACCTGGTACCTGGAGGTCACTTTCTTCCTCGACCTTGACAGACCTCTGTAGCGCTCCAGGTGTCATCAGCCGTGCAACCTTGCTAGGAGTCTCCTGCGCCTCGTCGCGAGGCGAACCTCTGCTAGAGTTGCCCTTGCTGATCGATTGAAGGAGCTCCAGGGGCGTGCTCTTCCCCGATCATCCAGCCACCCCCGGAGTTGTTGGATCTCTTCCCAGCTCCAGTTCTAATCCTGACCGAGCCTAAGATCTAATCTGAACCGTAGATCGGTGAAGGGGTATCAAGCTTCCATGTCATGCCACGTGTCCAAGTGAAGGAAGGAGTGTCGTCCGATCCAGCCCATTATGGGGTAAGTTGCACTTTTAGCCACACTATATTTTGTATTTATTAATTAAATTTTAAATATAATATTGTGTAAAGAAAATAGGGTATTTTTCATATAAGCCCTTGAACTTTTTATATTTGCACTTTGGTCCCTAGCAACGTCCTCACGTGACACTGGAAATTTTGTATAGATAACTCTGGCATTTTGTTTATCGTAAAATAGTCTAGAAATATTAAATAAATGTTTTATTATGTTGGGAAATTTGCACCTGGGTCCTTGAAGTTTATTTTAATTGTAGCTATGCCCCAGCTAGGAATTGTATTTCTATGACTTTTATCTAATTATTAAAAATAGCTACATTAGTTCCTAAAAATCCACAAAAATAGGATTAGATGCTCCATGCATTGTACTTACATGTCATCTGTCCACCTTATATTTTTTATATATAATCTATTTATTAAAAATTAAAAGGAACCTAAATAATCCCTGTCTAATTTATAAAATACCAAAAAATATAAAAACTTTTTGAAAAATTCCAAAAAATTATATATGGCATATTTTGATATTTATTGAGTCCAGAAAACAAAAACCCCTAAAAATAAGAAAAATAAAATTACAAAAATCAGAAAGCTCCAAAATCCAACAAAAAAATATAAAAATTCCACAAAAATACCAAAAATATGTTTTTCTATTTTATAATTATCTATATATTACTATTTACATATTAAAATTAATTTAGGTAAATTTGGGACTTATTTAATATTTTTAAAATCCAAATTAATTTCAGAATGTGTATTAATCCCATGTCTGGGATATTTTTTACTTTAAAAATACATAAAAATTAGCAAAATTTTCTAGAAAAATAAAAAAACATTAGAAAAATATTAAAAACCTAAAAACATTTTATTTGATGAATTTTGTTTATATTTAATAGTATTCATAAATATATTGCTATATATTGTGTAAATAAAAGCCTTATATAGGCTACATTGTTTTTATTAAATAAAAAAAGGAAAAAAGAAAATATAAAAACATAATTAGAAAATATAAAATTAGAAAATTAAAAAACAAATAAAAAATAAAAAAACCAAAAATCGAAATAAAAAAATAAAAAAACCTACAAAAACAATAACATGGACAATAAAAGAATTGAATAATTTTGTGTGCATATTCTTGCCCCCAACCGTTTGCTCCTAGTGTTCGACACTCTACACTTGCTTACACACTATAAACGTAATCTAGAGTTATAATAAATTTTAACTCCACATTTTTGAGATTTAATTGCTTTATTCATATTGTGGGTTAATTGTTGATTAATCGGGATTTATTGAGCAGTAAACGCATCGACTATTGATCCGCCTTGTGGATTAATATGGCCCTTAATTTATCGTCGTTTATCATTTATGTCATGTAAGAGTTAAGCATTACTCAGGATTTCTCATGTAATTCATGATTATGTGGGGTTATGATTGTAATTGCAAGATTACTCAGGGTTATGGGTGTAAAAATTCCTTTATGAAATAGGGTAGTTAGCATGATGCCTACATAATTTGATGACTTAAAAGGCAAAGTCAGAGTACATGATTCACTGCTCATAAATTTTTTAAGGATTGTAGATTAGTGGTTGCAGATTTATTTTTGTCTATGGAATGTATGCATAGAATTATATAAAAGAACAACACATGTATGAAGTTGATTTAGTCTAATTAGGAAAGTAATTATTAATTTACCAATTTCTATTGATTCTCAGCACGTCTACAAAATTCATTAACAGAATCATATGTAAGATTATGATGATAAACACTATTAATTTTTTCTCATTTAAGAGGACATTTATAATTACTCCAATTATTGCGATATACTTTTGTTGTAATGAAAAATATTGTACCCCTTTCAAAAGAGTAAATTGCATGTTTATAAATTAATGATAAATTAATAACATATATGTAACTAAAAGCATAGGTACCATGCAGAATTAGTAAATACCATCATCGCTACATGTACATGCATGCGTGCCTTTGTGTGTTCACTATTGCATGTATTGGGTACAATCAAACAACTACCAATTTATCTAATTCATAGTAATATTATAAAATTTGAACATACACAATTCATGAGATCCACATGATGTTCCTAAGAAAGATTACTACAACATGACATCTAATGGCACACGTCTCATATCACCATATGCAGTGCATATTAATTATAGAAGCATGCGTAAGGTCTAGAAATTAAAGCGGCCATATTAAACCTCTTTCTAGCCATACAATAATCTATTACTAATAAAACGTGACATATGTCAGACTAAGGTTTGAAACAAAGGCAAAATGTAACACATTATGTCATCGACATATACCTCAAGGTCGACGAATTGTATCTACTAGATTGTTGCACCCCTCTCCTTGCTCCCGAGCCAACGTTCTCCTCCACAGAATCGACACTGACATTTTCAGCGATGAGAACGATTCTCCCGGTGAGATCTCTTTCTAACTCTCCCTCTCTCATTCTCTCTCTCTCTCTCGATTTTGCCAAGAATAAGTGACGAGAGGGAGAGGGTGTCCTTTGGATTTTTAGGCCTCTCAATGAGGTAATTAATGAGGTACCCATTAAATCCATAAATAAATCCAATTTATTGATTGGGGAAATATAAGGAAAATATGGCTGGAAAATCTCTAGCCGTTACAAGTGTTGGGGGATATGCACAATCAGGAGTATCCCCTAAAACAAACCTGCAGCAAAGATGGCTCAACAACAATATGTGTTCCCCACACGAGAACTCGATAGCAACAATGATAAAACAATCACAAGCAAGCACAACAACCAACCACATGAGACAAGGATTTTTACGTGGAAACCCTTACTCGATGTGAGCAAGGGAAAAGCCACGAGGCAAGACCGTCAACCAATCCACTATGGTCAAAATGAGCCAATGTTCTTCCCAGTTTTGTTACCCCCAAAACTGAGGTACAAGCCACAAGCACAATAGGTAGTTCTTCTACTAGTAGCTAACTACCCTAGGTATCTACAATACCAAACAACATGCTCAAATCCAAGAAGATAAGGTGGCTTCCCTTGTGGGCTCCCGGATGGAGTCCCAAATGTGATGGCTCAGCTTCTTGAGATTGTTCTCAACAACCTCCAATGGCTGCTCCTCTCGAGCTCGCTCCAACGACTCCGCTCTCCAAACCCAAACCGCAGCTCCCAAGTTACCAAGCTGTTGTTGCCCTCGAGTACGGACTCGGCCTCTCTCTCGCTCTCACGCACGCGTGGAGGAAGACAAAGAAAGATGGTTTCCAAAGAAACATTGCTGCACACTCATGGCTTGGAGGAAGACTGAGGGTTTCGAAAACCCTTTTTTGTTCTGGAATTGGCTAGAATTGATGGAGTACGAAGGAGGCTTCCCGCGTTCTGGAAATGGGGCATCCAATTTGGGCAAATAGCAAAGGATCCCCTGCAAAAGGAGCCAAGTTGCAGCCCCCAAGTTGGGGTTGGACTACAATAAACCCAACGCCAGTTGGGCTGATGACTATGCCGCCGTAGTTGTGCGAAGGAGGCTAGTGTCGAATTGGAAACCGGGGAGATGGTGCATCACATGCAGCCATAAATAGGGGAATCCCTCCCCCCTTTAGGTGATAAACGATTTGGGTTGAAAACTTAGGTCGATGTCGTTGTGCTCCCATTTCTGGAGCAGTTATTGACTCTAGAGGGCAGCCCCTATGAACGGGTGATTTTAAATGATCACGAGCCATAGATAGCTGCAATGATGAATATTAATTGGGAGCGATGGCAATCCCTCATGACCTAGAAGCTCTCGAGGAAGAGGGTCAAGGTTGGACTAGAGTTTTTATGTGCAGTGGGAGCTCATGTACATATTCGACGGATGTTTTGTTTAGTAAAGGTTTGCTATTGTGGTCTGAGATAGAAAAACCAGGTGTCTCTGCCAAAGAAGAGGAGTGACATTGTCAGATGGATGTAGACAACCTGCGAGGGAAAGGAGGGGATTGATGGTATCTTGTTTCTCTAACTATTAGTTGTGACTGTTGAGAATTACCATGTGAGGAAATTACCATGCTAGGACTTTCCATGTATGTGTGTTACCATATGTATGGGTTACCATATGTGTGGAAGGCAATACTGTAATTTGATATGTAAACCCTAATCCCATTCCCTATTATAAAAAGGGGATTAGGGATCCTAATGTGATTAAGGGAATAGATCCTATTTCTCAACATGGTATCAGAGCCTTGACGGTCGATACCTCCGCTCTTCCTCCTCTCTCCCCGTCGCCCCATGCTTCTCACCATTATCGCGCCAGCCCTAGCTCCATCGCCGACGCCTACGCCTTCGTCCCTGCACTAGCCCGCACCCTTGCCCTCGCCCTCGTCCCTGCACCAGCCCGCGCCCTCGCCCATCACCACCGCTCCATCGCATGCGACCTCTCCTCCCATCGACTCCAACCCCATTTCCCCCTGCCTTCGCCCCGCACCAGCCCATCGCCCCAAACCCTCATCGCCCCAGCCCTAGCTCCTCTGTGCCCCAGCCCCCCTGCCCCATCGCCCCCCATCGCCATCACACCAGCCCTCTACCCCATTGCCCCCACTGCCCTTGTCCCGTACCAGCCCATCGCCTTATCGCCCCAGCCCCAATCGCCCTAGCCCCAGCCCTTGCCCTCGCCCCAGCCCCAGCCCCTCTGCGCCCCTTGCCCTTGCCCTCGCCCCAGCCCAAGCCCCAACACCTCTCTGGTCATACTGCGTGATTCAACCCAGCACGTGGTTGACATGCCATCGCCTTCAGCTCGTCTACTCGTCTACGACAACACGTGGTTGACGCGCCACCGCCTTCAATACGCTCTCCTCCTGTCTTTCGCACAGCGCTATCAGACATCGTCCTCGCCGAATCCATTTTTTCTTGCGTTGAATCTTCTTTCACATCCATGAGCTACAACATTAGACCGCTAATTTTCGTTTGATATCAAGGTGTATGTGAGACATATCATTTCGCTACCCACAAATTAGGAGATCGCTCGCCCTCCTTCCTTGTTCAAGTTTCAACAACTCATGTATGCCGTCCAGTGATGCTGCATCCGAAATCGATGGAGGGTACCAAACTAAGTTACCCTCATTCGGATCAATTCCGAAATTAGACGCTACAAATTATTCAATGTCGTCTCGCGTTTTCGTAATGATTGTGCGTGATTATGATAAGGAACACATCCTCCTAGAAACAGAACCAACCACTAAGGTTGGTAAATATGCTTCATGGGTCAAAGACAATGGCATGGTGAGTTCATGGATAATGGTCAGTGTTATCGATAGAATAGCACAGGAGCTAGTTTACTACGACAGTACGCACAATATGTGGAAGTCATTGCTCACCACGTATGGAAAAAATAAAAATTCTACCAAAATGTATCAATCTTTTATGAATTGATGCATATGCGACAGAACGGTCGATCGCTATCGGAATATTTTTCCGCTCTCAAGTCCCTGGTTGCGAGCTACGATTCTTGTGCTCCCCTATGTACTTGTCCCACACAGCGGCAGCATCAACAGAATATGGCAACTATGATCTTCCTAGGTGGGTTGGATCCAACCTATGCAGCTCCTCGAGATCAGATGATTACTGCAGCTACTCTTCCAATGATGGAGGAAGCATACAACACGTTGTGCAGAATACCTCCACCCTCAAATCCTTTTGCCGAGAATATGAGCCAAACAACGGCTCTCGCAGCTTCCGGACGAGGTTTCAGAGGACACTTTAGGGGTCGTGGTCGAGGTCGTCAATCTCTAGGCCGAGGCCGATCAACTATACAATGCTCTTTTTGTCACAAATTAGGGCACACTGAAGCAGTATGCTACAGCAAGCATGGTCGTCCAGGACCTTCAGCCAGAGCAGCAACAATAAATTTTGATGGAAGCTCAATCGAGATCCCTCAAAAAGACTTTGAGGATCTCATGCAAAGGTTGTCTCAGATAAACCCCAATGAGTCCACTGGAGAAGTCGCTGTCATCACTCAAACATGTATTGTCCTTGCTTCAGCTAGCCATAATAACCGCTCTGATTGGCTTATTGATACGGGTGCCTCCACCCACTTATGTGGAGATTCACGTCTCATCCGGAAACTCCGTCCACCTCAGCCAGGAAAAACCGTTCAAGTAGCAGATGGTAGATCGTCACCGGTAAAAGGCATCGGGAATGTGCACCTCACCCCTGCAATTGAGCTACATAATGTCTTATTAGTTCCTGATTTTCCGCTAAGTCTGCTTTCGGTCAGCCAATTATGCAAGGAGCTTAACTGCAAAGTTATATTTAATGTGGATATTTGTATTTTTCAGGACATATTGACTGGGAGGACGATTGGTACGGGCTATGAAGAAGGCGGGGTCTACCACCTTGATTACCCGTCTAGCATGTCTGTATATTCTGGTATTACTGTAAGCCAGTCTTCCACTACACTTTGGCATCAGTGATTGGGTCATCCCTCAGTCCACAAGCTTCGTCGTCTTCTCCCACAACTGTCCCCTTCAGTTAATCTCAACTGTGAAGCCTGCCGGATTGGTAAACATCACCGTCTCAACTTTCCTTCCTCCGGTAACCAACATTCTACTGAAATCTTTGATCTCATCCATATAGATAATCCGGGGCCCTAGTCGGTATCCTGACCGCTTGGGACACTGTTATTATCTTGTTCTAATTGATTATTATTCTCGAGTGGCATGGAAATTTCTCTTGAAAAACAAATCAGATGCTTATAAAGTGCTTACTTGATACATCATTGAAATAAACGCTCAATTTGGACGCACAATTAAAACCGTCAGAACTGATAATGGTCTAGAATTCTTGTCTCATGACGTACAGAACTTCCTCTCTGCTTGATGGATTATACACCAAACAACATGCCCTCACACATCCCAACAAAACGGTGTGGCCGAACGTAAACATCAGCACATTCTCGATACTGCTCGCACACTGCTTCTTGACTATCATGTCACATCCTTGTATTGGGGTGATGCCGTCCTCACAGCCACATTTCTTATTAATAGAATTCCATCTACAACCCTACATGAACGAATCCCTATTGAAATTCTCTTTCCTAACAAACCCATCTACCCTGTGCAACCATGAGTGTTTGGGTGTACTACTTTTGTTCATCTAACCACACCTGGCAGGGATAAGCTTGTTTCCCGAGCTATCAATTGTGTCTTCTTAGGGTATTCTACAAAACATAAGGGTACAGGTGTTTTGATCCACGAACTCGGAAACACTATATAAGCGCCGATGTTACCTTCTTTGAGTCGATTCCTTACTTCTCTGTATCTACCACTCATGTCACCCCACCAAATATTTCAACCTCTCCATTGCATGTACCAACTCCACAAGGGCCTCTGCCTTCTTCCTCTACACCCGAACCACCTCCCCAGGTATGTTCTCCATCTCAAGATATGGTGTACGATGACAATACAGGAAATCACTCGGAGCATCTTTCAATAGCTCAACGTCGCACAGTACGACAATGTCCATCTGTGTATCGCACAAGGCACCCCATCTCTGCGGTCCTGACATTTTCAAAGCTTGCTCCTACCTACAAGAACTTTGCACAAGATGTCTCGAACACGGTCATACCCAAAAACCACATTGATGCCCTGGTGAATCCGCAGTGGTGTCAGGCAATGAAGGAAGAGATGACTGCTCTAAAGTCCAGAGCAACGTGGACACATGTGGATCAACCAGCAGATTGTGGAATAGTTGGCTCAAAATAGGTGTTCATGATAAAATACAACCCAGATGGCTCTATTGCACGATACAAGGCTCGCTTAGTTGCTAAAGGGTTTACACAAACATATGGGGTCGACTTCTTCGACACATTTTCTCATGTTGCTCGCCTATCGACAGTCCGGATTCTCCTCGTTGTTGCAGTTGAATGTGATTGGCCGTTGCATCAACTAGACGTCAAAAATGCCTTCTTCTACGGCGATCTTCATGAAGTCGTCTACATGGAACAACCTCCTGGTTTCGCGAAACAAGGGGAGTGTCAGAAGGTATGTCTCTTGCACAAGGCGATATATGGTCTAAAATAAAGTCCTCGGGCCTGGTTTCAAAAATTATCTGAAGTACTACAAGCGATTGGGCTCACGTGATCGTCATCCGACCACTCCTTATTCACAAAGAATAGTTCAAAGGGTATAATAGCAATGCTAGTGCATGTTGATGACATCATCCTTACGGGGGATGATTATGAAGAAATTGCTAAAATCAAAAAGCCCCTTGCAGAACAATTTGTGATTAAGGATATGGGACCGTTGCGATACTTCTTGGGGATTGAGATAGCCAGATCAAAGCATGGGTTGGTTATGTACCAAAGAAAATATGCCACTGATCTGCTAATGGAAACAGGAATGTTTGGTTGTAAACCAGCACATATCCCTATGGATCCTAAAGGCTGAATATACGAGGAGGGAGCTATAGAAGATGTTGGGAGATACAGACGTTTAGTGGGAAAACTTCTTTACCTCACTATTACACATCCAGATATTGCCCTGGCAGTAGGAAAACTTAGCCAGTTTATGGATTGGCCTACTACAGCTCACTATGATGCTTGCATGATGGTCCTTCGGTACATCAAACAATCCCCTGGGAAAGGATTATTATTCTGCAAAGATAACAACCTCAACCTCGTAGCCTATTCAGATGCAGACTACGGAGGATGCTTGCGAAATAGAAAATCTACTACAGGTTTCTGCACGTATCTAGGAAGAAACCTAATCACATGGAAAAGCAAAAAGCAAGCAGTAGTGTCACGATCAAGTGCTGAAAGCGAATATAGAGCCATGGCACAAGCAGCTGTTGAGATCATGTGGGTCAAGTCCGTACTAACCGATCTTCATGTCATATCTACGGACATCATGGAACTCAGATGTGACAATCAGGCAGCAGTGTACATCGCAAATAATCCCATGTTCCATGAACGAACAAAACATGTGGAAAATGATTGTCATTACACTAGAGATATCATACAAAAAGGACTACTACGCACGCAAGGTGTGTCATCTACAGAACAAGCTGTTGATATATTTACAAAACCGCTCACACGGGTCCGATTCGAGAAATATTGTAACAAGCTGAGCATGCATGATCTATATGCTCCAGCTTGAAGGGGAGTGTTGAGAATTATCATGTGAGGAAATTACCATGCTAGGACTTTCCATGTATGTGTGTTATCATATGTATGGGTTACCATAGGTGTGGAGGGCAGTACTGTAATTTGATATGTAAACCCTAATCCCAATCCCTATTATAAAAAGGGGATTAGGGATCCTAATATGATTAAGGGAATAGATCCTATTTCTCAACAGTGACCTCGAGCATCGAAGAGATCACGCTAGAAACAACACCGAGCAGTACTTTCAGTATGTCTAACACCATTTTCCATCTACAATGAACGGATATTGGGCAAAGTTTGGCCTCAATAACTCCACAGCTTGATTGGGAGATTGCGTAGAGGATCTGCTCCCTTGCTTCACGGACTCCGCCTTTGTCATTTCATTAGCTTCGTCTTTGTTGCTTCATCACCTCCGTCTTTGTCACCTCACCGCTTCTGCCTCTGTTTGTGCTCATCCCTGGAGCCTATGGAGAGAAGGGGATGATAACCATGGGGGAGATGGGTTCGTGAAAGTAGAGAGGATAGGGTCTGCTGCAGACCCTACATTAGAAAATCCATCTCCTCGTGAAAAGGGAGGAGAAGGAGGAGAAAGGGGAGGAGGGAGGGGTTAAAAGAATATTATCGAAGGGCCAATTGATAAATATGAGAACTACATTTCAATCCTTATAGTCAAACTTAACAATTTGACCGATGGACTCTAGTGGTAGGGGTATACGTGTGAGACAAAGAAACCATTCATGGATCACGTTGTAATTTTGAAATTATAGAGGGGAAAGATATCATAATAAATTATACACGAGTATGCACGTGTGTATGCATGCATATATATAGGGGCCCTTTCAAATAGGACGCAGTCCTTCCTGAGTTTAGGAAGGCTGGCCCTTTTTTGTATAAATCACGAACACTTTAGTAGAATACGTATACAGTTTGTATTATAGGTGCACGTTATAAATACAAAGCCGCATACAAAACTGCGTCTTATAATACAACATTAAAACTTCACATTATAATACAAAACTGTATATGTATTCTACTAAAGTCATCCTGTTTTATACAAAAAAGAGGTTGGCCTTCCTTAGGGATGGAAGGACCAAGTCCTATTTGAAAGAAATCCTATATATATATATATGGAAAAAATGGGACTATATATATATATGGAAAAATGGGACTGCACCCCATTTTTTGTCAATTTTATTTTATTTTTTTTTGAAAATATCACCATGTATGTTCAACCATATATCCCTTCTATATGTCATTCGAATTTCGTCAGAAACAGAGACTCCTACGGCCTCCATCGAGATGGTGTCGATTTAAAAAATCCTGTTACCGTTAAAAAATGATTGTCTGGATGAAGGTCATAGGAGTCTCTGTTTCTGACGAAATTCGAATGGCATATAGGAGGGATATGGGGATGAATATACATGGTGTTATTTTTCAAAAAAATAAAAAAAAATACAAAAATAAGGTGGGGGCAGTCATGTTGGGGGCAGCCACATATAACCCTATATATATATATATGGGTTAAATGGGGTTGCCCCCTGGGATGAGCTAACTTGGCTCCTCCCATGGTATTTCGCCCGCTTTTTTATTTTTTTCTGAAAATTTCTTCCATGAATATTCATCACTATATCTCTATATTATGTCATTAAAATTTAGTGCGAAAGAGAGACTCCTACGGTCTCCATCCAAATAATCATTTTTTAAAGGTAATAGAATTGTTAAAAACGACCCTTCCAGATGGAGATCGTAGGAATCTCTGTTTCACGTGAAATTTGAATGACATAATATAGGTATATATTGATGAAAATCCACGGAAGAAATTTTCAAAAAAAAAATAAAAAATGGGTGAAATAGCGCGGGGGGGGCCAAGTTAGCTCCCCCTATGGGGGCAGCCCCATTTAACCCTATATATATGGGAGCCCGGGATTTTTTCTTCATGATTTTTGAGTTTTTTTAAGGAAACCTTAGGGAGATTTTCTTAATATATCCAGGAGAATATGTGTTTCAAGTTTCATGCAAAACAAACATTCCTGACACGTTCATCTAGAAGGGGTCAATTTCAGCAATTCTGAGACCGTTAATTTTGATAGTCTTGATGAAGATGATAGGAGTCTCAAATTAAGTTGAATTTTGAATGACACCATGGTGATATATAATGATCTAATTCTCCCGAAGTTTCATTTCAAAAAAAATCAAAAAGCTATGAAAAATTGAGCCGGGTGTAGGTAGTTACCTACATCCCTGGGTGTAGTCTCCCAACTCCCATATATATATATATAGGGAAAAAGGAGTCTACACATTGCACGCAGTGGTGTAGGAAACTCCCTGCACCCACCCCATTTTCGCATTATTTTTTTACTTTTTTTGAATTAAAAGTTGGGGGGATTTACTTAATATGTCGAGGGGAATAAGTGTTTCAAATTTCATGTAAAATAAACATTCCTAACATGTTCATCTAAAAGGAGTCTATTTCAGCAATCTTGAGACCGTTAAAATTTGGTAGTCTGATGGAGATGATAGAAGTGTCGAATTAAGTTGAATTTGGAATGACAACATGGTGATACATGGTGATCTAAATTTCCAAAGGTTTCATTTCAAAAAAATCAAAAACAATGAAAAATTAGGCCGGAGTGTAGGGAATTTCCTACACCCACCGGTGTAGGGTCCTTTTTCCCTATATATATAGGGGAAAAGGAGTCTACACACATGGGTGTAGGTAACTACCTACACCCGTCCTTTTGTTCATTATTTTTGGATTTTTTTGAAGGAAACCTTAGGGGGGATTTGCTTAATATATTGAAGGGAATATATGTTTCAAGTTACATGCAAAACAAACATCTAGATGGGGTCAATTTCAGCAATTCTGAGACCGTTAAAATTTAGCAGTCTTGATGGAGATGATAGGAATCTCGAATTAATTTAAATTTTGAATGACATCATAGTGGTATATAGTGATCTAATTTCCTCAAGGTTTCCTTTCAAAATTCAAAAAATAAAGAAAAAATGAGCCGGGTGTAGGTACTTACACCCCTGGGTGTATGCTCCATTTTCCCTATATATATATATAGAGAGAGAGAGAGGGAAAATGGGATTGCCACTTAGGGGCAGCCAACATGGTTGCCCCCACCTCATTTTTTGTCAAATCTTTTTATTTTTTTTTGAAAAATATCACCATGTATATTCATCTCATATCCCTCCTATATGCCATTCAAATTTCATCAGAAATAGAGACTCCTACAGCCTCCATCAAGATGTCATTTTTTAAACGGTCGCAGGATTTTTTAAATCGATCCTGTCTGGATGGAGGCCGTAACAGTCTCTATTTCTGACGAAATTCGAATGGCATATAGGAGGTGATATAGGGATGAATATACATGGTGATATTTTTCACAAAAACAAATTCACAAAAAATGGGGTGGGGCAGCCATGTTGGCTGCCCCCAGGAGGCAGCCCCATCAACCCTATATATATATAGGAGAAACTTCAAATGAGGCGGGGTCTCACCATATATATGGTGAGCCACCCTCAATTTAGGCATTTTTCCAATATATTTTACAATTTCTTGTTTCATACATATAACAATAAAGATTAACACAACATGCATAATGAAATAAAATTATGAAAATGTTATTATATTGGATGGAAATGTTAATTTAAATTTGGATGTTATATTTTACAAAATTTATTTTTTTTACAATGTGCAGTTTATACTTTTACAAAACTGTTACAGAGTTTTTACTAAATTCACAGTGGCCTTTACAATTTCAGAAAAGCCCCCACCTCATTTGAAAGGTCCCCTATATATATATATATATATATGTATATATATGAGAATAGGGAAGTTGCTGCATGTAGCAGCTAAGTTGGTTGTTCACCCGATCTGGACCGTTCTCCACGGTCCAGATCAGTCGTATGATCATAGATGCAATCCCGGGTCTTCCCCCTCCCTCCCCAGTCCCCACTCGACGCCCGCCCCCTCCTCCTCCCCATCTCGCACCCTACCTCCAGTCCCCACCCGACGCCGCCCGCCCTTCCATCCCCATCTCGCACCCTACCTCCGGCAGGTGCGACCCCTCTGCGTGCACCTCTTCTCTCCCCGTGCGTGCTCCTACGACCACAACCCTTGCTCTAATCGCGACCCCTCCTCCTCCTCTTCCGCTGGCGTGTGCTCCCTGTCACCGCCGCTTTTCCGAGCTCCATCCCTCCACTGAATCTCCAACGATTCATGGAGCCCACTAGCGATACATACCCTCTTGCACCGGCCCTTTCCCATGCCCTCCAGTTTGCATCGTCCCTTCACCATGCTTGCCCTCCAGCACCTCCTCCCTGTGCCGGCCATTCCCCTTTCCGTGCGCTGCCTCACGCACCGCTAGCCTACCCATCCCTGTACGATGCCATGACTGGCACATTGCAGGTTCGTAACATCTCTTTTTCCAGCAATTGATTTTGTCATTGTTGTCCCATAATCGTAATGTCTGGTAGTTTCGGAGGTCCACATTAGCGTAGTAAAATCCTATTCACTTCAAGTGACTGTCAACATATATGATAAATGTGACAGAATATAATAACGCAACATGTACAATGAGTCGTTACATCATTAGTGAACATATAAACAAATATTTTAACAATTGTTATGGGTTTACAAAGCATAATATCTACATTGAATGTCATTTTTATGATATCAATCTATCAGTAATCATAATTTGGTGAAGATTTCTTTATTTGTTGTCTATCCCTGAAAATTAGTTTTCTTCAATTTTTTTTGCAAACACTGGTGTCATTCAGTATAGAAGGCAAGGATGATAACTCGAATATAGATGATGGTAGCGGTTTGGATAGTCGCTCGTACTATGATGAAGATGCTTGTGATGCTATGTCAAATGAGAATTCACATGTGGATGAGGATGTTGATACATTTGAGAAGCCTTTCATTGGAATGCAATTTATTTCGAAAGATGAAGCATTGAAATTCTACAATCTATATGCAAGGAAATTTGGTTTTTCAATACTTAAGAATTTATTGCGAAGATCTTCAAAAACCAACCTTGTAATAGCTCGGAAAATTGTTTGTTCGAAACAGGGATACAAAGATCTCAATGACAAGCGATGTGTGGGACACAAGGTCAAAAGAAGACGTGATGTTCGAGAAGGATGTGAAGCACACATCGTGTGAAAATTATGAAGGGTGTTGGGTTGTAAGAGAGTTTCATGAAGAACAAAATCATGATTTAGCCAGTCCATCGAAAGTTGCAAGGCTTCAATCTCACATAATTTTATCTTCTTCCGCAAGAAGTCTGATTGATACGTTGCACACTTGTGGTTTATCTAGCTCCAAATTTTCCTCTGTTCTTGGTGCTTCGGATGAGAAACATATTAGCAGTCAAGTTTGCAGAGACCAAATTAAACATAATCGCAAAAATAATATTGAAAAGGAATGCATGTCAATTGTGAGGTGTTTTGAGAAGAAAGTGAATTGATTCTGACTTTTTCTTTAGAGTGGAAATTGATGCGGATCGCATGGTTAGAAGCATCTTTTGGGCCAATGGTAGGTCACGGAGTTCGTACATGACTTTTGGCGACGTCTTGATGTTTGATACAACCTATCGTACAAATAAATTTTCAATACCTTTTGCACCCTTCATTGCATTAATCACCACCGACAGTCAACATTATTTGGGTGTGCTCTATTGGAAGATGAGATGATGGAAACATTTATGTGTCTGTTTAACACTTGGTTGGCATGCATGCATGAAAAGATGCCTACTTCAATAAATAGCTGATCAAGATCCCACTATGAGAGAAGCTATCTCATTAGTATTCCCCACTGCCACACACATATATTTTGTAGTTTGCATATCAAGAAGAATGCCTTGATCCACTTGCATCAGCTACGAAGCAACAAGGTGTTTAAACGCGATTACAACAATTGGATTTTCAAGTCCGAATCACCCGAAGAGTTCAAGAGTAAATGGACACATTTGCATTCTACATACAATATATCACCTGGAAGTTGGTTGGAAAAAATGTTTAATATGCACCAACATTGGATCCCCGTATATTTGAAAGATGTGTTTTTTGCAAGGATGTCCTCAAGTCAAAGACCAGGAAATATGAATTCTTTTTTCGATGGCTATGTGCATTCACAGACACCACTATCTGAATTTGTCCTTCAGTACGAGAGAGGATTGGACTCTCGTTGAAATGCCAAAGAGAGTGAAGATTTGAAAGCATCCTCGTCGAAAGCCATCTTGGTATCACAACATCCCATTGAATTACAAGCATCCAAGTTTTACACTCCTGCCAATTTCAAATTGTTTCAAGAAGAATACAAGAAGATCATGAGTTGCCAATGTAAGAATATATTGATATTAGATGACGTAGCAAAATCTGAGTGCTGAGCTCTCAAAATATGTAGCACAGTTCTTGCTTGGATCCTGATGCTCGGTTCTTTTTGGGATCTCACCTTTGACACAGCGTGTCTCCTTTTCCTGTTTAGAAAATAACATAAGGCATTCTAACTTTTAATATTAGCAATTCAATGGAGTTGGAGATACACCTTGTTGGATTCTTGTAGTTGGATTTATGTCACATTGGTGGATGTTTTATATTTGGATTTAGTGGACTATCACTATCGAAATGGTTGTGCATTTAGATGACTATTTGGAAATGTCGGCTCCCATATTAGCTGGTAACTACAGTTATTTCAGAAGAAAATGCCTAATATTTGATTGAGAGAATATCAGACCAGTATAATATTAGCTTCTTGGTTTGTGTTGTGTGCAACAATGCCAAGCTAATGATTATAGGAAATAATGATGCGAGTCGATAGAGTTGATTAACTATTTAAATCACATTGCTATAACCGTCAATTCAGATTAACACGATCGAATGGTCTTTCAAAGAATAATTTGTTGTCGAGCCATCATATATTGACAGTACTGGTATTTCGACGGTTTCTGAAGCATGAGCATGGACAGTCCAAAAGCACACCTCTCATGCGAACACCCACATGCAACTATTTTTTACTCACATATCATGATTGTAAATTAGTTATGAATTTCCTTTGCTAGATATGGGATGGTATTTCTAAGCCTGAGGCCCACAAAAGCATACCTCTCAGTTATTTTTTTAATGTGAGTAGTCAGGTACAATGACAGTCATTAAGACAGTCGACGTGTCTTAAATTTTCACTCTATTTTCCATGTGAAGGTTGAAGTGACGACTCTACCTAGTTATGAAGAGAAAGAAGAGCAATTCATAGACAACAAATATGCAGTGCCATAGAAACGAACTAGTGTCTCAGCAAGGCTTCCTTTTGAGACAATTGTTAAACCAAAAGATACAACATGACAAAAGAAACAACTGAAGGATACGGGAAAAATCCTCAAGCGCATCATGGAAGCGTGATGATCGCATCGTATGCGATCGGGAGTGACTAGTCGCACTAGTCGCTCGATGCAGCGGAAATTTAAAAATTTTTATGTGACGAAACCACATGATCCAAGAACACTTCTCAGACCGTTTCGTCTAAACCACAAACAAGTAATAGGATTACCTCTTGAAGCATGGTTACGATCGAGTCTCTAAACAAAGAGACCTCCTGTTTCAAGTCCGATCCGATCGACAAACGAGATACGACGTGTTCTTCACGAGCAAGGCATGCTGAAGTAGACGGAGATCCACAAGCAGACGATCGGGCATCATAACGACGACGCTGCGACGATAGAGGATCTCTCTAGGGCATCCATGGTGGACGGCCACATGAGAGATAGAGAGAATGGATGTGTAGATAGAAAGAGAGAGAGAGAGAGCATTCACCTATGTCGAGTGTCTAGAAGAGCAAGGTGTGCCTCTTCTTATATAGGGTTTTGGGAGTCCATGGATCCCAATCCATTGACAACACCCAATCAACGGATGAGATTGATTGTGTCCCTTTCAACGGCTAGGATTATTATTGGTAAAACTCAACAACAAGTGATTTAATTCAACTTAATTATCATTGATAAATCAATATAATTAATCTCAAATTAAATCACTTTTGATTAGAGATAGGATAATGAGAAGACTAAACCAATCCCCTTAAATAAGGGGACGGCTACCATCATCTCATGAGATCTCAATATCTCATGAGATCTCATTATCTCATGAGATTTCATTATCTCATGATTATACCATGATCTCTTGTTGATAATATTTTCAAAAAAATTCCAAATTATCTTATGGAAATATCAACCATGCCATTGAAATTATGTTAATCTCATTCACAACCCAAAACTAAATGTAATTATATTTTCAATTAATTGTTCAATTTAATCCAATTCACATTAACAATTAATCAACAAATATAAATCACAATATGCTCTCTCTAACATATTATAAATCACATTTAATATATATGATTAATATGGATAGTGCTATCCACATTATTCATATCCATGATAATTAAATTATATTTAATCATCTTGGATCTCTTTTCTCATGTGCCCAAATAACATGAATCACATTCGCGTTATTCATATCTTTGATAATTAAATCTCATTCAATTATCTCAGATAACTCTCCTTATAATATGAATCACATTCATATTATCCATGCTAATTAAATTACATTTAATTATCAATTTCTTGATGCTTGGATACATATATCAACAATGAAATTATCCATGCACTCTTTCAAGGATAATGCGCTTTCTCCGTAGATACTTGGAGATAAGGACAGGGCGATTGTATTGTTTCACGTATAGTGACTTGGATATTAAGATCACATCTCAAATCCAGATCTCAGGCCTTCCATAGATGCTTGATTAAATCAAGACTGCAAATTTAATCTTCTCATTGCATCTGAATCACATTCAGATCAATGTCCAACATTTGGACAAAGATCAGATTACTTCTCTACTGAGAGGAGTCACTAAAATCCAGACCCGTTTCATCACTCCCTAGGAATGGAAACATCATGGTTATACAATCGTTTATGATCACATCACCCTCAGGTATTCCCAATACCTGTCCATCCTGCATACTGGAAGACCCAGAATAAAGCCGAAGTATTAGATCAACTTTATACTATCTACTTCAGGGTTTTATAAGTAAGTTTCTCATTTGATCATTGGGAGTTGGTATCGATCATATATAATCCAAAAGCATATATCATACCTAGTTCTTGATCATATACTTTCCAAAAGTATATATCAAACCTACAAATTCAGTCAAGCTTCCAAAGCGAGACGACCGTGTGCCCGGAATGTGATTCTTCCCGATATCTCATGAGTGAGATCATGTCTTCCGGTTCAGTAAATGAACCTGTATGATCCCCTTGAGAGATCGTATTACTCATGTGCCCTTATATGCACACCAGCACGCCGGTGTATAGACCTTGGTTAGGTCATCAACCTATTGGTCTGCCAAATGTACATACTCAGACATATAATAACACATCTGTCTCCGGTCAGAGGATGCGTGCCTGTATCGTGATAGCATACGATATAGGACTTTGGTTATCTCGATCTCGTCAAGTCAACTCTTTGACTAAATAATCTGACACCTCCGAATCTCTATTCCCATGCAGAGGACATGCATTAAGAAGTCGGTCAGATATCAGCCTATGTGAGAAAGGATTGCCATCTCCTACTTAGGCTGGAGATCATCTCTTAATAATCATTTGACGGTACTTGATGAGTCCTTAATCTAACTCTTTAGATATTCATCCAAGCACCAACTTCTATGATTCAATAATTGAATCAACTGCTGTATGATCATTAAGATGGCCATAGTACATAACCCTAATTGTACTAAGGGACCTATTATGCAAATTATTTATTCTTCATTTCAGATCAGGGAATGATATTTACAATAACATTTATTGCATAATGGCTCGCCGTGGGCTCGCATGTCCAACAACAACATCCATTACAAAATATCATGCACATTACATTTGGCAACAACATCCATTACAAAATACCGCATTGCATGAAATGTACATGATTTTCTCACTCGATAGATGTCGAACAAAAGGTACCAAGACATAATAACCTTAAATACATCTGACAATTCCATTACATGTTACAAAAACTACTGACAATTACTGTATATTTGAAATATAATTGCAAATATAACTGCAATGAGAATAATGTGCTTCAGTTTACAAAACTCCATTTGCAAAAGCTTCATCTGTTGTATCATGTCGGCTTGAAAGGTTGCCATTACATGCGCCGATTCCCTATTGCTATCATCAATGGCATCCATCTAAACAAAGAAATTGCATGAATTTTGCTCCTGTTTCACAAAAAAAATAGAAAATTTTAAAATTTGATCAACAAATATGCACTCTTACCGAGTTTATACCTTCCATCGCGGACAATGAATAAATCGTTTACCCTTGCTCCATTCTCACTTTGACACATGCATTACAACCTTCAAACCACAATAACATGTGGATTCCATCGTTTGCCTCAAGGATGTCGATGAAAATGACTCACTCATATTCCACTTACAAAATTATTCTACGGTTAAGGTAAACAGTAAATGGTAAAAAGAGCAAGTCTAATTCTAATTTGCAAAAAAAAAGTTTTCAAAAACAACTAATCTTGCACTATATCCTTGCTAGTGGATTCCAATTGCTAACTCACTGATTTGATCCAAATTTAAACTTCAATGGAAATTATTTCTTATCCAATACATGAACAAAAATTAAGTCTGTTTCTAAATTACGAAATATGCATTATTTCTTGTATTGATAAAATTTCGAGAAATAGTTTCTACAATTCATTGATTATGTAAAAGGTAACCAGCTTGACTTCCAACCAACAAGCATGATTGGCATCTTATGTCAGGACTAATCTGTTGCCAAATACTTTCTGATCCCCCAAAATAATCATATTCAATATCAATGAATAGGAGGCATCTTATGTCAGGACTATTGTTCCATTCAGATATATCAACAATTCATGAAAATATGAACAATTCCATTCAACAAAAACCTTTCGAATATAAATATTAGAAATAATCTTTCCAAAAATGAAATAATCTTCCCAAAAAAGAAATCATACTCAATGGGAAGCGACTGAGGCCGTGCACAGGAAAGTAGTGGCACCGGGCGATGATGCTGCACCACGTACGTCGTTGTAGGGCACGTACATGGAGGGTGCATACAAGGAGGGGTTGGCAGGTGCGTGAGATAGGGAAGGGGCATGAGAGTGCGATTAGGGCTAGGACCAGAGGCTGGGAGGTGAGGGGCGTCGTGGGAGAGGGCTTTCGGTGGCGTCGACGGGGGGGGGGGGGGGGGGGATGGAGCTGGGAGGCGGAGGGCCGGTGATGAGGGGAGGACACGCGGAAGAGGCAGGAGACGCGGGAGAGAGAGGTGCACGCGGAGGGATCACAACTGCCAGAAGGTAGGGTGTGAGATGGGGAGGGAAGGGCGGGTGGGCGTGCGGTGGGGACTGGAGGCAGGGTGCGAGATGGGGAGGGGGAGGGGGCGGACGTCGAGTGGGACTGGAGAGGGAGGAGGAAAACCCGGGATTGCATCTATGATCAGACGGCTGATCTAGACCGTGATAAACGGTCCAGATCGGGTGAACAACCAACTTAGCTGCTACTTGCAACAGTTTCCCTATTCTCTCTCTCTCTCTCTCTTTATATATATAGGGATTTAATGGGGCTGCACTATGGGGGCAGCCAACATGGCTGCCCCGCCCCCTATTTTGGTATTTTTTTAATTTTTTGAAAAATATCACCTTGTATATTCATCCATATATCCCTCCTATACGCCATTCGAATTTCGTCAGAAACAAAGACTTCTACGACCTCCATCGAGATAGTGTCGATTTAACAAATCCTGTTACCGTTAAAAATTGACCGTCTGGATGGATGTCGTAGGAGTCTCTGTTTCTGACGAATTTCGAATGGCATATAGGAGGAATATAAGGATGAATATACATGACGATATTTTTAAAAAAAATTAAAAAAAAAAAACGTCGAAAACGACGCCGGGATAGCCCCATTAACCTCTCTCGGGTGGTTTTCCGAAATGGGGAGGGGTAAAATATTTTACCGAAATGAGGACGACATGAAAATATTTCCAGAATAGGAATATATTGGCAAACGTTTTGTCGTGGTACGGCAAACCGTTTGCCGCGCTATATGGACGGACGGGAAGGGGGCCAGGATTCCAGATTTTCATCACGGACGTAGATCTGGGCTGTCCATATGGCACGACAAATGACTTGCCGCACGCGACAAACCATTTGTCGTGCGCGGAAGGGGATGCGGCAAATGGTTTGCGGATTTGTACCCACAATGAGAATTATTTGACGGCATCCCCATTTTAAGGATTTTTTTGGTTTGGGGGTCCCAATTTGGAGATTCCATCACCTCTCTCTTGTATTTTTTCCATCAAATCACGCCACTCATTAAGAATGTCAAATCAGACCCAACCGCACTCGTAAAGTACCTTACACACGAAATAACCATCCACATGACTATTTCACTACATCATGACTAATCCCCATTGGTGGGATGTCCCGCAATTCAAAGGGTCTATCTTCAGATAATGGATAAGAAAATAAAGTAAGTTAAAGGATAAGCGAGATTTATCACGCGTTCTTATTTAGTTCGTTTGGAGGACAATAAATAAATAAATACTATAAATCGAGAGAAAAAGAGCAATGTAATTATGACGTGATTAATTATTTCGAGATAAAATCTCTATCATTTCACCTAAAAAAGGACCTGAACGTGATTCAAAACAAAAGCGAGTGCACCCATCCAATCCCGCTATTAACAAAAACAGCCATAACAGAGTGAACCCGATATTTCAACAACATTTACTACCATAATGTGATTTATTGGTATTTCCTTATTCATACCCAAATTGAGAGAGAAAGAGGAAAGAAGAGATACCGAGTTATTCTGATTCCACACATGTGGGAGGCGTATTACTTTACAAAAAGCCGACGAGGATGAACATAATTAAAGGGCAACAAAACGGAATCAACCAAAGGATATGCTGATCGTACGGCTATCCCGTCGCATCATCCATCGCGATTGTTAGCTGCGGTCGCCAGTTGCCCTCCCTCCCTTCTACACCAACGGATTGTGGCGAGGCCACTGCTGCTCTTCTCGCTTTATATATTAGGACCAGATCGCCCATTCCTCTCCTCTTAAGAACACATCCTCTTCCTTCCACTCGCCTTCGATCTGTCGTTGCGACTGTTGCCTATGGCTCCCAATCCCAACCTGGAAAAAATGCATCGATCGATGCCCAGCTGAGGCTTTTGGCGCCGTCGAAGGTGTCGGAGGACGACAAGCTTGTCGAGTACGATGCGCTCCCTCCTGGATCGGTTCCTTGACATCCTCCAGGACCTCCACGGCGAGGATCTCAGGGAGACGGTAGGAAAATTATTGTAGCGATCGATCTGAAAAAGACCTCGTTTTGCTCTTTTTTTCCGGTTAAGTTTTTGATGGTTGTCAGTTGAACCTAATTTTATATTAATCAAAATGTTCGGCAATGGGACCCCTAGGAATGTATTGGAGTGTACTTCGCTCTTCTTGAAGGGATTGCTGTGTAGTCGATTGGTTTGGTTAATGGGAAGTTTTGATTTGCTTCGAGGGCTGCTGTATAATAAAATAATTGGTCTTGTTGGAATACAAATATGTGATAGGTTGATCGATTTTGTATGTAAGATGTGGGTCTTGATGCTATTGGACCCGCCTTTTTGATTTAAGGATGGCAGGCTCCCTTGTTTATATATATAATTTTGATCTAAAATATCACGGATATCGATTGGTTCTTACATATATGATATGTGAACGATCATGTATCTGATGTTTAGCTTTGTTAGGTTCAACGGTGCTATGAGTTGTCTGCTGAGTATGAAGGGAAACTTGATCCTCAAAAGCTGGAGGAGCTCGGAAAATGTGTTGACCAGTTTGGATCCTGGGGACTCTATCGTTGTGTCCAGTTCCTTCTCCCATATGCTTAATTTGGCCAACTTGGCTGAGGAGGTACAGATTGCTTTTCGTAGACGTGCTAAGCTGAAGAAGGGTGATTTTGCTGATGAGAACTCAGCAACAACTGAGTCGGACATCGAAGAGACTCTGAAGAGGCTGGTCGTGCAACTTAAAAAGTCCCACAAGAAGTCTTCGATGCTTTAAAAAGTCAGACCGTAGATCTTGTTTTTACTGCCTCATCCAACCTCAGTCGATACGTAGATCACTGCTTCAGAAACACGCCAGGTCTGTTAGTAATTTTTTGACTTGTTGAATTAGACGTTCTTATTTAATTTGTTGACTTTTTTCAGATTCCGTTGCAACATACTATAAACAATATAAACAAATGGTTGCATTATGTTGATTTGATGTCCCTGTTTCTGTGTTATGTTTACATGTCCAAAATGTTCCACTTTAAGAATTTGATACTTGTATTAACCTCCGGATCATGCAATAAACTGGCTTAACTGAAGATCATCTTGTATTTCCAGTAAATAGGTACAAATTGTTGCATGAACTGGTTTTGTATTTATTTAAAAATCACAGTGTCATCCAGATTTTGCAACTGTCAGGATTGAATATCTTTATTCATTATGGTGTCAATTCCCCTAAATAAACTAAAGTCCAAAATTTATCGAGTACAAACGGCACTACTGTGTATTTCAATGTTAACATAAGATGGGAATAACGGCGATGAAAACAGGACAAAAACCCTGATTTGAACTGTGTGCTACGGTTCTTGTTTACTATGATTTTGACTGGATTATTGTGATGGGCATCTTCCTTATATGTATTGTTGGGAAAAATAAGAGACTTGTTTATTCTGTACGCCCTAGGATCTCTTATATAGGAGAGTAGCCTATGAGTAAATTACATCAAAAGTCCGAAAGAAAAGAGAAAAATATGAAACGGTACAAAATAACATAATATAAACATAACAAATATCTCTACACTCCCCCTCAAGGTGGAGCATAGATGTCGATCATGCTCAGCTTGGACGAGCACTTCTGGAATGGTCCTCTAAGTAACGCCTTGGTAAAGATGTCTGCAGTTTGGTCCCTGAGCTAAACATGGGATGTAGAAATAAAGCCTTCTGAATCATATCTCCTATAACCTCAATGTGCTTGGTTCGTTCATGAAAAGCTGGATTATTTGCAATAAATATAGCAGCTTGATTATCACATTCTAGAGCCATAGGAAATGGGACTTCTATATATAGATCTGTAAGAACAGCTTTTACCCACATCATTTCTGTACTGACTCTGGGTCCATAGCCCCTATATTCAGACTCAGTACTGGATCTAACAACCGTTTGCTTCTTGCTTTTCCATGAGACCAGGGAGTTTCCGACATACACAGCGAATCCAGTGGTGGAATTCCTATCCTTGGGGCATCCCCGCGTAGTTTGCATCTGCACATGCTGAAATAGTAATCTCCTTATCTTTCTTGAACAACAGACCTGCACCTGGAGATGACTTAAGATACCTGAGTATCATATGTATAGCATCCATATGTACCTGACGTGGTTGCTCCATGAACTTGCTCACCCGATAACAACAAAGGAGATATCGGGTCTGGTAATAGTAACATAGAGAAGTTTGCCCACCAGTTCTTGTTAGAGTATTTGGAGCATGCGTCACTTATGTAATAGGTGGGTAAATGGATACCTCCAAGATCCATTTACCACACCGCTGAGTTTAGTCCCATACCGCCTAGTGGTGGGACTTGGAGGCCCTGTAGAAGCTATATAAAGAACCCCAGGCCTCCTGTAACAGATGAGAAAAAGCAATGAAGCATATGCCCCTTTGAGGGCTTCTCCCGTGGTTTCATCCCGCTCCTCACGGAGTAGGGTTCCACGTAAAATCCTGTTGTTCTTTCTTCTTTATTTATCTTTTTCCATGTTCGCTTCAGCTTCCGATTTTCTAACATGGTATCAGAGCGGGTCGATTCTCGAGGTTTTTAAGTTCTTTGATGTTGTTCGAGATTCGATTTTTCTGTTATTAAAGATCATAGAGTTCGGATTTGTTAAAGTTAGGGTTTGGTTGAAACCCTATGTTTATACATGATTCGATGTTCTGCGATGATGGGTTTTCCTTCCTTGGAACCCTAGCAGCCAAAGGTCTTAGAGACTCCAGACGCAACTTCCTGGCGTGGAACATCAGGCTTCAACGACGATCTCCAGCCAATGGAGGCACATCTCCGAGGTCTTCAACCCCCCAGCGCGAGGCGGCGCAAGTCGACATTTGCGATCTCAAGGAACCACCAAGTCCAGGCCCAGGCGACTGCGCCTTCGTGCGCGTTCTCTTCCATCAATCCCAGGCGCAGGCGGATGCGCCACCATCTCCTCCAGATCTCGCGCTCCCCAGACCTCGCAGGCGAACCACTCGCGCAGGCGGCAACCTCTGGCGCGCGCAGACCCCCAGGCGCGATGGCGTACCCCAGCGATGAACGACGCGCGATTCCCGGTGCGAGCCCTCCAGCGACGTGCGCCCAGGCGCGATACTTCAGTGAGGCGATGTCCCTGCGATGTCCCTACCTCTGTCGCACACAGGCGATGCCCCATGTTCCTCTCCCGCAGCGCGCACGACAACACTCGGATCTCGCGCAGGCGGCGCAAGATCGGACTCCAGTGGAGGCGCGCAAGACGATGGCGGCGGTATTCGAGATGGGGTTCCCACGATTGGGAACCCTAACAGGAGGGGGCATCGTTATTTAAAAAAAAAAGGGGGGCTGGTGTTATTTTTTAAGGGCTATTTACTTGAAAGCCCAGAAAAAAACTAGTTATGTAAGCCCAATGGGCTGTATGTTCTGAAAAGAAAAAAAAAGGCGCGTACACGAAGAAAAAAGCCGTACGCAAAATTCAAAAAAAAAAGAGAAAGAAAGAAAAAAAATGTTGCAAAAGCCGGAAAAAAAAAGTTGGAACGGCTTATATAAAAAAAATATGTTCCAAAAAAAAATGGACGGCTTATTACAAAAAAAAATGAAGAAAAGCTGCAAAAGAAATTTTTTTAGAATATTCATTTTCCCCATATTTATGTATTATTTTATCTTCTCCCAACGTGGTCATTTAATGTCATTCCGACCAGTATGGGAGAAAGGGGGAGTATACGTAGAGTCACAGGTCTTGTTCTAAGATTCAGATATCAGATTTTTCAGACCAGTCAGATATTCAGACTCTACAAATTTCAGATTCAGGCTCGACGATGACGCATGCCAATCATTTGTCATTCTTGTTGGACGGCCAGAGCTTTCATGTGAGCCATAGGGACTCCATAGCAGAGGACTATTCCCTATGCCATTAAGGGCAAGGGTTTTTCATGTGGTATCATAGGGACTCCACAGTAGAGTACCATTCTCTGAGCCAGATAGACACTCCAGCCTCGTTCGTCCTCCTCACATGCACGCCATGAGAAGCAACGTCCTCGACTGCAGCAGCTGTGCGCGTTGGGTTGATATTGTCTGTAGTGTCATGTATTGTGAGTTGAGTTTCTTCTTGTTTGTCCAAGCTGAGCATTGCATGCTCCAGCTTGAGGGGGAGTGTTAGAGTATTTGGAGCATGCGTCACTTATGTAATAGGTGGGTAAATGGATACCTCCAAGATTCATTTACCACACCGCTGAGTTTAGTCCCATACCGCCTAGTGGTGGGACTTGGAGGCCCTTTAGAAGCTATATAAAGAACCCCAGGCCTCCTGTAACAGATGAGAAAAAGCAATGAAGCATATGCCCCTTTGAGGGCTTCTCCCGTGGTTTCATCCCGCTCCTCACGGAGTAGGGTTCCACGTAAAATCCTGTTGTTCTTTCTTCTTTATTTATATTTTTCCATGTTCGCTTCAGCTTCCGATTTTCTAACAGTTCTCTATATCTTCTCTTTTCCACCTCATCAGTGTCGTCATCATATAATTTCATACTCGGATCCATGCGTGTAGTAGCAGGTCGGCAACCAAGCATTCCTGTTTCACTCAACAGGTCAGTGACATATTTCCTCTGGGTCATTACCAATCCATGAGGATTTCTGGCGAACTCCAGTCCCGAAAATATCTAAGGACTCCAAGATCCTTGGTGATAAATTCACGACCCAGCATTTCTTTCACTTTTGAATTCCTTGTCCATCATCACATGTAATCAAGATTTCATCTACATACACCATAATTACAACGATACTCTGGATGTCTTCTGTGTGAACAGGGAATGATCTGCATTGGCTCTGATATGCGTCCCATTAGCTATAACCACAGTAAGACCTGGAGAATCTGTCGGTAGGCTAAGTAGACCTTGATCACCACACAGATGATGTGTGGCACCAGAGTCAAAATCCATTCTAAAGTATCAGATCCACTACTGGTATTGAATGCATAAGTGCTACATGAGGTACTGGTCGAGGCAGAACCAAGCATTCTTGTTTCACTCAACAGGTCAGTGACATATTTCCTCTGGGTCATTACCAATCCATGAGGATGTCAGGTGAACTCCAATCCCAGAAATATCTAAGGACTCCAAGATCCTTAGTAACAAATTCCCGACCTAGCATTTCTTTCGCCCTTTGAATTCCTTGTCCATCATCACCTGTAATCAAGATATCATCTACATACACCATAATTACAACGATACCTCTGGATGTCTTCTGGTGTGAACAGGGAATGATCTGCATTGGCTCTGATATGCGTCCCATTAGCTATAACCACAATAAGACTTGGAGGAATCTGTCGGTAGGCTAAGTAGTCCTTGATCACCACACAGATGATGTGTGGCACGAGAGTCCATAATCCATTCTAAAGTATCAGATCTACTACTGGTAGTGAATTTATAAGTGCTACCTGAGGTACTGGTCGAGGCAGAAGCTGCAGTGTCGGAATGACTCTCGGAGGCCGGCGCCGGTGCAACAGGGCCTGATGGAGGAATAATTCCCCTCAGTCGAGCGACAAGATCATCAAAGCGCTAGTCCAAAGCTGAAGCAGATGGAGGTTCAATCTGTTCAGCTACACGTGCAGATGCAGGAAATCCATGCTTGGAATAGCATGTGTCTTATGTATGTCCAGAACGGTGGCAGAAGGTGCATGATGGCCGAACACGACCTCCCCTGCCTCGTGGTCCACGACCACGAAATTGATGATGGCCCCCACGACCTCGAGAAGCTGCCATAGCAGAAGCAGTCTCATTGGCAGTAGATGAAGGAACAGTAATACGACTCAGTCTGTGAAAGGCTTCCTCCATCGGAGGAATAGTTGAATCTACCAGGATCTGAGAACGTGCTGCCTCGTACTCTGGATCAAGGGTTGCCAGGAATACACTAACCATAGTTGCATTCCGGTACGTCTTCTGCTACTCAGGAGTGGCTGTGAGAGGCATGAAGCTGTAGAGCTTCTCGAACATTCCACGTAAAGATGTGTATAATGAGTGTAAAGGACGACCATTCTGTTTGATTGTGAAGATGTCATGCTGGAGTTGCAGAATCTTCGTCTCATTCTTTGCCTGTGAATATGTAGCAGCCAGAATATCCCACATGGCTTTTTGCAGTGGGCTGATGGAGAATATCATTGGTAATCTCAATTGCCAGTGTTCCTTATAGCCAATCCTTGGCATATGCATCATCTGCCTCCCATGAGGCATTGGCCCCAGTCTTCTCAGCAGCTCTTCCTCAGTAAGAATGTGCTTCTTACCGGTCGACTTCATCATACTCATGAACTACATTACCCATAGTTTGTAATTTGATCCATTCATCTTCACAATGGGCGTTGGATCTCTGAAAGCGCCTGTAGATGGGATATCCGCCTTGCTTTCTGACATGATGATAATAGAAGACTAGGGTAGCAGACTGAAGATATGATCGTCTACACGGACATTCACGGGTTTAGTTGCATGTGTAGACTCAAGCAACCAAACCCATTATCTTGGAAACGCGAGCGAGAGTCTCCTCTATTACAAAGGTACCCTAGGGTTAGGCAAACCCTAGGATGTGGGACTGCTCGCACTTCCTGTAATGGCCGATATGCACATACAGCACCCGGTATTGGTGCACGCGTACGAGAAGGTTGGAGTCGCATGCGCGCTAGGGCCGCACGGTATATGCGCTAGGACTGCACGGTATATGCGTTAGGGCCGCATGGTATCCGGGGACTGCACGCGCACCGGATCGCGCCGGCGCGGGGCCTAGTGTTGTCGAGACTGGGGGCGGTGCAAGGTGGTGAGGCGCGCGGCGTGAAGGGCTCGAAGATGGAGACTAGGGTTAGGGTTTGGTTCGAGAACTCCAGTCTAGGACCGTCGCTCTGATACCATGTTGGGAAAAATAAGAGACTTGTTTATTCCGTACGCTCTATGCTCTCTTATATAGGAGAGTAGCCTATGGGTAAATTACATCAAGAGTCCGAAAGAAAAGAGAAAGTATGAAACAATATAACATAACATAACATAACAAATATCTCTACATGTATAAATACTTGATATTTTGATGCAGCGTAAAAAGGAAATATAGGGCTGCATTTATTTAAATTTATATCCGTCAATTTTATTTACGTTTATTTGAGTTGTCGTATTTTTAATTAAATAAAGAAGATCGCCTGTGATCTCAATTAATTAGTTATAGATTTGAATTTCAAATTTGTCGGTTAATTGGTTAGATTCAAATTAGGATAATTAGTTTCAATTTGAATTTGAATGCTATTTTTGTAATCTCATCCCTCCTATATAAAGGGATGATGGTCCATTGTTTTAGTCAGTTCAGTATTTATAAAATTTGAGACATTATCTCTTTCCTCTCCCTTCTCCTTCTCTCTCAACGTGGTCTTCACGTTCTTCCTCCCCAAATCCCTCGTGTTCCCAACGAGTTTCTTCTCCTCAATCCCTCCAACTTCTTCTACCACCGAAAATCCACCCAAAATTTATTTTCCGCCATCACGCCGAAATCATTTCTGTATCAATTGGTATCAGAGCATGGCCTACAGATCGTCCTCACGATCTGACGATCCATCCAGACATGCGCGCCGACACGCGATGAAACACCATCATTCGTCGGAACGGAAACGACGAGCCGAAGAAGCATATACCAAGGAGATGGATGCAATGCGTGATTTCCGGTCCAAATGTCAAGAATTCGAGTCCAAATGTCGAGAAATGATAGCTAATTCAAGGCTATGTGCGCCGCCAAATCAAAGGCTCCAACAACACACCACCGAAGCCGCTGTCCCGGGTCGTGACGAAGAAAACCTCGCTGTGGAGGAAGATTCGATCGCTGTCCAGACCGGTTCAAAAGGATAAAACGACGAAGTACTTGCTGTCCAGGTATTTTCAGATCTGCGTTCGTTGAAAAAAGCGATTTCGGGGTCACATACGACCCTTCCGCAGGTTCCCGACGACATCCCCCTACCCCCGGCCTCTCCCGTCGCAACCCTCGCACCTCCGGCGACCCTCCTTGCCCCACCACCGCCTCCGCCACCTCCCGGCTCCACCCCTGCACCGCCAACCACACCCGCTGCACCCGTGCCCTCCCACTGCACCTGCAACCCCTGTCCCAGCCCCATTGACACCGGCCCCGCCACCGCTGCCCTCGCAGCCCCGACAAAACCCCTTTACCCCAGCGAAACCTCTTGCCCCATCACCCCCCTTCTGCTGCCACCCTCTCACGCCTCACCCGACCCCAACCCCGCATCCCCGTTCGGCGCACCTACCCTCGCGCCTCCGCCCTCCCAGTCCGCCACCGCCCAACGCCCATCCTCTGCCCCCCCCCCCCCCCCCCACGCGCCAGCCACACCTTGCGCCCTGCATTCGCCTTCAGTCCCCCCTGTTCAACCGTGCCCTCCACGGAGCCCCAGCTTGTTCCAACGCCACCAACCTCTCCCTCTATACCCGAAGGTACCGCACTCACCGCACCCCCCAGCACAACACCGCCCCATCCACCACCGCCAACCTTGCCCGCCTCCCATGAACCTTCATCGCCATGGGGAGACCCCACGTTCCCGCCTCAACCTGACAGGTCGCCGCCCTCCTTGTGCGATCACCCACCGCCAACCACCACGCGTGCCTCACGCGCAGCCGCCGCCTGAACCGACTTCTTCACAGCTGCCTTCGCCGCAGTTTGAAAGGGAGAACCCTAACTAGAGGACCGATCTTTAAGGGGTTCGAATCCCATGAAATGTGGGATTGGAAGTTATTTTGGGAGATTTGCAGGAATGCCCCTCCTCCCATAAGTTTTTATCAAAGGGTCTATTTGGAGGAATTATGCCATGAATCCAACTTAACTGAAGGGGTACGAAAATTGCAACCCCACTGGGGGGGCTACCATGATCTCAATGCCTCTCGGATAGCGACCTATCAAACCCCCGGTGGCAGAAAAAATTAAAGAGAAGTGCTGAAAAGAGGAAATTAGGGAGACTTCCTTATCCTAATAGGACTAGGACCATGGGTTTCACCTATTTAAAGGCCCCATGGCTTCATTTCTTGGACACATCTCCCCCTCTCCTCTCCTTGTGCTATTGTTTTTCTATGGACTCTCCTCGGGCCGAGTTGATCGTCATGAAGATGCCTCATCAATTCTTCGAGCATCACGTCAACGGGGAGGAAATCGGCTGGACGCCCGCCTATGCACCGCACCTGCTCTTCCACCACGAAGCCCACGACGCCAACGCTTGTGTCACACAAGTATGGATCCCGCCATTTGCTCCACACCAATTCTTTCATGGGCTGACCGAGACCGCAGAGTCAAAAGTATCAATCTCCAAGCCTGCAGATCCAACAATTCGTCGGGAGACGGATTTTTAAAAGCGGAGGAGAGTTGATGCATCGTAAAAAGGAAATATAAGGTTGCATTTATTTAAATTTATATCCGTCAATTTTATTTACGTTTATTTGAGTTGTCGTATTTTTAATTAAATAAACGAGATCGCCTGTGATCTCAATTAATTAGTTATAGATTTGAATTTCAAATTTGTCGGTTAATTGGTTAGAGTCAAATTAGGATAATTAGTTTCAATTTGAATTTGAATTCTATTTTTGTAATCTCATCCCTCATATATAAAGGGATGATGGTCCATTGTTTTATTTAGTTCAGTATTTATAAAATTTGAGACGTTATCTCTCTCCTCTCCCTTCTCCTTCTCTCTCAACGTGGTCTTCTCTAATTTGAAAACATATTTGTTGCTTTTGAAGAAAAAGACCCTCTCCTTTTGTTTTCTAAGAAGTTCTGATGATTACTGTGGTAAATCTCATGCGACGATGGCAAATAAAAAATATATTAACAGCGGGAAAACATGGATTTTCCACCATGTCCAGAACTTTCAAGTCAAACTGTCCTATTTTGATTACAGTCCATTCGTTTCAGTCCAGGAACTACACCCTTCACCTGTAAAAACAGAGTTAATTATTTTTAAAACAATCAATTTTAGTATATTATTTAAAACTTTCGTACTAATCTGATGCAACATATATTTGTGACAACTAGTAATTTATAGATATTTCAATATCTATATATGGATCTTTTCTACCTTCTGAAAATTGACAGAAAACACCTATATCTTGTAATAATTCAAATATTATATATAAAAGATATGTATGAGCTAAAACATTCCCATGCTTAACTCTAATGAAAATAGTTATTTATAAAATGAATGACACCTGCCTTTTTTGTGGATGGAACTATTAATGCATATCCACAACCATATAATATAGAAAGGATATTCTTTTCCATATGCATACAATAAGCTATTTATTACATTTAACTCAAAATGGATTTGAGATGGAAGTATCCAAACCTCATAATAGCAGGAGTCAGTCTCAAAATCTGTGGCCTTACTGTTTGCCCACATCCTTCTATGTATAATACTAAGCAAATAACTACCAGTTTAACTTTGTTACATATGAACCATTAATCAACTAAAGACTTCATAATCCTATATTTTTTAAAAATGAAATTAGATTAATAAATCATTTCTCATTTCTTGTCCACTTCTCAGTTATATTTATATATACTACTAATATGTTTGTTAAAAATATATACTCCTAATTACAATTGTAGTGTATTTGTTATATGTTGATACTAATCAATATATGAATTCTAAACTAGAATTTTATGCAATACTTAGACTGAGAACGCCAATTCTCTTATTCTGTTGTGTGTTGATAGGATAAGAAACTGTTTGGCTCAACTATATGCGAAGGACATCACTCCCGACGACAAACAGGAAATTGATGAAGCTCTACAGAGAGAGGTAAACACTTGTCTCATTGGTGAATAATATATTTATTGTCTTTAAATGGCGAGGATGATGAGATTCTGTTTAAGTTGTCAATCATACTTTTTTGGACACCTTTTGTGAATTTATCTACGTGGAATTATTGCTATATATTTAGTTTCATATAATTGAACTTTGGACTTCTATTTTGGCAAAACTTTGAGGTTTAGATTAATCAGTTCTGAAGTTATTTTTTGATAGTTCATACTGCCTTTTATATTTCATCTCCCATGTAATGACATTAAATTTGTAGTATATGATAGTTATAACCGGGAGCTGGGGAATCATTATAAGATAGTTATAACCGGGAGCCGTGCATAAATGCTGATTGTCACGTGTTAGTAATCTTGAAGAAAAAGCATTACAATGAACCATGGATAGAAATTGGATGCGAATATATGATGCTGTCAATTACATTTGGTAAAGGTGAAAAACTGAATTGGAAAGTTGATAACAAAAAAGGTGAGATTTACTCATGGAGGATTTGCTGTTTAAGAGTGGTTCCTCTTGGTTAGTTTGCATCATAGCTCAACTATGGATATAAAAAGTTCGTAGTTGGTTTATGAAATGGAGATCTTATAGCTCTTAGTTTATTTTGAGTAATGAGAACTACGGATTGTTTGTGTTGTTTTAGGTATAAATTGTAACAATGTAGATATGCATATGGTTTTTTGAACCTTCAAATTTTGAATCAGTCTTTGTCAAATTATTTGTTATTCTTTAATAGTTTATGCTAGGATAACTTGTGATTAAATGTGAGTAATTTTGTTCCATTTATCACTTTGATTTCAGATCCAAGCTGCTTTTCGAACCGATGAAATTCGTAGAACTCCTCCTACACCGCAGGATGAAATGCGTGCAGGAATGAGTTACTTTCATGAAACTATCTGGAAGGGTGTACCAAAATTTTTACGCAGGGTTGACACAGCTTTAAAGAACATTGGGATTGATGAGCGCGTGCCTTATAATGCACCTCTTATTCAGTTCTCATCCTGGATGGGAGGGGATCGTGATGGTACAATGTTTCCAATGCACTTCTTTTGGCATTTTTTATTATGTTTTAAGGACCAACTTCTCATTCTTATATAATTATTTTTTCGTGTATGTGTTATTATCCAAATATGGTATTTGATAATGACGGAATTGGGGGTTGGAAAGGCATCTCAATGTTTCTTTGATATTAGATCTTTATGCATTAGGTCGGGCACTTGCATGAAGCCTTCTACTTTCATGCCTTATTCCTCTAGATTTAGTGTCATTCCATTTTTGCAAACATCATGTTGTACATATCCCTATGTTAATTGTGGTTTATTATTGTGAGTAGCTGGCTGCATTATTTTGTGATTCTTGCCTTTTTCTTTTTTCCAGGAAATCCTAGAGTTACTCCTGAAGTCACCAGAGATGTTTGTTTGTTGGCTAGAATGATGGCTGCAAACTTGTATTATTCACAAATTGAGGATCTAATGTTCGAGGTATCGATCAATACGAGGTTTTTAAGATTTTTTTCTATTTCTCATAACTATTTTTTAAGTAAAATGTAATGTCAGGTCTAATTTTGTTTTTGATTAAAAGTCCTATGAGACCAAGGACCAATCCTCTAGAACTATGTATATATGGAGTTAGTTTTACCTTTTCTCTTTTTACTTAATGAACACAACAATTTCCTTCATATTTTAATGGAGATGCATATGAATTAAACATGTCCAGAAACAATTATTTTTCCTCCATTTGTAGGTTTAATCTGACTTGTAAGTTAGTTAACAAGAAATAATACTTAGGATGAGGGAATAATAACCAATTATTTTAGCTCAACACAAGGTGCTTCTAGAGGTGGATAAGAAGTGACATGTGGAGGTGACCCTCTAGGCATACTTGGTAGAAAGAAAGGGATGCAAATACCAGTTTCTTCCATGCAATGGCTAATGTAAGAAAGCGGCACAACTTTGTCCGATCCATAAATGTGGGAGGAGTATAGGTGGAAGGTGAGCAGGCCATTGGAGCTGTGGAGGTTGGACACTTTCATAAGGTGAGAAGGAGGGTTCTCTCTGGTAGTGCAAAATGGTTGGACAATGATGCACCTTGACTTTTTGACTCCCCAACATCTAGACTGGTGCACAATTTTAGTTCTTTAGAGATTTGTGTGGCTATGCATTCCCGATTTTTTCCTTTCGTAAGTTCTGGGAGTTGGTAGAGCTAGATGTGATGGTAGTAGTGGAGGAATTACACGTGGAGAACATGGGTTTCAAGAGGTTGAACCATTCTCTTATCTTTCTTCTGCCCGAAGAAGGAGGTGGCACAATGTGTGGAGGATTTTCACCCGTTGTACTCTCGAATGTAGTTTAGCTTATTGTGGCTAAGGTCCTCACAAATTGCCTTTGAAGGGTGGTGGATTCCAGCTTTGATAGTTCATAAATGACATCCACTCTGTGCAGACACATGATGGGTGGTATGGTTATCATTGCTGACAAGGAAAGGATGAAGATCAATGTGTTGATTTAGACAATTGACTTTTCTAAAGCCTATGCTTGTGTGAGATTGGGTTTCATTGACATCTTTATCTTGACATTGTTTCCCTACTTAGTGAATTTCCTAGATGAAGAGGTGTGTGATTATGACTTCCTAGTTAGTGCTGACAAATGGGTGTCAGAAGGGAGGTTTCTTCTAAATGCAAAGGGGGTTCATGCAGAGATGCCCGTTGACTTTGATGCTTTTTGTGTTGGTAGCAGATGTGCTCCTGCGGATGCCTTTCCGAGCAGTAGATGGGGAGTTTTGTGAGGGCTTTCATTTAGATAGTTTGTCGATTCCTATTCTGCAATGTGCTGATGAAGCTATTTTCTTTGTGGAGGGATATCTTCGTGAGGCATATAGGATTGCTATTAGGGATGAAAACTGATACAAATATATACATATTCGCTTGTATGTGCATTGGTTTGATAGAGGATATGTATGCCATTTTTTTCCATATGGCAAATACAAATAGAAGTATTATTTAACATCCAACAAATATAAATACAAATATAAGATTCTACATTATTAATTTAGGGGATACAAACACAAATATTCATTTCTAAGTATTTAAATAAGTATCACATATAATTATGGGGGAAAACTCAAGAGGTAATATTTTACATGTTCTAAGTTATATATAGTCTTACCTCCAACTACTTTATCTATTTGATAACCTTTTTCTTAATAATTGTAATTTTACATTAACCTGCAAGTGTTTGATATTTCCCATTTGCCTCACAATATATTATTATTGATTGTTGCCTTTATCTATGCTCCATTAGACAATCATTGTTAGGAATTAGGAAGTTTTTAATAACTATTCTTTAGATATTATTCCAATATCATTAGTTATTGTTCTTATATAATATGTTGTTGTATAAGTGAGTACTTTTATTGTGTATCCATGTAGCATATCGCATTTACAAACTTGAAGTTATTGTATTGGAAGTTATTGTATTTATATTATATTATACATTCATTTTTTGTATATATTTGAGCATTTTTCTTGATAAAACAAAAATTGATCCATCTATTAAAGTTTCAAGAAACGAAGTTGCGGAGAAAATTGTCGATCTAAACCCAAGAAACAGAAAAGGTTCGTAATAGAGATAACATAAGTTAATTAGGATATGTTTGATATTCGTCTATTAGTCCATATTCATTTGCCAAGTATTTGTGTCCAAATAGTCAATATTCATATTGTATCCGTATTCATATTTTAAGGAAATGATTTATCATTTTGGACATTCATATGATATTCATATCCATATTCAGATTTTTTTAAAAAGAATACGTATACAATAACACATGTACTTGTATTTGTTTCTGGCAGTTCTATCCCTAATTGCTATATCTTTGATCTCTTTAGAGTCATCTTGAGCCTAATAATCAATGGAATGAAGATGCTTTTGCTCCTTTTGTGATGGTAGAGAAGGAGATTATGGATCCTGAGACCTCTTTGCAATTGCAAAGGGGTGCTCTAACAATCTATTATCTTGGCATGTAGTTGATTATCGGTTGTTTACTGTAATATGACTAGTTGTTAATGGTGGGGAGGCTTGAGCGTAGGCTTGGGGTTTACTTGTCTTTTGGGCGGTCGGGGGGGGGGGGGGCTCTTGAAGGTTGTCCTCTCCAAGATCTCTATTTTCCCTATCTTTGAGACTGCTTTTTGAGATCCACATGCATTTAAAGACTTTGATGCGGCAGATTTTCTGGTTAGGTGTAGGGGTCGCTTGGGGCATCTTATTAGTTGGTTGGAAGGCAATGATGCTTTCTCAAAATGTTGGGGGACATGGTATCTTGAACATGGATGCAATTTCTTAGCAAGTGTATTTGTTGTATTTGGAGTAGTGGGCTAGACTTACTCTGTTCTTCAATGTGAAAGATCTATGGAGTTTCAATTAGTCTCTTTTGGCAGTATGAGTCCCTCAGTGTTTGCGATGGTAGCGGATCAAGAGATACTGGTTTGGGGGGGGATGGGGTTTGGTCGTCCCATTTTGTTTCGATCTTTAAGATCAACGTATGGGGTTCTTACATTGTCTTAAATATCACATACTCTCTCTCTCTTAGCTGGTGGGTTCCACGGCTGGGCATGACTATTGGACATGTACGGATGGTTAATCTATTATGAAGAAGGCATAAAAGGTGCTCTATGGTTCGATGGTTTTTGACCCTGTGTTTGCTATGATGATTTTGTAGCAGATGTAGAGCTCGAGGATTCTCCGACATGGAATGGTGTTTATGTAGCTGGTTAGAAAAGATCAGGATCTGACGAGTACTCGAAGAGCCAAGATATACCGGGGATCTGATGACTACTGCCAATGCTTTGTTGGGGGATCATAGGGCTTAGACTATGTTTTCTTCTCTTTCCCTATATCAAAGGATATTCAGATGGAAACTGCTTCGAATTTTATAACTATTGAAAGTGATCACAACTTCTAGGACTCTATTGGATTGTGTGGGGACATCATGGTGCATGTAATGGTCCTGACG
Organism: Ottelia alismoides; assembly: GCA_037367405.1. Taxonomy (NCBI): domain Eukaryota; kingdom Viridiplantae; phylum Streptophyta; class Magnoliopsida; order Alismatales; family Hydrocharitaceae; genus Ottelia; species Ottelia alismoides. The sequence goes on along the minus strand of JAZKJV010000720.1, from coordinate 2,306,013 downwards.
GTTGCTATTCTTTGTGCGATGTTGCTTGCAAGGAGTGGTGTAATTTTCAATCGGAAAAGGTTTCATTTCAAGAGTGTTTTGGAACATAGACCATACATGAAGGTTGGTCATTGTATTTTTGAAACATAACTTGTGGATATAAAGGTTTTGGGTTTTGTCTATATGGCATCACAAACAATTATATTGTGATTACAATAATAACGTATTTATACTCTTGATTGTGAATTGTTTTGAGCATCTCAATGCATGGATATCCTACTCTACTGGGCACCCATGTCTCGGTGAGTGGCATGAAATACTAATGTTGCAATAGATCTATTTTTGGATGAAAGATGATGTGAGTGACATCGTTGTGAAGCAGTTGGACCTTGTGATGGTGGAACAGTAGTACTTGTGGCGGTAGTGTTAGAGTATGTTGAACATCTTCACTTGATAAATACAACAACAACAACAAAGCCTCTTCCCACATTAAGTAGGCCAGGTTAAACTTTACTTGATAAATACTCAGAATCATACCTTTATCAAGCTCTTGCCTCGTTGTAGCTAGAAGAAGATTCTTCTTTTTCATTGATAGCTCCATAGCCATTTCTATTTCTGTAGGAGGAAACAGGTGATTTGGGACTCTTGCTGATCAGAATTTGCACCATAAGAAAGGGGCGAGTAGAGGATGTATCAATGCTATTGTAATAAGAGCTACCCATTTCAATACTAAGAAATTTTGCTAAAGTAATCAAACTCTCTTTGTAATCATCATCTGAAGGCTTCCTATATGATCTAGTCCTTGTTGAAAACTTGAATGCATAATTATATTATTATTTTGATGATAACAAACTTTATGAGTGTATATAGTACATGCATATTCAATGCTAGCTTCACTCCAAGCATGAAGCATAAAATAGTTGTTCTACGGAGGAAAGACAAAGAATAGATAATTAGCCGTGTGAAAGAATGATAAGAAACGATGATTTGTTGTTTATTCAAGAGGTCTAGGGGTCCTTATATAGGACTAAACCCTACAGGGTTCAAAGGAGAATATTCTATAGAATATTCTTTAGTATATAGAATATTCTCTATAGAATATTCTCTTAACAAATAGCCACATAGAATATTATCTTAACATAAAAGCCCTCGTGGGGTTACAATAGAATATAAAGAAAGAAATCTTCTGTAATCTCTAACACTCCCCCTCAAGTTGGAGCATATCCATCGATCATGCCCAACTTGGAAGATATCCAGGAAAGGCGCTTCTTTGATAAGGCTTTTGTGAATATGTCTGCAAGCTGAAGATCTGCTGAGATACGTGGTGTAGAAATCTTGCCTTCTCGTACAACATCACGAACAAAATGACAGTCGATCTCAATGTGTTTGGTCCTCTCATGGAACACAGGATTTGTAGCAATATAAGTGGCAGATTTGTTATCACAGTATAGAGGAATAGGAGTAGTGATAGCAATATTGAGTTCTTGCAAAAGAGACAGTAACCAGGTAATTTCGCATGTGGCTTGAGCCATTGCCCTATATTCTGCCTCTGCACTGGATCGGGAAACCACCGTCTGCTTCTTGCTCCTCCAACTAACAAGGTTACCTCCTACCATCATCGTATAGCCCGTCGTAGAACGACGATCCTCAGGTGAGCTTGCATAATCAGCATCAGCATAAGCAGCAACCTTAGTGTATCCATTTGCCCCATAGAATAGACCACGTCCAAGGGATTCCTTCAGGTAGCGAAGGATCTGAAGAACATCTTGCCAGTGGCTGTAGCATGGTTTCTCCATGTATTGGCTAGCTCTGTTCACAACATATGATATGTCTGGCCTAGTAATAGGAAGGTACAGAAAAGTTTGCCAACCGGGCTTCTGTATTTTGTAGTATCTTCAAAGGCAGAATCATCTGGTGTAGAATGTTTCTTTGGTTCTGCAGGTATGCCAGATGGCTTGCACCCAAGTAATCCTGCCTCAGTTAGTATATCTAAGCAGTACTTTCTTTGTGACATATGGATCCCCTTCTTGGTGCGTAAGACTTTTATACTTAGAAAATATCGAAGTTGCCCCAGATCCTTGGTGACAAAAACCTTTTGCAGAAAAGTCTTCACTTCTAGCACTCCTTTATCATCGTCACCTGTAACAACCATGTCGTCCATATATACAGCTAGTATGACAGTACTTGTTGATCGTTTTCTGACAAAGACTGAATGGTCAGATGCAGTTCTCTGAAAGCCCAAAGTGCTAATCTCTGAACTAAGTCTGTCAAACCATGCCCTCGGACTTTGCTTTAGACCATAAATTGCTTTGCGAAGTCGGCAAACATACTCCTCCTCGACTTCGTAACCTGGGAGTTGCATCATGTAAACCTCTTCCTCAAGATCACCATATAGAAATGCGTTCTTGACATCCAGTTGAAAAATAGGCCAGCCTTTGTTCACAGCTACAGAGAAGATAGTGCGAATAGACCCCATCCTGGCAACAGGTGAAAAAGTCTCGAAGTAATCAACTCCATATGTTTGTCTAAAGCCTTTTGCCACAAGTCTCGCTTTCAGTCTGTCAATAGAACCATCTGGAGAATGTTTCATAGTAAAGACCCATCTGCAGGCAACAGGCATGACACCTTCGGGACATAGAACTAGATCCCATGTTCCTCTAGAATTGAGAGCATCCATTTCTTCATTCATAGCTTGTCATCACCCGTGGTCCTGTAATGCACTGTGATAGTCTCCTAGGACAGAGATTGTCATAAGAGCATCTGCATATCTTTTATCAGAACATGATAGGCTATCAGTGGACGTGAAATTAGACATAGGATGGATAGTGCATTGCCTCTTTGTTCTGCGTAGGGCAATGGGAAGCTCCTGAGGATCATCCGGAGTAGTATTGGTGGGGGCACTTGAAGATGGCATATTTTCCTACAACAAAGGAACAGGTAGAGGAACAGGAACAAGAGGGGACACATGTTTTCTTTTATAGACAATTGGTGGAGGAGGAAATTCTAATGGTATGTCAGACTCATCTTGATTGAAGAAGCGAGTTTGTTCGAAAAAGGTGACATCAGCTGATATATAATAGCGTTTACCACAAGGATCATAGCATCTATACCCTTTCTTTGTTTGGGAATAACCCAGAAAAACACATTTAATTGCACGTGACGATAATTTGTCTACAGTATGAAAGTTGTGAACAAAGGCAGTGCATCCAAAAATCCGCAGAGGTAGAGGAAATGGTGAGTCATTTGGATACAATAAGGCAAAGAGTGTGGAGCCATTTAGGGAGACAGAGGGAACTCTGTTGATAAGATGGACATCAGTGAGAATAGCATCTCCCAAATAGGTTTTGGGGACCTTCATTTGGGTAAGAAGAGAGCGGGCAATGTTGAGGAGATGTTGAAGTTTTCTTTCGGCTACCCCCATTCTGTTGGGAGGTATATGGGCAAGAGATTTGATGGATAACACCCTGGGAAGCAAAGAAGGATGTCAAATCTTTTTGTGTAAATTCCAATGCATTATCAGAATGAAATATTTTAACAGTAGTGGAGAAGATGTTTTTGACATGGTAAAAGAAATTCTTGACAATATTGTTAATTTCTGAGCGTTCCTTTAACAGGAAAACCCAAGATGATCGACTGTAGTCATCCACAAAGACAACAAAATATTTATGACCACTTAGACTTCAGACCGGATAGGGTCCCCAGATATCACAGTGAACAAGTACAAAAAGAGTACGGCAACGAGGCTCAGTCCGTGCAGGAAAGGAGGCTCGATGATGTTTCCCGAACTGACATGCTTCACACTCAAAGGGTTTCAGCATAGAAAATTCAGGGAACATCATGGAGAGAGCTTTAACAGAAGGGTGACAAAGACGAAGGTGCCATAGAAAAAGATCTTCAGAGATGGAGACCGCACCAACAAAGTTGGAATCGGAAGGGATGTGGAGGTAATAGAGGCCGTTCCTCTCATGACCCCCACCAAAAATCTTCCTCGTCCGGATGTCCTGAAAATAACAACAAACCTCATCAAAAATAACACGACAGTTAAGCTGACGACATAGCTTTTGTACTGATAGAAGGCTGAGAGGAAAAACAGGGGCACAATGAACATCTGTCAGATGCAGCTTGGAAGAAAAGTTGACAGTATCAACAACAATCACTGGGGAATGATCCCCATTAGCAACCCGAACAGTCTTCACAGAGGAAGATGGCTGGGAGAAGGTTAGCAAACTTCCTTCTCCCGTCAGATGGGTAGAGGCTCCAGAATCAATAATCCATGCATGCTTAGAGGCAGAGACAGAGTTTGCTACTGTACCTGAGGTAGTAGCCAGGCTAGCAGTAGGGGCAGAAGCATTACTATCAGAAGGGCTAGATTCTTGCAGCAGTTGTCGTAGGCGAGCATATTCAGAAGCAGTGAATGGGGTTTGTGCCTCGCTGGTTTGCTGAGTAGATGTTTCTCCAGTTGCATCATACGATACTTCATCATAGGCATTGTTAACATTAGGTTGCATCCCAAACGTTGCCCAGCAGTGATCAGAAGGGTGATTCCAGCGTCCACAGTGTACACATGCTGGATACCGAGCATAAGAATCGCGACCACGTCCACGATCACGTCCGCGTCCAGAGTCACGGCTGCGTCCAGATTCACGACCACGTCCACGCCCTGAGTCACGTCCCCATCCTCCTTGATAGTTATGACGCCCTCTGTATCCTGAGGAGGTATAGTGGGCCATCGTCTCTATAGAGGTGTGGGTGATAGAGTGCTGAATCGGAGCCTCTAGCTCCTGTAAGCATCCGAAGATGGTCTCAAGAGTAGGTAGAGTATCAGCCATCAGAAACTGATCTTTCAGAGGCTTATATTTTGGATTTAGCCTCGAGAGAAATATGTAAACCTGCCATTCAGCACGTTCTCCCACTTGTTTATCACAACATGCATGCTGAAAAATAAGGATTTCCTCAAAAAGGCTTGTAAGAAGCATGTAGTATTCGATAAGACTTGATTCTCCCTGAGTAACAGACCAATTTTTTGTGTATATGTCTGACAGACGAGACTTAGTCGTCTTTTGAGAATATGTACGCTCAAGGTTTTCCTACATTGCCTTAGCGGTGTCTTTATAAAGAAGATTCACAGCAATGTTTGTATCGAAACTGTTCGTCATCCAAGTGATAACCTGACAATTATCAACAAACCAAGTTTCATAGTCCTTATCAGTTTCCGCAGGTAGAACTTTTGTAAGAACGTAGCTCTTGCGCTGGCCACCAACAAACACTTTGAAAGACCGAGACCATAGAACATAATTTTCGGAGCCCTTCAACTTGATAGAAGTGCCCTGTACCAGCAAAGAAGAAGTAGGGTACGTGGGCTTGATCTCGGCAGATGTCATCGTGGTGGCTTAGGTCAAGAAAAAGTGACCTAGAGAGTATATCTTCCCTCAATTTATCATCAAATATCTAAACCCTCATCAAGGAATAGGAAGGATGAGGCAATGATCGTTTGATGGCACAAGAGGGGGCCTGCGGAGTCGGCCTGACGGCGGAAGGAGGCCTTGGGAGGGCCGGCGGAGGTGCATGGCAGCGCGAGGCGGGCCTGGCCGACCTGGCGGTGGTACCTGGCTGCCCTAAAGCAGCCCGGCGACGCTCAGCCGAGGCGGCGCGGGCCTAAGGCAGGAGGTGCGGAGACCCGAGGCGGCACGCGGTTGTAGATAAGCTTGGAGGGCTGGCGGTGGCGGAGGGGTGATTAGGTCAGAACACCGGCCTAGGACCGCTGCTCTGATACCATGTGAAAGAATGATAAGAAAAGATGATTCGTTGTCTATTCAAGAGGTCTAGGGGTCCTTATATAGGACTAAACCCTAGAGGGCTCTAAGGAGAATATTCTATAGAATATTCTTTAGAGTATAGCTATAGAATATTCTCATAACAAATAGCCACATAGAATATTCTCTTAACATAAAATCCCTCGTGGGGTTACGATAGAATATAACGAAAGAAATCTTCTGCAATCTCTAACAAGCTGCTTAACCACATGATTATACATGAATGACAATATTAAGTATGGACAAAGTTGAAAGCTGTAGACAATGCAAAGAAGGAATTAGAAGACTTTTGTAATATGTATTTGTTAAAATCTGAGAAGCGGAAGCGGAATCGATAAACAAAATAATAAACATCAAGAACATGAAGATTTACGTGGAACCCTACTCCTTGAGGAGCAGGATGAAACCACGGGAAAAGCCTTGAAAGGGGCTAGATATTCTATTGAATTTCTCAAGAAGTATAGGGGATGAGAGGATCCTTATATAGCCCCTCAGACAGACTGGAGTCCCACCGCTCGTCTATGTGAGACTAAACATGAGTGGGGTAATTAGATCATGGTGAGATCAAATTACCCCATCTATTACATTCTCTAACACTCCCCCTCAAGCTGGAGCTGAGAAAGCTGCAGCTTGCAACAAAAAGAAAGTGTACAACACATCTTCACACGATACATCACAAGAAGAACACATGTCCGCTGCTAGTAGAAGACCTCGCACGAGGATGGGTCTGCAGCTTTCAGGACACCGGAACGTATCTCTGCCATGCATATAGAGCTGCTACGATATCAAGTCACCAGAACACATCTCTGTCGTGCCTGGAGAAGAATCGCTGCAGAAGAAGTCCAACGCGGAGTAGTAGTTGGGTCGCAAAAGAAGAAGTATGCGCCCTGGCGAAGAAGTCAATGCTCAGTGAAGATGGATGATTTGTAGAAAGTTGGAGTAAGGGTCTGTCAGTTGTGGATGTGCAGAACTCCTAAAGAATCTATATTTGACTCCCCTTTTCTCCCTTACTTGATAGAATAAGAACATGGATCAAGGTGGGAGGAACAAAATATGCATTTTTTTGCATCATTTTTTTGCACAATTTTTTTGTACAATTCATTTCTTTTCATTTTTTCTTAGCCGTTCCTTTTTTCGGCTATTTTCTTCTTCTTTTTTTTTAAAAAATATGTACGTCTTTTCTTTTGTACGTGCCTTTTTTTGAACAAATAAATGTGGCCCATTTGGGCCCAAAGAAACCTCAACCCAATTGGTGTTTACAAAACATAGAACCTCTCCTCTCTCCTTTTTTTTAAATATCCACTAGCAGCCCGGAAAAACATGCATTTTTCTGCTTCCTTTTTTTGAAACAAATACATTTTTTTCGTTAGCATTTTTTGTTAAGTACGGCTTCTCTCCTTTTTTGTACGTGCCTTTTTCTCATTTTTTTGCAAACAGGCCCCTTTAAAAAATATTCTTTCAAAACTTTTCTCTACTTAGGCTGAAATAAATTATATGCAACAACATTTCTTTTCCCCCTTCCCTTTTTTCTAAAATTTAAGAGCCCTGTAGGGCTTATACCTCCCCCTCGCTTTCCATAGGGTTCTCAATCTGGGAACCTGCCGCCACCGCTTGGAAGATACTGAGGAGGCAGCATCCTCCTGGAGCACTTGCGCCATCGCCTAGCCTCGCGAGCACGAGGCGGAGCGGGGGCTACAATAGTTGTTGCCGCCGCCAGAGGGGGGGATGAGGAGGGGCGACATCGGGAGGAGGAGCCCACCACTGGAGCCCCTCCTTGGACATTGTTGGGAAAAATAAGAGACTTGTTTATTCCGTACGCCCTAGGCTCTCTTATATAGGAGAGTAGCCCATAGGTAAATTACATCAAGAGTCTGAAAGAAAAGAGAAAATATGAAACGGTACAAAATAACATAACATAACATAACAAATATCTCTACACTCCCCCTCAAGGTGTAGCATAGATGTCGATCATGCTCAGCTTGGACGAGTACTTCTGGAATGGTCCTCTAAGTAACGCCTTGGTAAAGATGTCTGCAGTTTGGTCCCCTGAGCTAACATGGGATGTAGAAATAAAGCCTTTCTGAATCATATCTCGTATGAAGTGACAATCAACCTCAATGTGCTTGGTTCGTTCATGAAAAGCTGGATTATTTGCAATAAATATAGCAGCTTGATTATCACATTCTAGAGCCATAGGAAGTGGGACTTCTATATATAGATCTGTAAGAACAGCTTTTGCCCACATCATTTCTGTACTGACCTAGGCCATAGCCCTATATTCAGACTCAACACTGGATCTGACTACAACTGTTTGCTTCTTGCTTTTCCATGAGACCATGGAGTATCCTACATACACAGCAAATCCAGTGGTGGACTTCCTATCCTTGGGGCATCCTGCGTAGTCTGCATCTGCACATGCTGAAATAGTAATCTCCAAGTCTTTCTTGAACAGCAGAACTGCACCTGGAGATGACTTAAGATACCTGAGTACCATATGTATAGCATCCATATGTACCTGACGTGGTTGCTCCATGAACTGGCTCACCCGACTAACAACAAAGGAGATATCAGGTTTGGTAATAGTAACATAGAGAAGTTTGCCCACCAGTTCTCTATATCTTTTCTTATCCACCTCATCTATATCGTCATCGTATCATTTCATACTCGGATCCATGGGTGTAGTGGCATGTCGGCAACCAAGCATTCCTGTTTCACTCAACAGGTCAGTGACATATTTCCTCTGGGTCATTACCAATCCATGAGGGATTTCTGACGAACTCCATTCCCAGAATATATCTAAGGACTCCAAGATCCTTGGTGACAAATTCGTGACCCAACATTTCTTTCGCCCTTTGAATTCTTTGTACATCATCACATGTAATCAAGATATCATCTACATACACCATAATTACAACACCTCTGGATGTCTTCTGTGTGAACAGGGAATGATCTGCATTGGACCGTCTGTACCCTTGTTTTTCAAACAAGTCTGAGAGCTTCTGGAACCAAGCTATGGGGCTCTGCTTAAGACCGTAGATGGCCTTATGAAGTCTACACACCTTAGAGCACTCCCCCTCAACAACAAAACCATGTGGTTGTTGCATGTAGACTTCCTCCTGCAAGTCACCATATAAAAATGCATTCTTCACATCTAATTCGAATAGTGGCCAATCACGAGTACTCGCAACAAAAAGAAGGATCCGCAGGGTGGAATGGCGAGCAACCGACAAGAATGTATCAAGATAATCCACCCCATATGTCTGTGCAAATCCACGGGCAACCAGGCTGTTGACACATCGGTAGGTGCAAGGACAAGGCTCCAGGTACCTCTCGACTGAAGAGCATCCATCTCTTCTTCCATGGCTAGACGCCATCTACTGTCCTTCAATGCATCTTGGTAATTTTGTGGAATATCCACCGTCGCAATAACAAAGCTCCTGAAGTCGCCAGATAAACGATCAAAAGAGACGGTGGATGCTATAGGATATGACGCGCAGCTACGCTTCTGTTTCCGGAGTGCAATAGGTAGATCCAAATCACCTGCATCCTCATCTGGCCTCTGTAACACATCCTGCTCAAGTAATTCGTCAGATCCATCAATATTGATTGTATTCCTAGAACATACCTCAGACGGGCTAGATGATGAGCGGTGACCATGAGCAGAAGCAGACCGATGGGTATAATGGAGTGGCAATGGGGGATATGTAGGTAGTGGTGGAGGTGGTGATGGTGGTGGCATGTATATGGCTTCATCAGTGTCCTAAGATAACAACTAGTTACCTGTAGAAGAGAAGTACATAACATACTCGAAAAAGGTAACATCAACACTAACAAATGGATCATAACACTTGTACCCCTTTTGCGTTCCGAAGTACCCGACAAAAACACACTTGACAATCCTAGGAGAGAGCTTGTCAATACCTGAAGACAACTGGTGAACAAAGGCCACCGAGCCAAACACGCGTGGAGTGAGGGAGAACAATTCTTTTTTAGGAAAAACTAGGGAGAAAGGAATCTTCTCACCTAAGATAGACAATGGCATACGATTAATGAGATAACACGCCGTGAGGATATCATTGCCCCAGAAAGAATGAGGAGCATGACTCTGTATAAGAAGCGACTTGGTGACATCAAGTAAATGACGATGTTTCCTTTCTGCAACTTCATTTTGTTGTGAAGTATAGGCGCAAGATGTTTGGTGGATAATCCCTTGTGTTGAAAAATAGTTGGATAGATTCTGGGTACAAAATTCCAAGGCATTATCACTTCTTACAATCTTAATAGACGCAGAAAAAACATTACGAACTTCAGTGATAAAATTTATGATAATATTCCCAGCTTCAGATTTATTCTTTAACAAAAAGATCCAAGACACACGAGAAAAATTATCCACAATAATCATATAAAACATGTGTCCTGATGATCAGGAACACGACTAGGACACCAGATGTCAGCATGAAACAACTCAAACTTGGAGATACTGCTTCGACTCTGACGACTGGGAAAGGTAGACCGATGATGCTTTCCCAACTGACAAGCCTCATATTGGATGGGCGTGTGAGGTGAAACCTGGGGTAACACACGACACAATTTCTGAAGCGGTAGATGGCCAAAGCGCAAGTGCCACAGGAAGGGGGAGACAGATCCAGTAGGAAGAGAGGAGACTCCGGCATATGAGGTTCGACTGAGACGATATAGGCCGCCCTGCTCATAGCCACGCCCAATCACATTGCCCGTAAGGATGTCCTGAAAAATAAGAGAAGATGGATAAAAAATTGCTCAACAATGTAATTCCTTTGTAAGTTGGCTAATGCACAACAAATTCATAGAAAAGTCAGGTGCATGCAGCACGTTCTTGAGGTGCATAGAGGATGTCAGGCTAATCTCCCCCTGACCAGTAATCGGGGAGTGCGTCCCATTAGCTATAACCACAGTACGACCTGGAGGAATCTGTCGGTAGGCTGTAAGTAGACCTTGATCACCACACATATGATGTGTGGCACCAGAGTCCATAATCCATTCTAAAGTATCAGATCCACTACTGGTAGTGAATGCATAAGTGCTACCTGAGTTACTGGTCGAGGCAGAAGCTGCAACGTCGGAATGACTCTCGGAGGCAGGCGCTGGTGCAACGGGGCTAGATGGAGAAATAATGCCCCTCAGTTGAGCGACAAGATCATCAAAGCACTGGTCCAAAGATGAAGCAGATGGAGGTTCAATCTGTTCAGCTATACGTGCAGATGCAGGAAATCCATGCTTGTAATAGCATGTGTCTTCTGTATGTCCAGAACGGTGGTAGAAGGTGCATGATGGCTGAACACGACCTCCTCTGCCTCGTGGTCCACAACCACGTAACTGATGATGGCCCCCACGACCTCGAGAAGCTGCCATAGCAGAAGCAGTCTGATTGGCAGTAGATGAAGGAACAGTAATACGACTCAGTCTGTGGAAGGCTTCCTCCATCGGAGGAATAGTGGAATCTGTCAGGATCTTAGAACGTGCTGCCTCGTACTCTGGATCAAGGGCTGCCAGGAATACCCCAACCGTAGTTGCATTCCGGTACGTCTTCTGCTGCTCAGGAGTGGCTGTGAGAGGCATGAAGCTGTAGAGCTTCTCGAACATTCCACATAAAGATGTGTATAATGAGTGTAAAGGCCGGCCATTCTGTTTGATTGTGAAGATGTCATGCTGGAGTTGCAGAATCTTCATCTCATTCTTTGCCTGTGAATATGTAGCAGCCAGAATATCCCATATGGTTTTTGCAGTGGGCTGATGGAGATCATCATTGGCAATCTCAATTGCCAGAGTTCCTGATAGCCAAACCTTGGCATAAACATCATCTGCCTCCCATGAGGCGTTGACCCCAGTCTTCTCAGCCAGCTCTTCCTCAGTAAGAATGCGCTTCTTACCGGTCGACTTCATCATACTCATGAACTGCATTACCCACAGTTCGTAATTTGATCCATCCATCTTCACAATGGGCGCTGGACCTCTGAAAGCGCCTGTAGATGGGATATCCACCTTGCTTTCTGACATGATGATAATAGAAGACTAGGGTAGTAGACTGAAGATATGATCGTCACACGGACATTCACGGGTTTAGTTGCTTGTGTAGACTCAAGCAACCAAACCCATTACTTTGGAAACACGAGCGAGTGTCTCCTTTATTACAAAGGTACCTCATGGTTAGGCAAACCCTAGGATGTGGGTCTGCTCGCACTTCCTGTGATGGCCGATATGCACGTACAGTACCCGGTATTGGTGCACGCGCACGAGAAGAAGGCTGGAGTCGCACGCGCGCTAGGGCCACACCGTATATGCGCTAGGACTGCACGGTATCTGGGGGATGCACGCGCACCGGACCGTGCACAGGAACACGCACAGGGACTGGCGGCGCCCAGACACACACAGGACTGGTGGCGCCGAGGCTGGGACCGGGCGGCGTGGAGCCTAGTGCTGCCGAGACTGGGGGCGACGTGAGGTGGTGAGGCGCGCGACGTGAAGGGCTCGAAGGTGGAGGCTAGGGTTAGGGTTTGGTTCGAGAACTTCGGTCTAGGACCGTCGCTCCGTTCGCCCTAGGCTCTCTTATATTGGAGAGTAGCCTATGGGTAAATTACATCAAAAGTTCGAAAGAAAAGAGAAAATATGAAATGGTATAAAATAAAATAACATAACATAACAAATATCTCTATAGACATGCTGTGTCGCCCCTACCCCGATGGGGGTTTTTGTTGCCGGGAGGTTGAGGGCATCCGCTTGGAGATCTGCGGCGAGATTGGCAGCGTAGTTTGTACGAGGAGAAATGATCCTCCTCCTGGAGAGTCCCCTGCCTGGAGGGTTAGGGCAAATAGGGATCACGAGGAGTAGATGGCTGGAACTTCTACATCTAGATCTTGTTTGCTGATTCCGCTAGTCGCCGCTTCTATTTACTTGCAGGAGAAGCGACACAAATAGGGAGACCCGTGAAGCTTCGGCATGAGCGCAAATATTGAGAGGAGCATCTGTTGTTGCTGCTGAAGAGTGCACAAATAGGGAACCCCTAGCGACCTGGAGGATTTGCGCCTCTTCAAGTAACTTGGAAGGTGACTGCTGACGCATAGAAAGTAGGGTTCCACTGGGAAATCCCTACCACTGTAATTGCTTGTGATGCAGAGATTGTCGCAGGAGATGATCGATAGAGCACATAGATGATGGCACAGAAGTCAGGAATCATAGATGATCGCTCGAAAAAAAATCATGAACATGAACAGATCTCCAACATAATGATCAATATATAAATTTTCAAAAGAAATCTAAAAAATGAGTCTCAGTATCGAACTGCTATGATACCATGTTAAAATCTGAGAAGCGGAAGCATAATCGATAAACAAAATAATAAACATCAAGAACACGAAGATTTACGTGGAGCCCTACTCCCTGAGGAGCGGGATGAAACCACAAGAGAAGCAATCAAAGGGGCTAGATATTCTATTGAATTTCTCAATGAGAACAGGGGGTGAGGGTGTTGGGAAGAATGAGCAAGTTACTTTATTCCATAAGCCCTAGGCTCTCTTATATAGGAGAGTAGCCTCTGGGTAAATTACATAAAGTAGACAACTGAAAAATAAAATAACGAAGAGATACAGGTACTCTATATGTATCAACACTCCCCCTCAAGATGGAGCATATATATCAATCATGCTCAGCTTGGACGCACACTTCTGGAATGGGCCTCGAAGTAATGCCTTGGTGAATATATCAGCAGTCTGATTCTCTGATGTGACGTGAGATGTAGCAATGAACCCCTTCTGAATCATGTCACGTATGTAGTGACAGTCAACCTCAATATGCTTGGTCCTCTCATGAAAGGCTGGGTTGTTTGCAATGAACAAGGCGACCTGATTGTCACATTCCAACATCATAGGAAGCGGTATATCAAGACATAGATCTGTAAGTAAAGATTTCACCCACATCATTTCTGCGCTAGCCTGGGCCATAGCCCTGTATTCAGATTCAACACTGGATCTAGCTACTACTGTATGTTTCTTGCTCCTCCACGAGACTAGGGCATCTCCAACATAAACTGCAAATCCTGAGGTGGACTTCCTATCCTTGGGGCATCCTGCATAGTCTGCATCAGCACACATTGTGATAGAGATCTCCTTTTCCTTCTTAAATAGCAAGCCTGCACCTGGAGATAATTTTAGATATCTCAGAATCATGTGTATTGCATCCATATGGACCTGACGTGGTTGCTCCATGAACTAGCTCACACGACTCACTGCAAATGATATATCAAGTCTAGTGATTGTGACATACAGTAGTTTGCCTACCAGTTCTCTGTACCTTCTCCTGTCCACCTCTTCCGTGTCATCATCATAGAGCTTCATGCTGGGATCCATTGGTGTCGTAGCAGGTCGACACCCTAGCATACCTGTCTCACTCAATAGATCTGTAACATATTTCCTCTGCGACATTACTAATCCATATGGATTTCTAGCAAACTCTAGCCCCAGAAAATATCTAAGGACTCCTAAGTCCTTGGTGACAAATTCGATTCCCAACCTTTCTTTCGCCTACTTAATGCCTTGCTCATCATCTCCTGTAATCAAGATATCATCAACATAAACCATGATTACAATGATACCTCTAGCCGTCTTCTGTACAAACAAGGAATGATTAGCATTGGAGCGTTTATATCCTTGTTTCTCAAAAAGATCTGAGAGCTTCTGAAACCACGCTCTGGGGCTCTGCTTAAGGCCATAGATGGCCTTATGTAACCTGTATACCTTGGAACACTCCCCCTCAACAGCAAAACCATGTGGCTGTTGCATATAAACTTCCTCCTGCAAATCGCCATATAGGAATGCATTCTTCACATCCAGCTGATAAAGCGACCAGTCTCTAGCAACTGCAACTGATAACAAGATCCACAGAGTGGAATGACGTGCCACAGGCGAGAATGTGTCAAGGTAATCCACCCCGTATGTCTGTGTAAAGCCACGTGCAACAAGGCGCGCCTTGTACCTGTCAATGGAGCCATCTGCATTGTGCTTCACTGTAAACACCCACTTGCAGCTCACCGGGTTCACATCTGGAGGTATAGGAACCAAGCTCCAAGTTCCTCTGGACTGAAGTGCCGCCATTTCTTCTTCCATTGCTAGCCGCCATCTACTATCCTGCAGAGCATCATGATGATTCCGTGGAATGTCTGTAGCTGAAGTGGTCGTGTCATGTATATGGCATCAGGAGGTATAGATGGTAGCTGCTTGTCTCCTGATGCTGAAAAATACATAACAGATTCAAAAAATGTAACATCTGCACTGATCATATACCGCCGACGCACAGGATCAAAACACTTGTACCCCTTTTGAGTTCTGGAGTACCCAACAAAGTCACACTTGACAACCCTAGGAGAGAGCTTGTCAGTACCAGGCGACAACTGATGGACAAATGCAATAGACCCAAACACACGAGGAGTTACAGATCCTTGTCAGGATGAATAAGTGAAACCGGAATCTGTTCATTCAAGACATACGAAGGCATACGGTTGATTAGGTAACATGCAGTGAGAACTGCATCACCCCAGTAGGAGTAGGGAACATGACTCTGTATAAGAAGTGATCTTGTGACATCAAGAAGGTGACGGTGTTTTCTTTCAACAATCCCATTCTGTTGAGATGTATGAGCACAAGATGTTTGGTGAATAATCCCTTTTGATGAGTAGTAATTGGCCAGAATATTGGTGCACAACTCTAAAGCATTATCACTTCTCACAAGCTTGACAGATGTGGAGAAAACATTTTGTATTTCATTCAGAAAATGGATAATGATATTTCCTGCTTCAGATTCATTTTTCATCAGAAACACCCATGACACTCTAGAGAAATCATCCACAAATACAATATAAAACCTGTGTCACTGATGATCGGGTACACGACTCGGACCCCAAACATCGATATGAAACAACTCAAACTTGGAGTTACTACTCCGACCTGGATGACTGGGAAAGGACGACCTGTGATGCTTTCCCAACTGACACGCCTCATACTGAATAGGTGTGTGAGGGAGACCATAGGGTAAAACTTGACGCAACTTCTGAAGCGGTAAATGACCAAAACGCAGATGCCATAATAAGGTTGATACTTGTCCAGAAGAAGAGGATGAGGTTCCAGCAAAAAGAGTCTGATTCAGGCGGTAGAGGCCTCCTTGCTCATAGCCACGACCAATCACGTTGCCCGTATGGATGTCCTGAAAAATCAAAGAAGATGGATCAAAAATTGCCCGACAATGTAAATCCTTCGTAATCTGACTAATAGACAAAAGATTCATTGAAAAATCAGGTGCATGTAGCACGTGCTTGAGCTGCATAGAAGAAGTCAATCTAACCTCCCCCTGACCAGTGATGGGGGAATGAGTGCCATTGGCAATCACTACTGTCCGACCTGGAGGGATCTGAGTGTATCCTGAAAGCAGACTCTGGTCACCACATAGGTGATGTGTAGCGCCCGAGTCCATAATCCATGGTAAAGTATCTGATCTAGTACTGTTCAGTGCAAGTATGCTACCTGAGGTACTGGTAGACGCAGAGGCAGAAGCAGCGGCATCAGAATGACTCTCTATAATCGGTGCTGGTCCAGATGGTGGAATAATGCCCCTCAGACGGGCAACAAGATCGTCGAACCGTTGATCCAAGGTAGCAGCAGATGGGGGCTCTATCTGCTCAGCAGCTCGTGCGGATGCAGGAAATCCGTGCTTCGAATAACATGTATCTTCATTGTGTCCGACTCGGTGACAGTAGGTGCATGTTGGCCTAGTGCGGCCACCCCTTCCACGGGGTTCACGTCCACGGCCCTGGTGATGAAATCCGCGACCTCTGTTTGCTGCCATGGCTGAAGAATTCTGACTTGCAGCTGTTGAAGGAACCGTAATCCGACTCAGTCTATGGAAGGCTTCCTCCATGGGAGGAATTGTAGAGTCGGCCAAAATCTGTGATCGTGCCGCCTCGTACTCAGGATCAAGTGCAGCTAGAAACACGTCCACCATAGTTGCGTTCCTATATGTCTTCTGCTGTTCTGGCGTGGCTGTCAGGGGCATGAAGCTATAGAGCTTCTCGAACATCCCTCTTAGTGATGTATAGAGAGAATGTAGGGGGCGACCATTCTGCTTGATGGTGAAGATATCATGCTGGAGTTGCAGAATCTTTGTCTCGTTCTTCGCCTGGGAATATGTAGCCGCCAGAATGTCCCACATATCCTTTGCTGTGGGTTGATGGAGGATGTCATTGGCAATCTCAATTGCCAACGTGCCAGATAGCCAAACCTTGGCGTATGCGTCATCAGCCTCCCAGGAGGCATTGGTTTCAGTCTTTTCAGCAGGCTTTGGTTCGGTAAGAATGTGCTTCTTACCCGTAGACATCATCATGCTCATGAACTGCATTGCCCACAGTTCATAGTTGTTACCGTCCATCTTGACAATAGGCGCTGGACCACGGAATGCGCCAATAGATGGGATATCTGCCTTGCTCTCTGACATACTGGATATTGAAGACTGGAACGATTAACAAACGATGTGATTTGTCTACAATGACATAAACGGGTTTAGTTGCACGTGTAGACCTCACGCAACTAAACCCATGATGATGTTCTGGGTTTTAGGGCTTGGAACCGTGCACCCGTACAGGAGCTACACGCCTTGGAGCACTGGATGCGCACTGGATGCGCAGGAGATAACGCGCGCTGGGCACTGGATGCGCTGTACACGCGTACTGGATGCGCGCACTGGGCACGTGCACTGCTCAGCCGCACAGGAGGTTACGCGCGCACGCACAGCCTTGCGCAGGTAACACGCATGCGCACAATGGGAGACGCGCGATCACGCGCAGGAGATGCACGATGGGAGATGTGCGATCACGCGCAGGAGTTGCGCTGGAGATGCGTGCTTGCACGGAATGGATGCGCCACCAGGGATGATCTGCGCAACGCAGATCAGAGAGAAGGAGCGCACAGCGCTGATCGGAGAGGAGCGCACATCTTCTTTCTACCGACATTTCATTCGGAACTTTAGCACTTGTGCAGCACCGTTGGTAGATTGCACGCGTAAAGGCGCACCCGCTTGGACGCTTGAAGCAGAAACGAGCTTTCAAAATCTATAACAACAATTGATACATGCTCCTGTTTTGGCACTCCCTGACTTTACCAAGGTTTTTGTTGTCGATTGCGACGCCTCACATGTCGGGATTGGTGCTGTCCTGAGTCAAGAAGGACGACCTGTTGCCTTCTACAGTGAAAAATTGAATGAAGCTCGATCACGGTGTTCCACTTATGACGTCGAATTCTATGCCGTGGTGCAATCCCTCAAGCATTGGAGACATTACTTGATTCAACGAGAATTTGTCCTTAACTTTGATCATGAAGCTCTAAGGTATCCGAACTCTCAGAAGACCCTTAACAAACATCATGCTAAATGGGTTAGTTTCCTCCAGGAATACACCTTCCATCTCAAGCACAAATCCAGAACCCTGAACTGCGTGGCCGACGCGTTGAGCCGGGGAGCACATGTCCTGACCACAATGTCCATTAGCACAACAGGGTTTGACACACTCAAGGACCTTTACCCCACTGATCCTGATTTCGGACAAGTTCATGCGGAATGTGTTGATAATGGACAAGATCCAACAGCCACTTATGTTCTTCATGAGGGTTTCCTATTCAAAGGCCACCAACTATGCATCCCTGCCACATCCCTTCGTGAGAATGTAATTTCAGAACTACATAATGGAGGTTTAGCTGGACACTTCGGAAGGGATAAGACCTTGACTCTTCTCCAAGAGCGCTTTTATTGGCCGCAGTTGCGAAAAGATGTGACAAAATTCGTACAGAAATGCCAAACATGTCAAAGATTCAAAGTCCACAGGCAGAACACTGGACTATACACACCGTTGCCAATCCCTCTGCGACCATGGGGAGACATCACCATGGATTTTGTGCTAGGCTTACCCTTCACTGTGCGAAAAGTTGACTCTATTTTTGTGGTCGTGGATAGATTTTCTAAAATGGCACATTTCATTGCATGTAGAAAAACCTCAGATGCATCTCATGTCGCTGATCTTTTTTTTCGTGATGTCGTCCGTTTGCATGGCGTCCCTCGTTCTTTTACTTCGGATCGTGATACTCAGTTTTTGAGTCATTTTTGGCGCACGCTTTGGTCCCGTCTTGGTACTCGTTTGCAATATAGCACCGCTTATCATCCACAAACTGATGGGCAAACCGAAGTAGTTAACAGATCATTAGGAAATTTATTGCGATGTCTTACAGGGGACTCTCCGTCCAAATGGGATCTAATTCTTCCCCAAGCTGAATTCGCATATAACAGTTCCACTAATAGGTCCACCGGAAAATCGCCCTTTGAGAGTGTGTACGGTTTTCCACTTACCCAATTTCTTGACCTAAAACCCACAACCATGCAAGGGAGAAGTAGTGCAGCTGCTGAGGATCTGGTCGAACACCTAACCCACGCCCATAATGAAATCCGAGCCAAACTCCAAACCATGACCCAGAAATACCAAGCCCAAGCCAACCTACACCGAAGAGAGAGCGAGTTCAGAGTTGGAGAATTAGTGATGGTCCACCTAAAAAAAGAGAGGTTTCCTTTGAGAGTCCACCAAAAATTGAGTGAACGAAAGATTGGTCCATTTCGAGTCCTCAAGAGGATTGGGCCCAATGCATATTTACTCGACCTGCCGCCAAACGTCCAAACATCACCGGTCTTCAATATATCAGATCTCTTCTTATATCATGGAGATGAACAGGCCGATGCCACCCCAGTAGCAGTTCCCGCCGATGATGATATGCGTCAACCGCCAGCCGCAACCGATGCTGATCAGATTGAAGATATTGCAGACATCCGAGATATGACGACTAGACGTGGTCTCTTCCGACGATATCTAATCAAATGGAAGGGACGACCTCTTACCGATTGCACCTGGATTGACGAGGATGAACTCCAACAACTCCGCCCCGATATACTTCAGAATTTCCACGATGCCATCTCGACGGAGCGAGATTCTTTTCAGCAGGGGGGAGTTGATGCAGCATGACACCAACTTGTGGAGCATTTATTTTTGTTATTTATTTTAGCATTTGTTATTTATTTATTTTCTATGTAGAAGGCTCATTATAAAAGGCCTTTATCCTTTCTTTCTTTTGTTATTTTCTTCTTTCCCTAATTTGAGGGAGTAGTTGCTTATTTTGAGGGGGGAATAGCCTCTATAAAAGGCCCCCTTTTGTATTAGGGTAAGAAAGTTGAATTGAATTGATATTTTTTCCTATCCCTAATTTTCTCTCTCTCTCTCTCTCTCGGTCCCGCACCCTCTCTCTCTCCCCGATTCCTTCCCCCCCGTGACCTAACCCTTCCAGCCGCCGCCTCCCTCTCCTCCCCTTCCTTCTCCCCCCGCCGCCTCCTTCTTCCTCTCCCACCTGCGGCCCTTCTCCCCGTGACCTCTCCTGTCGCCGCCACTCTTCCACACCGACCGCGCGCACCAGACCTCCCGCTTCCCCAGCGCCGCCAACCGCCTCCCTCCATCCCGCGCACTGTCCACGCCTGCAGGCCCCTTCGCGCGCCTCCCATCGACATCGCCTCGCCCTCACCTCTCCTCTACGCCACACCTCTCCCTCTTCCCGTGTCCCACCCACCTCCGCCCAATCCAGGGCCCCTGATTGCCATCTCCATCGCCTGCCCACTGCATCCCTCTCCCCGACTGCGCAAGCCGTCAACCTCGCCCTGCCTGAGCGCCCTCCCCTCTTCCTCCAGTCTTCACCGCTTCCCGCGCCCCTGTTACCACCCTCCAACACCGCCCTTCCCGAATCGCCTCCCTCCTGTCATTCCGGCAGTCCACACCGCCTTCCCATTGTACGACATCTCTGGAAGATCGTCCGCATCGCTACTGCTGAGCCGACGGTTCGCCAACTCCTACCGATCAGATCTGAAGCACGGCTCCAACTCCCTAGTTGGTTGTGGTATGAGCGACAAATCCCACCATTTAAATTCCTCTGCATAATATTAGTTGTGGCCTGTTATATTGCTAGTTGGTTTGGTGATTTATTGAGATTTCGTGCCGCAAAACTCGCTATTATTTCCCATAATTCGATAACTCTTTGTGTTGCCTTAAATTTGTGGATGAAATCGGTGCTAAAACGCGAGTAACTTGACATTTACTGTTGCTGAAATTTGCTTATCGTTCATCATTTTACTTGTTCGTCATTTTCAATTTAGTAGTTCTCATTGTCGAGTCGTCATTTGTGTCATTACCCCATTAGGTTGCATCAGGGACCATGAGGACAAGTGTTTATAATCCGAGAAATCCTGGATGATTGTGTAGTACTGATAGCAGGACATCAGTTACATGTTTCCTTATTACTTATTGAAATGGATGACTTTGATCTCATTCTAGGGATGGATTGGCTAGAAAGGCATCATGCATGCCTTGATTGTTTCCAGAAGACAGTAACTTTTCACATTCCTAACTCGATAGAGTTTTAATTTATTGGAAAGACATCCAGTGATGATGTCAAGTACATATCTACTTTAAAGGCTCAACAACTGTTAGAACAAAGGTGCCAAGGCTATTTAGCTTATGTATCCACTACATCAGGGTCAGAAAGAATGATAGAAGATCTGCCTATAGTGTGCGAGTTTCCTGATGTATTTCCAGAGGAACTACCTGGATTACCACCTGAGCGAGAGATTGAATTTGAAATCTCTCTTATACCTGATACTCAACCTATGTCTATCCCTCCATATAAGATGGCACCAGTTGAGTTACGAGAGTTAAAGGCACAGTTGCAAGAACTATTAGATAAATGATTTGTTCGTCCTAGTACTTCACCATGGGGAGCACCTGTCTTATTTATCAGGAAAAAGGATGGGTCGATGCGGTTGTGCATTGACAGATAGTTAAACAAGAGGACAATAAAGAATAAATATCCTCTACCAAGGATAGATGATCTCTTTGACCAGTTACAAGGTTCGACTGTGTATTCCAAGATTGACTTAAGATCTGGATACCATCAATTGAAGATAAAAGATGCGGATATCCCCAAGATAGCCTTTCGAACTAGATATCGACATTATGAATTCTTAGTTATGCCTTTTGGACTGATAAATGCCCCAACAACTTTCATGGATCTTATGAATAGAGTATTCAAGGAGTTCTTAGATCACTTTATAGTAGTCTTTATTGATGATGTGCTTATTTACTCCAAGGATAAGTATCTGCATGAACATCATCTCAGGCAGGCACTTGAAACTCTAAGGAAGAACAAACTGTATGCTAAATATAACAAATGTGACTTCTGGCTATCTGAAGTATCTTTCTTAGGCCATGTCATTTTTGGGGAAGGTATATCAGTTGATCCTACAAAGGTTAGTGCGGTGATGAGTTGGGAACACTCGAAGACTGTCACAGAAATACGATCTTTTCTGGGATTAGCTGGATATTATATAAGATTTGTGAAGGACTTTTCACGAATAGCATTGCCAATGACTAGGTTGACCCAGAAGGAAGTTCCATTCATATGGTCAGATGCATGCGAAATTAGTTTCCAAACACTGAAAGAATGCCTAACATCTGCACCCATCCTTACTCTACCCTCTAGGAGCGAAGGGTTTACAGTGTACACTGATGCATCTAAAGAAGGACTTGGGGCAGTTCTTATGCAACATGGTAAGGTAGTTGTGTATGCATCACGACAGCTCAGGACACATGAAAAGAACTACCCAACACATGACCTTGAATTAGCTGCTGTAGTTTTTGCTTTAAAGATATGGAGACATTACATCTATGGTATTACTTTTGAAATCTTCACTGATCATAAAAGCTTGAAATATCTATTTGATCAGAAGAAACTCAATATGAGATAGAGACGATGGCTAGAGTTGTTGAAGGATTATGATTGCACTATCTCCTACCACCCTGGTAAGGGGAACGTCATAGCAGATGCCCTTAGCAGAAGAACTTATTCACCTGGGTTGGTGAGTGCTATCCACTTCTGGGGTTTATTATCAACGTTAAGTAAATGGAAACCATTTGATAGTAGTGCCGATACTATAACTATTCCTCACCGATACAAATCAGAGATCTGAGATAGAATAAAGAAAGGACAGGAGGATGATCCAATCCTTAAAGACTTAAGACAACAACTTGAGAAGAATGAGATAGAGGGATTCCAAATACAAGATGGGTTACTATATAACCATCATAGAGTTTATGTACCAAACACACCTGAACTAAGGAAAGACATCTTACGTGAAGCGCACTGCTCAAGATTATCTATTTATTCAGGAATTACAAAGATGTATAAGGATCTTCATTCATACTTTTGGTGGTCGGGAATGAAGAAAGATGTTGGTGACTTTGTGAATTCGTATTTCACTTGCCAGCAGGTAAAGGCTTCACACCAAAAGCCACCAGGATTATTACAACCCCTCCCTATACCTGAATGGAAATGGGAAAGCATTTCCATGAACTTCGTTACTGGCTTACTTCAGACGACTGGTAGTAAAGATAGTATCTGGGTTATAATAGATCGTCTGACAAAGGTAGCACACTTTATTCCGATAAGCTTATCTTTCACTCCAGACCATCTTGCTGAGTTATATATTACACATGTGCTTCGCCTCCATGGTATTTCGAAGGAAGTAATTTCTGATCGAGATTCACGATTCACCTCACACTATTGGGAGAACTTCATGAAAGCCTTAGGTACACAACTATGCTTGAGTACAACATATCATCCACAAACAGATGGTCAGTCAGATTGTACGATTCAGACACTAGAGGATATGCTACGAGCGTGTGCCTTAGAATGGAAGGGATCATGGATTAAACATTTACCTCTTGCAGAATTCACATACAACAATATCTACCATACAAGTATTGACATGACACCATTTGAAGCACTTTATGGACGTAGGTGTACTACTCCTTTGTGTTGGCAAGATGTCGGGATAAAGAATCTTTATGATTCAGATACACTGCAAGAGACACGAGAAGCTGTAGAGCTTGCTCGAAAAAGACTATTGACTGCTCAAAGTCGCCAGAAAAGCTATAGTGATACTAGGCGAAGAGACCTTGAATTTGAGGTAGGTGACTTTGTATTTCTCAAAGTATCACCTATGAAGGGAATTCAAAGGTTTGGTGTGCATGGGAAGTTAGCACCCATGTTCGTGGGTCCCTTTGAAATTATTCAGTGGATTGGAAAAGTTGCCTATAGACTTACGTTTCCTCCACATCTTTCGGCAATACATGATGTTTTTCATGTATCAAATCTGAGAAAGTACGTTAAGGATCCAGAGCATAAGATAAGTTATGATGATTTACATGTTGAGCCAGACTTGACATACCCGAGTTACCTGTGCAAATACTTGACAGGGATATCAAGAAGTTGAGAAACAAAGAGGCGCCTCTAGTTAAAATATTATGGCGGAACCAAGAGTTTGAAGAAGCCACATGGGAACCTGAGGCGGAAATGAGAGAGAAATACCCTTACTTGTTTGAGTAATAACACTATGTATTGTATATCTTCTTTATAAATGAAATGGCGTTCATTCTCTTTAAGGTTGTTATGGTTTCAATCCTCTTTAACATTGTTGTGCCTGCATTTCTAGTCTCGAGGACGAGACTTTCTTTAAGTTGTTATAATTGTAAAGCCTTGAACTTGGCATATCTCGGATCCTATATAATAAGATCCGGCTCGTCAAGAGAAAATCAACAGAATTTGTTTCGTGTGAATCGGACTTCGTTTCGATTTATTATGATTTTCGGAAGAAAGAGAAGTAAGGAGGGTTAAGAAGTTATTAACCCATAATGACTGTCATTAAGATTAATTAAGTGTGATTAAAGAAACTAATGATGGATTTAAAACCGTTAATTATCATTAGCAACAATAATCAATAGTTAGCAAAAGATAAGCGTAAATGGCGAAAGTTAAATCTCGATTAGTGAACGTTAATCATGATTAGTGTTAATTAAGCGTCATTAGCGAATTTAGAATCATATGGATTGTTCTAACTTAAGCTCCAAGTTTGGGATAGGTTTTAGCCAAAAATGTTGGTCAAAACCATGGGCTGCTAAACCATGGTTAAGGTCTAAACCATGGTTAGTGGTTTTCTAGAGCCTATAAATAGACCCTTTACCCATTCATTCTCTACGATTTCTACTACCACCACCACCCCAAGGGGTAGGGTCGAGAGGTCGGGAGGAGGAGTAGGAGGCGAGGGAGGAGCGCTAGCGAAGCGCTGCCGGGAGAACGAAGAGGAGAAAGATATAATCCTCTCTTAGTTTGTTTCATAAGATAGGATTTCAATTCATGCTCTTTTCTTCCCAACTTTGTTTTTGATTCATCTTTCTTTTCGATTCGTTTTCTGTTTTAGTTCGAGGAGAAATCTGTGTAACACCCTACTTAGGTGTGGGCGGCTATGCACGTCAGTGAAACCTGTGATTCGTCACACATTCACTCATCTAAGACGCGTGGTGTCTACCGATTCTCCATCGCTTATGTTTCTATTCTTTCAATTATGCTTTTACAGTTATTTTGATGGAGAAATCTGTATAATACCTTACTTAGGTGTGGGCGGCTATGCACGTCAGTGAACCTGTGATTCGTCACACATTCACTCACCTTATATGCGTGGTGTCTACCGATTCTTCATCTCTTGTTGTTTGAGAATATTCTTTCAGTTTTTGTTTTCCTCACGATTGATTTTATAGAAGAAACTCTTTTCGTTTTTATTTTGAAATATGTCCCGATATAAGGGGAAACTTTGCCGAAATTTTTCGAGAAATATGTTCCGATATAAGGGGAAATGTCGAAATTTTCCAAGAAATATGTCCCAATATAAGGGGAAAGTCTACCGAAATTTTCCGAGAAATAGGTCCCGATATAAGGGGAAACTCTATCGAAATTTTCCGAGAAATATGTCCCGATATAAGGGGAACTCTACCGAAATTTTCATAGAAATATCGCCCCATATAAGGGGAAGCTCTGCTGAAATTTCAAGAGAAAAGATGTTCTTGACGTTCTTCGTGTTCTTCGCGTTCTTCTTGTTCTTCGTTCGTTCTTCACGTTCTTAGCATTTTTGATACGAAAATGAATTTCGACCGTTTCAGGAGCCTTAAATCATCCTTTCTGAAAACGAAACACGATAGAGCACTGCATATGCGAGATAGAGCTCAATTAGGTAACGAAATCCTTCCTTTTGCTTTTGGGTTTTCAAACGAGATTATTGAAATTCTTGATTTTATGTTCTGTGCTATAAAGAACCCTAATTTTGGCTATTTTTGATAAAGTCTGAATAATTGCTTTGTGATTCCCACTAAAATAAGGATTAAGCATCAAATCGATGCGGTGGCTTTGAAAGTTAGGGTTTAGGAGTTAAAATAGGTATAAATACGAGTATATATGCATATGAATAATATATATGTGAGTCTATACTAAGTATTGCTGATTATGCAAATCGAAGACTTAACGAAAGAATTACATCATGGGAATTGATGTGGTTTGAGTTGGATCCTGAAAGGATCATGTGTCACGTTAAGGATGACTGGGAGTAGAACTACAAGTCGGGCATGCAACCTGTAGGTTTGTTGGAAGGACCCTGTATCGGTGTTTCCCTAGCTAGGTGGTACACGGTTGCCCTGTTATGATTAGTGCGCACGGAATGAATGTTTTGCAACGCGTGGTACCAGGAGACAATATCTTCGGGTTGAACGATGGAAGATGTGGTCTTGCCATGTGGAGGCACGAGTGGTTCAATAGCGGCTGGGTCACAATAATATGTATTTAAAGCTGCTAGGTTATATGATTAAATGTTAGCCCGAGATTTTAAACAACCGAATCCTCGAGGACGGTGTGCTAATTTATTTTTCGGGATGAGGATTTGAGACCTTGATTAATAAAAGAAAAAGGAAATTGTCAGGGTAGTATTGGAGGATTGGTTGAGGCGATGTGCGGCGGCATAAGCTTATCAAGATCAATGCAATCTCCAATCCCAAAGTGTCCACAGCTTCGGAGTCCTTATAGTAGTGAGGTAATTCCTCTGAACTAATCCCTGACGTGGAATAGAAAGGAATATGACTTAAATTAATGAGAAGGAATGAAACTTTTTGTGATAACAAGTTTTGAAAAATTACCCATTTGTTTGCTTTTCCCTTCTTCGTTACTTAGCATTCGCTAATTTTTATCCTATGATTTATGGAAACCCAACAGGTATCGGTGAGCCAACGCAAGGACCTTAGTAGACATCCAGCCAGTCACAGTAGCTTTACTTTGTAAGATAGTTAGTAATCTTTTATATATTTTCCTTCAAGATGATGTACATGTAAATGATTATAGTGGGACAATGTATCATCTGAACTTTATTTTGTGAATAGAAAAGTGCTGGAATACTTTTTTCTGAATATACTTTATTTGTAGTCTGTTTCTGAATGTTAGTTGTGATTGCTGAATAAATTATTGCTGAGTAACCAGATCCGGTTATGGGACGATCCGACAATCCGGAATTGGGGTCGCGATAGACCCCAAATATTTATATGAAACAACTCAAAAATGTTGCTACTACTCCGACTCTGACGACTGGGGAAGACAGAGCGATGATGCTTTCCCAACTGACATGCCTGACATTGAAAGGACGTGTGAGGCGAGATCTGAGGCAGAACATGACACAGTTTCTGGAGCGGGAGGTGACCAAAGCGCAGGTGCCACATAAATGGTGAGACATGTTCAGCAGATAGAGAGGAGATTCCTGCATAGGGAGTTCGAACTAGGCGATAGAGACCGCCTTGCTCACGGTCACACCCAATCATCTTTCCTGTAAGGATGTTCTGAAAAACAAGAAAACGACAATTAAATCCTTCGTAATCTGGCTAATGGGCAACAAATTCATAGAGAAATCAGGTGCATACAATACATTTTGTAGATGCATAGAGGGCGTCAAGCTAATCTCCCCCAGTCTAGTGATTAGGGAATGCGTCCCGTCTGCAATAACCACAGTTCGTCCTGGAGGGACCTGTCAGTAGGCTGTAAATTGACCCATGTCCCCACACAAATGATGTGTGGCACTGGAGTCCATAATCCATTCTATAGCATCAGATCCACTACTGCTAGTGAGTGCATAAGTACTACCTGAGGTACTGGAAGAGGCTGAAGCAGCTACATCTGAATGACTCCTGGGGGCTGACGACGGCATCAAAAAACTGGAAGGAGGTATAATGCTCCTCAATCGTACAACAAAATCCTCAAAACGTTGATCCAGAGAAGAATCAGCTGGGGGCTCAATCTGCTCAGCCAATCGAGCAGAGCCAGGGAATCCATGCTTGGACTAGCATGTATTCTCTGTATATCCAGAACAATGGCAGAAAGTACATGGCTGACGAACACGACCTCCTCTGCCCCGAGGTCCGTAACTGCGAAACTGAGAAGAGCTTCCGCGACCTTGGGAATCCACCATTGTTGATGACGTCTGACTGGCATTAAAAGATGGAATAGTGATCCGACTGAGTCTGCGGAAGGCTTCCTCCATAGGAGGAATAGTGGAGTCTGCCAAAATTTGAGAACGGGCTGCCTCGTACTCAGGATCTAGGGCTGTCAGGAATACACCAACCATGGTGGCATTCCTATACGTCTTCTGCTGCTCAGGAGTAGATGCGAGAGGCATGAAGCTATAGAGCTTCTCGAACATTCCACGCAAGGATGTATATAGTGAGTGGAAAGGCATTCCATTCTGCTTGATAGTAAAAATATCATGCTGGAGTTGTAGGATCTTTGTCTCATTCTTCACCTGGGAATAAGTAGCAGCGAGAATATCCCACATCGCCTTGGTTGTGGGCTGATGGAGTATATCATTGGCGATCTCTATTGCCAATGTACCTGAAAGCCAAACCTTATCATATGCATCGTCCGCCTCCCATGAGGCATTAACCCCAGTCTTCTCAGCTGGCTCTTCTTTGGTAAGAATGTGTTTCTTACCTATAGACTTCATCATGCTCATGAATTGCATAGCCCACAGCTCATAGTTTGACCCATCGATCTTTACTATAGGCGCATGACCTCTAAAGGTGCATGTGGATGGAATATCAACCTTGCTTTCTGACATGACGACTTGAGAAGACTAGGGTTAAAGTCTAGACAAGGATTTGTCTACACAGACATAGATAGATGTGATTGCATGTGTAGACTCATGCAACAAATCTCATCCAAAACCAAGAGGCCATTGCAACAACGTTCGGCCCGCGTGGAAGGACTCGCTAAGGTTCCGGCGAGCAGCTACGAGGTGTCTAGGCGGTGGCCAGCAGGGGCCTATGCGGAAGGCAGGGGGCCCAGGCAGGGGGGTGGGGGGTTGGCGTGGCTGCCGAAGCCCAGGCGGGGATTGGCGGGGCCCGGGCGAGGGCTTGTGGGGCCGACAGAGAGCCTAACTGGGGACTATGAGGCGGAGGCGTCCTGCGTGGGGAGGGGGGGGGAGCACAAGGGGCTTAGGGTTAGGGTTTCAGAGCTTCGGTCTAGGATCGCCGCTCTGATACCATGTTGGGAAAAACGAAAGAGATATTTATTCCTTGGGACCTAGGCTCTCTTATATAGGGAGAGACCTAGGGGCAAATTACATAAAGTGGACAGAAGAACAGAAAATATATGAACGTACATAAATGTGAAATATATCTCTACAACTGCTGTCGAGGATGTTCGTTTTCATGTCGTGCATGTGAGGATGAACAAATAGGATGGAGTGTGAGTTAAATTGAATCTCCTCATCGCAGAGCATGTGCTCTATACTACACCTGTTAGAGTCACTGCAACTGAAAATGAGTCTCCATTTGAAGAACTCTGAACCGCCACATCATGTGGACAATTGCTCCATCTCTGAAAGGGCTGAACTGAAGAAATCGTGGAGACATCCTCGTCGGAGTCTACGATCTCTAGAGAATGGAGTTTGAAAAGTCTCCTCATCGGAGAACTGGGTCTCTCCCATACTTGCTCAGAGAATGGGATCTCTACTCTGTAGTTCCTATGAAACCACATGGAAACCCTAGCTTACATGGCATTGGGAATGTGATCTCTACTCTAGAGTCCCTATGGAACACATGAAAATTCTGAGACAAAATAAAAGATGGGGACCACATAAAAATGATCGTACACATGTGCGTCTGAAAAGGAGTGTCTCTCTGGAGAACTCAAAGAAATCGGGTCACTCAAATATGAAGTCCCTCAAACTTGCACTCTGAACCAATCTGCAGAGACTGAAACTGAAAGGCTTTAGAGTCTGGAATCTGGTTGGCCTTGAGTATGGAGAATCTGAATCTGAACTGGAATCTGTACAACGCTTGTAGAACTCTACACAATACTCCCTATTTCTCTCATAATTGTCAGAAATCAATGGCATCGACAAAGTTGGGAGAAGACAACAAAGATGGGGTAACAAAACATGAATCACATAAGTCGTCTACATTTTTCTTGGCTTTTCTTCTCAATCAAAATTTCCCAGCTATCTCAATTTTTTGTCCATTTTTTTCCAAGTAAGCCGTTCATAATAAAAAAATTTCTCAGTCTTTTCTTTTCCCTTATTTTTTCCCCTTTTGCGTACGAATTTTCTTTTGTACGCGTCTTTATTTTTTTTTCAAAACCTTTTTTTAAATATAGAAACTTAAACTTATCCCAAATAGGGCTTACAAAACTGTGGGCCTTCTCTCTCTAATTGATGTTGTAGCCCACTTTTTTTGTTTGATACTCACGGACCAACTTGGACCTAAACTTCACGCCTCTTTTCTTCTTCTTCTTCTTCTTCTTTTTACATGTTCATTAGGCCTAATAAGAGGACTCGACACCTCCCTCTCTACAAACAACTAGGGTTTCCAATCAAACCCATCATTTAATCAATGCCGCCGCCCCCCTGATGGGGTTCCTTCATGAGGTTGTCGCCAAGAACTTGAAGAGGCGATGGCGGAGGGTGACAACGCTGGAGAAGGCATCACATACCAGAGGGGGATTAGCAACTATCGCGCCTGGGGGTCTCGCGAGGAGAGGAAGGCGGCGATGCAGGCGGTGCCACTGGGAGGTTCTGAGGCTAGAGCATCGCCTGGAGAGGCTTGCTGCTATGGATCGTTTTCGCCTAGTACTGCTTGGAAGCAGGAGATGCGACCAACGTCTGGAAGCTGGAGATACGAAAGCCATGTGGCATCGCCTCCGACTGGAGGTGTCTTACCAGCATGGATGGTTGAAGACGGCTCCGCCTGGTGATTGGAGAGATGGCTTCGTGCGTTGCCCGTATGAGGAGGCAGTGAGAGGAGGGGGTGCGATGGTGCACCACCGCCTTCTGGAGGTCGTCGTTGCTTGGAAGGTCCCGCATAGGCAAACACGCGCATACGTGTCAACTTGCTTCCAAGAAGCATTTGCCCCAATCTTATTCGTTGGCTCTGGATCTGTCAGGATGTGCTCCTTTTTGTTTCTCTGCATGAGGGTGAGAAGCTGCATGGTCCACAACTCGTAATTGGTCCCGTCCATCTTAGCGATGGGAGTCGGGCCCTTGAAGGCTCTGGATGAAAAAATATCACCCTTGTTCTCTGACATGATAGGAAAATGACTGAACAACGGAACTCAACTGGGATGTAGACCGATATGAACAAGTCTACATGATCATGCAGAGGATTGGTTGTACGCGTAGACTCATACAACCATCCTCATTAATCTCCGATGCGCGCTAGGGTTGAAATACAAAATATATGGGAATGAAATCACGTTTTTTGGTCAAAATCAGATCGATTCAGACCACTACTAGAGTCACAGAGGTGCACAAATGCATACATGAGGTCCTGTGGTGGCCTGGGGGGGCTGGGGGAGGGCCTGGGAGGCATGGGGCGGTCTGTTCGTTAGCCTGGGCGGGCTGGCAGCAGCCCTGGTGGCGACCGATGGGCTGTACGGCAGGCTGGAAACCTAAGGCATCCTGGGCAGCACCGAGAAAGGCCGGGGAAGGGCCTTGGCAGCGTCGGAGGAGGCTTGACAACCTGGGCTGCGACGATGTGGGGTTGTGCGACAATAGCAGGAGGGGGTGGGGCCGGTAGGGCTAGGGTTTTTGGGATACTGGAACTCCGGTCTAGGACCGTCGCTCCGATACCATGTTGAGGGAAAATAATAAGTTGTATTATGAGAGGCCTTAGGGTTTGATTATATAGGAGAGGAACCTATTGAGCAAATTACAAAAGGAAATAGAAAATAAGAAAACAATAATAAATATAACTAATATCTCAACATTCTTATATATTCATACATATATGATCATCAATAAATAAGAGTTCAAGATAAACGTACCAATTAACAAGTAACATATATGGAGTTTTAACATTTGTGGTGATACTAGGATAAATGGGAAAACCTTTAAAAATAAAAAATCAACAGTATGTTGCAATAGTTGGTGGAATTGCCGAATATTCGGATTGAATATTTGGGAATATTTCGGTTGAACCAAATATTGATCGAATATCAATATTCTATTCGGTCACCCCATATAATAAGAATATTCAGTCACATATTCGATCTATTCGGCCAAATATTGCAAGTGTCAGCAACATCGTAAGCAACCTCATATGTACTATTAGCATAGGTAGGATGGCCAAAACTTTGCCCGACAATGCTCCATGGATGGTTCTGGTGCTTGTAGTGATACACTGTGGGTAGTGTGGAGAGCTAGCGCCACGTCCATGACCGCACTTGAATCATAGACACGATCTCAACCATGACCATTACCAGAGTCATAGCCACATTTCCGTGAAAGCTATCTCGTCCTCCTCTCCCAGTGGAGGTAAGGCATGCCAAATTCTCTGCAGGGAGCAGAGAGGAAGGCGACCATTAAATGTCTCAAATTCTCGAATGAGATCAAAGATAGCCTTGAGGGATGACAATGGATCAGATATAAGAAATTGTTCTTTAATGCTTGGTATCGAGGATGCCGACCAACAAGAAATCGATAAACCTACCATTCATATCTCTTATGTACCTGTTTAGTACGACATACATGATGGAATATGAATATCATAAGCTCCTCTTACATACCGCTAAGGAGATGGTAGTACTCATGCTCAACAAGGGTGGAGTTGTCCTGGGATGCGGACCAGATCTGTATATATGATCGGTGAGTTGAGACATGGTTGTCTTATGAGAATAGGTCTTTTCTAACTCTTCCCACATCTCCTTTGTTGTGTTTTTGCAGAGCAAGTTCGCTGCAATGTGAGGTTCGACGCTATTGGTCATCCAAGTGATGACCTGATCATTATCGGCAATCCAAGAAGCTTAATCCTTGTACGTCTCCTTAAGAGGATCTTTCATCAGAATATATATCTTTTGCTGACCACCGATGAACACCTTGAAAGCACGAGACCGGAGTACACAATTTTCTGTACCCTTGAGTTTAATAGAAGTTCCATGTACCATCGTAGAAGATGTAGTATACATGGATTTTGTCTTAGTAGGAAGAGATGCCATCGTGGTCAGGTAGGAAGTTCAAGAAAATAGATTGGTCATTTAGTCATATATATACAGAGGGTCGGGATATCCCCTAGAACTCACACACCAACATGCGAGGGCTTGGAGAGGGCTATGCAACAACGTAGGGGGGCTTGGGGGCCCTGGTCGTGGCACAAGGAGGGGCCTAGAAGGCTTGACGATGCCGCTAGAGCTGCTTAGGGGCCTTGGCAACGATGTTGGAGGGGCCTAGAGGCTTGGGAACATGATGACGGTAGCGTGAGAGGCCTGAGCGACACCATGGAAGCAACGCAGGACGTCCTCGGAGAGGTTGGGGCACCGCTGGGTGTGGGGGTAATTGAACAAAGGTTGCTAGGTATGAAGAACGCTTGCACAGGGGTCGAGAAAAGGTGGAGAGGTGGCTTGCGGTGGCGACGGGTGCTAGGTACAAAACACTCTAGGACCGTTGCTCTGATACCATGTAGAGAAAGATGAGAGAATGAATGACATGTTTTATTCCATGAATCTAGGGTTTCTTATATAGCGTGAAACCCTAGAGGTGCAAAAAGGAAAACTACATAGAAGGGGGTTGCATACTGATGTAAGAATAAACAGAAATAACTCAATAACTTACACTTGTATTATCGAATAGACCCTTGTGGAGAGGTAATTCCACAACAATTGTATTTGAAAGGAAGCCCCACCCGAGGCAAGGTTTATCACGTGCATGAATGTGCTAGGGGCATTCGACAACCTTGGAGCTTGTGGAGTCAAGCTTTGGATCTATACCATGTTTGTCAGACCAATGAATTAAGGCTAAGAAAAAATGGAGTGATGAATTAAAGATCTACCCAACTCGTTGTGGGTGCCACACTCAATCACTAATCTTAGTATGTTGTGCTATCACTTTGCTTTGTCGAATTGAAGAACCTATGCCCTTGCCCTAGGCTAGGTGTGAAGCCCTAAATATATAGTTAAGATGAGATAGGCTTCTTTTTAGCTTGTTTTGCATTGGACCATGTTCTGTAGATATATTTAACTAATTCACTACCATACTAGAACAATCCAAAAAAATTCTACCTTGCTTGCCTATGATACTAAAAGGCCTCATGTGCCAACGTAGTTTTTTACTTTCTTGAATTCCCCCTAATCTAGATGGTAAAAAATTGGAGCAAGTCTATCGGACAGGGAAAATCTTTCTTATCACCCGATGCTATTCTAACCCCTGCCGCTTTGTGGGATGATCGACTATTAGGCTTGTACTCACTATCACTAGGCTCACTCTATTAAAGTGAAGGGTGCATTAGACCTAGTAGTCGATTGAGTTAGTTAATGGTTGAGGTTCCTCTATATCATTTGCTTCATACATGCCACGACAAAGGTAGAAAAGATACCATGTCATATACAAAAAGAAAAAATATGCTTCTCTTGTTCCTTTCCCATAGTATGTGAAGGTATAAGGCTCTAAGATAGAGCATTGAGACTAGTGATAAGGGGATAAAACAAGGGTTGACCCTCATCTTTATGTGAGGCTTATGTGGTTATCCTACTACTAATACTGTATACTTCTAGTCTAAGGACTACACAAAGATATATGCCTAAATGTTATACATTACACCTTGTGCTGGAGTGGAGATGGTTGTAGGTTTAATAAATAGTTGATGCAAGGGAAATGAATCGAGGACTTCCAAAAAAAAACATAAGTAAAGATATAATAGTTGTCGTGATCAAAATCGAGTTGAAAGAAAGTTGGTGTAGCTCCGATCGAGGATAAGATGTGAGAAAATCGCTTAAGATGGTTTGGTCATTTGCAAAGAAGGTTAACTGATGCACTGGTTAGGAGATGCGAGTGTTGGGATGTTGAGCCGGCTAAGAGAGGGCGAGGACGGCCCAAGAAGTGTTAAAAAGAGACTATACGAAGGGATCTTAGTTTTTTGGATATAAGCCCGAGATTGACCCAAGATAGATATGAATGGAGGTGAAGAATCCATGTAGTCGACCCTACTTAATTGTGGGAAAAGGCTTTGTTGTTGTTGTTGTGATCAAAATCGAGTTACGGGAGTGAAGCATATTGTAGTATCGATTAAACTAGTTAGATTTAGAGGTCAAACTAGTCAGTAGGATGCAAATAGGGTTGAGAGAGAGAGAGAGAGTGAAAGAGGAAAAGGCCCCCTTGCAAGAGCATTCTCACTCTTGTTGATATGAAGACCTCTCTCTCTCATCTATTATAAAGCATATTTCTTTATAATAATAATTGGCTTTTTTCTTCGGCATAGTGGCTTTGGCTCTGGTTACCCTTTTTTATGGACTTTTTTACTTCTTGACAGTCAAATTAGATCAATCTTTATAGCAACGAGCACTCTTACTCGATCTAAGATTAAAAAAGGCATGATTGCATCACAAGTGGGAGGAGCTAGCCTCAATGACCTTTTTATTTGCTTTCCTCTCCTATCTCATACTATTTCACAAGTGGTGAAGATCCGAACCAAGTGGCGAGCAGTTACTTAACAAAAAAGCCCTCAATTAGGCATGACCGGCTGCATGGATTTTTTACCTCCATTTAGATCTATTTTGGGTCATTCTTGGGCTTAAATCAAAATGACTAAGATACCTTCGGATAGTCTTATTCCAACACTTATTGGGCCTTCCTCACCCTCTCTTAACTAGCCCAACATCCCAAACCTCGCATCTTCTAATTGGTGCATCAACCGTCCTCCTTTGCAAATGACCAAACCATCTTAAGTGGTTTTCTCTCATCTTATCCTCTATCGGATCTACACCAACTTTCCTTCTCATCGCATCATTCTGAATCCAATTATTTCGTGTATAACCACACATCCACCCAGTGTTGCAAAAATCAGCCGACTAACTTGATTAGTCGGTCCAGTTAGTCGAATCGGTAGGGTTACCGAGTCGACTAGACCAAATCGAGCAATAGTCCGGTAGGGCTGATTAGCGGGCGAGTAGCCGGGTTAGTCCGCCGACTACTCGCCCGGTTTCTTCTTAAAGAAAATGGGTTCTGTGGAGGCCCGACCCGAATGCCCGATTAGGGGTTTAAAACTTAATATCGAAACAATAAGCCCCCCATCCCCGAGTTTCTTCCCTTTGCTCGAGCTCGACCCCCCTACCTGTTGTCGCATTCTCCTCCTCCAGTGTGTCGTCGATCAACCCTCATCTGATTTCGACTAAAGGACTCTCTGCCTCGGCATCACTGACCTCAAGGTTGCTCCCAACTGCAACCAAAGCTCTCGGATCTTCTCCAACGCTCGAACCTTTTCGCCTAGGTTAGGGTTTTCTTTGCTTTTTTTGCTTTTTTTTGTTTTTTTGAACTTTTATATATGATTATGACATTTCTTATTGGCATTTGGATTTATATATGATTAGGACATTTAGATTTTCGGTTGAAACTTGTGAGTTAATGATCTTCTGAACTTTGTTATATATCATGGTTGTGTGCTATCATGGTTGCATGATGTATCTTTTAAACTTGTGAGTTAAGATTTTCGGTTGAACTTTGTTATACATGATTATGGCATTTAGGACATTTAGATTTTTTTTGCTTGTTGGCATTTGGGTTTATATATCATGGTTGTATGATGTATCCAAGTCCAAAGTAATGGAAATCATCTGAACTTTGTTACAACTTACAAGCATGTGAGAACATTAGCACATCTTGTCTTTCAAATCCAACATGGAGTTTTTCGAGGTTGCATATATTTGGAACTTTGAATATCTTAACTGAAATAATGTGAAACTTGATGGTTCAAGCATTTTGTTTGGGCTAGAGTTCAACATATTCATGGAATATTCAACACATAATCTTGTAGGTCATATTCAACATATTCATATGCCGTATTTAGTTTTTTGGCAACATATTCAACATATTTAGCAACATATTCACCATATATTTGTAGGTCATATTGCCATTTTTATATTGCATGGATTTATAATATTGCACATTTACAATTCTCTTACTCACCATTTTTGTGACTATGTAGATGGCTCCACCTCTGGTGAACTTTTTGTCCATACTATGTATAAAATATTTTGTTCTTAACTTGCTTCATTTTTTCTTCTTTTGCTATAATTTTTTAAGCTCTTAAAAATATTAAAACAGCTAAATATATGAATATAAATGAGAGTATATGTATTAAAAATTGATTT
The DNA here is from genome assembly GCA_037367405.1 of Ottelia alismoides. Taxonomy (NCBI): domain Eukaryota; kingdom Viridiplantae; phylum Streptophyta; class Magnoliopsida; order Alismatales; family Hydrocharitaceae; genus Ottelia; species Ottelia alismoides. Next base: position 2,268,575 of record JAZKJV010000720.1, on the reverse strand, counting down.
ATATATTTAAAATAATTTTAAAAAAAATCAGAATAGACCAATGCATGACTAAATCCGATTACTCTCTTGACTGCCAATTAATCCTTACTCAGTGACCCTGCCAACTGAGTATCGACTGCCGACTTCTGCAACATTGCATCTAACTTAGCATTTTCATTTCTGCTACTGTCATTCTCTACATATTTCTATGGCTCACTGGTCAACATTCTGATCCATAGATCATAGCAGGTCTCAAGGTTGCTTTGAAATACTTTCCTTTGATTTTCAATGGGATTTTCTTATCACAAAGAACATTAGAGGTTCTCTCAATTTTAGCCAAGCTATTAAAAGTAAAAAATCAAAAAAGAATTATTTGCCAGAGAAAGAATAAAGTAGGGTAAGAGGTCTGCTTGTCTAGGTCCTCACCTAAACCAACCTACTTATGCTCGTGGTTATGGATGAGTATGAGTAGAAGATACAATGTAGTAGGTCTTATCGGTGGTCTCCCTTAGCCCCTGCTTTAGGGCTCATTCTTCCTCTTCCACTTCTGTTCGCCCTAACTAGAACTTTTATAGCCACGATTAATAGGCATAATCATATCTCCCATGTGGGATAGGTGGGCCGAGTCTTGGCTCTCCTCATTGGGAGTGGGAGCTTCGTAGACAGTACTCATAGATTATTAGGAAAACTACTGTACACTAAACGACTAATGGAAAGCTGTAGTATACTACAAGTACTGTCTATGAAGTTCCCACTCCTGTATCAATCTAGTCTCGGGTGTTCTTCAGTTGGGTTTTAGGGGGATCAAAGTTTTTTCAAGTATTTTTGTGGAAAAGCTTCTCCCAGTGTTTTTTCCTTAGCTGAAGAGTTGACATCTCTCATATTGAGCGTGACTCCACACTCTACAGAAAACCCCATAGCTCGTGCTACAGAAAAACGAGCCAGAATGTAGTAGGATTGGAAATCGAAGATGCGAAGCAAAAAGTGGCGTGATTGATTTGATTTCTTCCTACTCTATATGCTCGATCCGCCTGCCCAAACTTGATTATATCTTCTATGTTATAATCATTCTCCTCACAGGGAAGTACTCCGCCTCAAGGATGGATGCAGTTGCAAAATGGAGGAAAGTTAACATTTTATTAAATATGGCCGGTTAGTGGCAGGTGCTTATAGTAGATGAATGCGTTGAAATTTGGTGTTGGAATGCGTTGGAATTTGGTATTAAATATGGCCGGTTAGTGGCAGGTGCTTATAGTGGTGTTGATGGAGTTAATAGAGGAGAAAAAAGGGAAACAAAATAAAAAAGGCCATAAACATTGTAAAAGTGTATGGCTACAAGTGTACACTTACCATGTTGGAACCTTTCTTGGTTGTGATTCACCAGTTATATGATTTAGGTAGATGTAGGCTTCATAATGGTATTCTTTCCAAGACACTGCGAATTGTTATTTACCAATTTGAATAATCAAGACTGATAAAACTATAGACATGTGCCAAAATTGAAGTGCTCATAAATTCGGGCTTATTTTAAGATTACTTCAGAGATCTCAATCACTATCCCAAAAAAATACATGATGGCAAGCGTGGGGATATTTTTTTTCTTACTTAGATTAGTGCTAACTTTCCAATTTAAATGTTGTTTATTTTTTCTTAATTATTCGCTTTTCATCCAAGGTCTTTTCTGGATCTGTAATAACATGTTTGGAATCACTTTTACGATGGGTGATGCATATTGATTTAAAATGTGTACTTTTAATAGCATTTTTTCTGCATGAACACACCATTACATGCTATTGACACGTATTTTACAGCTCTCCATGTGGCGATGCAGTGATGAACTTCGAGGAAGGGCTATTGAATTTCACCGGTCTTCAAGGAGTGTTGCAAAGCATTACATAGGTATGCCATCTTTTCTGATTAGGAGTATGAGATAAGAAAAGATGATAATAACGATAGTACACTAGGAGACTATCTCATAGAGAGGGGACTCCAATAAGAGAAAGGGGAATTACATTAATTTATAAAGAAGAAAACAGATAGACAAAGCAATGAATTTCTAACACCCCCCCTTTGAATCAGAGAGAGCAGTGGATGATTTAGCAAAAATGGAAGTATTTGAACGTGGATCCTAAATTTTAGGAAACCTTTTCAAGATTACCATTTGTGCTTAATTAGTGAATGCCATAAAGGATTCATTAAATTTGATAATGATTCAATTAGCTACGAACAATTTGGAATTTATTTGTGGATGATTAATTCTAATATTTGAACTTTAAAAACTGGCACACCATTAACTTGGTCACTTGCGTGCTTTTTTTCCCTTTGGTTCGTTCCAACAGAATCCTGGTCACTTCTCTGATCTTTTTGAATCGGTTTCTTGTTCACTGAAATACAGAATTCTGGAAGCAGATCCCTCCAAATGAGCCTTATCGTGTTATACTTGGGGATGTGAGAGATAAGCTATACCATACTCGGGAACGTGCACGTCATTTATTATCAAATGGAATGTCTGATATTCCTGAGGAAGCAACATTCACAAATGTTGAGCAGGTCCATTATTTTTTTCTTATAATCACCATTATAAGAAAATGATTTACTGATAAGACTGCATTCTTGTAGGGAAACAAAAGTAATGATTTGAACTCTAGTATTTTGGAAAGAAGTCGATGTCTAAAATTTTTTAATACTCCTATTTAAAATTTGGGGACATGTTTCTTCTCATTTTTTTGTCCAAAAAACAAGTGCAACGTATCCTTCTAAACTAGTTAGTTTTTGTTTTTTTGTTTGCATATGATAGTTACAGTTCCTATTGTTTGTTTGTATTTCTTAAAGGCATACCGATAAAACATAAATTCTTGAAGGCATTTGGCAACTTGCTTGCAAATTACCTATAACAATCTTATGTTGTGTGTGATGATGATGTTCACCGTGAAATCTTTTGTTGTTTGTTCCCTTTACTTCTTTCTATTTATTACATGATCAAGTAGTGTGATATTAAAAAAATGGCGAAGTCTTCTCCCACTATAATTAGGGCCAGCTACATGGATTATTGCTCAAATCCATGTTGAAAAATTCGATTATTTTTACACTGGCCGTCGACCATCTAGGGGGATTTGATCCCTGATCTTTTGGGTGGTAGGCACACTGCACTACCACCAGATCTAGTTGTGTGAAATTATCTCATAGAAATACTGCAATTAATTTAATAATCAGAAAAGTTATTAGACAATACCCTGTTTTGTTCTGACTAAAGTGATGACTAATTTGATGGTTAATATACTGTATAAAAATAAGTTGATGTCTATTTATTATTTTACACTCTTATTTAAAATTTGGGAGTGTGCTTCCTCTCATTTTTATGTCCTAAAATTAAATGGAAGATATCCTTCTACACTAATTTATTTTGGATTTTTTGTTTGCATGTGGCAGTTACAATTGCGATTTTTTGTTTGTATTTCTAAAGGCATATGGATAAAAAATAAATTCTTGAAGGCATTTGGCAACTTAGCTTGCAAATTACCGATACCGATCTTGTGTTGTGTGTAATGATGTTCAATGTGAAACCTTTTGTTCCATTTTCTTCTTGTTATTTGTTACACGATCAAGTTAGTAGTTCATAATTATCTCATGAAAATACTGCAATTTATTTAAAAATCATAGAAACTACTAGACACTGTAATTTTTTCTGAATGAAAGTGATGATTAAATTGATGGCCAATATTGTTGGAGTATTTGGTTGTGCGTCACTTATATTGTAAATGGGTAAATGGATCTCTCCAGGATCCATTTACCCCATCCAGAGTTTAGTTCCACATTTACCAGTTTGGAGATGTGGAGACTCAGTGGGGCTATACATAGACCCCCACACCCATTGTATACATATGAGAAAAGCAATAGACTATCATCCCTCTGAGACGTTCTCCCGTGGTTTCATCCCGCTCCTTAGGGAGTAGGGTTCCACGTTAAATCTCGTGTGTTCTTCATATTTTTATTCTTTTTATCTGATTTGCTTTCACATTCCTATTTTTCTAACAAGGTATTAGAACAGGTTCGATTCTCGATGATTTATTTCTTTAGAATCGATTAAGAGAGAAGATTTGATTCTGATTGAATATTATTCTTGTTCCTTCATTATTCAAGATCAATGTTTCATGTTTTCATTTGGAAACCCTAAGTATATGCATTTGTTCGATCCCCGATCAAGTTTTTTTCTTCTGTACGTCGTTGCTGCCATCATCAAACAATCTCCAGTTCAGATCTCGCAGTTTACATGATCATCCTCTTCCAGAAGGTTGGCTCTCCCCATCGAGAGCCCCAAAGAAAGAAGGCTGCTCTCCAGATTCTAGGTCGACACCCCTCGAGCGCGCACTAGCGCCTCTCCAGGCTCCAGGTCGACACCGTGCGTACCTCCAGTGCCGGCGGCGCGAGACAGCGAGCGGCGTGGCGCCCTTCCGCCCTTCCTTCGGTGACCCAACGGAGGCACGTCGTTCCCAGGTAGCATCTCAAAGGCACCAAGCCGTGCATGCACTCACGCACCTGCACATCTCCTCTGTCATATTCCCCAGGCGGTGAGCCCTTGGTTAGCACGGCGTGCCAGGTAGGATTGAACTCCCTCTCCCAGACTGGTCGGGGGCGGTGTGCGTGAATTGAACTCCTGTCGTTTCTCCATCTCCGCGTGAGGTAAAGCTCCAGGCAAATCCTCCAGGAGCCCCATCGCGCAACCCCTCAGAGCGCAGATCCTCTCCGCCTTCTCCTTCGAGTGTCGCTCCTCCTCGCTCAGGCGACGCTCAGTACTGTCACCCTTTCCTCCATGCGACACCTATTAGCGACAAGCTCCACTTCCCTTTCGCGTACAACGCACCCTCCAACGACGACCTCTCCCCATCCCTCATTTCAGGCGACACAAGCCCTCCGCGCAAGGATCACCGGGCGAACTCCAGGCGCCATGCGGTGCTCCATGGCTTCACAGACCACCCTTCTCCCTCGCGCAGGCGGCGCGAGCCTCCAATCGTGCTCCGGGCCACTCCGTGTTGCAGCGGCGACCCTGCTCTGATATTCTTGGCGACGCCGCAACTTCGTGTGATCCCCAATCGGGGGAGGCGTAAGTTCGTAAGGAGGGTTCTAAGTGGGAACCCTAATATAGGCCCAAGTGGGCTTCTTGTTATATATATATATATATAAATATAAAATGAGTCTGGGCTTGAGAAGGCTACGACCAACAATACAAATTGTATGTTTTTTTCAAAAGGTCGCATACAATAAAAAAAACCGTACACAAAATATTTGCAAAGAGAGAGAGAGAGAGAAGCCGTAAAAAATGGCAACAACTTATTTAAAAAAATGATTGAAGCCGAGGAAGAAAAAAACACGGCTTATTTTTATAAAAAAATGTTTCAAAAAATGATTTGAGAAGCTGGGAAAAAGAGAGAGAGATTGGCATTTGTGATGCTTTATTTTCTCCTAATATTATCTTGTCTTCTCCCAACTTGGTTGATGTTGATTTTCCGACTGGTATGGGAGAGTGGGGGAGTATTGTATAGAGTCACAGGTCTGTTGCAGATTCAGATGCCAGATTCCAGGCTAGTCATATTTTCCAAACTCTACAGATGATCAGATATTCAGACTTGTCGTCAGATTGGTTCCGAGTCTTCAGTTTTAGTCACGCACATATATGCGGTCTTTTTAGATGTGAAAATGTTTGCCATCATTTGTCGTGGTCCCCATCATTCTTGTTTTTTGGCCAGGGTTTTCATGTCAGCCATAGGGACTCCAGAGTAGAGGACCATTCCCTTTGCCATGTTGGTTAGGGTTTTCATGTGATTTCATAGGGACTCTAGAGTAGAGTACCATTCTCTGCCAGTTGGGAGAGACCCAGCTCTCCGATGAGGAAACTTCTTCAGACTCCATTCTCTAGCGATCGTGAACTCCAGTACGAGATCCTTTCGAGGTTCCTATGAGAGAGAACCCACTTCGAGGTCCTAATGAGAGAGACTCATCATCAGATATGCGTATGTATAATTAGCGATGCTCTTTCGGCCCTTTTCAGAGATGGAATAGTTGTCCACATTATTGTGGCGGGCTAGAGTACTCCGACGAGGAGACTCATCTTCTGTTGCAGTGACTCTGACAGGCGCAGTACATAGTACATGCTCTCCGATGAGGAGATTCAGTTGACTCACACTCCAGCCCGTTCGTCCTCCTCACCTGCACGGCATGAGAATCAACGTCCTCGACTGCAGCCGGCAGTTGTATACGTTGAGTTGATATTGTCTGTAGTGTCTTGTAGCGTGAGTTGAATTTTCTTTCTGTTTGTTCAAAGTGAGCATTACATGCTCCGGCTTGAGGGGGAGTGTTGGAGTGTTTGGTAGTGCGTCACTTATATTGTAGATGGGTAAATGGATCTCTCCAAGATCCATTTACCCCATCCAGAGTTTAGCCCCACATCTACCAGTTTGGAGATGTGGAGACTCAGTGGGGGCTATATATAGACCCCCACACCCATTGTATCTAGATGAAAAAAGCAATATACTATCAACCCTCTGGGGCGTTCTCCCGTGGTTTCATCCTGCTCCTTAGGGAGCAGGGATTCACGTTAAATCCTGTGTGTTCTACATATTTTTATTCTTTTTATCTGATACGCTTTTGCATTCCTATTTTTCTAACAAATATACTGAATAATGACAAGTTGATGTCTATTTATTATTTTATTACACGTGTTTAAGATTTTAGGATGTGTTTCCTCTCATTTTGTCTCCAAAAATAAAATGGAAGTTATCCTTCCACGCTAATTAGTTTTGGATTTTTTTGTTTGTATATTATAGTTATGGTTTCAATTGTTTGTTTGTATTTCTTAAAGGCATAAGGATAAAACATAAATTCTTGAAGGCATTGGTAACTTAGTTTGCAAATTACATCTTCCTTTTTCGAGGAAAATACCAATCTTCCTTGTGTTGTGTGTAATGATGTTCAATGTGAAACCTTTTGTTCCATTTACTTTTTGATTTATTACGTGATCAAGTTAGTAGTATGTAATTATCTTAGAATAATAATGGAATTAATTTAATAAATGATAGAATTATTATATAACACCCTTTTTTTATTATGGAGTGTGTTAATCTTACTAATGAAAAAAACACAAAGCCTTCATCTTCCTATATTATTACATGATTGTGTCCATATATATTGGTAATTCATGTTAATTCCTTGAAAATACTCTCTAATTCAATAAACAATAAAACTGGCCATTAAATGTTTCTTTGCCATTATTATGAAGCTTGTGCTCGTATTTGTCATGATACTAGCCTTTTTTTGCAAGGATGCATGAGTTTGATCCTTCACGTGAAAAAACATGATATTAGTGGATAACTATCTTCTAGTGTATTGGAGCTTGTTTATTACCATATTTATGAAAAAAAATAGCGCCTTCATTTCCCCTTATGGTCATATGACAATGTTAGTGTTTATTCTTAGTTGTGTATTAAGATCTGCCATAACATATTGCAGAAAGAAAATAATGAATTGAACTAATGAGAGGCCATCGAGTTCTCTTATATAGGAGAGGAACCTATTGGGCAAATTACAAGAAGAAGACAAAAGAAATATAAAATAAGAAAACAATAATAAAGATAACAAATAACTCAACACTCCCCCTCAAGCTAGAGCGCTGATATCGATCAGACTCAGTTTGGAACAACATCTCTGATAAGGTCCTCTGGCTAGGGCCTTAGTAAGAACATATGTTGTCTGGTCTCCAGAGTTGACATGCGTAGTTGTGATAAGACCCTTCCGTATCATGTCACGAGTGTAGTGACATTCCACCTCTATGTGCTTCGTCCTCTCATGAAAGGCAGGGTTGTTGGCAATAAAAAGAGCAACCTGATTATCACATTGGAGGTGCATGGGAAGAGGCACCTCTATAGTTAGGTTAGCAACAACAGATCTAACTTACGTCATCGCTGTGCTAGCATGCGCCATGGCCCTATATTCTGACTCAGCACTCGATCTGACAACCACAGTCAGCTTCTTGTTCTTCTATGAAACTAGGGAATTCCCTATGAACACAACAAAGCTTGATGTACACTTCCTATCCTTTGGACACCCAGCATAATCTGCATCTACACATGCTGTAATTGAAAGAGATGTGCGAAAAGAAGTCCCATACCAGGTGAAGTCTTCATATATCTCAGAATCATATGGACTGCATCCATATATGCCTGTCTGGATTGCTCCTTAAACTGACTCACTTTGCTCACGACAAAGCTTATGTCGGGTCTGGTAATAGTCATATATAGTAGCATGGCAACAAGCTCTCTGTACCTCCTTTTGTCGACCTCCTCAGTGTCATCATCATAGAGCTTCATGCTCGGGTTAATAGGAGTAGTAGCATGTCTGCAATCTGCCATGCCTGCATCTTAAAGTTGATCTATAAGGTACTTCCTCTGGGTCATCATAAGACCTCACTGGTTACTGGCAAACTCCAGACCAAGGAAGTAACGTAAATGTCCAAGGTCCTTGGTCACAAACTGCTGACCTAGGAAGTCCTTGGCACCCTAAATGCCCTGTTCGCCATCCCCTGCAACAATGATGTCATCATCGTAAATAAGAATGACAATAGTAACTATTTGGGTCCTCTGCACAAACAAGGAGTGACCAACAGTCGTTCTCACAAACCCCTGCTACTCTATCAAGTCCGAAAGCTTCTGGAACCATGCTCTTGGTCTCTGCTTAAGGCCATAGATAACCTTATGTAGCCTGCAAACCTTCTGATACTCCCCCTCAGCAACAAAATCAGGTGGCTGCTGCATGTAGACCTCCTCTTGTAGATCACCATAGAGGAAAGCATTCTTCACATCAAGCTGATAAAGGGGCCAATCTCGTGTCACAACAAAGAAAAGCAGAATACACAGAGTAGAGGTCTGGCAACAGGAGAGAAAGTATCCTGATAGTCCACCCATATGTTTGGGTGAACCCACGTGCCACAAGTCTCGCCTTATAGCATCCACACTACCATCTGCATGGTGTTTCACGGTGAACACCCATTTGCATCCCACAATGGATGTACTAATTGGAGCAGAAACAAGACTCCACATACCACGTGACTAATGTTCAGGAAAGCCGCCGAGTAAACCGCATACTCGGTCGCATACTTGTACTCAGTAGCCTTGCCGCTCTGAGTATGGTGAAATAGCCATGTATGCGGGTTGACATGCATACTCGGCCGAGTATACCCCTTATGTGGCCGCCTACTCGGCCGCTTTTCTAATAAACATTTTTTTATTATCCACATAATAACATAAAACGACATACTCCATGCATAAAACCGCATAGTCTCCTGCATAAAACCGCATACTCTCCCACATAAAACCGCATACTCCCCGCATACTTTCCCGTATATTGCATACTCTCTATGTAGTGCCCCCCCACCCCCCCGACTGAATACCGCACAGTGCCTTCTTGAACATTGCACGTGACTGTAGCGCGGCCATATCCTCCTACATGGCTAACCTCGATTGACTGTCCTTAAGAGCCTCTTGATATGTCCGTGGTATCTCCACGATTGATAATGCCAAGGTAAATCTCCTGAAATCCTCTGACAGCCTGATCAAGGAAACCTGGGCTGTAAGAGGATAAGTAGCACACTTACGTTTCGGCTTGCACAAAGCAATCATCACATCAAGACCATCTACCTAGTCTGTAACCTATGAGTTCCCCTCTTGAGAGGGCACCTGCTCATCATGTATGGAATCATGCTGCACATACAACTTAGTAGTGTCATCAGTAGAAACACTGTGCTCATTACATACCTGAGGCATGTTGGATGACGAACAAGACCTACGAGCAGGGTGAATCGAGCGAGATCTGCGAGTAAAAACATGTAGCAAAAACTGAGTCACAATAGAAGGCGGAGCCACGAGAGCAGGTGGAGGTGGTGGTGGTATGGCAATAGGAGGTGGAGGCATGTAGATATCATCGTCAAAGTCAGTAGAAACACTGTAACCTATGAGTTCCCCTCTTGAGAGGGCACCTGCTCATCATGTATGGAATCATGCTGCACATACAACTTAGTAGTGTCATCAGTAGAAACACTGTGCTCATTACATACCTGAGGCATGTTGGATGACGAACAAGACCTACGAGCAGGGTGAACCGAGCGAGATCTGCGAGTAAAAACATGTAGCAAAAATTGAGTCACAATAGAAGGCAGAGCCACGAGAGCAGGTGGAGGTGGTGGTGGTGGTATGGCAATAGGAGGTGGAGGCATGTAGATATCATCGTCAAAGTCAGATGGAGCTAGTATGTCACATGTAGGAGAAAAATACATGACAGTACTTTCGCCTGAGCGGATCAAAGCAGCGGTACCCTTTCTGGGTGCGAGAGTAGCCAACAAAAACACACTTAACAACTTTGGTAGAGAGGTTGTCACGACCAGGAGAGACATCATGAACAAATGCAATAGAACCAAACATACGAGGAGTAAAGGTGAAAGATCCCTCCCGGGAAACACAATCATGAAAGGAATCCTCTCTCCCAACCTAAACGAGGGCATACGATCCACTAGATAGCATGCAGTGAGGGCGATATCTCCCCAGTAAGCATGATGAGCATGACTCTGTACCAGTAAGGTTCTGGTCACATCAAGTAAGTGACGGTATTTGCGCTCACTAACACCGTTCTACAAGGAAGTATAAGCACATGGGGTATGACGAACAATGCTCAAAGATCTAAGTAACTCAGAAAGATGTAAAGTACAAAACTCTAAAGCATTATCAGAGCGAAGGTATTTAGAAAAATTATTCTTTATCTCATTAATAAAATATTTGATCACAAATCCAGCCTCGGACTTATTCTTCAATAAAAAGACCCATGAAAGTCTAAACAAATCATCGACGACAACTAGATAAAAACGATATTCCTGGTGATCAGGAACACAACTCGGACCCCAAATGTCTAAATGTAGAAGCTCAAGTAGCTGAGAACTACTCCGACTCTGACGGTATGGAAAGGACTAATCTCATCATATCTGTGGCACCTTAGTAGAAACACCAACATGAGGAGGTTGGACCAGCGTGTAAAGCCCCCGTTGCTCACGGCCATATCCAATCAAACTGCCCATGAGTATGTCCTGAAACACAAGAGACGAAGGGTCAAAAATGGCACGACAATGTAGATCCTTAGTAATCTGACTAATGGAAAGTAAATTCATCTGAAAGTCAGGAGCATATAAAACATTCTGAAGGTGTATGGATGACGTCATATCCACCTCCCCCTGTCATGTAACACTTACGTGGTCGTCATTAGTTATGGCAACCCATCTATCAGGTGGTATGGTCCTGTAGGACCTCAGTTGCGCTCTGTCTCGACACAAGTGGTGTGAAGCACCATAGTCCATAATCCACTCTATCATGTCTACACCAGTACTACTAGTAAATGCATAGGCGATACCTGAGGAGTTCGAAGAGGCTCTGGCTGCAGCTGCAGTATCTTTAGTAGTGGTGTCAGCAGTAGGAGTCATGATCTTTCGAATACGAGAGACAACATCATCTAGGCGAGGATCAGCTTGGGAAGCTGTAGTCTCTGAAGGCGCAATCTATTCTGCTACGTGACCAGAAGCAAGATATCCATGCTTCTGGTAGCATGTATCCTCTACATGTCCAGGCCTACGACAATAAGTGCAAGGGCCACGCTGGCGTCCACCTCCTCTGCAACGAGGGGTGCATCCTCTGGATTGGATCATCCCTCCTCGGCCACAAGAAGTGGACATCGTTGAAGAGGGTGGAGAAGTGGCTGTAGAAGGCATGATAATTTGGCTGAGACAGCTATAGGCCTCCTCTATGGGAGGTATGGTAGCTTCGGTAAGAAGTTGAGTACGCGCAGCATCATACTCCATATCAAGTCTAGTTATGAAAACTCCAACCATTGTGGAGTTCCTATAAATCTTCTGCTGCTCAGTAGATGTCGTAATAGGCATGTAGCTATGAAGCTTCTCGAACATGCCACGGAGCGAACTTTAGCTGAAGAATCTTGGCCTCATTCTTCACTTGAGCATGGGTGGATGCCAAAGTATCCCACATCGCCTTGGCGGTGGGTTGATTCAGAATATCATTGGCTATCTCCATGATGAGGGTCCCACAAAGCCAAACACATGCATACGCGTCATCTTGCTTCCAAGAAGCATTTGCCCCAGTCTTATCCATTGGCTTTGGATCTGTCAAGTTGTGCTCCTTGTTGTTGCACTGCATGAGGTTGAGAAACTGCATGGACCACAAGTCATAGTTGGTCCCATCCATCTTAAGGATGGGAGTCGGACCCTTGAAGGCTCCAGACGAAAACATATCATCCTTGTTCTCTGGCATGACGGAAAATTAATGACCAACAATACTCAACTCGGGAGTAGACTAATCTAACCAAGTCTACACAGTCATACGGAGGATTGATTGTATGTGTAGACTCATACAACCTTCCTCATCAATCTCCGCTGCTCTCTAAGGCTGGAAAATACGATTTATAGGTATGACATCACGTTCTTCGGTCAAAATCAGATCGAATCAAACATCAGATCAAGCCATGGGGGTGCGCGGAGGGGCACGGGAGAGCCGACGGTGGCCCGAGACAGTCGGGTGGGGGGGGGTCCTGGGCAGTGGCAGGAGGAACTGGGGGCGGTGGCCTGGGCGGCTGGGGATAGTCGATCGGCGGCCGGGGGGCCAAAAGCAGTGACTTGGGCAGCTTGGGGCAGCGGCCGAAGGCCCTGGGCTGGGCGGCGGTGCGGTGCGGGGAGGAGGTGGGGCGGTAGGGTTAGGGTGGGGTACATGAACTCTAGTTTAGGACCATCATTCTTATACCATGTAGAAGGAAAAGAATGAATTGAACTAATGAGAGGCCCTCGGGTTCTCTTATATAGGAAAGGAACCTATTGGACAAATTACAAGAAGAAGACAAAGGAAATAGAAAATAAGAAAACAATAATAGAGATAACAAATATCTCAACACATATGTTATCCACATAACCTTTAGGTCCCCTCTACAATGGCCTAAGCCACAACTTTATATTCCGACTCCACACTAGATCTGGTAATTATGATTTGCTTTTTCCTTCTCAATAGGGTCCTTTTATAGCTTTAAATGGTTGCAATGTTTCTTTGTGATACGATGCATCTCTTCACAAAAACTTTTAGCATAGTCGACTTGAATAAGAAATCAACTGAAAATTACATTAGTTGGACGAAAAAAAGTATGTCGGCTGAAAATTAAACAGAAAAAATATGTGGTTCCAGAATAGTAAAATAGTTGACTGACTAATTTCTTGAATCGACTAGACTCAAGATTAGTCATAGGATTAGTTCGGTTTGCGAGTTGTTCTCAAAAGATTATCATAGCACTAGTCCATCGGTTGTTGAGACGATTGTTCATTAAGAAGTAGTTGACTGATGAAAAGCATCGTTCGGCTAGTCGAATATTCGATATTCGGTTGGATTGGGCACTAACAAAAGAATTAACAACCGATGGACTAGTGCTATGATAAATAAAGTTGTTCATTTCTTGATCTCCATCTTGATATAGCTTAATGTGAACTTCATCGTCTTCATCATTTCACGAGCTCCTTATTTTGAGTAGCTTCTTGAGTTCATATTCCATCATCCTTAGCTCCATTTTAGCATTTTTACATCTAATCCGTAGCTTGTTACCTACTCTGAATACAAGAAAAAAAGAACAATCATTTTGGCATCATTAAAATACGCATGCATGTGTGCATTATCCAACATATAGAGGGTACGTGGGCATAGGACACACATCACATCGTCCTTGCATCCAGGGTCAGGACCCGGGAAGGACCATAGAATCAACCGGACCCTGTAACGAAGCAAAACCACCGCTAAAAGATCAGGGGATGCAACCAGCATTGAGGGGCAACAACTAGCTGGGCGATAACCCCTATGCACACAACCATGTTGAGATGGGTGATGATCCCAAGATTGTGGGTCAGCAGCACCAAAAATGGTATGGGACAACAACTCTGAGGGGAGATGGTGGCTGCAACATTGAGGAGAGTAGTTTTGGCTTATCGCTAGAGAGTATGATAGGTAGATAAAGGCATACCCATGCTATATAATATGATTCTCTACAATACCAATACCATCTTCCTTGTAAAGCATGATGTTCCACGTGAAGCCTTTTTCAGTTCCATAAGGCTCTTGTACAGTAGATGAAGTCACTAATGTGTTGTAGCCCATGAAAATACTATAACTAATTTAATAAATTTTCATGGGATTAATATATAATTACCATTAATTATGGATATGGTCATGTGATGATATAGGCTAATGAAGGCTGCCTATTTTTTTCATGTATATGATTAATAAGTGGCATAATAAATGAGATTTTTATGGCCATTTTTATCATTTTGTTATTTCTGTTTTACTATGACGGAGCTTGTTGATCTTATTTATGACTATGCCTGTTGTACTTGTTTGCATGGATGCATGCTTTTATTGATCTCGTATTGGTGAAAACTCCCTTTTTTAATTAGAGTTGGTAACAATTTCTTAATGCCTCTGTTAGCCTTCATGATCACATAGGATAGTATTTATTTTTAGTTATGTTTGACTACCATGAAAGCACTACCAATTTATTCGAGAATTGGAAAATGACCGTAGTTATTTGCTTCTTATTTACTAGAGATTGTTGATCTCATTTATTGGAATATCTAGTGCCTTTAGGGTATTACTTAGTGCCTTTATTTTCATGAATGCATGATTTTATACTCTGTGATGTATAAAATACGATGTTAGTGATTAATTATTATATGTTTAGAAAATTTAAGGTATTGAAATTGGTTAACATTTTTCGCAGTTCCTGGAGCCTTTGGAGCTTTGCTATCGCTCACTGTGTTCGTGTGGTGATCAACCCATTGCTGATGGAAGTCTCCTTGATTTCCTGCGCCAAGTATCTACTTTTGGTTTGTCTCTAGTAAGGCTTGACATTAGGCAAGAATCCGATAGGCATACAGATGCTATTGATGCTATAACCAATCATCTCGGAATTGGATCTTATCGTGAATGGTCAGAAGAACAGCGTCAAGAATGGCTTTTATCTGAACTTAGAGGAAAGCGTCCTTTGTTTGGTCCAGACCTTCCTAAAACTGAAGAGATTGCAGATGTTTTGGATACATTGCATGTCATATCTGAGCTTCCTTCTGATAATTTTGGAGCCTACATAATATCCATGGCTACTGCCCCATCCGACGTCCTTGCAGTTGAGCTCTTGCAACGTGAATGTCGTGTCAAAAAACCATTGAGAGTTGTACCACTTTTTGAGAAACTTGCAGATCTGGAGGCAGCACCTGCAGCAGTTGCACGACTTTTCTCTGTAGATTGGTATAGAAATAGAATTGATGGAAAACAAGAGGTCATGATTGGCTACTCGGATTCTGGAAAAGATGCTGGCCGGTTGTCGGCAGCATGGCAGTTATTTAAAGCGCAAGAAGAACTTATAAAGGTTGCAAAGCAGTATGGTGTGAAATTGACTATGTTTCATGGTCGAGGAGGGACCGTTGGACGAGGAGGTGGTCCCACACATCTTGCCATATTGTCTCAGCCCCCAGACACTATTCATGGTTCACTTCGTGTGACAGTTCAAGGTGAAGTAATTGAACAGTCATTTGGAGAGGAGCACTTGTGTTTTAGGACACTGCAACGTTTTACTGCAGCTACCTTGGAACACGGAATGCATCCTCCTGTATCCCCTAAGCCAGAATGGAGAACATTAATGGATGAGATGGCTGTGGCTGCAACAGAGGAGTATCGCTCAATTGTTTTCAAGGAACCACGTTTTGTGGAATATTTTCGCCTTGTAAGTTCATTTATTCCTTTTAAAGATATAGACCATTTTTTAATGAAAATTAATTTGCACATGTTGATATCCATTTAAGTGTTTTGTATTTATCTGATTAAATTATGAAAGATGTGTGAATACATCATCAATAACAACAAAGCCTTTTCCCACAATTAAGTATGGTCGGCTAGATGGATTTTCTGCCTCCATTCAAATCTATTTTGGGTCATTCTCGGGCTTAAATCCAAATAACTAAGATCCCCTTGGATAGTCTCATTCCAACATGCCCAAACATATCCTCTGATATTCTAGCAGACTGTGAAAAGGCCACCGAACTATTTTTTGCATTATTGAAACTCATTGTTATTTCATGTTTTAGTTTTCTTAACAATTTATTATGCAGTAAATGTCTCTAATTACCCACCTGCAACTTAAAAGTAAAAGTAATGTTATAAAAATAACAATAGTAATTCTGATGTATTTGGATATGTGAAGGACTGATTTTTGGTAGAAGGTGATGCTTTTAATCTTCCATGAAGGGAAACTCTATGTAAATAATGCAATCGGGTAGGTTATAGGTTTTAATGGTGTATTTCATATGGGAAATGTTTATTGTGATAATGATATTTAGGGTTATGACACTTGTTGGTTTTGAACTTTGCCAAAGCCCCTACTTATTTCATAATTACATGGACTGCTAGAAAACCTCTTTACGAATGCTTGTGCTCCAGCTGTGAACCTTTGAGGGTCAAACTATTGAAGATAGGTTGTTCAACAGCAGCTGTTTAGCAGCAGTTGCCTGCTGACTAGGTGATCTCTTGTCCTCCCAGGCAGGCAGTAATCTTCAACTTCAGAGAGCTGAGAAATAGGCAGGAGCAGAATAACAGCAGTCTACACTCTTTGCGACTGGTTGGACATCTCTGCAGATAGTTCAGAACTCTATGAATGGGCAGAGATCAAGAAGCAGCAACAAGGAGAGAAGATGGAAACTACCTCCTCTGGCTTGATAGACACATTCATCAGGTCCCTTTACTGGGTTGTGGATGACTTTCTTATTGTCAAGTTAAGTTGCCAGTGCTGAGGAAGGATTGAAGATGGACAAACAGAGACAATAAGAAGAAATAGCATCCTTCTTCGAGAATATGGAGCGGATGTTTCTGACAATGTTCAAGCCAGTGGTGTGAACTGATTTTCCAGCTAGAAAACATGTTCAGTCTCTTCAAGTGACTGAAGTGAAAGATGGGTGGATGGGGTTTGTAGCAGAAATCCAAAAGAAAAGAGGTGGAGTTTCAATCTCATAGTGTTGTTGACTGTAAGGGTAAGCAAATGCAAATTCACTCATGCAAGAAACAACTGAAGCTGCAGCCAGATGTTAGATGTATTACAGTGGTTGCTGCTACGTTGTTTTGAATTGAAGCAACTCTTCGATTCATCTCAACAAGAGCCAATCTTTACTTGGAAAAATTGTTTCTTTGGTTGAATTTGTAGCCGCCAAATGGGCTGATCACAGTCCTAATGCGATAACCAAAATTGTCCTCTTTCAATAAAAAGAACTAAAGGGTAGCAGTCACCAAAGTTGATACCTTTCCACAACAACAACACCAACAACAACAAAGCCTTTTCCCATAATTAAGTAGGGTGTCCTACGTGGATTTTCTGCATCCATTCAGATCAATTTTGGGTTATTCTCGAGCTTAAATCCAAATAACTAAGATCCATTCGACTATTCTTATTCCAACACTTCTTGGGCCTTCCTCGCCCTCTCCTAACCGGCTCAACATCCCAAATCCCGCATCTTCTAACTGGTGCATCAATCGACCTCCTTTGCAAATGACTAAACCATCTTAAGTTGTTTTCTCTCATCTTATCCTCTATCGGAGCTACACCAACTTTCCTTCTAATCGCATCATTTCTAATCCGATCTTTTCATGTATGAGCACACATCCACCTTAGTATTTTCATTTATGCTACTGTCATTCTCTGCACATGTCTATGGTTCATAGACCAACATTTTGATCCATAGAGCATGTCAGGTCTCACAGCTGCTTTGTAATATTTTCCTTTGACTTTCAAACGGATTTTCTTATCACAAAGAATGGTAGAAGAAAAACAGATCCCAAGTATCTAAAAGAATCTTTCTTCTGGATGTTATCATCTCCAATCTTCACTCCTAGTCCTTCATCGTTGTTTCCATCAAATGCGCACTCCATATATTCAGTCTTAGCCCTACTTATACGAACTTCTTTAGTCTCTAAGGCATGTCTTTAAACCTCCAACTTCTCATTTACTCCATCTCTCGTCTCATCAATCAACAAAATATCATTAGCGAACAACATACACCAAGGTATCACATCTTGAATGTGACTAGTCAACTCGTCCATAATTAAAATAAAAAGGAATGGGCTCAAAGCTGAACCTCGATGCAAACCAATGTTGATGTTAAAATAGTTAGTCCTCCTAGACTGGATCCTTACACCAGATGAAGCCCCATCATACATAGCCTTTATAAGGTTAAAGTATAGGACATGTATCTCTTCTCCAATACTCGCCACAATATCTCCTTTGAGATTGAATCGTAAGCCTTCTCCAAATCAATAAAAATCATATGGAGGTCCCTTTTAGTTCTATAAATCTCCATTGTTCTCAACCCTGTCCTCTCAGTCTACCATGGCCTTCCCAACCCCCACATCACCGATATCCTTCTATCCAACCTCTATGTGGATTCCCTTATCCTTGGTTGTGTTATCGAGATCATTTCGACTACTATTGGCTATGTTGTCAGTCGATATCAACCGTGCCATTAGCTTACACCTCCATTGAGGAAGAAGAGAGAAAGCATGACCTCAAATTTCGTAGAAACTCGATCGAATTTCGGTTTCGACAAGTGACCGAAGTCGACATGAAACAATCGACATTTAAGGCCTTGTAATTATCAATAGAAGGACTGGTCACTTATATGGTCGAAATTTCAGCCGAATTTCAATTGAAATTTCGTTTCGTCTTGTCACCAAGATATTGGTTGAAACCGACATTTAAGGCCTTGAGAGAAGGTAGGCGATGAAGAAGAAGATAAGAAGAAATGAATACAATGGAGTTTAATATAGTTAGGGGATTGATTTGTAAATATTTTTATTTCACATTAATCCTTTGACCATTATCCTCAATGGTTGAACACATTGAGGTTAAGGACATGGGTATAAGCATGGTTTTTAAAAACGCGCCTCGAGGCGTTGAGGCGTATGCCTCGAAGCGTTTTTCAAGAAAAAACGTCTCGAGGCGCACACCTCAAGCAACCTCGGTGAGGCGTGCGCCTCAGACATCAAGAGGCGCGCCTCGAGGCGCTGAGGCGTGAGGCGTAAGTGAGGCACTGCCTCAGTCGGAATGTCATGTGCCATGCACGTAATGTTTAATTTTCCTTATTAGACCGTTCACATGCTCCTGAGGTTTTTGCGCCTCCGAGTATTTCCGCTTCTTCGACCTTTGTTGGGAAAAGAGACTTCGTTATTGATTCAGAAAACCCTAGGCTCTCTTATATAGGGAGAGACCTAAAGGGTAAATTACAGAGAGGTCTATATAAAATAAAGAAATAACGATAAACTACATAAAGAGATAATGAAACTACGAACTATCTCTACACTCCCCCTCAAGGTGGAGCATAGATATCTATCATGATCAGCTTCGATGAACATCTTTGAAACGGTCCATTGAGCAGTGGCTTGGTGAATATATCTGCTGTCTGATCTCCCGAGCTCACATGTGCAGTAGATATCAATCCTCTCTTGATCAAGTCCCTCGTGTAATGACAGTCAACTTCAATATGCTTGGTCCTTTCATGGAAAGCTGGATTGTTGGCAATAAACAATGCTGCCTGATTGTCACACTGGAGCTTCATAGGCAGGGGCACAGCTACATGTAGATCTTCTAGTACAGAACGAACCCACATCATCTCCGTGCTGGCTTGAGCCATGGCCCTATATTCAGATTCTGCACTGGACCTTGCCACGACAGTTTGTTTCTTGCTTTTCCAAGAAACCAAAGAGCCTCCAATAAACACTGCAAACCCTGAGGTTGATTTTCGATCCTTAGGACATCCTGCATAGTCTGCATCTGCACACGCTGAGACAGATAAGTCTGTGTCCTTCCTGAATAGTAGCCCTGACCCTGGACAAGACTTCAGATATCTCAGTATCATGTGTATAGCATCCATGTGAACCTGTCTTGGCTGCTCCATAAATTGGCTCACCCTGCTAACAGCAAATGCAATGTCTGGACGAATAATGGTAATGTAGAGGAGTTTTCCCACCATTTCTCTATATCTCCTCTTATCCACTTCATCTGTATCACCATCATACAGCTTCATGCTGGGGTCCATGGGAATACTAGATGGATTGCACCCATCCATGCCAGTCTCAGTCAGGAAGTCTGTAATATACTTCCATTGTGTCATCACCAAGCCTTGTGCATTCCTTGCAAATTCCAACCCCAGAAAATATCTTAGGGTTCCAAGGTCCTTTGTAACGAACTGACTGCCTAGGAATGCTTTCGCCCTCTTAATGCCCTGAACATCATCTCCTGTAACAAGAATATCATCCACATAGACCATAATGACAACCGTACCTGCCGATGACTTCTGGACAAACAATGAGTGATCGGCATTTGACCTCTTGAATCCCTGTTGCTCAATCAGGTTAGACAACTTCTGGAACCATGCTCTGGGACTCTGTTTGAGACCATATATCGCCTTGTGAAGTCTACAGACCATGTGCTTCTCCCCCTCAGCAGTAAACCCAGGTGGCTGCTGCATGTAGACTTCCTCCTGTAGGTCACCGTACAGAAAGGCATTCTTCACATCCAGTTGAAATATGCTCCAATCACGTACCACAGCAACAGATAATAGAATACGAAGTGTGGAGTGCCTCGCCACTGGAGAGAAAGTATCCATGTAATCCACACCGTAGGTTTGTGTAAACCCACGGGCAACCAAGCGTGCTTTGTATCTATCCAACGTGCCATCTGCATGATATTTGACTGTGAAGACCCATTTACAGCTCACAATGGATGCATCAGAAGGTGCAGGAACCAAAGACCAAGTGCCACGAGACTGTAGGGCCCTCATTTCGTCCTCCATTGCTAATCTCCAGCATTCATTCTGTAAGGCTTCCTGGTATGTCCGTGGTATATCCACGGAAGACAAGGCTGTGGCAAATCTCTGAAAATCCCTAGTGAGACGGTGAAAGGAAACCTGTGAAGCGAAAGGATACGAGGTACATTGCCTCCTTTGCTTCCGAATAGCAATCGGAACATCAAGATCATCATCTGTTGTACTGGATGGGCTAGTGTCTGCCTGTACTGAAGGATCCTGCACATGTACCAAATCTGACCCGTCAGTAGTAATGCCATCTGAACATACCTGAGGTGTGATGATCGTCTGGAGCGTAGTCTGAGCAGGACCCGACCGACGTGTATAGAACATAGGTAATGGTGATATGATGGGCCGTGGAATGGGTGGAGGTGGAGGAGGTGGTGGGGGTGGTGGAGGTGGTGCTGGCGTGGACACAGGGGACGACTCAGGTGTACTCAATGTAGGTGGTGGAGGAACATAGATATCATCAGTGGTAGTGGATGGTACCATTCTGTCACCTGCAGGAGAGAAATACATGACAGACTCAAAGAAAGTGACATCAACACTCACAAAGTACCTCTTAGTTGCAGGATCATAACACCGGTAGCCCTTCTGAGTTCTGGAATAACCAACAAAGACACACTTGACTGCTCTAGGAGAGAGTTTGTCAAGTCCGGGAGATAGACGATGCACAAAAGCGACAGTACCAAAGACACGTGGAGTTAGTGAAAATAACTTCTTATCTGGAAAAATAATGGACATAGGTATCTTTTCACCAAGGACTGAGGTTGGCATTCGGTTGACCAGATAACAAGCAGTAAGAACAGCATCGCCCCAGAAAGAAATAGGGGCACAACTCTGAATCAACAATGTACGAGTAATATCTAAGAGATGGCGATGCTTCCTTTCCGCGACACCATTTTGTTGTGAGGTATATGCACAAGTGGTTTGGTGAATAATGCCCTTTGATGACAGGAATTGTGAAAGTAAGCGTGTACAAAATTCAAGGGCATTATCGGTCCGAACATATTTGACATTTGCAGAAAAGACATTGAACACTTCATTAATCAAGTTCTTGATCACATTTCCTGCTTCAGATTTATTTTTCAAAAGAAAGACCCATGACACACGAGAGAAATCATCCACTACCACAAGATAAAACCTGTGTCCCTGATGATCGGGAACACGACTTGGACCCCATATATCTATATGTAACAACTCAAAAGGGGAGCTACTGCTCCGACTCAGACAACGTGGGAAGCTCGACCCGGTGATGCTTTCCCAACTGACACGCTTCACACTGAAACGAAGAACTAGGAGAGATCTGAGGCAGAAGATGGCGCATTTTTTGAAGTGGAAGGTGACCAAATCGGAGGTGCCAAATGTACGGAGAGACTGGTCCAGCAGAATGAGAGGAGACGCCAGCATATGAATCCCGGACCAGCCGATACAAACCATTCTGCTCAGAGCCACAGCCAATCACCTTGCCCGTGAGTATGTCCTGAAAAATGAGAGAAGACGGGTCAAATATGGCACGACAATTCAAATCCTTCGTAATCTGACTAATAGATAGCAAATTCATTGAGAACTCAGGAGCATGCAGAACATTCTGTAATTGCAAAGTGGAGGACAGGAAAACCTCCCCCTGTCCAACAAGGGGCGAATGGGTACCATCTGCTATCTGCACTGAACGACTAGGAGGAATGTCCCTGTAGGCCTGTAATCTACCTCTATCTCGGCAGAGATGATGTGTGGCTCCGGAATCAATAATCCAGTCAGATATATCATGAGATGTAGTAGATCTACCTGAGGAGCTTGCGGCTGCGGAAGAACTGGCAGAGGCAGTGGCAGCAATATCTGAGGAGCCACCAGACGAATCACCAGAAGCATGTGGCATAATATCTCGGAGACGGGCCACAAGTTCGTCAAATCGACTATCTGCAGTAGAAGTCAGTGGAGACTGAGAGTGCTCTGCAATACGTGCTGATGCTGGAAATCCATGCTTCGAATAACACGTCTCCTCCGAGTGTCCTGTGCGGTGACAATAGGAGCATGTCTGACTAAAGCGACCACCCCTCCCCTGGGGTCCACGGCCACGTCCACGACCACAGCCAGATGGTGGTCCACCTCTCCCACGCGAGACTACCATCGCTGAAGGAGGTGGAGTAGAAGAGCTGGAGGAAACTGGAATGCGGCTAAGTCGTCTGTAAACATCCTCAACTGGAGGAATAACTGCATCAGCGAGAATCTGAGATCGAGCTGCATCGTACTCAGGGTCAAGGACCGCAAGTAGAACACCAACCATGGTGGCGTTTCGAAACGCCTTCTGCTGCTCAGGAGTTGCAGTCAGAGGGATGATACTGTATAACTTCTCGAACATCCCTCTTAGGGATGTATAAAGAGAATGGAGAGGTCTGCCACTCTGCTTCATTGTGAATATGTCGTGCTGAAGCTGCAACATCTTCGTCTCATTTCGCACCTGCGAATATGTGGCGGCAAGAATGTCCCACATTGCCTTAGCAGTGGGCTGATGGAGGACGTCGTTGGCAATCTCCATCGTCAAGGTACCGGACAACCAGACCTTTGCATAGGAATCATCAGCCTCCCATGAGGCATAGATCCCAGTCTTCTCTGCGGGCTCATCCTCGGTAAGAATGTGTTTCTTACCATTCGACTTCATAAGGCTCATGAACTGCATAGCCCAGAGCTCATAGTTAGACCCGTCCATCTTGACTATTGGCGCAGGACCTTTGAATGCGTCGGTGGAGGGCATATCAACTTTTGATTCTGACATACTGCCGTTTGGAGAAGAACTAGGATATGTAGACGTGATGCTGAATGTCTACAACAACTGCATCGGATTTGAGTGCATATGTAGACGCTACACACTCAAATCCATAGAACGGACGAGGAAGGAACTAGGGCACGCCTTACAAGGGGCTGACAGCCCTTTTTAGCGGCTGGGAGCCGCTTGGAGACCTTGCGCGGGTGGCTGTTCACGCACCCGGAGGGTCGGCAGCGGCAGATGGTGGTTCCGCCGGGTGGCTGGAGCCGCAGGGGGGGCTGGGATCCCCTCCGGCGGCTGGCTGGGGGCTGGGATCTCCCCTGGCGGCGGGCTGGCTGGAGCCGCTGGGGGTGGGGAAGGCGCTGGGGCTGGCTGAGATCGCCGGCGATGGAGGGCTGGGTCCTCCGGAGAGAGAGGCGGCGGCGGCGTGTGCTAGAGATAGAGAGAGGCGACGATGATTCCGAGAAGAGGGAGGCAGGTGGGGAAGGGGCAGCGGGGGGGGGGGGGGGTGGAGAGCCCTGGGGTGGCTCTGATACCATGTTGGGAAAAGAGACTTCGTTATTGATTCAGAAAACCCTAGGCTCTCTTATATAGGGAGAGACCTAAAGGGTAAATTACAGAGAGGTCTATATAAAATAAAGAAATAACGATAAACTACATAAAGAGATAATGAAACTACGAACTATCTCTACAACCTTCATTTGGTGCTACATTGCATGCTCCATCGCTCGGAGCTCCATCGTCTCCTGGCCCTGCTCCATCGTTCGAAGCTCCATCGTGTTCTGGACCTGCTTCATCGCTCGATGTTCCATCGCTTCAAGAGGAACACATCACTCGGCGCAATCCTCAGGTTCCATCTCTTTTGATGACTCTCGCATCTTTAAATTTGAAATTATTTATGCTATTTTATAGATCTTGATTGATCCCAGGCCGCCCCTTTCGATTTCCTTGCAAACATGCTCTCTCCAACGCCTATAGCCCACACCCATGTCGCTTCCCAATCTGCTCCTCCCGATTACTTATCTTTAAATTCCCAAGAGTCTTTATGAACTCTATTATTCGGATGCTTCTTTTATGAAATTGGGAATCCTTGCATTTGGTATCTTTGAATTGTAAATACTGTTCATATACTGGGATATTCTGAATAATTTTGTTCTTTCCTAGATCGGTTTTATATCTAGCTTCTGTTAAATATTCTGGACACAATCTTTCCAGGTTCTTACAGAGTCCAAAAATTCTCTTGGCAAACAGTACAAGAAAATGTTTAGCATGAACAACGTAAACTTTTAAGCCTTGTGTCATGTAACATGTTTATATGACAATTTTGATAGACGTTAAATAGTAAAGAAATAGTTAACACATAATTTTGTCCTAATACTTATATGAGATGCATCTCCTGACAGGAGACATTGGGTTGTCAAGAAAGCCTTTCAATTTTTAGAGGGAAAAGTATGTGTTGTCATGAAGATAGCAAGGATTTCCAGTTCAAGTTAGAGTATTATGAAATATGTGTAGTTAATGTTGTTCACACAAATTATTTCTTTAGAAACCAACTATTTATGATTATGATTCATGAATTATGATTTATGATTAACATTTCAGAAATGGCACCAAAAGCTAGGAGCTTTGGGAAAGAAAGATCCGATCCTGCATGGAAATATGGCATAGAGGTTGAGCTAGAAGGTGACAAAAAATTGAGAGGATACAAGTACCTGAAGTGCACATTTTGTGGACAGACTATCACAGGTGGCGTTGCTAGATTTAAAGAGCATTTGGTCAAGAGCCGCAAGAATGTTAGAAGTTGTCCAAGTGTGCCGATTGAAGTTGAGAATGAGATGAAGGATTTCTTATCCAAGAAGGAACAAGCAAGGGGATTATATGAAGAGATGGAAGAAGTTCGTCGAGTGGGAGCATATACAGTTCATGGATCATCTGGGTTTGACGAGCATGTGCCCACGGGATCTAGCGGTGCACAACAAGTTAGAGGTCCTATGGATCTTTTTGTGAGTGGAGGTGCATGCGAAGGTGGAAGTGGCAAACCAGGAATTGGGTCTGGGAGTGCCCAAGGTCCTTCCAAACAAGTAACTTTGAATGCTTCGTGGAAAAAAGAAGAAAGAAGGAGGGTTTGCAAAAGCGTTGGGAGATTCTTTATTGAAAATACATTACCTTTTAATGTGGCCAATAGCCCTTCATATTGGACAATGTTTCAAGAAGTTGGAAACTTTGGGAGGGGATTTAAACCCCCAAGCATGCATGAGTTACGCACTTGGATATTGAGGGAAGAAGTGGAGACTGTAAAGGCGATGATGAATGATGTCAAGGCATTATGTCTGATGGTTGGACGGATACCAAAGGTCGTACAATGATCAATTTTTTGGTCAACAACCCAAGGAGAACTTGGTTCCTAAAATCTATTGATGCATCCGAACAAGTAAAAAATGCAGAATTTCTTTTCAAGTTGTTAGATGATGTTGTTGAGGAAGTTGGTGAAAAAAATGTAGTACAAGTAATCACTGACAATGCAGCAACATATAAAGCAGCATGAGAGATGTTGATGAAGAAGAGGGAACACTTGTATTGGACTCCACGTGCAGCTCAATGTATAGATCTTATGTTGGAGGACATCTTGAAATTGCCTTTACATGATTCTGTATTCAAGATGGCAAAGCAAATCATCAACTTCATCTACAACCATGCATGGGTGTTGGCTATGGTGAGGAATCGTGTAGGCGGAGATTTAGTACGACCCGCCGTCACTCGTTTTGCTATGGCTTTCCTCACCTTGCAAAGATTACTCATGGTAAAGGATCATCTTGAGTCATTTTCACCTCAAAACGGTGGAAATGTAGTTCTTACTCATCCAAGGATAATGGCAAGAGTGTCCAAAATATTATTTTAAAGACTAAATCTTTTTGGCCCGGTGTTGCTTATGTGATCCGAACGCCGAAGCCATTGGTGATGATGTTGAGAAGGGTCGATTTTGAGAAGTATCCTCCAATGGGATTTATTTATGAAGCCATGGATAGGGCAAAGGAGGAAATCGCTCGAAATTTACGCAATAATGAAGAAACATACAAGCAACTTTGGGACATTGTTGATAAGAGACGGGATAAACAACTTCATACACATTTGCATGCTTCTGCTTACTTCCTTAATCCACAATGTCAGTATGAACCAACATACAATAATGATTATGAGGTCAAAGTTGGATGGTACTCTTGCCTACAAAGGATGATCTTAGATAGGGAAGAGAGAGAAAATTGACTTGCAGTCTGATGCATTTGTTAATGCAAAAAGCTTGTTTGGTTGGGCAAATGCTATTGACACAAGGAAGAAGAGAAGTCCCGGTATGAAATCAATTTTAATTTAGGCTTTCAATTAGCTTTATTTATATTTCTCTTTTTAGATATGTTATGTCGTCATTTATTAACAAATTGCAGCAGATTGGTGGTGGGCATTTGGACCTGAGACACCTGAATGGATGAGGTTTGTTATACGGATTTTGAGTTTAACTTGCAGTGCATCGGGATGTGAACAAAATTGGAGTTCATTCAATCACGTGAGAATTTAATTTTTAAGCTGGTAGAGATCGATGAATAACCATAGTTCTAGCACATTATATTTATAATGTAATGAACTTTTAATGTGCAGGTGCATACTAAAAGAAGAAACAAATCGAAGCAAGAGAAGCTCAATGACTTGGTTTTTTGTATGTTTAATTTGAGATTGAAGCAAAGGGAAGTAAGAAAGAAGACATTAGAGGATCCCCTCTGTTTGGAAGATATGGACTCAGATGATGAATGGATATCTGAGTTCCACCTAGGCACGAGTGAAGTTGAGGCTTTTCACGAGCTCGATGCAAATCTTACTCTTGAGGATGAAATAGTGGATATTGAGGAACAAGATGGAGAACGACCAACGAAGAAGAAGCAGCGTAAGGGTAAAGGTAGGACTAAGATATATATTATCGTTAAGATTATATCAAAATATATAATACTTGAAATCTATGAAACCTTGGTTTTTTATAGGAAAAAGTATTGATATTGATGAAGATGACATCCAAGCTAATGAGGAACTCACCGACGACGATATGATGAGGCACACATCAACTATATGGATGATTCATTGGAGGATCCAATTAGCAGCAGTGAAAGTGGCGATGATATCAATGTTTAGAGATGCAATGATTGTTTATGTTCAAAACTTGCTTTGTTAACATTTTTATGTATTTTGCTGGTCAATATGTATGTTTTGAACTTTTATCGTTATTGTTGTTGACTTTCTTGTGTTTAGAACTTTTATCATGTGGACTTGGTGTTTGAAACTTGGAATTAGCCTTGCAATGTGATTGTGTTAGTTTTTTATCATAATTATTTGATATTCTATGACTTAAAATATAATTATGATTAATTAGCATGTTTTATGATAATTTTTTCTTCATGGAGTGAGGCTTACGCCTCGATACGCCTCGAGGCTTACGCCTCGAGACGATTCTAGGAAAACGCCTCGATACGCCTCGCATTTTTAAAAATCTTGGGTATAAGTATTAATAGAGAGGTTTTTCTTGGGGTTGCCATGTAATTATGAAATATGTACAAGCACAGTTTTTGGTCAAGTTCATGCGTAGAAATCCATAATATTTATCTGTATGCATACATTCTGGAAATTTATTATTGGTCATCTTCATTACATAAATTCAGGTCAACTTTTTTTTGTATTGATAATAGTAAGTTTTTCTTCTTGCTACTCATGCATATAAAGCTTTTGATGTACAATTTTTATTTTTTAGGTAGTGAAATGCTCCAATTTTATTGAGAGGTGAAATGCTCCATTTTTTTTTAAATCGTATTTTACTTGTTTTCAGGCTACACCTGAGATGGAGTACGGTCGGATGAACATAGGAAGCCGACCATCAAAAAGGAAGCCTAGTGGGGGTATAGAATCTTTGCGTGCAATTCCATGGATCTTTGCATGGACACAAACTAGATTTCATCTCCCTGTTTGGCTTGGATTTGGTGCTGCTTTTAAGCATGTCATGGAAAAGGATATAAGAAATGTTCACGTGCTACAAGAGATGTACAATGAGTGGCCATTTTTCAGAGTGACCATTGACTTGGTTGAAATGGTTTTTGCCAAGGGTGATCCAAGTATTGCATCTTTATATGACAAGTTGCTGGTTTCAAGTGATTTATGGTCATTCGGAGAACACCTTAGGGAAAAATATATAGAAGCGAAAAACCTTCTCCTCCAGGTATAGTTTCCATCTTATTGTGGATTGTTACATGTTTTGTTTGAAAATCTGGAATCCTGTATTGTTCAGATCAATACCCTATTTTTTCGTGGATTCATTTTGTTTTTTGTTTTGTTTTTGGCGAGGGGCTTGTTTAACTACACTCATCTTTATGTTGACAGCTTAGAACTTCCGTTTTCCTGATTTTTCATCAGGGAAAAGTGGAAATTTATGAAAAAAAACTCGTGCTAGTTTTGTTTTTTTAATAATGCACAAAAGTTGTGGAGGTATTCTCAGGAATCACATTATTCAATTAGTTGGCAAACGTTTTAAAAGGGAGGTCTGGGTTTCAAGTTTCCCTGTAAACACTTGATACTCTAAATAATACATCAGATCAACAAGCTCAATGGGTTCAAATGCCAATAGCTTTCTTTTAGTTACGTACTAAGCCAGAAAGTTCTCTAAATTAAAAACCCTTTTTGTTTGTAATTGAGAAACAATCAATTATTCATATGCTCTCATTTTCATTTAATTGTTTCATCATTTGGCAAGTCTTGAAATCATAGTTTGTAACTCTAGCATGTTTGCTTAAACTTTTATCCATTAATATCAATTGAATTCGAAGGAGTAACGCATGGAATAAAGTTTAAAGATAAATAAGAGCGTGTTTCCTATATACATTTTGATGGAGAAAACCCCGCTTGCATTGTTACAATTAATGGTGATATCCTCCATAGGAAAAAGGCACAATACTGAGTGTTTGAAAGTGATTTTTCACTTAACTGTTCAGGTTGCAGGCCATAAGGATTTACTCGAAGGGGATCCCTATCTCAAACAGAGACTGCGCCTTCGAGACTCGTACATCACGACGCTTAATGTTTGCCAAGCCTACACTCTGAAGAGGATACGAGACCCCGGTTTTAATGTAAAGGTAAGGCCCCACTTGTCAAAGGAGATAGTGTCCAGCAAATCTGCCGCGGAATTGGTGAAGTTGAACCCCGAGAGTGAGTACGCTCCAGGGTTGGAGGACACGCTAATCCTGACGATGAAGGGTATAGCAGCTGGCATGCAGAACACAGGTTGAGTTGACCTGTTGCAGCTGCTTATGCTTTCTATGAGCCTGTATTTTTTAAAACCTCCGAGCAGTTGCTATGTATACTTGTCATTGGTTGTGTGGCTGCCCGTAGCAACTTAATCTGGATGTGGGCCGGAGCTGTCTTCTTTCTTTTTATTTTTCATAGTCTGAACTGTGTTTTGTAGCAAGTAAAAGTTGCGTGGACCTTCCCTTTGAGCTTCTTCAACGAGGCTTCTCTGAAAGAGATTTACGGAGGGTTACCCGTCTATAGATCTCGTCGTCCTGCTATTATTCTTTCCTGCGAATCTGTTTCTTCCTGCAGCGCTTTGTCGAACTTTAATTTTCGCGGCTGTTCTGGACTCGTTTATCTGAGGGATTGACTTTGTTTTTGCTGTGGCGTTGGGTTGGTGGAACAAGTGATGGAGGAAGGGTGGAATGAATGATATTTTTCCGTTTTCTCCGTTTGGTTGAATAAGAGATAAGGGATAAAACATAGTCAGTGTTGTTTTGTTGGTTCTAATAGCAGTTTCTGTTTTATATATTCTTCACACCTAAGCAAATTATAATATTTAGAAAATTCAATACAATGGATGCGGATTTAGACATACCCGCAATTAT
This sequence comes from Ottelia alismoides, assembly GCA_037367405.1. Lineage (NCBI taxonomy): Eukaryota > Viridiplantae > Streptophyta > Magnoliopsida > Alismatales > Hydrocharitaceae > Ottelia > Ottelia alismoides. The sequence goes on along the minus strand of JAZKJV010000720.1, from coordinate 2,237,938 downwards.
AAAAATTGCAGAGGATGTAGGGCCAAATCACGATCTAATAAACATTGATAATTTTTTCCTGAGTTAAGTTCTCTGGAGATTAGAGTAGTATATCGCTTGTTTCATCATGGAAACCATTACAAAGTTATCAGCAGCTTCGTTGAGCCTGCTTCTTTAGACTCCCCCACACAGAAATGTTTTGCAGCTAGGCATAATAAATCGTGTTAATGACCATTGATATTACCTCTAAGCATCCGTTCAATTCTTTAATGAATCGTGAAAGTCCATGCAATTTGCTAGCAGATAATAATCAAAGTTATATAGGTTTGTACAAAATCACTGAACTCGAGGATAATGAATAATCCATGTACAAATTAAAATAGATATCGTCATGGATACGCAGACAGATACCGGTCATCACTTTAATTAATACATATGCAGGGAAATCAAGATTTTGAATATGTTTAGCATGCATAGTCATTGAATCATCCATCAACTGCATTGGAGAGAACGCAATTTGAAAGCAACCCACCTGTGAGCAATAGGCCATTCGGTCCCTCTCCATTAATTATTATTGTTCTTTGAACTTGATAAGATCTACTTTCTCCATCTCCGAGCTCCAGAACTTGTAAGACATTTCATTAGCCATGGATGCCTCCACAATCCACGATTATGTAGCAAATCTTCGTTCTTGCCGTCTACGCAGATGATAGCGACGTTACGATTTTATATATGTCAAAATCATTAACCACTCACATGCAAACAGACAACGATATCCGCGTATCCAATTCACCACCATATTTGTTTTATTCATATTTTGACATCCGTCTCCGTATCTATTTTAAAATAAAGAGGGAAATTGATATCACCTTGATATCCATAAATATCTGTATCCATATATTTATATCCATTTTTGTATATAAATATAGTTGCAAATTTATTCTTAGGCATATTCAACATAATTGTGTACCTTCTTTCCACATATTTGATATAATTATTATGATACAAACACATTTGATGTATTAATATCGTGTGTATTCCATTCGATACATGTATATTTAAGCTAATATATATGGCATTTCTAATATTACTCGTATACCATCAATATTTGTTTTTTAAAGGATATAGTGACATGATTTCAATATCTGTTTCTGCGTCCACATTCGTATTTAAAAATAGATAATGATATGATAATACATGTATCTGTATCCGTATCCGTCCTTTTGTAGCCATGCTCACAGTTATAAACAATACATAGTAACGTAATGCCATTACTTCTCTTGCGCATGTATAATAAAAACGGTCTTCCGGATCCTCACACTTGTTTCCTCGTTGGAGTACAAATGTGATATTTATGATTTGTATTATTATAGGGAATTGAAATGCATATGTAGTACAATAAAACGATCGAAACGATGATACATAGCGACTATGGGAAAACTCAACTTGCAATCCTTATCAAATAAACCAAACTGTAATTATATAATATCTTCCTCCCTCACAAAAATACTATTGTTTGTTAGTAATGTAACCATGCACTACTAAGAGAACTTGTTTAGGGAAGGAATAAAATCGGCAATAGTCAAGACATTTGAATCTTGCTTTCGAAATTCCAAACGTGCGTTCCACACAGCTTCGAAAATATGAATGGCAATGATTGAATTGTAGAACTCCTATAGATAATGTAAAATCTCTGCACTTTATACAAAATTACGGTAAATTAATAAAATTATAGCTTGCTCCAAGACAAGGGGTGATGGATGTGTGATCAGGAATTGTGTAACCATACCCAAATAGAAAATTTTGTCCTACTGGCATGCTGAAGTTTCCATTCTCCACTACAAGAAAACACGTTTTAGGTGACGGATCTATGGTGACGGATTTATGGTTTCAGGCGACAGATTCAAGCATGGTGACTGCTTTTCTGTTAGCGCATAGCTGGCACCAAAACCAACGTCACCAAGGACTTTGGTGACAGAAAATCTGTCACCATAGTATTATGCAACTGTCACCAAAAAATTATTTCATATGAAACATTTTAACAAGCAAATTGGCATCATCTGCTGTTAAGAGTTGGCAGGGGTATTTCAATACATCACTTCAGAGCAATTAAAAGACATTCCATAAGAGACAATTGATATAAAAAAGTAATCATGTAAGCAAATGGTACATTGAACCATCACTTTCTAAAAAATTAATCATGTACAATACAAAGATGTGTGGAAATAGTACATTGAACCATTACTTTCTAACTAGATGGTGAGAACATCAAAATTGAAACAGAAATGGGTATTCTATCCATCTTCAAACTAGACTTTGTAAGCATCAACTATAACCTCTGATAACCACTCATCAGAGAAACGATCTGCATGAAAAATCAAGATCTTCAACCATCTAATCAATAGCATCGTCAACCAAAACAGGGCTTTTATACAAAATAATATCACTACAATTAATACTGGTAAGAGTATTCATTGATTTTAATAAACAACAAAAGGCGCCTGAAACAATGAGCATCTTTAAACCTCTGTCAAAGGTCGATCTCCAAATGGGGGGAAGAAATAAAAGCACTGAATGGATGTGTCGATAGCTCTCCGAGATGTACTCCGGTGCCCATGTTTATCTGTCCGACCAAATCAAAATAGATAGTATTACACAACAGTAGAGTGTGATATGATTATGAGAAGATCATGGAGTTGACTTACAAGGTTGTGTTTATCTATAAATGCGAAAAATGCATCGAACAGTCGCATAAGAACATGTGTTGCCTTATTCTTCGCAGCTGTAAACATATGATGTTATCTCTGTTTTTCTTATCTGTAAAAAAAGAATGATAATCTTGATCATGAAATGAGTAATACGGCAATGATATTAAAAGAATAAAGCCTGATATCAGAGATAGAACTGACAGTAGCCTTCACATATAACTTCTCGCAAGGAAGCTTTGGATTTACATCATTAAATCCAATGATGATGTGTTCAAATATTTCGAGCAACAGAAAATACATAAGTACAAAAGGAAGGAATATTAAAAGGTTGCACAATGATAGCATGCTCGAATATTGATCAGATATATTAAATAGAGATGTAGAATGAATAAAATACTTGTGGAGATGGCTCATTGTTTGCTGCTTGATGTCAAGCTTTCAAAAAAATTCTGAGCATACATAGTTTCCACCAATGTTTTGAAAATCAAATTGAACTTCAGCAATACAAAATAAAACAAAAATCTAACCAATTCAATTTCACAATTGGTGTAGAGCCAAATTAAAGACTTTTATCTTCTTAATGCTCTATAGTTCAAACACATGCCCTTGAAATATAATTTTAACATGAGTATTTGATACCCATGATTTATTGCACGGCTCTTTAATTAAATTTATAAAACTAACATCAAGTAAATCACAAACTTTAAAGAAATAAAAGACATCTTTACATCCAAAATCACCTAGTAGAAATGCGGCACTTAGGGAAACCTCTGGAGAAAGCACTACTCTTCCTGCAACAAGGAACAATTTTTGCTTTTATAAATATAATAAAGAATGCACAATAAAAGATGCAACATACATACAAAGGCATGCATGCTAAGAGATACAAGATACTCCTCCTATGAAACAGTTTGCATTTCTTTGAGATCTCTTGAATAATCACATCTTGAAAAAATCAAGTTAAGAATATAGTACAATATACTTCAAGTTTAAAATCAAGCGTACAAATATTAGTGCATTAGTCTCCAAACATACATCAACAACTAGACATGTATTGACCACTAAACAGGGTTAACATGAAATAATAAATCATACATCACCAGCGCATATTGGATGAAAAGATGAGATCAAGAGATATAGTAAGAAAAAGACATTAAAGAAAAAATTCAGTATTCAATAGGACAGTAAATGGTTTCAAAAGTAGATCATTACAAATATATATTATAGCTAACAAAGCTTATATCATATGTTCTAATTGATCACATGTTCTGACAAATTAGTATTTCGTTCCACCTGTTCATAACAAGAAAATGTCAAAAAATCTATTGTTATAACCAAAAAAAGATAGGAAGTGAATTCGAGTGTCTATACATGTTCCTCAAATATTCTACACATATTGTTATAACCAAGAAAAGGTCAAAATCAGCATCTTCCATGTGACTTCAGATCTCATCGACGTCTCTTAATGCCATGAAGTTACATGTTATTAAAAAAAGCAAGAAATTATGAATGAAAAAAAAAACATGAAATTAATATTAGAAGATATTAAACTCAATAAAGAAAGTTTTACCTTTTCTCATGTTATTTATTGCCTTCATTCTTAAAAATCAAGCTTCATTTCGACTCTACAATATATAAAATGGAAAAAGTGTGAATGCAAAAAGAGTTCAAACAAAAATGAAGAGATATATTGGTTGGCAACTGTAATAACAGAGAATGTGATGAGCGTTGCGTCGGATTTGATACTTGAAAAATCCTACTTGGATCACTAATAGATTGCGAGCCTATAAATAAAAAATGAACAATTAAAACTTAGAAACCATACAATATATTCCTTGGCTTAGCATATAATAAAATTTTATAAAAAGAGCATGTTGAGGGTATGATCTGAACTGTGAACTGTAAAGAACATGCCACTCCCTTCTACCATGCCAGGCAATCCAAGCCATCAACCATGCCACCCTTCTACCATGCCAGCCAAGCCACCTATTTAATAATTATGTCTACTCCCTAGGTTCCCATATAGTATTTTTTCTTGAAACTCCTGAAACATGATGGACAACTTATCCATGTGACTTCGAGATGCTAATTCTTATTTATGCATTTCTCCATGGTCATCCCTTCCATTGGAATCACTTCTTTCCATCCTGACCATCACAACGCTATTCCTAGGCATTCTTGTTGCCTACATCTTTTACCACTATGCTCCCCCAACGAGGATCATCAAAAGATCACCAAGGTAAAGATCTTTGGTGTTGAGATAATCAGTAGGCATTCTACCGATGATGTTGTTAGTAAAAGTACAACCATCAGAATATTTGGATCCACATATATATTCCTTCAAGTGAAAGTCTCACAACTAATTTGCTTGAGATTTGACATACTTATATATGAGAGTCGCATCATCTCATCTCACCTACATGTGGAGGCCATATTACGAAGCAGCATCTTACTTACATCTGGCAGACATGTCACGGACCAGATGCTCAATCTCATTCCCATAGATCTGTGGAGAAAATATGAGCAATTGAAATCGATCCTAAATAAATTCACAGATGTTCTGAACCCCAGTCGTATGGATCACTGTGCTTTACCATGCATCTGGAGGATCATCAGTTCGACTATTCCTCAATCAGTCGATCTACCAACTAATCATCCATGGAGGAATAAAATCTCGATTTGATCTTGTATTCTAGTCTAACCGATTCAACCCCGGAGTTGCTTACTTTCTTTGGCTCATGATCCATCAAAAACACAACACTCAAGATTAATATTAATTTGTTTTAGAAGTTGAGCATTTCCTCTGCAAATAGATGCCACCTATGCCACAAAGAAGAGAAAATTTATTCCATACATTTGAATAATGCAATATTACTGGATATAATTTCCTCGACTGCTGTTTTTTTTCTGCAAGTCAGATTGGTTTTACCAAATTCCTCCAAGATATTTCAAATTAACGACGGAAAAACCTCTGGATCACGGAAGATAAATTGCTTAACAACAATTCAATTTAATGGTCGATTTGGAGAGCCCAATGTTTCTAATCAAATCTCCATCACAAATTGCATGGAATCATTTTTACAAAATATATAGGTACCTGATCATTTGTGCTTCTTTGGAGGAATTCCTGTAGTCTTTCGTATTCAGAAAACTTATGTGACTTGTCATGTCCGATGCCATGAAATCGAACATAATCTTCTTTTAGAAGTTTAGCGACTCTTGCATATGCTTCTGCCTCAACTTCATCTAAGGCAACATCTGGTTGTTGTGATTGTATCTCTTGAATATTACCTTACATTGTCCTCTGTTAAAAGCTAGAAACAAATTATGAGCTAAAGCATATATAGTATGGAATACTTGCAACTAATATTACTCACCGTCTCTTCAGTATTCGGATACATGATTTTCATCATGTCTAGATCTGATGGTTCTCTGTTATTCTCTTTTTCCTTAAAAATAAAACTTATATTAATAGATAAAAACATATCAATATATGACTCAATAAAACCACTTACAAATTTATCGCATAGTGCATCCAACGAATTCTTTCCACACTTGTGATTTAGAGTCTTGGCATCATCATTCAACTTATTAGTTAATGCCTTAGCCTAAATTAAAAAAGTTTACATTGTTAATATGTTATTCTCAGTAATTGATATACTCTATAAATAAGATTACAAAATACCTTGGTTTCGGCCATCTCCCATTCTTTGATCAAATTTCCGAATTGTGTCATGTCAATGCGAGCATCCTCCATCAGCTTTGCCTTTAGAACATCAGGTTCTCTACGATGCTTCTCCCAAATTCTCTTAACTTCATTTTTCCAATTTCTATGCCGATGATGAATGACATCAGAAATAAAAATGATAGCATTCGGATGACCAGATAAGAAGAAATCCCTCTGCAAAACAATAGATTCACATACAAATATTATGTAATTAAAATGTGTCTTGCTCATGGCATACAACATACCAAGAAAATACAATCTGAAATACAATCTGAAACATATATAGATCCTACTATTAATTCAGATGCACTAGTCTTTTATTCGGCAAAAATATGGCTGATTTCCCATGAACAATTAGCATGACCATATACTTCAATGGTATTTTATAATCAGAACACCTAGTATATGTCCAGGCAGTCAAAATTGTGGGGGATCCATAGCTGAAACATGAGCTGTGCAATAAATTAGGAAGAATAATTATTTGGTTTGATTTGATTGACTCAGTAACTATTCCTTATGATGTTGCCTACAAGTGTACAAACAGTTGGCATAAAATCCTCTGATTTGTTAAGAAACTTCAGCAAATTTTTTGATGAACTGTATGTTGCAGAACTAAACTTTGGATAAATGAGATTTAAGAAGATATATCCGATGATTCCAAGACATATACAATGATACCTTGTTAAATTGCGCAGAGTAGCATGATTATGTAAATGGAAGTATAAGATTAAAGATGCATGTCTTTTATGTTTCAAACAGATGTTTATTTTGCTTATATGGTGTGTGAAATATTTTTCCTTCTCAAGAATCTGTTCTGAGATGCATCTCTATCCATTTGCTAAAAGTAAAAGAATGTTTGCTCCACGGCTTGGCACAATTCAAGCAGGACTGGTTGTGAATATCATTTCATCCGCTATTCAGCTGCAAAATTTATTGAAAGTCATTCTACCAGCTGGAGCTACTGTTGCTTCTAGTTTTAAGCCCTGTCACTAGTAAGAGTATTCGGATGCACTAGTCTTTTATTCGGCAAAAATATGGCTGATTTTCCATGTTCTATCTGTTATAGATTCTGTCTGCACTCCTAACAGGTAACGGGATTAGAAGATCACTAGTAAGATTCTGTCTACAATTTCACAGTAACGGGATTAGAAAAACAAGGCATGAGACACTAAATGGCTCAGAAGATCACAACAGGTAACCATCACACACAATACACGCTTCAGAAAAAACTGGATCATAGAACAGCTATATTTCTCAGCCACTGTTAAGAAGGCATTGAAAGAAAACGAACTGCAGAGCTAACTAGAATATATCGAGCACATACATAAAAGTAATGGAAGTAGAAGAACAATGCAAACGATTAACAGATACATAATTCTGGAGACCGCCTAGCTTCGAGCCGTGGAAAAAAGAGGAAAAACAATTATATACAAATAATCTGACATCAAAGATAACTAATGGCAATTGTGCAAACAACCGGGCAACTTATGGTGAAACAAAAAATACCTTCATGCATTTTTTATTAGAAATCAAAATAAAAATCCAATCAGCGAGATGTGTAACAACTAATGGAAGGTGCGAGGCGAGAGCTCATACCTTTGGTGATCAGCTACTATCTAACAATAGTATATGCGATAAGATGGGACATTTGATCTACCACTGTATAATAAAATATTAATGAAGTCACTAGCATGAGCATATAACTGTATTGAGAACAGAGTAAGGCCAATAATGCAGTCATTATGTGATCCAATAGAAAACAGAACCACTTGTGATACATCTCAGGTTATCAGAAACATGCCCTTCCCATCTATATACATACATATATACATACATACATACATACATACATACATACATACATACATATATATATATATCTTTAGAAGGTGAAGCTCCCACTAGTATTGATATATTCTTAAAATCGTCATCAGCTTAGCCTCATAGCATACCTTTCCCATTCTTATATTAGATTAAATACCACTTTATAAAATCAAAACTCGTTATTTACATCAATTGTATAACAATATGTAATACAAAAAAAAGGCAGAGACAAAGTTTCATGTATTCATGTAATGCTAAAATCCTTACATACCTCTCCTTTCGCCCATCATCCTTGGGCTCGGGCCATCGACCTTCACTTTGTGCTTGCGAACTCGTCTGTTGCACTTCACCTCTATCACCACCCATCGTCAACCCGCAACCCACAGGCCTCTCCCTCCGCCCATCGTCCCCAGCCTCAGCCCATCGACCTCCACTCTCTGCTCCCATCCTCATCCGCTGCATTTCACATCTACCACAACCCATCGTCCGTCTACCACCCACAGTCCTCTCCATCCGTCCATCATACCCAGCCTCCGCCGATCGACCTACGCTATGCTCCCATCCCCGTCCACTGCCCTTTACCTCTACCACCACCTGTCCTAGTGCTCCATCGATCGCCAATCGGCCCCGATCTGCATTCATCACCGGCCCATAGATCACTACTCTCCACAGCCATCCTTGCCCTCCTCACATTGCCTCTTCCATGATCGACCGCCCCTGGCCATCTCTCTCTAGCACGCCCTCCAGCGTCGCCCCCAGCGCTATCCCCAGCACCGCCGCCAGCACCATCGGCAGCACCGCCAAATCCCGCTATCACCATTGCTGAGAAGTGTTGGAAGAAAAATTTCGAGAGAGGGGAGACAAATGGCGGCTAGGGTTTTTCCTGAAAAGGGGGCACGGGTTGTGGGTGTCATTAATAGGGCTTCGGTTTTTTCCTAAAAAGCCCCTCCAAATGAAAGCCCCTCCATATGGCACTTAAGTGACGGGTTTAGATGGCAGATTTCTGTCACATTTATTTCTGTCACTTAAAAACCGTTGCAATAACCATTTTTTGTTGTAGTGTCGAATGGTCTCATTAGCACATTCATGTTGCCCGCAGATCCTTCCCAACACGACATAATATACAAGAACTTGTATTTGAAATTCGTGCACAACATAACATTTGGGGAGATAATCATCTCATGCATTTTTTGAAACTTGGGTGCAAAATGTAATACAACATTAGTTATATTGCTTGTGCCATCTGTGGCCTTATGACATCCTAAACATGTAAAATCTATATTCAAAACAACTAAAATACTAGTTTTGCTATGTTTTTGGTGCGAAGTTGTTCCCTTTAAGTAAGGATGATAAAAACTAGAGTCGGTTTATATGACTAATGATGTTTGATTATTATCATCAGGCAAGCATATCAAATCATTCTGAAGAGACACTATTCACAAAAGGGCATTACTTAGACGCTTTGATATAATATCTTCAAAATGCTAAAAGTGTTATACTATTAGTGACTTAGATTCTGCTAATGACTTTTTTTATCTATTTATTTTGTAGCTTGATTGGCTTTTAAGTAGAAGCTCTTTGATGAGAAGTGTAGAAAAGCCATGAAGCCCACTCAATGCCTAAAGAAATACTAAAAGACTTAGCTCGAAGGCTTATGGCTCAAAAACAATTTACAAAGAGACTAAAAAAATACTCGATTCCAAAAACTCAAGTGAATTAAAGACTTTGGAGGTCAAGGACAAGAAAATAAGATCGATTTGACATATTACATAGTTTTTTGTGTTGCATGATCTTGATCAGCAATCAAACGTAAGCTAGAATCATCTTATCTCAAAATCGATTTTGAGGTATAAGATCGAACACCTTGACACCCTGACCGATCACCATTGCTCGAGCATATTTTAATCATAATCGATCAATTCTTGATTATTGATTTTTTGACATGATCGACTCATTAAGAGGTTTTGCACCGATCTGTTGATCCAACAAGATAACCATCCTTGGGATGATCAATTGTCTCTTAAGCAACAATCAATCCACGATTATATTAAGCGATAAAATATGCTTGAGTCAAAAGTCATAATAACTCTACTAAAAATGTATAAGCGTAAGTAGTCATAGTGTTGAACACTGAACACAAGAGAGGGCAGTGAATTATCCGAATTATTGTTAATTAATAATAATTACCTTTTGTATTTTTATCTTGTTTTTCTTATTTTTATGTGGGTTTTTAATTAAATTTAATTTTTCTGGATTTTTAATTGTTTTATTTTTTGATTTTATATTCTCTTTTTAATTTTGCAAATTTTAAATTTTGATTTCATTTTTAAATCAAGATAATATTTATATAGATAATATAGATGTTATATCTTATATAAGTAATATAAGATATATATATATATATAATATAGATTTATTTGTTTATAAATAAGTTAAAATACAGTAAATACAATGTTTTTATCTTTTTTATATTTTCCTTATTTTTGGTAATTTTTATGTGTTTTTTTCTCATTTTTATGATTTTTAAAGCAATAAAATGTACAAAATAGGGAATGTATTAAATATCTAGACTTGTTTAGAATTTAATAAATATTATAAGTCTAAAATAAACCTGACACTATTTTTAATATATATATATATGCGATAAAGGAAATTTAGAGTAAAAAGAAATATTTTTGGATTTTAATATAATTTTTCTAAATTTTCATAATATTGGGTTTTGTGATTTTTAAATATTTTTGGATTTTTATATTTTTTGTAAATTTTTATAAGATTTTAGGGTTTTGTGATTTTTTACATTTCAAATTTTATATTTTTTGTGATTTTTGGTTATGTGGTATAATATAGTATAATATAGATAAAATTTTTTAGAATTTCTGAAGGTATTTTCGAATTTTTATGGATTTTTAATATTTTGATAGGGAAATAAAGCATGCTTTTGTATTTTTAAAAATAAGAAAATTAAGTTAAATGCCAAATAAAATGTATGCATGAAAAAGCATGATTCCAGGCATCTATCCTAAATTCCCACTATTTTTGGTATAAAGAAAATATTTAATAAAAACAATACACATAAATAAAATAATCAGCAAAAGAGGGACCAATTTACAATTATAATAAACTAAACTTGCCTTTACTAATATATCCAGAAAGTATAGGGCTAATATCAAAAAATATCCATAGTTTTCTCACATGGGGACCACGTGATATGACATGGACATGACCTAATGGCAAATATAAGAAATCTAGAGATCCTGACTACAAATAAACATATTTATTTTACACTTAATATTTACTTTATAGGACTAAACAATAAAAAACGGGAGGACATACTTGAAATATACCCAGGGCCGATTCGTGAGTGGCGCATGCTCTGAATTTTGCGGCTTTGGATTGTCCTCATCACCTCACTTAAAATCTAGCGACGATGGAGGCGCAACATTTCATTCTGATTCAGGGGCATATTAGATTTGGGCATACTCTTCGATCGAACGCCTACGAAGGGCTCATCAAGAATAGGGAAGAAAACATCCATGTTCAAGCTTCGATCGATGATTACTCCTCCATCTAGCCACTTATAAGCTTCTTGATGTGTGCCACAACTTCTTGGAAGTCCTCTACATCTGCAGGTAGGCTCCAATGGGTCCATGCCTCATCGGAGGAGGCTTGGAGGTCTTCCTCTCGAACACGTGGAGTTGATGTTCGTCGATCGATTCCGCTTCTAGGTGGCCCTTATTGAGCTATTGTTGAGCACGAAATTCGAGGACGGAAATTAATTGATGAATAGGTCGATCGTTGCTTTTATCCCCAAAACCCGCGTCAATAAAATACTATTTTTTTATTTTTGCTACTTATTAACCTGTATAGCGGACAGGGTCGAACTCAGGGAGGCTACAATTCCCGAGGGTTATTCAATTAATCGAAAATCAATCAAGAGAAAACAAGAATCTCAAAGGACAACTATCCTTGGTTTTTGTGATTTTTATGATATTTTTATTTTTTTTATTTTTTTATTTCTATTTTTTATATTTTCTGATTTTCAAATTTTTAGTGATTTTGGTTTTTCAAATTTTTTTATTTTAAAAAATAACACGATGCAATATTCACAAGATTAAAAATACGCACACCAACTCTTTTTACAATTTTTCAATTAGTCAAAAATACTCAGAAAAATTCAAAGAAAATATTTTTGAGTTTTAAATGTTTTGAAATGTTTTTAAGAATTTTTGTGGAATTTTCAGATGTTTTTGTATTTTTCTAAAAATCAAACAGTGAGGAAAGAAGAAAATATGCACATCCTGGAGTAATTTGCAATTTAAAAATATTTTAAATGCCTAAAACTCCTGGTAATTATTTTTAAGACAAACTAGAAACTATTTTCTACAAACAGGATCTGAAATCACAATTTTTCGACTTTTGTAGAATTTCTTATGATTTTCAGAAGATTTTTTTATGTTTTTCAATTTTTTGGGTTTTATAAATAATTAATGCGTGAAAAGTGGTCAGAAATTAAAAGACAATGAAATACAATTACTCCATTTTTTTAGAATTTTTGGAACTATTTTCGAATTTTTATGAATTTTCGAATTTCAAGCAAGGAAAAATGAGATGTTTTTGATTTTTTAATAATAATAAATGAAGGCAAAATCCAATGAAAATTTTATGTTAGGAAGAATAGCACATCAAGAGTATAACACAATTTTCTTAAAATTTTTGAAGCATGAGAAACATTTATTTCAATAGAAGATCATGCAAGTTCAATGTTCTGCAGTTTAGGGACCAAAAAGTAAAGATTCAATGTTTTGCATAAAATAAATAATGAAAATAAACCACAGAGAATAATGCGCAATTTACCAAATTATCATGTGTAGTGCACAGGTGCCTTGGAGCTCTGAAAGGGACTTCTTTGAAATTCTTGTGAAACTTGGGGCGCAACTGTAATTTCCCCACTTATTTTTTTTCAAAATCAAAAGGGAGCCCTAGGGCTTCGTATCTTGCAAAAGGGAACCAAGGGGGCACCCGCCGCCCCTTCTTCTTCCACGCAGGGTAGCAGGCCGCCACGCGTACGGCGAAGGAGCAGAGGAGGCAGCCGCGGTGGGGCTTCGGGCGGTGCGGTGGACTGGCGCAGTGGCAGATGGAGGAGGCCGTCTCGGGCGGTGCTGGGAGGACGCGGCAAGGGCGCGAGGTACAGGGTGGTTGCGCAGGCGTCTGGAGGCGGTGGGCCCCGCGCGGTTGGCTGGCGCTTAGAGGACGGCGCGGAGGACGTGCAGGTGGTCGGCGATGGTGCGGCAGCGGGATGAGGCGGCGCGGCTGCCTGGATGGAGGGCGGCGTCAGAGGTCGGCGTGCGTGGGGCGCGTGTTGAAGGGCGCGCACGCCAGAGAACGGTGGAGCGGACCGCGGCAGATGTTTGAGGGGGCCGCAGGTGGCGAGGCTGTTGCGGTGCAGATCAGGCGGGGAGGGGCCGGCGTGGTTCTACCGGAGGATGGTTGCGCGGAGCAGCGGGAACGCTCGCGGGGAGGAGCGCGATGATCGGGCCGGGGCTGTGCACGCGTGTCGACGCGGGGAGGTGCTGGAGGTGCCCGCGCGGGGCAGCGGTCTTCGGTCGGGCGGAGCTGCAGGTCGGGCCGCGGATGTGGAGGGCGCGGCCAGTGGGCCTCCGTCGATGGAGGTGCGGGCGGCGGATTTGACGGCTCGCCACCTGCTGCACTTTTTGTTTGTTTTTTTTCAATATTTTTTTGTTTTCTTATGTAAACAGTGAATAATAAAATATTTTTTTGTTTTTTTATATTGTAAATCTGAAATAATAAATAAAACAGAAAATAAATTTTTTTTGTTGTTTTCTTTTTAATATTCCTGCAAAACAAACGTTAGAGATAAAAAGAAACAAATTTTTTTATCCTGCAATACAAAAGTTAGCAGAATAGAAATAATTTTTTTATAAAATTTTTATTTATTTACATTCGGAAAATGAACGGGGTTCCGTAGGAAATGAAAGAGTCGGATCCGATCTCCGGCCACCGTACGAGGCCGGAGTTGAGAGATCGTGGGAAATAGAATTTGAAGGCAGAGAGATCGAGAAGATGAGATGAAAAATCGTGTCGGTGGCGGATAAAAATTGTGATGAAACTTTTAGATCTAGAGAAAAAAATGACGAGACGAAAATGCGAAAAATAAAACATGATTAAACTAAGATAAAATACGAAGAAAATTTTGGATCTCACCTTAGGAGTGGAAAATGGACCGTGATCACCTCGACAAGGCCGACTCGCTGTCACCGGATGGCTTGGAGGCTAGGCAACTTCCTCGACGAAATTTCTCTCGGAGATCGGGCTCCTCTATCTAAAGAGTGATCAAGTTGGATGAGGGAGAAGGAGCCATATAAATAGAAGAGAGATGAAATTTGAATTTTTGAAGAGATAATGGAGATGAAAATTAAGATGAATTTTTGAATTTTTTTTGGTGGAAGGGAGATAAAATTTGAAAATGAAAAGAAAAGAGAGATAAAACAAATTACAAAATTATCTAATTTTTTGAATTTTCGTCACTTATTTGATTTGAATTAAAAAAATGTTATTTTTTATTTTTTTATAAAGGTTAATTAAAAATAGCAACTATATACATATGTGACACTATATACAAGGATAAATGACAAAATTAGCCTTTTTTGTGTTTTTAGGAATTTATTGTTTTGTTTTTTTTATTTTTATTAAAAAAATCAGTGGGATTAATTTACAATATATACAAATACAATATGCACAAAATACATGGGAAATTGCACAAACCACCCCAGAAAACCGACTTTTCAACCGTAACTCCAACAATTATGAAAATACAGCCATTTTAAAGATAATTTAATTTCGAGTTCAATGGAAATGACATTGATTCAATTTGAGCTCATATGGAGCCGGAATTGGTCTTTCAATTAGTGCTTAGTGGCTTTTTCCAAGTGTGGCTACTTTTATTCTGTACAAGATTTAATTGTGCAATCAATTTTAATAATTAGAACACATTTTTATTTACAACTTTGATTTTGAATGTTAATTGATTTGAAGTTAATTAAGGTACAAATAAATTAGTGTTAGTGATATACAAAATAAAGGAGAACACAAATTTTTTTTTGGATTTTCTGGTTAAGGACCCTATCTCCCCCTACTTTATTCCTGGTCGATCAGGTCAAGTCTTGACCTTCTCTCGGGGTTCGGGTCAGCCTGTATACAGTCTTCCTTTTTTTATTTCTTTTCTTTATTTTTCTTTTTTTTATTTCTTTTCTTTATTTCCTTTCTTTCTTTATTTATTTATTTTAGGTTAAAATTAGTAAGAAATGTACAATATTTATACACAAATGCAAGTTAGTAAGAATATGGAGTTAGCGTTATATGCAGGTGTTTTATAAGGGATTTTAAGCTAAAATAAATGAATAAAGATGACGAATCACAGATTCATCAGCTATATCCTAACAAAAAGCTTGGCGGCTCAACGACAAATGTCCTCATCCAAACATGAAGTTGAATCGTAAGGGGGTGAGGTAAACGATGGGTCTCCAACGATGGCAGCAGAGGGAGAACCCTGATCTTCGCAAGATCAAGGGGGTCAAGGCATAAGGATTTGATGTAGAGGTGATGAGCAAGATGGTGGAGGTGTTGGCGAGTCGAGATAGAGGTGATTTCACGGTGAACAATTGCTGGAGCTTTAAGCTCTGATGAACTTCAATTTAATTTTTATGTAAAATGAAATGAAATCAAACAAAATTAGAACTAGATCTAAGCTAGGGAATAAAATAGAAACTAAAAATCCTAATTTAAACTATTCCTCAATAAGTTTGTACTTGGAAGCGTGAATCTGGCTTGAGATGGTCTCCAACGATGGTAGACCTCTCCTCACCACAAGACTTGGGGGCTCCTTCCCGTCACCAAGGGCACACTCCAGATATTGTTCTTTGGGGTACATGGGAAAGTGTGGGATCAGAAATTAGTAGTAAGGCCTGGAGATATTTTTATAGATAAAGGTGGGGGTGAACTTGGGAAGGGGATTGTGTGCGTATTTAAAGGGATAGGTGGAGGCTATGGGAATGGCAAGGTTGAGGGAGATGGGGCAATCAGAAGTGATGAAGGGATTGAGGGAAAAAGAAGAGTCGAGAAGGTGCAAGAATTATGTGGGTAGCTCTAGGTTTGTGCGGGGAGTGTTTACTGGGCGGGTCAACACTCGCTCACACCTGATTGGTCCACATAGGACCAAGTCAGGATACAAAAGAAAATGAAATTTGTATAAATTAAATAAAAAATAGTGGATGATTTTATTAAATAAAACTTAAATCATGAAAAATATTTCTAATTTTATAAACTATTTTATGGTGATTTTTATTTATTTTTACAACCTTATTTATTAAATGTTAATATTTACATGTTCATATATAGGTATATATATACATGTACATAATATAGTTATAATTTTATTCTATATTTTATATAAATAATATTATATTTACATATTTTATATATTTGTAACATTATTTAATATGTATTTACATATTTTATAGTATTTTTATCATTTTACTTATATGTATAAATAAATATATGTGTATACATTATATGTATACTATACCTGTGTTTTAGGGGTTATTATCTATTTTGGTATTTTTATTTAATTTTCAATTTGTATTTATATTTTTAATGTGTATAATATAATATATACAATTATTTAATAATCTAAAGAGAGAAAAAATATAAATAATAAAATAACAGGTTATATGTACATCAACCCGAGTATAAATAGTACCCCCCAAAAGTTGCCTTTTGTATCCTAAGCCCCGTTTTCATGGAAACCACCTTCAATTGATAGATAATTTAATTTGTAATGCAATGGAGGTGAGATTGATTCACTTTTAGTTCATAAGGAGCAAATATTGATTAATGAAGTTCGGTTTGTGGCTTTTTCATCTGTGTGTACCATGTGTGCTGTGCATGATTTATTGTGGCTACTATTTTCTAATTTTTAATGTATTATTATGTGTAGGTTTCATGTTGAATATTTTATTGATTGAGGTGTGTGTAAGAGTAAATAAAATAGTATAAGTTTGACCTATTTATATAGTATATTATATAGAAAAAGAATAAAGGTTTATGCGTATTTTGTGTAGTGTTTGGCCCTTATCTCCCCATACTTTATTCCCAGTCGACCTAGTTAATTTTTGACTTGGTCTCGAGATTCAGGGGTCAGTCGGTATCTTTGATACTTACTTTATTTTTCTTTTCTTGTATCTTTAATTTTGAGTTTAAATAAAAGTATTTACATGCTAATTATAGATGAAGGTTAATTCTTAATTCATGCAAATTAGTTGTATTTACAGGTATTTTTCTAGTGATTTAAATCCAAAATGGAAGAATAAATGTAGATAAATGACTATTCATTACCCCCTATACTTACCTTTGCTAGTCCCTAGGAAACAACTATTAGAAAAATAAGTGATGCAAAAGGGAAAATAAAGAAAAGAAAAAATAAAGAACTTAGAATGATTATGATTTTAAACTTATCTTCATAAAACCAAAGTTTAGAGCTTAGTAGGACCTTTGGATTGTTAGTTTGTTAGAACCTTATTGAGAATATGATCTAAAACTTAACAACCCTCAAGTTTCACAATCTTATGTTCAATTCGCATTAATAGACATGTCAGAATAAGTCTATTCATACGTAAAACCTTATGACTATGAGTCTCACATGTATAATGTATGTGAAATGTATCTCTTCTCACAGAAATGGAAAGAAATAGTCTTCCTCGGCATGGTAACCCTAATTCCCCAATCTAGTTACTCTTTCCTCGAGGAGGGGGTTTTTCTTCTAAGTTCAAGTACAACTGGCTCAAAGAAGATGAGGTAGAGAAGAAGAATGGTTTGTGACCAGTATAGTCACATATCCTATGGAGCTTGTGTTGGACATGCGAGCCCACGACGAGCCATTATGCAATAAATGTTATTGCAAATATCATTCCCTGATCTGAAATGAATAATAACTAATTTGCAAAATATGTCTTGTAGTACAATTAGGGTTCTGTACCATGGCCATCTTAATGATCATACAGTTGTTGATTCAATTTCCGAATCATAGAGGTTGGTGCTTGGATGAATATCTTAAGAGTTAGATTGAGGACTCATCAAGAACCGTCAAATAATTATTAAGAGATGATCTCCAGCCTGAGAAGGACACAACAATCCTTTCTCTAATGGCTTATATCTAACCAACCTCTTGATGTAGGTCCTCTGCATAGGAATAGAGATTCGGAGGTGTTAGATAAATTAGGTCAAAAAGTTGACTTAATAAGATCGAGATAACCAAAGGCCTATGTCGTATGTTGTCACAATATAGGCACACATCCCTGACTGGAGACAGATGTGTTACTATATGTCTAAGTATGTACATTTGTCATACTAATAGGTTGATGACCTAATCAAGGTCTATACACTGGCGTGCTTGAGTGCATACAAGGGCATATGAGTAATACGATCTCTCAAAGGGATCATACAAGTTCATTAACTGAACCAGAAGGCATGATCTCACTCATTAGATATAGGGAAGAATCAAATTCCATGCATGGTCATCTTGATTTAGAAGCTTGACTGAATTTGTAGGTTTAATATATGCTTTTGGAAAGTATATGATTAATACCTGGGTATGATATATGCTTTTGGAAAGTATATGATCGATACCAACTCCCAATGATCAAATGAGAACCTTAATGAGAAAACCCTGAAGAAGATAGTCTAAAAGAGATCTAAAACTTCGGGTTTATTCTTGGTCTTCTAGTATGCAGGATGTACAGATATTAGGAATACCTGAGGGTGATGTGATCATAAACGAGTGTATAACCATGACTCTTCCATTCCTAGGGAGTGATGAAATGGGTCTGGATTTTAGTGATTCCTCTCAGTAGAGAAGTGATATGATCTTGGTTCAAATGTTGGACATTGATCTGAATGTGATTCAGATGAAATGAGAAGATTAGATTTACAGTCTTGATTTAATCAAGCATTTATGAGAGGTCCGCAAGATCTGGATTTGAAATATGATTTCAATATCCAAGTCACTATACATGGAACAATACAATCGCATTGTCCTTATCTCCAAGTATCCGCGGAGAAAGTGTGTTTTCTTGAAAGAGTTCAAGAATAATTTCATTGTTGCTATTGTATCCAAGCATTGAGAAATAGACAATTAAATGTGATTTAATTATCATGAATAATATGGATTTGATTCATATTATTTGGCCATATAAGGAAAGTCATCTAAAATGACTAAATGTGATTTAATTATCAAAGATATGAATAATGTGAATGTGATTCAAGTTATTTAGGCACATGAGATCTTAGATAATTAAATATGATTTAATTATCAAGGATATGATTAATGTGGATATCACTATCTATAATAATCATGGATATTATAAATATGATTTATGATATGATGGAGAGTTTCAAATGTAAATAGAATTTACAAATTAGATGTTGTTGTGAATGGGATTCACAATAAAGAATTAGTTGTAAATCTATTTACATATTATGCTGGATATATGAATATGATTCATATTTATCAATAGAATGATTGATGTTTTCACGAATTTAATTTGGAATTATTTTTGTGAAGATAAATGCAATAATTATTATTGCATATTAATTAATTTATATAGATAAAGGAACACTTAATCCTTTAATGGTGGTCGTCCACCTTGACTTGTTCAAGAGGGGGAGATGGCCACCCTATTTATAGTAAAGGGACTTGGTCTTCACATTATCTATGTAAATTAATTAAATTTAAAATAGATTAATTATTATCTTGAAAATGGATATAATTAATTTGTTTTAAACTAATTGTTGTTTCATTTTTGGAGCAACTAATAATGACCACTAATTAATAAACTTTTAATCAAAATTATATATTAAGAGAGCACACGGATTGAGATCCATATGCATCCAACTAGTATAAAAGGAAGGTAGCCCTTGCCTCTAATGATACACATAATTCCAAGAGGAATTAAACTCTCTCCATCTCTCTCTCTCTATACGCCAACTCTCTCTCTCTCATTGTGTTCGTCCACCATAGAACCCTATAGATGCCATCGTCGCAGCATCATCATTATCTTATCGGATTGTTTGCTCGTTGATCATTGTCTCCTTCGTGCGTCTCACTCATGAAGAAGATGCCATATCTGGTGAGATGAGATTGGGAGATTTGCAGCTTGGATCATCAACATGGATTGCGAGGAGCATGCGTCTCATCAACACGCTCGCAAGCGTCTCCTCCGTTGGATCGAACTCGAGATAGGAGGTCTCTTCATTTAGAGACCTGATCGCAATCATACTTAAAGAGGTAAACCTAATACTTATTTATGGTTTGGATGAAATGATATGAGAAGTGTTCTTGGATCATGTGGTTTCATCATTTGAAAATTTTTAAATTCTGCCGCCTTGAGCGACTAGTGCGAATACTCACTCCCAATCGCATAAGATGCAATCCTCAAGCTTCTGTGATGCACTTAAGGATCTTTTCATATCCTTCAAGTGGTATCAGAGTCATAGATTGGAGGTTTTGGATATGATCCATAAACCTAAAATGACTTAAGCATTTTTTGATGTGTGATGCTTCATCACATTTTATTCACGCAACCCTGTTTAGCATATTTTTTCACCCTGTTTAAAAGTATTTAAACACGTGGTTATCACTTGGGTAATGATCCCCATTAAATAAGGAAACTGTGGGATTTTAGTTTGTGTGATTTGGAATCCAATTGCTCAAGTTATGATCATTTTAATGAACAAATAATTAAAGAGTTAATTACAGTTTTAAAATGCCTAGAAATACATGAATATCAATTGAGTTATGTTGTAAATCAAATTAGCAAACTACGGAAACTTATTTTGCTTTATTTAGATTTAAATTGATTTAGATATGCTAATTTTAGTAAGTAGGGGTCACTGCTGAAAATTACTTTCCCAATCATGAACCTTGTTATTGTCATTCAATTAAATTAATGGAAATTAATAGTTAGTTTTCTGAAATAATTATTGATGAATATTTGTGAAATATTTAAAGATGATGACTATTTCCTTGAACGACATTGACCATAACCAATTTGATTAGATCTGATCCATATCACATTTGGTTACAATAATTCCAACAAACAAAGTTGCTTGAATAGGATTGGGGATTTGTTTAGAAAATATCCTTATAATAATAATAATAAATGTTTTGATAAATATTATATGGTATAACTTCAGTTGAAAGACCGATTATCATTTCAAGTACAAAGTGATCAATTGGTATGATCCTAACTTGAGGCGGATATGGTATCTAGTTTAGAGCGTTGGGGTAGCAGGTTGCTCCGCGGGCCGTCTATCCCAATCCTGTCGGAACTGGCCATGACAATGGGTAAGGAAGGTATAATATTTGAAGGTATCATGATGTATTTTTCTAATTATTAAAATTCGAATAATATATATTTTAGATAATACCATATTTCAAGTAACAATAGAGAATGTTTATTGGATACTAATTGGATCATGATTAGATTAATTAGAATCTAACTAAAATTAAAACATTCTATGACCATTAGAGTTGTTATTTCCCTTGGAAGAATTAATTATGTGAATGTGATTCATAATAAATAATTAGAATTTGAACATGATATGGAGGATCACATAAGTGACATCCATGGTCTCCCGTTAAGGCGAAGGGTTATGTCGTCAGGGATTGTATGTAGGAGACGCACGTCTGAAGTGACAGCTCCTACATACAAGCATATCTGGATCGGGTTCTTTACTTCTTGAAAGAGTAAGGTCGTATGCATAGTGACCCCAATATAGAGTCCTCATATTATTGGGGCCATATTGGATTGCTTATAGCAAGTTCTAATCTTGTTGATGGTTGGTTCAATTAATAACGGATCAACATCACCTTAGGGGTGGTGGGCTCGGTTGTTAAAGACCGAACTAGGAATGCAAGTTGGACTTGCAAGGCGGAATGTGTTCCCGCTTCTTTTTATCCGAGTTGCAAGTTCTCATATTATTGGGATGTAACAAAGGTAAGAAAGAGATCCCAGATCTTTGCTTGAGATATAATGGTAAGTATATCCCTTACATTGAGAGTGATTAGGGGAATGAACTTTCAGAGTTGATAAGGCAAGACAACTTTGATCTAAAAATTCTTAAATCAAAGTAATGTGTGTGCTTTTGTGTGTGTGTGTATATATATGCAAATTTTTTATTTCAGATAATCCTCATTAAACCCACTCAACACTATACTCAATAACAACTAGTAAAATATCATGGATTTGATCCATGATCGAGATATTGTACTTGCAGTTGGGCACATAATTTCTATGGTTGTAATGTACAAGTTTCCTCATAATAATGAGGAATGACAATTAAATAGATAATAGGACTACAACCCTAGAGTTTGTATGTCTCTATAGTCTTGATCTCTCATCGAATGTACTTTGGAAGTGACATGTCAATGATGATCGTATTTGTCAAATAATCCTTATAAAATCTAAGAAGATGTTTCTGGCATATGTATGTGCTCTCGACATTTAATCATGAATGGCATGGTTCCCTGCTTCATGCAGAATGGTGGTTCTATAAGAGATGATGTATTCAAAATGTTTGAGTACTTACTGATGAATCCACATTTAATCACCTTTATTCTATCATTTTGGCCTCAAAAACCCTAGTAAATGCGTGTAAATATCATTAATTCCAGCATCTTAGCATTCATGCATGTGCATGTAAATAGTGTATAAAATACTGCAATTAAAGCCAAAATTATAGAATAAATAAAAGAAAAGAAAAAGAATAAGATATTGTAAATATTTTATGACCCGAAACCCTGAGACCTAGGCATCTTGATGACTAGATCAACAAGGAATAAAGTAGGGGGAGATAAGGGCCAAAATACAATAAAAACACCTTGTATTTCATTCATTCTTTATTCATTTTGGGACCTATTTTTGGTTCCACTTTTTATACTTCAAATAAAGAAACTTTGTACATGAAAGTTGTAGAGAATTAAATAAATAAAAATACAAAATTGATTTCACTCAAAAATAATACACTGATAAAAAGTTACGGTCTGAATAAAAATCCAGAATCCTAACTTCCCAGACCCGTATCTCTCAAATAAAAATGCCAATTGCATCAAACTCACCTTTAATTGTATATAATTTAAAATAAGCTATTTAATGGCGGTGGTTTCGCATTTGGCGGAGCTCCGTTCGCCCTTTCATCCATCGAACCGCCTAATCGCTACCCTTGCCGGAGTTAGCTCCGGTCGACCACCATATCTCGTCGTTTCCGCCCTTTTTCGCCATCGGGACCGTGGCACTTTTCCCGCGCATGCCTTTACTTTGTTTTGCAGGTCCAGGAACTGCATCGCGCACCTGGGGGAGGATTTTGAAGGCCGGCCGAGGTTCTTGGAGCTCCATGGCTCCGCCGACC
The DNA here is from genome assembly GCA_037367405.1 of Ottelia alismoides. NCBI lineage: Eukaryota > Viridiplantae > Streptophyta > Magnoliopsida > Alismatales > Hydrocharitaceae > Ottelia > Ottelia alismoides. Next base: position 2,214,220 of record JAZKJV010000720.1, on the reverse strand, counting down.
TCGTGCCGCCACTCCGGGCTTCGCCGGACCGTTTTGCACCCCCAGGCATGTAGGGGAATCTTCCAGGAGGCTGCGCAGACCATCGGAGGAGCTACTGGTTGCCGGAAGCGCCCGAATCGTCAATCCAAACCTCGCCGGTGACCGGTTCTTCACGTGTTCATCCAAGCACCTCCATCGCCGTCCGATCCAGTCGAGTTCTTCATGGGGAGCAGTAGCCCTTGGATCAGAATGAGCCCAGGCCTTCCATCACACGAAGATCTTCTAATCCTGGCTGTTTGCTACGAAGGGGCATCGGGCCATGCGGGCTTGACACGTGTATAAGTGAAGCTAGATCTGCCGTCCGTGCCCGCCTAAGGTATGGTATTTTGGGCCGTACACCCTACCTATTTTTATATATTAATTAACTTTAAATCTTTCAGTGGTTGTTATAAAACTTTGTGGAATTTGCATCAGGCCCCCTGGTCGCTTGTATTATTCCATTTCGACCCCTGCCAGGTCACGTGCTTCACGCACGTGACTTGGCGATTTTGCAGAGAGGCCCCAGGCTCTTTTCATATTTAGTTTTAGTCCTAAAAATTCTACTTGCAGTTATAATATTCTGGACATTTTGCAATATTGCCCCTAGGATTTTTCGATAATTGCAGTTGTGCCCCTGCCAGGTCATGTGTCTCGCGCACGTGGGCTCTGGCGATTTTGCGGGGAAGGGCATAAAACTTGTATTATTTATATTCAGTCCAAGAAGTTTTTAATTAGTTATATATTTTGTGGAAATTCTACATTCTGGCCCCTGAACTTTGCCATATTTGCACAAATACCCCTGCTAGGAATGAAGTTTCTTTATCTTTCTAGTATTTGTTTCATGCATCTCTAAATTGCTAAAAAATCCATAAAAATTACTATAAGTTCCTGTTGCATAGTAGTTTCACGGTATATTTTTGTATTGCAATTTTATTGCATTTTAATATTTATTAAAAATCAAAAACATGCATTTTTGCTACCATTTACACTGGAAATTACCAAATAATTAGTAAAACTTTTTGAAAAATTCCAAAAAAAATCTAATGTGTGTTTTAGTGTCTTTTATCTCCAAACCAAAAATCATTAAAAATTTCAAAAATAAAAGCCTTAAAAATTAGAAAACACTAATAATATTTATAAAAATCTAAAAAAATTCTACAAAAATCCTAAAAATCCAATTTCGGTTTCTGAATTTTCGTTGATTTATTTTCTTTTATTTAAAATTAATTTGAGGATTTTTAGACTCTAATCTGTAATTTTAATCCTCATTTTAATTTCGGCCAGCAATTTATTTCACTGTTTTCTTGTATTTTATCTTTTAAAAAATAAAAACATTCAGAAAAATTCCCCAAAATCACAAAAACATCATAAAATTTTAAAAAGACCAAAAACATTTTATTTTCTTAATTTTGGCTATTTTCCCTATTTTTATAAATACCTTATCCTCTTTTCTCTTTTATTGCTTATGTATTCTATTATTGAAAAAGAAAATATAAAAATATAAAATATAAAGAAAATAAAAAATCAGAAAATTAAAATCAAAATACAAAAATACAAAATTTAAAATTAAATAGAAATATATAAAAATAAAAAACCCACAAAAATTTGCATACTTGTAGACATTGATCACAGTCACACACCTTAGCATTTTGCTTGATTTATCCTGCTTGCTCCCTAAGTTCGACACTCTACATACTTGCACTACACACATTTTTATAGAGTTAAAATAAATTTGACTCCACATTTATTTCTCATTTCTTGATTTATACTATTGTAGGTTCATTGTTGACTTTGATCGGGATTCATTGAGGGCCGCCGCAGTGACTGTTATCTCAGCCTTATGTGAGACATTTAAATCCGTGAATTTCGGTCAAAGCAAATGGCACCGTTGCCGGGGAGCAACAACGCTTAGTTCGGGTTTTTGCATGATTGTGATTGTTTGTCCATTTTTACGGCTTTCTTTAGTTGCTTTTTATTTGATATATATTGCTTGAGCTATCTAACCCCTTTTCTTGTTGACTCCGTACGAGGTACCGCGGATCGAGGGACACGCCCCACCCTAGGCGCCTGTGCACCCACGTGAAGCTGGCGTCTGCCAACCTAGCACCAAGGAGACTTAGAGATTTTTGAAGATCGAGCTCCTATTTAGTTTCTTGTATTTATTTTGTAATTTGAAGTGAGTGAGAGACCTAATTTGTAATAATACAGGTACCCCCAAACTTTGGACTCTCGAGCCTAATTCTAAGTGTTTGTACACTTGGGGGCTCACCGCGGTTTTCACGATTTTTCATCGCATTTTTTACTTTGTTTTCCGATTTTTGATTTTATTTATTTTGGGTGATTGAGCCCTTAGCCGTAGGAGTTGCTTGTCGATAGTATTAGGTCCAAACACCTTAATATCTTGCATGTACCTATAGTGTGCTTTGGACTTAGTTGAAAACAGTAAACAGTCACCTCATCATCTTTGAGCCTTCGTGCCGCGAGCCCGCCCTACCAAGCGCTGCTCCTGAACTTGATGTGTTGAGAGGAGGAGGGGTGAGCCTAGACCGGACTCCTGGATTGAAGATCGGTGACCGACTTATGGTGCTTCTCGCTAATAGCAGCTTCTCACACTTAGGGCAATTTCATCGGCTTTGCATTTGCATATAGATAGGTCTCAATTCTACTAAGCATCGTTGCATGTAGAGTGCTGGAGGCAAGGTGAGCATTTCTCTTTAGCATCCATCATTGTTTGCCGCTTGCATTGCTTTTCCGACTCTCCCTCTGATTTTGCCAGCCTAGGTGCTTAAAAGAATTGAATCCCCGATAGGATCGTGCATTCTCATTAAAAATCCAAAAAAAAGTGATAACAAATAAAATTGGGACTTCTAAAATTACTCGACCCTAAAATAAACCAAAAAGAAAAATTTGTATTGGGGCGAGTAATCCCCTCATTGTCTTCGCTTTTACTTGCTCGCGCACACCCTAAGAACTAGTGCCCAAATCCCATTTCAGCCACTAAGTGTGTGTGCAATTTTGAACTTCTCACCTAACTCTATAATAGATAAGATAAAAAGACCGACTTTTCGGTCTCCACTGAGTTGAGTAGGTGAATTGAGGGTTTGTCTTGTTTTTATTTTTTGTTTGTGATTGTTTTGTGTGCATTCTAGATCGTCCCTGCGCATTTGCGCCTTTCTTCTTCACTCTTTTGACTTGACCACCGTGCTCTCCCGATCATTTCCTTTTTCTTTTGAGATGGACCCCTGGATCACATTTTATCCGGACTTTGCGGATCCCTCGTTCACTCCAGTCGATCCACCTCCCTTTTATCAGGAGGGTCCTCCTCCTATTTTTTCTGATTTTTGTACATACCCGCCTCAACCACAATATCAGACCTCGGACTTCTACCCACCTCCACCTTCACATCCACCTGAGTCTAACCTGTTGGAGTCACCTCCCTCGATCTCTATGAGTGATATCTTGAACTGGATGATAGTGTGCATTGATTTGATGAATGATGATCTTGCTATCTTGAGGAAAAATCAGATTAATGCTCCTTTTGTCGAGGCTACGGATTTCCTTGTAGGTGATCATGGGAGCTTGCAATCGCCCAAAATACAAAAAAAAATGAGAAAATTTTAAAAACACAAAAAGAGTTCGGGAGACCTTTGGTCGAGTCAGACCGTGAGGAGAGTGCCCATCTACCAGACTTTTTGACCACACAACCTCTCACACCCTGTCCCACCTTTGACCCCGAGGATGCTGCTGTACAGACTGCTCTTGGCATACCTCGTGTATATGCTGATTTCGACTTCCTCCCTTGTATGGAGGAGGTCCAAAAACTCAAAAAAATGTTGACTGAACCCGAAGTGGTGGCCACTATTCATGAGATCATCCGTGCCCCACTTCAGTAGGCCATGACTGATTTATCTACTCCTCTTCCCAAGAAGAGAAAGCGGAGGAGCAGATCTGAGCATCACATTTTGACCATGGCCACTGCCCACGCCATCACACACCGTCCCATTCCTAGAAAGAAGAACACAACTACACCATTCATCACCTGCACCATCTCTGACTATACTTGTGATCGCACTCTCCTGGACGGCAGTGCATCTATTAGCATATTACCCTTCTCGCTGGTACAGTCTCTTCACTTAAAGCCTCTAAAGAAAACCAGGATGATCGTTCAGTTTGCTGATGGATCTATCAAGAGGCCGAAGGGTATCCTTGAAAACGCCGTCATTTCTATTTAGAGCACGAGCTATCATGTTGACTTTGTTGTGTTGCCCATGGAGACCTCCATAGGGGAGCCTCTCTAATCATCCTGGGATGACCATTCCTCGCCTCTGCAAGGGTCGTTATCGATTATGGATGAGGAGAGATTTGCTTCCGTCTTGTTGACGAAAGCGAAGCGTCGATCACCGCACCCACAGTTGACAAGAGACCTGCACTTGATGCACCTTCACTGATTCTAACTGACTCCGAGGCCTGTGACCGATCTGATGATATTAGAGATGTTTGCTTAGTGACCCCTGATAAAACCCGAGGAATCCTCCGAAAGGGGGGGAACTCGAAAAGCATAGACCTCACAGTTCCTCCTTCTGGTGTGTGGCGATGTGTTGATGAAATCCAAAGAATTTACGTGATTAATCCCATTGAGCGGAGGGCAGACACCAAAACTCGACAGGATAGACCTGGTTTGACTACTTCCACTGATAAGTCTGTTCCTGGTCACTCAAAAGTGATGATGATTGAGGTCGGTTATGATGCTAACCATTATTCTCAGAAATTCTGGCCTCCTAATGAAGAAGATGATCCGGGTGAGAGTCTTGAGGACGAGCAGAGTTTGACTACTTCCACTGATGATTTCGTTCCTTTGGTTTTGACCTGGACGACACCTCGCAAGACGACTCTGATTACACTTCTTCCGAGGATGATGAGTTTTTCCCATTTCACTTTGATATCAGCGAGACCCCCAAGGCCAAACCCAGTCGTACTTTCCACTCACCCGTCTGTGCCGTCACACCATAGGACCCCCAAGGGCGAACCTAGCCATACTACTTCCATTGACCAGTTCGTGCCTTTTCGATTTGACTCCACTGAGGGCCTTCACCCTGTGGACCCTGATCGGCTTCCGTCCACTGTGGACCCCGATGTCGACTTACACCACACCAGATCTATCCCTCAGCGGTCTCGCAAGAAGGTTTGCTTTCCACCTTCTTGATCAGATGTACATCCATTTCTGTTGTATATTCTCTCTCGTGTATCTCTGTCTATCTTCCGTATTGCTCATCCACCCATTCTTGTGTTTGCCTTGCTTAGGACGTACTTTGTCCTACGTATAGGAGGGGTAGACGAGCAATTATTCCTTCATCGTTCTATTTCGTCACTCCTGTTGTTGCCTATACTTAGGGCTTCCTTGACCCTAAGTATAGGGGGAGTGGTGTGTACATCCTCTGATCTCGTTTCCATTCTCATCTCTTTTTCTTCTTTTCTTCTTTTCCTTTTCTATCTTTTGTATCTATCCAAAAGGTGTCACCCCTTTTTGTCAGCCTTCTATACTTAGGATGTACTTTGTCCTAAGTATGGGGGGTGCACCCCGAATTCTTCCATTCTTTTCGATCCTCTCCATTGTCTCCTCTTCTTGTCTATACTTAGGGATATCTTACCCTAAATATAGGGGGAGACAATCCGAGTACGATATGTTCATTCCCACCCTTGACCCTCCCTGCTTTGTGTACAGTCGGCTATACTTAGGATTATTTGATCCTAAGTATAGGGGGGATGGTCAACTTCTCATTCGATCATTCATTTCTTTATTTATTCTTTAGAATTGCCTATACTTAGTACGAGTTATGTCTTCTCTTTTCTCTCCGATCTATGAGGACATAGCTCAAGCTAAGTATAGGTGGGTCGTATATACTTTAGCCATAACTCGTACTTTCGTATTTTTTTAAAAATATGGTTAATAATTCTTTAATCAACCTTTGTAAAAATATTCTGGTTTGTAAAACTTATTTTCTTTGTGTGAAATAAAAATGTTTGAAAAATGATTTGAAAATGGTTTGAAAAAAATGGTTGCAAAAATATTTTGAAAAATATATCTATACTATTTGAAAACCTTTGCAAAATGATTTTCAAATGTGTGTACATGTTTGTAAATCTATATGTAAAATTATTTTGGACTACAGTTTTCAAAATTGTTTGAAAAACCTATGTCAAATAAGTTTGAGGAATACATACATCTCACCTAAAATCCATTATATATACTTATAAAATTGATCACTTACCCTATAAATTCTTAAAATCCACTTCTTGTAAATATAAGAAGCACTCCCGTGTAAATATCTTAACCTAGTTTTCAGCCAAAATATTTTCTTTTCAAAAATCCCAAAAACATTTGCAAAATTAAAATCCAAAAACATTTGAAAAATCTTTTTGAAAAATACAAAAATGCATATGCATCATCTTTTCAACAATCCATAAAAAGTTCAAAATCTTGAATATTGCATCACAAAAATATTTTCTGCATTCTGCATTTGCATAGCATGAGCATTTTTCGGATTGAGTTTGATAGTTGAACAAGTCTAAATAAAATCCGGAGATTGGAGCTTGATTGGACCTTAAAATCTACCTAATAACAGGAACTTTATAGGAACTGGGTTTGAGGTACTTCAGGTCTAGTTGACTTAATTCTTTGAGGATCACGATACTTGGTTCAATGGATTATTGTCTGCCTAAGTAGAGTATTTCGGAGCACACACACGACTCTTGTTGATAATGACCTAACTTGGACACCTGCACCTTTCACATGGCTCAATTCAGTTGGAGTGGTGAGGGGATTGGATATGCCGGTATGAGACACACACAAGTGGAAACACTTGTCCTCCTCTTGGGAGGGAAGTGCACCCCAACCCGTCCAGTGATAAGGAAGTCTAAAGACAGGAGAGTGTGGGTTGCAATAAAGCTTCAAAAGAGGGATAGTCTACTAGATCAAGAGGAAAAACTCCTTATGTAAATGCTGCTGTATATAGTATTTCAAAAAAAATGGCCAGGCCTGTACAAAAATAAATGCCTGCAAAGTATGTACATATGTTGTAAAGCCAATAAGCAAGCTTGAGTTCCAAAGTCAAATATGTGAGCCTGCAGCTGGATGACTTGACTACACTGGTCCTGCATCCTAGGATAGGTAGCTACACTGGCTATCGTCCATTCTTCTCTTCACCCCCTCCTCTTGAGCTGGTTGCCACTTGAACTTAGAAGGGAATACCCCGCTCCTCGAGGAAGGAGTTATTGGATTGGGGAATCATTGGGTTGTCGTACTGGAGAAGTCAGTCTCTTTGTCATTCTAGTTGGGGAGAGCCACCATCACTTACACTGTACGAGTCAGACTCATAGTCATAAGGGTTTGCGTATGAATTGAGATATTTCTTACCTGGCTATTAAGGAGACTTGAACAGAGTTTTGGGATTCTCAGAGACTGTTGGATTTCAAATTGAGTTCTCGTTAAGGTTCCGACCGCACTAAAATTCCAAAGGTCCGACTTAAGCTCCAAACTTTGATTTTGTGAAGACAAGTTTGATAATCAAAATTAATCCACCTTCTTCTTTTTCTTTTCTTTATTTTTCTTTCTGCACTTATTGCATAAGTGTTTGCTAGGGACTAGCAAAGTTGAAGTATAGGGGGATGATGAATCCACATTTCATCATCTTTATTCTATCATTTTGGCCTCAAAAACCCTAGTAAATGCGTGTAAATATCATTAATTCCAGCATCTTAGCATTTATGCATGTGCATGTAAATAGTGTATAAAATATTGTAATTAAAGCCAAAATTATAGAATAAATAAAAGAAAAGAAAAAGAATAAAATATTGTAAATATTTTATGACCCGAAACCCCGAGACCTAGGCATCTTTATGACTGAGTCGACAAGGAATAAAGTAGGGGGAGATAAGGGCCAAAATACAATAAAAACACCTTGTTATTCATTTTGGGACCTATTTTTGGTTCCACTTTTTATACTTCAAATAAAGAAACTTTGTACATGAAAGTTGTAGATAATTAAATAAATAAAAATACAAAATTGATTTCACTCAAAAATAATACACTGATAAAAAGTTATGGTCTGAATAAAAATCCAGAATCCCAACTTCCCAGACCTGTATCTCTCAAATAAAAACGCCAATTGCATCAAACTCACCTTTAATTATATATAATTTAAAATAAGCTATTTAACGGTGGTTTCACATTTGGCGGAGCTATAGTTTAAAAGTTGAGTTTTGGACCCCTATTGTATACTTGTACAGATTAAAATATTCAATTTATTTATTATTCTTTATTTTTATAATTTTATATTTTTATAATTTTGTAAATATTATTTATAATAAATACGTGTATTAAAATCAAAATAAAAACCTAAAGAAAATATAAAATAAAATACCTGTATATATATAATACATAGGTATATTACATATACTTATACTTGTAAAATTAATACTTATATTTTATTAAGTGTATAAAACACATCAGAAAAATAAGATAAAAGTATATTTAAGTGTATAAAAATATTTTATAAATTTATAAAATAATAAACAAAAATAAATAAATTCAAATACACAAAATAAAAATAAAATATTAAAATATATAGATGTATATACCTATATAACCTATAAAAGGTAACTTGTAATTATACTCCTCATAAAAATAATTAAAATTCATAATAAAATAATTCATAAAAAATAAACTTTTTTTATTTAATAATCGAAAATTAATAAAATCATTATCTATTTTTAATTGAATTTACAAGATTTTTCCACAAACTTTCTGGTCAACTCTCTACCCAATGTCTGGGCTGTGTCAGACCGTGATTTTGACCCATTTTTGTGGATTTTTCGAGGCTAATCCGTTCCCCTTTTTGCGATACAATCTTCACGACTTTTGATCCTTGTAGATCCATGGTACACACCCTTAGCTTGCATTGGGGATTGGATCGCTGCATCGCTTTGTGCACCTCGATCTTGTAGCCCTCGTCACACTCGTTCAAAAAGCCACCCAAATCTTCCATTCCTCTTTGAACCACTTTTGGCCGAAGCTTAGACCTCTAAGCATCAGTCGTGAGTCTTCGGTGACAGAGGATTGACCCGGCTTCTTGTCGAGGTGCGACGAAGGCCTGAAGTTGGCTTCCACCTCCATCTCCGGCCATCTGGCCGTGAGGTCCTCTCACCATTCGTGGCTCGAGGTTTCCCTTTTTTTCTTCATTTTTATTGCATTAGTTTACTGACCGTACCCGCAGGATCAAAACCTCACTCTCCATTCGCCCTTTCATCCATCGTACCGCCTAATCGCTACCCTTGCCGGAGTTAGCTCCGGTCGACCACCATCTCTCGTCGTTTCCGCCCTTTTTCGCCATCGGGACCACGACACTTTGCCCGCGCGTGCCTTCACTTTGTTTTGCAGGTCCAGGAACTGCATCACGCACTTGGGGGGAGGATTTTGAAGGTCGACCGAGGTTCTTCGAGCTCCATGGCTCCGCCAACCTCGTGCCGCCACTCCGGGCTTCGCCGGACCATTTTGCACCCCCAGGAATGTAGGAGAATCTTCCAGGAGGTTGCGGAGACCATCAGAGGAGCTGCTGGTTGCCGGAAGCGCCCGAATCATCAATCCAAACCTCGCCGGCGATCGGGTCTTCACGTGTTCATCCAAGCACCTCCATCTCTGTCCGATCCAGCCGAGTTCTTCCTAGGGTGCAACAGCCCTTGGATCAGAACGAGCCCATGTCGTCCATCACATGAAGATCTTATAATCCTGGCCGTTCGCTGCGAAGGGGCGTCGGTCCATGCGGGCTTGACACGTGTATAAGTGAAGCTAGATCTGTCGTCTGTTCCCACCTTGGGTATTTTGCGTCGTACACCCAACCTATTTCTGTATTTATTAATTAACTTTAAATCTTTTAGTGGACGTTATAAAACTTTGTGGAATTTGCATCAGGCCCTCTGGTCGCTTGTATTATTCCATTTCGACCCCTGCCAGGTCACGTGCTTCGCGCACGTGACTTGGCGATTTTGCAGAGAGGCCTCGGGCTCTTTTCGTATTTAGTTTTAGTCCTAAAAATTCTACTTGCAGTTATAATATTCTAGACATTTTGCAATATTGCCCCTGGGATTTTCGATAATTGTTGTTATGCCCCTGCCAGGTCACGTGTCTCGCGCACGTGGGCTCTGGTGATTTTGCGGGGAAGGGCTTGAAACTTTTATTATTTATATTCAGTCCAAGAAGTTTTTAATTAGTTATATATTTTGTGGAAATTTACATTCTGGCCCGTGAACTTTGCCATATTGCATAAATACCCCTACTAGGAATGAAGTTTCTTTATATTTCTAGTATTTGTTTCACACATCTCTAAATTACTAAAAAATCCATAAAAATTACTATAAGTTCCTGTTACATAGTAGTTTCATGGTATATTTTTGTATTGCATTTTTATTGCATTTTAATATTATTAAAAATCAAAAACATGCATTTTTGCTACTATTTGCATTAGAAAATACCAAAAAATTAGTAACACTTTTTGAAAAATTCCAAAAAAAATCTATTTTGTGTGTTTTAGTGTCTTTTAGCTCCAAACCAAAAATCATTAAAAATTTCAAAAAAAACCCAAAAAAATAGAAAACACTAAAAATCTTTATAAAAATCTAAAAAAATTCTACAAAAATCCTAAAAATCCAATTTCAGTTTCTGAATTTTCGTTGATTTATTTTCTTTTAATTAAAATTATATTGAGGATTTTTAGAATCTGATCTCTATTTTTAATCCTCATTTTAATTTCAGCCAACAATTTATTTTACTGTTTTCTTGTATTTCGACTTTTAAAAAAATAAAGACATTCAAAAAAATTCCTAAAAATTACAAAACACAACAACAACAACAACAAAGCCTTTTCCCACAATTAAGTAGGGTCGGCTACATGGATTCTTCGCCTCCATTCAGATCTATCTTGGGTCAATCCCGGACTTACTCCAAAAAGCTAAGATCCCTTCGTATAGTCTCTTTCCAACACTTCTTGGGCCATCCTCGCCCTCTCTTAGCCGGCTCAACATCCCAACACCCGCATCTCCTAACTGGTGCATCAGTTGACCTTCTTTGCAAATGACCAAACCATCTTAAGCGGTTTTCTCGCATCTTATCCTCGATCGGAGCTACACCAACTTTCTTTCTAATTGCATCATTCCGAATCCGATCTTTACGTGTATGTCCACACATCCATCTTAGCATTTTCATTTCTGCTACAGCCATTCTCTGCACATGTCTATGGTTCACAGGCCAACATTCAGAACCATAAAGCATAGCAGGTCTCACGGCTGCTTTGTAAAACTTTCCTTTAATTTTTAAAGGAATTTTCTTATCACAAAGAACAACGGAGGCTCCTCTCCACTTTAGCCAGCCTGCAATTATTCTATTAGTAACATCTCCATCAATTTCCCCATCATGTTGCAAAATAGATCCCAGATATCTAAAAGAATCTCTCTTCTGAATGTTATCGTCACCAATCTTCACCTCGATTCCTTCACCATTGCTTCCATCAAAGGTGCATTCCATATATTCCGTCTTAGCCCTACTTATACGAAAGCCTTTAGTCTCCAATGCATGTCTCCAAACCTCAAGCTTCTCATTTACTCCATCTCTAGTCTCGTCAGTCAACACAATATCATCAACAAATAACATACACCAAGGTAACTCATCCTGAATGTGACTTGTCAACTCGTCCATAATCAAAGTAAAAAGAAATGGACTCAAAGCTGAACCTTGATGTAAACCAATGTTGATATCAAAATAGTCAGTCTTCCCCGTCGGGGTCCTTACACAAGATAAAGCCCTATCATACATATCCTTTATGAGATTAATGTATAGGACAGGTATTTGTCTCTTCTCCAAAACTCTCCATAGTACCTCTCGTGGGACGGAATCATAAGCCTTCTCCAAATCAATAAAGATCATATGGATATTCTTCCTTTTAGCTCTATAAATCTCCATTGTTCTCCTCAGCAAATGGATGGCTTCAATAGTTGAGCGACATGGCATGAATCCGAATTGGTTTTCTTTTACTTGGGAAACTTGCCTCAACCTTCTTTCGATCACACGTTCCCAAATTTTCATAGTGTGACTCATCATCTTGATACCTCTGTAATTTGAAGAATTTTGAATGTCTCCTTTGTTCTTATAAAGAGGCACCACGATACTCCTCCTCCAATCTTCAGGTATTTTCTTGCTTCGCCAAATAACATTGAATAGATTCGTAAGCCAAGTCAAACCACGCTCACCTAAAACTTTCCATACTTCTACAGGGATGTCATCCGGTCCAACACCTTTCCCAGGTCTCATAGACTTCAAAGCCTCCTCTACTTCTTTTCTTTGTATTCGTCTATAGCATGCACGATTCAAGTAACTTTCACTACTAGCTAGATCACCCAAAGTGATCTCTCTACTTCCTTTTCCAATGAAAAGTTTATGGAAGTACTGCTCCCATCTAGTCTTTATATCCTTCTGAGTAACAAGCACGTGACCTTCCTCGTCCTTAATGCATCTCACTTGAGAAAGGTCTTTGGTATTTCTTTCTCTTGCTTTGGCCAACCTGAATATATCCTTCTGGCCCTCCTTAGAGTTGAGATTTTTATACAAAACCTCATAAGCTTTTGACTTAGCTTCGCTTACAGCCTTCTTTGCTTCCTTCTTCGCTATTTTATAGTTTGTGACAGTTTCCTCTGTTCTATCCTTAGACATAGCTTTAAAGCAAGCTCTTTTAATTTTTAGCTTCTCTTGCACCCCTTCACTCCACCACCAAGCCTCCTTTTGACCTGGAGCTCCTCCTTTTGACTCGCCTAGCATCTCTTTGGCTACCTTTCGAATACAAGATGCTACCGCCTCCCACATCTCATTTGCACTACCGCTACAATCCCAAGATAAGTCTTCTAAAACCTTCTCCCTGAAGCTTGATTGCTTCAGCGGAAGATTCCACCACCTAGTTCTAGTAATCTTAGGAACCTTCATTTTCTTTACCATCCCTTTTATTTGTAAATCCAAGACTAACAAGCGATGTTGGGTTGTCAAACTCTCTCCAGGGATTACTTTGCAATCTTTGCAACACAACCGATCTCTTCTCCTCAACGTAAAGTAATCTATCTGTGTTCTAGTTGAGCCACTCTTATAAGTAATTAAATGCTCCTCTCTCTTCTTAAAAAGAGTGTTTGCTATGAAAAGATCATATGCAGTTACAAAATCCAGAATGACTTTTCCCTCTTCGTTTCTATCCCCAAAACCATGTCCTCCATGCACACTTGCATACCCTGAAACATCTTTTCCCACATGTCCATTAAGATCTCCACCTATGCAAACCATCTCTCTTTGTGGGATTCCTTGTAAAATCTTATCCAGATCCTCCCAAAAAGCTTGTTTAGTCCTTTCATCTAAACCAATTTGCGATGCATAAACTGAGATGATATTCAGAATTTCTTCTTCGAGCACCAACTTTAGCAAAATAATCCGATCCCCAAATCTTTGCACCTCAACCACACAATCCTTCAAATCTTTATGAACAACCACTCCAACACCGTTTCTGCCCTTATCTTTACCTGAATACCAAAGTTTAAAGCCTGTCTTCTCGATCTCCCTTGCTTTCTCTCCAACCCATTTAGTCTCTTGAAGACAAAGTATATGAATTTTCCTTCTTTCCATTGTATCCACTATCTCCATCAATTTTCCAGTTAAAGTACCGATATTCCAACTACCAATCCGTAACTTCCTTTGCAATCTCTTTTGGACTAACTTCTTTACTCGCATGCGTCCATTATGCGAGAACCCTTGTAAATTTTGGACTGCATCCGGGCGGTGATGCAACGGAACTAGCTTATTTACCCGCATGCGTTCCTCATGCGAGAACCCTTGTAAATTTTGAACTACATCCAGGCTGCGATGTAGCGGCCCTTGCCAATTTTTCATTGCATTCGGGCGATGCAACGCATCGCAAGTAGGGAACGCCCCAACAAAATCTGTATGTTTGCTTAAATCCATGTTTAAAAGATCCGAACGGTTTCGAGATAAATTCATAAATAGTGTTCTTAGAAGAACTTTAAGAACACTATTTACGAATTTATCTCTCATGCGCTGGCTGTCGGCTACCTAACGCGCAACCCTCTTCATTTACCCGGGCTTGGGACCGGCCATGGCTCTAAAAATTACAAAAACATCATAAAATTATAAAAAGACCAAAAACATTTTATTTTATGAATTTTGGCTATTTTTCCTTATTTTTATTATCCTCTCTTCTCTTATATTATATATATATTCTATTATTGAAAAAGAAAATATAAAAATATAAAATATAAAAAGAAAATAAAAAATCAGAAAATTAAATTAAAATACAAAAATACAAAATTAAAAATTAAATAGAAAAATATAAAAATAAAAAACCCACAAAAATTTGCATACTTGTAGACATTGATCACAGTCACAGACCTTAGCATTTTGCTTGATTTATCCTGCTTGCTCCCTGAGTTCGACACTCTACATACTTGCACTATACATATTTTTGTAGAGTTAAAATAAATATGACTCCATATTTATTTCTCATTGCTTGATTTATACTATTGTGGGTTAATTATTGACTTTGATCGGGATTCATTGAGGGTTGTCGCAGCGACTGTTGTCTCAACCTTGTGTGAGACATTTAGATCCCGTGAATTTCGGTCAAATCACTTACCCGAACCTAAGTCTTTGAGAGTTAAGATGTATGTAGATATGATGAGTGTCATCATTCTACTATATATACTCAAGTCATTCATGAAGCTTCGTAATATTCATATTGTACGAATTGAACGAAGCATGTATAAATGTTGAAATACTCTTATATTGAAATCTTTTGAATTCAACATAAAAGATCCTTTGTCTTAAGTAATGGTTGTTTATAAATGAAAAAAGAGTAGTGGAAGCATGGGTCTGACCCAAGTAAGAAGGAAAGTCAAAGAGTCGATTGTACTTCTATGGTTTCCACATATATGACATCCAAAGAGTTGGATGAATGCCAATACTGCAATAAGTCAATGCGTTGATAGTGTGAGTATCAAGTCTATCTAGAATCCTTAGAGAAGGATTCGATAGTGCACCCGAATAATCTACATCTACATAACATCATTGAATTGACTAACTTATTAGATAAGATTAAAGTATGATAATTGTATCTCATTCTTCTAATGATACTTGCAATTAGTTGCATATATTTTAGAAGACTAGAAAATTTTGATATTAAGGTTTAATAGTCATCTACATGGATATTATGCAATTATTGCAACAATCTCTATTGGATGGATAGACTTCACATTTTCATTGGGAGAGCCCCTAGTCTTGGAGAATGTCTCTATGACTTAGATATTTGGAATATACTCTTTGTTTATTTCTAAATGTTGGAAACTAACATGAATTCTGGAATAGGCCTATCATAAAGAGTTATGATGGATATATTTCAAATAGTAATCTAGCATCTTGAGGATTCTACCTAATTAGAAAATTAATGAATGGTTTATTAACATTTCTAATACTGAAAGTTAAACCTTATAAGATCAATAGGAGGATGAAGGCTATTTGTCTGTTGATGAGATCAATAGACTAGTAAGAGAGGAAACTTTAGAATGTCTAAAATTTGAACTCTTACGTACTTGTGAATATTGTATTCAAAGTAAAATGTCCAATACACTCTTCTCTGGAAAAGGTGTAAGATGTCAAGGTTTTCAAGACCTCATACATATTGATGTATGTGGATCATCTGTATCATAATGAACATTGATGATATGTGATATCATTCGATGATTATTTGTGACATAAGATTTCTTCCCTTCACCTTAGAAACTTTTGAAATGTTCGGAGATTTCACAATTTTAGTTTAGAACTGAAGTTTGAAGGAAGATGAAATGAAATTGATCTAACCTAGGTAGAAAGTACTTATTAGATGAATTCAAAGAATACCTTATGGAGATATGAATATCATTCCTGCCTCACTCCTCTTGATACACCTAAACTCAATAGAGTTGTATGGAGATGCAATTGGATCATGTGTGACATGATTTAATCAATGATGAATATTAGCATAAATTAACTCTTAGTTTCCTGGTATATATGTAGTATAGACTACAATATATATCCTTATTAAGATTCTGTGTAAATCTAAACCCAAAAACCCTCATAAATTATGGTTTGGAACTCAGCCTAGTGTTGGACACTTGAGGATTTATGGTTGCTTGGTCCATAACTTTGTCATGGATGCATGCAAGCTGGAATCTAGCACCAAAGAGTGCTAATTCATTAGGATTATAAAGATGATATTGGATACCTACTTTATGACCTTGATATTCTTAAAAGATTTCATCTCTAAGGATTTGAATCTTAGAGGATGACTCTCTTGAAAATCAAGATGAAAATGAAGTAAAGGAACTCATTTAATCTTGAGAAGATAATGAGGCTCCTAAAATAGGAAACTAAAAGAACATTTAAAGATGAAACCAATACCTCTTCAAATGAGTTTGAGGATGGATTCCATGTCTCAGTTAAGTCTAATAATGATCTGACTTCATGCGATGAAGCTTTTGAAGATCATGACATGGAAAGATGGATGTTAGTAATAAAGTCTAAAGTAGACTTCATATACAAGTGTTGTATATGGACCCTCGAGGATCCACCTATATGGGTAAGACTCGTTAAGGTGTAAACGGATCTTCAAGAGAAAGAGGGAACTTGATGAGAAGGAAGGGACCTTCAAAGCACGACTCCTATCCATGAGATACACACTGAGAGAAGACATTGCTTGCAATGAGACTTGCTCTTCAGTGACCATGCTTAAACCCATCAGAATATTGCTAACTATAGCTACACAACTTGACTATGATATATACAAGATGGAAGTCAATATTACATTCCTCTATGAATACCTCTCTGAGGATATTCATATGAAGTAGCCCCATGGCTTCTTAGTTGAGGAAAGCAAGGTGTGCAAGCTGAAGAACTCCATCTATGGACTCAAATAGTCTTCTTGTAGTTGGAACATTGGATTTGATGAAATTATAAATTTTATTATTTTAGATAGAATCTTGATAAATCGTATGAAGCTTAGTGGGAGTGCCATTGTGTTCATCATGCTGAATGTAGATGAAATCCTAATCATTTGGAATGATATAAGGATCATAATAAGTGTTTTATAGTCTGGCTATTCCATACCTTGAGATATGATCTAAAGGATACCTCTTAGATCTTAGTTCTGAAGTTGTTCAGAAGCAAAGAGAAGAGGGTATTAGGACCGTCACATTAGTGGTACACCTTGGACATATTTCGTTCTTGAAAATCCCCAAGGAAGGCTTCCTTCCCTAAGGTATAGTACTGACCTATCTGAAGGGATATCACCTCAAAGAGTTGAAGAAGTGAATGCTAGAACTGCTTGCCCTTGTGCATCAGTTACGAGAAATCGAGTGCATGTTAAATTTGTACAAAAGCCATATGTCTGCCATGCAACGGGAGTAGTAAATTGTTGCTAATCCTACTATAGAGATAAAACGCTTAGTTGTAGTTAGGGATGAAAATGGTCGGATACAGATACGAATATAGGTATAATCATATCCTTATCCATTTTAAAATACGAATACAAATGCAAATACGAATATTGACGGATGTAAAAAAAGGATTATCATATCCTTAAACACGAATACAAATGTAAAACAAATACAAATTAGATACGAATAATAACATAAAATTTTAATAGATTAACGAAAATATACATGTTTAAGATGTTTTACACATAAAATAGATATACCGGATATAGTAATTTCATAACAATTATATCAACAATAGTGAATACAATCATAAAATGTTGTTATATACAGTTTTAAATAAATCTATTACTATTCTTATGTACGAAAATGAATATACGAATACGAATGCGAATATTAGCGGATGTCAAAGTGATATCCATACCCACATCCATTTTAAAATGAATATGAATACGAATGTCAGAATATGCATAAAACGAATACGATAGCAGATCGGATACAAATATATTCACATTCGTTTTCATCTCTAGTTGCAGTAATAAAAATAACTTCAAAGATGACAAGACTTAGAGATAGTGATATCAAAGTCTTATCTTCAAGAAATTAAGACTTTATAGATAGAGATCTAAAAGGTCTTAACATTGGATACCTTAGGAGATAGAGATCTCTATGAATAAGGGTATTCTGATAAGGATGATGGAAATACTGGTTATATTAATTATTGAGTTATAATGTCAAGGACACTATAACTGACAATATTGAGTATTGGTTCCATAAGATGCAACATTCGCATTGGATGCGAGCACTGTTACTAGGAGATATGCAAGTGTTGTAAAAGGACTTGGCGTAGTCTCTTGGGAACAGAGTGACTGATCAGCTTACCTAGCTATTTTTCTAAATATCCTATGATTATCACATGAGTGTGGATTTAAATATTGGCCCATTAATGGCTCTTTGGGCTAGTGGGAGATTGTTGGACATACGGCCCATGACGAGCCATTATGCAATAAATGTTATTGCAAATATCATTCCTTGATCTAAAATAAAGAATAACTAATTTACATAATAGGTCCCTTAGTATAATTAGGGTTATGTACCATGCACATCTTAATGATCATACAACTGTTGATTCAATTGTTTAATCATAGAGGTTGGTGCTAGGATGAATATCTAAAGATTTAGATTGAGGACTCATCAAGCACCATCAAATGATTATTAAGATATGATCTCCAACCTGAGAAGGAGATGACAATCCTTTCTCTAAAGGTTGATATCTAATCGATCTCTTGATGCAAGTCCTCTACATAGGAATAGAGATTCAAAGGTGTTAGATAACATAGGTTAAATATTTGACTTAACGAGATCGAGATAACCAAAGTCCTATGTCGTATGTTGTCACGATATAGACATGCATCCTCTGACGGAAACATATATGTTACTATATGTCCGAGTATGTACATTAGGCAGACCAATAGGTTGATGACCTAATCAGGGTCTATACACCGACATGATGGTGTACATACAAGGACATATGAGTAATACAATCTCTCAAATGGATTATACAGGTTCATTTACTGAACCAGAAGACATGAGCTCACTAATGAGATATTGGGAAGAATCAAATTCCGTGCACGGTCATCTCGCTTTAGAAACTTAACTGAATTTGTTGGTTTGATATATTCTTTTGGAAAGTATAATACTTGGGTATGATTGCTTTTGGAAAGTATATGATCGATACCAACGCTCAATGATCAAATGAGAACCTTAATGATAAAATCATGAAGGAGACAGTCTAAAAGAGATCTAAAACTTTAGATTTATTCTTAGTCTTCCAAAATGCAGGATGTATAGGTATTAGGAATACCTAATGGTGATGTCATCATAAACGAGTGTATAACCATGACGCTTCCATTCCTAGGGAGTGATGAAACGGGTCTGCATTTTAGTGACTCCTCTCAGTAGAGAAGTGATATGATCTTGGTCGAAATGTTGGACATTGATCTGAATGTGATTCAGATGAAATGAGAAGATTAGATTTACGATCTCGATTTAATCAAGCATCAATGAGAGGTTCGCAAGATCTGGATTTGAGATATGATCGTAATATCCAAGTCACTATATGTGGAATAATACAATCGCATTGTCCTTATCTCCATGTATCCGCAGAGAAAACGCATTGTTTTGAAAGATTTCAAGAATAATTTCATTGTTGCTAATGTATCCGAGCATTGAGAAATGGATAACTAAATGTGATTTAGTTATCATGAATAATATGAATTTGATTCATATTATTTGACTGTAAGGAGAGTTATCAAAGATGATTAAATTTTATTTAATTATCAAAGATATGAATAATGTGAATGTGATTCAAGTTATTTGGGTAAATTATATATGAGATCTTAGATAATTAAATATGATTTACTTTCAAGGATATGATTAATGTGGATATCAGTATTACAATAATAATGGATATTATAAATATGATTTATAATATGATGGAGAGTTTTAATTGTAAATAGAATTTACAAATTATATGTTGTTGTGAATGGGATTCACAATAAACAATTAGTTATCAATCTATTTACATATTATATTGGATATATGAATATGATTCATATTTGTCAATGGCATGAATAAAGTTTTCACAAATTTAATTTAGAATTATTTTTATGAAGATAAATGCAATAATTGTTATTGCATATTAATTAATTTATATAAATAAAGGAAGACGTAATCCCTTTATGGTGGCCATCCACCTTGACTTGTTCAAGAGGGGGGACGGCCACCCTACTTATAGTAAAGGGACCTGGTCTTCACATTATCTATGTATGCTAATTAAATTTAAAAAGGATTAATTATTATCTTGAAAAAGGATAAAATTAATTTGTTTTAAACTAATCATTGTTGCATTTTTTGAGAAACAAATCATGGCCATTGATTAATAAACTTTTAATCTACACTACAGATTAAGAGAGCACATGGATTGAGATCCATATGCATCTAACTAGTATAAAAGGAAGGGTAGCCCTTACCTTTGCCACATGCCAAGTATCTCTCTCTCCCTCATTGTGGTCGTCCACCATGGAGCCCTAGAGAGAGTCGACATTATCACAAAATCGACGTTATGCTGTAGTATTGTTTTCTCATGGATCTCTGTCTCCTTCGGTGCGCCTCGCTCGTAAAGAAGATGTTGGATCTTGTGAGATGGGATCAGGAGATTCGTCGCTTGGATCATCAACATGGATTGCAAGGAGCACACATCTCATCATCGCGCTCGCAAGCATCTCCTCCATTGGATTAGATTTGAGTCTGGAGGTCTCTTCGTTTAGATATCGATCACAACCACGCTTCAAGAGTAACATCCCGCATATCGAGATGCTACTTGGCTGAGATAGCCGAGGATAACACATTGCTATGCCTCTTGTCATCGCCGACGAGGGAGTCCTTGGTTGCTGTCACCTGTAACGGGTATCAAGCTGGAGAGGGGAGAACATGAAGGTGGTGGATGGATGCACTAGAGGTGGAGGCGAAACTTTTATAGATGAGGGGATCAATGGCTGAAGGGAATGACTATCAGTGATGCTTCAATGGAGGGGTATAAAGGAGTCACATGCAAGAAATAATGGAAGGTGTTGAGATCTTTATGAAGAGGGATTCAAGATGGCAATGGGAGATGGTCGAGGTGTGTCTAGGGTTAGGATTCACTCTCATGTGCATTGACGGTGAGGTGAAGATGTAGAGGAGGTGTGATAAATAGTGATTAGAGCAGGCGAATGAGAGGAGCTTGTTGGACATGCGAGCCCACGACGAGCCTATATGCAATAAATGTTATTGCAAATATCATTCCCTAATCTGAAATGAAGAATAAATAATTTGCATAATAGGTCCCTTAGTACAATTAGGGTTATGTACCATGGCCATCTTAATGATCATACAACCGTTGATTAAATTATTGAATCATAGAGGCTGGTACTTGGATAAATATCTAAAGAGTTAGATTGAGGACTTATCGAGCACCGTCAAATGATTGTTAAGAGATGATCTCCAGCCTGAGTAGGAGATGGCAATCCTTTCTCAGTTAGGATGATATCTGACCGACCTCTTGATGCAGGTCCTCTGCATAGGAATAGAGATTCGGAGGTGTCAGATTTGTTAAGTCAAAGAGTTGATTTAACAAGATCGAGATAACCAAAGTCCTATATCGTATGCTATCATAATATAGGCATGCATCCTCTGACCAGAGACAGATGTGTTACTATATGTCTGAGTACGTACATTTGGCAGACCAATAGGTTGATGACCTAACCATGGTCTATACACCGACGCGCTGGTGTGCATATAAGGGCATATGAGTAATACGATCTCTCAAAGGGATCATACAGGTTCACTACTGAACCGAAAGACATGAGCTCACTCTGAGATATTGGGAAGAAACAAATTTCGTGTGCACAATCGTCTTACTTTGGAAGCTTGACTGAATTTGTAGGTTTGATATATACTTTTGGAAAGTATATGATCAAGACCTAGGGATGATATATGTTTTTTGAAAGTATATGATCGATACCAACTCCCAATGATCAAAATGAGAAACTTACTGATAAAACCCTGAAGTAGATAGTATAAAGTTGATCTAATACTTCGGGTTTATTCTGAGTCTTCCAGTATGCAGGATGTACAGGTATTGGGAATACCTTAGGGTGATGTGATCATAAACGATTGTATAACCATGACGCTTCCATTCCTAGGGAGTAATGAAACGAGTCTGGATTTTAGTGACTCCTCTCAGTAGAGAAGTAATCTGATCTTGATCCAAATGTTGGACATTGATCTGAATGTGATTCATATAAATGAGAAGATTAGATTTGCGGTCTTGATTTAATCAAGCATCTATGGGAGGCCCGAGATATGGATTTTGAGATGTAATCTCAATATCCAAGTCACTATATGTGGAACAATACCATCGCCCTGTCATTATCTCCAAGTATTCGCGGAGAAAGTGCATTATCCTTGAAAGAGTTCATGGATAATTCTATTGTTGATATATGTATCTAAGCATTGAGAAAATGGATAATTAAATGTGATTTAATTATCATGAATAATATGAATTTGATTCATATTATAAGGAGAGTTATCTTAGATAATTAAATGTGATTTGATTATCAAAGATGTGAATAATGTGAATGTGATTCATATTATTTGGGCACTTGAGAATAAGTTATCCAATATAATTGAATGTGATTTAATTATTGTGGATAAAAATAATGTGGATAGTAATATCCAATTATTCATAATATATTATAAATGTGATTTATAATGTACTAGAGAGAGCTAATTATAATTTATATTTGTTGATTAATTATTATGTGTATTGGATACACATTGTCTAATTAATTGAAAATGTAAATTATATTTTATTTTGGGTTGTGAATGTGATTCATAATTTTCCAATGTCAAGATTGCAATATTCCCAAAATTAATTGTGAATTATTTTTGGTGAATAAATCCCAACAAAAGTTGTTGGAAATAAATAATGGAGAAATTCATGGAGGCATGCAATCTCATGGAAATCCATGAGATTGCCCCACATGGAAGGTGGTGGGCGGCACCCAATTCCTATATGGAATGGGTGGCCATCTGACGAACCGCAAAATCGGCCCCTTAAGGGTGCGGAATTAGAACCTAAACATGTCGATGCAGTCGGGCCGATTCTGGTCGTCAAAGGATCACCTCATTTAAAGATATGCGATGATAAATCAAAATGAGGTGATCGTGATTTATTTTACTTGGCAAGATACCAAGGTCGAACTCAGGGACACGAGCCTCTCTCGTATTAGTCGGATTTGAGTTTATTTAACTAAGTGTTGAAATAAAGCATATAGGTCAAATCGTGCAGACATGACAAGACAATGCATTAAAATGAAGTAAACATGCATTTTTTTTATCAATTTTAATAATGCAAATAAATGATCATGCAAAGCGAATGAAATGCCCCAAAATCGTAGTCACTTGAGCCATAGAAAAAAATGCGAGTTAAACTGAGTTGGCATTAAGAAGCATTCCACATTTAATAAGCAAATGAGCATGTCAACTAAAGCATTCAGGACACTTAGATAATAAAATAATACACTACTGATCTTAGTGTCAAATCTAAAATTTAAGCACGCCATAATGAAGAGGATGAGAAGAGCTTCAAAATGAAACTGAAATCAACTCGATTGGAGCTATGTAGCTCAAGATATGCACGAAAGAAAGCAGGGGCATAAATGCAAGAAAACATGAAATGATAACTAGAAAAAGGTCCCTGGGAAGGACTAAAAAGTAAATAAAATAAAATCTGAGGCCTTCCCTGTAAATTAACCATAAGCGTGGGGACCTTTTTGCAAATTTGGAGAAGTTCAAGGGCAGCTCTGCAATTTACCCAGAGTAGCACGTGCGAGGCACGTGCTATCTAGGCTCGGAAGGAGGCTCGGCAAAGGCTTGGTTGCTGCTTCGGCTAGGCTCGGGGGGTCCGAAGCTCTAGCAGGCTCGGTGGAGGCTCGGGAGCAACCGAACCTGGAGGCACGGAGACGAAGGCTCGGGCGCGTTCTGGTGATGCCACGTGGCTCCATCGCGGTCCATTGGATCGAACAGATCCAACAGCTGAAGAAGTCAATGACGTGGCCGCTTCTGGACCGTTGGATGGTCACCGGGGGTGGACCATCCAACGGTAGCTGCTCTTCTCCCTCGGCCGAAGGCTGGCGGCGTGTTCTGGGCTCCGGTGAAGGAGGCTCTCCTCCGCCGCTCCTTCTCCATCGGTGTGGTCTTCCCCGAAGCTCCCTAAGTGGTCGTCGAGGAAGCCCGGAGCTCGGGGATGGTCCATAGGCAACTGGCGTCGCTCGTCGGAGCTCGGATGGCCACCGCGAAGTCGATGAAGTCTGCTCTGACTGGGCTCCGGCCATTGACGCTCACGAAGACCTGCAGCGTTAGACACATAGCCGAAGCAGACAGAAGATGTGCGTGCATGCATGGAGTGAGGTGGGAGCTCATCGGGAACGGAGAAGGTGGAGAGCTCGGAGCTCCTCCGCCGTGAGGGCGGAGGAGGTGGGTCGGAAGTGACTGAGGGTTTGGAGGAAGGAGACGGTGAGCGGAGGGTGTCGCGATGAAGGGGTATCGGAGGCGGAGCTAATGGGGTGGTCATCGGAGCGAGGGGATGGCCGGAGAGGCCTAATTAAATCGATGAAATCAAATAAAAAACTCAAAGGAAGTTCAGAGGGGCTTACCTGGTCGGAAGCGGAGCGGAGGCTTGGGCTGGACATCGGGATCGATGCCCGGGTCTTCGCTGGACATGGCCAGCCGGTCCATGCAGCTCGGGCGGTCGCCAATAGGCGTCGCAGCTCCGCCGTTCAAGGCGGAGGGTCTCACCGAGGGAGGGGTCGTCTTCGCTCGATCCTCTCGCCTCCCCCTGTCACGGGGAGGCGGAGGAGGGCTGGGCCGCTCCCCGCGTAAAGATGGACACCGACGAAGGGGCGTGGGACCGGTGTATTTGAAGAGAGAAGTGGCGGAGGTGATGGTGGACGACGTGGGTTTGAGGGCAGCTGTGGGTCGACTGGAAGGGAGTCATGGTTAGTGGAGTAGTGCGCGAGGGAGCTGGTTGAGTGGCGAAGACCGTGGGATGGTTGGAGAGTCGAGATGATGGTCGGAGTGGGTGGAATAATAGGAAGGGGGTGAGGTCTGTGCGAGTGGAGATCATGGGAGAGAGGAAGAGGCCGGAGGTTGACGATGATGCGGGGGCCGTTGGATCTGGAGATCCAACGGTGGAGGGCTAAGCGCGAGAGAACGGCGTATATCAAATCCGGGGCGGTGCAATCGAAGGGATCAGGCGCTGCCACGTGGCGAGCTGCGGATGCGGTGCTGGCGGATGGCTTAGATGAGAAGGAAGCTCAGATCCGATGGCTAAAAATAAAGGAAGATCTAGCGGCTCAGATTAGAGAATTGGCGCGCGATCAGAAGGTCTTCAAAGCGCCACGTGGCGCGCTCTTGGTGAGGCGCAAGCGTGCGGTTTAGATGAGAAGGAGGAATGATCAGATGGCATGGATTTTGAGCATGCGTGGATGAGGCCTGGCCGTTGGATCAAGAGGCCGATCCAACGACCAGTAGGAGAGGTAGAAAAGACAAGAGAGGCGGGGCCACGTGGCGCCCCCAGAACGGGCCACGTGGCCCAATCAAATTACTGCGAAAGTATTTTGGATTTTTGGGGGCTTAAATGGCCGATTTTGAGAAAACTCAAAACATGAAAGTTGTAGATCTTGACGAGATCTACAAGTTTCATGTTGACCAAAACTAGAGAAGAGATCAAACGAAGACACGAAATATTTTTTAGGGTATTTTTAAGTCTAAAAATACCACGAATTTTGTTTTGTCATTTTTTTTGTGGTTTTTAATTTATTTAGGACTCTGTTAATTATAAGACATTAACAGGGATTTATTGACAAACTTTTAAGCAAGGGGGTTAATTATGGGAAATAAAGATGATGAAACTGAGGTTCATCACCCCCCTATACTTAAACTATGCTCGTCCTCGAGCATCAAAAAGAATGACTAAGTTGGATTAACCCCCTTGTGCATGTGAATACAGGATCCAATCTGATCAAGTCGACTCGACTTTAGAGATCCAAAATTCTAGAGTTCAACCCAGCCTTAATCAAGAGGCTTCCAATTCCTCTACTTCTCTAGACTCTCTCTGATGTACGTATAAGCTAAAGGATATGAGGTTTAGTGTTGACTGCAATTCTGAGAGTAGAGTCAATTCGTCACCCAAAATCTTGGTTCGAGAAAATCTCCTAAGGACCTAATCCTCAGCACTAGGGAATAAATCAAATCTTGCATTCAGTCCACCGTCTCTTTAGTTTGTCAGACTTAGAAAATGTAGATGGCAGGCCAGAAATGGAGGGCATGTGATTGTGTCTATTCTTCTCTCCCTCTCATTGGAACAAGGATTCTCTCTAGTGCCTTTTACGCAACACATTTTTTTTGTGTTGATCAGTGCGTCCGTCAAGAGAAGTTGGAGCCGTCTGCACTTGTTTTCCTGGGAATACACCGGGGTGTGTCTCTTTTGAGTACCTATTGTACCTTCGACACCCAGACTTGTAGCATTTACGATGCAGAGCCCTTTTTCGGTGCAAGCCCGACTCCTGGTCCTAATAGCGGTGGTCCAAGTGGACACTTTGAAATGGTTGGGAGCGCTCGCCTTTGGTGGAAGCTCTTTGATATTTGACTTGGTGGAATGAGAGCTTTTCTTTGAATTTCATTGACTTGTATAATTTGTGGCTAGCTCCACTGCTTTTACCAAGAGTTGGCGCACACTGATCAACATTTTTTTTATTTATTTTTCACACCCAGGCACTTAGGTTAATGTCAAGAGATTAGTATAAGAACCAAGTTCTCATACTGGCTAATATTGCTGACACTCAGGTTTCGTGAAGCCTCCAAAGATTTTATCCCATCCTCGAGCATCATTAGATCAAATCCAAACTCGACTTCCTCATCCCAATTCCTCGAGTGAAAAATCAACTCATCTCATCAAAAACCGCAGTCGTGCATGTGATGTGCTGATCATATTCTTTTGTCTGAGACTAAGCATGGAATATAGCATGCAAATCTAGAAACTTAGGGGAATGTGGATGATTAAGTCTAAGACCCTGATGGCTAAGGCTGGTTAACCTAAAATCTCAAAGACTTCTAAAAGCTAAGTCTTCTTGACCAATTCAGATCCTGGGTGAAAGTGAAAGTGTAGAGGACTAATCCAACTTTTTCATTAAAAACAAGAGAATTTTTCTTTAACTTCAAGAGATATTAGAACTTCCTAAGCTCAATTGAGCATCCGCGATTCAGGCAGTATGGATGTAAGTACAGGCCGAAGCCCGTTGCTTGAGGACGGGGCCTTGCGCGATGTCCTCTAAACCATCCAATCTGCTAAGGGCGAACCCTCACTGAACGCGGCTGACTTAATTGGGTTTAGTAGTCACCAATGACTCTTAAAGGATTTTGCGGTTTTTCTCATTTTTATGGATTTTAATGAAGGTTAAAACACAAGTTAGACTCAACTTTCCTTGAAAAGAGATGGCGATTTTTCAAAACCAAGTCACACAAAATAAAAAAGTTTTCAAAACATTTTCAAAAATCATTTTCGAAAATATTTTTATAAAAATAGCGTAACATAATATCGAAAAGCCGCGAAATCATTTGAGTTCTCTTAGTCCAAAGAATTTTACCTTAGCCAAAAAGTTTTAAATTTTTCAAATTTTTCAGATTTATAGCTAAAGTAAAAATACGGTATATACGGTATACCCCCCTATACTTAAACTTTGCTATGTCCTCATAGCACTAGATGTTACAAGTACATAGGTCCGTTTAAATATAGAAGAATATACGGGAGCTAAGAGGGGCTCCCCCTATACTTAGGTTAGAAATAACCTAAGTATAAAGGCAAGAAAGGAAGAGTAGAGAAAATCACGGGGACTTGGGTCCCCCCTATCCTTAGGCTGAGATTAGCCTAAGTATAAAGATGAGGATTGATGTTGGAAGGAACCCAAGGTGAACGAAGAAGAGGAATGAATTTACAAGTGAGCGGTTGAATCTTTGGAGATGAAATGGAGTGACTAAGGTTTTAGGGTTGTGTAGCAAACATGGCTCAATTCAAGCAAGCAAACCCTTAGTTTCACCAACTCACACATGAAACCAACCGAAGTTGGTTAATTATCTTGTCTGTTTTATTGGTGATAAAACATTAGATACTTACACGAAGAAAATGTGAATCAAAGCGTATGCGCGGGTGTTGCTCTCCCAAAACCGAATTTTACTCCATTTTAGGTTGACTTGCATTTAACAGTCCCAATTTTATTTTAAATTGTCACTGAATTAAGGTTAGCACATCAATCAGAGAATCATCGTCTACCGTTCATTCCATTTTCCATTAATCCTAGGTGATCAATCTAGGAAATGAAAAGCCGTGAAAAACATGTATTCGATGAAAAAAACGCGATCTAGGCTAAGCGAGAAATCATGCAGTGATTTGACGATAAAAGCCGCGAAAAAATTGGGGCCGTTTTGAAAATCAAATCCAACATGTATGCAAGTCGAAAAAGCCGCACCTAATCATGCATCTATTAGCGGTGATTGATCTTCATTAATTTTATCTAAGTGATGCGAGATTAAGTGCGTCTATATTTAAAGTGTGTCCTACCTACGATCAAGCACAAGAAAAAATGAGCTCGGAGAGCCGCGTGCCTATCCTAGGTCGACACTCAAGTGGGGACGATCCCCACACAACCACAATCGTTCGATTACAATCGCGAGTCTTCGATCGAAGACCACTGTAAAAGATGAATTATTAAAAAAAATGCAACAAAAAATGCGAGACACATTTTTTTTTCTTTTCTTCCTTATTTGCTCCAAGCATGGTCCTGCGGCTCCTCGCAGCGGGGTGCGTCTTGCTCCTCGCCTCCTTGATCCATCAAGGGCCCTGCCACAGAAACGATAGTTAGATATCAAATAAGAAAGAAAAATTTTATATGCAAAATATGGGATTATTTGACCTATAAAAAGGAACACTAAATTAAACACACAAAAATCCAAAAAATAAAAGAAATGAGCCGTGTCCCCGGCAACGGCGCCATTTGACGAACCGCAAAATCAGCCCCTTAAGGGTGCGGAATTAGCACCTAAACATGTCGATGCAGCCGGGCCGATTCTGGTCGTCAAAGGATCACCTCATTTAAAGATATGCGATGATAAATCAAAATGAGGTGATCGTGATTTATTTTACTTGGCAAGATACCAAGGTCGAACTCAGGGACACGAGCCTCTCTCGTATTAGTCGGATTTGAGTTTATTTAACTAAGTGTTGAAATAAAGCATATAGGTCAAATCGTGCAGACATGACAAGACAATGCATTAAAATAAAGTAAACATGCATTTTTTTATCAATTTTAATAATGCAAATAAATGATCATGCAAAGAGAATGAAATGCCCCAAAATCGTAGTCACTTGAGCCATAGAAAAAAATGCGAGTTAAACTGAGTTGGCATTAAGAAGCATTCCACATTTAATAAGCAAATGAGCATGTCAACTAAAGCATTCAGGACACTTAGATAATAAAATAATACACTACTGATCTTAGTGTCAAATCTAAAATTTAAGCACGCCATAATGAAGAGGATGAGAAGAGCTTCAAAATGAAACTGAAATCAACTCGATTGGAGCTATGTAGCTCAAGATATGCACGAAAGAAAGTAGGGGCATAAATGCAAGAAAACATGAAATGATAACTAGAAAAAGGTCCCTGGGAAGGACTAAAAAGTAAATAAAATAAAATCTGAGGCCTTCCCTGTAAATTAACCATAAGCGCGGGGACCTTTTTGCAAATTTGGAGAAGTTCAAGGGCAGCTCTGCAATTTACCCAGAGTAGCACGTGCGAGGCACGTGCTATCTAGGCTCGGAAGGAGGCTCGGCAAAGGCTTGGTTGCTGCTTCGGCTACGCTCGGGGGGTCCGAAGCTCTAGCAGGCTCGGTGGAGGCTCGGGAGCAACCGAACCTGGAGGCACGGAGACGAAGGCTCGGGCGCATTCTGGTGATGCCACGTGGCTCCATCGCGGTCCATTGGATCGAACAGATCCAACAGCTGAAGAAGTCAATGACGTGGCCGCTTCTGGACCGTTGGATGGTCACCGGGGGTGGACCATCCAACGGTAGCTGCTCTTCTCCCTCGGCCGAAGGCTGGCGGCGTGTTCTGGGCTCCGGCGAAGGAGGCTCTCCTCCGCCGCTCCTTCTCCATCGGTGTGGTCTTCCCCGAAGCTCCCTAAGTGGTCGTCGAGGAAGCCCGGAGCTCGGGGAAGGTCCATAGGCAACTAGCGTCGCTCGTCGGAGCTCGGATGGCCACCGCGAAGTCGATGAAGTCTGCTCCGACTGGGCTCCGGCCATTGACGCTCACGAAGACCTGCAGCGTTAGACACATAGTCGAAGCAGACAGAAGATGTGCGTGCATGCATGGAGTGAGGTGGGAGCTCATCGAGAACGGAGAAGGTGGAGAGCTCGGAGCTCCTCCGCCGCGAGGGCGGAGGAGGTGGGCCGGAAGTGACTTAGGGTTTGGAGGAAGGAGACGGTGAGCGGAGGGTGTCGCGATGAAGGGGGATCGGAGGCGGAGCTAATGGGCTGGTCATCGGAGCGAGGGGATGGCCGGAGAGGCCTAATTAAATCGATGAAATCAAATAAAAAACTCAAAGGAAGTTCAGAGGGGCTTACCTGGTCGGAGGCAGAGCGGAGGCTTGGGCTGGACATCGGGATCGATGCCCGGGTCTTCGCTGGACATGGCCAGCCGGTCCATGCAGCTCGGGCGGTCGCCAATAGGCGCCGCAGCTCCGCCGTTCAAGGCGGAGGGTCTCACCGAGGGAGGGGTCGTCTTCGCTCGATCCTCTCGCCTCCCCCTGTCACGGGGAGGCGGAGGAGGGCTGGGCCGCTCCCCGCGTAAAGATGGACACCGGCGAAGGGGCGTGGGACCGGTGTATTTGAAGAGAGAAGTGGCGGAGGTGATGGTGGACGACGTGGGTTTGAGGGCAGCTGTGGGTCGACTGGAAGGGAGTCGTGGTTAGTGGAGTAGTGCGCGAGGGAGCTGGTTGAGTGGCGAAGACCGTGGGATGGTTGGAGAGTCGAGATGATGGTCGGAGTGGGTGGAATAATAGGAAGGGGGCGAGGTTTGTGCAAGTGGAGATCGTGGGAGAGAGGAAGAGGCCGGAGGTTGACGACGATGCGGGGGCCGTTGGATCTGGAGATCCAACGGTGGAGGGCTAAGCGCGAGAGAACGACGTAAATCAAATCCGGGGCGGTGCAATCGAAGGGATCAGGCGCTGCCACGTGGCGAGCTGCGGATGTGGCGCTGGCAGACGGCTTAGATGAGAAGGAAGCTCAGATCCGATGGCTAAAAATAAAGGAAGATCTAGCGGCTCAGATTAGAGAATTGGCGCGCGATCAGAAGGTCTTCAAAGCGCCACGTGGCGCGCTCTTGGTGAGGCGCAAGCGTGCGGTTTAGATGAGAAGGAGGAATGATCGGATGGCATGGATTTTGAGCATGCGTGGATGAGGCCTGGCCGTTGGATCAAGAGGCCGATCCAACGGCCAGTAGGAGAGGCGGAAAAGACAAGAGAGGCGGGGCCACGTGGCGCCCCCAGAACGGGCCACGTGGCCCAATCAAATTATTGCGAAAGTATTTTGGATTTTTGGGGGCTTAAATGGCCGATTTTGAGAAAACTCAAAACATGAAAGTTGTAGATCTTGACGAGATCTACAAGTTTCATGTTGACCAAAACTAGAGAAGAGATCAAACGAAGACACGAAATATTTTTTAGGGTATTTTTAAGTCTAAAAATACCACGAATTTTGTTTTGTCATTTTTTTGTGGTTTTTAATTTATTTAGGACTCTGTTAATTATAAGACATTAACAGTGATTTATTGACAAACTTTTAAGCAAGGGGGTTAATTATGGGAAATAAAGATGATGAAACTGAGGTTCATCACCGTCCCCCCTTGAATGTACATGGAGATGTAATCTCCATGTATATTCTCTCCTTATTTGTTGATGTAATTTAGGATTGATTTATATTTGATTTTGTCAAATATATTTTAATCTAAATTAAATCACAAGTTGTTGGCTTTTACCAACAACAATCTTGACCATTGGATTGATCATAAATCAGTCTCAACCATTGATTTTATGAGTCCCATGGATTGAGATCCATGGATCCCAAAACCCTATAAATAGAGAGGCATACCATGCTCTCTCTTCAGACATATGCTATTGTAGAACATCTCTCTCTCTTTCTCTCTACACGCCATCTCTCTTCCTCTCATGGCCGTCCACCATGGATGACTTAGAGAGAAGTCTCCATCGCAGCAGCGTCGTCGTTATGCTGCCCGATCGTCTGCTCGTAGATCTCCGTCTACTTCGATGCGCCTTGCTCATGAAGAAGACGTCGGATCTCGTGTATCGAGATCAGGAGATTCGCCGCTTGGATCATCAACATGGATTGCGAGAAGCACGTGGTTCATCCCCGCGCTCGCAAGCGTCTCCTCCGTCGGATCGGACTTGAGACAGGAGGTCTCTTCGTTTAGAGACTCGATCGCAACCATGCTTCAAGAGGTAATCCTATTACTTGTTTGTGGTTTAGATGAAACAATCCGAGAAGAGTTCTTAGATCATGTGGTTTCGTCGTATGAAATCTTTTTAAATTCCGCTGCATTGAGCAACTAGTGCGACTAGTCGCTCCTCGTTGTATTCGATACGACACTCATGCTTCAGTGATGTGCTTGAGGATCTAACCATATCCTTCAGAGCTTCAATGGGAGAAGGGTGATTGTAGTTGGGGGAGGAGCTGGAGGTAGAAGAAGGCGAGCAGTTGCCATTCGATCGGGTTGATCCAATGGTGGGGGATGTGGGATGGGAGGCACGCGTTTCTCATGTGAAGCACGCACGTAGAGCGTGCGTGAGGAGCCAGCTTGAGCGGGATGGTTGTTGATCATTGGATCAAATAAGATATTATGGGTAGGAATGGGTGTGTTAGAAGACAAGAAACATGGATCGGTCATGGGGGTGGTTTGACTTGGCGGTGAGGTGGACGAATGGTTGAGAGCCAAGTGTCATGGAGTAGTTGACCAAAACATTGACCTAGAAGAAAATAAAAGAAAATGTGAGATAAAATAGAAGAAAAAGTCAAATCAAAAAGTGTAAATATGAAAGTTGTTTGTCGCAATACAATCTACAACTTTCATGAAGGACCAAAAAGCAAATAAAGTCACTTGTACAGAAATATATTTTTGTATAAGTATTAATTGCCAATTAATCTCCATTATTTTAAGTCTACTAATTTTTTTATTTTTAATTAGATTTTAATTAATATACAAACAATATATACTTAATTAATGTAATTTTTAAGGATTTTTATAGGCTAGGAAAAAGATGAAATAAAATCATCAAAGATAAAATATGTACAAAAATATACAAGATCATATATTTGTGTTTTCTTTTGATTCTATGCTTTTTATGAGTTTTGTTTCTTTATGCTATTTAGTTTATAAATTAAGGAATATACTAGAAGAAAAAATAAGTTAAAGAGGTGACACTTCACACATAAAATAATAAGTTCAAGTTATCAAAAAAAGGGTTATTTATTTACAGACTTTAGCCCTTATTTAATGCACCATTAATGAAAGTTAAATAATCTATTTTAGGAGAGTTGATTAGTGAATTAACAAGGAAATTTTGCTAAGATATCCATATAGAGTAGATGAATCATGAATTCACCAGTAAGTTGTGGTTCACTGTTCCATACGTCGTTTACCTCCTGAATCTAGGACAGGGGTGAAAAGAACGACTCGACATATTGTGGTTGGGGCTCTAGGAGGTAGACCACAATTTATGTCTGTTGTTGTTGTTACTGTGACAATGCATTGTCAGGTTCCTGCATGTAGTACACATGATGGATTGACGATGGCTTCCCGGGACTCTACTGTGGTTGTGGTTCTGCAGAAGGTATCTTGGTTGAGGAGCTTGCAGACTAACACATATTGATTATATAGACCAGAAGCTCCAACTGCTTGGCAATATGGTCGATCTAGTCTAGACCCTTGGTCATTTGTTCGATCACAACAAGCTTCTCGAGGTCCTATAATATCTTATCTATTATGTCGACCTTCTATAGGCGGTTCCCAATTATGCTGAGATTGTAACTCTCACACATATCATCTTCTTGAGATGCTTTCATTTTAACGATCTTATGATGGATCTAAGGAGTCTTTCGATATATACGAAATGAAGATATAGTAGCTTCTCATTAAGCCATTTCCTAAAAAATTTATCAGACCACATTTTCATCCTTGTTGAAATGTCATCCGCCATAGGCGGCGTCCATCAGCCTTCGATTATTCTTAGTCAAGCCCCCAAATATATTTTGTACCAAGATGGTCTTTGGAATGTCTTGAT
Source organism: Ottelia alismoides (assembly GCA_037367405.1). Taxonomy (NCBI): domain Eukaryota; kingdom Viridiplantae; phylum Streptophyta; class Magnoliopsida; order Alismatales; family Hydrocharitaceae; genus Ottelia; species Ottelia alismoides. The sequence goes on along the minus strand of JAZKJV010000720.1, from coordinate 2,179,631 downwards.
GGAGGCATTTATCCAATAAATCTTTAAACTTCTCCCACGCTTCATGGATAGATTCATGAGATCCCTAGGAGAAGCTTACAATCTTATCCTACATATGATTCAGATGACCTAGGGGATAATACTTGTGGTGGAATGCAGACTTCAATTCTTCCCAGGTTTTTACCACCCTCCACAATTGGTTGATCTAGTAAAGTGCCTAGTCTTGAAGGCTGACTGGGAAGGTGGTCATTTTGACTACACCCAATATGTTGTTGGTGTAGGTAGTGGTTCTGCATATGTGGCCAAATTGCTACAGATGCATATATGATTTTTCTTGAGAATTCCCATGTAATGTTGGGAGAAGATACAAGTTTCAGCCCAAAGTGTCCGCAGATTGGTAGGACTTGAATCCAGTCAGCTACCTGACCAATGCCAGGATTGTATGTTTTTTATTATCGGCTTAGGCGCCTCTCTTCTCTCCTCTGCTTCATCTACATGGGGTCCAGTTTCCTTTTCTTCACCTCCTCCTCCTTTATATTCTCTATCTCTCCTCATCACCAGTAGCATTTCTTAGAAGGCGTCTTGAGCTTCGGGATGTACAGTCAGTTGTTGTTGTATCACCTATATGGAGGGGAGCATCAATATGTTGAATTCATTCTTCTCTACTTGATGTCCCCCTCCCTTTATGTGGAGTCATCTAAAGTTCTGAATCTGACAATGAACAATCTAGATTAGGATCTGGATCTACAAGTGGAAATACACCCTGATCAAATTGGAAATAAGCACTAGATGTAGAGATGAGTTCAGAATTAGGGTCAATCCTGGAGTTTATTAAGGTTGGGGATGTGAATGGAGATTGTTTGATCTCCATTCGAAAGGAAGACCACTCGAGAAGAGAGTCATCTCGAATCCTAGGTGAAAGAAGCAGGGAGTCTTGAGAGCGGTATGTAAAGTCTGAACTGATCTCTCTAGAATCACCCTGAATTTTTGGAGATGTCGAAATCAAGGAATCGATGTGGGTGTTCACGAAGTTCGAACTAAACCATCCCTAATTCTCCATCCTTAGAAACAAAAGGATGACATGAGGAGTTTATGAATACGGAGATAAATAAGTAATAAATTGAAGAGAAAAGAGTTGAAGACTCGAAGTAAGCAAAATGAAAAGAAAAGATAAAAATAAGTGTAAACAAAAGGTGCAAGTGCACGATTTTTTTGGATCTTTGGACTAATTAAAATCAATCAAACACAATACAAGGAAGCATTCACCAACACAATGTGTGAAGCAGTAAGATTTCAGTTTTTATCTTGATCGTTTTTACTCTTGTTTTTAGGTAATCTTTTCCCACTTAGCTTTGTGTTATTGCAAAAGGAGAGTGAGTACTACCAAACAAGCATTATGTACATCCTACTTCCTTTGTAACATGTAGCCTATACTTTTCGAGGTCTTTGTTATCAAATCTAAGCGTGCTACATAATTAAAGAATAGAGATTAAGTTGATATTGCGAATCAGATACTTACTTCCCCCGAAGGGTACTTAGATGTAGTACGATGAGATAGGGTCCCACCATTACAGTACCCCAATGCTCAAGTAATTCATACCAAGTTTGCAAGCAGATATGGCCCTACTTGTCCACGCATCGATAGAAGCGATATTACTTCACAAGCCTAAAAGATATATAAGGTAGTAAATAGGTTGGGTTTCTGGTTCTAATCCTTAATGCCTCACACGGTCTGGAAAGTACTTGAATACAATGTGAGTTTTAGGCCACTAAAACAATGAATTCCATTAATCGGTTTTAATTTGGTCAAATTTTTTAGAAAACAATACTTTTTTGTTTTTTTTCAATCTTAATTTTTTGGATATTAATTTAAAAACAAACACCTAACAAATTTTCTGAATTCCTTTTACTCCTAAGTCTAAGAAAATAGGAGATGGAATAAAGAAAAGCCAATGTGTGAAAAATCTATGAATGCATGTAGAGTAAGAAATACGTACCTTGATCTAGCACTCTGCATGCAATATGATTCGCACATTAATTGAAAAGCTAATCTATATGCAAATGTAGGAGAGAATGTCCTAAACAAGAATTTCTATTAGCGGGAAGCATCAATTAATTTGACTAAGTCCAAGCGTAGATGTGTATATGAACATATAGTCTAATTAAGGTTTTGACCTAGTAATTATCGGGCTAAGCATAGATAAAAATCCTAAATCTAAGGGTTCAAGCACAAAAGACGTGAAATGAAAAATAAGTCGAAAAACTCAAAATACAAGAATTATAATAAAACAAGGAAGCTAGGGGGAATAAAATGTAGAAGACGATGAAAATGTATAAAAGTTGATCGAACCCCCCATGTGAACATACACCTGATGAGATGGGTTTGCAAAAATCTAAGAGTCTGAGAGTGTCAAATTATTACAATTATTTATTTAAATCACTCTCTCACAAAAAAAATCTACATTAATGTTAAACTTATTCGAAACAGATCTCAATCTTCTTGTACCGCTCTCTCTTATCGGTTCGGTCCGAATCAGCCAACCCCTACTTTGCTTGGGTGCGTTAAATCTCCTAGGAAATCCACCCTCACTACGTGGACCCTCGTAACAAAATCAGACAAGAAAGATGATTAGAACATATAAACAATATATCAAATACAATAAAAAAGAAAATAACATAAATAAGATATGCAACTATATACAAGCTATCCTAAACTAATGATGTGTCCTCGACAACATCACCTTTTGATTAAGATGTTTTGTACTGGTCTGTTGATCCAACAACATCAACAATCGTTGTGGTCACCAAGTGTCTCATAAGCAACAATCAACCCATGATTATATCAAGCAATAAAATCTATGTGAGTCAAATTTTATCATAACTCTGCTAGAAATGTAAGGGCGTAAGTAGTTAAAGTGTTGAACACTCTGATGCAAGAGAAGGTAGTGAATAATTGTTAACTATTGAAAAGTAATAATTATAATAATTACTTTTTAAATTTTTATCTTGTTTTTATGAAGGGTTTTAATTATACTTAATTTTTATAGATTTTTAATTATTTTATATATTTTAATTTTAAATTTTTAATTTTATATTCTCTTTTTAAAATTAAAATTTTTATTTTTAAAAATTATATATATAATATAGATATTATAGCTTATATAAGTAAAATACCATATATATATATTATATTTATTATATTTATAAATAAGTAATAATAAAGTTAGAATATATGAAATAAAAGGTTTTTATCTTTTATATATTTTCTCAATTTTTGGTAATTTTTATATGATTATCTATTTTTATTCATTTTTTAAAGTAGCAAAATGTACAAAATAGGGAATATATTAAATATCCAAACTTTTTTATGGTTTAATAAATATTTATAAGTCTGAAATAAACCCTAGATTAATAATATATAATAAATAAAAATTAGAATTAGAAGGAAATATTTTTGGATTTTTATATAATGTTTGAAAAATTTTATAAGATTTTTTGGGTTTTGTAATTTTTATGTTTTATATTTTGTATTTTTAGTGATTTTTGAATATGTAGTAGAATAAAATAGATAATATATTTTTTGGAATTTTTAAGGTATTTTCGATTTTTTTTATGGATTTTAGTATCTAGAGAGGGAAATAACCTGTGTTTTTATATTTTAAAATTAGAAAATTAATTTAAATGCCAAATAAAATTTATGCATGAACAAGAATAGTTCCAAGCATCTACTCTAATTGTCCCACCATTTTTAGCTAAAGAAAGTATCTAATACAATAATATACACAAAATAAAAATATACAGTAGTAGAGTGACTAATTTGCATTTATAACAAACGAAACGTGCATTTACTAACATATCTATAAAGTAAATAGATAATATCAAAAAAATACCCAGAGTTTTCTCATGTGGGGGACCACATGAGATGACCTTGACATGACCTAATAACAAAATAACCTAGAGTCAGACCTTTTTTGTACTATATTATTATAGATAGTAAAATAATGGAACATTTCATCGCTTACTACGCCCTTCCGCGCCTCTAGATGCCTAGGTATCCACCGTAAGCCTTTCCGCACTTGAAACTTGTCATTTAATAAGGTTATGTTATACTAAGATGATGAATACAAGAAAGCTAGGGGTCCAGACTATAAATAAAACTATTTATTTTACACTTAATATTTACTTTACATGTCTAAACAACAAAAACCAAAAGCATGAGGGTGCACTTAAAATATACACAGGGCAGCTCCTGAGGAGCATGTGCTCTAGATTGTCCATGTCACCTCACTTAAAATACAATGGCAATGGAGGCGTATCATTTCATTCTGATTCAAGGGCCCATAATAGATCTGGGCCCGCTCTTTGATCGGACGGAGGGGGTGGGCTCAACAAGAACATGGAAGAACACTTCCATATTCAAGTTTCGATCAATGATTACTCCTTCGTACGTCTATCTGGAAGCTTCCTCATGGGTGCTATAGCGTCGTGGAAGTCCTCGGCATATGCAGGTAGTCTCCAATGGGTCCAGGCCTCGTCGAAGGAGGCTTGGAGGTCTTCTTCTTCTTGGGCACCTGGAGTTGTCGTTCGTCGATCAATTCCACTTCCAGGTGATCCTTTTTGAGCTATATCTTGCACAAAAGCTTCGCAGCTTGAGGGAGAATGCCCTTGGCCAAAAATGAAGATGAATTGCAAGGGGGATGAGGTGAAACAACGGATCTCCAACGATGGCGGCAGATGGAGATCCAATGGACCTGATCTTTGCAAGATCATGGGGGTATGGGCTTAAGGATTTGATGTAGAGGTGATGAGAAATATAGTGGAGGTGTTGACGAGTTGATGAATACCCATTTATTCACCTTTATTCCTTTATTTTGTCTTTAAATCCCTAGATAAATACATGTAAATATATCTAACTTGTACAAATTAACACACTAATTGTTGTCTCTAAATAGTACATGAATACATGTATTTAAATAATAAATAAAGATAGAAAGACAATAAAAGAAAAATAAAGGAAGTATTGTAAATACTGACTGACCCTAAACCCTGAGACTAAGTCAATGTTGACTTGGTTGACAAGGAATAAAGTAGGGGGAGATAAGGGCAAATAAATACACCCAAAAATAATGCAGATACCTAGAAACCCTAGATGTCCAACACACTGCATACAACCAAACTCTCACTAATTTATACACAATCTTACACACCTTAAATAAAGACATTTTCAACACAAAATGTGTACACATTAATGTATAGAAAAATACAAAAATAATAGAAGATAAAAATAATGTACTGTGCAACTGGGACACGCAGATGAAAAAGTCATAAACCAAAATTCATATATCAATATCTTCTCCATATAAACTCAAAATATATCAAACTCACATCCATTGTATTCCAAATTAATTATCTACCTAATGAAGGTGGTTTCATTAAAATGGAGTAAAGATTCAAAAGCTAGTGTGGTCTTGGTAAGAGGGCCATCCAAAGATCAGGCGGGTTCGAAAAGAGAGTCATCTCAATTCTTGGGAGATGTGAGATCTAAATGGTTTTGTGAATTGCCTACAAGTCCATACTAACTGCTCTAGAGATGTCCATCTCCGATGTCAAGATGAATGGGAGAAGAGCACAGTAGTAGAGTGAAGAGAGAGAGATAGAGTACACATGGGGAATAAATGTACAACAATCGCACATACACAAAGATAACACAAATTGAACCCATAAATTCACAAATTGGCAACTTGTGAAGGCATGTTAAAGTTCAACTGCTTATCTTTTCAACTTTTAGGTTTATTTTCAAGCAGGATTTTCAACGATAACATCAATTGACCTATAGTGATAGGTGGTTGATGTATACTTGGAGAATCCCGGAGATTCCTCACTTGAGGTAACAAGGAGCAATCCTTACATATTATTTACCACACTAGATCATTGTTTAATTTGAGGATGAGTACTTGTAATACCAAAACTATCGCCTGCCAGTGTCAAGTGTGCACGAGATGATGGCCTTCGTTGAAGTCTCGATTAGATGGTACCATTCCACCATTGTCTCTGAGTATTAAACGTCCAAGGGGGCATGCTCACTAATAAGATAGCTTCGGTAATACTTTGGAAAATTCAACAACACTTTTGGGGAGTTCCTAAACTGTGCTAGTGTTGATAGGCAGCTCTATGATCCCCACCCTTGAGTAAGGTTTCCTACAACATGATATTCCAAGCAAACATCCGGGGATTTGGGGCTCTGATCCTTATGTGTGGCGCGCCTCACTTAGTCTTGAAGGTGCATGCATGCAGTGATGGGCGTTGATCTCCCAAAATAAGTTCTAATTTTGTTCGAATTATTTTAATCTACCTTGTTAGAAGTCTCAATTTAGATTAGATTATCACTTTGGATCTTAGTGAGCACAAAATAATCGTCTATCGATCGGTCTCATTTCCCTTTAACGTAGATGAGAAAAGGGGGAGGAGTTGAGAAAAGACGATGCACGATGAAAACAACGATGGATGCCCAGTTAGAAGACATGCATAATAGAATTGAAATTATTCTAAATGAGTGTGACCGATAAAAATGCTCCTAAACAGAAAGTTACATTAGAATGAAGGATTGATTTATGCTTTGACTAAATTGAATGATTTATATTACGTCTCATTAAAGTGTTGTATGTCCTAAAAATATAACCGAGCATAAGCAAACAAAATTACTTCTACCGCGAGTGCAAGTCCTAATTCTATGACACAACACACTTGGGTCCCTGACCACATAGCAATTGTGAAAACAGGCCCTTGTCCCCACAATTTAGTCCAGTTCAATTACAAGTATAAGGGTTCAAAGAGAACCTTGAAAATAAAAGAAAATGCAAAATAAAACATGTACTAACTCTCTTTCTCTCTCACACACAAAAGTAACATATAATAAACTTCTTTGTGACTCCTTGGATTTTTTTCTTTAAAATGCTCCGAGCTAGATTTATGTGCAAAGAGGGAACGTGTTGTTAGTATATGTTAGCGAGAAATTTAATGAATTAAAGAAAAATTAATGCAAAACAAAATAAAAGGAAAAAAGGAAAGACAAATGACACAGGAATCAATATCACAAAAATTAATTGCAAAAATTAATGTAAAATCATAAAAATACGTCATTCTCCGACAACGACGCCATTTGATGAGCCGAATTCCCACCTATTTAAACATATTCTTGAATTGTAGCATATGAGGGGGAAATCAGGTCAATTTATAAAATCCAAAAACATTTTACTTCTATGATATTCTCTTTATATGTTATATTTTAAAAATTCCAAAAGAATCTCTTTTCTATATATTACCTATATACTTATATATATTTATATTTATTATCTATCTTCTTATATATATTATTTTCTTAAAAAGAAAAGGAAAAAGTAAAAAATTGAAAAAAAGTAAAAGCATAAAAAAACATAAAAAATCATAACCCACAAAAACACTTCATTAAAAGAAAACAAAAAAATCTCTAAGTAGTCTACTCATCTTTCCTCTACCCTGTGTGCTCTCTATGGTTCGAGCCCTACTACTTGTCTACTATACACATTTTTGTAGGGTATGATAAATTTTATCTCACTCCTTTATATCGCTTAATTATCATTGTGGGTTAATTGTTGATGATTTGATTGAGTTACGTATAGAGTGCCGAGAGAGGGTTGATACAGCGATTGTCGGATCCGACTTTTCGAACACTGCATGATCCTCCAAGACCGAATGTTAGGTAACCTTGACTCATCGATTAATCAAATGGCACTGTTTTCGGGGAGCATCAGTTTGTAGAGCATCGAGTAGTCTATTTTATTTATCTTGCCATTATTCACTTTTTTGTCTACTTCTCTCTTCATTCTTTTTTTTATCTAAGGTTGTTATAACCATCTTCTTGTTTGAATTTGTTGCGAGGTCATGCCTATAAAGGGAGGATTTATTTTGAGATTCTACGCACCCGAGAGCTGTAGAGATCGGTGGTTCTTTACCCATCGGTAGGAGAGAGTAGCAAAGGATGCAAGCTCAGCAGATTCACCTTAATGTAGATTTAGTTTAGTTTTGTGTGAGAGAGACTTATTCAAATAATTTGTAGTAATACATGTCCTGAACTTGAACACTTAAATGCTTCACAAGTCCATTTGATTAGGTGATTGTTAACCTGGGGGACTTGACCGATTTCTCATGCTTTTATCACTTCTATATTTCTTTCTCCCTATTTCCCCTTTATTTCTATTTATTTTCATGATTTGTATTTTCCGCCTTATTTCCATTCTACGTCTTGTGGAATAAGACCTTAGATTTTAGGAGTGGATGTGCAGTTAATTAAGTCCAAAACCCTAGTATCATTCATATACCTGAAGTCTCACGCTTGGACTTAGTCAAATTGAACAAGTACTTCATGTTAATAGATGCTCATGTCATAGGGTGATTTCCTTGTTGCATTGCATATAACATAGGTTTAAAATTTTTATCTAGCATCCCACTTGGAGAGAGATGGAAAGCATTGTAAGTCTTTTGACTAAGCACCACATCATTATTTTCAACTCGTATTGCTTTTCCGCCTTCTCCCTCTAATTTTGCTCGCATAGGCCAAACAAATAATTGATAAAATCGTTAGGCCTCCAGCATGAAAAATACTTAAAAAAGTGAAAACATGAAAAATTTAAAAAAGGGACTACTAAGAAAACCTTGACCTAATTAAAATCGATTAATCAAACTTCATTGTATTAGGTGCATAAAGCCCTCATTATTCTCAGGTACATTCTAGATCGACTGAGGCATGACCCAAAAGGATTAGAGCCAAAAACCCATCCTGGATTCTTCCTTGTGTATCGGAAAGGCATGTAAAGTATTGGCACTTCTATCGATGCATGGATGTGTAGGGATAGGTTTGCTTACAGACAACTACGATGACGAGTCCCTGTCTCATCGTACGACGGTCGAGTACCCGGTAAGGTGGGAATATTGGTTTTACCTGATGGCTTCCTTTTCCCCACTTTTTTGGCTGAGCAGTGGGGAAGATCCGATAACAATGACATCAAAAGCACAGGCTATGGATTACAAAGGAGGCAGAAAATACACAACAACTGTCAGCTCAGTACTCACTATCATATAGAGTTATCCGTAAGGATTAAATTTGATAAGATTTCTTGAGAACCAATAAATTTGACAAGATAATTGCCAAACTCTTACGGCTCATTGTGTTAAGTTGGTAGCTACCCTTGTTCCGTGGTTTGATTGATTAGTTTAATGCGGGTCAAGATAAAAAATACCGCACCTTTGCGCCATTCTATCTCACACTACTTTTCTCACTTCTCCTTCTTCATTGCTCATTTTTTATCCTTCTCTTCTCAATCCCTCTTGAATTTTTCATCACCTTCATCTACTCATTCATCATCACTTCTCTTGTCTCCCAAGATGTCGCATCCAGGATCGCTTCGTTCGAATATTGCGAACACCAACATCGATTCTCGGGTGTCGATATCTTCAATAATACGGGGTGATTTTTGAGAACTTAGTTCGTACTTTGTGAACTTCCCTCTGGACTCCCCAATCTTTACCCAATTCAAAGGTCAAGATGACTCTTGTCCCAATCTTTCTTTGTTCACCACTTTCCTTTCACCAATAAACTATTATTCGAGACCGACTCTCATCTCGAACTTGCTTCTTATTTTCTGAGAACTGATCATGTTCGATTTCCCACTGCAGTTTCAACACACGATTCGGATCCTGAGTTACAATTGGATTCCGAGATGGATCCACATGGACTCTATAAAGGGCCAAGTTCATATGAGAAAGTGGACTAGAATGGAGTCAAAACATAGTTGCTAGTCTCAACTCAAGCCATTGGTAACAGTTGACAAATCAAGCTCTCGCCCAAGTAGCTTTCAGAGAAATGCTCATGGAGATGAGGAGGGATAAAGAAAGCTGAGGAGGAGAGGATGAAGAACTCCATGGTGGGAATGACAATGAGCAACTCGCATGAAACTATGGAGGAGGAGATGAGGGAGGAGGACATATGATGAAACCCGATTTCATCATCACAATTCCTCATTATTAACCCCCTTGCTTAACTATGTGTCAATAAAACCATGTTAAAGTCATGTAATTATCAGAGTCCTTAATAAATTAAAAACCACAAAAAAATGGCAAAACTAAAATCCGTGGTATTTTTAGCCTTAAAAATACCCTTTCAAATATTTTATGTCTTCAGTTGACCTCATCTTCAGTTTTGGTCAACATGAAACTTGTAGATCTCATTGAGATCTACAACTTTCATGTTTTGAGTTTTCTCAAATTCGACCGTTTGTCCCTTCAAAAGTCAGCTAGAAGATCAGAATAATCTGATTGGGCCACGTGGCCCGTTCTCGGTGAGCCACGTGGCCCGTCCTCCTTTGTCCTATCCGCCCTTGCTAGGGCCGTTGGATCTCTTCTTTGATCCAACAGCTCTGCAAGCTCCACGTATGCGTCTCATTTTCTACCATCTGATCTTTCTCAGATCCAATCACAGCCGCTCGCTGGCGCTCTCACCGGAGCTTGCCATGTGGCGCGATTTGTGCCTTCCGATTACGCCATTTTCCCTTCAATCACAGCCGCTACCTCCGTATTTACTATTAGCCCTTCGATCGCACCCATGAGTTCATCACCACCGTTCGTTAGCGCTGCACCCTGAGCGTGACACGTGGCCGAATCTGAACCCCTGATCCAGCGCCTTAGATTTAATCTCGATCGCTCCTTAGCGCCTCGATCCATGCCGTTGGATCTCCAGATCCAACGACGGAGCTTTGTCGTCTTCCTCTAGGCGCTCCTCTTCCCCACGTTCACCATCTCGCGCACACCCTCTGCCCTTCCATATTTCCCCGCGTCTCCAGCCACCTCCTCCACTCTCCAACCGCCTCACGTTCAACCTCCACCATCCGTCGTCTTCGCCAGCATCTCCACTACTCTCGATCCACTTCCAATCGCTCCATGATCCCCAGTCAAACCTCGATCACCATCACCAGTACTGCCACTCGCCCCTTCAAATACGCCGCCCCCTCCTCTGAGTTCTGTCATCCATCTTTACGCGGGGCATGGCCTAACCCTCTGCCTCCTCCCTGTGACAGGGGGAGGAGCGTGGATAGAGCAAAGACGACCGTGCCCCCGGTGAGACCCACCGCTGATCACGGTGGTGCTGCGGAGGCTCAAATCCCCTCTCAAGCTCGCTGGCAAGGCCGTCCAGCACATGCGAAGACCCCGAGGTCCTCCGATGACCTCGAGCCCAGGCCACTACCTCCATCTCCGGCCAAGTAAGGCTTTGATTCCCTTTTGTATTTTTCCTTTAACTTCGCTTAATTTTGTAGGTCGCTTCCCCCATCTCCGACCTCCGATGATCTCCTCCCATGTTCCGCCACACGCCCCCTATATTTGAGTGTCGACGTGGCTGACTGCAATGAATATTGGTAATTAATTTGCTCGAATTAACAAGGGTAGCGGGAAGCGATATCAAAATGGCGTCGTTGCCGGGGAGGCACGGCTTAGGTTAATTTGCAGCTATTTTTAAGTGTTTGATTTTCTCTCCCCGGGTAGTCTGACCCCCGGTTTTCTTGTGAATATTTTCTCTCTTTTAATTCTTTGCATTTTTTTGTGTCATTTTCTGACCTCAATTTATTTCTGTGCGAGGAACGCGAGGAGTCGAAGATGCTTCGAGGAATCAACAGATTAATGTTTTGAGTGATTTGAGTGAATCTGTAATTTTATTTTTATTTCTTTTTTCGCATCATTTCCAGTGGTTCCCGTTTGGGTTCTCGCGCATGTAAAAATAGTGAAACTGTGTCCCCGTGTGCTGTGTAGTTTGAATGGTAATTTAGGCTTGCACTAGTGGCTCCTCGAGCCAATCTAGAATTTGCTTGTGCTCGTTAATTTTTAGGACCATACAACCACTTAAAAGACGCACTTAGACCGTAGATCTAGCCAAATTAACCTGTTCTTCACTCGCTAATAGAACTGCTTGTCTAGGAGCGGATTTAATCGCTTGCATATGCATGTAGTGTAAAGTTTTCAATTCTGTTTTTCATCCTGCATAAAAGCGAAGGGATCACTGTAAGTCTTCTTAACTCAGCATCCGCATCATTGTTTTTCATGAATCGGCTTTTCTCGATTTCCCCCTCTATTTTTCACATTTAATTTAAACGGAAATTGGGACTGGACGATAGGCGTGTTGTGTGGTTGGACTAACAAGTGAGAACTAAACTTAAAACCGGGACTGCTAAACATTATTGACCCAAAAAAATAAATAAAATTAAAAAATATGTTTGCGGGAGATTAATCCCCGACCTTGTTTTCTGGCTGAGTGAGGGTACTTGAGTGTGTGTGAACACCTTAAGGCAGAGCCCAAATCCTCGCCTTCCATATCACGTTCCGACTAATCCTAGCAAATATCACAAGTTGAATTTTTAAGGTTCACTGACTAGTACCAAGTAGCCTCCGTTTGTCTCAAGAAGATAGGGGCGAAATTGCGGTACTTTGCGACAAGTTGCCAGTAACCTCCCGGGGTGAAGTTCCGGCCTTGTCAGCCTCCGCCTGCTTACAGGTAGATAATGGTATGGTCTTTGAATCCATCAACTTGGGATAAGAGTGAAGAAAGGAAGGACCGGCGGTATCTTAGGCGACAAGTTAAACAGGAAGACGCATCCGGCTCTGAGCCGACTTCCCTTTAGGCCGCGTAATCCTTGCTATCTTGCTTGAAAAATCACACTTAAAATTTACAAGATTAATTGGACTCGGTTTCGGTTCCTTCACTGTGTTGAGTGTGAACCCAGGGTCTTGGATTGAATCGTTTGCTTCAGGTAGGAGTCAAATCCTATCTTCACTTAGAACTCCCATTTCTTTTCGCCAAATCAAGATGAGTGACTGGGGGGATATCGGCTCTTTATTCACCAATCTCTCTTTGAGCTCCCCATGAAACTCTTCTTCATCGGCCCAAGCGCACCTTAGACCACCCAGGACTCATGACCCTCTTGAGTTCTGGTTCCCTCACACCCAGGGTGGTTACCCTCAAACCAACCCTTTCCTCTCCTCTGAGCTTACCGAGGAAGACCATCTCCTCGGTAAGAATCCCTTCCTTGATTTGTCCTCTGACACCGACCTTGTTTCATACCCAGGACTAGAGGACAAGATGCCACCTAAGTAGACACCGGATGAGGATCAATTGCGATAAATTCTTAATCGCCTTGCCACAGCCGAACAGCAAAATGCAGATCTCAGGGCTAGAATGGGACAGATTATTGCAGCAAGAGGAATCGACCGACCAATGGTTGATACCTACAACCCAGCGGAGAATGAGATTCAAAGTTGGTTGGCACCAGCGGTTCCCGCCGAAGTATTTGAGCTCAAGCCCCATTTCCTTAGCATGCTACCGAAGTTCAACGGAAATGCCCATGAAGAACCATATGCCTTCCTCCGAGACTTCGAGCCGGTTTGCAACAATCTTAGCCATCCTAGTGTTGGGCAAGACTACATTAGACTGAAGGCCACCCCATTTGCCTTAGGAGATAAGGCAGCACATTGGCTAAAAAATCTAGGGGTGATATGTACAACCTGGATGCAGTTCAAGGATTTATTTCTGAAGAAGTTCTACCCTCTCAGTAGGACTAACCAAATGAGAACAAAGATCGCAAGTTTCTCCCAGGGACCCAGTGAATCATTCCATGATGCATGGGATAGGTTCAATGACCTAGTTCAGAAATGTCCCTGCCACAGCATTTCTAAGGCGATCTTAGTCCAGACCTTGTTCTATGGTTTAACCCCGGAGATGCAGGGGTTAGTCAGTGCCGCCTGTGGAGGAAGCTATCTGAACAAGAACGAGAACGCTGTATGGAAGATCCTAGAGCAGATGGCGGAAACCGGCAGGTCGCAGGCCACCAGGGCCTATCAGTTGTCTCCCTCAATCTTATCCAATGAGACAACTAGGAGGACTGTAGCGGATCTGACAGAGGACCTCATCCCCAGCATGGGGATGATTGCTGATAAGTTAACCATGGTCGAGCAGATCCACAAGAGGGTCACTGACCTTGAGTCTCTCTCACGTCTACCGAAGCAAGTGGAGGATCTTATTGAGAAGGTAGCTAAGATGAAGTTACTTGCCCTTTTTGCACCACTTGTACCTGCACATCGAGTCCATCTTGTACAGGAACAGGCACCGGGGCCTCAGAACGGCTGGGTGGAGGATCAGACTTACACCCAGCAGGACCAGCATGCACCCCCACAAGTGGAGACCGGATACGAGGAGCCTCCGCAGGTGTTCGAGATCAACGGGCAGTGGTACAGCCGTGACCCCGTCAGTAGACAGTCAGGGATGGGGAATGGTCAGCCCCACGAGGACCACGAACCTCACCTCGTCACCAGCTACCCCATCACCTTCATCCTATAAATCATTGTCCTCTGGCCACTGTCACGCTTGTCTGCCATTACGAGAGGTTCCCTTGAGCTCAGAGCAACTTATTGGTGACAGCAATTGAGCGTATCTCTGAGCGAAGACCGGGCTTCTTCTCCGGCAAGATCCACGGCCATCTCCGCCGTGCTGCAGCCTCCTCCGTGAGCTACACGAGCTCAGAATCATCTACCATTCTTCGAGCGACGACCATGAGCACGCCTTCGAGCTCCATTCCCTAGGTAGCACCCTTCATTCTCCTATGATCTTCTCCTTATTTTCTCCTTTGATTTCTCCGATTAAATTCACCCTCTGAAATCATCTTCTCGCTCCACCGTCCTCCCTCCGAGCTCCACGACGGAGCTCCGATCTTCGCGCTACCATTATTTTCCTCAAACGCCGTACCCCACCTTTCAGCGATGCCAGCTCTACCACCTGGGCGGAGCTCGATCACCGGACACCCCCACTGCTATACAGGCCTCGCCATTCACCCAGCACAACTCCACGAGCACGCGCACGCTTCGGCTATATCTCTAACCCCTGCAGGTACCCTCGCTGTCACTGGTCGGAACTTCGTTGGAGCTCCCTTCGAGCTCCTCTGTCACCGAGCTCCAGCGCACCTCCTCCACTACTAAGGCCACCGGACGCTTCGCTGCCTCACCCCGCATCTTCCGAGCTACTTCACAGTCTCCCGCGCCCCTCGCCGACGGCTGGAAGACAGGGCGGAACAAGCCCAGCATCGCCGGAGCCCCGCCTTCTCCTCCGTAGGAGGCGGAGGGTCGTTGGGGATGACATCCCACAGCCGTCAGATATCTTTGATCGGACGATCAGGAGCAAGCCACATCACAATCAGCCAGAGCAGCCTCGAGCCGTTGGATCCCTTTAGATCCAGCGGTGCTTCGCCAGCCACGTCGCCTCACTCCGCAACCGTTGGATCAGCTGTGATCCTACGGGCTTGATCACGCCACGTCGCCATCAGCAGGAGCGAGCCCATCACCGTTGGATCGATCAACGATCTGACAGACTCAGACATGCCACGCGTCATCATTCCACAACCGTTGGATCACCTGTGATCCTATGGACTTGATCACGCCACGTCGCCCCGATCCGAGCCTCCTCCCCGACCACTAGGCTCGGATACACGAAGCTCTTCCGAACCAACGCCCGAACCTCTAGTTGCACCCGAGCCTCGATCCGGACCTCCAGAGCCGCCGAGCCTCGCTCCGAGCCTCTGACGTCCACCGAGCCTAGGGCACCCCACGTGATCAGCACGTGCGGTGTGGGCAAAATGCATTGAGGCCCCTGAAGTTTTCTGATATTACAATTCAGTCCCTACGAAGCGACCCCACGTGAGGAGCACGTGCGTCTGTGGAGAAATTGCATTCAACCCCCCTTGCATTTAGGTAATCGCATAATAGTCCTTGTCAGCATATTTTATTTTTAGCAATTTTTAATTCCTGTATTGCATTTATACCCCTGTCTTTGCACGCATATTTAGGCATTCATCTTAATTCAATTTTGAGTTTTAAAAATTGCATTGTGTAGCTTACATTGTCCTCCTTATTATGTGACACTTGGCACATTTTTGTAATAATAGTAGAATTTTTTATTAATTAATTGGTCCATTTTTGTCATATTTTGGCCAATTTCACCTTTTAATTAATAGTAATTTCTCTGTGACTCCGAAAATTCCTAAAAATTCACATTAGTTTTAGGATAATTAGCTTCACCTTGTATAAAAATTTCATTATAATTGCACACATTTCGAGGCCTAAATAAATTATTTGGTGAATTCCTTAATTTATTTTTAGTAGGTTCATTTCACATCAAAATTAAGGTCTGATAATATTTCTGGATTCCTCATCTTTAGATCTATCTAGGATAATTTTTATTCCCCAAAATATTGTGATTTAATATTTATTAAAATTAAATTAGTCAAAATCACCATGCATTCATTTTTAATTCATAGTTAATTCATTTAGTGTCAGAAAATTCTAAAAAAATTAAGGTAGCTTAATTTCATCATATTTCATCATCTGGCCAAGTTTCATTATTTTTGGACTTCATTTGAACACTTATCCGATTTAACTTTAAAATTGGCCTGATTTTGCATGTGTCTTGCATAAAAAATAAGAAAAAAAGATCAAAAATATTCCCTCTAAAAATCGAACATTAGAACTTTGCTAAAAATTCACCTAAGGAGACAGCTGCCTCCCTGATAACGAGAATTTTACAAGGGTCAAGGATCGTTGGGGTAGCGAGTAGCACTGGTTGCGGTCCATCCCACTCCTGCCAGTACTGGCCATGACAGCGGGTAGGGAACGAATGATGCTTGAGAGATCATGACGTATTTTTTAATTATTAAAATTTGAATAATATGTATTTGAGATAATACCATATTTCAAGTAACAATTAAAAATTGTTTATTGGATATTAATTGGATTATTAATTTAATATGATTAGACTAATTGGAATCCAATTAAAATTAAAATACTCTATTATGAATAGAGTTGCTATTTCCCTTGGAAGAATTAATTATAATGAATATGATTCAAAATGATTAATTAGAATTTGATTATGATATGGAGGATCACATAAGTGACATCTATGGTCTCCCATCAAGGTGAAGGGTACCATCGCCAGATATTGTATGTAGGAGATGCCTGTCCGAAATGACAACTCCTGCATACAATCCATTTGGATCGGGCTCTTCGCTTCTCGAAAGAGTAAGGCCGTAAGGCCGTATACGTAGTGACCCCAATATCGGGTCCTCATATTATTGGGGCGATATTGGATTGCGTATAGCGAGTATTAAGCCTGTTGACAGTTGGTTCAATTGATGACGGGTCAACATCACCTTAGGGGTGGTGGGCCCATGTGTTAAAGACCGAATTGGGAGATGCAAGTTGGACTTGCAAGGCAGAATGTGTTCCCGTTTCTTTTTATCCGAGTTCAGGTTCTCATATTATTGGGATATAACAAAGACAAGGAAGGAGATCCCAGATCATGCTTGAGATATAATGGTAAGTACTCTTACATTGAAAATGATTAAGGGAATGAACTTTCAGTATTGACAAGGCAAGACAACTTTGATATAAAAACTCCTAAATCAATGTAAAATATGTATATATATAAATATATATACAGTTACGCAAATTTCTTATTTGAGATAATCCTTCATTAAACCCAATCAATGTTATACTCAATAATAACACGTAAAATATCATGGATTGGATTCATGATCCAGATATTGTACTTGCAGTTGGAAACATAATGTATGTGGTTGCAATGTGCAAGTTTCCTCATAGTAATGAGTAATGACAATTAAATAAGACAATAAGACATCACCTTAGGGTTCGTATGTCTCTATAGTCTTGATCTTTCATCGAGTGTACTTTGGAAGTGACACGTCGATGATGATCGTAATTGTCAATTAATCCTTATAAAACCCTAAGAAAATATTTTGGCATGCATATGTGCTCTCGACATTTTAATCATGAATGACATGGTTCACTGCATCATGCAGAATAGTAGCTCTATAAGAGATAATGTATTCAAAATGTTTGAATACCTATCTAAACAAATGTTTTAAGAGTCTAGATAGATGTAGACATGATGAGTGTCATCATTCTACTGTCTATACTCTAGTCATTCGTGAAGCTTCATAATATTCATATTGTATGAATTTAATGAATCATGTATAAATGTTGAAATGATCTTACATTGAATTCTTTTGAATTCAACATAAGAAATTATTTGTCTTGAACAATGGTTGTTTGTAGATAAAGAGAGCACAGTGGAAGTGTGGGTCGGACCCGTGTGAGAAGGAGACCTACTTCTGTGACTTCCATATGACATCCAAAGAGTTGGATGAATGCCAATACTGCAATAAGTTGGTGTGTTGATAGTATGACTATCAAGTCTGTCTAGAATCCTTAGAGAAGGACTTGGATAGAGCACTGGAATAATCTACATTTAATAATTGAAATTGACTTTCTTATATGATAAGATTAAAGTCTAATAATTGTCTCTCATTCTTCTAATGACACTTGCAATTGTTGCATATGTTTTAGAAGATTGGAAAATTTGGTCTTAAGGTTTATAGTTATCAACATGGATATTGATGCAATTGTTGCAACAAACTCTATTGGATAAATGGACTTCATATTTTCAGTGGGAGAGTCCTTAGCCTTAGAGAATGTCTCTATGACCTAGATATTATACACTCATTGTTTGTTTCTAAATGTTGGAAATAAACATGAATTCTGGAATAAACCTATCAGAAAGAGTTATGATGGATATATTTCAGATAGTAATCTAACATCTAGTGGACTCAACAAAATTAGAAAATCAATGAATGGTTCATTAAGATTTCTAATACTGAAAGTTGAACCTTAAAATATCAATAGGAGGGTGAAGATCATTTGACAATGATCTGGCATCAAGTTTTGGACATATGTTTGTTGATGAGATCAATGGACTAGTTAGATATGAAACTTTATAATGTTTAAAATTTCAATTCTTACATACTTATGAATATTGTATTTAAAGTAAAATGTCTAATACACCCTTTTTTTGGGAAAGGTGTAAGATGTCAAGGTATTCAGGATCTCATACATATTGACGTATGTGGATCATCTATATCATAGTAAACATTATGGATATGTGATATCTATTGGTGATTATGTATGATATAAGATTTCTTTCCTTCACCATTAGAAACCTTTGAAATGTTCAAATATTTCACAATTTTAGTTTGGAACCAAAGTCTTAAGAAAGATGAAATGAATTTGATCTAACCTAGGTAGCTTGTACATGTTAGATAAATTCATAGAATACCTTATGAAGATATGCATATCATTTCTATCTCAATCCTCCTAACACACCTAAACTCAATAGAGTTGTAGGGAGATATAATTGGATCATGTGTGACATGATTTGATCAATGATAATTTTTAGCATAATTACCTCTTAGTTTCCAGGTATGTATGTAGTAGAGACTACATCAAGATTCCATGCAAGTAAGATGGAATCTAGCACTAGAGAGTGCTACTTCATTGGGAAAATAAAGGATGGTATTGGATACTACTTTATAACCCTGAGATTCTTAAAATATCTCATCTATGAGAATGTGATTCTTGAAGGATGGCTCTCTTGAGAATCAAGATGAAAATGAAGTAAAGGAACTCATTTAATCTTGAGATGATAATGAGGCTCCAAACAGAAACTAAAAGGATAATTAAAGATGAAACATACCTCTTCAAATGAGTTTGAGGATGTATTCCATGTGTTAGTTAAGTCTGACAATGATTGTATTTCATGTGATGAAACTCCTGAGGATCACGACATGGAGAGATGGATTTTAGCAATAAAGGTCTAAAGTAGACTTCATATACATGTGTTGTATATGGACTCTCGAAGATCCACGTACAAAGGTTAGACCCATGAAGGTGTAAATAGATCTTCAAGAGAAAGGGAATCTGATGAGAAGGTAGAGACCTTCAAAGCACGGCTCGTAGCCATGAGTCACACACTGAATAGAAGACATCGCTTGCGATGAGACTTGCTCTCCAGTAACCATGCTTATACCCATCAGAATATTGCTAACTGTAGCTACACAACTTGGCTTTGACATCTTCGAGATGAAAGTCAAGATTGCATTCCTCTATGAATGCCTCTCTAAGGATATTCACATGAAGTAGCCCAAGGGCTTCATGGTTGAGGAAATCAAAGTGTGAAAGCTGAATAACTCCATCTATGGACTCAAATAAGCTTCTTGTAGTTGGAACATAAGATTTGATGAAATTATAAGTGTTATGATTTCAAATAGAATCTTTATGAACCATGTGAAGCTTAGTGGGAGAGCAATGTGTTCATCGTGCTAAATGTAGATTAATATCCTAATCATTTGGAATGATATAAGGATGATAATAAGTATTTTATAGATTGTCTATTCCATATCTTGAAATATGATTTCAAGGATATCTCTTAGATCTTAGTTCTGAAGTTCTTCAGAAGCAAAGAGAAGAGGGTATTGGAACCGTCACATTTGTAGTACACCTTGGACATGTTCCATTCTTAGAAAAATTCCAAGAAAGGCTTCCTTCCCTTAAGATATGGTACTGACCTATCTAAAGTGATAGCACCTCAAAGAGTTGAGGAAGTGAATGCTAGAATTGCCTGCACTTGTGCATCAGTTACAAGAAGCTAAGTGTATGCTAGATGTGTACAAAAGCCAGACATCTGTCATGCAGTGGGAGTAGTAAAATGTTGCTAATCCTACTGTGGAGAGAAAACACTTGATTGCAGTAATAACAAAATCTTCAAAGATGACAAGACTTTCGAGATAGTGATCTCCAGGTCTTATCTTCAAGAAATTAAGACTTTATAGATAGTGATCTAAAAGGTCTTAACTTTAGATACCTTAGGAGATAGAGATCTCCAGGTTTAAGGGTATTCTGATAAGGATTATGGAAATACTGGTTATAATAATTATTGAGCAATAGGTCAAGGACACTATAACTGCTTTGACTAGATTGAGTATTGGTTGCATAAGATGCAACATTCACATTGGATACGAGCATTGTTACAGGGGATATGCAACTATCGTAAAAGGACTTGGCGTAATCTCGCGGGAACAGAGTGACTGATCAGCCTACCTAGCCATTTTCTAAATAGCCAATGATTGTCACATGAGTGTGGGTTTAAATGATTAGCACATTAATGGCTCTTTAGGCTAGTGGAAGATTGTTGGACATGCAAGCCCACGGCGAGCCATTATGCAATAAATGTTATTGCATATATCATTCCCTGATCAGAAATGAAGAATAACTAATTTGCAAAATAGGTCCCTTAGTACAATTAGGGTTATGTACCATGGCCATCTTAATAATCATACAGTTGTTGATTCAACTATTGAATCATAGAGGCTGGTGCTTGGATGAATATCTAAAGAGTTAGATTGAGGACTCATCAAGTACCGTCAAATGATTATTAAGAGATGATCTCCAACCTGAGTAGGAGATGGCAATCCTTTCTCACATAGGCTGATATCTGACCGACCGCTTGATGCAGGTCCTCTGCATAGGAATAGAGATTCGGAGGTGTCAGACTAGTTAGGTCAAAGAGTTGACTTAATGAGATCGAGATAACCAAAGTCCTATATCGTATGTTGTCACGATACATGCACGCATCCTCTGACCGGAGACAGATGTGTTACTATATGTCTGAGTATGTACATTTGGCAGACCAACAAGTTGATGGCCTAAACAAGGTCTATACACCGACGCACTGGTGTGCATATAAGGGCATATGAGTAATACGATCTCTCAAAGGGATCGTACATTTTCATTACTGAACTGGAAGACATGACCTCACTCATGAGATATTGGGAAGAATCAAATTCCGTGTACACGGTTGTCTTGCTTTGGAAGCTTGACTTAATTTGTAGGTTTGATATATACTTTTGGAAAGTATGTGATCAAGACATAGGTATGATATATGCTTTTGGAAAGTATATGATCGATACCAACTCCCAATGATCAAATGAGAAACTTACTGATAAAACCCCTGTAGTAGACAATATAAACTTGATCTAATACTTCGGGTTTATTCTAAGTCTTCCAGTATGCAGGATGTACAGGTATTGGGAATACCTGAGGGTGATGTGATCATAAACGATTGTATAACCATGACGCTTCCATTCCTAGGGAGTGATGAAATGGGTCTGGATTTTAGTGACTCCTCTCAGTAGAGAAGTAATCTGTTCTTGGTCCAAATGTTGGACATTGATCTGAATGTGATTCTGATGCAATGAGAAGATTATATTTTCGATCTTCATTTAATCAAGCTTTTATGGGAGACCCGAGATCTGGATTTGAGATGTGATCTCAATATCCAAGTCACTATACATGGAACAATACAATCGCCATGTCCTTATCTCCAAGTATCTGCGGAGAAAGCACATTATCCTTAAAAGAGTTCATGGATAATTTCATTGTTGATATGTGTATCCAAGCATCGAGAAAATTGATAATTAAATGTGATTTAATTATCACGGATAATATGAATTTGATTCATATTATAAGGAGAGATATCTAAGATAATTAAATGTGATTTAATTATAAAAAATTAAATAATGTGAATGTGATTCATGTTATTTGGGCACAAGAAAAAAAGAGTTCCAAGATGATTAAATGTGATTTAATTATCATGGATATTAATAATGTGGATAACACTATCCATATTAATTATATATATTATAAAATTGATTTATAATATATAAGAGAGGGCCATATTGTATTTTATATTTGTTGGTTAATTGTTAATGTGAATGTGATTCACATTGAATGATTAATTGAAAATATAATTACATTTAGTTTTGGGTTGTGAATGAGATTTACATTTTTTCAATGGCTTGACTGATATTTTCCAAAAGATAATTTGGAAATATTTTTTGTGAAAATATTATCGACAAGAGATCATGATATAATCATGAGATAATGAGATCTCATGAGATATTGAGATATCATGAGATGATGGTAGCAGTCCCCTTATTTTAGGGGATTGGTTTAGTCTTCTCATTATCTCTTCTCTAGTCAAATGTGATTTAAATTAGAATTATTTATGTTGATTTATCAATATGAATTAATTCAAATTAAATCAATTGTTGTTGTGTTTTACCAACAAAAATCCTAGCTATTGAAAGTGACACAATCAATCTCATCCGTTGATTGTGTGTTGTCCATGGATTGGGATCCATGGACTCCCAAAACCCTATATAAGAAGAGGCATCCCTTGATCTTCAAGACACTTGAAATCAATGAATGCTCTCTCTCTCTTTCTCTCTACACGCCCATTCTCTCTATCTCTCATGTGGCCGTCCACCATGGATGCCCTAGAGAGATCCTCCATCGCCGCAACATCGTCGTTATGCTGCCCGATCGTTTGCTAGTGGATCTCCGTCTACTTCGGCGTGCCTTGCTCGTGAAGAAGACATCGTATCTCGTTTGTCGAGATCAAGAGATCCATGGCTTGGATCATCAACATGGATTGCGAGGAGCACACGATTCATCCCCATGCTCACAACCGTCTCCTCTGTCGGATCAGACTTGAGACAGGAGGTCTCTTTGTTTAGAGACTCGATCGCAACCACGCTTCAAGAAGTAATCCTATTACTTGTTTGTGGTTTAGGCAAAATGATCTGAGAAATGTTCTTGAATCATGTGGTTTCATCACATAGAAAATTTTTAATTTCCGCTGCATCGAGCAACTAGTGCGACTAGTCGTTCCTGATCGCATTCGATGTGATCATCACGCTTCCGTTATGCGCTTGAGGATTTTTTCTGTATCCTTCAAATATCTGGCTGAGGTGGCTTCAAATAATTCCTCACTCTGTACTGTCCAGGGTTGTATGTGGCTTCCATTGGCAGTTCTTCCCCAGCATTCAACTGTTCTAGCTGCTTCCTCAATAAAAGTTGCTGCTGCTCAGAAGCGGTTAAACTTGCAAAAATCATCTGAATGGGATCTTCATTGGGCCCATCTTCATGATCTTTCTTGGAAGACATCTTGGGAGGCATCTCTTCTTCTTCACCTTTAAAATATAAGGGGTTCGAGTTAATAAAGTGGAAAGAATTTGAACAATCATTGAGGTAAGAATCTTCATAAATCTTCTTTGGTGAGAGAGAGACAGTGTGGGTTTGTCTTCCCTTCAGGAAGCTGAGAGAATCATAAGAGGAGGATTCACGGGAAGGATGTCCATGAACCCGAGGTGGTCCTGAGTAAGAGTGCCTCAGAACCTTTGAGATTGGAAAAGTTGTGGTGGTCAGAGAAGGGTTCGTGGAGTTCGAACGAGAATTACCACAATTTTTCATTCTCGATTCGAAATGATTAGCAAGAGGTTTACAATCTATGATCTAGGCACAAGTGTGCGGTATTCGTTGATTATTTACTTTCTATGCACAAACCAAACACAATACAAAGATTTCTTTCACTAACTCATTTAGTGAAGGCTGTGAGAGTTCGACCAATTATCTTGTCAATTTTAATTGGTGAAAATACAGATCTTGCAAGCCGATTAAACGAGCTGTTTGGTGCCTTTATTTCCCTATTGTTTGTCCCGAAATCTTACAACTAGTTGCACCTATTTCAGCCAGTATGGGAGTAAGTAAGGACCGTAGAACGACTACCCTTTACTTGAGGATAGAGCCTTACGCAGTGTCCTCTAAACCACCCACTCTGCTAAGGAAATCCGGACCGTTTACTGGATACCTGTTAGATCCTCACTGAGAAGTAGCTAATCTCTTTTGGTAGAATTAGTAGTCAGTATGAAAATCATGGCTTGGCTCTATCCTAGTGCGCGTCTCTCTCCTCGCTGCAAGATAAAATCAAACAATGTCGGGGTTGCTCTCCCGCAAGAATTCTTGATTTTATGGGTTCTTAAGATCGGCTATATTTAGCAGTCCCAATTTAATTAGGTGATCACTGAAGAATTTAAATGAGTACAAATACACGTCTACCGTCCAATCCCAATTTCCTTTAGAGTTATGTGATAAAACAAGAGGGAGGAGTTCGGGAAAAGTAGATGTACACGAAAACAATGATGTATGCTCAATTAGAAGACTTACAGTGACTCCTCGCAATCTCCATGTGGGATGCAATACAGAATTGACATGTCATTCTAAATGAATGCAAGCCGATGAAAAATCGTACCTAAGCAGAAAGTTCTATTAGCGGGAAAGAATTGAGTTAAATTTTGGCTAAATTGAACGATCTATGTGCGTCTCAGTTAATGTGAAGTGTGGCTTAAGCCCTACGAGCACAATCAAGAAATTAAAATGCTCTGAGAGCTGTATATGCAGGTCTATCCTAATAGCCACTCAAGTCAGGCCCCACCCTCACCGGAGAGTGAAACAGGCCACGACTCACCACAGAAGAAAGTTCAGAGTCTTTTTACGCACGCGAGAGTCCAAACGAACACCGCTGTAAATGAGCAACTAATTACAAAAATAAAATTACAGAAATTAAAAACCTAGACTCTACGCTCTCTCACGACTCGACTCGATCTTAAATTAAATGAGGCTTTTTGGAAGTCGGTGAAGATACGTCGGTTCCTGAAAAACCGCTCCACGTACGCCGGGTACCTCGCAAGAAAAATAAGAGAGAAAATGTAAGAGAGTGACTCAAAAATAAATCAAAAATAAAATGAGAAAAATAAATTATGAAAATAAAATAAATTGCTGGAAAAAAATGGAATTTACAATGAGAAATTCGGGGGTCAGACTACCCGAATGCAGAAATTCGAACGAAAATTTTTAAAACACAAAACTAAGCCATTTGCCTCCCCAACAACGGTGCCATCTGACGGGTCCGATGTCTGCTTGTTAAGACAACCGGCCCCACAAAAGACCTTTCCTTTGGCTCTCTCTCCTTCGCTTCAACCTGCTCGCTCCTTTCACCTCAAAGCAGATTGTGGTTGGTAGAGAGAACCCGGGGAACGAGCGCCTGGTCTTGAGGCTCATTCCTCTCTACCCCCCTATTGATGATCGTAATGGAAATGAGTATCAAGAAGCAACCCTTTTTTGATTGCTTCGTTGACTTTGATTTTCTATGGCGGCGGCTGATGGTGGGAGGGCTTTCGGGCCAGGGGGGAAGGAGTCTAAATGAATGGACATGGAGGAACCATCATTGATGGATGTTGCACATGACACGAGAAATTCGACTCGACTTCTCTCCGAGAAGTTGCTTACTATCCGGAGAAGGTGCCAGATCCGAGTGACACGAAGTAGAGTCTCCATCAGCCTAGTGCACCAACCAGGCTTGCATGCACGACTCCTAGGTCTTTGTCGAAGATTTTCCGGTTCAAGGATCTCTCTCTCTAACAGACCTCTGAAATGAGTCCGACCTTCCCTTTGACCCCTCTGCTACATCCTCCTACTGTTAGTCATCTCCCGTGGTTTTATGTTTATTTTACTTGGGCAAGTCCCAAGGTCAATCACAAGGAAGCAAAGGAACAACCTAGAATTATGTCTATCAAAATTCGTGCACAGTTTTCGAGGCGGTCTTTTTTTGAAATTTTTAATGCAATTAAGGATGCAAATGCAATTTTGGCCTATTTTGGGGACTAAAATGTGAATTACGATCAAACGATGTCCGAAAAATATGAAACTTGGCCACGATGTAAAATATGACGAAATGAATGCACTGTAGTTTTTTTGGAATTTTTGGATGCAATATGAATTTTTTATGAATTTTTAATTGCAAACAAAGTGAATTTCAATATTTAATTATAATAAATATTAAACCTATTTGTTTTCAAGAGATAAAATTATCTAAGGTCTATCATTAGGAGATGGACCTCAGAAAAATCCTAAATTGAAAATGTGAGATCTAATGCCTATTAAAAACCAAATACTGAAATATGTAAAATGATTTTTACAGGACAAAGTATGCACGCAAATGTAAATCTTTTTGGGCACAATGTCAAGCACAATAAACTCTACAATATTTGATTTTTTGGGAATTTTTAGAGCAACGGTTAATTAATGGCAAATTTAAGAGCACTAACTGGGCAAAATCCGTAATTTTACACAGAACAATTAAATATTAATTAACCCTTACTCACAAAAATATCCATAATATGTCAACACGTAGAGAAGTAAATGAGGAACATCACGCTATATTTATGAGAATAAAACGATGCAATGTAGAGGTCTAGAATAATAGGGAAATATAGGAGTAACATTGCAAATGTAAAATAAAATAATGCAGAACAGGGGTATAAATGTAATTACCTAAACCCTCGGGGTTCTCTTGCAAATTCTCCAGTGGGGGCACGTGCATGGCATGTGCGCTCAAGAGGTGAGGCTGATGCGTAAATATGGTAAAAAAGAGGGGCCCTTCTGAAAATAGCCCAGCGGGTCACGTGCACGGCACGTGACCCCTGTGCTAACGTAAGCGCTGACGTACCCCTGAGATGCACATGCCTCGCACGTGCGCGGGGGTCTCGGGTCGGCCCCCGGCGACACGACTATGGAGAGGCGGAGGAGGCAAGTCCCTTGCTGATGGCTTCGACGGAGATGCTATGGTGCTCCGATGGTGGAGCTTGAACTGGAAACCTCTGGTGGCTGTGCCGTGCCGGAGTCGTAGGTGGAGGCGAGGAGGACCAGTGCAGCGTTGATGAGGCGAAGGAGCCCGACCAAGGTAGAGCTGGAGACGAGGAGAGTCTCCTAGAGTACCAATTGGTGATTTAGAGCCCTGCGGAGGTGATCTGGAGCAGGAGGCTCTTGGCAGTCGATGACGAAGGCGGTCGGCATCGGGCCGACACACGGCCAGGGGGCGATGGTGGAGATGCGTCGACGACGGTCGGTGGCAACGGTGGAGGAGGCGGAGTTGCGTCATGGCCTGGAGAAAATGATGAAGACCGGTGGCGTAGTCGGTGAAGATGGAGATCGTGTTGAAGACCTGGAGCTTGTGGCGATGGTTCGACGTCACGACGATGATATTGATGACGTCGTTGATGAAGTCTGAAGGTGGTGTTCGACGAATAAGATAACGATCGAGAGAGATAGAGCGTGAGGTCCAAGATGAAGGATGGAGAGAAGGTGAAGCTGTGGATGAGTGGGGAGATACCTGAGTTGGGCTCAACGGTGATGATCGGCCGGAGCGAAGCAGTGGCCAAGGTGTAGCTACGACGAGGATGATCTCCTCGGATCATGCCGCTGGAGGGAAGTCACTAGTTTTCACGTCCGACGGAGGGGGCCTTGAGTGGAGTACGACGGATGCTGAGTCGGGGGGTAGTCGAGGTTCTTAAATAGGGTTAGAGGGGTAGGGCGGTCGGTGATGGAAGGCGGCGCGAGATACGCAGGAGGTTGGCGGAGGGAGATGCGGAGACATTTGGCCATTGCGAGATCGGGGGCGGCAGTTGCGAGGTCAACGGTGGAGAAGTCGGGGAGGCACTGGTGGAAGACGAAAGCCACCCATGCCGTTCTATCGGCCGAGATCGAACGACCTCGAACGCGCCATGTGGCAGTCAAATAGGAGAGGGCGATGCGCGTGCCTGGCGCGTGCCTGGGCGGCACGTGCCTCTCACGTGCGGGCTTTTTAATTTTTGATTTTTTTATTTATAAAATGAATATAAAAAGGCCAAAAGTGGCTGACACGTGGCGGCCCCAGGGTCTGCCACGTGTTAGCACCAGAAAAATCCGCATATAAATATTTTGTAAAATACAAAATATATAGCAAATTACCTCGGATCGCAAAAGTTCCTTCACAAAAAATGCTCGCCTCGATGAGATCTACAACTTTCATGAAGACATCAAAACCAAAATCGATCAAATGCATAAAATGAATTTTTGGAGTATCCCACGTACATAGAATACCTTGATTTTTGGGTTTTCTAATTTTTTATCATTTTTAAACCAGATAAAAAATCCGGAAAAAATATAGAAAAAACAAAGATAAATAAAGACACCTTAATCGAATTTCTTTTTGGATTTTTATTAATTAAGAAAATATGTACATAAAATATCAAGCCAAAAATCGTTAAAATACACAATGTACAAAAGAGGCCCAAAACCCAACTTCCACATATGAGCTCTGAATCACTTGAACTTGGTCTTGTTTTGAAGGTAATTGAAGTAGGATCAAAACGGACACTGGATGGGGAAGATATGGGGTTTTTAGTCCGAAAATCTTGAAACTAGGGTTTGGGTTTTTGGTCCACTTATTTGGGTTAATTATTTTTTTGTATTTTTCATTTATTGTTGTGAGTGATATGTACACAGTGGAGGTGGTTTTGGATCATTCGGAGTTAGCATGAATAGGTTAAAAATCAGGGAAGTTAGGTTATTTACATGTCAATTTTGGCTGAGATTTTTGGCTTCTTATTTTGTGCAATAAATAGTGCTAAAATGCAATTCTTATTAAAACATGCATGAATGCTAATTATGAAATATAGATGTAGAAATGCTGATGATTTTGAGGGATCTGAGCTTAATTAATGAGATTTAGAGTGATGAATCTGAGATTCATCATCGCTTTAAAGATATGGAGACACAACCTCTATGGTATTAATTTTGAAATCTTCAGGATCATAAAAGCTTCAAATATCTATTTGATCAGAATAATTTCAATACGAGACAGAGATGGTGGCTAGAGTTATTTAAGGACTATGATTGCACCAACTCCTACCACCCCGTTAAAGGGAACGTTGTAGCAGTTGCCCTTAGTAGAAGAACTTATTTACATGGGCTGGTGAGTGCTATCCACTTCTGGGGTGTACTATCAACGCTAAGTGAATGGAAACTATTTGATAATAGTGACGATAGTATAACTATTTCTCACCGATACAAACCAGAGATCTGGTATAGAATAAAGAAAGGACAGGAGGATGATCCAGTCCTTAAAGACTTGAGATAACAACTTGAAAAGAATGAGATAGAGGGATACCATATACAAGATGGGTTACTATATAACCATCACATAGTTTGTGTACCAAGCACATCTGAACTGAGGAAGGACATCTTACATGAAGCGCATTGTTATAGATTATCTATTTATCAAGGAATTACGAAGATGTATAGGGATCTTCATTCATACTTTTGGTGGTTGGGAATGAAGAAAGATGTTGCTAAGTTTGTGAATTCATGTCTCACTTGCTAACAGGTAAAAGCTTCACATTAAAAACCACCAAGATTGTTACAACCCCTCCCCATACCTTAGTGGAAATGGGAAAGCATTTCCATGAACCTCATTACTGGCTTACCTCAGACGACTGGTGATAAAGATTGTATTTGGGTTATAATAGATTGTCTAACCAAGGTAGCACACTTTATTCCAATAAGCTTATCTTCCACTCCAGATAAGCTTGCTGAGTTATATATTACACATGTGATCCATCTCCATGGTATTCCAAAGGAAGTAGTTTCCGATCGAGATTCACGATTCACCTAACACTATAGGGAGAACTTCATGAAATCCCTAGGCACACAACTATGCTTGAGCACAACATATCATCCACAAACAGATGATCAGTCAGAACGTACGATTCATACACTAGAGGATATGATACGAGCGTGTACCTTAGAATGGAAGGGATAATGGATTAAACATTTGCCTCTTGCAGAATTCACCTACAACAATAGTTACCATGCAAGTATTGCCTATGAAGTGAGTTCGGAGGTTTGGATTGCATGTGAAGTTGGCACCCATGTTCGTGGGTCCCTTTGAAATTATTCAGCGGATTGGGAAAGTCGCATATAGACTTGCACTTCCTCCCCATCTTTCGGCAATACATGATGTTTTCATGGATCAAATCTGAGAAATTATATTAAGGATTTTGAGCATAAGATAAACTATGATGATATGTATGTTGAGACAGACTTGACATCCCTAGAAATACCTTGGAAAATACTGGACAGAGCTATCAAGAAGTTGAGGAACAAAAAGGTATTTCTTGTTAAAGTGTTGTGGCGCAACCAAGAGTTTGAAGAAGCCACATGGGAACCTGAGGTAGAAATGAGAGAAAAATACCCCTACTTGTTTGAATGATAACACTATGTACTGTGTATATCTTTATTCTAAATGAAATGGCATTCATTCTCTTTAAGGTTGTTATGGTTTCAATCTTCTTTAAGGTTGTTATGCCTGCGTTTCTAGTCTCGAGGACGAGACTTCCTTTAAGGTTGTTATAAGTGTAAAGCCTTGGACTTGGTCATCTCTCAGATCCTATATCATAAGATTGGGCTCGTCAAGAGGAAACCAACGGAATTTGTTTCGTGTGAATCAGACTTCGTTTCGATTTGTTATGATTTTTGGAACAAAGAGAAGTAGGAAGGTTTAAGACGTCATGAACTCTTAATGACCGTCATTAAAACTAATTAAATATCATTAAAAAAAATTAATGATGGATTGATGACCGCTAATGACCATTAGCAAATACTAATCAATGGTTAGCAAAAGTCAAGCATAAGCCACGAAGGTTAATTCACGATTAGTAAAAGTTAATCACGATTAGTGCTAACTAAGCGTCATTTGCAAATCTAGAGTCTTCTGGATAATTCTAACTTAAGCCCTAAGTTTTGGATAAGTTTTGGACAAAACCATAGGCAAAAACCATGGGCTGCTAACCATGGTTAATGTCTAAACCATGGTTTTCTAACCATGGTTAGCGGTTTTCTGGAGCCTATAAAAAGCCCCCCCCACCCATTCATCCTCTACGATTTCCACTACCACCACTACCACTCCAAGGGCTAGGGTCGAGAGGTCGGGAGGAGGAGTGGGAGGTGAGGAAGGAGTGCTAGCGGAGCGTTGCTGGGAGAAGGAGGAGGAGGAAGGTACGATCCTCTCTTAGTTTGCTTCGTGGGCTAGGTTTTTGATTCATGTTCAGTTTCCATGTTGTTTTCCTTTCGATGATTTTAAGAGGAAACTCTTTCTGTTTTTCTTCTAAAATATGTCCCGATATAAGGGGAAACTCTACCGAAATGTTTATAGAAATATGCCTCAATATAAGGGGAAACTCTACCGAAATTTTTATAGAAATATGTTCCAATATAAGGGGAAACTATGCAAAATTTTCAAGAGAAAATATGTTCTTCATGTTCTTCGTATGCTCTTCACGTTCTTCATGTTCTTCATGTGTTCTTCACTTTCTTTGTTCGTTTTTCGAGTTCTTGGCACGTTCTTAGCATTTTTATATGAAAAATGAAATTCAATTGTTTAAGGAGCTACAAATCATCCTTTTGAAAAAGAATCACGATAAAGCACTGCATACAAGAGAGAGCACGATTAGGTAACGAAATCCTTCCTTTTGCTGTTGGGTTTTCATATAAGATCGTTGAGATTTCTAAATTTATGATCCCGTCTACGAAGAACCCTAATTTGGTTATTTTTGAGAAAGTATGAAAAGTTCCTTTGTGATTTTAACTAAAATAAGGTCTAAGCATCGAATGGATGCAGTGGCTTGGAAAGATAGGGTTCGGGGAGTTAACATAAGCATAAATATCAGTATATATAGATATGAATTAATATATATGTAGATCTATACTCAATATTGAGGAATATGCAAACTGAAGGCCTAGCGGAAGAATTACATCATGGGAATTGATGTGTATTAAGTTGGATCCTGAAAAGGACCGCGTGTCACGTTAAGGATGACTGGGAGTATAACTACAGGTCGGGCATGCAACCTGTAGGTTTGTCGGAAGGAATCTATATTGGCGTGGCCCTACCTAGGTGGTACATGGTTTCCCTGTTATGATAAGTGTGCACGACATAAATATTTTTCAATGCGTGGTACCGGGTGCCAATATCTTTAGGTTGAACGACGAATGATGTATTCGTGCCATGTGGAGGCACAGGTGGTTGGATAGTGGCTGGGTCGCGATAACATGCAGGTTAAATGATTAAATGTTAGCCATAGGTTTTAAGCAACCGAGTCCTCGAGGATGGTGTGCTCGTTTGTTTGCCAGGCTGAGGGCTTGAGACCCTGATTAGTAAAAGAAAAGGAATTTGTCAAGATAGAATTGGAGGATTGGTTGAGGCGATGTGCGATGACATAAGCTTACTAGATCAACGCAATCTCCGATCCCGAAGTGTCCACATCTTCAAAGTCCATATAGTAGTGAGGTAATTCCATGGACTAATCCCTGATGTGGAATAGAAAGGAATATGACTTAAATTAATGAGAAGGAATGAACTTTTTATGATAACAATTTTTGAAAAATTACACCAATTGTTTGCTTTTCTCTTCTTCGTTACTTAACATTCGCTAATTGGTATCCTATGATTTATGGAAAACCCAAGAGGTGTCGATGAGCCATCGTAAGGACTTTAGTAATCTAGCCAGCTAAAATAGCCATCCAGCCAGCCATAGTAGCTTTACTCTAAAAGGTAGTCAGTAATCTTTTTGTGTATTTCCTTTCGAGCTGATGTACATATAAATGGTTATAATGGGACAATGTATCATGTGAAATTTATTTTGTGAATGGAAAATTGTTGAAATACTTCCTTCTGAGTATTTTTAATTGCAGTCTATTTCTGAATGTTAGTTGTGATTGCTGAATAAATTATTACTGAGTAACCAGATCTGGATATGGGAGGATCCGATGACCCGGAATCGGGGTCGCAATACTTAATGAGATTCCATGCATATCTAAATCTCATCCTCATACGCTATGGTTTGGAGCCTAGCCTAGTGTTGGACACTTGAGGATTAAAGGTTGCTTGGTCCATAACTTTGTCATGGATGCAAGTAAGATGGAATCTAGCACAAGAGAGTGCCACTTCATTAGGAAAATAAAGGATGGTATTGGATACCTACTTTATGACCTTGAGATTCTTAAAAGACCTCATCTCTAAGGATGTGATTATTAGAGGATGACTCTCTTGTGAATCAAGATGAAAATGAAGTGAAGGAACTCATTTAATCTTAAGAAGATAATGAGGCTCTTGAAATTGAAACTAAAAGGACAATTAAAGTTGAAACACTAATACCTCTTCAAATGAGTTTGAGGATGGATTCCATGTGTCAAGAAATCTAACATTGATCGAACGTCATGTGATGAAGCTTCTGAAGATCATGACATGGAAAGATGAAAG
Source organism: Ottelia alismoides (assembly GCA_037367405.1). Lineage (NCBI taxonomy): Eukaryota > Viridiplantae > Streptophyta > Magnoliopsida > Alismatales > Hydrocharitaceae > Ottelia > Ottelia alismoides. The sequence goes on along the minus strand of JAZKJV010000720.1, from coordinate 2,145,643 downwards.
TTTGCAATTAAGCCTAAAGTAGACTTCGTATACAAGTGTTGTATATGGACCCTCAAGGATCCACCTATATGGGTAAGACCCGTTAAGGTGTAAATAGATCTTCAAGAGAAAGAGGGATCCTGATAAGAAGGTAGGGACTTTCAAAGCATGGCTCGTAGCCATGAGCTACACACCGAAGAGAATACATTGCTTGCGATGAGACATGCTCTTCAGTGACCTTACATAAACCCATCAGAATATCGCTAACTATAACTACACAACTTGACTTTGACATCTTCAAGATCGAAGTCAATATTGCATTTCTTATGAATACCTATCTGAGGTTATTCATATGAAGTAGCCTCAGGGCTTCATAGTTGAGGAAAGCAAGGTGTGCAAGCTAAGGAATTCCATCTGTGGACTCAAATAAGCTTCTTGTAGTTGTAACATCGGATCTGATGAAATCATAAAAGTTATGATTTTAGATAGAATTTTAATGAACTGTGTGAAGCTTAGTGGGAGTGCCATTGTGTTCATCGTGCTAAATGTAGATAATATCCTAATCATTTGGAATGATATAAGGATAATAATAAGTGTTTTATAGATCAGCTATTCCATACCTTGAGATATGATCTCAAGGACACCTCTTAAGATCTTAGTTCTGAAAGTGATCAGAAGCAGAGAGAAGAGGGCATTGGAACCGTCGCAATAGTGTTACACCTTGGACATATTTTATTTTTTAGAAAATTCCAAAAAAGGCTTCTTTTCCTTAAGATGTGATACCAACCTATCTGAAGGGATAGCACCTCAAAGAGTTGAGGAAGTGAATTCAAGAACTGCTGCCCTTGTGCATCAGTTATGAGAAGCCAGATGTATGCCAGATGTGTACAAAAGCCAGACGTCTACCATACAGTGGGAGCAGCAAACTGTTACTAATCTTATTATGGAAATAAAACACTTGATTGCAGTAATAACAATATCTTCATAGATGAGAAGACTTTAGAGATAGTGATCTCTAAGTCTCATCTTCAAGAGCTTAAGACTTTATAGGCGAAGATCTAAAAGGTCTTAACTGCAGATACCTTAGGAGATAGAGATCTCCAGGAATAAGGGTAATCAGATAAGGATAATAGAAATTACATACTGATTATAATAATTATCGAGATGTAGTGTCAAGGACACTATAACTAACAAAACTGAGTATTGGTTGCATAAGATGCAACATTTGCATTGGATACGAGCACTGTTACTGGAGATATGCAAATTTCATAAAAGGACTTGGCGTAGTCTCTTGGGAATAGAGTGACTGATCAACTTACCTAGCTATTTTTCTAAATAGCCTTTGATTGTCACATGAGTGTAGGTTTAAATGATTAGCCCATTAGTGGCTCTTTGGGCAAGTGGGAGATTGTTGGACATGTGAGCCCTCGAGGAGCCATTATGCAATAAATGTTATTGCAAATATCATTCTCTGATCTGAAATGAAGAATAACTAATTTGCATAATAGGTCCCTTAATACAATTATGGTTATGTACCATGGCCATCTTAATGATCATACAACTGTTGATTCAATTATTGAATTGTAGAGGCTGGTGCTTGGATGAATATCTAAATAGTTAGATTGAGGACTCATCAGGTACCGTCAAATGATTGTTAAGAGATGATCTCCAGCCTAAGTAGGAGATGGCAATCCTTTCTCATTTGGCTGATATCTGACCGACCTCTTGATGCAGGTTCTCTGCATGGGAATAGAGATTCAGAGGTATCATATTAGTTAGGTCAAAGAGTTGACTTAACAAGATCGAGATAACCAAAGATGTATGTCGTATGCTATCACGATATAGGCATGCATCCTCTGACTGGAGACTGATGTGTTACTATATGTTTGAGTATGTACATTTAGCAGACCAATAGGTTGACCTAATTAAGGTTTATACATCAGCGCGCTGGTGTGCATGCAAGGTCATATGGGTAATATGATCTCTCAAAGGGATCATACAAGTTCATTGCTTAACCGGAAGACATGAGCTCACACATGAGATATTGGAAAGAATAAAATTCCACGCGTGGTTGTCTCACTTTGGAAGCTTGACTGAATTCGTAAGGTTTGATATATGCTTTTGGAAAGCATATGATCAATATCTAGGTATGATATATGCTTTTGGAAAGTATATGACTGATACCGACTTGTTAGCCATGTGAGCCCAGAGCGAACCATTCCTACAATAAATGTTATTGTAATGTTTGATATATCAATAAAAGTTATTGGTTTATTTCACTCCCTATCTGAAATTAAGTGAATGAATGCACTATAAGGTCCCTCTGTACAATTGGGGTTATGTACCATGGCCATCTTAATAATCATACAGTTGTTGATTCAATAATTGAATCATAGAGGCTATTGTTTGGATGAATATCTAAGGAGTTAGATTGAGGAATCATCAAACACCATCAAATGATTGTTAAGAGATGATCTCCAGCCTAAGTAGGAGATTGTAGTCCTTTCTCATTTAGGCTGATGACTGACCGACCTCTTGATGCAGGTCCTCTGCATAGGAATAGAGATTCAGAGGTGTCAAATTTGTTAAGTCAAAGGGTTGACTTAACGAGTTCGTGATAACCAAAGTCCTATGTCAAATACTGTCACGATATAGGCACACATACACTAACTAGAGCCAGATGTATTGCTATATGTCTGAGTATGTACATTTGGCAGACCAATAGGTTGATGACCTAACCAAGGTCTATACACCGACGAGCTGGTGTGCATATAAGGGCATATGAGAAATACAATCTCTCAAAGGGATCATACAGGTTCACTTCTGAAACGTAAAACATGATCTCACTCATGAGGTATTCAGACCGATTAAATTCCATGCATGGCCATCGTGCTTTAGAAGTATGACACGAATTTGAAGGTATGATATATGCTTTTGGAAATCATATGATCAATACCAAATCCCAATGACCAAGATTGAGAAACTTGTTGTTGAAACCCTGAAGATGACAGTGTAAAATTGATCTATATCTTCAGGTTGATTACAGGTCTTCCGGTGTGCAGGATGTATAGGTATTAGGAATACCTGAGGGTGATTTGATCAATAATCGATTGTACAACCATGATGCTTCCATTCTGAGGGAGTGATAAAACATGTCTGGATTTTAGTAACTCACCTCAGTATAGAAGCAATCAGATCTTGGTCCAAGTGTTGGACATTGACCTGAATGAGATTCAGATGCAATGAGAAGATTAGATTTGCGACCTTGATTAAATCAAGCATCTCTGAGATGTACGTGAGATCTGGATTTGAGATGTGATCTCAATATCCAAGTCACTATACGTGGGACAATACAATTGCCATGTCCTTATCTCCAAGTATCTGCGGAGAAAGCACATTATTCTTGAAAGAGTTCAAGAATAATTCCAAGGTTGAATTATATCTGAGCATTGAGAAATGGATAATTGAATGTGATTTAGTTATCACGAATAATGTGAATTTGATTCACATTATCTGAATGCATGAGAATGATTATCCAATATAATTAAATGTGATTTAATAAATGTAGATATGGAAAATGTGGATAACACTATCCAATTATCCATGTATATTATAAATATGATTTATAATATATATTAGAGAGAGACTTATATGATTTATATTTTTTGATTAATTGTTAATGAGAATTGGATTCACATTGAATAATTAATTGAAAATATAATTACATATAGTTTTGGGTTGTGAATGAGATTCACATAGTTTCAATGGCTTGGTTGATATTTTCCAAAAAATAAACTGGAATTATTTTTGTGAAAATTATTTTTAGAAGAGTTATAGGAGATATCATGAGATAATGAGATCTCATGATATTTAAAGAAATTGACCAAGTCCTCCCCAAGAAGAGAGGACGGCTACAACTCTCCATGAGGAGAGGAGTATCCGTCCCCTCTAATTTAGGGATGGACCATGGTCTTCTCATTATCCTATCTCTAGTCAAATGTGATTTAATTTGAGATTAATTATATTAATTTATAAATATTAGTTAATTTAGTTTAAATCACTTGTTGTTGTGTTTTACCAACAACATCCTAGCCGTTGAAAGTAACACAAATCAATCTCATCCGTTGATAGTGTGTTGTCCATGGATTGGGATCCATGGACTCCCAAAATCCTATATAAGAAGAGGCATGCCTTGATCTTCGACTTACACTGACTTGACGAAGTCTCTCTCTTCCTCTTATTCTCATGCATACTCTAAGTCTTCTCTCTTTGAGTGGCCGTCCACTCTTGTAAAAGAGAAGATCATCTTCATCGTCGTACCCGCTTCGATGTCTCGTGGATCTCCGTATTCTTTGGTGCATGGCGCTCGTGAAGAAGGCGTTTGATCTCGTGAGACGAGATCAGGAGATCCATCGCTTGTATCAATGACTTGGATTGCGAGAAGCACGCAACTCATCCCCGTGCTCGTAAGCGTCTCCTCCGACAGATCGGACTTGAGACAAGAGGTCTCTTCTCTTAGAGGCTCGATCGCAACCACTCTCTGAGAGGTAATAATATATCTTGTTTGTGGTTAGATGAAATGATCCGAGAAACGTTCTTGGATCATGTGGTTTCATCATAGAAATTTTTTTTAATTTCGCTGCACCGAGCAACTAGTACGACTAGTCGCTCCGATCGCATTGGATGTGATCATCACGCTTCTGTGATGCACTTAAAGATTTCCCATATCCTTCAAGTGGTATCAGAGTCAGGTTGGAGATTTTGGATTCAATCAATAAATCTAGGAAGATTTGGGCTCGTAAGGGTTCGTAAAAACTTTATCGCATTTCAATTTTCGCAATCCTGCTTTGTGATATTTTTCGGCCCTGTTTAAAATGTTTAAATACGAAACTTTCACCTGGATAATGTTCTCCACTAAATAAGGAAACCGTGGAACTTGAGTTTGCGTAATTTGGATTGCGTTTGCTCGAGTTATCATTGTTTTAGTAACCGTATATCCATTGTTTCGAGGATAGCGAATAATGACTTAATTAAGGAGTTAATTACTGTTCTACAATGCCTGGAAATGCGTGTTTATCATATGGTTTCTGTTTTAAATCAATTTACCAATCTCTGAAAATTAATTTTACTTAATTTGGATTTAAAATGAAAGAGATATGCTACTTTTAGTTAGTGAGAGTCACTGCTGGAAATTGTGTGTTTATCCAAAACCTTGTGATTGTCATTTAAGAAACTTGTGAAATTAATAGTTAATTTCTTGGAATAATTATGGATAATATTTGGGAAATATTAGAATAATAATTGTTCCCTTAAATGACATTGCCTCAACCAATGAATGATGAGATTAGATCTAGATCGCCAATTGGTTACTTGATACACTTTCGTCAAACTTGTTACTTGAATAGGTTTTGGGAATTTGTCTAGCAAATTTCTTTATAATCAAAATGGCTTTGATTAAGACTATATGGTATAATTTCGGTTGAAAAACCGATTATCATCTCAAGTACAAAGTGATTAGCTCGGCATTATTTTTTTCCGAAGCGGATATGGTGTCTAGTCAGGGAGTGTTGGGGTAGCAAGTTGTACCGTGTGTGGTCTGTCCCACTCCCGCTGGTACTGGCCATGACAATGGGTAGGGAACGAATGATGCATGAGAGATCATGATGTATTTTCTAATTATTAAAATTCGAATAATACATATTTTGAGATAATACACTATTGCAAGTAAGAATCAAGTTTGATGATTGAATTGGATTGATAATTGATATAATGAGATTAAAATAATTTTATCCAATTGAAACACTCTATTATGAATAGATGTGTATTTTCCTTGGAAGAATTAATTACATGAATGTGATTCATGATAATTAATTATTGAATTTGAATAAGAGGTGGAGGAGCACATAAGTAACATCCATGGTCTCCCGTCAAGGAGAAGGGTTCCGTCGTCAGGGATTGTATGTAGGAGACGCATGCCCGTTGTGACAGCTCCTGCATACAAGCGCATCTGGATCGAGCTCTTTGCTTCTCGAAAGAGTAAGGTCGTATGCATAGTGACCCTGGTATCGGTTCCTCATATTATTGGGGCGATATTGGATTGCGCATAGTGAGTACTATTCCTGTTGATGGTTGGTTCAATTAGCAACGAGTCAGCATCATCTTAGGGGTGGTAGGCTCGAGTGTTAAAGATCGAATTGGGAAATGCAATTTGGACTTGCAAGGTGGAATGAGTTCCTGCTTCTTTTTATCTAAGTTACAGTTTCTCATATTATTGGGATGTGACAAGGATAAGAAAGGAGATCCCAGATCTTGCTAGAGATATAACAGTAAGTATATCTCTTACTTTGAAGTGATTAAGGGAATGAACTTTCAAAGTCAAAAAGGCAAGACTAATTTGATCAAAAATTTTCTTAATAAATGATTTAATTCGTATATATATAATTCTCTATATACTCTAATATAGTGCATTCTTAATTTCAGACAATGAAGTCCACGAACCCTCTCAACAAGCTTGTGGAGGTAAATCAGTTGACCGAACCAAATTATTCGGATTGGATCCGTAATTTGGAACTTGTTCTCTCGACTGAGCGCATAAGTTATGTACTCACAGAGGACAAGCATGAAAGCCCTAATACAAAGGAAGAAAAGCAATACAATGAAAAGTATGATGAAGATCATGTCTTGGCTAGATGTTACATTCTTCAGAAGCAACATGTGGAGATGAGCACATGCTAGGAGATAATACATAATCTAAAAGATATGTTTGGTGACATAAACCGCACCTAGCTTTATAATATTATGAAAGAACCCGTTCGCTGCAGGATGCAGTAAGGGACTTCAGTCCTAGAACATGTACTCAAAATGTTTGGGTACTTATCAGAGCTGGAGACCCTTGGGGCAAATATGGATGCAGACATGCAACTGACTTAATTTTGTTGTCTTTGCCCAAGTCTTTCAATAATTTTGTGGTTTCATTCCACATGAACAAGTTGGACTCGACTAACACTGGACTTCTTACTGCATTAAAGTCTGTGGAAGACGTAATGAAGAAGGATGGTCCTTCTAGCAGTGCAATGGTTGCACAGGTCAAAGGAAAGCACGGTCGGAAGAATGGTTCTCAGAAGGGCCCAACCCAGAAGAGAAAGAAGAAGAATCAAGGAGTTGGCTCATCTTCTAGTGCTTCCACACTGATGACATCGAAAAAGACCGATGTCTGTCACTACTGCAAGAAGCCAGGGCACTGGAAGCGTAACTGTCCAGACTATCTGAAGTCAATCAACTAAGGTAAAGCCCTAGCAGGTATGAAATCTACTTTCATCATTGAAACTAATTTTCTCGTTGGACGAGAAGGTATTTGGGTAGTAGATTCTGGTGCTTCTATTCATGTATGCAATTTGTTGCATCTATTTCAGGAAACTAGGTGCAACTGTTGCAGCAGTCGTCGGGACCTGCAGACTAACATTACCTAGTGGGAGAGTCCTCATACTTAAAGAGTGTGTTTATGTTCCAGATGTTAGAAGGAACCTTATATCTGTATCTGAGCTAGTTAGAAATGGATATTCGTTCTTATTTTGTAATGAACTTGTCATAAGTCATTATGATAAATATATTATGGATGGTGTTCTTACTTCTGGTGGACTCTATGAATTGTGCATTGATGAATCTGTCATGAATGTTGCTACCACTAATAAAAACCCTAATGGACCAGGGAGGATGATTCTACTATGATTTGGCATCAAAGACTTGGTCATTCATCTGTTAATAGGATCAATAAATTGATAAAGGATGGAATCTTAGATTTTCTACCGGTCTAATTTTTACCTACCCACGAACATTGTATTCGAGGTAAAATGACCAGGATGCCTTTCCGTAATAAGGTTATAAGATGCAAGTGTGTTCTTGACCTAATACATACATATGTAAGTGGTCACTTCAGTACCGCGGTACGAAATGGATTTCTATTATATTTGACATTTATCGATGACCATTCGTGATATGGGTTTATCTTCCTATTACGTCATAAATTTGAAATCTTTGAAAAGTTCAAAGAGTTCAAGGTTTTGGTTGAGAACCAAACAAATAGGAAGATTAAACAGATTCGATCTGACCGAGGCGGTGAGTACCTCTCAGATGAATTCAAGGAATACCTCAAAGAGATTGGAATTGTCTCCAATCTCACTCCTCCTGGAACTCCCCAACTTAATGGTGTTGTTGAAAGATGCAACAAGACTATCATGGATATGGTCCGTTCAATGATGTGTAAATCACATTTACCTCTTAGTTTATGGGGATATGCACCAGAGACTGCAATATATATCATGAATAAGATTCCTAGCAAGTCTATACGTAAAACTCCTTACGAGCTTTTGTATGGTACCAAATCTAGTGTAAGACACTTAAGGATTTGGGATTGCTTGGTCCATGCAAAGAACGTGGACGTAAGTAAACTAGAATCTCGCACTTGAGAGTGCTCTTCATTGGGTATGTTAGAGATGGTATTGGATACCAGCTCTATAACCCTGAGACTCAAAAGGTATTTATCTCTAGAGATGTAAAATTTCTGGAAGATGACTTCCTTAAGAGTCAAGATAAAAATGAAGTAAAGGAACTCATTGAATCCCCTGAGGATACCGAGCTTCCTGAACCAGAAACTGAAGAAGTAAATGAAGATGAAATGCCCGTACCTCTTCGAAGGAGTTCGAGGTTGGTTGCACCACCTGAAAGGTATGGATTCCATGTGTCAGCTAAAACTAACAATGATCCAGCTTCATTTGATGAAGCACTTGCAGATCAAGACATGGATAGATGAATGCTATAAATGAAGTCAGAGATTGACTCCATACATAAGAATGGTGTATGGACCCTAGAGGATCCACCTAAAGGGGTAAAACCCATTGGGTGTAAATGGATCTTAAAGAGAAAAAGGGGACCTAATGGGAAGGTAGAGACCTTCAAAGCACAACTCGTAGCCAAGGGTTACACACAAAGAGAAGGCATCGATTACAATGAGACGTTCTCTCCTGTGTCTATGCTTAAGTCCATTAGAGCACTGCTAGCTATAGCTGTGTATCTTGACTACGACATCTGGCAGATGGACGTCAAGACGGCTTTCCTCAATGGATACCTCAAGGAGGATATCTATATGGAGCAGCCCCAGGGCTTCATAGCAGATGAAGGAAAAGTATGTAAGCTAAAGAAATCCATCTATGGGCTCAAACAAACTTCTCATAGCTGGAACATCAGATTTTACAAAACCGTAAAGAGTTATGATTTTGTTCAGAATCCTGATGAGCTTTGTGTGTACAAGAAGCTTAGTGGGAGCGCCATTGTGTTCATCGTGCTTTACGTACATGATATCCTTATCATTGGGAATGATACAAGAATAATGACCAGTGTTAAGATTTGTCTATCCCATACCTTCGAGATGAAAGATGTTGAAAAAGCCTCTTACATCTTAGGCCTGAAACTGTTCAGAAACTGAGAAAAGAGGATGTTGGGATTATCACAACATGAATACATTAAGAATATTCTTGAACGTTTTCGTATGGATAGTTCTAAGAAAGGTTTCCTCCCCTTAAGTCATGACATTCACCTATCTAAAGGGATGTCTCCTAAAACTGTTGAGGAAAAGAAGGCCATGGTTGGATGCCCCTATGCATCAACCGTTGGAAGCTTAATGTACGCCATGATGTGTACTAGGCCAGATATCTGCCATGCAGTGGGAGTGGTAAGACGTTGCCAATCCTGCTATAGAGAACAACACTGGAATGCAGTAAAGAACATATTTAAATATCTAAGACGGACACAAGATTATATCTTAGTCTATGGAGATGGTGATCTTCAGGTCTTGGGATATACAAATTCTGACTTCTAGTCTGATATTTATGATCGAAAGTCGACATCAGTGTTTGTGTTCTTGTTGAACGATGGTGCTGTTAGCTGGAGAAGCAAGAAGCAGGACACTACGACAGATTCAACAACAAAAGCTGAATACATAGCCTCATCAGATGCTGCAAAGGAGGCGGTGTGGTTGTTAAAGTTCATACTAGAACTTGGCATAGTTTCCTCTGATACTCCCATCCTGTTGCTCTGCGATAACATGGGAGTCATTACTTAGGCAAAAGGAACCCTGGTGGAATCAAAAGAGAAAACACGTGGAAAGGAAATACCGCATCATTCGGGAGATTTAAAAGCGTGGTGACATCGTCATCACCAAGGTGGCCTCTACCTACAATGTTGTTGATCCACTTACCAAACCTCTGACATAGATGGTTTTCGACAAGCATGTAATGAGTTTGAGTTTAAGGATTGTACCTGAATGGTTCTGAGGGCTAGTGGGATATTGTTAGCCATGAGCCCAGGGCGAACCATTCCTACGATAAATGTTATTGTAATGTTTGATATATCAATAAAAGTTATTGGTTTATTTCACTCCTTGTATGAAATTAAGTGAATGAATGCACTATAAGGTCCCTCTGTATAATTTGGGTTATGTACCATGGCCTTAATAATCATACAACTGTTGATTTAATAATTGAATCATAGAGGCTGGTGTTTGGATGAATATCTAAGGAGTTAGATTGAGGACTCATCAAACACCGTCAAATGATTGTTAAGAGATGATATCCAGCCTGAGTAGGAGATGGCAATCCTTTCTCATATAGGCTGATATCTGACCGACCTCTTGATGTAGGTCCTCTACATAGGAATAGATATTCAGAGGCCTCAGATTAGTTAAGTCAAAGGGCTGACTTAATGAGATCGAGATAACCAAAGTCTTATGTCGAATACTGTCACGATATAGGCACGCATCCTCTGACCAGAGACATATGTATTGCAATATGTCTGAATATGTACATTTGGCAGACTAATAGGTTGATGACCTAACCAACGTCTATACACCGACGAGCTAGTGTGCATATAAGGGCATATGAGTAATACGATCTCTAAAAGGGATCATATAGGTTCACTTCTAAACCGGAAGACATGATCTCACTCATGAGGTATTGGGACCGATCAAATTCCATGCATGGTCATCGTGCTTTAGAAGCATGACACGAATTTGAAGGTACAATATATGCTTTTGGAAAGCATATGATCAATACCAAATCCCAATGACCAAGATTGAGAAACTTGTTAATAAAGCCCTGAAGATGACAGTATAAAACAGATCTATATCTTCTGGTTGATCACAGGTCTTCCAATATGTAGGATGTACAAGTATTATGAATACTTGAGGGTGATGTGATCAATAATCGATTGTGAAACCATGGCGCTTCCATTCTGAGGGAGTGATAAAACATGTCTGGATTTTAGTGACTCCTCTCAGTAGAAAAGCAATCTAATCTTGGTCCAAGTGTTGGACATTTATATGAATGAGATTCATATGCATTAAGAAGATTAGATTTGCAGCATTGATTAAATCAAGCATCTCTGAGATGTACGTGAGATCTGGATTTGAGATGTGATCTCTATGACCAAGTCAGTATATGTGGAACAATACAATCGCCTTGCCCTTATCTCCAAATATCTGCGGAGAAAGTGCATTATTCTTGAAAGAGTTTAGGAATAATTCCAAGGTTGAATTATATCTAAGATTTGTGAAATGAATAATTGAATGTGATTTAATCATCATGAATAATGTGAATTTGATTCACATTATCTGAATGCATGAGAATGATTATCCAATGTAATTAAGGATTTAATTAATGTGGATATGGAAAATATGGATAGCACTATTCGATTATCCATGTATATTATAAATACAAATTATAATATATACTATAGAGAGACTTATATGATTTATATTTGTTGATTAATTGTTAATGTTAATTGGATTCACATTGAATAATTAATTGAAAATATAATTACATTTTGTTTTGGATTAGGGATGAGATTCACATAGTTTCAGTGGCTTGGTTGATATTTTCCACAAAGAAATTTGGAATTATTTTTGTGAAAATTATTTTCGACAAGAGTTATTGGAGATATCATGAGATAATGAAATCTCATGATATTTAAAGAGATTGACCAAGTCCCCATGAGGAGAGGAGTAGCCATCCCCTCTAATTTAGGGATGGACCATGGTCTTCTCATTATCTTATCTCTAATCAAATGTGATTTAATTTGAGATTAATTATATTGATTTATCAATATCAGTTAATATAAATTAAATCACTTGTTGTTGTGTTTTACCAACAACGTCCTAGCCATTGAGAGGAACACAAATCAATCTCATCCATTGATTGTGTGTTGTCAATGGATTGGGATACATGGACTCCCAAAACCCTATATAAGAAGAGGCATACCTTGCTCTTCGATTTACACCAACTTGACGAAGTCTCTCTCTCTCTCTCTCTTCCTCTCATTCTCACTCATACTCTAAGTCTTCTCTCTTTGAGGAGTTGTCCACTCTTGTAAAAGAGAAGATCATATTCACCGTCGTACCCACTTCGACGACTCGTGGATCTTCATCTTCTTTGGTGCGTGGTGCTCGTGAAGAAGGCGTTCAATCTCATGAGATGAGATCAGGAGATCCATCGCTTGGATCAACGACTTGGATTGCGAGAAGCATGCGACTCATCCCCACGCTCGCAAACGTCTCCTCCGATGGATCGGACTTGAGATAGGAGGTCTCTTCGCTTACAGGTTTGATCGCAACCACACTCTGAGAGGTAATCCTATATATTGTTTGTGGTTAGATGAAATGATCCGAGAAACATTCTTGGATCATGTGGTTTCATCGTAGAAAAAATTTTGAATTCCCCTGCACCGAGCAACTAGTGTGACTAGTCGCTCCGATCGCATTGGATGCGATCATCACGCTTCCATGATGCACTTAAGGATTTCCCGATCCTTCATGACTCTCAATGATCGATTGAGAACCTTAATGATAAAATTTTGAAGGAGCCGGTCTAAAAGAGATCTAAAACTTCAGATTTGTTCTGGATCTTCCAGTATACAGGATGTACATATATTACGAATGCCTGAGGGTGATGTGATCATAAACGATTGTATAACCATGACACTTCCATTCTGAGGGAGTAATGAAACAAGTCTAGATTTTAGTGACTCCTCTCAAAGAGAAGTAATGTGATCTTGGTCCAAATGTTGGACATTGATTTGAATGTGATTCAGGTGTTTTGAGAAGATTAGATTTGCGGTCTTGATTTAATCAAGCATCTATGGGAGGTCCACACGATCTGGATTGGAGAGTGATCTCAATATTCAAGTCACTATACATGGAACAATACAATCGCCCTGTCCTTATCTCCAAGTATCCGTGGAGAAAGCGCAATATCTTTGAAAGAGTTCATGGATAATTTCATTGTTGATATATATATTTGAGCATTGAGAAAATAGATAGATAAATGTGATTTGATTATCATGAATGATATGAATTTGATTCATATTATAAGGAGAGTTGTCTGAGATAATTAAATGTGATTTAATTATCAAAGATGTGAATAATGTGAATGTGATTCATATCATTTGTGCATAATAGAATAGAGATCCAAGATGATTAAATGTGATTTAATTATCATGGATATGAATAATATGGATAGCACTATCCATATTAATCAGATATATTATAAATGTGATTTATAATATATTAAAGAGAGCATATTGTGATTTATATTTGTTAATTAATTATTGATGTGAATTGGATTCACATTGTATAATTAATTGCAAATATAATTTACATTTTGTTTTGGGATGTGAATGTGATTCACATTTTTCCAATGGCATGATTGCAATTTTCACAAGATAATTATGAATTATTTTTGTGAAATAATTTACAACAAATGTTGTTGTAAATATTGGAGATATCATGAGATAATGAGATCTCATGAGATAATGAGATCTCATGAGATTATGAGGAGATAGACCCATTCTATCTCAAAAGGGTAGCCACCCCCTTTTCTTTAGGGAATGTGGTCAATCTTCTCATTATCTCCAAGACCAGTCAAATGATTTAAATATGAAATTAATTATATTGATTTATCCATATAAACTAATTTAATTTAAATCAATTGTTGTCGTGTTTTTACAACAACATCATGACCATTGAAAGAAACACAAATCAATCTCAACCATTGATTTTGTGTTGTCCATGGATTGAGATCCATGGATCCCAAAACCCTATATACGAAGAGGCTCCCCTTGCTCTTCGAGTTACATGATTACAACATCAAAATCATATGCTCTCTCCCCTTCTTTCTCTACACGCCAAGTCTCTTTCCTTCTCTCCCATTGTGGTCTTCCACCATGGAGCCATAGAGAGAGTTGCCATCGTCGCTGCATTGTCGTTATGCTGCCGAAGTATTCGCTCGTGGATCTCCGTGTCCTTCGGTGTGCCTCGCTCGTAAAGAAGATGTCAGATCTCGTGTGACAAGATTAGGAGATTCGTTGCTTGGATCATTTACATGGATTACGAGGAGCACACATCTCATTAACACGCTCGCAAGCGTCTCCTCCGTTGGGTCAGACTTAACGCAGGAGGTCTCTTCGTTTAGAGACTTGATTGCAACCACGCTTCAAGAGGTAACCTTAATACCTATTGTGGTTTAGATGAAATGATCTGAGAAATGTTCTTGGATCATGTGGTTTCATCACTGATGAATCTGCGATTTGTCATCTTTATTCATTTATTTTAGCTTAAAATCCCTTATAAAACACATGTATATAACACTAACTCCATATTCTTACTAACTTGCATTTGTGTGCAAATATTGTACACTTCCTACCATTTTAACCTAAAATAAATAAATAAATAAAGAAATGAAAAATAAAGAAAAGAAAATAAAAAAAGAAGACTGTATATATATAATAGATATAGGCTGACCCGAACCCCGAGAGAAGGTCAAGACTTGACCTGATCGACCAGGAATAAAGTAGGGGGAGATAGGGTCCTTAATCAGAAAATCTGAAAAAATGTGTGTTGTGTATATTTGTATACTACACTATTTTATTTGTACCTGAATTAACCTCAAATCAAATAACTTTTAAAACCAAAGTTGTAAATAAAAATGTGTTCTAATTAATAAAAATAATTGCACAATTAAAACGTGTACATAATAAAAGCAACCACACTTGGAAAAAGCCATTAAGCAGTAATTGAAAGACCGATTCCAGCTCCATATGAACTCAAATTGAACCAAGCTCACTTCCATGGTATTATAAATTAAATCATCTTTAGAATGGCTATGATTTTATAATTTTTGGAGTTATGAGTAAAAAGTTGGTTTTCCGGGGCTGTTTGTGCAGCTCTCCCATGTATTTTGTACATATTGTATTTGTATATATCTATAAATATTTTTTCTAATTATTTAAAATAAAAATAAAAAATTTTTTAATTAAAAACACTAATTTGCTCATTTACCTATGTATATAATGTCGTATATGTATATAACATATATATATATTTAACTTTCTTAACTAACTACCATAAAAAGATAAAAAATTAACATATATTTTTCAAGTAAATAAAGTGATGTACATCTAAAATATTTTGACCTCTCTAAATCTTAATATTTTGACATTTTTCAAGTAAATCTTAACATCTCTAAAAACAAATCTGTTTTGCAGGATCATCTAAAATATTTTGACATTTATACATGCTTTTAGTTCATACAATATAAATATTATGAAGTCTCATGAATGACTAGAGTATAGATAGTATAATGATGACACTCATAATATCTACATACATCTTAACTCTTAAATACTTAGGTTCATGTAGGTACTCAAACATTTCGAATATATCATCTCTTATAGAGCTACCATTCTGCTTAATGCAGTGAACCATATCATTCATGATTAAATGTCGAGAGTAAATATGTACGCCAGAAACATCTTCTTACATTTTATAAGGATTATTTGACAATTACGATCATCATCGACGTGTCACTTCCAAAGTGCATTCGATGAGAGATCAAGACTATAGAGACATACAAACCCTAGTTTATTGTCCTTTGAGTGGGTTAGTTGAGGATTATCTGAAATAAGAAATTTGCATATATATATATATACATTTTACTTTGATTTAAGAATTTTTTATATCAAATTTGTCTAGCATTGTCAACACTGAAAGTTCATTCTCTTAATCACTTTCAATGTAAGAGATATACTTACCATTATATCTCAAGCAAGATCTAGGATCTCCTTTCATATCTTTGTCACATCCCAAAAATATGAGAACCTGTAACTCGGATAAAAAGAAGTGGGAACACATTCCGCCTTTCAAGTCCAAATTGCATTCTCAATTCAGTCATTAACACCCAGGCCCACCACCCCTAAGGTGATGTTGAACCGTCATTAATTGAACCAACCGTCAACAGGATTAGAACTCGCTATGCACAATACAATATCACCCCAATAATATGAGAACCCAGTATTTGGGTCACTACATATACGGCCTTACTCTTTTGAGAAGCAAAGAGCCCGATCCAGATGCACTTGTATGCAGAAGCTGTCACTTCGGACATGCATCTCTTACATACAATCATTGGTGATGGAACCCTTCGCTTTGACGGGTGACCATGGATGTCACTTATGTGATCCTCCACCTCATATTCAAATTCTAATTAATCATTATGAATCATATTCATTATGATTAATTCTTCTAAGTGAATTACAACTCTATTCATAATAGAGTGTTTTAATTTTAATTGGATTCGTTTTAATCTAATCACATTAAATTAATGATTTAATTAATATCCAACAAACATTTTTTAATTGTTACTTGAAATATGGTATTATCTCAAATACATGTTATTTTGAATTTTAATAATTAGAAAAATACATCATGATTTCTCAAGCATTATCCGTTCCATACCCGCTATCATGGCCAACTCTGACGGGAGTGGGACAGACCGCACACGGTGCAACCTGCTACCCGAAAGCTCCCTGACTAGACACCATATCCGCCTCGGGAAAAGATAATGCCAAGTCAATCACTTTGTACTTGATATGATAATCAGTTTTTCAACCGGAGTTATACCACATAATAATAATCAAAACTATTTTGATTAACATTATAAGGAGATTTGCTAAATAAATCCACAATCCTATTCAAGCAACTTGTTTGTTGGAAAGTGTATGATGTAACCAATTTGTGATCTAGATCATACCTAATCAATTATTGGTTAAGGCAATGTCATTTAATGAAATAATTATCATATTTAAATATTTCACAAATATTTATCAATAATTATCTCAAGAAATTAACCATTAATTTCAATAAATATTAAATTACAATCACAAGATTCTTGATTAAGTTTTCAATTTCCAGCAGTGACCCTCACATACTAAAATTAGCATATCTCATTCATTTTTAAATCCAAATTATGCAAAATCAGTTTCTAAAGTTTGACAGTTTGATTTAAAACATAACCTAAGATATTATTACGCATTTCTAAGTGTGTCAATAAAGTAAGTAACTCTTTAATTATGTCATGATTCGCCATCCCCAAAACAGTGGATATAGGTTCATTAAAATGATCATATCTTGAGTTATTGGATTCCAAATCATGCAAACTCAAATCTCAAGATTTCCTTAACTAATAGGGAACATTATTCAAGTGATAATTTTGTGTTTAAGCCATTTAAACAGAGCTGAAAATATTCACAAAACAGGGCTGCAAAAATTCAAATACGGTAAAATTTAAAAAATCCCTAATGAGCCTAAGTCTCACTAGGTTCATGGATCGTATCCAAAGCCTCAAACCTGGCTCTGATACCACTTGAAGTATATGGGGAGATTCTTAAGCACATCATGTAAGTATGATGATCGCATTATATGCGATCAGGAGTGACTAGTCGCACTAGTTGCTCGATGCAGCATAATTTAATGAAACCACGTGATCCAAGAACATTTCTCAGATCATTTCATCTAAAATACAATAGGTATTAAGGTTACCTCTTGAATCATGGTTGCGACCAAGTCTATAAATGAAGAGACCTCATGTTTCAAGTCCGATCCGACGGAGGAGATGCTTGCGAGCGCGTTCATGAGCCGCATCCTTCTCGCAATCCATGTTGATGATCCAAGCGAAGAATCTCTTGGTCTCGTCACACGAGATCTGACGTCTTCTTCACGAACAAGGCGCACTAAAGGAGATGGAGATCCACGAGCAAATACTCCGACAGCATGATGATGATGCAGCGGCGATGGCGACTCTCTCAATGGCTCCATGGTGGACGACCATACAGAGAGAGAGAGACATGGTGTGCAGAGAGAGGGAGAGAGCATATGGTGTTGTCGTAAACGTGTAACTCGAAGAGCAAGGGGTGCCTCTTCTTATATAGGGTTTTGGGATCCATGGATCTCAATCCATGGACAACACAAAATCAATGGTTGAGATTGATTTGTGTTTCTTTCAATGGCCATGATGTTGTTGTAAAAACACAACAATAATTGATTTAACTTAAATTAATATATACTGATAAATCAATATAATTAATTTCGAAA
Source organism: Ottelia alismoides (assembly GCA_037367405.1). Taxonomy (NCBI): domain Eukaryota; kingdom Viridiplantae; phylum Streptophyta; class Magnoliopsida; order Alismatales; family Hydrocharitaceae; genus Ottelia; species Ottelia alismoides. The sequence goes on along the minus strand of JAZKJV010000720.1, from coordinate 2,127,192 downwards.
TTAAATCATTTGAGTGGTCTTGGAGAAAATGAGAAGATTGACCACATTCCCTAAAGAAAAGGGGACGACTACCCTTTTGAGATAGAATGCGTCTATCTCCTCAAAATCTCATGAGATCTCATTATCTCATGAGACCTCCAAGATTTACAACAACATTTGTGGTGAATTATTTCACAAAAATAATTCATAGTTATCTTGTGAATTTTACAGTCATGAAATTGGAAAAATATGAATTACTTTGACATCCCAAAATAAAATGTAAATTATACTTTCAATTAATCATCCAATGTGAATCCAATTCACATCAACAATTAATTAACAAATATAAATCACAATATGCTCTCTCTAATATATTATAAATCACATTTACAATATACCTGATTAATATAAATAGTGTTATCAACATTATTCATATTCATGATAATTAAATCACATTTAATCATCTTGGATCTCTATTCTCATGTGCTCAAATAACATGAATTACATTCAAATTATTCACATCTTTAATAATTAAATCACATTTAATTATCTCAGATAACTCTCCTTATAATATGAATCAAATTCATATTATTCATCATAATTAAATCACATTTAGTTATCAATATCTCAATGCTCGGATACATATATCAACAATGAAATTATCCATGAACTCTTTCAAGGATAATGCGCTTTCTCCGCGAATACTTGGAGATAAGGACATGGCGAGTGTATTGTTCCACGTATAGTGACTTGGATATTGAGATGAGATCTCAAATTCAGATCTTGTGGAGCTATAGATGCTTAATTAAATCAAGACCGTAAATCTAATCTTCTCATTACATCTGAATCACATTTAGATCAATGTCTATTAGTTGGACTAAGATCAGATTACTTCTCTATGAAAGGAGTCACTAAAATCCAGACTTGTATCATCACTCCCTCGGAAAGGTAGCGTCATGCTTATACAATCGTTTATGATCAACTCACCCTCAGGCATTGCTAATACATGTACATCATGCATACTAGAAGACGCAGAATAAATCCAAACTTTTAGATCTCTTTTAGACTTTCTCCTTCATGATTTTTATCATTATAGTTCTCATTCGATCATTGGGAGTCAGTATCGATCATATACTTTCCAAAAGCATATATCATACCTAGGTGTTGATCATATACTTTCTAAAAGCATATATCAAACCTTACAAATTCGATCAAGCTTCTAAAGCGAGACAACCATGCGTGGAATTTGATTCTTCCTAATATCTCATGAGTGAGCTCATGTCTTCCAGTTCAGTAATGAACATGTATGATCCCTTTGAGAGATCGTATTACTCATATGCTCTTGCATGCACTCTAGCACTAGTGTATAGACCTTGGTTAGGTCACCAACCAATTGGTCTGCTAAATGTACATACTCAGACATATAGTAACACATATGTCTCTGGTCAGAGGATGTGTGCCTATATCGTGACAGCATACGACATAGGACTTTGGTTATCTCGATCTCGTTAAGTCAACTCTTTAACCTAACTTATCTAACTCCTATGAATGTCTATTCCTATGCAAAGGACCTGCATCAAGAGATCGGTTAGATATAAGTCAAATGAGAAAGGATTACCATCTCCTACTCATGCTGGAGATCATCTCTTAACAATCAATTGACAGTGCTTGATGAGTCCTCAATCCAACTCTTTAGATATTCATCCAAGCAACAACCTCTATTCATAATTGAATATGGCCATGGTACATGACCCTAATTGTACTACGGGACCTATTATACAAACTAGTTATTCTTCATCTCAAATCAGGGAATGATATTTGTAATAACATTTATTGCATAATGACTCGTCGTGGGCTCGCATGTCCATCAGAGGTATCCTCCGATCAATAAGTTAGGTCAAGAACATGGTAGATAATGGATGGATGAGGATCTCCGGTGAGGTGTGTCGGAGGGGAGATCGGGCCTTAGATCTGGAAGAATCCAAGGGAGTTCTGATGGTGGAAGAGCTGGAGAATGAGATGGTGGACATGATGGCATAGTCGGAAGGGGTCGATAATGATTAAAACTTCTCAATCGTGCAGATCGAAGGTTGAAGATGTTAATCTAATCTAGGAGGTTCAAATGAAATCAAAGCAAAAAAGAACTAATAAATCGAAGACAAACTACCTAGATTACCTACGGAATGGAAAAGAAGGGTGGAATCGCTTTGATCTGTAGCTGGTGGCAGAGAGGCAAATTTGCGGCGGAGGGCTCCGATGACGTAGTTGGATCATGTTCTACAGATGCTTCTCTCACACTCCTGGTCGTGGGGAATGGTAGTTGTCACCTACAACTCTCTCCAGAACTCGATCTCGGGGAGGAAGACGGCCAAAAGATGAATCAAATGCTCGTCGGAGGTGGAGGGTAGTATTTATAGGTTGAAGTTCAATGTAGGTTTGAATTCGGATTGCAAGTAGATCAAGGCGAGGATAGGAACGGTTAGGCTGGTGAGTGAGAGGATTGAATGGCCGATGATAATGGAGAAGGGAACATGAGTTGTTAGTGATTAGGACACATGGGAAAAGGGGGTGAAGTAATAGTGGAAGCGAAATCAACAGGCAGGTAGGCAAGGACTAGCAAGTTGACCCGGGTCAACAGACCCGTAGCGCATGCAGAATACAATAAAAATAGGCTAAGCGACAAAATTCCAAGAAAATGTTGAATAGTTCAATTAAAAATCAAAAATAATTTTATTCAATTACATAATGTAAATAAAAAAAATGTTAATAACGAATTAAAGTTAATTTTTGTGATTTTTAATTAATTAAATAATGCATATACAAGGTTTAAATAAATACAAGGTGTTAATTGTAGGTATGTATTCCTATATATACAATGTTTTGATATTTTAATTTATTATTTATACACATATATACATAATTTATTATTTTATCTATCCATAATATTTCACAAGGATTTTATTGGTATTTTTATTTGATTTTTTAAGAATTGCTATTAGGTTAATTAAATAATTATAAGTACAATATATACATGGTGATACATATACAATTTATACATGATTTTATTTTTGTTGATTTTTTATTTTGTGATTTTTATATGTATTTTATATGAGTTAAATACAATATTTACAATTAGTTAGAAATCTATATTTACAATTATGCACAAGAAAATAAATAATTAAATAATATACATAGTGTATATATATGTATTTATACAATAATATCATAATTGACCACATTTCACACCTTAACTCTGAATTCTATGAAATCATGTCATTTTAAAGATAATTTAATTTGGAGTACAATGAAAGTGAGTTTGATTAATTTTGAGTTCAGGTGGAGAAGATATTGATTTTGCAAGTTTGTACTTTGTAGCTTTTAGAGAGTGTAGTTATTTACATAGATTTTTATTGAAATTATTTTTATTATTTACAAAAGGATTTTATTGACAAATTTCAAGAAGAAATAGTTGTTATTTACAAAGGGTTTGGTAATGAATAAATTAATGAGGGAATGCGTAACATAGACAATATTGTACAGATTATGAAGATATATAGGTGACAATGAATTTTCTGGATTTTAGGCCTTATCTCCCCCAACTTTATTCCTTGTCGATCAGGTCAAGTCTTGACCTTCTCTCAGGGTCTGATCCAGCTTGTACCTATTCCATATATGCAGTCTTTTATTTTGTTTATTTTTCCTATATTTCTTTATTTATTTATTTTAGGTTAAAATAGTGATAAATATACAATATTTACACAGTAGTTAGAGTTAGTACAAGAATGAAATGAATGATATTTACATGTGTTTTAAGGTATTTTAAGCTAAATAAATGAATAAAGATGATGAAATGCATACTCATCACTAGGTTGAGAACCCAACTGACCTTGCCCTGACGGACGGGGTTGGTTGTGCTCTTGATCGAACCAAATGGCGTTCACTTCCTACATGAAAGGTGGAGGTGGAGACTATTGCTCAGGAATGTAAAGAGGCCCCTGGTGGTACGGTACAATATATGTCTGAGGTGACTATTGTGGGACCTGATTTGAAGTTTTCACATACTAAATATGTTTAATAGTGGATGGTGCATCGATACTCTGTTGTGCTAAAGTCGTGGAAGAAGTCTGTCTAGAAGTAGTTGCAACACTCACACTCTGACATGAATGAATCGTACGGATAAGAAGCTCCAGATGCTTTGTGATCTCATCCAGCTTATCCAACTACTTTGTCCTATGTTCGATCACTTGTAGCATTTTAAGCTCTTTGGATCTTTTCTCTATTATATCGACTTTGGATAGGTTATTTCCTATGATGGTCAGATCTGCATTGCCCACCCAATCCACATCATGTGATGTCGTCATGTTGATAGTCATGTGGGTTATTGAAGGAGAAGGGATGGGATGCTTTTGAAAAGCACGTGAAGAAGAAAGAACTGTAGAGCTCTCCGCCATCTCCTCAAAAATTTGAAAGAGGACATTCTCATCCTTATTGAAGTGGGACCCCCCACAAGCGACATCTACAAATTTCTGATTTTCAATGCTCAAACCCCCAAAGAAATTTTGCACAAGGCTGGGATTTGGTATATCTTAGTGGGGGCGCTATTCCTTCAAATCCTTTAATCTTTCCCACACCTCATGAATAGGCTCATGAGACATTTGGGAGAAGTTGGTAATCAAGGACTGCATATGATTCAGTCATCCTAGGGGAAAATACTTGCTCAAAAATGTTGATCTCAATTCGGACGTAGCAACCTTCTCTAAATGATTTATCCAATATAATGCCTTGTCCATAAGTCTAAATGGAAAGGCTGACATCTTCACTAACTCTAACAAAATGTTAGAGTAGTGTATAGTGCCACATATGTGGCCAAAATGCTGAAGGTGTACATAAGATTCTTCGTTAATGTGACCGTGGAATATTGGGAGTAAATGTAAAATCATGGGATTTAGCTCAAAATGCCCATGAATCACAGGTATTTGAATCCATGTATTAGTCTATCATGCACCTATATTATAGGCATCCTTAAGTGTAAGCTTAACCACTAGCTCTGGTGGCTCACCTCCCCCATTCCCACCTCCATTAGGTTGCTCACCCTCCTCTCTTCTATCTTATCTCTCATTCCTCGTCTCGAAGATCATATCTCTGAATCTGGCCTGGATTTCTGCTTGCTCAGTCAAATGTGCCTAAATGGAATGAGTAGATGCTAACAACGTACTGTTGATCTCATTCTGCTCTGCCATGGTACTCTTGCCCTTCGGTGGCATCAAGTGCTCTGACTCAGTCTCTAAAAATGTATATGGAACTTGATTAATCCTCAAAAATGGTGGAATATCAAATGAAAGATTGAGATTAGAGTCAATCTCAAACAATGGATTTATTGATGAAAAGATTGGTGATGTAAAGAAAGAGGGATATCCGAAAAGTGATCTTCCCAAACAGAAGATGATCAAACTAGAGTGTGGAATGAGCTCACAAAGTCCGAATATGAAATACTCCAATCCGACATCTTCGATATAAACAAGAATGATGCGAGAACACGAAGGTCGACATAAGAATAAAATTAAAGAAAAGGCATGAAGGGCGTGGAGGGATCTTTACACTAATAAACAATAACAATGCAGACCCCAGATTCACCAATTGAACACAATGTGAGGACCATAAGAGTTTGATCTTTTATCTTTTCAATTTTAGTTTAATTAATCTACAAGAAGTTACTTACTACCACGCACACAAGGTGAGTTGCTGCTATTGCCCATCGTACGTTCTCAATCCTCCCCTGTCAATGGAACTATCTGCCTGGGCAACCGGGTTCAATATCAAACCCACACGGAGAAAGGAGGATGTTCTTACAAAAAATTGATTTTCTAACGTCTGAGGCAAGTGTTTTCATCTCAACCATACACAACAGAGATGTGTACAGGAGCATAGGGCACAAGTCCAGGGATTTGGCTCTATCATTATGGTTGCATCCTTACCCACTCTGCCTGGACGTAAGTACCTCCAAACAGTAAGGGGTCACTCTCCCCAAAATAATGAATGACTTGTCCTTACGTTTAGTTTTAGGGTCGAGTGAAAATTAGCAATCCCTTTTGTATTTGGTTATCACTTTTTTGGATTTTTTTCAAGAAATCAATCTGACAAATTTTTAAATCCTTTATTTCTTGGGTGAGAAAAATCAAGAGAGAAAGTCGAAAAAGCTGATGTGATGAAAATCAGTGATGCATACACGAGATAAGAAATGAGTACCTTGCTCTAGCAGTTTACATGCTAAATGATCCTCACATAAAAATAAATACAGAAAATTAAACTAGCATAGATTATGCACGAGAAGTGTACTAAAAACTAACTTCTATTAGTGGGCAAGAACCAATTAATTTGACTAAGTTAAATCCTATGATCTAGTCTACATGAGCATATATTATTTTAAGTGTTGTGGACCTAATCGATTACACAGCTCAACTAAGAAAACATAACCTACTTCTAAGGGCTCAAGCATAAAAATACCACGAGAAAATAAAGGAAAAATAAAGTTGAGAAAAACAAAATCCAGTGAGGTTCCCCAAGTGCACCAGCACTTGGTGAAACAGACCCCACACACACAAGGGTATGTAATGTCCATAGAAAAAATAGGAAAGTGCCAAAAGAATAATTACAACTTTTTACAATAATAATGATGGAAATAAAAATCCAAAAATAAAACAAAATATATGTGAAAATTTCTCCAATAATCTTCTGAGTCATCTGCTTCTTCCTCTCCTACACTCTCCCATTTCTCGATGAAGAAACGATCCGTCTTCACTTCCCTTGGGTGCATCGGCATTCCTAGGAATGTTGTCATCGCTTGCCGGGCGCTAAGAAGAAAGAGAGAAATAATAGATATGTCATATCATAGGTGTGAAAAATATGAGTAAAATAAGAAAATAAAAGCTGATAATATATAAAAAATCAAACAAAGAAAAACAAGTGGATATGAGGAAAAATTAGAAGAGTAAGTAAAAGAGATCTCAAATGAATCCCCAGGTCCAATTTTAAGGAGCTTTCAGTGTATGACAAATCGGATCCTACAAGCGTTGTATAAGATCCCTCACGACACGTGTAATTCGAAGTGAAAGCTCACTCCTCAACAAGATGCAATCCACACCATAATTTATACACAAATATAGATAGAAATAAACATAATAAAAGAAAGAAATAAAAGATAGAAATATATAAGTGACAGATATACATGCATAAATAAGAAGAAGAAATAATAGAAAAAGAAGACAAGAAAATAAAAAGACAAACAAACAAGTATCTACAAACTGATAATAGCACGCTAAAAAAGAAACCTAGCTACCCTTATCGTGCCTCCCCGGCAACGGCGCCATTTGTTGAACATAAATTCTCAATGATCTAATTTAATTGAATTAATCAAGTATCGATGTAACCCTAAAATACCTCAACAAAAATTATTGATGAACTCACAAGTCACAAATAATTAAGAAATGTAAGCAAGAGAATTTTGTTATTTATTTACCTCTATAGCGTACAGAATCGAACTCTTGTTTTCATATCTTTTATGCTTTTTTGATTTTATATTTTATATTTTTTATTTTCAATTTTGAAAATTTTTTATTTCTTAAAATAAAGGAAAATTAAAAGAATAAAGGAAAATATAAATAAATGGAAAGAAAGTAAAATTTTGTATTTTTAAAATCAAAGCAAAACTATATAAAAATTTAAATAAAAATCTTTCTGTGTTTTTGATTTTTTATAGTGTTTTTGTGGATTTTAGACATTTAAATTTTATAAAAATTGAAAAATAATTAAAATAGTAAAAATAATAAGTAGGAAAGAATGTGAATATTTTTGGGCTTTTAAAATAGGAATAAAATTAAGAAATTACGGAATTTTGTACAAACAGAAAGATGAAATTTTTAAATTTTCTAGAAAGAATTTTTGTGAATTTTTTTGGAAATAATTGTTATTTTCAATGAATTTTTTATTGTTTCAGGTGTTGTGCTATTTTCAGGTTTTTATCAAGAATTAAAAATGAAATTCATAAAGAAATATAAATAAATAAAACATGCACACACTATTTTTTCCAGAATTTTTCAAAATGTTTTTCTATTTTTTATTGATTTTTTAACGTAAAAAAGAATTATTTTTGTAGTTTTTGAATTTTTTAAAAATAACTAATATAATTAAAATGTGAAGCAAAAATTAGTGAAGAAAGAACTAATTAGTAAGAACCTAAGCTGAATTTTAGGGATTTTTTATGATGATTTGTTATTTATTAATTCAAATAAATACTCAAAATAAAATGCAGACTCATAAGGACCAATATGCAAAGAAAATTATTTCCTGGATCGAATGAATATCAAAACAATAAAATTAAGTGTAAAAACTACAACTTTTCAAAGAAATGCGTGTGTCAGCACACATTAGTTATGTAGGCAAAAACTTTTGCGTAAATGCTTTATTCCCGAGGACAAAATGATAACAAGAGCATATGGGGCGTTTATTGCAATTTTCACAAAGGCACGTGCAATGCATGCGTAACAATTAAAATGGGACTTAAAAGAAAATAAAAAAGAGTAAGGTAAAATGTGCAAATGTTCAAACAACTAAAGTCTGACATGTGTCCCTAGAGGGACTTATTTGCAAAATGAAATACGACAAGGGCTAAAGTGTAAATGTTCTATCGATCCACGTGGCAGATTGATAATGGAGATGCATTGGATCTTAGATATGATAACTCCGATGCGGATGCACTTGGATGGCAAAGATCTGAGCTGGGAAGTCTGATCAATAGCGTAGAATTGGTGATGGATTGGATGGAGAAGATCTGATATGGGATGTCTGATAAACAACATGGAATTGGGGCTTTTTAGATGGCCATGATCAAATATGGTGACATTGTTCTTGATCTGACAATTCCGAAGGGTGAGGGAGGAACACGTTTGAATGTCGTCTCCGATGAAGTCCGATCGGCCAGAGCATGGTCGAGCTACATCGATGGAGTCTCTTAAAGGTTTGATTCAATTCCCCACGCTCCTCCGCGTAGCCAAGATATGTCAATGCGGTCTAGCAATGTCTAATGCTCGATTTGGAGGTCAAAAGGTCTGCAACTCGAGGTGGACCCCCCAGATCCTACTCCTCGCTTCCAAATCTGCTCCTGGACCTGCAAAGGATCCTCTTGCTTGGAGATGAGACTCAAGTAGTGTTATTGCAAGTAATTAATGTAAATATGGGATGGATGGTTTTCTTTGGTGGCGGATGCTCTGATGTATATCGGATTCCAAATCTAAGAAGGATCTAGGGGTTCAGGTTGTGGAGAGAAGTATGAAGAAGATGAGGTGTACGTAGTTGTGGAGTCGAATGTTAAACTGACTAATAAGAGCACCTTTGATCTCACAGATCAGATGAAGACAGGGAAGATCGGATTCAGCTAACTATAGATGATAAACTGTGGAATTTAGACACAAAAACAAAAGGGAATAACTCTAGGTTACCTAAGGTGAAGTGAATTGGGGATAATAACCTCAATTCCATGTAGAGTTCAAAGAGATGGGACGCGGCGGCGGAGCTTCGACCACGTGTTGGATCTTGTTTCTTACGAACTCCTCGTGCACCCAATTGAGGTGGTCGAGGTCATGTCACCACCTCGACTTGCATGGGTCAATTTTGGGTGAAGAAGTTGGAGAAAAATGGATCAATTGGAGCTGGAGGTGGATGGGGTCAATATATAGGAATGAAGTCCTACGGGATTTGAATTTTAAATATCATGTAATTCAAGGCATGATCGACGAGGTTAGTGGTGTAGCGATGGAGGTGGTCATTAGGTCTAAAAGGCTGGAGAAGAAAGCAAGAGGAGTTGATGACCAGAACATGTGGAAAATTTTTGAGAAATTGGGCTGGCGAGCGGGAGAAGAGGAAGATGGCGTTGATTAGGGAGTTGACCCGGGTCAACATACCCAGAGTCAACCAATGGGAACGCAAGGCGAGAAAGACAAACGGTAGAAAACGATAAAATAGAGAAGAAAATAAAAGATAAATAAAAATAAAATTGAAAATGAATTCAAAATAAAAATTTTAAAAATAAAAAAATGTTAGTAATTAAGCTAGCTTATTTATGGTGGTTTTTAATAATTAAATAAAATATATGCGAGGGAAAAATAAATTAAATCTGATATTTATAGGTATATATACCTATATATACACCACCATGAATTTTTATATATTATTTTTACAAATATGCATATAATGTATAACTTATTATTTTTACAATATTTTACCAGGATTTTAATGATATTTTTATTAGGTTTTAAGAATTTATTTAATGGGCCAAATAAATACTAATATTTACAATATACATATGGTATATGTACAATACATGATTTATTTTTGATAATTTTTTATTTTGTGATTTTTATTTGTATTTTATATAAGTCAAATAGAATATATGCAAATACTTAAAAATACAACATATACAACAATACGAGGAATGTGTGTGTGTAATACACATAGGCATATAATACAACAACACCCCAAAAATCACATTTCGCGTCTTAACTCCAATTTTTATGAAACCACTGTCATTTTAAAAATTATTTAATTTAGAGTACAATGAAAGTAAGTTTGGTTAATGTTGAGTTTTTATGGAAAAGATATTGATATGACAATCTGAGATTTGTGGTTTTTTTAAAAGTGTTTTTATTTACAAATTGTACAATGATTCTTCTTGCAATTATTTTTAATATTTACAACTGATTTTTATGTTGAGGTTTAAGAAGAAAATATTTTTATTTGGAGTGAGTTTGGTGATGAATAAAATAGTGTGTAGAATATGTAATATATACAGCAGTGTACAAGTAATGAGTATACACTTGTGAGGGTTATTATGATATTTAGGCCTTATCTCCTTCTACTTTATTCCTGATCGATTAAGTCAAGTCTTGCCCTAATCCTGGGGTCAGAGTCAGATATCTATTACATATATACAATCATTGGTTTTCTTTATTTTTCCTTTATTACTTTCTTTATCTATTTTAGGTTAAAATAGCGTAAATATACAATATTTATCCAGAATGAAGGTTAGTAAAAGAAGAGGTTTATTAATATTTATAGGTGTTTTAAAGGGATTTTAAACTAAAATGAATAAATATGATGAAATGCATATTCATCATCCCCCTATGATTTAATTTGATAGTTCTGTAGCAAACACTTATTTGAAGAATAATTGACTAAGAAGAAAAAGAATAAAGAACTTAGAATATTTATTATTAAACTTATCTTTATAAATCAAAGTATGGATCTCGATCAAACTTTACGATTATTAGTTTGGAGGGACCATATTAGGAATAGGATTTAAGACTCAATAGCCCTCAAGTTCCACAATTCTATGTTCAAATCGCCTCAATAGTCAGGTGAAAACTGAGGTTTTCCGAGGGCCTTAATAAATATCCAATCGCTGAAGTGACCACTCAAAACTCCTCGATTAATCAGCAATTAAGACACAATATTGAATAAAATAATTGAATCGTAAAAATGTGGAATTAACATTTATTTTCTCTACCATAAAATGCATAGTGTATGAGCATGTAGAGGTCGAACCACAGAGAGCAAAACAGGCAGCCTATGGTTATCTATGTACAACCAAGTCATTTGTTTATAAAATTCTTTTTGTGGGTTTTTAATTTTACATATTTTTGGGGGGTTTTATAATGTTTATTTGGTTTTTATTTTTCTGATTTTATATTTTCTTTTCATATTTTTATATTTTTATAATTTCTTTTTTTCTTTTACAAAACAATATAGCCTATATAAAGCTTTATTTACACAATACATAGAAATATATTAAGAAATGCTATTAAATATAAATAAAATTTAGAAAATAATTTGTTTTTGGATTTTTAAAATTTTTCTAATGTTTTTATATTTTCAGGAATATTCCTAATTTTTATGTATTTTTTAATGTCAAAAATATCCCAATAATGGAATTAATATATATCCGAAATTAATTTGGGTTTTAAAAAAATAAATAAGTCCCAAAATTACCCAAATTATTTTTAATACACAAATAATAATATATAAATAATTATAAAATATAGAAACATATTTTTGGTATTTTTGAAGAATTTTTTTGTTGGATTTTGGATCTTTTTGATTTTTTTTTAATTTTCTCTTTCTGTTTTTAGGGGTTTTGTTTTTTTTGACTTAATAAATATCAAAATATATTATATATATTTTTTTTGGAATTTTTCATCAAGTTTTTATATTTTTTTGTATTATATAAATTAGACAGGGACTATTTAGGCTCATTTTAAATTTTTATAAATAGATAAAATGCAAAAAATGCTAATTAAAAATATGGGCATGAAAATACATAGCATGAAGCATGTATACCTTTTTTTGTATTTTTAAGAGCAATGTAGGTATTTTTAATAAATACATGAAGACTACAAAAATACACGTCCTGGTAGGGGCATTTTTGCAAATAAAATAAAGTCCAAGGGGTCTGTGCAACAACACCAAAATTTTTCAACATTTATTCAATCTTTCAGGGCCAAACTACAATTCCAAAACCCGCCAGTGTGTCTATGCAAAATTTCCAACACGTAGGACAACACGTGATTCTTATAGGTAGGGACAATAATGCAAATCTATAAAGGTTCAAGGACCTGCTTGAAAATTTAACAAAAATATAACAAGTAAATTTCATTTTATTGGATCTTTTCCAAATACATAGAATCGTAGGTGTATCCCTTCAATTTTCCTACCTCACATGGGGCATCACTTGAGGTGACATGGAATTTACCTATTTGCAATTACAAGAAGTTTAGGGGTCTCTTTATAGAATTTCCACTTTATTTTAAATGTTATATTTAATTTACATGACTAAATAATAATGACAAAAAGGGTTGGGGTATAAGTGCAAATTACCCCTAAACGTGCGCAGATGGATGGCTCGATGTGTGCCACTTATCCACGTGGCATGCGTTGAACGGCTGATGACGCTTTGTGATCGGATGGCCAAGATTAAATCGACCCGACGGATCTGACGGTTGGCACGTGGCTGCATCTGACGGTTCCTGCTGCATCTGGAGCTTCCCTCTTGATCGGACGGCTGAGAGGTACGCTGGAAGAACTGGGAAGGGGCTCGTCGTTGGCAAGCTTTGATCGGTTATAGCTAGCTCCTTCGGCCTCCTCTGACACCGCCTGGCATCTCTTCACATTCCTGGAAGCCCTCCGCGTCGGAGGATACCTTTAGCTAGGCACCTGGACCCCTAGAGTTCTCAGGCGAGGTTGAGGAAGAAGGTGGGGTCCAGGTCCCTGTTCTTCACAAGAATCGACTTGATTGCAAGTCCCTTGGCGTGCTTGGACCTGCAGAAAGATTACACGCAACAAGATGAAGGTCCCCCAGGCCTTATTTGGTCGAGATGGACGGAAAAATGGGTGTGGAGGAGGTCTTCAATGATGGCAGAGAGAGGAGACCCGATCTCCTGACCCACGATGGATCAGGGTGATTGGAGGTACGTGGGATGTGGGGAAAGCGATAGGGAGTGAGATGATGGTGTTTAGAGGGTCGAGCGACAACAATGATGCATGGAGGAGCTTCTCGGAGCTCGACTCCGACGAAGTACAGGCGGAGTGATTAAAGCTCGATTACTTAACTAAATCCTATTCTAGTGACATGAAATTAAACATGCAATTAAAATGCATAAAACAAACAAGGAAAGAATAACTCTTATACCATGTGGAACACCAGCGAGCAGGGCTACGCCGAAGCGCTGTCGTGGGTGCAGCCCCACCTTCTCCGACCGACTTCAGCCTTCAAAAGCTTCTCCCTGTCACGAAGAATCGATCTGGACCGAAGGCTGGAGCAGAAGAAGACTAAGGTTGACCAAATTTGTAGAAGAAGGTGGAGGCACTTATTTATAGACATGGTGACGCACCCTTATTGACCAAGGTGAATCAAAGAATCGATCGTGTTTCTAGGTGATCCAAGTAGGTGGCGTGATCGAGGGATGATGTCAGAAGGTTTTTCATGAAGGAATCGAAGGGGGAACATCAATGGTTAGAAATGGGAAAATGGGAGAAGGCAGCTTGATAGACGCCTGTCACGCTAGGCGGCTGGGGACAGAGCAGTTGACTGGAGGTCAACGCGGCCTGTGCTCTGATTGGCCCAGCTCAGGCCGCTAAAAGACAAAACAGAAGTTTTATTCAAGATTAATTAATTTAAAATAGTAAATGATTTTATTATTTTTCAAGTATAAATTAAAAAATGATTATTATTTTATGTAGTATTTTATTATGATTTTTAATTATTTTTTGATGTATTTTATTACAAGTTTATTTTTAATGACCTATTTATAGGTATATTTATCTATATTTTGTATATTTTTATTTTTATTTTGTATATTTTATTTTATTATTTCATTCTATTATTTTATATATTTATAACTTATTTTTGTGAGTATAAATATATTTTTATTTTATTTTAATGATATTATTTGTACACTTTAATAAATAGGTATGTGTATTATGTAGGTATATTCATAGGTATCTTACCTATGTACTATGCATACTATTTATTTTAATGTATTTTGTTGAGTTTTATTTTAATTTTGTATTTTAGTAGAATATGAATAGTATTTACAATATTATGAAAGAATAAAGAATAAAAAATATTTTCCCTTTTTATTTATATACATAGGTCTTTTGCCTATATAATGGTATATGCTTATTTTATTTTGTAGTTTCCATTTTATATCATTCTAATTTTAATATTTACATGTGTTATAAATATTTTTTAACAAATTATAAAAGTATGAATTTGTAAAAAGAATGAGTGATGAATAAATTGAATATTTTAATCGGTAAATTTTGCAATAGGGCCCAAAACCTAATTTTTACACAGTAACTCCAAAAAATATAAAACCACCACCACTAAATAGCTCTTAAAAAGTTATATACAATAAGAGGTAAGTTTTTTATGTTCTAAGTTTTTATTTGAAAGATATGAGTCTGTGAAGTTTGGATTCTGGCTTTTTATTCTGGGTATAGAATGAACACTCTATATTATTCTTGCACAAACTCAATTTTGTATTTTTATTTACCTTATTATCTACAACTTCTGTGACAAAGTTTCTTCATTTGATAACTAAATAATAAAAAAATAAAATAGGTGTCAAAACTGCATAATTAAAGAATGAATAAATGAGGTATTTATTCTATTTTTGGCCCTTATCTTCCCCTACTTTATTCCTTGTCGACCAAGTCAATTCTTGTGTTGGTCTCAGGGTTTAGGGTCATAAAATATTTTCAATATTTTATTCCTTTTTCTTTTCTTCTCTTTATTCTATAATTTTTGGCTTTAAAAACCTTGTTTTATGTACAATAAATACAATAAATAGTGGATGCTATTATGTGCAGATTAATGCAATCTACATGCAGTAGCTAGGGTTTTTAAGGCCAAAATGATAGAATAAAGGTGATGAAATGGAGATTCATCATCAGGTCAGAACAAGTCTACATACGCAATCTCTTAGGATTTTGAATCTTTACTTGTACTGTGTAAGTGAAATATAACTCCCCACTTCAGAAATGACAAAGCAATAGCTTCCTCTAACAAGGTAACATTAATTCCCTGATCTAGATACTCTTTTCTCAAGGAGCGAGGTATTCCCTTCTAAGTTAAAGTACAACTAGCTCAAGAAGAGGGGGTAAAGAAGAGAATAGGCCATGGCCAGTGTAGCCACATATCCTTGGAGGTTGATCAGTGTAGCCAAATCTCCAGTTATAGGCTTCCTTGATATAAGACTTCGAGGCATATTCCTTGCTTATGAACTTTTTTCAAAAAAAAAATTGAATATATACAAAGATGCATCATGTACATAAGGAGTTTTTCTTCTTGAGCTTGTAGACTTTCCTTCTTTTGAAGCTCTATTGCAATCCACAACATCTCTTCGATAGATGTCAGTGCCACTAGACTAGGTTGAGGCACACTGGATACTATTGTGAGTATGAATGTTTCCACTCATGTGTTTCCCCAGGCAAAGGGATTCTACCTGCTCACCACCTCATTTGTGTTGAGCTATGTGTAGAGTGCTTGTTCAAGTTAAGTCACTGTCTAAAAGGGTCACATGCATGTGTTGTTAAATATTCTACTTAGACCAATCAAGATGACATATGAACATAGCCTTATGAACTCAAAGAATTAAGCCACTTGACCTGAAAAGTCCTAATTCTGATTCCTATAAGGTTCCTCTGAAATTAAGTGGATTATAGTCTTAACCAATCTTACTTCTTTGGTTTTATTCCAGACCAATTTAAATGCCAATACTGAATGGAAGAATCCTTATGCACATCACGGAAGAATGAGAATCACATCATATAAAATCAGGAGCGACTAGTCGCACTAGTTGCTTGGTGTAGTGGAATTTAAAAAAAATAAACGACACATGATCCAAGAACATTTCTAGGATCATTTCATCTAAACCACATACTAGATAAAGGAATACCTCTTGTAGTGTGTTGTGATCAAGTCTCTAAACGTAGAGATTTCATGTCTCAAGTCAGATCTGTCGAAGGATACACTTGAGAGCGCGAAGATGAAGAATCGTGCCTCTCGCAATCCGAGTTGTTGATCCAAGACGTGAGTCTCTTGATCTCATCTCATTAGATCAAATATCTTCTTCATGAGCGAGGCACACCAAAGGAGACGGAGATCCACGAGTAGTCGAGGCAGCATCACAATGGTGATGCGACAACGGTGACGACCTTCTCTCTAGGGTTAGAGTGGATGGCCACTCAAGATGGAGAGAGATGGTGGTGTGGGGCTTGAGAATGAGAGAGAGAGAGAGAGAGAGAGAGAGCAATAGTTGTAAATTGAAGATCAAGGGTTGCCTCTTCTTTTATAATATTTTAGGAGTCCATGGATCTCTATCCATGGACAACAAATCCAATGGTTTAGATTGCTTTGTATTTCTTTCAACGGCCATGATTATGTTGTAAAAATACAACAACAATTAAGTTAATTAAATTAAATATATATTGAATAGTAATAAATATAAATTAATTTTAGATTAAATCAATCATCCAAGGAGATAATAGGAAGATAGCTGGCCTACTTCCATAAAGAGGGGGGCGGCCATCAATTCAAAATAGGACTTGGTTGTTGTCCATCATATATATATGGAAGGTGGCTATCACCTCTTTATTCCATGAGATTACAATATCCCATAGATTTCTCAAATATTTGTAACAACTTTTGTTGCAAATTTATTCAACAAATAATTCATAATTTTTTTGTGAACATGCCATTGGAATTTTGCGAATCACATTCACATTCCAAAATGAAATGTAAATTACATTTTTCAATTAATTATCCAATGTGAATCCAATTCACATCAACATTTAAATTGTAATTGTTATTTACAAATAGCTCTCTCTTGTATATTATAAATCACATTCATAATATATGAATAATTTTGATAATGCTATCCACATTATTCTTATCCATAATAATTAAATCACATTTAAATATATTAAATCATCATTCTCATGCAAATCAATAATATGAATCAAATTCATATTATTCATGATAATTAAATCACATTTAATCATACATTTTTCAATGCTTGAATATAATTTAACAATGGAATTATTCTTGAACTCATTCAAGAATAGTGTCCTCTTTTTGCGGTAAGAAGATACTTGTAGATAAGGATAGAGCGATTGTACGTTCCACGTATATTGACTTGGATATTGAGATCACATCTTAAATCCGGATCTCATGGAACTCTCATAGATGCTTGATTAAATCAAAACCGTAAAACTAATCTTCTCATTGCTTCTGAATCACAATCAGATCAGTGTCCAATATTTGGACCAAGATCAGATCAATTCTCTACTGAGAGGAGTCACTAAAATCCAGACATGTTTCATCACTCCCTCAGAATGGAAGCATCATGGTTATACAATCGTTTATGATCACATCACCCTCATGTATTCCTAATACTAGTACATTCTACATACTGGAAAACCTATAATAAATCTGAAGACATAGATCAATTTACACTGTCATCTTTAGGCTTTTATCATTAAGTTTCTCATTCGGTCATTGAGAGATGGTATCTATCATATGCTTTCCAAAGCATATATCATACCTGCAAATTCTTGTCATGATTCCAAAGCAAGATGACCGTGCATGGAATTTGATCGATCCCAGTACCTCATGAGTGAGCTCATTTCTTCCGATTCACAAGTGAACATGTATGATCCCTTTGAGAGATCGTATCACTCATTTGCCATCATATGCACACCAGTTCATCGGTGTATAGATCTTGATTAGGCCCTCAATCTATTGGTCTTCCAAATGTACATACTTAGACATATAGCAACACATCTGTCTCCGATCAGAGGATGTGTGCCTATATCATGATAGTATACAACATAGGACTTTGTTATCTCAATCTCGTTAAGCTAACTTTTTGACCTAACAAATCGGACACCTCTGAATCTCTATTCTCATGCAGGGGACCTGCATCAAGAGGTCAGTCAGATATCATCCAAATGAGAAAGGATTGCCATCTCCTACTAAGGTTGGAGATCATCTCTTAACAATTATTTGAGGGTGCTTGATGAGTCCTCAATCTAACTCTTTAGATATTTATCCAAGTACCAGCCTCTAGGATATAATCATTGAATAAAAAACTGTATGATCATCAAGATGGCCATGGTGCATAATGTATGGGGAGATCCTTAAGTGCATCACGAAAGCGTGATGATCGCATCGTATGAGATCGGGAGCGACTAGTCGCACTAGTTGCTCGATGCAGCTGAATTTAAAAATTTTAATGTGATTGTTGGCACGGGCTTTTCGAGGATCAAAAATTATTAATGATACAATTAGTTGCTATCCCCAAAAATGTCATGGTAGACAAAAAAAATTCTTCTCTTGCTACAAAATAATTATACAAAATAAGGCGGAGAGAGAGAAATATATTTTTGTTACTTATTTACCTGTATATCGGACAGGATCGAACTCATGGAGGCTACAATTCCTGAGAGTTATTCAATTAATCAAAAAATCAATTAAAAGAACAAGTAGGAATCTCAAAGGCAAACTATCCTTGGTTTTTGTGGAAATTTTCTCTTTTTAGTTTTTTTTATTTTTTATTTCTAATTTTTTATTTTCCGATTTTCAAATTTTAGTGATTTTAATTTTACAATTTTTTTAATTTTTAAATAAAGAATAATATGCACAAACTGAGAACTACGCACACCAAACTCTTTTTGTTTTTTAGTTATATAAAAAATGCTCAGAAAAATCCAAAGAAAATATTTTTTATGTGTAAAAGATTTTGAAATGTTTTTGGGAATTTTTGTAGAATTTTCAGATGTTTTTGTATTTTTCCAAAAAATCAAACAATGACAAAAATGAGAAACAATGCACAGCCTTGAGTAATTTGCAACTTAAAAATATTGTAAATGCCCAAAAATCCTGGTAATTATTTCTACAATGAAATAGAAGCAAATATCTACAAATAGGAATTGAAATCACGATTTTTGTATTTTTGTAGACTTTTCTATGAATTTTATAAGATTTTTGATGTTTTACATTTTTTTGGATTTTATAAAGAGTTAATGCATGAAATTTGCACAGAAATTAAAAGATAATGAAATAAGGTTAATCTATTTTTTTAGAATTTTTGGAGTAATATTCAAATTTTTAAGAATTTTTGAAATTCAGGAAAAGAAAAAGATACTGTTTTTTATTTTTTTTAATAACATTAAATGATGACAAAATGCAATGAAAAATTTATGCTATAAAGATAAGCACATCAGGAACATAGAATGATTTTTTGAAGATTTATTGACCACAGAAAAACATTTATTTCCATGAGAGAACATGCAAGAGACAAAAATAAACAGAGGGTGCAGAGTGTAAATTACCCAATCATACACGTGTTATGCACATGATCTGTACTAGAATAGGGGCCTTTCTATAATTAAGAAAATCTCCATAGCTGAATGTAATTTACCCAGTATTGATTCTAGTAGGGGCTATTTTGCAATTTAGCAAATGTCCGGGGGCTGAAGTAAATTTTTTACAAAATTCTTTTGAATTAAAATACCCATAGGGTTTTGTTTCCTTCTTCACCCAACAAAAGGGGGCACCGACGCCTCTCTTTTCTCTTCCGAGGTGCACAGCGGCGGTGTACAGGCAGTGACATTCTTGGTTGGCGTGGTCACGGTGTTCTGCCTAGGATGGAGATGCTGAGATGGCTCCTAGGAAGCGGACACCGCGTCAACAATGGGGTTCCTTCACATGGGTGGATCAGGCAGAGGAGGGCTTTCTCCAGGTGGTTGAAGACGGAGGTCGGCAGTAGACGGTCGGAGGCTCACATGGCTGGAGTTGAGGGCGATCGTCGACGGTCATGGTGGAGACGCACGGGCAGTGGTGGTGCGTGTTGGCACACGTATGGGCAATACCTTCGCAAGCTGAGGTGAGGGGCTCTGCCATGCGAGAGATGCGGTCTAGTTCTCCGCCAGGCGGAGGCGCGGCTCGTGCAGGCGACACGGATGAGGAGGCACGCACGGGCGGTTGTGCGTCTGGGCGGCGGAGGTCAAAGATGATGGTCGGGCAGCCTGGTTTACGGGCAGCGGGCGCCTCCCGACCAGCTGGTGGAGCGGCGCCAGCTGTTGGAACTCCCACTTTTTTATTTTTTATTTTTTATTTATAAATGTAAAGACAGAGACAAATAAAAAAATGTTTTTTTATTAAAATCAGAAATAGAGAAATTAAAAATAGATTTTTTTTTATTTTTCCATTAAATATTTTTTTTAGATGATTCTGCAAAACAGATGTTAGAGAAAAAAAATATTTTTTTTGTATTTTTTTAATTTTTTTATTTATAAACAAAATTCGGACGCGAGCATGATGACTCGTGCCCAAATCAAAATGGAAGATGCGAATGGGGATCCGACGAAGAATGAGGAATGGATCCAAGTCTCCGGCCACCGTGCGTGACCGAAGTTGGGAGATCATGATAGGTAGAAAAGAACATGTAGAGATCGAAATACGATATTAAAGTCAGGATCGGAGATGAATCAAAAATCGTGATGGATTTTTAAGATCTAGAAAAATAAAGTGACAACGAAGAACAAATACAAGAAAATAAACTATGATTAATCTCGGATAAACAAAAATAAGAAGAAAATGACGGATCTCACCTTAGGAGCGGAAAAGACCTTTATCACCTCGACGAAGGCCGACACGCTATCACCAGACGGCTCGGAGGCTAGGCACCCTTCTATGACAAGAAGACTCTCAGAGATCGGGCACCTCTCACCAAAGATTGATCAAGTTAAAATGATGGAGAAGGAGCCAAATAAATAGAATAGATAATGGAGTTTAAAATTTGATTTTTTTTTGAATTTTGGGATGAAGATAAGAGAGAAAAACAAATGAGATAAAGATAAAAAGAGATAAAATATTTACAAAGATTAATTAATTTTTTTATATTTTTCGTCACTTTATTTATTTGAACAATAAATGTTAATTTTTTAATCTTTTCATGGTAGTTGGTTAAGAAAATTAATCATATACATATGCTATATACATATATGACATTATATACATGGGTAAAAGAGCAAATTAGTTTTTTAATTAAAATTTTTTATTTTTTTAAATAATTAGTAAATTTTTTTACAAATATATATAAATACAATATGTACAAAATACATTGGAAAATTGCACAAACCATCCTGAAAAACCAACTTTTTACTCGTAACTCCAAAAATTATAAAATCACAGCTATTTTAAAGATAATTTAATTTAGAATACTATGGAAGTGAGCTTGGTTCAATTTGACTTCATATGGAGCCGGAATTGGTCTTTCAATTAGTGCTTAATGGCTTTTTCCAAGTGTGGCTTTTATTCTGTACATGATTTAATTGTGCAATTATTTTTATTAATTAGAACACATTTTTATTTACAACTTTGGTTTTGAAAGTTATTTGATTTGAGGACAATTCAAGTACAAGTAAAATAGTGTAGTATACAAATATACACAGCACACATGTTTTTGGCTTTTCTGATTAAGGACCCTATCTCACCCTACTTTATTCCTGGTCGATCAGGTCAAGTCTTGACCTTCTATCGGGGTTCGGGTCAGCCTGTATCTATTACATATATACGGTCTTCCTTTTTTTCTTTATTTTTCCTTTCTTTCTTTATTTATTTTAGGTTAAAATGGTAAGAAGTGTACAATATTTACACACAAATGCAAGTTAGTAAGAATATGGAGTTAGTGTTATATACATGTGTTTTATAAGGTATTTTAAGCTAAAATAAATGAATAAAGATGATGAATCGCAGATTCATCATCCCCCTATGCTTTACCTTTGCTAGTCCCTTAGCAAACACTTATTTGAAGGAATAAGTCAAGAAAAAGAAAAGAAAACGGAAAATAAAGAAATTAGGACAATATTGAGTATTAAACTTTTCTTCATAAAATTGTAGTTTGGAGCTCTGTCAGACCTTTGGATTATTAGTGTGTCGGAACCTTAATGGGAGATGGATTTAAAACCTAACAGCCTCTAAGTTACACAGGACTCTTATTCATGTCAACTCAACAGTCAGGTCAGAACAAGTCTACATACACAAATTCTTGTGACTATGAATCTTTACTCGTACGGTGTAAGTGAGATATAGCTCCCCATATCAAAAGCAGCAAAGAAACAGCCTCCCTCAACAAGGTAACTCTAATTCCTCGGTCTTGCAACTCTTTCCTCGAGGAGCAGAGATATTCCCTTCTAAGTTTAAGTACAAACAACTCAAGAAGAGGGGATGGAGAAAAGGATGGACGGTACCCAGTGTAGCTACCTATCCTTGGATGCATGACCAATGTAGCCATGTCATCCACTGCAAGCTTACAAAAATTTGTCTTTGAAGCTCTTATTGAAATTTTTATTTTTTTTATTTTTTTATCCTTGTATATACACTCTGGCAGGCATTTTACTTTTCATTCAGGCATGTCCACTTTTGGAGATTCTGCATTTTTCCATACTTTTTGTTTGAAAGCATATACAAGGTGCAACATGTACATAAGGAGTTTTCCTCTTGAGCCAGTAGACTATCCCTCTTTTGAAGCATTATTGCAACCCCACACCATCCTGTCTTTAGACCTCAACATTGCTAGACCAGGTTAAGATGCATTTCCTTCCCTAGAGGAAGATGAGAGGTTCCACCTAGATGTACTACCCTCGTATGCTATCTAAGCCATAAGATTATGCCTCCTCACTACCTCATCCATGAAGAACTACGTGTAGAGTGCTTGTCCAAGGTATGCCACGGTCTGAAAGAATCATGCATATGTTGTTAAATGTTCTAGTTAGACTAATCAAGATGACATGTGAACATAGTCTTATGGACTCAAAGAATTAAGTCACTAGGACCAGAAAAGTCTTAATTGCATTTCTTATAAGGTTCCTCTGAAATTAATTGGATTAAGGCCCAACTATGCTCCATTACTCAATTTTATTCTAGACATAGTTTAAGTGTCATTACTATCCTGAAAAATGCACATGCAAATGCAAGAAAATATGTACAATTCAAAGAAAGCAATTTTTTTTGAAAAAATGATGCACGTGAGAATAGGACATTTTTTTAAATAATTTTCTAATTTTGAACTTTTATGGATTTTTGGAAAAAATACAGATGTAAAATAAAGTTTTTTTAATTATGCAAGTTTTTATAGATTTTTGTTTTTGTAGTTTTTTTTTTCAAAAAGGAAAAAGAGTTAGTAAAATATATACTAGATTTTTTGTTTTTTGTTTTGTTTTGTTTTTTTTGTTGTTTTTTTGTGTTTTTTTTTGTTTTTTATTTTTTGTTTTTGTTTTTTTGTTTTTATTTATTTGTTTTTGTTGTTTTTTGGATTTTTTTGTTTTTTTACACATGTGGATTTTACAAAATTATATACATATCCCCCCAAATAAACATATTTAAAAGTACAATTTATGTATGACACCCCCTATACTTAACCCAAACTATGTCCTCATAGTGATCAAAGAGCGGCAAAGGAAGACATAACTCGTGTTAAGTATAGAAAAGTGAAAAGACTCCTATGTTACAACGACTCAAAGAAAAGATAAAAAGAAGAGAAGTTGGTGATCCCCCCTATACTTAGGATCAAGTAATCCTAAGTATAGTAGACTGTACAAAAGGTGAAAATCGATGCAGAGAATGTACGTACTCAAAAATAAAAAGATACGATATGAAGAACATCACCCCCCATACTTAGGGTAGAGTATCACTAAGTATAGGCAACAACAACAAGAGTGATGAACAAGACAAATATGAACAACACAAATCATTCACCCCCCCAAACTTAGAATAAAGCACATCCTAAATATAGCATATATATACACACACACAGACAGAAAAGGGTTGAATGATAAAACAGGAGAAGAAAGAGTGAAACAAAAGGATATACAGAAGGAGTGGATGTACAAAGGTCAAGAAGGTCAAAAACGAACCTTCTTGCGGGCCGCTGAAGTATGGATCTGACAAGGTGTAGGTCAATATTGGGGTTATCATTAGATATAAACTGAGTAGGATCGACCAAGAATGCATCCTCAGCGATTTCAGATTGTGCAGGCACAAATCGGTTATTAGAGATAGTGTGGTCCTGCCTTGCCTGGGAAGTCTCACAAACATAAAAGTAAAATGGCTCGAATTCATTATCCAAAAAAGTAGGATCTAATTCAGCCTGACAAGCCTCTACTAGATCATCATCTTTATCAAAAGGCCCAAATTCCTTTATAAAAGCAATCAAATCAAATTTGGCATGATCGGTCTCGTGTAATTCAGGGTGAATAGGAACGAACTCATCAGTGAAAGTAGTCCAATTATGTTTGTCATGTCTAGTATTAGATTCTGCCTTCTACTCTAGGGTGTCTATCATGTAAAACCTGTGGATGTCATCAATGCATCTTCACATACCATATGGGGGAAATCCAAGGTCTATGCTTTTCGAGTCTTCCTCGTTGAAGAGGAATTCTTGGGTTTCATTATCATCCAACATAAAACAAGAATCTCTGATATTATCATCGAGGTCAAATTCCTTGTGGTTGACTAACACGGGTGGGCTCTCATGGGATGCAGGTCTCTGGTCAGTAATGGGTGTACTGATCAACATATCGCTCCCTACATCAGAAAGGAAGCGAATCTCTCCTGAACCATAATCAATAACCGCTCCCAATGGAGGCGAGGAAAGGTTGTTCCATTATGATTGGAAGGTGATGCACAGGGGTGGAGGTCTCCATGGGCACTACAACAAAATACAAAGCGAAATTCATGCCCTGAATAAGAATGGCAGTGTTTTCCAGAATGCCCTTTGGCTTCTTAATAGATCCCTCAGCAAATTGAACTATCATCCTTGTTTTCTTGAGAGGCCCCAGATGAAGAGACTATACCATAGAGAAGTGTATTATATTGATTGAAGAACCAACATAAAGGAGAGTGTTATCACAAGAATGTTCAGAAATGGAGCAGCTCACAAGAGGTATGGTAGTGTTCCCTTTCTTAAAATGTGGACGGTGAGAGATGGCGTAGGCAGTGGCCATGGTCAAAATGTCATGCTCAGATCTTCTTCTTCCCTTTATCTTCTTTTGTTGAGGAGTAGATAAATCTGTCATGGCCTGTTGAAGTGGGGCTTTAATGATCTCGTGAATGGTGGCCACGACTTCGGGTTCAAACAAGATTTTTTGAATTTTTGGACCTCCTTCATACAAGGGAGGAGATCAGAATCAGCATATACACGAGGATTACCTAGAGTAGTCTGTATAGTGGAATCCTTGGGGTCAAAGTTGGGACATGTGGTGAATGACTATGTGGGTAAATAATCGGGCATTTGGGTCCTCTCCTCACAAAATGAGTCAACAATGTGTCTCCCATAATCTTTTTTGTATTTTTAAAATTTTCTCATTTTTTTGTATTTTGGACGATTGAAAGCTCTCATGATTATCCTCAAGTGAATCCATATCCTCAAACAGTGGATCACCATTCTAGCTTGTATTTATGTTAAATAGATTGTTAACCCTCAAATTCATATGCTCCATCATCTGGTTTAGTGTCTCAAGTGTGGAAATCATTAAAGGTGACTCCACAATCCCAGGATTGGGTGGGTTGAATGAGGGTGGGTGATAATTATTGTCCGATTCCTGAAATAAAGGGTTAAGAGGATATGCACAAAAATCAGGAGGAAAGTCCTCCTGGAAGGAAGGTGGATCGGTTGGAGAGTACGAGGTATCCGCGAAGATCAGATTAAAATAATTCCAGTCGGCCATCTCCAAAACAAAAAATAGGATCGGGAGAGCGCGAGGGTCAAGTCAAAAGATATGGATAAAAAGGCGCAAATGCACAGAAGGACCGAGTATGCTCACAAGCAATTAAACACAATACAAACCCCAGTTCACCAACTCAACTCAATGTGAAGACTGTGAAGGTTCGGTCAATTATCTTGTCAATTTTGGACTTTGGTGAGAATACAATCTATCGGAGCGGTTAAAGCGAGTTGTTAGGAACCCAATGCTCTAAGGAGAATGGCCTAATCCAAAGTTAGATCTTTCCCAGCCAGTATGAATTGCAGACCGTTTACCAGATATCTGATCAATTCAATCTGTTAAGGACGTTGCGGGTTGCTTTACCAGCTATCGGAGAGATCCTCACTTGAGAACGACTAACCCAAGATAGTAGTCTGAAAAGAGTTCGGGTGTGGTTTTATCCTACTGTGTGGGCCGCTGTCTCGCTACATATAAACCAAACAATGAGGGGGTTACTCTCCCCAAAACAATGATTTTTCCTTCTGTTTATTTTAGGGTCGAGTTTTCTTTAGCAATCTTGTATTTTAGGCAGTTGTCACTTGGTTAAAATATATTCAAAGGATCACCTACCAAGTGTCCAATTTCCTTTTTAACTTATGTGAGCGAAAACAAGGAAGGAGATCAGAAATGCCAATGCGCGATTAAAAACAATGATCATGCAGGGGTTAGAGATGCATACCTTGTCGCCTGCACTATACATGCAAGTGATCCGCACAGAATTGAGATACAGAAAAATAAACTATCCTATATGATGCAAGTGAACCGTCTTAGATAATAGCATCTATTAACAGGAAAGAACAAGTTAATTTGTCTAAGTTCAAATTACACTCTATTCTATAGGTACAAAAATTGTTGTTTAGGGTGTTTGGATCTAATTAATTACCTGGCTCAAGCAAATTAATTTAAATCAATCAAGAGGTATCTCACGAAATCTGCGTGAAACAAAGAAAAATAAGGTGATGAAAACAAAACCGGAGAGGTTCCCTAGTGCACCGACACATGGAAAAACAGACCCCGCAACAAATGAATATCTGTTTACAAAGGTTCAAATGCTAGAAAAAATCTCTCTCTCTCTCTCTCTCTTCGTCTCCTTCTATTAGTCTTCTCCTCTTCTCACACTATCATGTGGCTCGGTCAAGAATCAAGCCGCCTCCGTGTCGCTTGGGTGCTTCGGCTCTCCTAGGATCGCCTCCTTCGCTCCGCAGGCATTCGCAAGAAAAAGAAAAGGAAATGTGTAAGAAACACAATTATTAAATATGAGAAAGAAAAATGAAACAAAAATGCAGTCAATGTGAACAATGAAATAATGTGGCAAATATAAACAGATATATACAACCAAGAATAGCAGGTCAAAAGAAAAACCTAACTACCCTCACCGTACCTCCCCGACAACGGTGCCATTTTATTGGCATGGGATCTTCGAGTATCGATAATTATTAATAATACTAGTCGTTGCTATCCCCAAAAATCCCGTAGTAGACAAACAATTTTTTTCTTCTCTCGACGCAAAATAATTATAGAAAATAAGATGGAGCGAGAGAAATGTATTTTTGCTACTTATTTACCTATATAGAGGAATGGATCGAACTCAGGGAGACTACAATTCCTGAGGGTTATTCAATTAATCAAAAAATCAATTAATAGAACAAATAAGAATCTCAAAGGCAAACTATCCTTGGATTTTGTGGAATTTTTCTCTTTTAATTTTTTAAATTTTTTTATTTATATTTTTTATTTTCTGATTTTCAAATTTTTAGTTATTTTAATTTTACAATTTTTTAAAATTTTAAATAAAGAACAATATGTACAAAATGAGAACTACACACACCAAACTCTTTTTATATTTTTTTAATTATATAAAAAATGCTTAGAAAATTCAAAGAAAATATTTTTGTATATTAAAGAGTTTGAAATATTTTGGGGAATTTTTAGAATTTTCAGATATTTTTGTATTTTTCCAAAAATCAATAGTGACAAAAATGAGAAACAGTGCACTACCTAGAGTAATTTGCAACATAAAAATATTGTATGTGCTCAAAACTCATGTCAATTATTTTTATAATGAAATAGAAGAAAATATCTACAAACAGGAATTAAAATCATGATTTTTGGATTTTTGTAGACTTTTCTGTGATTTTTATAAGATTTTTGATGTTTTTCAATTTTTTGGGTATTATAAAGAGTTAATGCATGAAATTTGCATATAAATTAAAATAAAATGAAATAAGTCTAATATATTATTTTTGGAATTTTTAGAGCAATATTCAATTTTTTGTGAATTTTGTAAAATTCAGGAAAAGAAAGACATTATTTTTTATTTTTTAATAAGATTAAATGATGACAAAATGCAATGGAAAATTTATGCTGAAAAGATAAGCACATCAGGAGCATAGCATGATTTTTGGAAGATTTATTAACCAAAGAAAAACATGTATTTCAATGAGAGCATGCAAATAAATAGTCTGGAAATGAAGGACTTGAATGTAAATACTTATTGTTTTGGCATAAAATAAATAACAGAAATAAATAAAGGGTGCAGAGTGTAAATTACCTAATCATACGCGGGTTATGCACGTGATATGTACTAGAACAGGGGCCTTTCTGTAATTATGAAAATCTTCATAGCTAAATGTAATTTTCCCAAACGTATTGATTCTAGTAGGGGCTATTTTGCAATTTAGGAAATGTTTGGGGGCTGATGTAAAATTTTTCCAAATTTCTTTTTAATTAAAATCCTTGTAGGGTTTCATTTCCTTCTTCACCCAGCAAAAGGGGGCATTGCTGCCTCTCTTTTTTCTTCCGAGGTGCACAGCGACAGCGTCCAGGCGGTGACGTTCTTGGCTAGCGTGGTCACAGTGTTCCGCCCAGAATTGAGACACCGAGATGGCTCCTAGGCGGCGGATATCACATTGACAATGGGTTTCCTTCACATGGGTAGATCAGGCGGAGGAGGGCTTTCTCCAAGCGGTTGGAGACAGAGGTCAGCGGTCGGCAGCTCACATGGCTAGAGTTGAGGGAGATCATCGACAATCGTGGGGGAGACGCACGGGCAGTGGTGGTGTTCTTTGGCGCGTGCGTGCGCGGTGCTTTCGCAAGCTGAGGTGAGGGGTTTTGGCGGACGAGAGATGAGGTACCATTCTCCGCTAGGCGGAGGCGCGGCTCGCGCAGGCAACGCGGATGAGGAGGCGCGCACGGGCGGTCGTACATCTGGGCGGCAGAGGTCGAAGACAATGTCCAGGCGGCCTGGTTGACGGGCAGATGGCACCGCCCGGCTGGTTGGTGGAGCGGCACCTGCTGCTGGAGCTCGCCCTTTTTTAATTTTTTTTATTTATAAATGTAAAGACAGAGACAGAAATAAAGAAAACTTTTTTTGTTTTTTTAATCTGAAATAGAGAAATTAAAAACATAATTTTTTAAATTTTTTATTTTTAATAATTATTTTAGATGATCCTGCAAAATAGATTTTAGAGAAAAAGAAAACAAATATTTTTTGTATTTTTAAAAATTTTTATTTATTAACAAAATTCGCACGCGAGCATGATGACTCGAGCCCAAATCAAAAAGGAAGATGCGAATGGGGATCCGTTGAAGAATGAGGAATGGATTTAAGTCTCCGACCATCGTACGTGGACGAAGTTGAGAGATTGTGATAGGTAAAAAAGAATGCGTAGAGATCGAAATATGAGATGAAAGTCAGGATCGGAGGTGAATCAAAAATCGTGATGGATTTTTAAGATCTAGAAAAATACAACAAAGAACAAATACGAGAAAATAAAACTATGATTAATCTCGGATAAATAAAAATAAGACGAAAATTACGGATATCACCTTAGGAGCGGAAAAGACCTTGATCACCTCGACGAAGGCCGATGCGTTATCACTGGATGGCTCGGAGGCTAGGCACCCTTCTACGACAAGAAGACTCCCAGAGATCAGACTCCTCTCACCAAAGATTGATCAAGTTAAAATGATGTAGAAGGAGCCATATAAATAGAAAAGATAATGGAGTTTAAAATTTGATTTTTTTTGAATTTTTGGATGAAGATAAGAGATAAGAGAGAAAAACAAATGAGATAAAGATAAAAAGAGATAAAAATATTTACAAAGATTAATTTTTTTTGTATTTTCATCACTTTATACATGCCTTTAGTTCATCTAATGAATGTTTAGAGATGAAAGGAGCACAGTGGAAGCATGGGTTGGACCCAGGTTAGAAGGAAAGTCAAAGAGTTGGATGTACTTCTATGGTTTCCAGACACATATGACATACAAAGGGTCCGATAAATGCCAATACTGCAATGAGTTGATGTGTTGATAGTATGACTATTAAGTCTTTCTACGATCCTTAGAGAAGGACTCAGATAGTGCATCGGAATAATCTACATTTAATCATTGAAATTGACCTTTTTATTGGATAAGATTAAAAGTCTAATCATTTTATCTCATTCTTCTAATAACTCTTGCAATTGGTTGCATATATTTTAGAAGACTAGAAAATTTGATCTTAAGGTTTAATAGTCATCCACATGAATATTAGTGCAGTTGTTGCAACAATCTCTATTGGATTGATATATCATATTTTCAGTGGGAAGAGCCCTTAGTTAGAGATTGTCTCTTTGACATAGATATTAGAATACGCTCGTGGTTTATTTCTAAGCGTTGGAAAGAAACATGAATTCTGGAATAGACCTATCATAAAGAGGTATGATGGATATATTTCAGATAGTAATCTAATATCTGGAGGACTCTACCAAATTAGAAAATTAATGAATGGTTCATTAACATTTCTAATACTGAAAACCTTATCAAGATCAATAGGAGGATGGAGATCATTTGACAATTATTTGGCATCATATCTTGGACATATGTCTATTGATGAAATTAATAGACTGGTAAGATATTGAACTTTAGACTGTCTAAAGGTTCAAAACTTACATACTTATGAATAGAGATTCAAAGTAAAATGTCTAATACACCCTTCTCTGGGAATGGTGTTAGATGCCAAGGTATTCAAGATCTCAAACATATTGATGTATGTGCATCATCTATATCATAATAAACATTGATGATATGTGATATCATTCGATGATTATTAGTGATATGAGATTTCTTCCCTTCACCATAGAAAGCTTCGTAATGTTTAAAGATTTCACAATTTTGGTTTGGAACCAAAGTTTGAAGGAAGATGAAATAAATTTGATCTAACCTAGGTAGCAAGTACCTATTAGATGAATTCAAAGAATACCTTACGGAGAAAGGAATTCTCATTCCTATTTCAATCCTCCTAATGCACCTAAACTCAATAGAGTTGTAGGAAGATACAATTGGATCATGTATGCCATGATTGATCAATGATGAATCTTAGCATAATTACCTCTTAGTTTCCATGGTATATATATGATTATAATATATATCCTTAATAAGATTTCATGCACATCTAAATCCACATCCTCATAAGCTATGGTTTGGAACCTAGCCTAGTGTTGGACACTTGAGGATTTAGGGTTTCTTTGTCCATAACTTTGTCGTGGATGCATGTAAGCTGGAATCTAGCATAAGAGTGTGCCACTTCATTTGAAAAATAAAGGATGGTATTGGATACCTACTTTATGACCTTAAGATTCTTAAAAGATCTCATCTCTAATGATGTGATTCTTAGAGGATGACTCTCTTGAGAATCAAGATGAAAATGAAGTGAAGGAACTCATTTAACCTTTAAAAGACAATGAGGCTCCTAAAATCGAAAACTAAAAGGATAATTAAAGATGAAGCACGCATACCTCTTCAAATGAGTTTGAGGATGGATTCCATGTGTCAGAGAAATCTGACAATGATCGAACTTCATGTGATGAAGCTTCTGAAGATCATGTCATGGAAAGATGGATGTTAGCAATAAAGTCTAAAGTAGACTTCATGTACATGTGTTGTATATGGACCCTTGAGGATCCACCTATATGGGTAAGGCCCATTAAGGTGTAAATGGATCTTCAAGAGAAAGAGGGAGCCTAATAAGAAGGTAGAGACCTTCATAGCACGGCTCGCAACCATGAGCTACACACCGAAGAGAAGACATCGCTTGTGTTGAGAGTTTCTCTTTAGTGTCCGTGCTTAAACCAATAAGAATATTGCTAATCATTGCTACACAACTTGACTTTGATATCTTCAAGATGGAAGTCAATATTGCATTCCTCTGTATCCAATGTATCTCAATCTATGTCATACATAGATCCCACGGCTAGATTGATCTATGTATCAATCAACGACCATGATTGTTGTTGGTTAAAAACCAACAACATTAATTTATATCAAATCAAATATATGTTGCATTATCATCAACACAATTCAATTTAACATAAATCAATTATTAAGAGATAACAAGATAACAAAAGAGAGGATAATTAATCACTCCCCAAAAATAGGGGGCGTCACCTATAGGTTACGTCACCTATTTTTGTGGTGGATAATTTTGCAATAATAAATTGCAATAACTATTATTTTATCCTTTATTTTTTCTTTACTTTATACTACCATTCCTTAATAAATTACAATAACTATTATTGCAAAATTCATGATGCTTCCAGTCCGAGGGAGTGATGAAACGGGTCTGGATTTTAGTGACTTCTCTCAATAGAGAAGTATTTTGATCTTGGTCCACTGTATACTTCTCTAATGAGAGGAGTCACTAAAATCCAGACCTGTTTCATCACTCCCT
Organism: Ottelia alismoides; assembly: GCA_037367405.1. Lineage (NCBI taxonomy): Eukaryota > Viridiplantae > Streptophyta > Magnoliopsida > Alismatales > Hydrocharitaceae > Ottelia > Ottelia alismoides. The sequence continues at coordinate 2,094,125 of JAZKJV010000720.1, read as the reverse complement.
CGGACTGGAAGCGTCATGGTTATACAATCATTTATGATTACATCACCCTCGGATATTCACAATACCTGTACATCCTGCACACTGGAAGACCAATGATCAATCGGAAGATGAAGATCAATTTTACACTGTCTTCTTCAGGGTTTGATCACCAAGTTTCACAATCTTGATCATTGGGATTTGGTATCGATCATATGCTTTCCCAAAGCATATATCATACCTTCAAATTCTTGTCATGCTTCCAAAGCACGAAGACCATGCATGGAATTTGATCAGTCCCAATACCTCATGAGTGAGCTCATGTCTTCTGGTTCATAAGTGAACATGTGTGATCCCTTTGAGAGATCGTATTACTCATATGCCCTTATATGCACACCAGCTCGCCGGTGTATAGACCTTGGTTAGGTCATTAACCTAATGGTCTGCCAAATGTACATACTCAGACATATACTAACACATCTGTCTACGGTCAGAGGATGCGTGCCTATGCTACGACAGCTTTCAACATAAGGCTTAGGTTATCTCGATCTCGCTAAGTCAACCCATTGACCTAACTGATCTGACACCTCTAAGTCACTATTCCCATGCGGAGGACCTGCATCAAGAGGTCAGTCAGATATCAACCTATGTGAGAAAGGATTGCCATCTCCTACTCAGCCTGGAGATCATCTCTTAATAATCATTTGACAGTGCTTGATGAGTCCTCTATCTAACCCATTAGATATTCATCCAAGCACCAGCCTCTATGATTCATCTAATGAATCAATAGCTATATGATTATCAAGGCAACCATGGTACATAACCCTAATTGTACAGAGGAACCTTATAATGCATTCGTAACAATCAATAAATTTATTGATAGAACATATTTATTACAATAACATTTATTGTAAGAATGGTTCGCCTCGGGCTCACATGGCTAACAATCTCTTACTAGCCCTCAGAACCATTCAGGAACAGTCCTTAAACCCATACTCATTACATGCTGGTCGAAAACCTTCTGCGTCAGAGGTTTGGTAAGAGGATCAGCAACATTGTTGACAGAGGCCACCTTGGTGATGATGATATCACCACGCTTTTGAATCTCCCGAATGATTTGGTATTTCCTTTCCATGTGCTTGCTCTTGTGATGACACCTAGGTTCCTTTGCCTGGACAATGGCTCCCGTGTTATCGCAGAGTAACGGGATGGGAGTATTAGAGGAAACTATGCCAAGCTCCAAGATGAACTTCCGTAACCACACCGCATCCTTTGTAGCATCCGATGCGGCAATGTATTCAGCTTCTGTTGTTGAATCCGTCATAGTGTCCTGCTTCTTGCTTCTCCAGCTCACAGCACCAATGTTCAACAGTAATACAAACCCTGATGTCAACTTTCGATCATCAATATCTGACTGGAAGTCTGAATCTGTATATCCCATGACATGGAGATCACCATCTCCGTAGACCAAGATGTAATCTTGCATCCATCATAGATATTTAAATAAGTTCTTTACTGCATTCCAGTGTTGCTCTCCATAGCAGGATTGGTAACGACTTACCACTCCCATTGCATGGCAGATGTCTGGCCTAATACACATCATGGCATACATTAAGCTTCCTACAGGTGATGCATAGGGGCATCCAGCCATGGCCTTCTTTTCCTTAACACTTTGAGGATCCATCCCTTTAGACAGATGGATACCATGTCTAAGGGGAGGAATCCTTTCTTGGAACTATCCATACTGAATCGTTCAAGAATCTTCTTAATGTATTCATGTTTTGACAATCCCAACATCCTCTTTTCTCGGTTTCTGAACAACTTCAAGCCTAAGATGTAAGATGTTTCTTCAAGATCATTCATCACGAACGTAGGAGATAGCCAAATCTTGACACTGGTCATCATTCCTATATCATTCCCAATGATAAGGATATCATCTACGTAAAGCAAAATGAAAACAATGGTGCTCTCACTAAGCTTCTTGTACACACAAGGTTCATCAGGATTCTGCACAAAATCATAACTCTTTATGGTTTCATCAAATCTGATGTTCCAGCTATGAGAAGCTTGTTTGAGCTCATAGATTGATTTCTTTAGCTTGCATACTTTACCATCCTCAACTATGAAGCCCTGGGGTTGCTCCATATAGATATCCTCCTCTAGGTATCCATTGAGGAAAGCTGTCTTGACGTCCATCTGCCAGATGTCGTAATCAAGAGATGCAGCTATAGCTAACAGTGTCCTGATGGACTTAAGCATAGCCACAGGAGAGAACGTCTCATCGTAGTCGATTCCTTATCTTTGTGTGTAGCCCTTGGCTACGAGCTGTGCCTTAAAAGTCTCTACTTTCCCATCAGGTCCCCTTTTTCTCTTAAAGATCCATTTACATTCAATGGGTTTCACCCCTTTAGGTGGATCCTCTAGGGTCTATACACTATTCTTATGCATGGAGTCAATCTCTGACTTCATTGCTAGCATCCATCTATCCATGTCATGATCCGCGAGTGCTTCATCAAATGTCATGATCATTGTCAGTTTCTCTTGACACATGGAATCCATACCTTTCAGGTGGTGCAACCACCCTCGAACTCCTTCGAAGAGGTATGGGTGTTTCATCTTCATTTATCTCCTTAGTTTCTGGTTCATGAATCTCAGAATCCTCAGGGGATTCAATGAATTCCTCTACTTCATTTCTATCTTGACCTTCAAGAAAATCGTCCTCTAGAAATTGCACATCTCTAAAGACAAAAATCTTTTGGGTCTCAGGGTCATAAAGTTTATATCCAATACCATCTTTAACATACCCGATGAAGTAATACTCACCAGTGCAAGATTGTAGGTTACTTGCGTCCACATTCTTCGCATGGACCAAGCAACCCCAAACCCTTAGTGATTAACACTAGGTTTGGTTCCATACCAGAGCTCATGATGAGTCTTAGGCATAGATTTGCTAGGAAACTTATTCAGGATATATATTTCAGTCTCAACTGCATATCCCAGAAACTAAGAGGTAAACATGCTTTTCTCATCATTGAACGGACCATGTCTGTGACGGTCCTGTTGCATCTTTCAGCAACACCATTAAGTTGGGGAGTTCCAGGGGGAGTGAGATTGGAGACAATTCCATTCTTTTTAAGGTATCCCTTGAATTCATCTGAGATGTACTCGCCACCTCGGTCAGATCGAATTCGTTTGATCTTCCTAAAGGTTTGGTTCTCAACCAAAGCCTTAAACTCTTTGAACTTTTCAAAGGTTTCAGATTTATGACGTAGGAGGAAGATAAACCCGTATCGCGAATGGTCATCGATGAGTGTCAAATAATATCGATATCCATTTTAAGTCGCGGTACTGAAGGGACCACATACATCAGTATGTATTAGGTCAAGAATACCTTCGCATCTCATAACCTTTTTACGGAAAGGTATCCTGGTCATTTTACCTCGAATGCAATGTTCTCAAGTAGGTAAAGATTGGACCTGTATAAAATTTAAGGGTTCATCCTTTATCAATCTATTGATCCTATCAACAGATAAATGACCAAGCCTTCGATGCCAAATCATATTCGAATGATTTCCATTCTCCCTGGATCTTTTAGGGTTTTTATTAGTGGTAGTTAAATTCATGACACATTCATCAATGCACAATTCATAGAGTCCTCCAAAAGTCAGAACACCATCCGTAATAAATTTATCATATTGATTAATGGCTAACTTATTACAAAAAAGGAAGGAATATCCATGTCTAACAAGCTTAGATACATATATCAAATTCCTCCAGACTTCAGGTACATAAAGAAACTCTTTAAGTACTAAGACTCGACCACTAGATAATGATAATCGGCATGTCCCAATGGCGACTGCTGCAACACTTGCATCAGATCCCATCTGGATGACTATCTCCCCTTGCTCCAGATTCCTAGTTTCCTGAAACAAATGCAACAAATTGCATACATTAACAGAAGCACCAGAATCTACAACCCAACTTCCTTCTCGTCCAACGAGAAATCTAGTTTCACTGATGAAAGTAGATTTCATACCTGCCGGGGCTTTACCTTTGTCGGCAGACTTCAGGTATTCAGGCAGTTACGCCGTCAGTGCCTCGACTTCTAACAGTGGTGACAGACATCGGTCTTCTTCGATGTCATTAACGTGAAAGCACTAGAAGATGAACCAACTCCTTGATTCTTCTTCTTTCTCTTTCGGGACGGGCCCATCCAAGAACCTTGCTTCCGACCACACTTTCCTTTTGCTTGTGTAACCATTGCACTGACAGAGGGGTCGTCCTTCTTCATTACGCCTTCTGTAAAACTTAATGCAGCTAACAACCCAGCGTTAGTGAAATCAATTTTGCTCATGTGATATGATATGACAAAGTTGTTGTAACACTTAGGGAGCGATAGGAGAATGAAATAAGCCTGCATATCAGAATCCATGAAGGCTCCCAGGGTTTCCAATTCCGACAGGTACCCTAACACTTTGAGTACGTGTTCTATGACAGAGGTCCCTTCTTGCATCTTGCAGCGAATAAGCTCTTTCCTCACATTATAACACTGTGTGCAGTTTATGTCACCGAAGATATGCTTCAGATTCAGCATTTTTTTCTTAGTAGTGGTTCATTTCCACATGCTGCTTCTGAAGCATATTGGATAATGAGCCAAGGATATAACACCTTGCAAAGTTATGATCTTCATCATATTTCTCATTAAATGATTTATCTTCTGGAGTCTGAGGGTATGTAATCTTGTCCTTGGTCAACACATATGAGATGCGCTCCGCAAATAGGACACGATCCAAATTTCAGATCCAATCTGAATCTAATTTGGTCCGGTTAACTGATTGTCCTCCAGGTGCCTACTCAGTAGGTTCATGGACTTTATTTTCTGAAATTAAGAATGCACTATATTAGAATATATAAATAATTATATATATAATTTTAAAACATTTGATAAGGCATTTTAAATCAAATTTGTCTTGCTATGTCCACGATGAAAGATTATTCCCTAATCATCTTTCAAAGTAAGAGATATACTTACTGCTATATCTCAAGCAAGATCTGGGATCTCCTCTCTATCTTTATCACATCCCAATAATATGAGAACCTGTGACTCGGATAAAGAGAAGCTGGAACACATTCTGCCTTGCAAGTCCAACTTGTATTTTCCAATTCTGTCTTTAACACCTGGGCCCACCACCCCTAAGATGTTGTTGACCCGTTGCTAATTGAACCAACCGTCATCAGGCTTAATACTCGCTATACACAATCCAATATCGTCCCAATAATATGAAGACCCGATATTGGGGACACTACGTATACGGCCTTACTATTTCGAGAAGCAAAGAACCCGATCCAAATAATTGTATATAGGATCTGTCACTTCGGACATGGTCTCCTATATACAACATTTGGCGATGAACTTCTTTGCCTTGACAGGAGACCATGGATGTCACTTAAGTGATCCTCCACCTCTTATTCAAATTGAAATAATTAATTATCGTGAATCATATTCACATAATTAATTCCTCCAAGGAAAATACATATCTATTCATAATAGAGTGTTTTAATAGGACATAATTAATTTAATCACATTAAATTAATTATCAATCCAGTTTTCAATCAACAAACTTTGAATTTTACTTGAATAGTAGGTATGATATCAAAATACGTATTATTTCGAATTTTAATTATTAGAAAAATACACTTTGATTTCTCCGACATTATCGAGTCCCTACATGTTATCATGGCCAGTTGCGACGAGAGTGGGACAGACCACATACGTTGCAACTCTCTACCTCAATGCTCTCCGACTAGACACCATATCCACCTCTGGAAAGGATAATGCCAGATAGATCATCATGTACTTTGAGATGCTCATCGGTCTTTCAACCGAAATTATACCATATAATATACATCAAAACAATTTTGATTATATTATAAGGAGATTTGCTAAACAAATCCCCAATCCTATTCAAGCAAGAGAGTTTTGAATATAAAAGTTGTCCTACAACTATTGTAGGATGACCTAGGGTTTTGTATGCAAACAATGTTTGTTGATGATTTCATATTAACCAATGATCAAGATTAACTATCTTATCATTATGGATAGTGGGATGTCATTCACAGAACTGATTATCATATTTAAATATTTCAAAAATATTTATTCATAACCAATTTCGGAAAAATTAACAATTAATTTTCATCAATTTATTTGAATGACTATTACAAGGTTCATGATCAAGTTTGTCAATTTCCAGCAGTGACCCCCAATCAATAAAATTAACTTATCTTGATCAATTTAAATCCAAAATTTGCAAAATCAGTTTTTTAAAATTGCCAACTTGATTTATAACAGAACCTAAGCAATATTTCAGACATTTCTAGGCGCAGAAAAACAGTAATTAACTTATTAATCACGTTCAGATTTGATGTTCCCGCAACAGTGAATACATGCTTATTCAAAAGGCCATATCTTGAGCAAATGAAATCCAAATTTTGTAAACTCAGATCCTATGGTTTCCAATTTTAATGGGGAACAAAATCCAATTGAATATTTCGTGTTTAAACAATTTAAACAGTGCCAAAAAAATCAATTAGACAGAGGTGCGAAAATTGAAATGCGATAAAAACATTCGCGACCCTTTCGAACCCAAGTCATCCTAGGTTCATGGATCGTATCCAAAACCTTTTCCATCCTATGGCTCTGATACCACTTGAAGGATATTGAGAATCCTCAAGCGCATCACGGAAGCATGACGATCGTGTCTTATGCGATCGGCACGACTAGTCGCACTAGTCGCAAGATGCAGCGGAATTTAAAATTTTAAAACATGTGGTGAAACCACATGATCACAAGAACATTTCCTGGATTGTTTCATAAAACCACAAAGTATTAAAAATACCTCTCAAAGTGTGGTTGCTATCACGAGATCTCAAAAGCAAGAGATCCTCCTGGCACAAGTCCGATCCACGAAGACAACACTTGCGGGCGCGATGATGAGACGTGTGACTCCCGCAATCCTCGACGAAGATCCAAGCCTCGAATCCTCTAATTTCGTCCAATGAAATCTGTCATCTTCCTCTAGAGCAAGCAGCCCTAAAAGAAGATGGAGATCCTCGAGTAGTCGAAGGCAAAGGCGAGAAGGTCTCTCTCAACACATAAGATGGACGGCCACCTTAGTGAGAGAGGACAACAAGAATGAGAAGAGAGAGAGAGAGTAGATGTGTACTCTAGGTGTACCGTGAAGGGGCTAGGGCTGCCTCCTTATATATTAGTTTGGGATCCAATGGATCTCAATCCATGGCATACATAGATCTAATGACTAGATTGAACTTCCTATCAATCAACGACCAAGAGTGTTATTGGTTAAAAACCGACAACATTAATTTATATCAAATCAAATATATGTTGTATTATCATCAACACAATTTAATTTAACTTAAATCATTTATTAAGAGATAATAAGATAACAAAAGAGAGGATAACCAATCACCCCCCAAAAATAGGGGGCGTCACCTATAGGTGACGTCACCTATTTTTGTGGAGATTATTTCCTCTTTATTTTATCCTATTATTCCTTAATAAATTGCAATAACTATTATTGAAAAATTATCCACCAAATTAATTTCAAATTAATTTGAGAATATTTCAATCCTGCCATTGAAAATAATGGAATCATATTCACAATCCAAACTAATTTGTAAATCACATTTCCAATTAATTAATTAATGTGAATCCAATCCATATTAACAATTAAAAAATGCTATTTACAAAGTTTTTCTCTCTCTAATATATTATAAATCACATTTATAATATACACAGATAGTACGGATAGCAATATCCATGATCTGCTTTTCCTTGATAATTAAATCTCATATAATTATCTTGGATAATCATTCTCACAATATGAATCTTATTCATATTATACATGATAATTAAATCTCATTTTATCATCAAGACCTTCTTGCTTGGATAAAAAATTCATCATAGGAATTATTCCTGAACTTCTTCAAGAATAATGTGCTTTCTCCGTATATACTTGGAGATAAGGACAGGGCGATTGTATTGTTCCACGTATAGTGACTTGGATGTTGAGATTTCATCTCAAATCTAGATCTAACGGACCTCCCATAGATGCTTGATTAAATCAGTCCGTATACTTAATCTTATCATTGCATCTGAATCTCATTCAAATCAATGTCCAACACTTGGACCAAGATCAGGTTACTTCTCTACTGATAGGAGTCACTAAAATCCAGAACTATTTCATCACTCCCTCGGACTAGAAGCGTCATGGTTATACAATCATTTATGATCACATCACCCTCAGATATTCCCAATACCTGTACATCCTGCACACTGGAAGACCAATGATCAATCTGAAGATGAAGATTAATTTTACACTGTCTTCTTCAGGGTTTGATCACCAAGTTTCTCAATCTTAGTCATTGGGATTTGGTATCGATCATATGCTTTCCCAAAGCATATATCATACCTTCAAATTCTTGTCATGCTTCCAAATCACGACGACCATGCATGGAATTTGATCGGTCCCAATACCTCATGAGTGAGCTCATGTCTTTCTGTTCATAAGTGAACATGTGTGATCCCTTTGAGAGATCGTAGTACTCATATGCCCTTATATGCACACCAGCTCGCCGGTGTATAGACCTTGGTTAGGTCATCAACCTAATGATCTGCCAAATGTACATACTCAGACATATACTAACACATCTGTCTACGGTCAGAGGATGCATGCCACTGCTGTGACAGCTTTCAACATAAGGCTTAGGTTATCTCGATCTCGCTAAGTCAACCCATTGACCGAACTAATCTGACACCTCTATGTCACTATTCCCATGCGGAGGACCTGCATCAAGAGGTGGGTCAGATATCAATCTATGTGAGAAAGGATTGCCATCTCCTACTCAGCCTAGAGATCATCTCTTAATAATCATTTGACGGTGCTTGATGAGTCCTCTATCTAACCCATTAGATATTCATCCAAGCACCAGCCTCTATGATTCATCTAATGAATCAATAGCTATATGATTATCAAGACGACCATGGTAGATAACCCTAATTGTACAGAGGGACCTTATAGTGCATTCGTTCACTTAATTTCAGAAAGGGAGTGAACAATCGATAACTTTTATTGATAAAACATATTTATTACAATAACATTTATTGTAAGAATGGATTGCCTCGGGTTCACATGGCTAACAATCTCTTACTAGCCCTCAAAACCATTCATGAGCAGTCCTTAAACACATGCTGGTCGAAAACCTTCTGCGTCAGAGATTTGGTAAGAGGATTTGCAATGTTGTCGACAGAGGCCACCTTGGTGATGATGATATCACCACGCTTTTGAATCTTCCGAATGATGTGGTATTTCCTTTCCACGTGCTTGCTCTTTTGATGCCACCTAGGTTCCTTTTCCTGGGCAATGGCTCCCGTGTTATCACAGAGTAACGGGATGGGAGTATCAGAGGAAACTACACCAAGCTCCAAGATGAACTTGCGCAACCACATCGCCTCCTTTGCAGCATTCGATGCGGCAATGTATTCAGCTTCTGTTGTTGAATCCGTCGTAGTGTCTTGCTTCTTGCTTCTCCAGCTCACATCACCATCGATCAACAGTAATACAAACCCTGATGTCGACTATCGATCATCAATATCTAACTGGAAGTCGGAATCTGTATATCCCATGACTTGGAGATCACCATCTCCGTAGACCAAGATGTAATCATGCGTCCGTCATAGATATCTGAATATGTTCTTTATTGCATTCCAGTGTTGCTCTCCATAGCAGGATTGGTAACGACTTACCACTCCCATTGCATGGAAGATGTCTGGCCTAGTACACATCATGGCATACATTAAGCTTCCTACAGGTGATGCATAGGGGCATCCAGCCATGGCCTTCTTTTCCTTAACACTTTGGGGATCCATCCCTTTAGACAGATGGATACCATGTCTTAAGAGGAGGAATCCTTTCTTGGAACTATCCATACTGAATCGTTCAAGAATCTTCTTAATGTATTCATGTTGTGACAATCCCAACATCCTCTTTTCTCGGTTTCTGAACAACTTCAAGCCTAAGATGTAAGATGCTTCTTCAAGATCATTCATCGCGAAGGTATGAGATTGCCAAATCTTTACACTGGTCATCATTCCTGTATCATTCCCAATGATAAGGATATCATCTACGTAAAGCAAAATGAAAACAATGGTGCTCTCACTAAGCTTCTTGTACACACAAGGTTCATCAGGATTCTGCACAAAATCATAACTCTTTATGGTTTCATCAAATCTGATGTTCCAGCTACGAGAAGCTTGTTTGAGCTCATAGATTGATTTCTTTAGCTTGCATACTTTACCATCCTCAACTATGAAGCCCTGGGGTTGCTCCATATAGATATCCTCCTCAAGGTATCCATTGAGGAAAGCTGTCTTGACGTCCATCTGCCAGATGTCGTAGTCAAGAGATGCAGCTATAGCTAACAGTGACCTGATGGACTTAAGCATAGCCACAGGAGAGAACGTCTCATCGTAGTCAATTCCTTATCTCTGTGTGTAGCCCTTGGCTACGAGCTGTGCCTTAAAAGTCTCTACTTTCCCATCATGTCCCCTTTTTCTCTTAAAGATCCATTTACATTCAATGGGTTTCACCCCTTTAGGTGGATCCTCTAGGGTCTATACACTATTCTTATGCATGGAGTCAATCTCTGACTTCATTGCTAGCATCCATCTATCCATGTCATGATCCGCGAGTGCTTCATCAAATGTCATGATCATTGTCAGTTTCTCTTGACACATGGAATCCATACCTTTCAGGTGGTGCAACCACCCTCGAACTCCTTCGAAGAGGTATGGGTGTTTCATCTTCATTTATCTCCTTAGTTTCTGGTTCATGAATCTCAGAATCCTCAGGGGATTCAATGAGTTCCTCTACTTCATTTCTATCTTGACCTTATGGAAATCCTCCTCCAAAAATTGCACATCTCTAGAGACAAAAACCTTTTGGGTCTCAGGGTCATAAAGATTATATCCAATACCATCTTTAACATACCCAATGAAGTAGCACTCACAAGTGCGAGATTCTAGCTTACTTGCGTCCACATTCTTCGCATGGACCAAGCAACCCCAAACCCTTAAGTGATTAACACTAGGTTTGGTTCCATACCAGAGCTCATGAGGAGTCTTAGGCATAGATTTGCTAGGAAACTTATTCAGGATATATATTTCAGTCTCTACTGCATATCCCCAGATACTAAGAGGTAAACGTGCTTTGCTCATCATTGAACGAACCATGTCCATGATAGTCCTGTTGCATCTTTCAGCAACACCATTAAGTTGGGGAGTTCCAGGGGGAGTGAGATTGGAGACAATTCCATTCTCTTTAAGGTATCCCTTGAATTCATCTGAGATGTACTCGCCACCTCGGTCAGATCGAATTCGTTTGATATTCCTAATGGTTTGGTTCTCAACCAAAGCCTTAAACTCTTTGAACTTTTCAATGGTTTCGGATTTATGACGTAGTAGGATGATAAATCCGTATCGCGAATGGTCATCAATAAATGTCAAATAATATCGATATCCATTTCGAGTCGTGGTATTGAAGGGACCACATACAACAGTATGTATTAGGTCGAGAATACCTTTGCATCTCGTAACCTTTTTACAGAAAGGCATCCTGGACATTTTACCTCGAATGCAATGTTCACAGGTAGGTAAAGATTGGACCTGTATAAAATCTAAGGGTCCATCCTTTATCAATCTATTGATTCTATCAACAGATAAATGACAAAGCCTTTGATGCCAAATCATATTCGAATGATTTCCATTCTCCCTGGATCTTTTAGGGTTTTTATTAGTGGTAGTGACATTCATGACACATTCATCAATGCACAATTCATAGAGTCCTCCAGAAGTCAGAACACCATCCGTAATAAATTTATCATATTGATTAATGACTAACTTATTATTACAGAAAAGGAAGGAATATCCATGTCTAACAAGCTTAGATACATATATCAAATTCCTCCTGATTTAAGGTATATAAAGACACTCTTTAATTACTAAGACATACCACTAGATAACGATAGTCGGTAGGTCCCAATGGCGACTGCTGCAACACTTGCATCAGATCCTATCTGGATGACTATCTCCCCTTGCTCCAGATTCCTAGTTTCCTGAAACAAATGCAACAAATTGCATACATTAACATAAGCACCAGAATCTACAACCCAACTTCCTTCTCGTCCAATGAGAAAGCTAGTTTCAATGATGAAAATAGATTTCATACCTGCCGGGGCTTTACCTTTGTCGGTAGACTTCAGGTATTCAAAGTAGTTACGCCGCCAGTTCCTGGCTTGTTGTAGTGGTGACAGACATCGGTCTTCTTCGATGTCATTAACGTGGAAGCACTAGAAGATGAACCAACTCCTTGATTCTTATTCTTTCTCTTCTGGGACGAGCCCTTTTGAGAACCTTGCTTCCGACCGCGCTTTCCTTTGCTTGTGCAACCATTGCACTAGTAGAGGGGTCGTCCTTCTTCATTACATCTTCTACAGAATTTAATGCAGCTAACAACCCAGCGTTAGTGAAATCAACTTTGCTCATGTGATATAATATGACAAAGTTGTTGAAAGACTTAGGGAGCGATAGGAGAATGAAATAAGCCTGCATATCAGAATCCATGAAGGCTCCCAGGGTTTCCAATTCAGATAGGTACCCAAACACTTTGAGTATGTGTTCTCTGACAGAGGTCCCTTCCTGCATCTTGCAGCGAATAAGCTCTTTCATCATATTGTAACGTTGTGTGCGGTTTATGTCACCGAACATATCCTTCAGATTCAGCATGATTTCTTAGTAGTGGTTCATTTCCACATGCTGCTTCTGAAGCACATTGGATAATGAGCCAAGGATATAACACCTTGCCAAGTTATGATCTTCATCATATTTCTCATTAAATGATTTATCTTCCGGAGTCTGAGGGTCTGCAATCTTGTCCTTGGTCAGCACATATGAGATGCGCTCCGCAGATAGGACACGATCCAAATTTCGGATCCAATCTGAATAATTTGGTCCAGTTAATTGATTGACCTCCAGGAGCCTACTCAGTGGGTTCATGGACTTTATTTTCAGAAATTAAGAATGCACTATATTAGAATATATAAATAATTATATATATATATATATAATTTTAAAACATTTGATTAAGGCATTTTAAATCAAATTTGTCTTGCTATGTCCATGATGAAATATTATTCCCTAATCATCTTTCAAAGTAAGAGATATACTTACTGCTATATCTCAAGCAAGATCTGGGATCTCCTCTCTATCTTTATCACATCCCAATAATATGAGAACTTGTGACTCGGATAAAGAGAAGCGGGAACACATTCTGCCTTGCAAGTCCAACTTGCATTTCCAATTCGGTCTTTAACACCCGGGTCCACCACCCCTAAGATGATGTTGACCCGTTGCTAATTGAACCAGCTGTCATCAAGCTTAATACTCGCTATACGCAATCCAATATCGTCCCAATAATTTTAAGACTCGATATTGGGGATACTACGTATACGGCCTTACTCTTTCGAGAAGCAAAGAACCTGATCCAAATAATTGTATATAGGATTGTCACTACGGACAGGCGTCTCCTATATAAAACATTTGGCGATGAAATTCTTTGCCTTGACATGAGACCATGGATGTCACTTATGTGATCATCCACCTCTTATTCAAATTGAAATAATTAATTATCGTGAATCATATTCACACAATTAATTCTTCCAAGGGAAATACATATCTATTCATAATAACGTGTTTTAATAGGACATAATTAATTTAATCACGTTAAATTAATTATCAATCCAATTTTCAATCAACAAGCTTTGAATTTTACTTGAATAGTAGGTATAATCTCAATGTACGTATTATTTCGAATTTTAATAATTAGAAAAATACACTTTGATTTCTCCGACATTATCGAGTCCCTACTCGCGATCATGGCCAGTAGCGACGAGAGTGGGACAGATCACATACGTTGCAACCCGCTACCTCAATGCTCTTCGACTAGACACCATATCCACCTCAGGAAAGGATAATGCCAGATGATCGATAATGCCAGATAGATCATCATGTACTTTGAGATGCTCATCGGTCTTTCAATCGAAATTATAACATATAATATACATCAAAACAATTTTGATTATACTATAAGGAGATTTGCTAAACAAATCCCCAATCCTATTCAAGCAAGAGAGTTTTGCATATAAAAGTTGTCCTACAACTATTGTAGGATGACCTAGGGTTTTGTATGCAAACAATGTTTGTTGATGATTTCATATTAACCAATGATCAAGATCAACTATCTTATCGTTATGGTTAGTGGGATGTCATTCAAGGAATTGATTATCATCTTTAAACATTTCACAAATATTTATCAATAACCAATTTCAGAAAAATTAACAATTAATTTTCATCAATTTATTTGAATGACTATTACAAGGTTCATGATCAAGTTTGTCAATTTCCAGCAGTGACCCCCAATCAATAAAATTAACTTATCTTGATCAATTTAAATACAAAATTCGCAAAACAAGTTTCTTAAGATTGCCAACTTGATTTATAACATAACCTAAGCGATATTTCACGCATTTCTAGGAGCTGAAAAACAATAATTAACTTATTAATCACGTTCAGATTTGTTGATCATGCAACAGTGAATACATGCTTATTCAAAAGGCCATATCTTGAGCAAATGAAATCCAAATTTTGTAAACTCAGATCCTATGGTTTCCGATTTTAATGGGGAACAAAATCCAATTGAATATTTCGTGTTTAAACATTTTAAACAGTGCCGAAAAAATCAATTAGACAGAGGTGCGAAAATTGAAATGCGATAAAAACTTTCGCGACCCTTTCAAACCCAAGTCGTCCTAGGTTCATGGATCGTATCCAAAACCTTTTCCGACCTATGGCTATGATACCACTTGAAAGATATTGAGAAACCTCAAGTGCATCACGGAAGCGTGACTATCGCGTCTTATGCGATCGGGGCGACTAGTCGCACTAGTCGCAAGATGCAGCGGAATATAAATTTTAAAACACGTGATGAAACCACATGATCGCAAGAACATTTTCTGGATCGTTTCATAAAACCAGAAAGTATTAGAAATACCTCTCGAAGCGTGGTTGCTATCACGAGATCTCAAAAGCAAGAGATCCTCCTAGCTCAAGTCCGTCCACGAAGACAACACTTGCAGGCGATGATGAGACGTGTGACTCCCGCAATCCTCGATGAAGATCCAAGCCTCGAATCCCCTAATTTTATCCAACAAAATCTGTCATCTTCCTCTAGAGCAAGCATCCCCAAAAGAAGATGGAGATCCTCGAGTAGTCGAAGGCGAAGGCGAGAAGGTCTCTCTCAACACATAAGATGGACGTCCACCTTAGAGAGAGAGAGAGGGGACTAGAGAGAGAGAGAGGGGACGATGAGAATGAGAAGAGAGAGAGTAGACGTGTACTCTAGGTGTACCTTGAAGGGGCTAGGGTTGCCCTCCTTATATATTAGTTTGGGATCCAAAGGATCTCAATCCATGGTATACATAGATCTAATGACTAGATTGATCTACGTTCCAATCAACATCCAAGATTGTTGTTTATTAAAAACCAACAACATTAATTTATATCAAATCAAATATATGTTTAATTATCATCAACACAATTTAATTTAACTTAAATCATTTATTAAGAGATAACAAGATAACAAAAGAGAGGATAATTAATCACTCCCCAAAAATAGGGGGCGTCACCTATAGGTGACGTCACCTATTTTTGTGGTGATTATTTCCTCTTTATTTTATCCTGTTATTCCTTAATAAATTGCAATAACTATTATTGCAAAATTATCCACCATATTAATTCCAAATTAATTTGTGAATATTTCAATCATGCCATTGAAAAATATGCGAATCATATTCACAATCCAAACTAATTTGTAAATTACATTTCCAATTAATTAATTAATGTGAATCCAATCAACATTAACAATTAACAAATGCTATTTACGAAGTTTCTCTCTCTCTAATATATTATAAAGCACAATTATAATATACATAGATACTACGGATATCAATATCCATGATCTGCTTTTCCTTGATAATTAAATCTCATTTTAATTATTTTGGATAATCATACTCACAATATGAATCTTATTCATATTATACATGATAATTAAATCTCATTTAATCATCAAGACCTTGCTTTGATAAAAAAATCATCATAGGAATTATTCCTGATCTTCTTCAAGAATAATGTGCTTTCTCTGCATATACTTGGAGATAAGGACATGGCGATTGTATTGTTCCATGTATAGTGACTTGGATGTTGAGATATCATCTCAAATCCATATCTAACAGGCCTCCCATAGATGCCTGATTAAATCAAGTATGTATACTTAATCTTCTCATTGCATCTGAATCTCATTCTAATCAGTGTCCAACACTTGGACCAAGATCAAGTACTTCTCTACTGAGAGGAGTCACTAAAATCCAGACCTGTTTCATCACACCCTCGGACTAGAAGCATCGTGGTTATACAATCATTTATGATCACATCACCCTCAGATATTCCCAATACTTGTACATCCTGCACACTGGAAACCAATGATCAATATGAAGATGAAGATCAATTTTACATTGTCTTCTTTAGGGTTTGATCACCAAGTTTCTCAATCTTGGTCATTGGGGAGTTGGTATCGATCATATGCTTTCCCAAAGCATATATCACACCTTCAAATTCTTGTCATGCTTCCAAAGCATGACAACCGTGCATGGAATTTGATCGGTCCCAATACCTCATGAGTGAGCTCATGTCTTCCGGTTCATAAGTGAACCTATGTGATCCCTTTGAGAGATCGTATACTCATATGCCCTTATATGCACACCAGCTTGCTAGTGTATAGACCTTGGTTAGGTCATCAACCTAATGGTCTGCCAATTGTACATACTCAGACATATACTAACACATATTCTATGGTCAAAGGATGCATGCCTATGTTGTGACAACTTTCAACATAAGGCTTAGGTTATCTCGATCTCGCTAAGTCAACCCACTGACCTAACTAATCTAACACCTCTAAATCACTATTACCATGCGAAGGACCTGCAACAAGAGGTCGGTCAGATATCAACCTATGTGAGAAAGGATTGCCATCTCCTACTCAACCTGGAGATCATCTCTTAATAATCATTTGACGGTGCTTGATGAGTCCTCTATCTAACCCATTAGATATTCATCCAAGCACCAGCCTCTATGACTCATCTAATGAATCAACAGCTATATGATTATAAGGACGACCATGGTACATAACCCACATTGTACAGAGGGACCTTATAGTGCATTCGTTCACTTAATTTCAGAAAGGAGTGAACAATCAATAATTTTTATTGATAAAACATATTTATTACAATAACCATTTATTGTAAGAATGGTTCTCCTCTGGCTCACATGGCTAACAATCTCTTACTAGCCCTTAGAACCATTCAGGAACAATCCTTAAACCCATACTTATTACATACTGGTTGAAAACCTTCTGCATCAGAGGTTTGGTAAGAGGATCAGCAACGTTGTCGACAGAGGCCACCTTGGTGATGATGATATCACCACACTTTTGAATCTCCCAAATGATGTGGTATTTCCTATCCACGTGCTTGCTCTTTTTATGCCACCTAGGTTCCGTTGCCTGGGAAATGGCTCCTGCGTTATCGCAGAGTAACAGGATGGGAGTATCAGAGGAAACTACGCCAAGCTCCAAGATGAACTTACGCAACCACACCGCCTCCTTTGCAGCATCCAATGCGGCAAAGTATTCAGCTTCTGTTGTTGAATCCGTCGTAGTGTCCTGCTTCTTACTTCTCCAGCTCACAACACCACCGTTCAATAGTAATATAAACCCTGATGATGACTTTTGATCATCAATATCTGACTGGAAGTCTGAATCTGTATATCCCATGACTTGGAGATCACCATCTCCGTAGACCAAGATGTAATCTTGCATCCATCATAGATATTTGAATATGTTCTTTACTGCATTCCAGTGTTGCTCTCCATAGCAGGATTGGTAACGACTTACCACTCTCATTACATGGCAGTTGTCTGGTCTAGTACACATCATGGCATACATTAAGCTTCCTACTGGTGATGCATAGGGGCACCCAGCCATGGCCTTCTTTTCCTTAACACTTTGAGGATCCATCCCTTTAGACAGATGGATTACATGTCTTAAGGGGAGGAATCCTTTCTTGGAACTATCCATACTGAATCGTTCACGAATCTTCTTAATGTATTCATGTTGTGACAATCCCAACATCCTTTTTTCTCGATTTCTGAACAACTTCAGGTCTAAGATGTAAGAGGCTTCTCAAAGATCTTTCATCTCAAAGGTATGAGATAGCAAAATCGTTACATTGGTCATCATTCATGTATCATTCCCAATGATAAGGATATCATCTACGTAAAGCACGATGAACACAACAGCGCTCTCACTAAGCTTCTTTTACACATAAGGTTCATTAGGATTCTGCACAAAATCATAACTCTTTATGGTTTCATCAAATATTATGTTCCAGCTACGAGAAGCTTGTTTGAGCCTATAGATGTATTTCGTTAGCTTGCATACTTTACAATCCTCAACTATGAAGCCCTAGGGTTTCTCCATATAGATATCCTCCTCGAGGTATCCATTGAGGAAAGTTGTCTTGACGTCCATCTGCCAGATGTCGTAGTCAAGAGATGCAGCTATAGCTAGCAGTGTCCTGATGGACTTAAGCGTAGCCACATGAGAGAACGTCTCATCGTAGTCGATGCCTTCTCTCTGTGTGTAGCCCTTGGCTACGAGCTGTGCCTTAAAAGTCTCTACTTTCCCATCAGGTCCCCTTTTTCTCTTGAAGATCCATTTACACCCAATGGGTTTCACCCATTTAGGTGGATCCTCTAGGGTCTATACACTATTCTTATGCATGGAGTCAATATCTGACTTCATTGCTAGCATCCATCTATCCATGTCATGATCCGTGAGTGCTTCATCAAACGAAGTAGGATCATTGTCAGTTTCTCTTGACACATGGAATCCATACCTTTCAGGTGGTGCAACCACCCTCGAACTCCTTCGAAGAGGTATTGGTGATTCATATTCATTTATCTCCTTAATTTCTGGTTCAGGAATCTCAGAATCCTCAAGGGATTCAATGAGTTTCTCTACTTCATTTCTATCTTGACCTTTAAGGAAATCGTCCTCCAGAAATTGCACATCTCTAGAGACAAAACCTTTTGGGTCTCAGGATCATAAAGTTTATATCCAATACCATCTTTAACATACCCAATGAAGTAGCACTCACAAGTGCGAGATTCTATCTTACTTGCGTCCACATTCTTCGTATGGACCAAGCAAGCCCAAACCCTTAAGTGATTAACACTAGGTTTGGTTCCATACCAAAGCTCATGAGGAGTCTTAGGCACAGATTTGCTAGGAAACTTATTCTGGATATATATTTCAGTCTCTACTACATATCCCCAGAAACTAAGAGGTAAACGTGCTCTTCTCATCATTGAACGGATCATGTCCATGATGGTCCTGTTGCAACTTTCAGCAACACCATTAAGTTGGGGAGTTCCAGGGGGAGTGAGATAGGAGACAATTCCATTCTCTTTAAGGTATCCCTTGAATTCATCTGAAACATACTCTCCACCTCAGTCAGATCGAATTCGTTTGATCTTCCTAACGGTTTGGTTCTCAAGAAAAGCCTTAAACTCTTTGAACTTTTCAAAGGTTTTAGATTTATGAAGCAGTAGGAAGATAAACCTGTATCGCGAATGGTCATCGATAAATGTCAAATAATATCAATATCTATTTTGAGTCACGGTACTAAAGGGACCACATACATCAGTATGTATTAGGTAAAGAATACCTTCACATCTCATAACCTTTTTACAGAAAGGCATCCTGGTCATTTTACCTCGAATGCAATGTTCAAAGGTAGGTAAAGATTGGACCTGCATAAAATCTAAGGGTCCATCCTTTATCAATCTATTGATCCTATCAACAGATAAATGACCAAGCCTTTCATGCCAAATCATATTCGAATGATTTTCATTCTCCCTGGATCTTTTAGGGATTTTATTAGTGGTAGTGACATTCATGACACATTCATCAATGCACAATTCATAGAGTCCTCCAGAGTTCAGAACACCATCCGTAACAAATTTATCATATTGATTAATGACTAACTTATTACAGAAAAGGAAGGAATATCTATGTCTAACAATCTTAGATACATATATCAAATTCCTCCTGACTTTAGGTACATAAAGACACTCTTTAAGTACTAAGACTCGACCACAATATAACAATAGTCGGCAGGTCCCAATGGCGATTGCTGCAACACTTGCATCAGATCCCATCTGGATGACTATCTCCCCTTGCTCTAGATTCCTAGTTTCCTGAAACAAATACAACGAATTGCATACATTAATAGAAGCACCAAAATCTAAAACCCAACTTCCTTCTCGTCCAACGAGAAAGCTAGTTTCAATGATGAAAGTAGATTTCATATCTGTCGGGGCTTTACCTTTGTCGGCAGACTTCAGGTATTCAGGGCAGTTACGCCGCCAGTGCCCCGGCTTCTTGCAATGGTGACAGACATCGGTCTTCTTCGATGTCATTAACGTGGAAGCACTAGAAGTTGAACCAACTCCTTGATTCTTCTTCTTTCTCTTCTGGGACGGGCCCTTCCGAGAACCTTGCTTCCGACCGCGCTTTCCTTTTGCTTGTGCAACCATTGCACTGGCAGAGGGGTTGTTCTTCTTCATTACCTCTTCTACAGAATTTAATGCAGCTAACAACCCAGTGTTAGTGAAATCTACATTGCTCATGTGATATGATATGACAAAGATGTTGAAAGACTTAGGGAGCGATTGGAGAATGAAATCAGCCTGCATATCAGAATCCATGAAGGCTCCCAAGGTTTCCAATTCAGATAGGTACCCAAACACTTTGAGTACATGTTCTCTGACAGAGGTCCCTTCCTCCATCTTGCAACGAATAAGCTCTTTCATCACATTGTAACGCTGTGTGCGGTTTATGTCACCGAACATATCCTTCAGATTCAGCATGATTTCTTGGTAGTGGTTCATTTCCACATGCTGCTTCTGAAGCACATTGGATAATGAGCCAAGGATATAACATCTTGCCAACTTATGATCTTCATCATATTTCTCATTAAATGATTTATCTTCCGTAGTAGGAGGGTCTGCAATCTTGTCCTTGGTCAGCACATATGAGATGCGCTCCACAGATAGGACACGATCCAAATTTCGGATCCAATCTGAATAATTTGGACCGGTTAACTGATTGACCTCCAGGAGCCTACTCAGTGGGTTCATGGACTTTATTTTCTGAAATTAAGAATGCACTATATTAGAATATATAAATAATTATATATATATATATAATTTTAAATCATTTGATTAAGGCATTTTAAATCAAATTTGTCTTGCTATGTCCACGATGAAAGATTATTCCCTAATCATCTTTCAAAGTAAGAGATATACTTACTGCTATATCTCAATCAAGATCTGGGATCTCCTCTCTTTCTTTATCACATCCCAATAATATGAGAACCTGTGACTCAAATAAAGAAAAGCAAGAACACATTCCGCCCTGCAAGTCCAACTTGCATTTCCCAATTCGGTCTTTAACACCTGAGCCCACCACCCCTAAGATGATGTTGACCCGTTGCTAATTGAACCAACTGTCATCAGGCTTAATACTCGCTATACGCAATCCAATATCATCCCAATAATATGAAGACCCGATATTTGGGTCACTACGTATACGGCCTTACTCTTTCGAGAAGCAAAGAACCCGATCCAAATAATTGTATATAGGATCTGTCACTTCGGACTGGCGTCTCCTATATACAACATTTGGCGATGAAATTCTTTGCCTTGACAAGAAACCATGGATTTCACTTATATGATCCTCCACCTCTTATTCAAATTTAAATAATTAATTATCGTGAATCATATTCACATAAATAATTCTTCTAAGGGAAATACATATCTATTCATAAAAGAGTGCTTTAATAAGATATATTTAATTTATTCACATTAAATTATTTATCAATCCAATTTTCAATCAACAAACTTTGAATTTTACTTGAATAGTAGGTATAATCTCAAAGTACGTACTATTTCAAATTTTAATAATTAAAAAAATACACTTCGATTTCTCCGACATTATCGAGTCCCTACACGCTATCATGGCCAGTTGCGACGAGAGTGGGACAGACCACATACGTTGCAACTCGCTACCTCAATGCTCTCCGACTAGACACCATATCCACCCCTGGAAAGGATAATGCCAGATAGATCATCATGTACTTTGAGATGCTCATCGGTCTTTCAATCGAAATTATACCATATAATATACATCAAAACAATTTTGATTATATTATAAGGAGTTTTGCTAAACCAATCCCCAATCCTATTCAAGCAAGAGAGTTTTGCATATAAAAGTTGTCCTACAACTATTGTAGGATGACCTAGGGTTTTGTATGCAAACAATGTTTGTTGATGATTTCATATTAACCAATGATCAAGATCAACTATCTTATCATTATGGTTAGTGGGATGTCATTCAAGGAACTGATTATCATATTTAAATATTTCAAAAATATTTATTCATAACCAATTTCAGAAAAAATAACAATTAATTTTCATCAATTTATTTGAATGACTATTACAAGGTTCATGATCAAGTTTGTCAATTTCCAGCAGTGACCCCCAATCAATAAAATTAACTTATCTTCATCAATTTAAATCCAAAATTCGCAAAATCAGTTTTTTAAAATTGCCAACTTGATTTATAACAGAACCTAAGCAATATTTCACGCATTTCTAGGAGCAGTAAAACAGTAATTAACTTATTAATCACGTTCAGATTTGCTGTTCCCGCAACAGTGAATACATGCTTATTCAAAAGGCCATATCGTGAGCAAATGAAATCCAAATTTCATTAACTCAGATCCTATGGTTTCCTTATTTAATGAAGAACAAAATCCAATTGAATATTTCATTTTTAAACAATTGAAAGAGTGCTGAAAAAATCAATTGAACAGAGGTGCGAAAATTGAAATGCGATAAAAACTTTCGCGACCCTTTCAAACCCAAGTCATCCTAGGTTCATGTATCGTATCCAAAACCTTTTCCGACCTATGGCTCTGATACCACTTAAAGGATATTAAGAATCCTCAAGCGCATCACGGAAGCGTGACGATTGCGTCTTATGCAATCGGGGCGACTAGTCGCACTAGTCGCAAGATGCAGCGGAATTTAAAATTTTAAAACATGTGGTGAAACCACATGATCACAAGAACATTTCTTGGATCGTTTCATAAAACCACAAAGTATTAGAAATACCTCTCGAAGCGTGGTTGCGATCATGAGATCTCTAAAGCAAGAGATCCTCCTGGCTCAAGTCCAATCCACGAAGACAACACTTGCAAGCGTGATGATGAGACGTGTGACTCCCGCAATCCTCGACGAAGATCCAAGCCTTGAATCCCCTAATTTTGTCCAACGAAATCCCTCGTCTTCCTCTAGAGCAAGCAACCCCAAAAGAAGATGGAGATCCTCGAGTAGTCGAAGGCGAAGGTGAGAAGGTCTCTCTCAACTCCTAAGATGGACGACCACCTTAGAGAGAGAGACAGAGGACGACGAGAATGAGAAGAGAGAGAGAGGGAGTAGACGTGTAATCTAGGTGTACCTTGAAGGGGCTAGGGTTGCCCTCCTTATATATTAGTTTGGGATCCAATGGATCTCAATCCATGGCATACATAGATCTAATGACTAGATTGATCTATGTATCAATCAACGACCAAGATTGTTGTTGGTTAAAAACCAACAACATTAATTTATATCAAATTAAATATATGTTGCATTATCATCAACACATTTTAATTTAACTTAAATCATTTATTAAGAGATAACAAGATAACAAAAGAGAGGACAATTAATCACCCCCCAAAAATAGGGGGCGTCACCTATAGGTGATGTCACCTATTTTTGTGGTGATTATTTCCTCTTTATTTTATCCTATTATTCCTTAATAAATTGCAATAACTATTATTGCAAAATTATCCACCAAATTAATTCCAAATTAATTTGTGAATATTTCAATCATGCCATTGAAAAATATGTGAATCACATTCACAATCCAAACTAATTAGTAAATTACATTTCCAATTAATTAATTAATGTGAATCCAATCCACATTAACAATTAACAAATGCTATTTACAAAGTTTCTCTCTCTCTCTCCGATATATTCTAAATCACATTTATAATATACACAGATATTATGGATAACAATATCGATGATCTGCTTTCCTTGATAATAAAATCTCATTTAATTCTCTTGGATAATCATTCTCACAATATGAATCTTATTCATATTATACATGATAATTAAATCTCATTTAATCATCAAGACCTTCTTGCTTGGATAAAAAATTCATCATAGGAATTATTCCTGAACTTCTTCAAGAATAATGTGCTTTCTCCGCAGATACTTGGAGTTTAGAGTCTAAATAATACTTAAGAGGCTCGTGTCCCTGAGTTCGACCTTGGGCTTGCCCAAGTAAAAAAACAAATTCGACTGCTTCCTTGGTGTTGATTGAAACATTATTCAAGCGGCCTTTGACAAATCCGATTTTATCCGACTGCAACGAACTTGTTAATTCTACATAATTAGAAGGGTAAAATTGTTGTCCATCACCATGGGACTTCGCTACCATCTCAGCTACCCGTGGCCCATCTGATCCATCTTGCGTGCTCGCCCCTCTGTGACCAGCTCACCTCGAGGGTGTGCACCCTCCAGTCATGCACCACCGCGCATCAGTAACCTTCAGGTTGCGCTCCAGTTTGGGTTCCATCCTATCCTGGCCATGCATGACCTCTCTCAATCCCTTGTTAGGGCTCGATATATCCTGCGTAAAAGAGAGGACAATACTTTCTCTCTCTCTCTATCTCTCTCTCTCTTACTTTATATATGTGTACTCTTACATTTGGGGAATTTCATTATTTGCAAAGTCATTCTATTTTTAGTGAAATTTGCTTCCTTTTGAATTTGTTACTGTGAAAATATCATTTACATCCTTATTAGTTCACAATTTACTCCCACTAGTTTCATAACTAGTTAACTTTATTCAATTGCATTTCAATGCCTAGTTTATTTCAGTCTCTAAGTTACAAATATATACAAGTATATACAATTTTTTTGTTTTCTTCTTTTTGTTTTCTTCTTTTTCTTCTTTTTGTTTTTGTTTTTCGGTTGGTTTTTTGGTTGGTTTATTCTACATACGTGGATTTTACAAAATTATATACATATCTCCCAAATAAACATATTTAAAAGTACAAGTTATGTCTGAAGTATATATACAATATATACGACACCTCCCTATACTTAGCTCGAACCATGTCCTCGTAGTGATCAGAGGGCGAAAAAGGAAAACTCAGCTCGTGCTAAGTATATAAAAGTGAAAAGACTCCTATGCTACAATGAATCAAAGAATAGATAAAAAGAACATAAGTTAGTGACCCCCCTATACTTAGGATCAAGTAATCCTAAGTATAGTAGAGTGTACAAAAGGTGAAAACCGATGAAGAGAATGTACAGACTCAAAAATAAAAAGACACGATAAGAACAACATCACCCCCCATACTTAGGGTGGAGTATCCCTAAGTATAGGCAACAACAAGAGTGATGAACAAGACGAATATGAACAACACAAATCATTCTCCCCTATACTTAGGATAAAGCACACCCTAAATGTAGCATATATGCAACACACGAAAAAGGGGTGAATGATAAAACAGAAGAAGAAAGAGTAAACGAAAGGATATACAAGAGGAGTGGATGATCAAAGGCTAAGAAGGTCGAAAACAAACCTTCTTGCGGGACCGCTGAGGTATGGATTTGACAAGGTGTTGGTTGATATTGGGGTTATCATTAGATATGAACTGATCAGGATCGACCAAGAATGTATCCTCAGCGGTTTCAGATTGTGCATGCCTAAACCGATTAGTGGAAGTAGTATGGTCACGTCCTACCTGGAAGTCTCGTAAACATCAAAGTACAATGGCTCGAAATCATTATCAGAAAAACTTGGATCAATTTTAGCCTGGCGAGCCTCTACTGGATCATCATCTTTATCAAAAGGCCCAAATTCCTTTATAAAGGTAATCAAATCAAATTTGGCCTGATCGGTCTCGTCTGAATCAGGATGAATAGGAACAGACTCATCAGTGAAAGTAGTCAAATCATGTCCGTCCTGTCTAGTCTCAAAGTTTGCCTTCTACTCTAGGGTGTCTATCGTGTAAATCCCACGGATGTTATCAATGTATCGCCACATACCAGAAGGGGGAACTCCAAAGTCTATGCTCTCCAAGTCTTCCTCCTTCAAGAGGAATTCTTGGGTTTCATTATCATCCAACATATAATAAGAATCTCTGATATTATCATCTAGGTCAAATTCCTTGGGGTTGGCTAACACGGGCGGGCTCTCATGGGATGCATGTCTCTGGTCAGTAGTGGGTGTAGTGATCAACACATCGCTCCCTGCTTCAGAATGGAAGCAAATCTCTCCTGATCCATAATCAATAACGGCTCCCGCATATGCGAGGAAAGGTCGTCCCAAGATGATTAGAGGGTTATCCACAGGGGTAGAGTCTCCATGGACATTACAACAAAATCAGAAGTGAAGTTCATGCCCTAAATGAGAATGACACCGTTTTCTAGAATAGCCTTCGACCTCTTGATAGATCCATCAACAAATTGAACTATCATCCTGGTTTTCTTGATAGGACCAAGATGAAGAGACTGTACCATAGAGAAGAGTATTATATTGATTGAAGAACCACCATCAAGGAGAGTGTTATCCCAAGAATAGTCAGATATGAAGCAACTAATAAGAGGTGTGGCAATGTTCCCTTTCTTGAAATACGGATGGTGAGAGATGGCGTAGGCAGTGGCCATGGTCAAGATGTGATGCTCAGATCTTCTCCTTCGCTTTATCTTCTTGTGTTGAGGAGTAGATAAATCTGTCATGGCCTGTTGAAGTGGGGCATTGATAATCTCTTGAAGAGTGGCCACCACTTCGGGTTCAGTCAATATTTTTTTGAATTTTTGGACCTCCTCCACACAATTGTCGAGAGCAGTCTGTATAGTGGCATCCTCGGGGACAAGGTTGGGACATGATGTGAATAGATGTGTGGGTAGATGATCCAGCATTTGGGTCCTCTCCTCATAAAATGCATCAATAATCTGTCTCCCAGAGTCTTTTTGGAATTTTAAAATTTTCTCATTTTTTGTATTTTGGGCGATTGCAAGCTCTCATGATTATCCTGAAGTGAATCCATATCCTCAAATAGTGGAGCAACGTTCTGGCTTGTATTTAAGTTAAATAGATTTGTAATCCTTGAATTCATATGCTCCACCATCTGGTTCAGGGTCTCAAGTATGGATACCATGAAAGGTAACTCCAAAATCCCAGGATCGGGTGGGTTGAATCAGGGTGGGTGAAAATCATCCTCCGATTCCTGAAATAATGGGTTAGGCAGATATGCACAAAAATCAGGAGGAAAGTCCTCCTGGAAAAGGGAAGGTGGATTGTCTGGAGAGTGCGAGAAGTTCGCGAAGATCGGATTAAAATAACTCCAGTCGACCATCTCCAAAACAAAAGACGGGATCGAGAGAGCACGAGGGTCAAGTCAAAAGATATGGAGGAAAAGGTACAAATGCACAGAAGGATCGAGTATGCACACATGCAATAAAAAACAATACAAACTCCCATTTCACCAACTCAACTCAATGTGAAGACCATGAAGGTTCAGTCAATTATCTTGTCAGTTTTAGAGTTTGGTGGAAATACAATCTATCAGAGCGGTTAAAGCGAGCTGTTAGGAACCCTATGTTCTTAGGAGACTGACCCAATCTCAAAGTTAGATCTTTCCCAACCAATATGAATCGCAGATCGTTTACCAGCTACCCAGTCAATTCATTCTGTTAAGGATGTCGTGAGCTGCTTTATCGGCTACCGGAGAGATCCTCACTGGAGAACGACTAACCCAATATAGTAGTTTGAAAAGAGTTCAGGCGTGGTTCTATCCTAGTATGCGGGTCGCTCTCTCGCTACATACAAACCAAACAATGAGGGGGTTACTCTCCCCAAAACAATGATTTTTCCTTATTTTTTAGGGTCGAGTTTTCTTTAGCAGTCCTGTATTTTAGGCAGTTGTCACTTGGTTAAAATATTTTCAAAGAATTGCCTACCGAGTGTCCAATTTCCTTTTTAACTTATGTGAGTGAAAACAAGGAAGGAGATTGGAAATGCCAATGCACTATTAAAACAATGATGCATGTAGGGGTTAGAGATGCGTACCTTATCGCCAGCACTCTACATGCAAGTGATCCGCGTATAATTTAAATAAACTATCATATATGATACAAGTGAACCGTCTGAGATGATAGCTTCTATTAACAGGCAAGAGCAAGTTAATTTGACTAAGTCCAAATTACGCTCTACTCTATAGGTACAGAAATTCTTATTTATGGTGTTTGGACCTAATTAATTACCTGGCGCAAGCAAATTAATCAAAGCAATTAAGAGGCAGCTCACGAAATCCACGGGAAACAAAGAAAAATAAGGCGATGAAAACAAAACCGGTGAGGTCCCCCAAGTGCATTGGCACTTGGCGAAACAAACCCCGCAACAAATGAATGTTCGTTTACAAGAGTACAAATGCTAAAAAATCTCTCTCTCTCTCTCTATATATATATATATATATATTTCATCTCCTTTAATTCTTCTTCTCCTCTTCTCACACTATCCTATCGCTTGGTGAAGAAGCAAGCCGCCTCCACGTCGCTTAGGTGCTTCAGCTCTCCTAGGATCGCCTCCTTCGCTCCGCAGGCCCTCGCAAGAAAAAGAAAAGAGTGTGTAAGAAACACAATTATCAAATATGAGAAAGAAACTGAAACAAATGCAGTGAATATGAACAATGGAATGAATGGCAAAATGTAAACAGATATGTACAACCAAGAATAGTAGGTCAAAAGAGAAACCTCACTACCCTAGCCATTCCTCCCCGACAACGGTGCCATTTTGTTGGGCTGAGACATTCGAGGATTTGAATTTTTTGATGATATGGAAGTCGTTGTTATCCTGAAAATCCTGCGATAAACAAACAATTTTTTTGCTACTTATTAACCTGTATAGCGGACATGATCGAACTCAGGGAGGCTACAATTCCCGAGGGTTGTTAAATTAATCGATAAAAAATCCATTAAAGGAAAAAGGAAATCTCAAAGGCAAACTATCCTTGGTTTTTGTCGATTTTTTCTCTTTTTATTTTTTATTTCTATTTTTTATTATCTGATTTTCAAATTTTTATTGATTTTAATTTTGCATTTTTTATATTTTCAAATAAAGAACAATATGCACAAGATAAGAAATACACACACCAACTCTTTTTGTAATTTTCAATTATATAAAAAATGCTCAGAAAAATCCAAAGAAAAGATTTTTGTATTTTAAATATTTTAGAAATATTTTTGAAAATTTTTGTATAATTTTTCAGATGTTTTTGTATTTCTTAAAAAATCAAATAGTGGCAACATGAGAAACAATGCACAGTCTGGAGTAATTTGCAACTTAAAAATATTTTAATGCCCAAAGTCCTGGAAATTATTTTTATGACAAACTATATGCATATCTACAAAAAGGAAGTGAAATGGCAATTTTTGGATTTTTTTAGATTTTTTATGATTTTTATAATATTTTTAGTATTTTTCATTTTTTGGATTTTATAAAGAGTTAATGCGTGAAATTTGGAAAGAATTTAAAAGAAAATGAAATACAACAATAATATTTTTTTGGGAATTTTTAGGCAAATTTTTGAATTTTTATGAATTTTCTAATTTCCTCAAGTAAAAAGACATTGTTTTTGATTTTTTAAATATATCAAAATTCTAAAAAAATGCTATGAAAATTTTACAAAATGTTTAGGCACATAGTAGAAGCATACACAATTTTTTTGAAAATTTTTAGACTAATGAAAATATTTATTTCATCAAAAGAGCATGCAAAGTTTATGTCTGAAATGTAGGGACTGAATTGCAAATATGTAAAGTTTTCACATGAAATGAGTAACAGAAATTAAATACGGGTGGAAAAACACAATTTACCCAGCAAACATGTGCAACGCACGCGATCTTCTAGAGGCGGGGTTGATTCTGCAATATTAGAAACTTCTTGGGGTCTTTTCATAATTTTACCAAAGTTTTTTATCTTTAAAAACTCCTCCCCTAGGGTTTCTTCGTATTTTCTTTTCATCCAAGGGGGAAAGGGGGTGCCACCGCCTCCTCCTTTTCCAGATCGACGGGAGATCAACGGCTTGGCGGAGCGCGGGAGGATGACGGGCGGCGTGCTGGGCGTCGGCGGAAGCAAGGGCACGCGGTGGAGAGAGGACACATAGCGGAGTGCTCAGGGCGGTGCTGCCTCACGTGAGGTAGACATGGGACTGGAGGAGGTTCTCGTGGCAGCTGGAGATGGACGGACGGAGGAGGTCGCAGAGGCGCAGGCAACGCCAGTGTGAAGGGCGGCACGGGCGACGGGCGCCGTTGTGCGGCCACGCGGAGGAGCAGACGGAGGGTGGAGGACCGCACACGGGGCGGTCGAAGTAGAGCTGTTGGACTGCGCGGCCGCTGGAGCGGTGGCCTGGGCGGTCTGGAGGCGCGAGCAGTGCGACGTAAAGGGCAGCGCGGGCGACGGGATGGTGGCTGAGGGTTATTGCTGCTTTTTTTATTTTTTTTATTTTTTGTTCTTTTATTTGTATATAGAGCTGATAATAATAAAAAAAGGTTTTTTTTATTTTTTAAATAGGAAATGTAAATAGTAATAAAAATAATTTTTTTAATTTTACTATTATTTTTTATTTTAATTTTCCTGCAAAACAAAGGTTAGAAAAGAAAAACAATTATATGTTTTTTTTATTTTTTTCTTTTTATTTATAAACAAATTAGAAGGTGAACGAGGATCTGATGAAACGCAAGGAATCGAATCCGGTTCTCTGACCACCGTGCGTGGTCAGAGTTGATAGATCGTGGAAGATAGAAGATGAATGCGAAGAGATCAAGAAAATGAGATGAACGTTAAATCGATGGCGGATCAAATCATGATGGTTCTACGATCTAAAAAAAACTGACAATGAAATAAACATGCGAGATATAAAACTATGATTAATCTACGATAAAAATAAGAAAAGATTGATGTGGATCTCACCTTAGGAGCAGAAAAGACCCTGATCACCTCAACGAAGGCCGACGCGCAGTCACCGGAGGGACTGGACGGCTCGGAGGCTAGGCACCCTTTTGCGACAAGAAGACTCTCGGAGATCGGGCTCATCTCACCAAAGATTGATCAAGTTGGAATGATGGAGAAGGAGCCATATAAATAGACAAGATGGAGAATGAAATTTGAATTTTTGAATTTTTGGTTGAAGAGATAAGAGAGATTAAAATTGAAATGAGATAAAGATAAAGATAAAGAGAGATAAACCTATTTGCAAAATTAACTATTTTTTTGATTTTTCATCACTTTATTTATTTGAATAAAAATGTTATTTTTTATTTTTTTATGGTGGTTAATTTAGAATAACAACTATATACATATACTATATACATATATGCCATTATATACATGGGTAAATGAGCAAATTGTTTTTTTTTAATTTTTATATATTTTAATTTTAGTTTTAGATAATTAGTAAAAATATTTACAAATATATACAAATACAATATGTACAAAATACATGGGAAAATTGCACAAACCACCTCAGAAACCAACTTTTTACTCGTAACTCTAAAAATTATGAAAATACAACCATTTTAAAGATAATTTAATTTAAAATCCAATGGAAGTGAGATTGGTTCAATTTGAGTTCATATGGAGCCAGAATTGGTCTTTCAATTAGTGTTTAGTGGCTTTTTCCAAGTGTGGTTGTTTTTATTCTGTACATGATTTAATTGTGCAATTATTTTTATTAATTATAACCTATTTTTATTTACGACTTTGGTTTTGAAAGTTATTTGATTTGAGGTCAATTAAGGTACAAATAAAATAGTGAAGTATACACATCACAATTTTTTTGGATTTTCTAATTGAGGACCCTATCTCCCCCTACTTTATTCCTGGTCGATCAGGTCAAGTCTTAATCTTCTCTCGGGGTTCAGGTCAGACTGTATCTATTACATATATACAATCTTCCTTTTTTTTATTTTCTTTTCTTTATTTTCCTTTATTTATTTATTTATTTTAGGCTAAAGTAATATACAAAAATACAATATTTACACATAGATGCAAGTTAGTAAGAACATGGAGTTAGTGTTATCTGCATGTGTTTTATAAGGAATTTTAAGCTAAAATAAAAGAATAAAGATGACAAATCGCAGATTCATCACTATACTTGTGTGACTTCCATATGGCATCCAAAGAATTGGATGAATGCCAATACTGTAGTAAGCCAATGTTCTGATAGTATGACTATCTAGACTATCTTGGATCCTTAGAGAAGGACCCAGATAGTGCATCAGAATAATTTATATCTATATTTAATCATTGAAATTGACTTTCTTATTTGATAAGATCAGAGTCTTATAATTGTATCTCATTCTTCTAATTACACTTGCAATTGGTTGCATATGTTTTAAAAGACTAGAAAATTCGATCTTAAGGTTTAATAGTCATCCACATGGATATTGATGCAATTGTTGCAATAATCTCTATTGGATAAATAGATTTCATAATTTTAGTGGGAGAGCCCTTAGTCTTAGAGAATGTCTCTATGACCTAGATATTAGAATACACTCATTATTTATTTCAAAATGTTAGAAATAAACATGAATTCTGGAATAGACCTATCATAAGTAGTTAGGATGGATATATATCGGATAGTAATCTAACATCTAGTGGACTCTACTAAAATTAGAAAATTAATGGATGGTTCATTTGAAACCTTAAAATATCAATATGAGGATGAAGATCATTTGACAATGATATGGCATCAAGCCTTGGATATTTCTCTATTGATGAGATCAATGGACCAATAAGAGATGAAACTTTAGATTGTCTGAAATTTCAAATATTACATACGTATGACTATTGTATTCAAAGTAGAAAATATCCATAGCACCCTTCTCTAGGAATGGTGTAAGATATCAAGGTATTCAAGATCTCATACATATTGATGTATGTGGATCATCTGTATCATAATAAACATTGATGATATGTGATATCATTTGATGATTATTTGTGATATGAGATTTCTTTCCTTCACCTTAGAAAGCTTTGAAATCTTCAAAGATTTCACAATTTTGGTTTTGAAACAAAGTTTGAATGAAGATAAAAAATGAATTTGATCTAATCAAGGTAGCAAGTACCTATTAGATTAATTCAATGAATACCTTATGGAGACAGGAATATCATTCCTATCTCACTCTTCCTGATACACCTAAACTAGATAGAGTAATAGGGAGATACAATTGGATCATGTGTGACATGATTTGATCATTGATGAATATTTGCATTATTACCTCTTAGTTTCCCAGATATTGGGAAGAATCAAATTCTGTATATTGTCGTCTCGCTTTGGAAGCTTGACTGAATTTGTAGGTCTGATATATGCTTTTGGAAAAGTATATGATTAACACCTGGGTTTGATATATGACTTTGTAAAGAATATGATCGATACCGACTTCCAATGATCGAATGAGAAACTTGATGATAAAAATCTGAAGTAGACAATGTAAAATTGATCTTATACTTCGGTTTTATTCTGGGTCTTCCAGTATGCAGGATGTACATGTATTAGGGATACCTGAGGGTGATGTGATCATAAACGATTGTATAACCATGACACTTCCATTCCTAGGGAGTGATGAAAGGGGTCTAGATTTTAGTGACTCCTCTCAGTAGAGAAGTAATCTAATCTTGGTCCAAATGTTGGACAGTGATCTGAATGTGATTCAGATGTAATGAGAAGATTAGATTTGCGGTCATGATTTAATCAAGCATCTATTGGAGGTCCGCAAGATCTGGATTTGAGACGTGATCTCAATATCCAAGTCACTATACATGGAACAATACAATCGCCCTGTCCTTATCTCCAAGTACCCACGGAGAAAGCGCATTATCCTTGAAAGAGTTCAGGATAATTTCATTGTTGATATAAGTATCCGAGCATTGAGAAAATGGATAATTTTAAATGTGATTTAATTTTCATGAATAATATGAATTTGATTCATATTATAACGAGAGTTTTCTTAGATAATTAAACGTGATTTAATTATCAAAGATGTAAATAATGTTAATGTGATTCACATTATTTAGGCACATGAGAATAGAGATCATATATATTATAAATGTTGTTTAATTATCATGGATATGAATAATGTGGATAGAACTATCCATTTTAATCATATATATTACAAATGTGATTTATAATATATAAAAGAGAGCAATTCGTAATTTACATTTGTTAATTAAATGTTGATGTGAATTGGATTCACATTGGACAATTAATTGAAAATGTAATTCACATTTTATTTTGAGTTGTGAATGTGATTCACAATTTTCCAATGGCAAGATTGCAATATTCGCAAAATAATTATGAATTATTTTTGTTGAATAATTTAGAACAAGTGTTATGTAAATATTGGAGATTTGCATGGAATAATGTAATCTCATGGATTACATGGAGATCGCCACCTCCTTGTAGGGAGGGTGGACGACCACCTATTCCCATTAGGAAAGGGTGGTTGTCCCCCCTCTTAATGGAAGGTGGCAATCTTCCTTCCATGTATCTCCATGTATGATTGATTTAATTTGGGATTAATTATATTTAATCTAAATTAAATTAATTGTTGTTGCATTTTTATAACAAAATCTTGGTCATTAAAAGAATCACAAATCAATGTGAACCATTGGATTTGTGTTGTCCATGGATTGAGATCCATGGATCCCAATATATCATAAATAGAAGGGCACCCCTTGCTCTTCAAAGGGCTAATGTGAACATAAGTCTCTCTCTCTCTACACACCATCTCTCCCTCTCTCTCTTGTGGCTGTCCACCATGATGCCCTAGAGAGAGTCTCCATCACTGCAGCATTGTCATTATGCTGCCGGATGGTTTGCTCGTGGATCTTCGTCTCCTTCAGTGCGCCTTGATAGTGAAGAAGACGTAGGAT
This sequence comes from Ottelia alismoides, assembly GCA_037367405.1. Taxonomy (NCBI): domain Eukaryota; kingdom Viridiplantae; phylum Streptophyta; class Magnoliopsida; order Alismatales; family Hydrocharitaceae; genus Ottelia; species Ottelia alismoides. The sequence goes on along the minus strand of JAZKJV010000720.1, from coordinate 2,058,783 downwards.
CTCGTGTGCCGAGATCAGGAGATTGCCGCCTAGATCATAAACATGGATTGTGAGGAGCATGCATTTGATCAACGCGCTCGCAAGCGTCTCCTCTGTCGGATCGGACTTGAGACAGGAGGTCTCTTCGTGTAGAGACTCGATCACAATCACACTTCAAGAGGTAACCCTAATACTTGTTTGTGGTTTATATGAAATGATCCGAGAAGTGTTCTTGGATCATGTGGTTTCATTGCATGAAAATTTTTAAATTCCGCTGCCTCGAGCTACTAGTGCGACTAGTCGCTCCCGATCGCATACGATGCGATCCTCACGCTTCCGTGACGCACTTAAGGATCTTACAATATCCTTCACCCCCTCCCCCCGGTTCTCTTCTTCCCCTGCAACCACCTGTAGGAACCCAAGTCCTGGAAGCTCTCCCCGTGGCCTCAGAGACACCCCCTCGGAAGCTCGACTGTCGCTGCTTCTGGGCAAGAACCTCCACTACCGTTGCATCCAAATCAACAAGAACCCCCACCATCTGCAAGCTCGCCTCCGCTTTGCAATATTTTTTCCCTTTCTTTTTTTTTTTTATTTTTGACTAATCCTAATCATTCGATGGTAGATTGGTTAGATTAACTCACTCATATGATTGAGTTAATGTATTAAATTAGCGGAGGGCTATGGGTGAGACGGACTGGCTATCTGAGATTTCTTATGTAATTCACGGTTATGTAGGGTTATGATTGTAATTGCGAAATTACTTAGGGTTATGGGTGTAAAAATCCCTTTAATAAGATATATAGCCACCTTTCTTTTTCATGTATGGAAAGTAAATAGACGGCATTCTTGTATATTTAAATATGTAGTATTATTTTACCTGTATAAGTTGATAATAGTTTATAGTGGTTATTGAAGCTATTAATCATAAAAGTTAACAGTAAAGTATCATAATTAAAATGTTTATAGGAATCACTATTATATGAAAATGGAATGGTATTAAGAGGAATATAATTTTCTTAATCTAAATAATGGCATGATAATGATAAGCGGAGCTAAGTGATGCACCTAATGGTGGGAGACACTTCTAGAGTCCAATTATCGTAAGTCTTAAAAGGGCCAATGCCTTCCGAAGGTGTACGGTTCAAGGAACATATTGAGAGGCAAAAGATAAGTCATCTACGGTTGTAGCTACATTGTCATGTATGTCATCGTAATGGGCCACTTCTGTCGACGTTGAAGCCAACAAAACCACTAATTAATAAGTAAGACAACTTTAATCACTAAACAAATTAAGGGTAGATGTGAAGTTATGAAAATGTTAAGGCATATATGTTCAACTATGGCAATGTTATGTCATTGTCAAGTGTTATGATTGTAATAGGAATATCCGTAATTATGGAAAATGCTAAGGGTGTTTCTGAAAATATTAAGGTGTATATGCAAATATGGAAAACTTTAAGAGTATATACGAAATTATGGCTTCAACGAATAGATTCAAAAGGAACAACCCCCGTATGCATGATTATGTGAAATATGAGTCGCTAATGAAAGTATATGAGAACAAGTTAGTATCATATGCAACAAGATAAGTATGCAAATTGTATAACCACGATGATAAGTGATTGCATGTAAGAGGTTTTGTTTCTAACGGTTTAAAATAGCAGAGGGAGATTTTTTTTTCTACGCTAGCCGGCTTGACCACAACACGACACATACTGAGCGTTAGGCTCATATCATGCGATGTTGATTTTTTTCAAGGGAACATGAGTATTGGCTTATTTTCTAGTTCAAGACAAACTACCCGTCTTCGTGAAGTTGAACCGGTACAGAGCTAATGGCTTGTTTACAGAAGGATGTAATTATGTCCACTAGAATATTTGTTATGCTGCTTTAATTGTTAACTTCCTTTTGCAATGTTATCCGTGATGGAGTTGTAATAGGAGAATTATTGAGTTGGCTGAACTTTAGTTTAAAATAATATATTTCTCTTCTCATTGATTACCATGCATGACTTGATAACAGTTCGGTTGTGCGAACAAATGTTGCATGCTTCCATCGGTCAGCTCGACCCATTCCGTCACAAACGGTATCATAACTAGAGTTCCTTTGGGCATAAGATATCCACACTTTATATTTTCCTAGGATCTAGATTTAGAAATGATTAGCCCCGTAAAGTAACTCACTGTCCTTGTCAGTTCTTGGCAGATGGTTTCTCATCGTTCAATTGAAGTCAATGGAGACCGCGAGTCATCGACAAGTCAAGAGACCCTTATGGACATGCAGCGATAGATGCTAGAGCTAATGGTATTGATGGCTCAAAAGTCCATCAAGTTTAGGAGAACTTTAAAAACATTCATCCAACATGATCCACTAACCGTCAAGGGTGAACATGAGCTGGAAAAAGCTGAACACTGGCTATGAGAGATGGAAATGACTTTTAAGGCAATTGAATGTCCGAAGGAAAACAAAGTGATTTTTGAGGCATTCCGTATGCGAGATAACACTAAGGAGTGGTGTACTTTGTGAAAAGGAATTCACTTCTCAGAGACTTCAGTCATTAAGTGGGATGATTTTGTGGAACTTTTCACAGAGCATTACATCCTTGAACATGATAGAGATGCTAAACGCCAAGAGTTCATAAATCTCGGACAGGGAGGTGTGACAGCTAAAGAGTATGCTGCAAAATTTCAAGAATTAGAGAAATATGGTAAAGGCTTTTGTGCAAATGAAAAGCAATGAGATAGGAAGTTTGTAGAAGGCTTGAATTCAGGATTGAGCATTAAAGTGCTCACTAGAGGTCTCACGACTCTGTCTGAGGTGGTCGCAACAACTGTGGAAATTGACATATCTTATCAGAGGATTCATCAATTAAACCCTTTGAAGCATCCTCACAAGCCAAGCTACAATGACAAGACGCATCACATTGTAGTAAATGTCAAGAAGACAAAGACTGATGATGCTCAAATAAACAAGAAGTACACATTAGAAGTATGCCCGCATTGCGATAGAAGACATCCAAGGGAGTGCTACAAATTTATAGGAGCATGCTTGAAGTGTGGACAAAAGGGTCACTTTGTGAGAGATTGCAAGAAAGATTTCAAGGATGAGAGGAAGCCGTTTGAGCAGAAGAAGAAGGTGCCCGGAAGTGTGTTTGTTATTATACACGAGGATGAAGAGGATGGTTACACAACCATAGAAGGTACTCTTCTAATTGCAAGAAATTTATGACATATTCTTTTTGATTCAGGAGCCACACAATAATTTATTTCGAGTGCCTTCGCAAGAAAACTGAATTTAGAAGTTGTTGAGCTTCCGTACATACTTATAGTTTATTTACTTATGGGTGGTATTAAAGCAACAGGTTTGTACATAAAGGACATACCAATTATGATAGGAGAAGACTCCCTTATTGCTAATTTAATCCTATTACCCTTGACAACCTATGATGTCATCTTTGGCATGGATTGGTTATGGGAGAACTATGCCGCAGTTTTATTGTAGAGAGAAGAAGGCGGTCCTTAGTAGACCAAATCTTCAGGAGATAGTCGTTCTAGGTGATGAACGTAAAATTCGCCTCTTTAATAAATATAAATAATGCTGTAGTACAGGAGGCGAATTTTGTTCAGCAAAAACCACAGTCTTTGAATGCTGTGGACTATTTGTGCTTGGCAAGTCTACCAAGGTCGAACACAGGGACACAGCTGCTTAATTATAGCTTTTGAATTTTGATTCATGAAGTTCAATGTCAATGAATCTCATTTTCAGGTCCATATGCAAATTATGAAGCACTAAGCTATTTACAAGGTAATGCCATGATGCATGCATTTTTTTAGACATTTTTATGCGAGTTAAAGTGATGCATGTGCAAATAATGCAATAGAATATGCATGATGATTCAAATGCTACAATTATACCCTAAAATATGAGCAACACAATATAGAATGAAGTTAGAGCCATTTTGAACACATCATTAAAAATCGGTCATGAAATCAAGCAAAACAAGTATAGCAGGGTCCCATTTTTAACATAAAAATTCACTTAATTTAAAACAGTGTCAAATGAGACAAATAAGTATGCTAGATTGTAGAGGACAAAACAAGGATCAAAACGACACTAAAATCATGCAAATTGGACCTACGATGCTCAAGTTATGCTAAAAACAGTGCAAGGGCATAATTGTAATAAAAATGCAATAAAAATAAAGGATAAATATTGCATTTAGGTCCCTGGAGGGACCTAAATACAAATAGTAAAAACCGCCAGGGCCTGGATGATATTTTCCCTTATGCGCGGGGACCTTTTTGTAATTTTGGAAAACCTTGAGGGCCTCCCTGTAAATAACCCCAGGCGCGCACGTGAGGCACGCACCTGGAGGACCCATTTGTGATTATCAAATATTCTAGGGCCTTGCATGCAAATCTCCCAGACCCCACGTGCTCTACACGTGGGAGACTAGGCTCGGGAGGATGGCTGAGACTCGGGCCACATGGACGCATCTATTGGCACGGCGTGAGGTTCGGATGACCCGAGCCTTTAGGTTGGGAGCGAGGCTCGGGTGTCGACGTGGCATCATTCTGGCCGTCCGATCCAGATGATCGGACGGCACCTGTACTTTCTTCCCCGCCGCGAGCCACCGGAGGAGACTGTGCTCCGTCGAACCCCTGTGGACTCCTCCGAGCTCCGCGAGGTCACCTGATTGTCGGAGAAGCAAGATGGGGACCTCGCGAAGAAGCTCGTGCTGTGGCGATACGTCGGAGCTTGTTGGCGTGGATAGTTGGTGGAGCTTCGCCGGAGGGTTGAGGCTCGAAGAAGCTCCGACGAAAACTTCGGCCATTGAAGATACCTGCGATTGTTAAGTGTAGCCGAAGCTTGTGCATGTGGAATGCGAGTGAGAGGTGGGTGGATGGAGGCCGTGGAGGCGTCGAGAATGGTGGCCGGAGGGTTCTTCGCCGGCGGAGCAAGTGAAGAGGGGGGTCGGTGCAGAGGTGGTTCTGGAGAAGGGGAAGGGGGTCGGCGAGGGTCGGGGTGGTTGGGTGGATGTCGGAAGATGGTCAGGTGAGGTTGAGAGATTGTGTAGGTGATGGAAAAAATACGAGAAATAACAGGAAAAGTCACCTCGCCGGAGCGAGGTGCTGGTGGAGGAAGCGACCTAGGATTGAGCTCCTTGGGGGCTCGGGGTCTTCGCCAGCGTGCGCGGCCGGTGCACGAAGCTCGATGGTGGCCGGAGGCACACCGAAACACGACGGAGTTGGCCGTGGGTCGACACCAGGAGAGACCCATCTTCGCCTCGACATTCCACCCCTCCGCTGTCACCGGAGGGGCGGAGGAGGCTAAGGTCAAACCCAAAGACGGTGGACCACGATCCTGGTGGCGGGGGAGGGGCTTAAATAGGAGGAGGTACCCGGCGGTTACGGTGGTGACGACGAGGGTTTCAACGGATGAAATGAAGAAGAGGAGTAATGGGGATGGCGTTTGATGGGGTTCGCGAGGGTGGCGGAAGATTGGGCTTTGAGAGGGAGGCGTTACGAGAGGAGATGGGTGGCTGGGACGGTGGCTAAAAATGGAAGGGGCCGGGGGCTTTGCAAGGAGTAACGGCCGGGGCTGGAGGTTGACGATGGGTGGCAGCCGTTGGATCTAGCGATCCAACGGCTTTGACGAGGGCGCTGATGGAGGGCTGTGATCAGATCCAAAGATCTGATCACACGGTTGGCGTTGAGGCGGTGATGAGCGGTCCAGATGAGGAGATGGGTGAGATCCAACGATAGTGTACAGAAGGGTGGCGTGGAGCAAGGAGAGGCGTTGGATGGTTCGGAGATCTGACGGTGGAGATGGAGGGAAGACGTGGCAGGTGTAGGACCATTGGATGAAGATGAGATCGAAGGGCTGAGATTTAGGCGGAAGCGGGTGGGTGAGATTAGATCTTAGGGGAGATCTGACGGCTGTGAGACAGAGCACGGGTGGACGGTTGAGATGGGCGCGGACTGATGTGATCCAACGGCCTAGGAGGCCGCCGGGTGGCGGAAAGGAGAGCGGGCCACGTGGCCGTTCCAGAGAGCGCCACGTGGCCCAATCAGAATAATTCAGAAATAAAAACAAAGAAAAATATAAAAGAAATAGTTAGAGGCCGAATTTGGAAAAAGTCAAAACATGAAAGTTGCTCGTCTCGATGAGATCTACAACTTTCATGTAGGTCAAAAAGTCAAAAGAGGTCATCTGTACAAAAGCTATTTTTGGGGGTACTTTTAAAGGGATAAAAACACCGATTTTGTGGTTTTGAGTTGTTTTTGTATTTTTTAGTGGTTTTAAAGGTTAGTGAATTATAGACAACTTATCTATCTAATTTTTAGGGGTTTTTGAGTTATAAAATAATTACAAGAAAAATAAGGGCAATTAAATACAAAATAATTAAAGGCTAATTATACACAATATGGTACATGATAAAAATAGAGTTTTAAAGGATATTTTTATTGGCTTGTTTAAGCAGGGATTTTAATAAGGAGTTTTTAGCATGATGAATACGAGATTCATCACTAGGCATTAGTAAGAGCGGTCGATTTGTGATCTCATCTTTGCAAGCAAGCCAACTACTAGTCAAGGGTTGCACTGCATACCTATCTAATATAATTAGCATTGAATCATTGCAGGCACGTGTTAAAGATTTATATGTTGTCTGAGATTTTGCCGATGTATTTCCAAACGATCTTCTTGGACTACCTCCTCGTAGAGAGTTTAACTTCTCAATTGATGCTATTCCGGAACGACACCGATTTCCAAAGCTCCATACGTAATGGCTCCTGCAGAACTTGAGGAGCTAAAGAAGCAGTTACAAGAGAAAGTGGATAAGGGATTTCTACATCCCTGTGTTTCCCCATGGGGAGCACATGTCTGATGAGTCTCAGATACATCATTATAAAACTATTTATTATTCTCCTAACTTAAACAATACAATAAAAAGCACAATTAAATCATTAATATTAACTATTCTTATATTTTAAATAATATGTGTATAACTGACACTAATTATCTAACCCCAATTTTATTGTATATTGTACTAATATTTTATTTATTTTTATTTTTTATTAAAATCCTTAAAAGTTAGATTAATTATTGTATATAGTTATTTTGGTTTTTAAAAGAAATTAAAAAAACAAAAATATCAAAACCACAAAATACTATGTTTTTACCCATTAAAAATACTCCCAAAAATTTACCTTTGTACAAATGGTCTTCTTTGACTTTTTGACAACATGAAACTTGTTTTTGACCTTTTTCTAATTCAGCCTTATACTATTTATTTTTTAATTTTCTTTATTTTCTTATTTATTGATTTTTTTGGAGTGGCCACGTAGCGCTCTCCGGAGCTGCCACGCAACCACCTCTCCTTGCTACACCCGCCATTTTCCTTGGCCGTTGGATCCACCTCTGGGCGCTTTCAACCTGGTCATTCTTCTCCGCTTCATTTCCAGCCATCAGATCCCATATCTAGATGCAATCTCATCTACCCATACTCGCTATAACCTCAGCCGTAAGATCTGCTCCCATCCAGCGACCCTACTCTCTCCACGTCACCCCTTCATTCTCAACCACCGGATCACTTCCCCTCCTTCATCCTACTTTCCATTTGCACCCTCTCCTTAGCCTTCCGATATGATCTCATATCAGATCCTCGCTGCTCATCTCCATACACATCACAACCACATGATCAAACAAGATCCAACAGTGCTAACTTTTTGTTCTACCTCCTGCGCCCCCTCCCCATCTGTTATGCCTCATGACCACATCTCCCTCTTCCATTTTTAGCTCCCACCTCAGTCGCCCTCTCCACCCCTAATGGCCGCCCCGCGTAGCCCGGACTCCCCCCACCCCGCCTCATGCACAACCATTCTTTCACCCCTCCATCACTCCACCTCCCTCGAGCAGTCGTTGCAAAACACCCTCGTAATGTCCGCTCCTCCACCGATAAAACCCTCTCCTCCACCCACTTCACCGACCATCCACCAACCATGGGGCTGAGGCCCAGCTTCCTCCACCCTTCGGTGATAACGGAGGGCAGTTGTCGAGGCTATGACGACTCCTAGATCCCAGGTGTGATCCATGGCCTCTCTGGCCATGTAGCACCCCCCCAGACGTCGCCGAGCCCTCTAGCTTGAATGGCCAAATAGAGCGAAGACCCTAGGACAACCCAGGCCCTCAGCACAAGCCGCATCCTCCTTTAATTATCCATCTCTTATCAGGTACTCTCCCTCCTCTCTTTTTCCTTTATTTCTCCTCTTTATTCAGACGCACACAAATAACCCTGTCATTTACCAACCATCCTATGACCTCCACCATACGTCCACCGTCTTTGCTGCACCCTCCGCTCATCGTTCCCCTTTCTCCACAACCTGTTCACCTCCGCACCATCTTCTTCTTCGCATTCGTCGGAGAAGGAGCTCCGGTCCTCCATCCCCTCGCTCCTATAGGACCCCATATCATTGAAAAGCAAGAAAATAGGAGTTGTTAATAATGGCCTGACAAATCAGGCTCACTATCACTGAGGTAGCTACTCGAATCCTCTCGCTGTTTCAATAATTAACCCACACATATAATTAAGAAATTAAGAGCAACACTTAAAATTTATTATACCCTACTAAGAATGTATAATGGCAATCAAGTAGGGGTCGAACACATGAAACAAAGGTTTAGAGCAATGCGAGATAAACAATCAACGCACAATATGTCTCTCAAGCACTTTGCCAAAATGAATTTTTGTGGGATTTTATTTTTAATTATTTTATTTTATTTTTGATTTTATAATTTTGTATTTTATATTTTTATATTTTCTTTTTATATTTTTTATGTTTTAAATTTGTTTTTCCTTTAATAAACACAATATAGTTATATATAAGAGTATATATACAAGATACCCTAACATAGATATAAATACCAATAAAAATATTCAAAATAAAGAAAATAAAATCTTTTTGGCTTCTGATTTTTTGCTAACTTTTATATATTTTTAAAGTTGAAAATACCCTAAATCAGGGTTTAATTAAATAGGTCGAATTAAAATGGAGATAAAAAATAACAAATAGAGTCAAAATTTCTCCAAATTAATTTTAATAAAAAGATAATAATATAGAGAAAATCATAAATCAAGAATCACAATTTTTGGGATTTCTAGTAATTTTATTTAGATCTTTATAAAGTTTTTGGTATTTTTCATTTTTAGTAGTTTTATTTTGTAAATTTTAGAGATTTTGGTCTGGAGGTTAAAAATACATAAATAAACAAAAATTATTTTTTAGGATTTTTTCAAAACATTTTTATATTTTTATGGGTTTTCTATTACAAACCGGGACAAAAAGGGCTCTTTTTGATTTTTATAAAAAATTAATGTACCTAAAAATGTAATATAAAAATATAGCGTGTATCAACACATTACCATGTACCTATCCTATTTTTTGAGATTTTTTTAGAGCAAAGGTGATATTTTAAATAAATAGAGACAATACAAAGATTACAATACTAGCAGGGGTGTTTTTGTAAATAACATGAAAGACAAGGGCAAACTGCATATTTCACAAAAAAATATAACATAAATAAAAAATTTTGGTCCTAGATGAAATTCAACAACATCCAGGGTTACTCATGCAAAATGTCCCCTCACGTAGGGTGTCATGTGAGATGACGTGGCACAGACTGAAGTGCAAATAGGAGAAGTTCGGGGCTTACATGAAAGTATTACAAAACATAAGTAACTGCCTAGGAAAGTTTAAATACTATTAATAAATACAAGAAGTGCTCGGATGAGATTGCAAATTACCCAAGCTAAGGCGGAAGGTGACGGTCTGGATCTATCCACTAATACACGTGTCACGTTCTCATGCATCGATAATGCTTCATCTGAACGACAGAGATTAGATCTCTGAGGTTGATCTGATGGCTGGGGCGACGCTCCATCAGATGGCAGCTGGATCACACGAAGAACATGGCAGGATCCAACGACAAGGAAGGCGATTGGATGAACAACCCAAGAACTGGTCCTGTACGAGCTTCAACCTTCAAAATCTCCAGGAGCGATGGTCCTGCATCAGTGCCGATGATCCCAAAAGAACCCTAGGTCCTCCTGCATTTATTGGATGTATCAAAAGTCTCCGAGGTGCTCCGATGATGGCTAGCAGCGGAGGGAATCTGGGAGGAGCTCCTGCAGCTCGTTGAGGCTCGATGAGCCTCTGTCTGGATCCTCTCTTGCAGGGGTTAGTCAGGGACAAAAAGCAATGATAGGACAAGCTTTAGAATGGGGAATGAGCGAGAAGTGCGTTAGGATGGTGTTCTCCAGTGGACGGCGAAGGTAGGAGAACTGATGGTTCATTTTATGCAAGAACGAGATGGCTAGAGATGCCTGTAATGGTTGGAGGGTGTCGAGGAATGAAGTGGCGGTTTACAGGGGGTGACGAGATCCCAAGGCGGTCGGAATGAGGCATCGGAGCTCAGGCTCCACTGTACGATGAAGTTGGAATATTTGAAGGTTTAAATGGAATCAAGCAAAATAAAAAACGAATCTACACTACTTAGGATCTACGGAATAAAAACGATGAAAGAAAGGGGAGTTTACCGATGAGGATCAGACGGAAGATGGAGCTCCGACGAGGCTGACAGAAGACCCAGATCGCTTCGATTCTACACCCACGCATGCGTCTAAGGAGTGGATTTGGTCCCTGCTGTCATCGGGGGAAAGAATATTTGCTCAAGAGTAGGGTTCAAGGGTGGAAGAAGGATCGAAGTTAGGAAGGAGGCGGGGGAAATCTTATGTACATGATGTACGTAGGGATCCAAAGATCAAGGTGCTGATATCGATTCAATGATTCGTAGCCCGAGGTATCCATTGGGCGTGGATCAACGATGAACGAGGCACACGATTGCAGAAGAAATCTATCCAAGTCGATGCTCGGATTGACTTGGAAAAAAATGAGAAAATGGCCAAACCACAGGTATGACACCCCTACAAACTCGGTCAAAGAGTTGACCGAGGTCAATTGGGGGTGGACCCTGGTTGGTCCACGTTGACCAACCAGAAAACCGGAACTCAAAGATATTTATAAAATTGATATAAAATAATAAATGACTTTATTAATGTTAAGTTATAAAATAAAAAATGTTCCTTATTTTCTGTATTGTTTTATTATGATTTTTATTTTTTAGAGGTATATAATTATAAGTTACTTTTTAGGGCTTAATTATATGTATATTTATCTATATTTTTGTGTCTTTTATTTTTATTTTGTAATTTTGATTTTATTAATTTAGTTTATTATTTTATATAATCATAACTTATTTTTAGATCATAAATATATTTTTATTATATTTTTCTGATGTAATATATACACTTAAGTAAATAAGTCTATTTATTATATAGGTATATATAGGTATTTCATATATATATATATATATATTTGAATTTTATTTTATTTTAATGTTTTATTTATTGTTTTATTTTGATTTTAATATGTACATATATTATAAATAATATTTACACAATTTTAAAAATATCAAATTACAAAAATAATAAATAATAAATAAAATGATTATTTTAATCGGGTATATTATATAATAGGGGTCCAAAATCTAACTTCACACCTTAAGTCCAGAAAATATGAAACCACCTTCATTAAATAGCTTATTAAAAGTTATATACAATTAAAAGCAATTTTAATATATTTTAAGTTTTTATTTGCGAGATATGGGTCTGGGAAGCTGGGATTTTGGAATCTTATTTAGAGTATATCTTTTACACTATATATTATTTTTGTATGAAATCAAATTTATACTTTTATATATTTTATTATATACAACTTTTACATTCAAAGTTTCTTTATTTGAGTTATAAATAGTGGAAAATAAAATGGATCCCAATATGAATAAAAAATTAATAAATAAAAGGATTTTTTATTGTATTTTGGACCGTTATCTCCCCCTACTTTATTCCTTGTCGACCCAGTCATCAAGATGACTAGGTCTTAGGGTTTAGAGTCATAAAATATCTTCGATATTTATTATTTTTTTTCTTTATTCTATAATTTTGATATTAAAAATAGTATTTTATACATAATTTGTAGCTTAATATATGAATGCTAAATTGCCTAAATTAGAGGTATTTACATGCATTTACTAGTTTTTTTGAGGCCAAAATTATAGAATAAAGATGATGAAATGGAGATTCATAAATCACTCAGCTCACTCACATGCATACATCAAACACGCTTTGGCTATCCTAATGCTTGCAGGTCTTCAATGGCCGGACGTCATGCCTCTGCTCCAGTCATCCCCTCCGCCTCTAGTGATACATCATCGGTAGCCATGTTCTGCTACCCTAGTGACTTCTTCACGCATTAGTCATCATTGCCAAGAGATCACGGAGCTTCCTGGGTCTTCTACGACCTCGTGCGAAGGAAATGGAGCTCTAAGCGCCTCGCTAGAGCACAACCTCCTTGCCACCATAGGAGGCGGAGCACGGAGAGAAGCTACCGTCCGATCATCTGGATCAGATGGTCTAGATGAAGCCTGAGCCTCATGCCTAACCTGCAGCCTTGTGCCATCCGAGCCACCTGCCCGAAGCCTCCAGTAGCTGCCACATGGCCCGAGCTTGGGCTGCCTCGGAGCCTAGCCCCCTCGCGTGTTGTGTATGTGAAGGCTTGGGTAAATTGCAGATCAGACCTCCAAACTTTCAATAATTACAATAAGGTCCTCTAGGAATGTGTCTCATGTGGGGTAAATTACAGGGAGGCCTAACCAATTTTTACTATTTGCAAATACTCCCTTTAGGAACCTATTTTCAATATTTATCTTTATTTTTTCATGCATTTTTACTACAATTATGCCCTTAGCACTGTTTTATTCATATCATGAGCATTTTATTTCCAAATCACATGAATTCATGTTCATTTTGAAGCTTATTTTATCATCTACTCAATGGCATGTTTAATTTCTTGATTTGACATTAAATTAAATGTGATGGTTTCTAAGATCTATAGTGTCTCATGCCCTTTAAGTTAAATGCCATTATTTATCTTTATTGCTCATTCTGACTCTGAAATTGATCCTCATTTTCTTGCTCATAATTTTGATATCTATAGGGCATATTTGCACATTATTGTCAGCATCCTTATATTTTGAATTTCATCATGTATTGTGTTTATCTCATCCTTTAACTGCACTTTGAAATCAAACAAAAAATACATGCATCGTTTCTTGTGATTTTATCTACATTACTTGTAGCATTGTGTGCATCATTTTATCTGCATATCATTTTGCATATCACATCTGAATGAAGACCTAGGTTAGAAAATAACCACTCATCAATTAATTAATAATTTTTGATAAATAGGCTAAGAGGCCCATGTCCCTATGTTCGACCTTGGTATACTTACCACGTAAATTATGTTCCACATATTCGAAAGTGTGGTTTTTGATGAACCTTTTTCACCACCTATACTACGATAAAAGACGATTAATAACATGGTGAAAATGTGATTCATCAATGTCCTCTTTGCGAAAAAGAAAGATGGGTCGCTTAGACTCTACGTTGATTATCGAGGTCTGAACAAAGTGACCGTGAAGAACAAATACCCGTTACCTCACATCGATGATTTATTTGATCAGTTAGAGGGAGCAACAATCTTCTCAAAAATCAATTTGAGTACGGGTTACCATCAACTCCATATAAAAAAGGAGAATATATCGAAGATTGTTTTCAGACCAAGGTATGCCCATTATGAATTCTTGGTCATGCCTTTTGGTCTTACTAATGCTCCTGCAACCTTTATGGAGCTAATGAATAGGGTATTCCGAGAATACCTTGAAAAGTTCGTCATCATATTTGTGGATGACATTTTGATGCAGTCATCTGATCTGGAGCAGCATTGATGAATCCATGATTCATTGACACTTTTGTCGTATTTTGTCTTAAAATCCTTAACAAATGCATGTAAATATCCACTAATATCCATTCTTTATATAAATACCATTCATGAATAGAAATGCATTTTTATGCATTAATAACCTGTAAATAAATAAAAGTATAAAAAGAAATAAAATAAAAAGAAGTTTGACTATAAATATGTATATATGTACAATATAACCATAGAATGAAAATATAGCTGAAGGATATATTTATATGACCTAACCCTCGACACCAAGTCAGCATATATTGGTCGATAAATAATAAAGTAAGGGGAGATAAGGAAGAGAATAAAAAAGAATTAATTATACACTACACATATTATTCAATATTTATCAAAACTTCAATGATTTTTAATTAATTTATTTTTATATATTTTCACCAAACTTTCTCCTATTAATTCTAGGAAAGTATATAAAAAGTATAAAAATTCTAACACAAATTCCAACCTGTATATATGCCAAGAAATCCAACTTTTAAGTTGTCAATTTCTCAACTTCTGGACATCATAACTTATCCTTATGAACTCCAATTTCACTGTACTCACCTTTAAAGTGCATAAAATAAACTCTAATTAAATAAGATGATTTCACTAAAATAGGAGTCCGATTGCAAAAAGTCAATTTTGGGAACCTAATGACAATAGGTTTTTGGCCTATTTATTTTATTTTAACATAATATTTATAATTTTATTGATTCTATAACTTTAATTAATTTCTTGATCTTATGCTTTATCCAAAATTATTTCTGTTTTTTAGACATTATTAAATTTTAAATAAATTAAAAACTCTAATTTGTAGTCGAAATTGAACAGTGTCACTTATATCTGTATTTATTTATATATAAATAATTTATTAAAATCCTTAAAAATTTATACAATCATCAAATATTATTCTAATTATTAATAAAATATAAAAATAATATATTATTTATTAAATTCTTAAATTAAAAATTCAAAGCCACAAACTATCATGTATGTCATGGTAATGGGCCGCTTCTACCATCGGTGAAGCCATCAAAACCACCAAAGTTGTTTAAGGATTTAATAAGTAATCTGTAAACAAATTAAGGGTATTTGTGTAATTATGAAAATGCTAAGGTAGATGTGTTCAACTATGGCAATGTTATGGCATTGTGAAAGTGTTAAGATTTGTAATAGGCATATGCACAATTATGGAAAATTCTAAGGGTATTTGTGAAAATATGAAAATGTTAAGGCATATATGCAAATAAGAAAAATTTCAAGAGTATATATGAAATTATGGTTTCAATGGACAGATTTGGAAGGAATACCCCTTGTATGCATGCTTATGTGAAATATGAGTCGCATAATGATAGTATATGAGAACAAGTCAGTATCATATGCAACAAGATAATTATGTGAATTGTATAGTTGTGTTGATAAGTGATTGCATTTAAGAGGTTATGTTTCTAACGGTTTAAAATAACATAGGGAGACTTTTTTTTCGCACTAGCCTTCTTGACCCCAACACGGCACGTACTGAGTGTTAGGCTCATTATATGCGATGTTGATTTTTTTCAGGGGAACATGAGTATTGATTTCTTTTCTAGTTCAAGGAAACTTATCTATCTTCGTGAAGTTGAACCGATACAGACCGCTGATGGCTTGTTTACGGAAGGATGTCATTATGCCCACTGGAACATTTGTTATCCTGCTTTAATTGTTAATTTCTTTTTTCTATGTTATCCATGATGGACTATAATAAGAGAACTATTGAGTTGACTGAACTTTAGATTAAAATAATATATTTCTCTGGTCATTGATTACCATGCATGACTTGGTAACCGTTTGATTGTGCGACCAAATGTTGCATGCTTTCGCCAGTCAGCTCGACCCATTCCGTTACAAATGGTATCAGAGCTAGAGATCTTCTAGGCATAAGATATCCAAAATTTATACTTCCCTAGGATCTAGATATAGAGATGATTAGCCTCGCAAAGTAACTCACTGACTTTGTTGGTTCTTGGCAGATGGCTCCTCATCATGCAATTGAAGTTAATGGAGATTGCAAGACATCGACGAGTCAAGAAACCCTTATGGACATGCATCGACAGATGCTTGAGCTAATGGTATTAATGTCTCAGCAGTCCATCAAGCTCAGGAGAAATTACTTTAAAAACATTCATCCAGCATGATCCACCACCCTTCAAGGGTAAACATGAGCTGAAAAAAGTTGAACACTGGCTAAGAGAGATGGAAATGGCCTTTGAGGCAATTGAATGTTCGAAGGAAAAGAAAGTGATCTTTGAGATATTCCGTCTGCGAGATAACACTAAGGAGTGGTGGACTTCGTGAAAAGGAATTCACTTCTCAGAGATTCTATTCATTAAGTGGGATGATTTTATGTAACGTTTCACAGAGCGTTACATACCTGAGCATGCTAGAGATGCTAAATGCCAAGAGTTTATAAATCTCTTACATGGAGGTATGACAGTTGAAGAGTATGCTGCAAATTTTCAAGAATTAGGGAAATATGGCAAAGGCATTTGCGCAAATGAAAAGCAACAAGCTAGGAAGTTTGTAGGACGCATGAATGTGGGATTGAGCAACAAAGTGCTCATTAGAGATCTCACGACTCTGTCTGAGGTGGTCATAGCAGCTGTGGAAATTGATGTAGCTTATCAGAGGATGCATCAAGTAGACCCTCAGAAGCGTCCTCACAAGCCAAGCTACAATGACAAGAGGCATCACATTACAATAAATGTCAAGAAGACCAAGACCGATGATGCTCCAACCAACAAGAAGTACACATTAGAAGTATCCCCACATTGCGATAGAAGACATCCAAGGGAGTGCTACAAATTGACAGGAGCATGCTTGAAGTGTGTAGAAAAAGATCACTTCGTGAGAAATTGCAAGAAAGATTTCAAGGATCAGAGGAAGCCGTTCGAGCATAAGAAGAAGGTTCCCAGAAGGGTGTTTGCCATTACACATGAGGATGCATAGGATGCTTACACAACCATAGAAGGTACTCTTCTAATTGCAAGACATTTATGGCATGTTCTTTTTGATTCAGGAGCCACACGTTCATTTATTTCAATTGCCTTCGTAAGAAAATTGAACTTAGAGATCGTTGAGATTCCATACATACTTATAGTTTCTTCAACAATGGGTGATATTAAAGCAGTGGGTATGTACATAAAGGACATACTGAAGGATATGGTAAGATCCTTAATTGCATCACGAAAGCGTGAAGAACACATCGAATGCGATCGGGAGCGACTAGTCGCACTAGTCGCTCGAGGCAGCGGAAATTAAAATTTTTCATATGATGAGACCGTATGATCCAAGAACACTTCTCAGATCATTTCATCTAAACCACAAACAAGTATTAAGGTTGCCTCTTGAACAGTGGTTGTGATCGAGTCTCTAAACGAAGAGACCTCCTGTCTCAAGTCCGATCCGACAGAGGAGACGCTTGCGAGCGTGTTGATGAAATGCGTGCTCCTCGTAATCCATGTTGATCATCCAAGCGGTGAATCTCCTGATCTCGTCACACGAGATACAATGTCTTCTTCATGAGCGATGCACACCGAAGGAGACAGAGATCCACGAGCAAATGATCCGACATCATAACGACGACGCTACTGCGATGGAAACTCTCTCTAGGGCTCCATGGTGGACGACCAAAATGAGAGAGAGAGAGAGGGAGTGTAGAGAATGAGAGAGAGAAAGAGAGAGGAGTTGTTGTTCACAACTTGTGTGTTGTAACGAAGAAGAGCAAGGGGTTCCTCTCCTTTTATAATATTTTGGGATCCGTGGATCTCAATCCTTGGACAACCAAATCCAATGGCTCACATTGATTTGTGTTACTTTCAATGGCCATGATTTTGTTGTAAATTTACAACAACAATTAATTTAATAAAATCATATATATATAATATAATTTGACTTATATCAAATCAATCTTCATTGGAGAAATAGGAAGGAGGCAAGCCTCCTTCCATGAAAGGAGTGGATGGTCACCATATTCTATGTAGGAATTGTGGTCGTCCACCCTCTCTATAAGGAAGGTGGCTTTTTCCTCTTATTCCATGAGATTTCAATATCCCAAGAATATCTCCAATATTTGCAACAACTTTTGTTGCAAATTATTTCACAAAAATTAAATCCAATTTATCTTGCGAACATTGCGATCATGCCATTGAAAAAATTGTGAATCACATTCACAACCCAAAATAAAATGTAAATTACATTTTCAATTTATTCTCCAATGTGAATCCTTTTCACATCAACATTTAATTAACAAATGTATATTACAAATAGCTCTCTCTTATATATCATAAATCACATTTATAATATATATGATTAATATGGATAGTGCTATCTACATTATTCATATACATGATAAATAAATCACATTTACTCATCTTGGATCTCTGATGAATCTGCGATTTGTCATCTTTATTCATTTATTTTAGCTTAAAATCCATTATAAAATACATGTATATAATACTAACTCCATGCTCTTACTAACTTGCATCTGTGTGTAAATATTGTATATTTCTATATTATTTTAACCAAAAATAAATAAAGAAAGAAAGAAAGGAAAAATAAAGAAAAGAAAATAAAAAAGAGGAAGACTGTATATATGTAATAGATACAGGCTGACCCGAACCCTGAGAGAAGGTCAAGACTTGACCTGTTCGACCAGGAATAAAGTATGGGGAGATAGGGTCCTTAATCAGAAAATCCAAAAAATGTGTGCTGTGTATATTTGTATACTAAACTATTTTATTTTTACCTGAATTGACCTCAAATCAAATAACTTTCAAAAACAAAGTTGTAAATAAAAATGTGTTCTAAATAATAAAAATAATTGCACAATAAAATCATGTACATAATAAAAGCAACCACACTTAGAAAAAGCCACTAAGCGATAATTGAAAGACCAATTCCAGCTTGATATAAACTCAAATTGAACCAAACTCTCTTCCATTGTATTCTAAATTAAATTATCTTTAAAATGGACGTGATTTCATAATTTTGAGTTATGGGTGAAAAGTTGATTTTCTGGGGTGGTTTATGCAATTTTCCCATGTATTTGTATATATTGTATTTTATAAATATTTGTAAATATTTTTTACTAATTATTTAAAATAAAAATAAAAATAAAAAATAAAATTTAAAACAGAAAAAGTTAATTTCCTTATTTAACTATGTATATGTACCATATGTATATAATATATGTACATATTTGCTATTCTTAATTAACCACCATAAAAAACAAAATTTTTTATTCAAATAAATAAAGTGACGAAAATTCAAAAAAATTAGTCAATTTATACTTTATCTCATTTCAATTTTCATCTCTCTTATCTCTTCAACCAACAATTCAAAAATTCAAATTTCATTCTCTATCTTTTCTATTTATATGGCTCCTTCTTGATCATTCCAACTTGATCAATCTTTGGTGAAAGGAGCTCGATCTCCGAGAGTTTTCTTGTCATTGAAGGGTACCTAGCCTCCGAGCCGTCCGGTGACAGTGCATCGGCGGCCTTCATCGAGATGGTCAAGGTCTTTTCCGCTCCTAAGGTGAGATCCATTTTCTCTTCTTTTATCCTAGGTTAATCGTAGTTTTTTTCTCGCATTTCTCTTCGTTGTCATTTTTTTAATCTAGATCTTAGAATCATCACTCATGATTTAAGCTGCCACTGACTCAATTTTTTTATCTCATGTTCTCGATCTCTACGCGTTCTTTTCTACCTCGCACGATCTTTCACCTCCGACCACACACGGTGGTCGAAGATCTGGTTCCATCCGCCATTCCCTTCGGAATCACACGCATTCACATCTTCCATGTGATTTTAGGATCGAGTCATCATGCTCGTTTCCTAATTTGTTGATAAATAAAAAAAATATACAAAAAATATTTGTTTTCTTTTTCTTTAACATTTGTTTTGCAGGATGATATAAAAACAAAAAATTTAAAATTAAAAATTAAAAAAAATTAGTTTCTATTTTTATTTTCCCTATTTCAAATTTAAAAAATATAAAAAAGTTTTTTTTTTATTTTTCTTTCTGTCTTTACATTTACAAATTAAAAAAGGGCTCTAGCGGTAGGCGCCGCTCCACCAGCCAGCGGGCGGCGCCTGCCGCTCGTCATCCACCACCGTGCATGAGCACCATCCCTCCAGCCTCCCCACTTGGACCTCCTGAAGCCAGCGCCATGTGCTACGTCACGAGCAAGGCCAACAAGTGCCGCCCTGATGAATCTCCATTTCATCACCTTTATTCCATCATTTTGGCCTCAAAACCCCAGCAAATGCATGTAAATAGCATCACATTGTACATAATAGCATTCATCATTCATTGTATTAATTATACATTAAATAAGGTTTTTAATGCCAAAATTATAGAATAAAGAGAAGAAAAGAAAAAGGAATAAAATATTGCAAATATTTTATGATCCTAACCCCGAGACCAAGGCCAGCATGGAATTGGTCGACAAGGAATAAAGTAGGGGGAGATAAGGGCCAGTATACAATATGTACCTCATTTATTCATGCATTTATTTATGCATTTTTGACACCTATTTTGTATATAATTATTCATTCATCAAATAAAGAAACTTTGTTCATTAAAGTTGTAGATAATAATGTAAATAAAAATACAAAATTGAGTTTGTGTAAAAATAATACTCAGTGTACATTTTATACACAGAATAAAAAGCCAAAACCTCAACTTCACAGACCCATATATTGCAAATAAAAACTTCAAATCACCCAAACTCACCTTTAATTGTACATAGCTTTCCAAGAACTATTTAATAAAATTGGTTTCATAGTTTTTGGAGTCCATCTGCAAAAGTTAGGTTTTTGGCCTTCATTGTGCAGCCTGCTTGATTAAAATATTCAATATATTCATTGTCCATTATTTTTAGCAAATTATATTTTTATAATTTTGTAAAGAATGTATATAATACATGTACATATTGAAATTAGAATAAAACTAAAAAGGACTTCTAAAATAAAATAAGTAAATGCAAGATAGTAGGCAAAATACCTATGATCCAATATGTACATAAATAAAAAGGGAAAACATTCTTTAATTATTTTCTTTTCTCATATTTTTATAATGGTGTACATATTATATATAATATATCAAAAATACAAATCTAAAATAAAAACCAAGAAAATAAATTAAATAAATAAAGTATATATAATATATAGGTAAAAGATCTACAAGTATACCTACATATACCTATCCCTATTTATTTAAAAATGAAAATAAACTCATAAAAATTAAATAAAAATACCCTCACACTCAAAAAAATAAATTATAAATTTATAAAATTAAACAATAAAATAAAATAAAATAAACAAATTAAAAATAAAATACACAAAATACATGTAAATATATGCATATACACATTATTAATATAAAACTAGAATAAAACACTTCAAAAAATTCAATAAAAATCATAAATAAATACTACATGAAATAATACACATTTTTTATTTTATAAGAAAAAAATAATAAAATCATTTACCAGGTTAAATAAATCAATTTCGAATAAGGGTTCCTATTTTGTCTTCTAGCGGCCGATCTGGACCAATGGGGCGCCACCCTTGTTGACCGCCTGGTCAACTGTCCCATCTGAGACCTGGCGTCTCTGAACCATCTTTTCCCCGGATTTCTTCCCTTTTTTACGGCCATCTCGTCAATCGATCGAGCTCGCTTTCTTCACAAGAAATGATCTCTGATGATCACTGATACCCGCCGATATCTTAGATCAATTTGATACTCATTGGATTAACCAATAAACGCCGGTCAATAAGGCTCCAGGCCAATGTCTATAAATAAGAAGCTTCGCCCCCCTTCTCAAATTTGGCCAATTTTATCCACCCAAACACCTTGATCTCGATCCTGGGAGGTTCCTCGTGACAGGGGGAGTGTTCCAGCACCTCGAATCGGCCGGAGGAGGGAAGATTTTGACGCGGCGGAGCTCCGGCGTCCGTCCTGCTCCCTGGTGGCCCCCAGGTATAAGAGCTGTCCTTTTTATGCATTTTAGGTAGATTTTGATTCTAGCTTTTCGTTCCAGTTGTTAGTTTAGCTTTTAGATCAGTAGTGTAGCTTAAAATCCAAAAATCGAAGTTCGCCGGAGCTCCGCTCCGACGACTTCTTCACTGTGATATCAACTGTATCCGACCGCCACGTTCATCCCACTTCATTCCCCATCGTATTCTCCATCGTTCGCTCATCTTCGTTCAACCAAGGACCCCCAGTCCTTGCGAATCGGAGCTCCACCTCCGCCTCTCGCCAGAGCTCCTCCGCCTCACTCCATCTTGCTGCAGAGCTTGAAAACCCGGGGTCGAGGAGGTAGCCCTCGCTCCCCCAGTTCTTCCTATGCAGGTCCAGCGACGAAAGGAGCCCATCTGGGCTCGATTCAAACCAGGAAGAGGTTCCTGGAGGTCCCGACCTTCATTGACCTCGTCCGAGCCCTTCGGACCTCCAGGAGCCATGGCGAGTCCATCAGTAGACGCGGAAGGCTTCCAGCTACGTTTAGACTATCTCAGATGCGCGGGAGATGCCTGGAGGAGCCCAAGCTTCTCGATCGAAGCTCGCTGTGCGCGAGCTTCTTCCCTGTTCTTCCAGGGGGCTCCAGCGCCGTCAGATCAGGAGGCCTGGCCCAGATCGTATAGGAGCCGTCCAATGAAGACACGCACTGACCGTCAGATCCGCGAGGAGCATCTAATCCGAACCCTTCATCGGTGAACCGGTACCCGCCGTCGGACGAGCGACGCGTGTCCAAGTGAAGCCCTCATCGCCGTCCGTCAGCGCCTAAATAAGGGGTAAATTTCTTATTTTACCCCAGTCCTTTTTGTATTTATTATTCACCCCTGTAAATAAAAGTTGAAGTTTATTTTAGCTTAAAAATTTCGCATGGACCCCCTGTATTTTCATGAAATTGCTTTGAGGTCCAGTCCACGTCACCTCACGTGTACCCCCACGTGAGGTGGCTAAATTGCACAAGCACCCCTGTACGTTTGTAAATTTGCTTTGAGTCCATAAAATAAAATTTCCAGTGTAATATTTTTGTGAAAATTTGTATTAAGGTCCCTGGACTTTTGGAAATTACATTTTGGTCCCTATGGGTGCGGAGCACGTGTAGTCCCATGTGCTGGATATTTTACGCAAGTACCCCTAGCAAGTTTTGTATTTTGTTTTAACCCTTAAAATTGCAGAACATGTGTTATAACATTGGTAATATTGCACAGAAGCCCCTGACTTTATTTTTATTTGCAAAAATGCCCCTGTTAGGCTATAAATTTTTGTATGCTTTATCCATTTATTCCATGCCTCATAATAACTTGAAAAATTTTGCAAAAAATGGATCTAAGCTCCTGTTAGCTTGCTCTTGCACGCCATATTTTTAGTTTTTAATTTTGTTGCATTTTTGCATTTATTAAAAATCAAAAACGTGCATTTTATTTACCGTCTAGTTTATAAAACACCAAAAAATAGTAAAACATCTCGAAAAATTCAAAAAACATTAACTATGGTCTATTTTATCCTAATTAAGTGTCAATCCAAAAATCATTAAAAATCTCAAAAGAGAAGCCTTAAAAATTAAAAATACTCAAAAACTTCTAAAAAATATAAAAAAATTCTAGAAAACCCCAAAAATTACAAACTCAAGTTCTGGAGTTTCTATATTTTAACCTTTTTACTTTAAAAATGGTTTGGAAAAATTTTGTGGCCGTGTGATATTTTTAATTACCATTTTACCCCCAGCCAGTAGCTACTCCACTGTTTTGCCTTCTTTCAGTATTTAAAAATACGAAAAATATTTTGAAAAATACCCAAAAATTACAAAAACAGTAGAAAATCATGAAAATACCAAAAAGAATTTATTTCTAAATTTTTGACTATTTGTGTATATTTTTATAAATATTATATGACCCCTCTCTCTACATTATATATAAATTCCCTTATTGAAAAAAATAATATTATATATATGTATATTTATTAATGTATAATAATATGAGAATTAAATTAAAAAAAATATATTATATATATATATCTATAATTAGATACATATGTATGTATTATATGCTTTATACATGCCCTTTATGGGTATATATCTATATATTCATATTCTATAATATATATATATATATATTACATAACTATATTATTAAAATAAAAAAATAATAAAATAAAAAATACAAAAAGATAAAAACCCACAAAAATAGACTTGACACAAAGATGACTTTGTGGTACATGCACATTATAGGCTACTGCATTTTTGTATTGCTCTCTGTGGTTCGACCTCTACATGCTTGTTCACTGTAAATTTTGTGGTAGAGTAATAAATGTTAATTCACACATTTGGAACTCAATTGTTTTATTCTTTTATTGTGGGTTAATTGCTGATTAACATGGTATTTTGTGAGTGGTCGCCTCAGCGACACTATATATATTATGGTGACCCTCGCAAAATGTCAGTTATCAGATGGCGCCACTTCCGGGGAGCAATGAGCATAGCCTACTTTATTTTGTCATTCTTGTGTAAAATTATTGATTCATCATTGATTTTGTGAGCTCAAATGGAAAAGAAACTCTCTCTCTCTCTTCAAAATATTTTTTCATCTCCTTCACTTCTTCTTCTCCTCTTCTCACTCTATCCTGCGGCTTGGTGAAAAATCAAGCCGCATCCATGTCGTTTGGGTGCTTCGGCTCTCCTAGGATCGTCTCCTTCGCTCTGCGGGCCCTCGCAAGAAAAAGAAAAGAGAATGTGTAAAAAACACAATTATCAAATAAAGAGAAAAGAAAGAAGAAAATGAAATGAATGCAGTGGATATGAACAATGGAATGAATGGAAAAAATGTAAACAAATATTTACATCCAAGAATAGCAGGTCAAAAGAGAAACCTAACTACCCTCGTTGTGCCTCCCCAGCAACGACGCCATGGGAGGTAGAATTTGAAGGCGGAGAGATCGAGAAGATGGGATGAAAAATTGAGTCAGAGGCAAATCAAGAATGTGATGGATTTTATGATCTAAAAAAATGATGATGGAAAA
This sequence comes from Ottelia alismoides, assembly GCA_037367405.1. Taxonomy (NCBI): domain Eukaryota; kingdom Viridiplantae; phylum Streptophyta; class Magnoliopsida; order Alismatales; family Hydrocharitaceae; genus Ottelia; species Ottelia alismoides. The sequence continues at coordinate 2,033,815 of JAZKJV010000720.1, read as the reverse complement.
AATGTGACAAACTAAACTACGATTACACTAAGATAAAATGCGAAGAAAAATTTGGATCTCACCTTAGGAGCAGAAAATGGACCGTGATCGCCTCGACAAGGCCAACTCTCTGTCAACGAACGGCTCGGAGGCTAGGCACAATTCTCAATGAAATTTTCTCTCGGAGATCGGGCTTCTCTCTCTAAAGATTGATCAAGTTAAAATGAGGAAGAAGGAGCCATATAAATAGAAAAGAGATGAAATTTGAATTTTTAAATTTTTAATTTTTTTGGTGGAAGAGATAAGAGATAAAACTTGAAATGATTTTTTTGAATTTTTTTGGTGAAAAAGATAAGAGAGATGAAAAGAGACAAAATAAAGGAGATAAAAAATATTTACAAAATTTTCTTTTTTTTTGAATTTTCATCACTTATTTAATTGGATTAAAAAATGTTATTTTTTTATTTTTTATGGAGGTTAATTAAAAATAGCAACTATATACATATACTATATACATATATGACATTATATATAAGGGCAAATGATGAAATTAGCCTTTTTTGTTTTTTTAAAGAATTTTAATTTTTTTATTTTAATTTTTATTTAAAAAAATAGTGAGAATAATTTACAAATATATACAAATACAATATGCACAAAATATAATGGAAAATAGCACAAACCACCCCAGAAAACTGACTTTTCAACCGTAACTACAAATATTATGAAAATACAACCATTTTAAAGATAGTTTAATTTTGAGTCCAATGGAAGTGAGATTAATTCAATTTGAGCTCATATGGAGCCGAAATTGGTCATTCTATTGATGCTTAATGGCTTTTTTTTCAAGTGTGGCTATTTTTATTCTGTACATGATTTAATCGTGTAATTATTTTTTATAATTAGAACACATTTTTATTTACAACTTTGATTTTGAAAGTTATTTGATTTGAGGTCAATTAAGGTATAAATAAATTAATGTCAGTTTTATACATATATACACAAAATAAGTGAGAATACATTTTTTTGGATTTTCTGGTTAAGGACTCTATCTCCCCCTACTTTATTCCTGGTCGATCAGGTCAAGTCTTGACCTTCTCTCGAGGTTCGGGTCAGCCTGTATACAGTCTTCCTTTTTTATTTCTTTTCTTTATTTTTCTTTTTTTAATAACTTTTCTTTATTTTTTCTTTCTTTCTTTCTTTATTTATTTTAGGTTAAAATTAGTAAGAAGTGTACAATATTTACATAGATGCAAGTTAGTAAGAATATGAAGTTAATGTTATATGTAGGTATTTTATAAGGGATTTTAAGCTAAAATAAATGAATAAAGATGACGAATCGCAGATTCATTAGTGCTTGCGAGGTGTAACAGAGAGGGGGGTTTGACTAGAGGAGGACGATGAGAGAGTCGTTGTATCTTACGATCCAATGGCTCGGATGGAGGCATTGGCGGAGGGCGGAGATCAGATCCCTTGATCTGATCGGATGGCGGAGAGTGAAGCGCAGGCGGATGGTTAGGATGAGATCTGGGGATCTTATCCAATGACTCGGGTAAAGGAGGGGTTGAACGGTTTAAATGGGACTTAGTATATCATCCAACAGTGGGGGCGGAGTGAGTGACGTGGAGAGAGGGGAGCCGCTAAATGGAACGTCATCTGATGGAGGAGGTGCAGGAAGTAGTGGGCGGTTGAGATTTGATCTGATGATCATATCGGATGGTTGAGGGTAGGCGTTAAAGGGCGGCTACGATGGAGAAGTGGGCTTGATCCAAGGGTGATGGGAGAAGGGAGACGTGGAGCGAGGGTGGTCATAGGATGATGGTTTGATTGGTCGGCAGTAATGGAAGCGAAAGGGGGTTGTGGGGATCTGGTCTGAGATCATTTCTTATGGCTGGGAGTAAAGGCAAGAAGGACAACTTAGATGGAAGGCGGTCAAGGGGATACAACGGCCAGGAGATGGGCCGAGTGTTGGAAGGAGGGAGTAGACGTGTGGCAGCTCCAGAGAGCACCACATGGCGGCTCCAGAAAAAAATAATAAATACAAAAATAAAGAAAAATAAAAAAGAAATAGTTAGATACAAAATTAGAAAAATGTCAAAACATGAAAGTTGTACATCTCGATGAGATCTACAAGTTTCATGTTGGGTAGAAAGCCAAAAGAGGTCATTTGTACAAAAGAGTATTTTTGGGGGTGTTTTTAAGGGGATAAAAACACCGCTTTTTGAGTTTTGAGATGTTTTTGTATTTTTTATCTTTTTTTAAAGGTTAGGGAAATTATAGACAATTAATTAACCTAATTTTTATGGGTTTTTAATGAGAATTAAAAACAAAGAAAATAATAATAATTAAATACAATAAATATAGTGTTAATTATACATAGTTTTTATACAATATAATACAAGATAAAATGAATAAATTATCAGTGAATTTTATTGGATTGTTCAAGCACAAAATTAATATGTCGATTTTAATATGATGAATACGAGATTCATTACTAGTTAGATATTCTTCCCAGGTTTTTTCCAGCCGATTTGGCCATCCTTTTAACCAATCTCCTTCTACAATTTGATGGCCTAATTAATAATCTAAACTGCCCAAATAAAAATTTTGATCCCAAAGCCTCGGTTCACGTGCAATTCGCGTTTGAATTTTCATCCAGCTCGCCATCTATAAAAACCCTCCTCCAGCTCTACCTTCTAATTTGATCTGTTTTTCCTAGTTTCTTCACCTGTGATCGAGTTTTGGAGAGGGACTAAGTGACGGCGAGGCTACTCCACGATAGAGAGAGAGAGCATAAAATCACCTGGAAGACATGATCCAAACATATCATCGGAGACCGTTGGAGGTGTTGAAGCTTGTCTGACAAACATCATAGATCGAGGCCGTGACATTTTTCCTATAACCTTAGGTTAATTCCAGTTGTTTTAGCACTAAAATTCATTTTCCATTTCGCATTTAATTCATGTTATTAGTTTAATCCTGATTAGCATAGATTCAGCTCCGATCTGCATGATCGGAGCTCATTGTTCATCAATTAATCACTCCATCTTTCCGATCACCTTTGACATCCCCTTCTTCACCTCCTTATCGTGTTTGATCCCCCAAATCTATTCAGATATGGAATCTCGTCTCCCACACCAACCACCAACCACCGGAGATAATCATTCTTCTTGATTTATTCTCTTTTCAGCTAATAACATTGGTCAGAGTTGATCTCCGAGCAATAAAATTGATTGTAGGATCCAGTACATGTCCTGAGCAGGGATTTGGGGACCTGGAAGTTAACTTTGAGTTGCAGACTACTTGGACTCCAAATCATGATCCAACCATCTTTTAAGCTTCAATGACATATCCGGGCGATGATGGAGAGTAGCAGGAACGATGATTGACCATCAAGAGAGTCGTAGGTTAGAGTTCAATTGAGATTCGACTCATCAAAGTTCATCCTCGAGTGCCTTCATTCGTTTTCTTCCATCTCATCTATATGTCATCCGATCAATAAGGCATAGCCTAGTTTAAAACTTAGTTGATTGATTAGCCCAAAAATGGACTGTTTATCCAAATCTACATCAGTCGCTCACAACCATTTGATTCGCATGCGGAGAGCATGCACCGAATGATTATTTTCATCGTAATTCCTTGCAATTACTTTTATTTGTAAACATGTACATATGAGGATATGTGTTGGCATACGATTTTGTGATTACTCACATATCTACCCGACTAGTTTTCATATTTGCTATTAGGTCCTTTGGGTACTACAGTCCGTGTGTAGCACGCGCTTTTCTGGAAATTGCAATAAAGCCCATGAGATTCTTTGTTACTCGTTGTTCCATTATAATAAAATAATCATAGAATAGCTCGTGCCAGCGTGACTCGTGTGCTTGCATGTTCTATATCGTGTAAAATTTACACATCAGCCCCTGCATTTTATATTTTGTTGTGTGCTTAGTTCTCTAAATAAATTTATTTGCATATAGGTCCTTGTAAAGCTGTGTTGTTAATTGTTTATTAATTGAGATTAATAAATAGATAATTGGAAACATTAATTCCCTAATAATCCCCATTATTTTCTACTAATCCATTTTATTACTAGTAATTTTTGTTCTACATTTTACTGTGTTTTATTATTTTCAAAAATTCAAAAACACCTCAATTTTCTCCTATTTGTTGCATTAATTAAAAAAATTAAAAAAATCTTGGAAAATTTACAAAAAATTGGGTGTGTTTCTTTTGTTGTGTTTTAATTTCTATACAAACTTTATTTTTAATTTCCTTATAATAACTAAACATCACAAAACAATAAAACACTGAAAATCAGATAAATTAATATAAAATAAAAAATCGTAAAATACCTTTCTGGAAAATATAAAAATTCAGTTTCTATATATATTTTGCATATTTTTTTCCTATTTTAAAATCAGAAAAACATTTGCATTATTTTATTTTTGATAATTTTCCTATTTCTGATTATTTTAAAAATTTATAAAAAATCTAAAAATTGTCAAAAATTCATAAAAATAGTAAAAAATATCAAAACCCAAAAATATTTTTAATTATTTTTTATGTTTATTTTCCATATATTTTAAAAATCCAAAAATACCTTGATTCTTTCTTTTGTTTTTATTCTTTATTTTTCTTTGTTTTAAAAACTAAAAAGATTAATTATTGAAAAAAATAAATATCATTCAAAACCAAAAAATCTTAAAAGTATTAAAAATTATAAAAATTAAAAAAATCATAAAATTTTAAAAAGGCAGAAATCCCTAAAAAGACCCAGAATTTGCATAAAAAGAATTCCCTTTTATTTCATTGATTTCTTCTTTGATTTAAATAACCCTCGAGATTTGTATCCTCCCTGAGTTCGATCATGAACGCTATACAGGTAAACAAATAGCAAACCTATTTCTCTTACTCACACTACATTTCTTGGTTTGTTGGACTTAGAATTGAATAATTAAAAATGCATTTTTCCTGAGACTCTTTTGGTTACGAAGAATGTTCACCTTGTGATTATATTCCATTAGATAATTAAAAACCCAGAAAAATTCTTCTCAACTGCAGGCCTTCGGGACATGAAAGGAAAGATTGACTATTGTGCCCATTATTACACTTCCTTCAGGCACTCAGGATTACGCAGTGTACACAGATGCCTTAGGAGAAGGTTTAGGAGCAGTGCTGATGCAAAAAGGTCATGTGATTGCTTATGCATCATGTCATTTGAGGTTGCATGAGCAGAATTACCCCACCCATGACTTGGAGCCCACAGCAATTGTCTTCGCTTTGAAGATCTAGCGCAACTATCTCTATTGGGACGAATTTCAATATTTTTATAGATCACAAGAGTTTGAAGTACATCATCGATCAGAAGGATTTGAACATGAGACAGTGTTGGTGGCCTGATCTACTAAAGGATTACGACTACCTGATCGCTTACCATCCTAGTAAGGGAAACATGGTGGTTGATGCGCACAGCAAGAGAGCCCATGCTGAGGGTATGGCAAACTGGTTATATACCTGGAATATGATTGTAGCTTTCACTGATTGTCACCCTCATGAAAGTGCATCCATATCTACTATCGTGCCTCCACAATTCAACAGTCTGTGGGATCGCATAGTAGAATGCCAGAAGTCATATCCTTGGATTCGAGACAGATATATGTGTGCCATCAAGGACGAATTAGATGATTTGTGATAACATAATCCATTTTGTGGAAGGTTGGTTGGGTCATTGTGCCCAATGATGAGAAGTTACGTAGAGACATCCTTGAAGAGGCACATAGTTCGTGATTGTATATTCATCATAGTAGCACAAAGATGTATTGTGATATACGCCAACATTTCTGGTGGAATGAATGAAGTGCGATGTGGCACAACATGTTAGAAGATGCTTGACTTGTCAGATGGTCAATGCTGAGCATAGGAGACCGTTAGGGTTATTGTAGTATCTCCCCAATCCTAAGTGGAAGTGGAAGAGTGTTTTATGGATTTCATCCCTGGATTGCAAAGGACACTGATTAATCTCAGATTCATCACTCTAAATCTCATTTACTAAGCTCAAATCCCTCAAAATCATTGGCATTTCTCCATTTATTTTGCATAATTAGCGTTCATGCATGTTTTCATAAGAATTGCATTTTATCACACATTTCTGCACAAAATAAGAAGCCAAAAATCCCAGATAAAATTGATCTGTAAATAGCCTAACTTCCCTGATTTTTAACTAATTCATGCTAACTCTGAATGACCCAAAACCACCTCCACTATGTACATATTACTAACAAGAATAAATGAAAAAAACCAAAAAAATAACTAACCCAAATAGTGGAACAAAAACCCAAACCCTAGTTCTAGGATTTCCGGACTAAAACCCTCATATCTTCCCCATCCAGTGTCCGTTTTGAACCAACTCACTTTTGAACTAATGTACATTCAATTACCTTCAAAACAAGACCAAGTTCAAGTGAATCAGAGCTCGTATGTGAAAATTGGGTTTTGAGCCTCTTTTGTACATTTTGTATTTTAGCGGTTTTTGACCTAGTATTTTATGTACATAAATAACCTATTTTATTTTATTTCTTTTTCATTATCTTCTTCGATGAAATCTTTATTAAAATACGCAAAAATCCAAATTCAAACTGAGCTTGAAATCAAAGAACCAAATTGAGTCCAAGTCTTCAATAACTGTTTGTACAAAATTGGTTTTTTTGTATTTTATTTTATTTCTTTATTTTCTAAAATAATAAAAATACAAAAAATTATATTAATGTGTAATATTTATATTTTATTTTATCATATTTTTTCCAGGTTTTTATCTGGTTTAAAATGACAATAAAATTATAAAACCAGAAATCAAGGTATTCTATGTACATGGGATACCCCAAAAATATCATTTTGTGAAATTGATCGATTTTGATTTTGATGTCTTCATAAAAGTTGTAGATCTCATCGAGATGAGCAATTTTTGTGAAGAAACATTTTCAATCCGAGGTTGCTTAATGTTTCTTTTCTTAATCTTAATGTATGTTATGATGTGTACTATGCCAGATATCTGCCATGCAGTGGGAGTTATAAGTCGTTACCAATCCCGCTATGGAGAATAACACTGGAATGCAGTAAAGAACATATTTAAATATTTAAGACAGACGCAGGATTACATCTTGGTCTATGGAGATGGTGATCTCCAAGTCTTGGGATATATAGATTCTGACTTCTAGTCAGATATTCATGATCGAAAGTCGACATCAGGGTTTGTATTCCTATTGAATGGTGGTGTTGTGAGCTGGAGAAGCAAGAAGCAGGACACTACAGCGGATTAAACAACAGAAGCCGAGTACATTGCCGCATCGGATGCTGCAAAGGAGGCGGTGTGGTTGTGCAAGTTCGTGTTGGAGCTTGGCGTAGTTTCCTCTGATACTCCCATCCTGCTACTCTGTGATAACACGGGAGCCATTGCCTAAGCAAAGGAACCCAGATGGCATCAGAAGTGAAAGCACGTAGAAAGGAAATACCACATCATTCGGGAGATTCAAAAGCGTGGTGACATCATCATCACCAAGGTGGCCTCTGTCGACAACGTTGCTGATCCTCTTACCAAACCTCTGACATAGAAGGTTTTCGACCAGCATGTAATGAGTATGGTTTTAAGGATTGTTCCTGAATGGTTCTGAGGGCTAATGGGAGATTGTTAGCAATGTGATCCTGAGGCGAACCATTCCTGCAATAAATGTTATTGTAATAAATGATTTATAAATAAAAGTTATTGATTATGTTTCACTCCCTTTCTGAAATTGATTGAATGAATGCACAATAAGGTCCCTTTGTACAATAAGGGTTATGTACAATGGCCAACTTGATAATCATACAGTTGTTGATTCATTGATTGAATCATAGAGGCTGATGCTTGGATGAATATCTAAGGAGTTAGATAGAGGACTCATCAAGCATCATCAAATGATTGACAAGTGATGATCTCCGGCCTGAGTAGGAGATGGCAATCCTTTCTCATTAGGCTGATATCTGATCGACCTCTTGATGCAGGTCCTCTGCATGGGAATAGTGATTCAGAGGTATCAGATTAGTTGAGTCAATTGGTTGACTTAACGAGACCGAGATAACCAAAGACCTATGATGAATACTGTCACATCATAGGCACCCATCCTCTGACCAGAGACAGATGTGTTGCTATATGTCTAAGTATGTATATTTGACAGACAATTAGGTTAACGACCTAACCAAGGTCTATACACCAACGAGCTGGTGTGCATGTAAGGGCATATGAGTAATGCGATCTCTCAAAGGGATCATACATGTTCACTTGTGAATCGGGAGACATGAGCTCACTCATGAGGTATTGGGATTAATCAAATTCCATGCATGGTCGTCATGCTTTGGAAGCATGACATGAATTTGAAGGTATGATATATGCTTTGTGAAAGCATATTATCTGTACCAAATCCCAAGGACCAAGATTGAGAAACTTAGTGATCAAACCCTGAAGATGACAATGTAAAAGTGATCTATATCTTCAAGATGATCATAAGTCTTCCAGTATGCAGGATGTACAGGTATTGGGAATACCTAAGGGTAATTTGATCATAAACGATTATATAACCATGACGCTTCCATTCTGAGGGAGTGATGAAACAGATTTGGATTTTGGTGACTCCTCTCAGTAGAGAAGTGACCTAATCTTAGTCCATGTGATGGACATTGATCTGAATAAGATTTAGATGCAATGAGAAGATTAGGTTTACGACCTTAATTTAATCAAGCATTTATGAGATGTCCATGGGATTTGGATTTGAGATGTGATCTCAATATCCAAGTCACTATAGGTGGAACAATACAATCGCCCTGTCCTCATCTCCAAGTATCTAAGGAGAAATAGCATTATTCTTGAAGGGTTCAAGAATAATTCCATAAGATCTAAGCATTGAGAATTTGATAATTAAATGTGATTTAATTATCATGATGTATGAGGAATTATCCAATATAATTCAATGTGATTTAATTACTATGGATAAGATAAATGTGGATAGCAATATCCAATTATTCATAATATATTATACATGTGATTTATAATGTATTAGAGAGAGCTAATTATAATTTATATTTGTTGATTAATTATTAATGTGTATTGGATACACATTGTCTAATTAATCGAAAATGTAAATTATATTTTGTGTTGGGTTGTGAATGTGATTCACAATTTTCCAATGTCAAGATTGCAATATTCCCAAAATTAATTATGAATTATTTTTGGAGAAGAAATCCCAACAAAAGTTGTTGGATTAAATAATGGAGAATTTCAAGGAGATATGCAATCTCATGAAATTTCATGAGATTGCCCCCACTTGGTAATTGGAGGACGACTACCAAGTCCTATATGGAATTGGTGGCCGTCCACCCTATTACTTGGGGAGACAAGATCTCCATTGAAATCATCTCCTTATTTGATTGGTTTAATTTTAGGATTGATGTATATTTGATTTATCAAATATATTTGATCTAAATAAAATCATAAGTTGTTGATTTTTACCAACAACAATCTTGACCACTGGATTGAAATAAATCAATCTCATCCACTGATTTTATATGTCCCATGGATTGAGATCCATGGATCCTAAAATCCTATAAATAGAGAGGCATGCTATGCTCTCTTGTACATGCTATTGGTAGCACATCTCTCTCTTTTCTCCATACACGTCAACCCTCTCTCCCTCTACTTGGTGGCCAACCACCAAAACCCTAGGGGAGGTCTTCATCATTGCCTACGCCACCATGCTGCCGCTTCGACGTTCTACGGTTCTCCGTCTTCTTGGAGTGCTACGCTCACGAAGGAGATGTTCGATCTCGTGCGTTGAGATCAGGAGCTCACCGTGCTTGGATCAACTCGTTGGATTGCGAGGACTACGCAACTCATCCCCGCGCACGCAAGCTTCTTCTCCGACAATCGGACTTGAGACAGGAGATCTCTTTTCGTAGAGACTCGATCAACCACGCTTCAAGAGGTATTGCATTATACTTGTTGTGGTTATAGATGAAACGATCCAAGAATCGTTCTTGGATCATGTGGTTTTATCTCATGAAAAATTTTAAATTCCATTGCACCGAACAACTACTACGACTAGTCATTCTTCGTCATATTCGATACGACGATCACGCTTCCATGATGCGCTTAAGGATTTTTTCCATATCCTTCAATCTCATGTCATACATAATCATCAATAGATATAACGTATCCATAATGTTCACTATGATATAGATGATCCACATACATCAATATGTATGAGATCCTGAATCTCTTGACATCTTACGACTTTCCTAAGAGAAGGGTGTATTGGACATTCTTCGAATACAATATTCACAAGTATGTAAGATTTGAAATTTTAGACATTCTAAAGTTTCATATCTTACTAGTCTATTGATCTCATCAGCAGACATACGTCCAAGACTTGATGCCAATTCATTGTCAAATGATCTTCATCCTCCTATTGATCTTATAAAGATTTTGATTTTCAATATTAGAAATCTTAATGAACCATTCATTAATTTTCTAATTTTCTGGAGTCCACTAGATGTTAGACTACTATCTGAAATATATCCATCATAACTCTTTATGATAGTTCTATCTCAGAATTCATGTTTATTTCCAACATTTAGAAACAAATGATGAGTGTATTCTAATATCTAGGTCATAGAGACATTATCTAAGACTAAGGCTCTCCCACTGCAATTAAGAAGTCTATCAATCCAAAAGAGATTGTTGCAACAATTGCATCAATATCCATGTGGATAATTATAAGCCTTAAGATCAAATTTTTCAGTCTTCTAAAACATATGCAACCTATTGCACGTGTTGTTAGAAGATTGAGATAAAATTATAAGACTTTATCTTATTCAATAAGCAAGTCAATATCAATGATATATGTAGATTATTCTAGTGCTCTATCTGAGTCCTTCTCTACGGATTCTAGACAGACATGATAGCCATACTATCAACACACCAACTTATTGCAGTATTGGAATTCATCCAACTCTTTGGATGTCATATGAAAGTCATAGAAGTACGATCAACTCTTTGACTATCCTTCTCATCTTGGGTCTGACCCATGCTTCCACTGCGCTCCCTTTATCTATAAACAACCATTGCTTAAGACTAAGGATCTCTTATGTTAAATTCAAAAGAATTCAATGTAAGAGCATTTCAACATTTATACATGCTTCATTAAATTCATACAATATGAATATTATGAAGTTTCATGAATGAGTAGAGTATATACAGTAGAATAATGACATTCATCTTATCTACATCCATCTAAACTCTTAAAACATTGGTTCAGGTAGGTATTCAAACATTTTGAATACATCATCTCTTATGGAGCTACCATTCTGCATGATGCAATGAGCCGTGTCATTCATGATAAATATCAAGAGCACATATGTATGCCAGATCATCTTCTTAGATTTTATAAGGATTATTTGACAATTGCGATCATCATCGACATGTCACTTCCAAAGTACACTTGATGAAAGATCAAGACTATAGAGTCATACAAACCCTAAGGTGATGTCTTATTGTCTTATTTAATTGTCATTCCTCATTATGTTGAGGAAACTTGCACATTGCAACCACATACAATATGTGTCCAATTGCAAGTACAATATCTGGATCATGAGTCCAATCCATGATATTTTACTGGTTATTATTGAGTATAACATTGAGTGGGTTTAATGAAGGGTTATCTAAAATAAGAAATTTGCATAAGGGTATATTATATATATATTACTTTGATTTAGGAATTTTTATATCAAAGTTGTCTTGCCTTGTCAATAATGAAAGTTCATTCCCTTAATCACTATCAATGTAAGAGATATTCTTACCATTATATCTCTAGCAAGATCTAGGATCTCCTTTCCTATCTTCATCACATCCCAATAATATGGGAACTTGTGACTCCGATAAAAAGAAGCTAGAACACATTCCACCTTGCAAGTCCAACTTGCATCTCCCATTTCGATCTTTAACACCCAGGCCCACCACCCCTAATGTGATGTTGACCCGTCATTAATTGAACCAACCATCAACAGGCCTAATACATTTTATACACAATTCAATATCACCCCAATAGTATGAGAACTCGATATTGGGGTCACTACATATACAACCTTACTCTTTCAAGAAACGAAGAGCCCGATCCAAATGGATTGTATGCAGACGCTGTCACTTCAGACATGCGTCTCCTACATACAATATCTGACGACGGAACCCTTTGCCTTGACGGGAGACCATGGATGTCACTTATGTGATCCTCCATCTCATATTCAAATCTTAATTAATTGTCATGAATCATATTAATGCAATTAATTATTTCAAGAGAAATACACATCTATTTATAATAGAGTGTTCTTAATTGGATATAATTAACTTAATCACATCAAATTAATTATCAATCCAATTCAATCAACAAACTTGATTTTACTTGAATATATGGTAATATCTCCAAGTACATATTAATTCAAATTTTAATAATTAGAAAATACATCATAATCTCTCAGGCATCATTCATTCCCTACCCGCGGTCATGGCCAGTACTGACGGGAGTGGGATAGTCCGCACACGGTGCAACCTGCTACCCCAATGCTCCCCGACTAAACACCATATTCCGCCTCGAGAAAAAATAATGTCGAGTCAATCACTTTGTTCTTGAGATGATCATTGGTTTTTCAACCAAAATTATACCATGTAGTAATAATCAAAAACCATTTCCGATTATAAGTAAATTTGCTAGACAAATTTCCAAAGCCTATTCAAGTAACATGTTTGTTGAAAGTGTATCAAGCACCAATTGGTGATCTAGATCTAATCTAATCGTTCATTGGTTGAGGCAATTTCATTTAAGGGAATAAATATTGTTCTAATATTTCTCAAATATTATCTACAATTATTCCAGGAAATTAATTATTAATTTCGTAATTTTTCTTAAATGACAATCACAAGGTTTCAGATAATGATGCAATTTTCCAGCAGTGACCTTCACTAACTAAAAATAGCATATCTCTTTTATTTTAAATCCAAATTAAGCAAAATCAATTTTCAAAGATCGATAACTTGATTTAAAACGAAAACATACAACAAACACACATTTTCAAGCATTTTAAAACCGTAATTAACATCTTAATTACGTCTCTAATCGCCATCCCCAAAACAATGGACATATGGTCAATAAAACGATCATATCTTGAGCAAACAGAATCCAAATTACGCAAACTCAAATTCCACATTTTCTGTATTTTAAGGGAAACATTATCCATGTGATAAACTCATGTTTAAACATTTTAAACAGGGTCGAAAAATTATCACAAGACAAGGCTGCGAAAATTGAAATGCTAAAATCTTCACGTACCCAAACGAGCCCAAATATTCGTAGGTTCATGGATCATATCCAAAACCTTCGACAACATGGCTCTGATACCACTTCAAGCACATCATGGAAGCGTGAGCATCGTATCTAATACGACGAAGAATGACTAGTCGGACTAGTAGTTCTATGCAACGGAATTTAAAAAAAATCATTTGACGAAACCACATTATCCAAGAACACTTCCCAAATCGTTTTGTCTAATCCACAAACAAGTAATAGGATTATCTCTTAAGTGTGGTTGCAATCGAGTCTCTAAACCAAGAGACCTCCTGTCTCAAGTCTAATCCGACGGAGGAGACGCTTGCAAGCACGTTGATGAGACGCGTGCTCCTCGCAATCCAAGTTGATGATCCAAGCAACGGATCTCCTGATCTTGTCATACACGATCCAACATCTTCTTCACGAGCGAGATGCGCCGAAGGATATGGAGATCCACGAGTGGATGATATGGCAGCATAGCAACGATGCCGTGTCGATGTCGACTCTCACAATGGCTCCATGGTAGACGGCCATTATAAGAGAGACAGGCTTGGCATGTGGAGAAATAGAGAGAGAGAGAGAGAGAATTCATCATTGTCGTAAAACGTGTCTCGAGGAGCAAGGGGTGCCTTTTCTTATATATGGTTTTCGGAGTCCATGGATCCCAATCCATGGACAACACACAATCAATGATTGAGATTGATTTGTGTTTCTTTCAATGGATAAGATGTTGTTTTAAAAATACAACAACAATTGATTTAATTTTGAGTTAATTTATATTGATAAATCAACATAATAAATCCCAATTTAAATCACTTTGACTGGTCTTTGAGATAATGAGATAGAATGAGTTTATCTCCTCAAAAAACTCATGAGATCTCATTATCTCATGAGATCTCATTATCTCATGAGCTCTCCGAGATTTACAACAACAATTGTTGTAAATATTTTTTCACAAAATAATTCACAATTATCTTGTGAAAAACTTCAATCAAGCCATTGAAATTATGTGAATCTCATTCACAACCCAAAACAAAATGTAATTTTATTTTCAATTAATCGTTCAATGTGAATCCAATTCACATTAACAATTAATCAACAAATATAAATCACAATATACTCTCTTAAATATATTATAAATCAAATTTATAATATACTTGAATAATACAGATAGTGATATCCACATTATTCATATCCATGATAATTAAATCACATTTAATCACCTTGAATCTCTTTTTCTCATGTGCCCAAATAACATGAATCACATTCACATTATTTACATCTTTGATAATTTCACATTTAATTATCTTAGATAACTCTCCTATTAATATGAATTGAATTCATATTATTCATGATAATTAAATCACATTTAATTATACACTTTCTCAATGCTCGGATACATATATCAACAATAAAATTATCCGTGAATTCTTTCATGGAAAATGTGCTTTCTCCACGGATACTTTGAGATAAGGACAAGGTGATTGTATTGTTCCACGTATAGTGACTTAGATATTGAGATGATATCACAAATCCATAATTTGCAGACCTCCCATAGATGCTTGATTAAATCAAGACCATAAATCTAATCTTCTCATTACATCTGAATCTCATTCAGATCAATGTCCAACATTTGGACTAATATCAGATTACTTCTCTATGAGAGGAGTCACTAAAATCCAGACCCGTTTCATCACTCCCTAGGAATGGAAGCGTCATGGTTATACAATCATTTATGATCACATCACCCTCAGGTATTCCCAATACCTGTACGTCCTGCATATAAGAAGACCTAGATTAAACCAGAAGTATAAGATCAATTTCACACTGTCTACTCTGAGTTTTATCATTAAGTTTCTTATTCGATCATTGGGAGTTGGTATCGATCATATACTTTCCAAAAACATATATCATACCTAGGTCTTGATCATATACCTTTCAAAAGTATATATCAAACCTACAAATTTAGTCAAGCTTCTAAAGCGAGACGACCATGTACATAATTTGATCTTCCCAATATCTCATGAGTGAGCTGATGTCTTCCGATTCAGTAATGAACATGTATGATCCCTTTGAGAGATCGTATTACTCATATTCCCTTATATGCACACCAGTACGCCGGTGTATAGACATTGATTATGTCATCAACCTATTGGTCTGCCAAATGTACATACTCAGACATATAGTAACACATCTGTCTCCGGTCAGAGGATGCGTGCCTATATCGTGATAGCATATGATGTAGGACTTTGGTTATCTCGATCTCATTAAGTCAACTCTTTAACCTAACTAATCTAACACCTACGAATCTCTATTCCTATGCAGAGGACCTGCATCAAGAGGACGGTCAGATATCTGCTTATGTGAGAAAGGATTGCCATCTCCTACTCAGGCTGGAGATCATCTCTTAACAATCATTTGACGGTGCCTGATGAGTCCTCAATCTAACCCTTTAGATATTCATCCAAGCACCAGCCTCTATGATTCAATAGTTGAATCAACAGTTGTATGATTATTAAGATGGTCATTCTACATAACCCTAATTGTACTAAGGGACCTATTAAGCAAATTATTTATTGTTCATTTCAGATCAGGGAATGGTATGTGCAATAACATTTTTTGCATAATGGCTCGTCGTGGGCTCGCATGTCCAACATATTCTATGTAAAACAATCCACACAGCACACTGGGACACGCTTTATTATACTTACACGCACGAGAACTCAAACGGGAACCGCTGAAAAAATGCAAAAATATAATAAAACAAAAAACACGTCCTCACGAAAACTCTCAAAATATTTTAGTGCAGGTTCCTCGGCTTGCTTAGCGAAGCTCATTTGACTACTCGTATTCCTTGCACGAAAATAAATGGACGTCAGATAAAGGATGACATAAAATACATAAATAAAAATGACAGAAAAGTATTCACAAGCAAAAGCCAGGAATCAGACTACCCAGGGATAGAAAATCTAAAATCAAAATTCTCTAAAAATTAACCTATGTTGTGCCTCCCCTACAACGGTGCAATTATGAAAAGGCCTCGGCTACCCTTGTTAATTCAACCAGGTTAAGGATCGAATTATGTTTTGTCATTCGTTGCAGTCAGGTAATCAGGGAATTATTAAAAACAACTTAGATTGATGTTCAATTAATTGCAAGTGGCAAATTTATTTTACTTGGGCAAGCCCAAGGACAAACTCAGGGAGGCATCTTTCTCCTTAGGTTGATTTGAAGTTAATTTCGATGTCAGATTTTCAGAAGAATATTTTTTGGTCTTTTTGTATTTTTTATGTAATTAAGGAAAACACAATGTAATTTTAAGGAAATTTTAAGTTAAATCACAATGATAGTCAAAGGAAATTCAAAATCAATGAAACTTGGCAAGAATATGATATGCAATGAAACTAAGCTACTTTGATTTTTTTGGAGTTTTTAGACACTAAATGAATTAACTTTGAATTTAATACGAATGCAGGGTAGTTTTTGCAAGATTAATTTTAATAAATACCAAATCACATTATTTTTAGATATAAATCCTAGATAGGTATGTATGAGATGAATACAGGAAAATAGATAAACCTAAAAAATGATGTAAATTGGAACTATTAAAAATAAATTAGGCAAAAGAGTAATTAAGTTATTCAGGCTTCGATATGCGTGCAATGGTTTGATTTTTGGGCACAGTCTAGATCAACTTAAATTAAACCAAATGTGATTTTATGGTGATTTTTGGAGCAACAAAGAATTTAATAATTAATTTCAAGCACACTGCGGGCAAATTATATCAATTTCCATAAAAATAAATGTATTAAATTCTATGAAGCTCACAAAAATATGACATAAGTCACAAAGATAAAGCACATGTTCTACTACAATATGCAATTTTTGGAATTCAAAAATGATGATAAATGGATGCCTAATATGCGTGCAAACACAGGGACCAAAATGCAAACAGGAAATAAAATTTCTAAATTCTGAAGCATGCATACATGGACTAAAGTGCAAATACTTATAATGATGGGGTCATGCATGCAAAATATTCACGAGAACACGTGCTTCTCACGTGACGTGCTTGGTAGGGACTGATTTACAATTATGGAAACTTACAGGGGCCTTAGTGCAATTTGCCCAGCCTGCACACGCGAGGAGCTAGGCTCAGGATACTTCGGAGGCTTGGATTTCGACTCGGAGGATCTAGAGGTTCGGACGTGCTTCGGGTATTGCTTCGGGTGCATTGAGCCTAGGGTCGGGGAAGAGGCTCGGAGGGCGCTCTGTGGCGTGTGCTAGGCTGTTAGATCTGGATAGATCCCACGGCTATTGGAGTTGAATGCGTGACTTGCCTAGGACCGTCAGGTCCTCCTGATCCAACGACGGCTGATGCAGATGACATGCTCGATCGGGACCGTCCGATCAAGGCAATCGGACGGTGGCTGGGCTTGCTCCTCCGGGCCGCCGCATGCTGTGACGGACTTGGTGGGGCTCCGATGAAGGGGGCCTGCCTCCACCGCCCTTCCCCGTGGTCAGTGATGTTTGTAGGCGGCTCCTGGATAACTAGAATCGAGTAGGCGGCTCCTGAATAATTATAATCGATCGTGGAAGCGTCGGGAAGCCACTAGAGACTCTTGATGGAGCTGGGGAGGTCCGTGGGCTGGAGACGTCGAAGCTCAAATGGTGCTCTGGCGAAGTTCCGTTCAGTGAAGAAGAGGGGACCTGCAGCGTTAGTGGATGCCAAAAAGTTGCGCTTGTGTTCGTGGGATTTGTAGAGCGAAGAGGAAGGGGATTATGGTGGTTGTGGGTTCTGGCGAGGATCAGAGATGTCGAGGCTACGTCGTGGGGCGCTCCATGGGCGGAGATGGTGGATGATAGGGTGACGAAATAGAAAGGCGGAGGATGGAGCACGAGGTGGGCGATGTGCATGAGGAAGACAGCTGGAGGTGGACGACGACGTCGTGGCTGTTGTATCTTGCGATCGAACGACCTGGAAATGGGCGCGAGGGAACGGGTAGGATTAGATCTTGGTGATGCAATCGAAGGGCGCTGGGTGCACCACGTGGTGGGCAGAGTGTTAAGCGCTAACAGGCGGTGGAGATTGAATTGTGGATAAGGATCGGAGGGTGAAGGATGAAGTGGGGATGAGCGGTTGCGATCTAATCATCGGGGCTAAGATCCAGCGGTCGTGAGCGTGATACGTGGCCTAAGGTTAGTGAGGCGGTGGCGAACGACTCAAATGCGATATGCGCCTCGATCAGACGGTTGTGATCTGATGCAGCATGGATAGTTGGGATTTGGAGGAGATGAAGCTATCGGACAATCAAGAGGAGAGGGTGCGTGGCAAGCGGGGAGATGGGCCACATGGCGCAACCAGAAGGAACCACGTGGTCCAATCAGAATGGTTGAGGAAGAATGTAAAAAAAAGAGGGAGAAACAGGCTGAATTTGGAAAAACTCAAAACATTAAAGTTGTAGATCTTGATGAGATCTACATGTTTCATGTTGACCAAAAACAGAAACAAGGTCGAATAAAGTAATAAAATACAAGGGTACAAATTTACATACATTTAATATACAATGGGGGCACAAAACACAAGTTTTGCATACGAACTCCGTTTTAAATGAAATTGGTCTCATTTTGAAGGTCTCTGAATATATGTTATTTTAAAAGTAAGTTGACCTAAATTGGAAGTCATATGAGAGAGATATGTGCATTATAAGGTCCATGGTCTCCAACTTGGTTTGGGGTTTTATTTGTCAATTTTACAAGTTAACATTTTTTTTTGGTATTTTTCGTGTCTCCAAAGCGAGGACTCATATCTTAATCTTCTCGTCTCCATCGAGCCCCTAACTCCATAAATGTTGCGTAGCAGCGTAATGGCCAAACTCTCCTTGTTGCCTCAGATCTGCACCACCCATTTTGCCAAAAGAGCTTTATCCATACTGCTAATATCTCTAACTCCCAATCCTCCCTTGCACTTCCTCTGCGTAAGCTCCTCCCACTGTACTAAGTGAATCCCTGATCTCTGTTGTTTCCCATTCGACCAGAAGAACCTTCGCATATACCATGACTTAATGGGATGAAACTTTTCTTGGAACTATCCATATGAAAATGTTCAAGAATCTTCTTAATGTACCCATGTTGTGATAATCCTAACATCCTCTTTTCTTGGTTTCTGAACAACTTCAGACCTAAGATGTAAGAGGCTTCTCTAAGATCTTTCATCTCGAAGATATGGGATAACAAAATCTTAACACTAATCATCATCCATGTATCATTCCCGATGATAAGGATGTCATCTACGTAAAGCACGATGAACACAATAGCACTCCCACTAAGCTTCTTGTACACACAAGGCTCATCAGGATTCTGCACAAAATCATAACTCTTTCTGATTTCGTCAAATATAATGTTCTAGCTATGAGAAGCTTGTTTGAGACCATAGATGGATTTCTTCAGCTTGCATATTTTACCTTCCTCGATTATGAAGCCCTGGGACTGCTCCATATAGATATCCTCCTCTAGGTATCCATTGAGGAAAGCTGTCTTGGTGTCCATCTAACAGATGTCGTAGTCAAGAGATGTAGCTATAGCTAGCAGTGTCCTCATGGACATAAGCATAGCCACAGGAGAGAACGTCTCACCGTAATCGATGCCTTCTCTCTGTATGTAGCCTTTGGCTACGATACGTTCCTTGAAAGTCTATACTTTCCCCTCAGGTCCCTTTTTTCACTTGATGATCCATTTACACCCCATAGGTTTTACCCCTTCAAGTGGATCCTCTAGGGTCCATACACCATTATTATGCATGTAGTCAATCTACAACTTCATTCCTAGCATCCATATATCCATGTCATGATCCGTGAGTGCTTCATCAAATTAAGCAAGTCATTATCAGTTTCACCTAACACAAGGAATCCATACCTTTCTGGTAGTGCAACCACCCTCGAACTCCTTCGAAGAGGTATGGGTGTTTCATCTTTATTTACTTCTTCAGTTTTTGGTTCAGGAATCTCAGAATCATCCAGGAATTCAATGAGTTCCTCTATTTCATTTTTGTCTTGACCTTTAAGGAAGTCATCCTAAAAAAATCTAACATCTCTAGACACGAAAACCTTTTGGGTCTCAGGGTCGTAAAGCTGATATCCAATACCATCTTTAATATACCCAATGAAGTAGAACTTTTGAGTGTGAGATTCTAGCTTACTTGCATCTGTGTTCATCATATGGACCATGGAACCCAAAACCATCAAGTATTTAACACATGGTTTTGTTCCATACCAAATCTCATGAGGATTCTTAGGCACATATTTGGTAGGAATCTTGTTTAGGACATATATTGCAGTTTCTACTGCATATCCCCAGAAACTAAGTGGTAAATGTGCTTTGATCATCATTGAACAGACCATATCCATGAGAGTCCTATTGCATCTTCCAGCAACACTATTATGTTGGGGGGTTCCAGGAGGAGTGAGATTGGAGACAATTCCATTCTCATTAAGGTATTCCTTGAATTCATCTGAGAGATACTCACCATCTCTGTCAGATCGAATTCATTTTATCTTCCTATCGGTTTTCTTCTCAACCAAAGCCTTGAAATGTTTGAACTTTTCAATGGTTTCAGATTTATGATGCAATAGGAAGATAAATCTGTATTGCGAATGGTCATCAATAAACGTCAAGTAATATCGATATCCATTTAGGGTAGAGGTATTGAAGGGACCGCATACATCAGTATGTATTAGATCAAGAATACCTTCGCACCGTATAACATTGTTACTAAAAGGTATCCTAGTCATTTTACCTCGAATACAATCTTCGCAGGTATTCAAAGGTTGAACCTGCAGAAAATCTAAGGGTTCGTCCTTTATCAATCTATTGATCCTATCAATAGATAAATGACCAAGCCTTTGATGCCAAATCATGTTAGAATGATTTCCATTCTCCTTGGATCTTTTGGGGTTTTTCTTAGTGGTAGTAATGATCATGACATGTTCATCAATGCACAATTCATATAGTCCACCATAAGTCAAAACACCATCCGCAACATATTTATCATAATGACTTATGACTACTTTATTATAGAAAAGGAATGAATATCCACTTCTAACAAAATTAGATACGATATTAAATTCCTTATGACATCATATACATAATGATACTCTTTAAGTTCTAGGAATCTTCCACTAGATAATGATAATAGGCAAGTCCCGACGGCAACTTATGCAACACTTGCATCAGATCCTATCTGGATGACTATCTCCCCTTCATCAAGACTCTTAGTTTTAAGAAATAAATGCACAAATTGCATACATGAATATAAGCACCAGAATCTATAACCCAACTTCCTTCTCGTTCAATGAGAAAACTACTTTAAATGATGAACTTAAATTTCAAACCGGTTGGAGCTTTAACTTTGTCGACCTACTTTAGGTAATCCGGACAGTTGTTCTTCCAGTACCCCGTCTTCTTGCAGCGATGACAGAAATCATTTTTTTCGATGCTATTAGAGTGTATGCATTTCTAGATGAGCCAACTCCTTGACTCTTCTTCTTTCCCTTCTGGGACGGGCTCTTCCGAGAACCATGCTTTTGATCGTGCTTTCCTTTGACCTGTGCAACCATTGCACTGCCAGAGGGTCTATCCTTCTTCATTACGTCTTCTAAAGACTTTAATGCAGCTAACAGCCCAACGCTAGTAAAATGAACTTTCCTCAGGTGGTACGTAACCACAAAGTTGTTGAAAAACCTAGAGAGTTACAACAGATAGAAGTCAACTTGCATATATGTATCCATGTCAGCTCCAAGTGTTTCCAACTCAGAGAGGTACCCCAAACATTTTGAGTACATGTTCTCTGACAGAGGTCCCTTCTTCCATCTTGCAGCGAACAAGTTCTTTCATTATATTATAACGCAGTATGTGGTTTACATCACCGAACATATCTTCTAGATTTAGCATGATCTCTTGGCAAGTGTGCATTTCCACATGTTGCTTCTAAAGCACATTGGACAATAAACCCAAAATATAACATCTTGCCAGATTATGATCTTCATCGTATTTTTCATTGAAAGAGATTTCTTCTGGAGCCTTTGAGCCTGCGTAAGTATCCTTCGATAACAGTATCCTTTGATAACACATAGGAGATACGCTCAACAGAAAGGACAAGATTCAAATTTCGGATCCAATCCGAATAATTTGGTCCGATCAACTGATGGACCTCCAGTAGCCTACTAAGTGGGTTCATGGACTTCATTTTCTGAAATTAAGAATGCACTATATTAGAATATATGAATAATAATATACTCAATTATACTCCTTTATTAAGGAATTTTTTAATCAAATTAGTCTTGTTTTTTTTAACTTTGAAAGTTAATTCCATTAGTTACTTTCAAAGCAAGAGATATACTTATCGCTATATCTCTAGCAAGATCTTAAATCTCCTCTTTATCTTTGACACATCCTAATAATATGAGAACTTGCAACTCCGATAAAAAGAAGCGTGAACACATTCTGCCTTGCAAGTCCAATTTGCATTTCCCAATTCGATCTAACACCCAGGCCCACCACCCCTAAGGTGATGTTGACCCGTTGTTAATTGAATCAACCATCAACAGGAATGCAACTCGCTATGCGCAATCCAATATGGCCCCGATAATATGAGGACTCCATATTGGGGTCACTACGCATATGTCATTACTCTTTCAAGAAGCAGAGAGCCAGATCCAAATGGCTTGTATGCAGGAGTTGTCACTTCGAACATGCGTCTCCTACATACAATATCTGGCGACGGAACCTTTTGCCTTGACGGGAGACCATGGATGTCACTTATGTGATCCTCCACCTCATAATCAAATTTTACATAGTTATCATGAATCGTATTCATATAATTAATTCTTCCAATAGAAATATGCATCTATTCATAATAGAATATTTTTAATTAGATATAATTAATTTAATCACATTAAATCAATTATCATTCCAATTAAATCAACAAACTTGATTGTTACTTGAAAAACATGGTATTATCTCAAAGTACATACTAATTCGAATTTTAATAATTAGAAAAATACACTGTGATCTCTCCTGCATTATTATTCCATCCCTACCCACTATCATGGCCAGTACCGATGGGAGTGGGACAGACCGCACGCGGTGCAACCTGCTACCCCAACTTTCCCCGACTAGACACCATATCTACCTTGGGAAAGGATAATGCCAAATTGATCATTGTGTACTTGAGATGATTATCAATTTTTCTACCGAAACTATGCTACATTGTAATAATCAAAACCATTTTGATAATAAGGAAATTTGCTAAACAAATTCTCAAACATATTCAAGTAACATGTTTGTTGAAAGTGTATCAAGTAACCAATTGGTGATCTCGATCAAATCTAATCATTTATTGGTTGAGGCAAAGTCATTTAAGGGAACAATTATCATTCAAATATTTCCCAAAATTTATCCATAATAATTCCATGAAATTAACCATTAATTTCACAAGTTTCTTAAATAAAAATCACATGGTTCATGATTAGGATTGCAAATTCCAGCAATGACGCTCACTAACTAAAAATAGCTTATCTCATTCATTTTAAGCAAAAATCATGCAAAAACAATTTCAAAAGTTTGGTAATTTGATTTAAAACAGAACTTCAGTGATTAGCATGCATTGTCAGACATTTTAAAACAACAATTAGCTCCTTAATTACATCATTATTCGCCATCCCCGTAATAGTGGATATATGGTCATTAAAAAGATCATAACTAGAATTATTGGATCCCAAAATTACGCAAACTCAAATCCCACAGTTTCCTTAATTAATGGGAAAAATTATACAAGTGATAGTTTTATGTTTAAGCATTTTAAACATGGCTGAAATTTATCACAAATAGGGCTTCGAAAATTGAAATGCCATAATATTTTCACAAACCCTAACGAGCCTAAATCTTCGTAGGTTTATAGATCATATCCAAAACATCCAACCTGTCTCTGATACCACTTAAAGGATATGGAATGATCCTCAAGCGCATCAAGGAAACATGATGATCGTGTCAAATACGATCAAGAGTGACTAGTCGCACTAGTTGCTCGGAACAACATAATTTTAAGAGATTTAAATGATGGAACCATATGATCCAAGAACATTTCTTAGATCGTTTCATCTAACCACATAGAAGATATAGGAATACCTCTCAGAGCGTGGTCACGATCGAGCCTCTAAGGGAAGAGACCTCATGTCTCAAATCCGATCTGTCACAGGACACGCTTGCGAGCGCGGGGATTAGTTGTGTACTTATTGCAATCCATATCGTTGATCTAAGAAGTGGATCTCCCGATCTCGTCTCACCAAATCGAACACCATCTTCACAAACACCATGCACCAAATAAGATGGAGATCCAAGAGTCGTCAAAGCAGGCACGAAGACAAAGGCGACCATCTCTTTATGAGAGTGGATGGCCACTGAAAAGAGAGAAAGGAGGGAGCATGCGTAAGAATGAGAGTGAGAGAGAGAGAGATGTCGTCGAGATTGCGTAACTCAAAGAGCAAAGGGTGCCTCTTCTTATATAGGGTTTTGGGAGTCCATGGATCCCAATCCATGGACAACACACATGCAATGGATGAGATTGATTTGTGTTTCTTTCAATGGCTAAGATGTTGGTGTAAAAATACAAAATCAAAGGATTTTATTTAAATTAATTTACATTGATAAATCAACAAAATTAATTTGAATTAAAATTACTTTTGACTAAAGAAGAGATAACGAGGAGACTAAACTAATCCCCTAAGAAGGGGGGCAGCTACTCTTCTCCATATGGAGACTTGTAGCCGTCCACTCCTCTTGAGTGGATTTGTTCAATCTCCTCTAATTATCATGAGATCTAACTATCTCATGATATATCTTTAGTTTACAACAACACTTGTTCTAAATATTTTCACAACAAATAATTCACAATTATCTTGTGAAAAACTTCAATCAAGCCACTGAAATTATGTGAATCACATTCACAACCCAAAATAAAATGTAATTTATTCCCAATTAATCATTCAATGAGAATCTAATTCACATTAACAATTAATCAACAAATATAAATCACATAAGTCTCTCTCTCTAATATATTATAAATCGTATAATTGGATAGTGATATCCACATTATCCATATCCACAATAATTAAATCTCATTTAATTACATTGGATAATCATTCTCATGCGTTCAGATAATGTGAATCAAATTCACATTATTCATGATAATTAAATCACATTTAATTATCCATTTCTCATTGCTTAGATATAATTCATCTTTGGAATTATTCTTGAACTCTTTCAAGAATAATGTTCTTTCTCCGCAAATACATGGAGATATGGACAGGGCAATTGTCTGTTCCATGTATAGTGACTTGGATATTGAGATCACATCTCAAATCCAGATCTCATGGACCTCTCATAAATGCTTGATTCAATCAAGGACGCAAATTTAATCTTCTCATTGCATCTGAATCTCATTCAGATCAATGTCCAACACTTGGACCAAGATCAGATTACTTCTCTACTGAGAGGATTCACTAAAATCTAGACATGTTTCATCACTCCCTCAGAATGGAAGCGTCATGGTTATACAATCATTTATGATCACATCACCCTCAGGTATTCCTAATACATGTACATCTTGCATATTGTAAGACATATGATGAACCCGAAGATATAGATCAATTTTACACTGTCATCTTCAGGTATTTATCATCAAGTTTCTCAATGTTGGTCATTAGGATTTGGTATGAAACATATGCTTTCCAAAAGCATATATCACACCTTCTAATTCTTGTCATGCTTCCAAAGCATGACAACCATGCATGGAATTCGACCGGGTCCCAATACCACATGAGCGAGCTCATGTCTTCTGGTTCAGAAGTGAACATGTATGATCCCATTGAGAGATCGTATTACTCATATGCCCTTACATGCACACCAACTCGCCGGTGTATAGACCTTTGTTAGGTCATCAACCTATTGGTCTGCCAAATGTACATACCCAAACATATAGCAACGCATCTGTCTCAGGTCACTGGATGTGTGCCTATATCATGATAGTATTCGACCTAGGACATTTGTTATATCGATCTCGCTATATAAACCTTTTGACCTAACTAATCTGACACCTTCGAATCTCTATTCCTATGCAGAGGACCAACATCAAGAGGTCGGTCAAATATTAGCCTATATGAGAAAGGGTTGCCATCTCCTACTCAGACTGGAGATCATCTCTTAATAATTATTTGACGGTGCTCGATGAATCCTCAATCTAACTCCTTAGATATTCATCCAAACACTAGCCTCTATGATTCTATTACGGAACCAACAATTGTATGATCATTAAGATGGCCATGATACATGACCCTAATTGTACAGAGGGACCTTACAGTGCATTTGTTCATTTAATCTTAGAAAAGGGAGTGAAAAGAGAATCAATAACTTTATTGATAAATCAAACATTACAATAACATTTATTGTAGGAATGGTTCACCTCGGGCTCACATGGCTTACATATATAGATATCAAAGTAGTGCTTGATATATTTGGAGGGCTCTTTGGCCTACGAGTTAATGGTTCAAAGTCCATCTTTGTCTCATTCGACATGTCATCTAAGACCCTAGAAATGTCTATACAAAAGTCTCCTTAGTAGTTATCTTGTTTTGTTGTTAGTGACTGGGAGGATTAGGCGTATTTATTGGTTACCCATGGTTGAAAAGTTGGAAAAAACTTTGCGAGGTGGAGAGATTCATTTCTTTTGATGGAAAGAAGGTTGGTTTTTTAACTACTTAAGTGGGCAAGGGGGATTGAACCCTAGTCTTTGGAATGGCAACCCACCGCTTCTACCACTAGACCATAAGGTGGGTTCTTGGAAGGCTCATGTTGGTGATGGTTGTGTTGTTATCTACACATATGTTCTTTCTCTCTTCATGAGTAGTGCCGTTGTCTTTCACAAGTGTTTGAAGGCATTGGTATGACATTGCTTCTAGTCCTCATCTGGTGAGGGGAGTAGAATGGTCGTGGTATAGTGGGATGTGGTGACACAACCTGCCAATGAAGGAGGATGGAGATGCTATGGCTCTCGAACATGAATAAGTGGGTGATTAGAATTTATGGAGAGGTTCTGACTTACTTTCTAGGTTGAACCGTTCTATTTATTTTATCTCACCTACACGTGCACAAGCGTGGATGTTTTGACCTCACCATCCATATTTTGGTCACCTCACTTAGACTAGTTATTAGTGTGGTCTTTTGGCAGGATGGTTTGTCAAAGTTTGTGATATTAATCTTAGAGTGAATGCCTTTGAAATGGACAAGGAGGCTTGTGTTGTAGATGTATGGTCAAGAGAGGTCATCAATGCTGACTTTTGTGATGGAATTATCTAAATAGAGAGCCTAGGATCTCTTGAGAATGTTAATAAGGTTGGCTAGAATGGAGGATCCTTAGAAAGTTCGTGGCTTTTGGTGCTAGTGAGACATAATCATGTAATATGCAGAAGGAATATGGATCGTAACTGATGAGTTTTCTCATAAATGAATAAGAATTTAGACCTAGAAGGTACGTATTTGGATTATTATTTTCCTCTAGCTGCTTCAAAGAGGACACATTATGATGAGTTAGGAGGCCATGAACTTAAATAGGTGTGATGGGATCTGTAACCAGTTTAGAGAGGCTGTGGATGACATCGAGTACCACTTCTCAGGATGTCATGAACCATTGGAGATCTGGGTGACGACAACATTACATGAGGTTGAGAGGGGCTGCATGGACTTTTTCTAGAACACAATTGGTAGTTATTGGAGAGATCAATTGGAGGCATGACTAGAGTGATTGCACATATATGGGCAATCTATGTGACGAGGAATGGTTCTATTGGACTTGTGAGCTCTTGGCGACCCATTAATGTAGTAAAACTTATTGGTTTATCATGTCCATCTTAAATAAATGTTTGTGAATCAACTTAATATAAAGGTCCCTTTGAACAGTTAGGGTTATGTATTGTTTCCCTATTGACCACCATACAACCAGGAGAATACAACTTAAATTAACGTGGGATATTCACTAAAGAACTCTAGTTTGAGAAAGAGATGGCAATCTGTGCCAAAAAACTGATTTCTAACCAACTTCTAGATGCAAGTCTTCTACATAGGAATAGAGATTTAGAAGTGATGGAATGATCAAGTCAATGAGTTGATTTGATGAGTTTCAGATAAACTAAGTTCTGAATTGTAACTGTCACAATCAGGTACACATCTTTTGACCTGATATATATATATATATATATGCCTGAGTATGCACATTTGATAGACCAATAGGTTGGTGAACTCACCATGGTCTAAATACCGGTGAGCTAGTGCACAAATGAATATGTATGAGAAGTATAATATCTCAAAGTAATCATACAAGTTCATAGTTGATGAACGAGAGGTGGAGCTCACTCATGAGATATTCCGCGATCATAATGAATTCCATAGATGGTCATCTTTATGAAATAATACATGAATTCGAGATATTAATATATGCTTTTGTAAAGTATGAGATTAATATTATCGTCCAATTATTGAATGAGAAATCTATTGATGTGTTCTAAGTAAGATAGTTTAACGAGGACTTGAATTTCCAATATATCAATGTCTTCTAGTATGAAGGATGATTTAGTATTGAGAATACTTAATGTTATATTTAGATCATCTACTATGACCGTTCCATTCTGATGGAATGATGAAATTGAATGGATTTTAGTTGCTCCATTTCTTAGCTTAATGATTTAAGAGTTAATTGGATTAAGTCTCATCTCAAGTGAATCTAATGTACTATTCCAATTCCACTTTCAATGTCCAAATGTTGGAAAGTGAAATGGTGATGGAAATGGAAATATTCACTCTCCTTAAGATCACTTATAAACTCCAAATGGTTTGTACTTTGATTAGAAATTACCAATGAAGTTGGATTCAACTCGTTGATTTATTCTCTAGCACATGGAGAGTGTAATGTGTTTCATTGAGCTCACTTAGAGTGTGAATTATTTCATCATGAGCTCAAAATTCTTAAGTGATGCATTTAGCATGATCCCTAAAATTACACTCTCCATGTTGGAGGCATGACTAGAATGGGATAGTTATTCAAATTTCAAGTCATTACACAAGGATAGCATGATCTCCTCGACATTATCTCCATGTATCTTCATTTTTATCTCACGGGTCCTAATTGGATCAGGACTCATACTATATGAAGTCAATATTGAGACAATAATTTTTGTTATCATATTAAATTTTCCATAAAGGTATATTTGTTAATATGATTGAAAAATATAATGAATTAATGTGAATAATGATAAATATTAATTAATATTTATATGAATTCGATTCATAAATTATTTCAAGGCATACATGCGAATACGATTAACAATTAATTTTAAATCTAAATTAGATTTACAATTTTATTTGGATTTATGGCTATGATTCATAATCTTTGAGGGCCTTTGTCAAAAAATTACTAATTAGATTATCATAACTATAATTAAGTAATAAATTATAATAATGGTAACATAGGAGGAGGCATGTGTCGAGAGACACATGGCACCACCACTGAGAGTCCTAATTCGATAAGGCTCTCAATTTATTGAATGATTCGTTGACTTATTTATTGATTTATTTAATTACTACCTAAAAGGAGATAACTCAATGTTGGACATGAGATCCCACGTTGAGCCATTATGCAATAAATGTTATTGAAAAAAATTCATTCCTTGGTATGAAATGAAGAATAACATTATAGGAAACTTAGTACAATTAGGGTTATGTACCATGGCCATCTTAACGACCATACTACTGTTGATTCAAATGTTGAATCATAGAGGTCGGTACTTGGGTGATATCTAAGGAGTTAGATTGAGGAGTCATCAAGAATAGTCAAGTGATTATTAAGAGAGTATCTTGAGCCTTAGAAGGAGATGGCAATCCTTTTTTCTTTAAAGACTGATATCTAACCGACCTCTTGATGCAGATCCTCTTCATATGAATAGAGATTCGGAGGAGTTAGATAAGTTAGGTCAAAGAGTTGACTTAATGAGATTGATATAACAAATACCTATGTCGTATACTGTCACAATATAGGCATGCATCATCTGACCAATGACATATGTGTTACTATATGTTTGAGTATGTACATTTGGCTGACCCATAGGATAACAGCCTACTCAAGGTCTATATATCAACGAGCTGGTGTGGATACGAGGGCATATGAGTAATATGATCACTCAAAGGATCATACATGTTCATTACTGAACTGGAAGACATGAGCTCACACATGAGATATTGGAATCAAATTCTGTGCATGGTCATGTCACTTTGGAGTTTGACTGAATTTTTAGGTTTGATATATGTTTTTGGAAAGTATATGATCAATACCTGGATATGATATGCTTTTGGAAAGTATATGATAGATACAAACTCCCAATGATCAAATGAGATACTTGGTGATGAAACCATGAAGAAGAAAATGTAAAATAGATCTAAAACATCGGGTATAATCTAGGTCTTCGAGTATGCAGGATGTATAGGTATTAGGAATACCAGAGGGTGATATGATAAAAAATTATTGTATAACCATGACGCTTCCGTTCCTCTGGAGTGATGAAATATATCTAGATTTTTGTGACTCCTCTCAGTAGAGAAGATTACATCGATATCCTTCATTTAATCAAGCATCTATGAGAGGTCCCCAAGATCTGGATTTGAGATGTGATCTCAATATCGATTCACTATACGTGGAGCGTACAATCAACCTATCATTATCTCCAAGTATCTGCAAAGGAAGCGCATTACTCTTGAAAGAGTTCAAGAATAATTTCATTGATAAATTTGTATCCAAGCATTGAGAATTGGATAATTAAATATGATTTAATTATCATGAATAATGTGAATTTGACTCATATTATTATGATGCTTGAGAATGATGAATCAAGATAATTAAATGTTATTTACATATCATGGATATGAATAATGTGGATAGCACTATCCACATTAATCATAAATATTATAAATATGATTTATAATATATAAGAGAGAGTTATTTGTAAATAGTATTTACAATTTAAATGTTGCTGTGAGTTGAATTCACATGGGCAATTAATTGAAAATGTAATTACATTTTATTTTGGGTTGTGAATATGATTCACAAATTTCTAATGGCATGATTGATATTTCAAAAAATAATTTGGAATTATTTCTGTGAAATAATTTACAAAAAAATGTTGTAAATAATGAAGGATTATTTGAGATATTAGATCTCGTATAATAGAAATGAGGAGCCTCCATTCCATATTAGGAGGGTGGTCAACCACTCTTGATTTAGGAGTCAAGGTGGTCGTCCCACCTTAATTGGAAGGAGGCTTGCCTCCGTCCTAATCCTTCATGGTTTATTGATTCGATTGAATTAATTTACATTGATGATTCATTGAATATATATTTATTTTAATGTAATTAATTTTTGTTGTCATGACCATTGAAAGAAACACAAATCAATCTCAACCATTCGATCTGCGTTGTCCATCGATTGAAATCCATGGACCCGCAAAATATTATAAAGGAAGAGGCAACCCTTGCTCTTCTATTTACAACATAGAATTTACAAGTTCTCTCTCTCTCATCGTAACGCATGCCTCCTCTCTCTCTCTCTCTCTCTCTCTCTCTCTCTTTCTCGACCTCTCTAAAGTAGCCATCCACTTTATGACCTAGAGAGGCTCGCCATCATCGCTACGCTCTCGTGTTGCCTCTTCGACCGCTACTGGATCTTCGTCTTCCTCAGTGCTTTTGGTACATGAGGAGGATCTCAGATTTCGTGTGATGAAAGAAGGAGATCCATCGCTTGGATCAATATCTTGGACAATGGGAAGGATTGGTTTCATAAACACACTCACAAGCATCTCTTATGTCGGGTCGAACTTGAGACATGTGGTATCTTTGTTTAGAGACTTCGACCGTAACCATTCTAAAAGAGTTATTACGATATATACTTTGTGGTTTAGATAAACAATCTAAGAAGTGATATTGGATCTAGTGGTTTCTTCGCTTTATAAATTTTTAAAATTCCCTTGTCTCGGGCAACTAGTGTGACTAGTCACTCCCAATCGCATATGATACGATCTTCTTGCTTCCATGATGCACTTAAGGTTTTCTCCATAACCTTCAAGTGGTATCAGAGCTACAGGTTGGAGGTTTTGGATATGATTTAAATCCCTAGGAGATCAAGGTTCACGTTTTCTATGCACGAGACTCGTTGTTGTTGCATTGGATGCAAGATTCAAAGTGGTTTTTCATTAAAATAAAAATCTAGTGTTTGTGCACTATTTGGACGTGTTTTTTATTAAAATTTATTTATAATGTCTAAATATGTCCCAAAAACAATAGCCTAAATTCATATCAAAAGTGCATAAAAATGATTAGAAGAGTTCCCGCCGTGAAAATTATTTTACATGTATTAACGGATATGTAGGAAAATTAAATTTTCTTAATTTCTTCCCATAATGAAACATGAAATAATTACTTGAATTAAGTATAGAGTCAAACTAGCAAACTTCTTGAATTTATTTTTCTTAATTCTGTCTCGTTTGCTCCATATGTTCCATATTTACTGGAGAAGTTTTTGTAGATGATTAGATCATCAAATCTCTTTGCTTAATATGTTTATAATTCAATGAAAATCATGGAAATTATGAATTTTCCTTGATTAGTCATGATTCCTAATAATTATAAAAATAATTGATTAACCATCATTGGCCATTGAATGAATTTTCATGAAAAACCTAGTTTATCCTACAGTAGTTGTAGGATAATCTTTACTTGCAAAACATAGTTGCTTGAAAAAGATTGAGGGTTTGTTTAACAAATATCCTTATAATATTAATCAAAATGGTTTTAATAAATATTATATGGTATGTCTTCAGTTTTAATGTCGAATGTCATTTCAAATACAAAACGATGAGATCACATTATCCTGATATAAGGTGAACATGGTGTCTAGTAGGGGATCGTTTGCGTAGCAAGTCGTTCTGTGAGTGGTATGTCCCACTTCATGTGCGTACTTGGCATGATAGCTGGTAATAAAAAGATAATGCTTGAAATGTTTATGATGTATTTTTCTAATCATGAAAATTTGAAAAAATGTATTTTGAGATTATGCCATCCTTCAAGAAACAATAAAGACCGATTGTTGGTTGATTGATTGGATTGGTTATTGATTTAATATGATTAAATGAATTAGATACAATTAAAATAAACAATCTATTATGAATAGAGATGTAATTCCTTTGGAGGAATTAATTATGTGAATATGATTGATAATAATTAATTAAAATTTAAACAATATATGGAGGATCACATACGTGACATCCATGTTCTCCCATCAAGGCGAAGAGTTCCATCACCATGGATTATATGTAGGAGATGCCAGTCCGAAGTGATAGCTCCTGCATACAAGCGCACATGGATCGGGCCATTTGCTTCTCGAAAATGTAAGGTTGTATGCGTAGTGACCCCAATATCGATTCCTCATATTATTATGGCGGTAGCGGATAACGAGTTCTAATCATGTTGATGGTTGGTTCACTTAACGATGGGTCAACATTTCCTTAGGGGTAGTGGGGTCGGATTTTAAAAACCGAATTGGGAAATGCAAGTTGGGCTTGCACTGCGAAATGAGTTCTTGATTCTTTTTATCCGAGTTACAGTTTCTCATATTATTGGGAAGTAATAAACATAAAAAAGGAGATCACAGATCTTTCTTGAGATATAATGGTAAGTATGTCTCTTACTTTGAATGTGAATAAGGGAATGAACTTTCGGAGTTGACACGGAATGACAACTTTGATTTGTAAATCCTTATTCAAAGTAAAAAATATACTTAGGCAAATATTGCTTATTACAGATTACCTACATTAAACTCACTGAAAACTATACTCAATAATAACCAGTAAAATATCATAGATTGGATCCATAATCAGGATATTGTACTTGCAGTTGGACACATAATGTATGTGCTTGCAATATGCAAGCTTCCTCATAATATTAAGGTATGATAATTAAATAGGCAATAGGATAACAACCTTGGGTTTGTATGTCTCTATAGTCTTGATCTCTCATCGAATGTGCTTTGGAAGTATCACATCGATGATGATCATAATTATAAAAAGTCCTTATAAAACCTAATAAGATGCTTTGGCAGACATATGTGCTCTCAACATTTAATCATGAGTGACATGGTTCACTGCATTATACAGAATGATAGCTCGATTAGAAAAGATGTAATCAAAATATTTGAATACCTTCCTTAACCTAAGTCTTTAAGAGTTAAGATGGATGTAGATATGATGAGTGTCATCATTCTACTATCGATACTATAGTCATTCATGAAGATTCATAATATTCATATTGTATGAATTTAATGAAGTATATATAAAAGTTGAAATACGCTGATATCAAAATCTTTTAAGCTCAACATAAGAGATCCTTAGTCTTAAGCAATGATTGTTTATAGATGAAGGAATCTCATTGGAAGCATGGGTCTGACACAAGTAAGAAGGAAAGACAAAGAGTTGATTGCACTTCTGTGACTTCCATACATATGACATCCAAAGAGTTGGATGAATGCCAATACTGCAACAAGCTTATGTATTGATAGTATGACTATCTAGACTATCTAGAATCCTTAAAGAAGGACTTTGATAGTGTATCAGTATATTATACATCTACATATAATCATTGAAATAGACTTGCTTATTTGATAAGACCTAAGTCAGATAATGTTATCTCATTATTTTAATAATACTTGCAATTAGTTGCATATGTTTTAGAATATTAGAAAATTTGATCTTAAGGTTGAATAGTCATCCACATGTATATTGATGAAATTGTTGCAAAAATCTCCATTAGATAGATAGACTGCAGATTTTCAGATAGAGAGACCTTAGTCTTAAAGAATGTCCATATAACCAAGATAAAATAATACATTCATTTTTATTTCTACATGTTAGAAATGAACATGCATTCTGGAATAGACCTATCAAAAAGTATTATGATTCATATATTTCAGATATTAATCTAACATCTAGAGAACTCTATTAAATTAGGAAATTAATTAATGGTTCAATAACAATTCCAAATTTTAAAAATTAAACACTAAAAGATAAAGAGGATGATGAAGATCAATTGACAATGATTTGGCATCAAGCCTTGGACATATGTATGTTTATGTAATCAATAGACTAGGGATGAATAAGCATTTCATCATCTTTATTCTTAGCTTAAAATCCCTTATAAAACAAATGTTTATAATACTAACTCCATATTCTTACTAATTTGCATCTGTGTGTAAATATTGTACTCTTATTACCATTTTATCCTAAAATAAATAAAGAAATAAAGAAAGGAAAACTAAAGATAAAAAGAGAAGATTGTATATATGTAATAGATACATGTTGATATGAACCTCGAGAAACGGTCAAGGCTTGACCTCATCGACCAGGAATAAAGTCAGGGGAGATAGGGTCCTTAATAAAAAAATCCAAAAAAAATTGTTTTATAAATATTTGTATACTTACACTATTTTATTTGTACATAAATTGACCTCAAACAAAGTAATGTTCACAACAAAAATTGTAAATAAAAATGTGTCCTAAATAATTAAAATGTTTGCAAAATAAAATCATGTATAGAATAAAAGCAACCACACTTGGAAAAAGCCACTAAGCAATAATTGAAAGATCAATTCCAGCTCCATATGAGCTCAAATTGAACCAAACTCACTTCCATTGTATTATAAATTAAATTATCTTTAAAATGGCTATGATTTCAAAATTTTTGGAGTTACGGTTAAAAAGTCAGTTTTCTGGGGCAGTTTGTACAATTTCACCATTTATTTGTACATATTATATTTGTAAATATTATTAGTAATTATTAAAAAATAAAAAATTTAAAACAAAAAAAACTAATTCCCTTATTTAATTATGTATATAATGTACCATATGTTTATAGAATATGTATATAGTTGTTATTCTTAAATAACCACCACAAAAAATAAAAAAAATAACCTTTTTATTCAATTTAATTGAGTGACGAAAATAAAAAAAGAATTTTTATAAATAATTTTGTATTTATCTCATTTCAATTTTTTTTCTCTTATCTCTTATCTTCATTCAAAATTTCAAAAAAAATTCAAACTCCATTCTCTATCTATTAATATGGCTCGTTGTCCCTAACTTCGACTTGATCAATCTTTGTTGAGAGGATCCTTTTCTCCGAGAGCTATCTTGTTGCGGAGAGGTGCCTAGCCTCTAAGTCGTCGGGTGACAACAAGTCAACCTTCATCGAGGCGATCATGGTCTTTTCCGCTCCAAAGATAAGATCCATCATTTTCTCTTGTTTTTAATTTAGGATTAATCGTAGTTTCACTTTTTTCGCATTTTTATTTCGTCGCCATTTTTTATCTACATCTTAGAATCCATCACGAGTTTTATTCACCTTCGATTCCGGATTTTCATCTGACTTTCTCAATCTCTACGCGTTCTTTTCTACCTTGCACGATCTCTCACCTCCGACCACGTACCGTGGTCAGAGACTCGGTCCCATCGTCCATTTTTCTCGAAACCGCACCTGCTCACAAATCTCGATTTTATTTTTTTTCTCGAATCATCAAGCCCATGTCCTCATTTATTTATAAATAAAAAAACAAAAAAAATATAATTTTTCTATCTTTCTAACATTTATTTTGTAGGATAAATAAAAAACACAATAAATAAGTAAAATTACAAAAAATTAGTTATGCAATTTCTGTTAAAAAATAAAAAAGTTATTTTTATTTTTTCCTTTTACTCTTTACATTTGAAAAAAAACTTCACCTCTCACGACCACCCGCGTCGACCGCGCAACCTCTGCTTGGGGCGGAGCCCCTTCTATCGCCACCGAGCTCCGCCTCCCAAAGCCCCATCCTCAGAAGCTCCTCGACATGCGCGAGCACCGCGCGCTCCGCTGCTTCCCTGCACGTAGTAGTACGTCCCTCCTCTTGGAACCACCATCTGTCTCTAATCTGGAGCATGGAGCTCCTTCCTAACCGTCGCACCAACTGCCCACTGGAGCATCTAAAGCCCTAGACAACCACATGAATTCATCGCACACCGCCCTTAATACAGCCCGTCACCTCCACCGCAAGAACCAAACGATGCCCCTATGCGTTGACGCTGACGACGCATCCTTCCTCATGCCCAACGTCGCACGTCGACTTCCCTCTATGACGATCCCC
Source organism: Ottelia alismoides (assembly GCA_037367405.1). Classification (NCBI taxonomy): domain Eukaryota; kingdom Viridiplantae; phylum Streptophyta; class Magnoliopsida; order Alismatales; family Hydrocharitaceae; genus Ottelia; species Ottelia alismoides. The sequence continues at coordinate 1,996,114 of JAZKJV010000720.1, read as the reverse complement.
GTGAGCATCGCCACCATCAAGTTCAATCTCAAGCCATTGCTGACCTCCGATATCTAACAGCACCGCCGACCAATGGCAGGGGCTACACGACCTCCTGTGTCCCTTGTTTGGGTGTGATAATAATAATGAGGATTGAACCCTAAGAAGGAATAAAAATATTCAGGAAAATTGTGCGTATGCCCCCCAAAGTTTTTGAAATTTCAATAAAGTCTCTGCTTTCCAGCAAGTCACGTGCACCGCAGACACTAACTGGGTAATTTGTATTTTCTCTTCTTTTTATTTATTACTACATTTTAATTCCTGAACTATAAACATTCCCATTTTAGTCCCTGAATTCCAGACCTGTATTTGCATGTTTTTGTCATTCAAATAAATGTTTTTGTTGGTCAAAAAATTCTCCAAAAATCATGCTATACTCCTGATGTGTGTATCTTTCTAGCACAAAATTTTCATTGCATTTTATTTTCATTTTTTATTATAAAAAATAAAAAACATTGTCCTTTTCTCTTCTTGAAATTAAAAAATTCATAAAAAATTGAATATTGCTCAAAAAATTCCAAAAAAATAAATAAATTTCCTTTCATCGTCTTTTAATTTCTGTGCAAATTTCTTTTAATAATTCTTTTAAAAACCCAAAAAAATATCAAAAATCTTCAAAAAAATAAAGAAATTTCTATAAAAATCCAAAATTCATGATTTCACTTCCTGTTTATAGAAATTTTCTATATTTTAGTATAAAAACAGTCTCTAGGAGTTTTGGTCAATTAAAATATTTTTAGTTGCAAATTACTCCAGGTTGTATATTGTTTATCAATTTTGTCACCGTTTGATTTTATAAAAATATAAAAATATCTGATAACCCAAAAAACATTTTAAAATGTATAAAACACAAAAACATTTCTCTACAATTTTCTGAGCATTTCTAACTATTTTGAAAAATACGAAAAATGAGTGTGGTGTGCGTATTTCTTTACTTGTGCATAATGGTCTTTTATTTTTGAAAATAAAAAATGCAAAAATCAAAATCATTAAAAATTTGAAAATAAGAAAATAAAAAAAATACAAATAAAAAAATAAAAAATTAAAAAACAAAAAATCATAAAAAACCAAGATAGTTTGCATTTGAGATTCCCTTTTTTCTTTTAATTGATTTTCGATTATTTGAATAACCCTCGGGAATTGTAGCCTACCTGAGTTCGATCCAATTTCTATAGAGGTAAATAAGTAGCAAAAATTATTTTTTTATTGCGGGATATTTTGGTTGCAACAACAACTGCGCATTGATTTTAATATCAATAATTAAAAAAACCAAAAATCTTGCCCAACAAAATGGTGTCGTTGCCGGGGATTTTAGGAATCACAACGACAATTTTATATCCATTAATAATTATCACTCGTTGAAGATTCTCACCCAACAAAATAGTGTCGTTGTCGGTGAGGCACAAGGAGGGTAGTTAGGTTTCTCTTTTGACCTGCTATTCTTGGTTGTATATATTTGTGTATATTTTTCCACATTATTTCATTGTTTATATTCACTGCGTTTATTTCCTTTTTCTTGTTCATATTTGATAATAATGTTTCTTACACATTCTCTCTTTTCTTTTTCTTGCGAGGGCCCGCGGAGTGAAGGAGGCGATACTAGGAGAGCTGAAGCACCCAAATGAAGCAGAGGTTGCTTGATTATTCACCGAGCCGCAGAATAGCGTGAGAGGAGGAGAAGAAGAATTGAAGGAGACCAAAGAAAACTAGACTTTTTTATTTTTATTTTTTCTAGCATTTGAACCCTTATAAACAAACATTCATTTATTGTGAGGTCTGTTTCGCCAAGTACCGGTGCACTTGGGGGACCTCACTGGTTTTGTTTTCATCGCCTTATTATTCTTTGTTTTACGTGGATTTCGTGAGCTACCTATTGATTGCTTTGATTAATTTGCTTAAGATAGGTAATTAATTAGGTCTAAACACCGTAAACAAGAATTTTTGTACCTATAGAATAGAGTGTAATTGGACTTAGTCAAGTTAACCTATTCTAGCCCGTTAATAGAAGCTATTGTTAGGACAGTTCACTTGCATTTGCATATAGGTCAGTTTATTTTTCTGTATTTTAATTCTGCGCAGATCACCCTCCATGTAGAGTGCTGGTGACAAGGTACGCATCTCTAACCTCTGCATGCATCATCATGTTTAATCGCACATTGGTATTTCCAATCTCCTTCCTTATTTTCACTCACATAAGTTAAAAAGGAAATTGGACACTCGATAGGCAATTCACTGAAAATATTTAAACCTAGTGATAATTGCCTAAAATTTGAGACTACTAAAGAAAACTTGACCCTAAAATAAATGTATGGGAAAATAAATATTTTGGGGAGAGTAACCCTACCTTGTTTGATTAATCTACAGCGAGAGAGCAACCCGCACACTAGGATAGAACCACACTCGAACTCTCTTCAGACTACTGTCTTGTGATTAGTTGTTCTCAAGTGTGGACTTCACCGGGTAGCCCGTAATCGGTCCCGTATTTCCTTAGTAGAGTGGGTAGATCGGGTAGCCGGTAAACAGTCTGCACCAATACATGCCTAGAAAAATTAGTTGTGAGACTGGGACAATATCCTAGGAGCATTGGGTTCCTAACAACTCTCTTTAACCGCTCCGATAGATTGTATTCTCACCAAACTATAAAAATTGACAATGTAATTGATCGAACCTTCGCGGTCTTCACATTGCGTTGAGTTGGTGAACTGGGGGTTTGTTTTGTGTTTGATTGCTTGTATGCATACTAGATCCTTCTACGCTTTTGCGCCATTTTTCTTGCATAGCTTGACTTGACTATCGTCTTCTCCCAAGCTCGTCTTTTGTTTCAGAGATGGCTAACTCGAGTTATTTTAATCTGGTCTTCGCAGATACCTCATACCCTCCAGCTGATCCACCTTCCTTTTTCCACGAGGACTTTCCTCCTAATTTTTGTGCATATCAGCCTAACCCGTTATTTTAGGAATCGGACAATGATCTTCACCCACCCTCATTCCACTCACCCAACCCTGTGATTTTGGAGTCTCCTTTCTTGGTGTCCACACTTGAGACCCTAAACCAGATGATGGAGCATATGAATTCAAGGATTACTATTTATTTAACATAAATGAGAGCCAAAATGTTGCTTCACTTTTTAAGGATATGGATTCACTTGAGGATAATCATGAGAGCTTACGATCGCCCAAAATACAACAAAATGAGAAAATTTTAAAAATACAAAAAGATTCTGGGAAAAACATTGTTGATTATTTTTTGAGGAAAGGGCACCCATGCCAAATCATTTTCCCACACAGTCATTCCCCACATGTCCCACCTTTGACCTAGAGGATGCTAATGTACAGATTGCTCTTGGCAATCCTCGTGTATATACCGATTCCAATCTCCTCCCTTGTATGGAGGAGGTCTAGAAATTCAAAAGAAAACTGAAGTGATGGACACTATTCATGAGATCATTAATGCCCCACTTCACCAGGACAAGACACATTTATCTGCTCCTCAATAAAAGAAGATAAAGAGGAGGAGCATATATGAGCATCACATGTTGGCCATGGCCACTGCCTACGCCATCTCTCACCATTTGCATTTTAAGAAAGGGAACATTGCCACACCTCTTGTGAGTTGCTCCATATCTGACTATTCTTGTGATAATACTCTCCTTGATGGCGGTTCGTTAGTCAATATAATACCCTTCTTTATGGTAAAGTCGCTTCATCTTGGGCCTCTCAAGAAAAACAAGATGATAGTTCAATAGGCTGATGGATCTATCAAGAGGTCGAAAGGTATTCTAGAAAACATTGCCATCTTTATTCAGGGCATGAACTTCACTTCGGATTTTGTCATATTGCCCATGGAAACCTCCACCCCTATGGAGCACCCTCCAATCATCCTGGGACTGCCTTTCTTCTCCTCTGCGAGAGCCATTATTGATTATGGATCATGAGAGATTTGGTTCCACTCTAATGCATGGAGCGACATGTGGATCACTGTACCCATTACTAACCAGAGACTTGCATCCCATGAGAGCCAGCCCGTGTTACCCAACTCCAAGGAATTTGACCTCGATGATAATATCATAGATTTTTGTTATATGTTGGATGATATTGAGACCCAAGGATTCCTCCTCAAGGAGGAAGACTTGGAAAGCATACACCCCTGAGTTGTCCCTTCTGGTACGTGGTGATGCATCGATGACATCCCCGGGATTTACACGATAGACACCCTAGAGAGGAAGGTAGACTTTGAAACTAGACAGGGCGGACATGATTTGACTACTTTCACTGATGAGTCTGATCCTATTGACCCTAATTTAGATGAGACTGATAAGGCCAAATTTGATTTGATTGCTTTTATAAAGGATTTTGGGGATTTTGATAAAGATGATGACCCAGTAGAGGCTCGTCAGGCTGGAACTGATCTTACTTTTTTTGATAATGATTTTGAGACATTTTATTTTGATACTTGCGAGACATCCCAGGCAATACATGACCACACTACTTCCACTAACCGATTCGTTCCTGCACACTCGGACACTGCTGAAGATACATTCTTGGTCGATTTCGATAGTTTTTGTCTAATAATGACCCCAATATCGACCTACACATTGTTAGATCCATACCTCAAAAGTCCCGCAAGAAGTTTTTCTTTCGACCTTCTTAACCTTTGTGCATCAATTCCTTTTGTATGTCCTTTCATTTCATTCGTTCTTCTCCCGTTTATCATTCACCCCTTTTCCATGTGTGTATATATGCTATACTTAGGATGTGCTTTATCCTAAGTATAGGGGTGGTGAAAGATTTGTGTTGTTTATATTCGTCATGTTAATCACTCTTATTGTTGCCTATACTTAGGGATACTTTACCCTAAGTGTAGGGGGGTGATGTTGTTCATATCTTCTTTTTTTATTTTTGAGTATGTACATTCTCTGCGTCGATTTTCCCCTTTTGGAGTCTTCTATACTTAGTATTACTTGATCCTAAGTATAGGGGGGGATCACCGAGTTGTGTCTATACTTAACACGAGTTATGTCTTCCTTTGCCGCTCTCTAATCACTATGAGGACATAGTTTGAGCTAAGTATAGGTTGGTGTCGTATATATTGTATATATACTTTAGACATAACTTGTACTTTTAAACATGTTTATTTTTGGGGATATGTATATAAATTCGTAAAATCCACGTGTGTGTATAGACTTTGATAACATTTCAAAAAAACCAAAAAAACCAAAAAAAGGGAAAACAAAAAAGCAGAAAAACAACAACAACAAAACAAAATAAAATAAAATAAATAAAAATAAAAAATAATATTCTTGTATATAGTTGTATATATTTTACTAACCTTTTCTCATTTTGAAAAAAAAAATTACAGAACCAAAAATCTTTAAAAAATTGCATAAAAAACCTTTTCGCATGTGCATCATTTTTCCTTTCTTTTCCAATAACCCATAAAAAGTTCAAAATTATAAAACAGTTTTTAAAAAATTTCTTTTTTTCGCATTGTACATATTTCATACGTTTGCATGTGCATTTTTCAGGATAGTATTGACAGTTAAACTAATTTTGGAATAAAATTGAAGAATGGAGCTTAGTTGGGCCTTAATCAACTTAATTTCAGGGGAGCTTTATAAGAGCTGGAGTAAGACTTTTCATGTCCTAGCGACACAATTCTTTGAGTCCATGAGACTATGTTCACATGTAATCTTGATTAGTCTAAGTAGAACATTTAGCAATACAGGCATGATTACCGTGGCTTATCTTGGACAAGCACTCTACACGTAGCTCTTCATGGAGGAGGTAGTGAGGAGGCATAATCTTATGGCCTAAAGTAGCATACGAGGGTGGAAGTTCTAGGCGGAACCTCTTGTCTTCCTCTAGGGAGGGAAGTGCGTCTCATCCTGGTATGGTGGCATTGAGGTTTGCAATAATGCTTCAAAAAAGGGATAGTCTACTAGCTCAAGAGTAAAATCTCCTTATGTACATGCTGCACCTTGTATATATTTTCAAAAAAAGGGAAAAATGTAGAATCTCAAAAAGTGGGCAGGCCTGATTGAAAAATAAAATGCCTGTCGGAGTGTATATACAAGGATAAAAAGAAAGAAATTAATAAAAGCTTCAAAGTCAAATTTTTGTACGCTTGCAACTATATGACTTGGCTACACTGATCATACATCCAAGGATAGGTAGCTGCACTGGTTACTGTCCATTATTTCTCCATCTCCTCTTCTTGAGCTAGTTGTACTTGAACTTAGAAGGGAATATCCCCGCTCCTCGAGGAAAGAGTTGCTAGATCGAGGTATTTGAGTTACCTTGTTGAGGGAGGTTGTTTCTTTGCTACTTTTGAGAAGGGGAGCTATACTTCACTTACACTGTACAAGTAAAGATTTATAATCATAAGAATTTGTATATGTAGACTTGTTCTGACTGACTATTGAGGAGACCTGAATAGGAGTCTTATGGAACTAAGAGGTTGTCAGGTTTTAAATCCATTTTCCATTAAGGTTCCGCCACCCTAATAATCTAAAGGTCCGACAGAGCTCCATACTACAATTTTATGAAGAAAGGTTTAATACACAATATTGTCCTAATTTCTTTATTTTTGCTTTCTTTTTCTTTTTATTCACTTATTCTTTCAAATATAGTGTTTGCTTAGGGACTAGAAAAGTTAAAGCATATGTGGATGATGAATCTGCATTTCATCATCTTTATTCATTTATTTTAGCTTAAAATCTGTTATAAAATACCTATATATAATACTAACTCCATATTCTCACTAACTTGCATCTATGTGTAAATATTGTACACTTATTACCATTTTAACCTAAAATAAATAAAGAAAGAAAGAAAAGGAAAAAAGGGAAAAAAAAGAGAAGATTGTATATACGTAATATATACAGGCTAACCCGAACCCCGAGAGAAGGTCAGGACTTGACCTGATCGACCAGGAATAAAGTAGGGGGAGATAGGTCCTTAATTAAAAAAATTCAAAAAACTTTGTATTGTAAATATTTTTATACTTACACTATTTTATTTGTACATAAATTAACCTTAAACAAAATAATATTCAAAACAAAAGTTGTAAATAAAAATGTGTCCTAAATAATAAAAATGTTTGCAAAATAAAGTCTTGTACATAATAAAAGCCACCACATTTGGAAAAAGCTACTAAGCGATAATTGAAAGACCAATTCTGACTCCACATGAACTCAAATTGAACCAAACTCACTTCCATTGTAATCTAAATTAAACTACCTTTAAATTTTCTATGATTTAATAATTTTTTGGAGTTACGGTTGAAAAGTCGGTTTTTTGGGATGGTTTGTCTAATTTCTCCATTTATTTGTAGATATTGTATTTTTAAACAGTTATAAATTTTTTAAAATTAAAATAATAAATAATAAAAATTTTAAAACAAAAAAACTAATTCCTTAATTAACTATGTTTATAATGTACCATTTGTATATAAAATATGTATATAGTTTCTATTCTTAAATAACCACCACAAAAAATAGAAAAATTAACATTTTTTATTTAATTTAATTGAGTGACAAAAAAATAATTTTTATAAATAATTTTAACTTTATCTCATTTCAAATTTTTTCTCTTATCTTCATTGAACATAAAAAATTATTTTTTTCTCTTAACTTTTTAAAAATTATTTTTTTTATAAAAAAAATTTAAATATAAAATAATCAAGGATTTCACATTTGGAATAGAACCAAAGTTTGAAGGAGGATGAAATGAATTTGATCCAACCAAGGTAGCTAGTACGTATTAGATAAATTCAAAGAATACCTTATGGAGAAAGGAATATCATTCCTATCTCACGCTTCCTAATACACCTAAACTCAATAGAGCTGGAGGAAAATACAATTGGATCATGTATGGCATGATCTGATCAATGACAACTCTTAACATAATTACCTCTTAGATTCCAAGTATATATGTAGTAGAAACAACAATATTTATCCTTAATAAGATTCCATCTAAACCCAAAAACCCTCACAAGCTATGATTTGGAAACTAGCCTAGTATTGGACACTTGAGGATTTAGGGTAGCTTGGTCCATAACCATGTCATGGATGCAAGAATGCTGGATTCTAGTACCAAAAAGTTCTACCTCAATAGGAATATAAAGAATGGTATTGTATACCTACTTTATAACCTTGTGATTCTTTATATATTTCATCTCTAATGATATGATTATTAAAAGATGACTTTCTTGAGAATCAAGATGAAAATGAAGTAAATGAACTCATTGAGTCTTAAGATGATAATGAGTCTCCTGAAATCGGAATCTAAAAGGATAATTAATGATGAAACACTCAAACCGCTTTAAATTATTTTGATGGTGGCAAGACCACCTAAGGGTTATGGATTCCATGTGTCAGATAAGTCTAACAATGATCTGACTTCATATGATGAAGCTTCTAAGGATAATGACATAAAGAGATGGATGTTTGTAATTAAATCTAATGTAAACTTCATATACAAGTGTTGTATATGGACACTCGAGGATTGTTGAATCTCGTATTCATCACTCTAAAAATGACTAATTAAGATCAAATCCCTGAAATTCATTCGCATTTCTTCATTTATATTGCATAATTAGCATTCATGCATGTATCGATAATAATTGCATTTTATCACTAATTACTGCATAAAATAAGAAACCAAAAATCTCAGCCCAATTGACATGTAAAATAGCCTATCTTCCATAATTTTTAATAATTCATTCTAACTCCAAATGACATGATATCACCTCCACTGCGTACATATCACTAACAAGAATAAATGAAAAATACAAAAAATTCATTATCCTAAATAAGTGGACAAAAAACCCAAACCCTAATTGCAGGATTCTCAGACTAAAACCTCTATATCTTCCTCATCCAGTGTCTAATTTGGTCCAACTCATTTTTGAACTAATATACATTCAAATACCTTCAAAATAAGACCAAGTTTAAGTGAATTGGAGCTCATACATGAGATTTGGATTTTGGGCCTCTTTTATACATTTTGTATTTTACCTGATTTTGACCTCTTATTTTATGTACGTAACTAAGTAATTCTATTTTATTTCTTTTTCATTGATTTTCTTTGACTAATGTATTATTAAATTGCACAAAAATCCAGATCCAAAATGAGCTTGAATTCGAAGAAACTAACTGAGTTTAAGTCTTCACAAACAGTCTGTACAAAAGTTGTCAATTTCAAATTTCATTTTATTTCTTTATTTTCTTAATTATTGAAAATACAAAAAATAGACTAATGTGTAAATATTTATCTTTTATATTATCATATTTTTTTTGATTTTTATCTTGTTCAAAAATGACAAAAAATATTAAACCCAAAAATCAAGGTATTATATGTACATGGGATACCCCAAAAATATCCATTTGTACAATTGACTGATTTTGGTTTTGATCCCCATGAAAGTTGTAGATCTCTTTTAGATGAACAACTTTTGTGAAGAAATTTTTTTGATCCGAGGTCATTTGTTATTTCTTTTTTATTTATTTTTGTATGTTTATTTTCAATTTTTCTCGGACTGACATGTGGCAGCTCCTGGAGCCGCCACGTGTCACCCATTTTTAGACTTTATTTTTCTTTATTTTTTAAAAAAATTTAAATAAAAATAAAAATAAAGAAAATAAAAGAAAAAAGCCACGTGGCGTCACCTCAACCGTCTGATCTCGGCCGATCGGACGACCGAGGTACCTCTCCACCGCTTGTCGTCTTCCGACCTTTCCCTTCCCTAATCGGGAGGGGGTGGAGGCCATGCCTTCGCCATCTCCCCCTACTTTCCCACAGCCGTCGCCTATGACCACCAACCCCCCCCTCCATATTTACGTCACCACTGCCTCAATTCTCCCTTAATCTCGCGTCCAACCACCCCTCCCAATCCTCATATCTCCCCACAATTCTTGCTGCCAATCCCGTCGACCTTCCATCTTCATCCCCGTCACTAGCCCTATAAAGCTATGTCACCCCCTCGAAAACAATCATCTGTCGACAGACTCTACTTAAAGGTGAAGGCGGCTGTGACAGAGCCCCTCCTCAATCTTCATCGGTGAGGTCTGGTGTCCTCCTCGACATCGTTGCAAACTGCCCTTAGCGAGAGTTTCTTCTGCTCCGGTGCGCTCATCGTCGAGCCAATGCTTCCAACATCTCCAGGCTTCATCTTCTTCGCCAACTCCAGATGTCAAGAACTGCTCTGTCGGAGCCCCGCTTAAGACTCTGACCGCGATAACGCTCTGCCACTCCACCATCACCATCATCCACCACCAGAGCGTGCGGCTCCACCGCAATAGCCCCGCTCCACCGCTAGGTGGCAGCCCCGAGACCCCCACTACGTGCATCGCACGTGCATTTGGGGGGGGGGTCTCCTCACGTGACCCTACATGCATGGGGTGGAACATTTGCAAGAGCCCCCCCTTTAGTTTGTTAAATCAGTAGGAGGACCCAGACACCAAGATTTATGTGGTTTGCACGTGCCTTCTTTGGTATTTTGCTGAACGCCCCTGGAGCTCCGCCTAATTCCAGAGTCAGCCCTGCCAGTCCAGGGACACGTGAGGAGCATGTGTTCCCTGTAATTTTTTCATAAACCCCCCTACAAGGGTCATTATTATGCATACATCCCTATCTCTGGATTTTTACTTATTTTATATTTTGTAACATTGCAAACATAACCATGTGTTCCTCTATTAGTTCAAGACTCCACATTGCATTATTTTTATTATTTAAAAATTGCATGATGTTTCTCAACTAAATCTCTACAATATGTCATGTTTGTGATATTTTTATAGAATATGGTTATTTAATAATTATTATATTCGTGGAAGTTTACATATTTTACCCAATCTATGCTTGGAAATTCATAGTTAATTAAGTGTAGCCCCAAAAATTGCCAAATAATCGTGAATAAGAAATTAATTGCATTTTACAACGTGCCCAAAAATAATTGCATTTGCATGCATAGTTTGCCCTAAAAAAATTATTTTGCATTTGTCAATCATTAAATTTTAATAGGTATTAAAACTCATATTTGTAAGATTTAGAATTTTTCTGAGATCAATCACCTAGTGATAGATCTTGGATAATCTTATTACTTGAAAACAAATAGGTTTAATATATATTATAATTAAATATTGAAAGTCACACCATTTGCATTTATAAATTCATAAAATATTTATCTTGAATCAAAAAATTCAAAAAATATTATAGTGCATTTCATCGTCATTGAAATCTCGGCTAAATTTCGTAAATTTTTGACATCGTTTCATTGAAAATTGTATTTTAGTCCCCAAAATTGGCCATATTTGCATTTGGCATTTCCAAATTGCATTAAAAATACAAAAATCAATTTGCCTCGAAAACTGTTCATGAAATTATCTCAATATCCAAGTTATTATACGTGGAACATACAATCTCCATGTCCTTACCTCCAAGTATTCGTGGAGAAATCGCATTATTCTTGAAAGAGTTAAAGAATAATTCCATTGACAAATGTGTATCCAAGCATTGAGAAATGGATAATTAAACGCGATTCATGTTATTTTGATGCATGGGAATGAAGATCCAAGATAATTAAATGTGATTTACTTATCATGAATATAAATAATATGGTTAGCACTATCCATATTAATCATATATATTATAAATGTTATTTATAATATATTAGAAAGATCTATTTGTAAATAATATTTAGAATTTAAATGTTGATGTGAATTGGATTCACATTTGACAATTAATTGAAAATGCAATTTACATTCTATTTTGGGATACGAATAGGATTCACAAATTTCCAATTGCATGATTGAAATTTCACACATTAATTTAGAGTTATTTTTTTGAAATAATTTATAATAAAAGATCTTGTAAATAATTAAAGGATAATGTGAGATACATAATCTCATAAAATTGGAAAAGAGGAGCTCCTTTCCATAGAGAGAGGGGGTGCGACCACCCTAGTCCTATTTCTTGGTGGTTGTCCACCCTCCTCATTATGAAGGAGCTTGCCTCCTTTTCTAATCCTTTATTGCCTCTTGATTTGATTGAATTAGTTTATATTGATAATTATTCAATATATTTAATTTAATTTAATTAAGTATTGTTGTGTTTTTACAACAAAATCATGACCATTGAAAAAAACACAAATCAATCTCAATGATTGGATTTGTGTTGTCCAGCGATTGAGATCCATGGACTCCCAAAATATTATAAAAGAAGAGGCAACCCTATCTCTTATTTTACAACATATAATTCACAAGCTCTCTCTCTCCTTCTCATCATCCTACATGTCCCTCTCTCTCTCTAATGTGGTCGTTGTTGAGCGGTAATTTGTTTGGGGTTTGGATTCAAGATATGAAAATTAATTGCGCAGTGGTCGTTGCAACCCAAATATCCCGCAATAAACAAACATTTTTTCTAAAGCTATAAAAATAATTACGAGAGAATAATGAAGCGAGAGAAATTTTTGCTATTATTTACCTGTATAGCAACATGATCGAATTCAGGGAGGCTACAATTCCCGAGGTTACTCAAATAATAGAAAAACAATTTTACAGAAAATGGAATCTCAAATGCAAAACTACCTTAGTTTTTTGTGATTTTTTTGTCTTTTTAAAAATTTTAGAATTTTTTATCTCTGATTTTTCTATTTTCTGATTTTCAACTTTTAGTAATTTTAATTTGGTAATTTTTTTATTTTCAAATATAAAGAACAATATTCACAAGAGAAGAAATACGCAAACCACACTATTTTTGTATTTTTCAATTATATCACAAATGCTCAGAAAAATTCAGAGAAAATATTTATGGGTTTTAAAGGCTTTGAAATGTTATTAGGACTTTTTTGTAGAATTTTTAGATGATTTTGTATTTTTCTAAAAATCAAACAGTGACAAAAATGATAAATGGTGAATAACTTGGAGTAATTTGCAACTTAAAAATATTTTAAGTGCCCAAAACTCCTAGAAATTATTTTTATCTAAAGTATAGATACATGTCTACAAACAGGAATTGAAATCACAAATTTTGAATTTTTTTTAGAATTTTCTGTGATTTTTCTATGATTTTTGATATTTTTCAATTTTTCTGGGTTTTGAAAAGAATTAATGCATGAAATTTGCATAGAAACTAAAAGACAATGAAAGGAAATTAATCTATTTTTTTGGAATTTTAGAGCAATATTCAAATTTTTATGAATTTTTGAATTTCAGGAAGACAAAATGACAAAATTTTTTATTTTTTAATGATATCAACGGAAAATAAAATGCTATAAGCATAGCATGATTTTTGAGGAATTTATTGAACAAAAAAGGTTTATTTCAATGAAAAGAACAAGAAAAATAAATGTCTGGACAACGACGACTAAAATGCAAATATTTATTGTTTTTGCACTAAAAGATAACAAGAAATAAAAAAAACGAGAAGAATTCGGAAAATACCCAGTGAATCACATGCAAGGTACGTGCTTGCTGGAAGCGGGGGGTCTTTTTGCACAATTTCTAAAATCCGAGGGACGTTCACGTACTTTTCCCAAGTTAAACTTAATCTGGAGCTGGTAGGGGCCTTTTTTAATTTGTAGAACCTCTAAGGGCTTCATTGAAATTTTTTCAATTTTTTTTGAAGCTCTAGGGTTGCTCTGGTTGTTCTTCTTTGTTCATAACGAAATGGGGCCCCGTTGCTCACCCTTCTTCAGATATGGTGGTGGGGGCCGATGTAACACCCCTAGGATCCGGGTACTCGGCAAACCAAATCCACGCACACACATTCCACATTCGAATACTTGACATTCGTAACAACAGGAGAAAAATAGCAACATGCACATGAATTTAAATTTTGCTTCTCATTCAACATGTTCACATTCCATATTCCATTCATTGCATATACCAATTCCATTACATTCCATTGATCATTTCCATGTCCACAAAAAAATATACATGTAAGCATAAAATAGATGTCCACACATATATTATACATGCCATTTCTCTCAACAAAATACTACAAGTGAAGAATGATAGTAAAACTACTACCAACAACCGTATTGCAAAAAAATGTCGTGAAGCTGCAAAAAAATGGTGATATCCCCAAAGTTACTCGCTGCTGCGGACCTGCGGATTCACACGTAGGTACGTTATGAGCAAAGTTGCCCAATACGATTTAAACAAAAAATACAACAACAAGCATGCTACAATTTAAATGTGTGCAAAAGAACAACTATGTAACTAGTCTCGCAAAGAATTACATCTTTGTCATCGTTATTATTACTAGACCTGGATATGGACATGAGTAACCAAGCTTCGTGGATAGTCTGTGGTCTTGGTCTGTATAAGACCTCACATTATGACTCTAAGGTAAAAAGAAAACACCTTAGGGTTGGGGTGCCTCCGTAGGCATGCGGTGGAGTACAATGCATCCTAACTAAGTTCCCAACACGTCCACTTAGCTCCACTTCGCAATTGTACTTATGATTCACAAATTTAGATTCCAACCCGTGAATCCTCGCGACAATCAAATCCTCCTTATGCACAGGAGATTCATGTCACATTCCCAACTTCATTAACCACATTTCCCGGAACTCCCCTCTTAGTGCTCCCACTCGGAATACCGGCCAATGTGGCCTACATTGTCCCGTACACGAGTGTTAGCTCTAAGTGACAAGCGAAACACTAGTCGACCAACCACGACTACTTGGCCCGCGCTCGAGCACCGGGCTAAAGCACGCAAGTGCCGAGGCCAACACCGTCAGATTAGCACCTCGGTGTGCCAAGCAACATTTCCCCCAACCATCGCAGCTACAATAGCAGTTGGGATCGTGGTCATCTAGGCTTCTACCCGGGGCCCCAAGGGTGCATGCCCCTCCCTTGGCCGCAACTACTTCGCTACCCGAACACCGTAAAATTTCCTTTCTCTAAAATGATAATCACTGCTTATATATCCAATGCCGATGACCTATAAAAAGGATCCTAACATTTGGAGTAATCATTTAATATCACAAGGACTGCTCAGGATCTGTAAGAGTAACTAGTGGTTCACAACCAAATGATTCTGGAGCCATATTACATTTACATCAAGATTGTATCAACCTGATCTTCTTTGGTTCTTTAAAAAGGGTCCTTAGTGGGATCATGTGTACAGGTTATTAGAGACATGCGTTGATCCATTCGTCTATGTAGCACAACATGCTGAAAGTGAAATTGTGAAGTATTTATCTAGATCTGATGCTAATCAATCTAGAGAGATTAAATGGAGGTATATACAGCTAATGTAGATCAACTCAAAGGAAGCCATCCGTCCGTCAACATTGAAGCTGGTAGGTTATACTGTGGATGCAATTCACAAATATCTCAACTATATAACGATTTTTTTTGGTGAAATAAGCAAGAATTCCGGACAAGTCTATACTAGTATAAAATATGCAATGAACGGTCTGAGCAACAAATATGACGAGGCATTGTGGTTAGTTTGGCATATTGTAACCATCTTATGAGCATCCAATTGCTGTATCACTTTCAATAGTGAAATAAAACTTGCACGGTACCCACATAGATGTTTGCAGAAGGGGGGAAACATATGCTGCATTTAGATAAAAAAATTCCTAACCCATCCAATCTAAGATAAGACACACGTGAAAATGAAGAGCAAGGAATTGGATCTCTCATCTTCTAGACGTTGTTCTCATTTCTTTTCATGTCATGTCCTTTCCAAGTTTGTCTCTTGCATTGGAATCCCAACATATTTTGCAACATTCTAACTTGTATGCTAAAGAAATAGACCGATGTTGCTGTATCAAACACCCATAGCTAAGAAAGAGAATTGATCTTTTATTATAGCTCAAATATGAGGTTAGGGATAAAGTTTTTCTCATTCAGAATTAGCAACCATTCCATTGCGACCAATCCAGGCTATAAATTATGAACCATGACATTCTTAACTTCATGCATCTGCAATTCTGCTATTTAAAGTGGCCCGATGGTTGAGCAGTGTCCCTTTCATCCACAGGCCAGGGTTCAATCCCCACAAATTACCATTTCTAAAAAAAATCAACTACAAATCGAATAGCAGAAACAGTCTGATATTCTCAGAGAACTCTAAGTATGCATATGAAAAGTATTTCAACCTAAAGATGGCTATGGGTACAGCCCGAACCCAAGAAGATACATTGGTTGTAAAGAATCAGATTTTGAATGTGCTAAGATACACCCTTTTTGATCACGATCAGTAGATCAAACACGACGGCGACTCTATGCACAAGAGACCACAACATCCACCCAAAAATCTGTAGCACAAGCATGTCTAGGGCTCTAATGACATTGGGGTATAATATGGAAAATGCGTGGAATCCGCAGCAAGAGGAAGGAGGATCGTACCTAAAGAAAACTCGAACCTCGATTTCTCCGTCGGTGAAGAACGCCGCTTCGTTCACGACGGAAGCCGCACACGGGGGTGAGCCGGACCTTCTCGACACGATCTGGACTTCGGATCGTCGATCCGTGACGCTCCGGAGAGCTCCGGTGAGGGAAAAAAGGGGGAGGATGAGGGCTGATCGAAGAGGAGGAGGGTTTGGGCGTTTTGGACAAGAAGGGGGTTGGGGTTTAAGGGCAAAACTCGGATTCGTATCCGGGTTCGGATCCGAATATGACCTGGACCCCTCATCGCTAAAATAGCCGTAACTCGGGCTCCCGGAATCGGATTTTAACGTTCTTAGACTCGTTGGAAAGCTATCGACGAGCTCTACACAATGGACTAATCAAATAAATTTTTGGAATATGGGAATAAAAGTAGATTTGCAATTTAGCCCAGATTCAGCTGGATTTTTCATTTTAGTCCCTGTTGGGGTTTCGGGGGTTTCACATCAGAAAAATCTCAAAGGAAGTCTCGTCCCCGAGACTTAGGATGACTCTAGTCGATTTCAACACCCGAACCCCATTTTATCCAAGCCTCACCGAGGAATGAGCCCATAAAAATCTCAAAGAGAGCAAAGTCCATAAAAATCACAAAAGAACTCGACTACGGCTTCAGTTCCATACCTGTGAACAATTGAGGGTATTTCTCCCTCATATCCGCCTCAGATTCCCACGTCGCTTCCTCGACGTCTTGACTTCGCCACAGGACCTTGACCAAAGGGATCTCCTACCGCCTCAACTTCTTGACCGCGTGGTCCAAAATCTGTACCGGCTCTTCTGGGAAGGATAGGTTTGGCTCCATCGTCAAGTCCTCGTAGCTGATCACGTTTCGAGGATCTCGGATGTACTTTCTGAGAGTCGACATGTGGAATACATCATGGATGCCCTCGAGGTGTGGGGGAAGGGCTACCCTGTAGGCTACTTTCCCCACACGGGCCAAAATCTCGAATGGCCCCACAAAACGCGATGCTAGCTTGCCTTTTGCACCGAAACGTTGTACGCCCCTCATTGGTGACACATGTAAGAACACAAAGTCTCCGACCTGTGATCATGAGAAACACTGTGTCACACATGATTGGCTAAGAACTGTACCCACTAGGGAGCGAAATTAGGATAACATACCTGAAACTGAAGGTCCCTTCGTCGATGGTCGGCGTAACTCTTCTGATGGCTCTGCGCAGTCAGTAATTTCCTTCTAACAGTATCCACCACCTTAGAGGTCTCCTCAATGATATAAGGGTTGAACATGATGTTGTCACCCACCTGTTGCCAACACAAAGGAGTGGTGCATCGCCTCCCGTACAATGCCTCAAATGGTGTCATGCCTATACTGGCGTGATAGCTATTGTTTTATGTAAACTCAACAAGTGGGATGTGATCCTTCCAAGACCCCTTCCTCTCAACCGCAGAGGCTCGTAAAAGATCCTTCAAGGTCTGAATGGTCCTCTCAGACAGCGCATCTGGCTGTGGATGGTAGGATGGACACATGCGCAGTTCGGCCCTCAGGGCTCTCATGAATTCTCCCCAGTAGTGTGATGTGAAATGAGAATCTCTGTCTGACACTACTTCCTTGGGTATCCCATGCAACCGAGCAATGTGTTGAACATATAACTTGGTTTGTTGCACTGGTGTATATGCCATATTGACTATGAAATGGGCTGACTTGGTCAACCGGTCAATGATGACCCATGTCACATCAAGTCCTCAAGGGGTGCACGGTAATGATGTGACAAAATCCATGGAGATTCTCTCCCATTTCTACACCAGGATGGGAAGAGACTGTAGTAAACCGGGAGTCCTCTGGTGTCCTTCCTTCACCATCTGGAAGGTAAGACATCTGCTAACATTTTTGGCTATGTCCTTCTTCATGTCTTCCCACCAAAAGTGTTGGTGGAGGTCCTTGTACATCTTGGTGCCACCTGGATATATGGAAAGTCTCGAGCTATGCGCCTCATCTAGGATCTCCCTCCTCAGCTCCTTGTCATCTGGGACACACACGGTCCCCCTTCAATACGATGGATTCACGGACCCGAAATCCGTCGAATTCATCCTTCAAGCATCTATGGTACAAGTCTTGGATCCTTTGATCTGTCTGTTGCCCTTGAACGATCCTGTCCCACAAGCTGCTATACTTGGCTGGCACTGTCACTGCATCGGATGTGCCCTCAAATGGATGCCACTCACTAAGTGTAGTGAGCACATCTCAAGTCTGCAACCAGGCTACCGAACCCTCAGTGTATGGTCGCCTACTCAAGGCGTCTGCTACCACATTCCCCTTACCAGGATGATAAGGATGGTACAATCATAATCTTTTAGCAGTTCCATCAACCGCCTTTGCCTCATATTCAGTTCCTTCTGATCAAAAATGAATTTGAGGCTCTTGTGAGCTGTGAAAATCTCAAATGTCACCTCATACAAATAGTGACGCCATATCTTCAATGTAAAGACTACGGCCGCCAACTCCAAGTCGCGAGTGGGGTAGTTGCGTTCATGGTTCTTCAACTATCGTGATGTATATGCCACAACCTGTCCACGCTGCATCAACACTGCACCCAAGCCCTCCTTGGAAGCATCCATGTACACGGTGAAATCTAAGGTACCAGAAGGAAGGGTGAGGATGGGCACAGAAGTCCATCGCTCTTTCAGCATTCGAAACCTCAACTCACATTTTTCACTCCATACAAATGGCACATCCTTTTGCGTCAACCGGGTGAGGGGTAGAGCCAACTAGGAGAACCCTCTAACAAACATCCTGTAGTAGCCGGCGAGGCCAAGGAAACTGCAAATCTCTATAACCGTCTTGGGTCGCTCCCAAGACACCACTTCCTCTATCTTGGTAGGATCAACTGACACCCCTGTCCCTGATACTATATGGCCAAGAAATGCCACCTCAGAAAGCCAAAACTCACACTTGCTATATTTGACAAACAGTTGATGCTCTCGAAGTGTCTCTAGAACCGTGCACATATGGGACTCATGCTAGTACTCATCACAGGAGTAGACTAGAACATCATCGATGAATTCAATCACAAACCTGTCTAAATGCGGACGAAAGACTCAGTTCATCAAATCCATGAATGCAGCAGGCGCATTCGTAAATCCAAACGGCATCACCAAAAACTCATAGTGACCATATCTAGTGCGGAATACAGACTTCATTACATTAGTCTCTTTGATCCTCAATTGATGGTATCCCGACCGCAGGTCAATCTCAGAGAGCACTGCTGCTCCTTGCAACTGGTCAAAAAGATCATCTACCTTAGGAAGTGGGGTAACAGTTCTTTATCGTTCTCTTGTTCAACTCCCAATAGTCTATGCATAGCCTTATGGATCCATCATTCTTCTTCAGGAAGAGGAATGTAGCTCTCCATGGTGATGTACTGCGGCAGATGAATCCCTTCTCCAACAGCTACTGCAGCTATACCTTGAGCTCCTTGAGCTCAGCTGGTGCCAACCTGTATGGAGGGATAGAGATCGGTTGTGTATCTGGCAGTAGCATGATCTCAAACTCTATCTCGCATATTGGCGGTAATCCAGGAAGTTCGTCTGGAAATACATTAAGGAAAACATGCACAACTGTGACATCCTCTATCATATGGTCTTGTACCGTTGAGTCTACTACACAGACGAGGTAGCCAGCACAACCCTAAACTAAGAAATTGGTGTGCCCTCAAGGTGGAGATACACTCGATCCCATCATCAGATGTGTTGCTTGACTTAAGAGAGGCATATGGACATGGATGTAAATATGCTATTCTCCGGTGGACTCGTGTTGGGTCAGAAGACTTTCACACTATCCAGTATTCGAACACCAATAAGGAATGATATGTGTGGAATGGAATGGAGTACCACTGCTCTGATACCAAGCTGTAACACCCCTAGGATCCGGGTACTCGGCGAACCAAATCCACGCACACACATTCCACATTCGAATACTTGACATTCGTAACAACAGGAGAAAAATAGCAACATGCACATGAATTTAAATTTTGCTTCTCATTCAACATGTTCACATTCCATATTCCATTCATTGCATATACCAATTCCATTACATTCCATTGATCATTTCCATGTCCACAAAAAAATATACATGTAAGCATAAAATAGATGTCCACACATATATTATACATGCCATGTCTCTCAACAAAATACTACAAGTGAAGAATGATAGTAAAACAACTACCAACAACCGTATTGCAAAAAAAATGTCGTGAAGCTGCATAAAAATGGTGATATCCCCAAAGTTACTCGCTGCTGCGGACCTGCGGATTCACACGTAGGTACGTTATGAGCAAAGTTGCCCAATACGATTTAAACAAAAAATACAACAACAAGCATGCTACAATTTAAATGTGTGCAAAAGAACAACTATGTAACTAGTCTCGCAAAGAATTACATCTTTATCATCGTTATTATTACTAGATCTGGATATGGACATGAGTAACCAAGCTTCGTGGATAGTCTGTGGTCTTGGTCTGTATAAGACCTCACACTATGACTCTAAGGTAAAAAGAAAATACCTTAGGGTTGGGGTGCCTCCGTAGGCATGCGGTGGAGTACAATGCATCCTAACTAAGTTCCCAACACGTCCACTTAGCTCCACTTCGCAATTGTACTTATGATTCACAAATTTAGATTCCAACCCGTGAATCCTCGCGACAATCAAATCCTCCTTATGCACAGGAGATTCATGTCACATTCCCAACTTCATTAACCACATTTACCGGAACTCCCCTCTTAGTGCTCCCACTCGGAATACCAGCCAATGTGGCCTACATTGTCCCGTACACGAGTGTTAGCTCTAAGTGACAAGCGAAACACTAGCCGACCAACCATGACTACTTGGCCCGCGCTCGAGCACCGGGCTAAAGCAGCAAGTGCCGAGGCCAACACCGTCAGATTAGCACCTCGGTGTGCCAAGCAACATGTCCCCCAACCATCGCAGCTACAATAGCAGTTGGGATCGTGGTCATTTAGGCTTCTACCCGGGGCCCCAAGGGTGCATGCCCCTCCCTTGGCCGCAACTACTTCGCTACCCGAACACCGTGAAATTTCCTTTCTCTAAAATGATAATCACTGCTTATATATCTAATGCCGATGACCTATAAAAAGGATCCTAACATTTGGAGAAATCATTTAATATCACAAGGACTACTCAAGATCTGTAAGAGTAACTAGTGGTTCACAACCAAATGATTCTGGAGCCATATTACATTTACTTCAAGATTGTATCAACCTGATCTTCTTTGGTTCTTTCAAAAGGGTCCTTAGTGGGATCATGTGTACAGGTTATTAGAGACATGCGTTGATCCATTCGTCTATGTACCACAACATGCTGAAAGTGAAATTGTGAAGTATTTATCTAGATCTGATGCTAATCAATCTAGAGAGATTAAATGGAGGTATATAAAGCTAATGTAGATCAACTCAAAGGAAGTCATCCGTCCGTCAACATTGAAGCTGGTAGGTTATACTGTGGATGCAATTCACAAATATCTCAACTATATAACGATTTTTTTTGTGAAATAAGCAAGAATTCAGGACAAGTCTATACTAGTATAAAATATGCAATGAACAGTATGAGCAACAAATATGACGAGGCATTGTGGTTGGTTTGGCATATTGTAACCATCTTATGAGCATCCAATTACTGTATCACTTTCAGTAGTGAAATAAAACTTGCACGGTACCCACATAGATGTTTGCAGAAGGGGGGAAACATATGCTGCATTTAGATAAAAAAATTCCTAACCCATCCAATCTAAGATAAGACACACGTGAAAATGAAGAGCAAGGAATTGGATCTCTCAACTTCAGGACGTTGTTCTCATTTCTTTTCATGTCATGTCCTTTCCAAGTTTGTCTCTTGCATTGGAATCCCAACATATTTTGCAACATTCTAACTTGTATGCTAGAGCAATAGACCGATGTTGTTGTATCAAACACCCATAGCTAAGAAAGAGAATTGATCTTTTATTATAGCTCAAATATGAGGTTAGGGATAAAGTTTTGCTCATTCAGAATTAGCAACCATTCCATTGCGACCAATCCAGGCTATAAATTATGAACCATGACATTCTTAACTTCGTGCATCTGCAATTCTGCTATTTAAAGTGGCCCGATGGTTGAGCAGTGTCCCTTTCATCCACAGGCCAGGGTTCAATCCCCACAAATTATCATTTCTAAAAAAAATCAACTACAAATCGAATAGCAGAAACAGTCTGATATTCTCAGAGAACTCTAAGTATGCATATGAAAAGTATTTCAACCTAAAGATGGCTATGGGTACAGCCCGAACCCAAGAAGATACATTGGGTGTAAAGAATCAGATTTTGAATGTGCTAAGATACACCCTTTTCGATCACGATCAGTAGATCAAACACGACGGCGACTCTATGCGCGAGAGACCACAACATCCACCCAAAAATCTGTAGCACAAGCATGTCTAGGGCTCTAATGACATTGGGGTATAATATGGAAAATGCGTGGAATCCGCAGCAAGAGGAAGGAGGATCGTACCTAAAGAAAACTCGAACCTCGATTTCTCCGTCGGTTAAGAATGCCGCTTCGTTCGCGACGGAAGCCGCACACGAGGGTGAGCCGGACCTTCTCGACACGATCTGGACTTCAGATCGTCGATCCGTGACGCTCCGACGAGAGCTCCGGTGAGGGAAAAAAGGGGGAGGAAGAGGGTTGATCGAAGAGGAGGAGGGTTTGGGCGTTTTGGACGAGAAGGGGGTTGGGGTTTAAGGGCAAAACTCGGATTCGGATCCGGGTTCGGATCCGAATATGACCTGGACCCCTCATCGCTAAAAAGTCGTATCTCGGGCTCCCGGAATCGGATTTTAACGTTCTTAGACTCGTTGGAAAGCTATCGACGAGACCTACGCAATGGAATAATCAAATAAATTTTTGGAATACGGGAATAAAAGCATATTTGCAATTTAGCCCAGATCCGGCTGGATTTTTCATTTTAGTCCCTGTTGGGGTTTCGGGGGTTTCACAGCCGACGGTGAAGGGCGGAGATGGAGGGTATGGGTGACGCGCACTGGTCAAGATGGTGGAGGGTGAGGCCCACTGCAGAGGAGCTCTTCTCCAGGAGCAGGGTGGCGGCCGTGATGGAGGCTCAGGCATCGGTGGAGGACGGCGAGTGATGCATCGGTGACGAAGGTGGTGTCGAGGTGATGGAGGACGATGAACGGCTCATCCAAAAGGTTCTAGAAGGTACGACGAAGATGGCGATCGGGCGGAGCCCTAGATGGTATGCTGAGATGGGCTGGGCTCGCGGCAGAGCGCCACTGGTCCATGGCGAGTTGAACGACAAAGGGCAGCAGACGCGAGCGGAGGCAGGCAACGTCGGCGGTTGGAGAGGGTGGTGCATGCTGCCCCTTTTTATTTTTTTTATTTTTTAATAATTTCAAATGTAAAAATAGAATTTAAGAAAACTTTTTTAATTTTTTTAGAATAGAAATCGTAAATATTTTTAATTTTTTCCTTTTTTTCCTTTTTTGTTATTTTTTATTTTATCCTCCAAAACAAATGTTAGAGAGAAAAACTTTGTATTTTTTATTATTTTTTATTTATAAATAAATGAGGATGCAATCACGATGGCTCGGTCCCAAAATCACAACAGAATGCGTGAACTAGGATCCGGTGAAAAATGAGGAATGGATCCGAGCCTCCGGTCACCATATGCAGCCAGAGTTGGAAGATTACGTGAGGCAGAATAATAACCCGAATAGATCGAGATGTGAGATGAAAAATCAAGATCGATGGAGAATCAAATAGTGATGGGTTCTAAAACCTAGAAAAAAAATGACGATGACATGAAAATGCGAAAAGTAAACTACAATTAACCTAAGATAAAAATAAGAGAAGAAAATTACGAGCAGAAAAGAACGTGATCGCCTTAACGAAGGCTGACTCACTGTCACCGGACGGCTCGGAGGCTAGGCACCTCTCTGCGATAAGATATCTCTTAGAGAATAGTCTCCTCCCACCAAAGTTCGAATTTTTTTTGAAATTTTGAATGAAGATAAGAGATAAGAGAAAAAAATTTGAAATGAGATAAAGTTAAAATTATTTGCAAAAATTATTTTTTTTGTGTTTTCGAAACTCAATTAAATTGAAGAAAAAAATGTTTATTTTTTATTTTTTTGCGGTGGTTATTTAGGAATAACAACTATATACATATACTATATACATATGGTACATTATATACATAGTCAAATAAGGAAATTAGTTTTTTTTGTTTTATTTTTTTATTTTTGTTTTAAACAATTATTACCAATATTTATAAATATTTACAAATAGAATATGTACAAATAAATGGTAAAATTGCACAAACCACCCCAAAAGATCGACTTTTCAACTGTAAATCCAAAAATTATGAAATCACAGCCATTTTAAAGATAATTTATTTAGAATACAATGGAAGTGAGTTTGGTTCAATTTGATTTCATATGGAGTCAGAATTGGTCTTTCAATTATCGCTTAGTGGCTTTTTCCAAGTGTGGTTGCTTTTATTATGTACATGATTTTATTTTACAAACATTTTTATTAATTAGGAAACATTTTTATTTGCACTTTTGTTTTGAAAATTATTTTGTTTAAGGTCAATTGATGTACAAATAAAATAGTGTGGTATAAAAATATACATAGCACACATTTTTTTGGAATTTTTTGATTAAGGACCCTATCTCCCCCTACTTTATTCGTGGCTGATCAAATTAAGTCTTAACCTTCTCTCGGGGTTCGGGTCAGCATGTATCTATTACATATATATCGTTTTTTTTTATTTTTTTTATTTTCTTTATTTTTCCTTTATTTATTTATTTATTTATTTATTTTTGGTTAAAATGGTATTAAGTGTACAATATTTAGACACAGATGCAAGTTAGTAAGAATATGGGGTTAGTATTATATGCAGGTGTTTTATAAGGGATTTTAAGCTAAAATAAATGAATAAAGATGACGAAATGCATATTCACCATCCCTCTATTCTTTACCTTTGTTAGTCCCTTAACAAACACTTATTTGAAAGAATAAGTGAATAAAAAGAAAAAGAAATGAAAAATAAAGAAATTAGGACAATATTGAGTATTAAACTTATCTTCATATAATTGTAGTATGGAGCTCTGTCAGACCTTTGGATTATTAGTGTGACAGAACCTTAATGGGAAATGGATTTAAAACCTGACAGTCCCTAAGTTCCATAAGACTCCTATCAGATCTCCTCAACAGTCAGATCAGAAGAAGTCTACATACACCAATTCTTATGACTACGAGTCTTTACTTGTACGGTGTAAGTGAAATATAGCTCCCCATCTCAAAAGCAGCAAAGAAACAACCTCCCTCAATAAGGTAACTCTAGTCCCCTGGTATAGCAACTCTTTCCTCGAGGAGCGGGGATATTCCCTTCTAAGTTCAAGTACAACCAGCTCAAGAAGAGGAGACGGAGAAAATAATGGACGGTAACCAGTGTAGCTACCTATCCTTGGATGCATGACCAGTGTGGCCAAATCATCCAGCTGCAAGATTGCAAAAAATTGACTTTGAAGCTCTTATTAATTTCTTTTTTTTATCCTTGTATATACACTCCAGCAGGAATTTTACTTTTCAATCAGGCATGTCCACTTTTAGAGACTCTAAATTTGTTCTCTCTTTTTTTGGGAAATATAAATAAGGTGCAACATGTACATAAGGAGTTTTTCCTCCTGAGCTAGTAGACTATCCCTCTTTTGAAGCATTATTGCAACCCCACAATGTCATGTCTTTAGACCTCAATGCCACCAGACCGGGTTGAGACGTACTTCCATCCCTAGAGGAAGACGAGAGGTTCCGCCTAGAAGTACTACCCTCGTATGCAACTCCAAGCAAAAAGATTCCACCTCCTCACTACCTCTTCCATGAAGAGCTAGGTATAGAGTGCTTGTCCAAGATAAGCCACGGTCTGAAAGAATCATGCATGTGTTGTTAAATGTTCTACTTAGACTAATCAAGATGACATGTGAACATAGTCGTATGGACTCAAAGAATTAAGTCACTAGGACCTGAAAAGGCTTAAATCCAGTTCTAATAAGTTTCCTCTAAAATTAAGTGGATTAAGGCCCAATTAAGCTCCATTCTTCAATTGTATTCCAGACTTAGTTTAAATGTCAATACTATCCTGAAAAATGCACATGAAAATGCAAGAATTATGTACAATGCAAAAATAAAGCATTTTTTACACAATTTTCTAATTTTGAACTTTTATGGTTTTTTGGAAAAGAAAGGAAAAATGGTGCACATGTGATTTTTTTTAATTATACAACTTTTTATAGATTTTTAGTTTTGTAGTTTTTTTAGGGTTTTTTTTTCAAAAAGGAAAAAGGTTTAGTAAAAAATATACAAGTATATACAATGATTTTTTATTTTATTGTTGGTTTTTTTGTTGTTTTTTTGGGTTTTTTGTTTTTTTTGCGTGTTTTTTTTGTTGTTTTTTTAATGGTGATACACACATGGAATTTACGAATTTATATACATATCCCCCAAAAATAAGCACTAAAAGTATGAGTTATGTCTAAAGTATATATACAATATATACAACACCCCCTATACTTAGCTCGAACTATGTCCTCATAGTGATCAGAGAGCGACAAAGGAAGACATAACTCGTGCTAAGTATAGAAAAGTGAAAAGACTCCTATGCTACAACGACTCAAAGAGAAAAATGAAAAGAATAGAAGTCGGTGATCCCCTTATACTTAGGATTACGTAATCCTAAGTATAGAAGACTGTACAAAAGGGGAAAACTGATGCAGAGAATGTGTGAACTCAAAAACAAAAAAGATGATATGAACAACATCACCCCCTTATACTTAGGGTAGAGTATCTCTAAGTATTGGCAACAACAAGTGTGATGAAAAGGATGAATATGAACAACATAAATCATTCACCCCCCTATACTTAGGATAAAGCACATCCTAAGTATAGCATATATACACACATAGAAAAGGGTGAATGATAAAACAGAAGAAGAAAGAACGAAATGAACAGATATACAAAAGGAGTGGATGTACAAAGATCAAGAAGGTCGAAAGCGAACCTTCTTGCAGGACCGCTGAGGAATGGATCTAACAAGGTGTAGGTTGATATTTGGGTCATCATTAGACATAAACTGATCAGGATCGACCAAGAATGTATCCTTAGCAGTCTCAGAGTGTGCAAGCATGAATCGATTAGTGGAAGTAGTGTGGTCATATCCTGCCTAGGAAGTCTTGCAAATATCAAAGTAAAAAAGGCGTGAAATAATTATCAGAAGAAGTAAAATCAATTCCAGCCTGGTGAGCCTCTACTAGATCATCATCTTTATCAAAAGGCCCAAATTCCTTTATAAAAGCAATCAAATCAAATTTATCCTTATCAGTCACATCTAAATCAGGGTGAATAGGAATGGACTCGTCAGTGAAAGTAGTCAAATCATGTACGTCATGTCTAGTTTCAGAGTCTGCCTTCTGCTCTGGGGTGTCTATTATGTAAATCTCGCGGATGTCATCCATGCATCTCCACATACCAGAAGAGAAAACTCCAAGGTCTATGCTTTCTGAGTCTTCCTCCTTGAGGAGTAATCCTTGGGTCTCAATATCATCCAATATATAACAAAACTCTATGATATTATCATCAAGGTCAAGGTCCTTGGGGTTGGATAACGCGGGCACACTCTCATGGGATGAAGGTCTCCGGTCAATAGTGGGTGTAGTGATCAACACATCGCTCCCTACATCAGAACGGAAGCGAATCTCTCCAGATCCATAATCAATAACTGCTCTCGCAGAGGCGAGGAAAGGCCATCCCAGGATTATTGAAGGGTGCTCCATAGGCATGGAGGTCTCCATGGACAATACGACAAAATACGAAGTGAAGTTCGTGCCCTGAATAAGAATGACAGTATTTTCTAGAATACCCTTCGGCCACTTGATAGATCCATCAGCAACTTGAACTATCATCCTGGTTTTCTTGAGAGGCTCAAGATAAGGAGATTGTACCATAGAGAAGGGTATTATATTGATTGACGAACCGCCATCAAGGAGAGTTTTATCACAAGAATAGTCAGATATGGAGCAACTCACAAGAGGTGTGGTCGTATTCCCTTTCTTAAAATGCGGACAGTGGGAGATGGCGTAGGCAGTGGACATGGTGAAGATGTGATGCTCATATCTGTTCCTCCTCTTTCTCTTCTTGTGTTGAGGAGCAGATAAATGTGTCATGGCCTGGTAAAGTGGGGCTTTAATGATCTCATGAATGATGGCCATCACTTCAGGTTCAGTCAACATTTTTTGAATTTTTGGACCTCCTCCATACAACGGAGGAGATCGAAATCAACATATACACGAGGATTGCCAAGAGCAGTCTGTACACTAGCATCCTCGGGGTCAAAGCTGGGACATGTGGTGAATGACTATGTAGGAAAATGTCTTGGCATGGGTGCCCTCTCATCACAAAATGAATCAACAATGTGTCTCCCAGAATCTTTTTGGATTTTTAAAATTTTCTCATATTTTTTGTAATTTGGCCAATTGTAAGCTCATGAGTATCCTCAAGTGACTCCATATCCTCAAATAGTGGAGCATCGTTCTGTCTCTTATTTATGTTAAAAAAAATTCTAATCTTCGAATTCATATGCTCCATCATCTGCTTCAGGGTCTCAAATGTGGAAATCATGAAAGGTGACTCCAAAATCCCAGGATCAGGTGAGTGGAATAAGGGTGGGTGAGAATCAGAGTCAGTCTCCTGAAATAAAGGGTTAGGTGGATATGCACAAAAATCAGGAGGAAAGTCCTCTTGGAAAAAGGAAGGTGGATCGACTGGAGAGTGTAAGAAGTTCGTGAAGATTGGATTAAAATAACTCCGGTCGGCCATCTCCAAAACAAAAGACGGGATGGGGAGAGCACGAGGGTCAAGTCAAAAGATGGGGAGAAAAAGGCGTAAATGCGCAGAAGGATCTAGTACGCAAACAAGCAATCAAACACAATACAAACCCCTTGTTCACCAACTCAACACAATGTGAAGATCGTAAATGTTCGGTCAATTATCTTGTCAGTTTTTAGAGTTTGGTGAGAATACAATCTATCAGAGTGGTTAGAGCGAGCTGCTGGGAACCCAATGCTCCCTGGAGACTGTCCCAATCTCACAACAAGTTTTTCTCAGCCAATATGGGTGCGGATCATTTACCAGCTACCCAATCTGCCCACTCTGCTAAGGAAATCCCGGACCGATTACAGGCTACCCGGTGAAGTCCTCACAAGAGAACAACTAATCACAAGACAATAATCTGTAGAAAGTTCGGGTGCGGTTCTATCCTAGTGTATGGGTCGCTCTCTCAATGTAGATAAATCAAACAAGGCAGGGGTTACTCTCCCCAAAATGATGATTTTTCTTTACGTTTATTTTAGGGTCGAGTTTTCTTTAACAGTCCTGATTTTTAGGCAGTTATCATTTGGTTTGAATATTTTCAATGAATCGCCTATCGAGTGTCCAATTTCCTGTTTAGCTTATGTGATTGAAAACAAGGAAGGAGATCGGAAATGCTAATGCACGATTAAACACAATGATGCATGCAGGGGTAGAGATGCGCACCTTGTCGCCAGCACTCTACATGTAGGTGATCCGTGCAGAATTTAAATACAGAAAAATAAACTAACCTATATGCAAGTGAACCATCCTAATCAATAGCTTCTATCAGTGGGCAAGAACAAGTTAATTTGACTAAGTCTAATTATGCTCTATTCTATACGTATAAAAATTCATGTTTAGGGTGTTTGGACCTAATTAATTACTTGGCTCAAGAAAATTAATTAAAGAAATCAATAGGTAGCTCACGAAATCTGCGTGAATCAAAGAAAAATAAGGCGATGAAAACAAAATCGGTAAGGTCCCCCAAGTGCACTGGTACTTGGCGGAACATACCCCGCAACAAATGAATGTCCGTTTACAAGGGTTCAAATGCTAGAAAAAAAGAAAATAATAAAAAAAGTCTAAAAAATTTGTTTGGTCCCCTTCAATTCTTCTTCTCCTCCTCTCATGCTATCCTGCATCTCGATGAAGAATCAAGTCACCTCCACTTCGCTTGGGTGCTTCAGTTCTCCTAGTATCACCTCCTTTGCCTCGTGGGCCCTCCCAAAAAAAAGAAAAGAGACGTGAGTAAGAAACACAATTGTTAAATATGAGCAAGAAAAATGAAATAAATGCATTGAATATGAACAATGGAGTTAATGTGGAAAAATATAAACAAATATGTACAACCAAGAATAGCAGGTGATGAATATGCGATTCGTCATCTTTATTCATTTATTTTAGCTTAAAATCCCTTATAAAACACCTTTATATAACACTAACTCCATATTCTTACTAACTTGCATATGTGTGTAAATATTGTATAATTGTATATTATTTTAACCTAAAATAAATAAATAAATAAATAAATAAAGGAAAAATAAAGGAGGACTATATATATGTAATAGATACTGGCTGACTCGAACCCCGAGAGAAGGTCAAGACTTGACCAGATTGACCAGGAATAAAGTAGGGGGAGATAGGGCCCTCAATTAAAAAATCCAAAAAAAAAATGTGTGTTGTGTATATTTGTATACTACACTATTTTATTTGTACCTTAATTGTCCTCAAATCAAATAGCTTTCAAAACCAAAGTTGTAAATAAAAACGTGTTCTAATTAATAAAAATAATTGCACAATTAAATCATGTAGAGAATAAAAGCAACCACACATGGAAAAAGCCACTAAGCACTAATTGAAAGACCAATTCCGGCTTCATATGAACTCAAATTGAACTAATCTCACTTCTGTTAGATTCTAAATTAAATTATCTTTAAATGGTTATGTTTTCATAATTTTTGGAGTTACAATTGAAATGTCGATTTTCGGGGGTGGTTTGTGCAATTTTCTCATGTATTTTGTACATATAGTATTGGTATATATTTGTAAATATTTTTAATAATTATTTAAAATAAAAATAAAAATAAAAAATAATTAAAAAAACTAATTTTCTCATTTACCCATGTATATAATGTGATATATGTTTATTGTATATGTATATAGTTGGCATTCTTAATTAACCACCACAAAAAATAAAAAAATTAACTTTTAATTTTCCAATAAATAAAGTGACGAAAATTCAAAAAAAGTTAACTTTTGTAAATATGTTTTGACACATCTTTTTATCTCTATCTCATTTCAATTTTATCTCTTATCTTTATCCAAAAAGCGAAAAATTCAAATTTCATCTCCATCTTTTCTATTTATATAGTTCATTCTCCATCATTCCATCTTGATCAATCTTTGGTGAGAAGAGCATGATCTCCGAGAGTCTTCTTGTCGAGAAAGGTGCCTAGCCTCCGAGCCCTCCGGTGACAGTGAGTCGGCGTTTGTCGAGGCGATTACGGTAGTTTTCTCCTCCTAAGGCGACATCCACATTTTTCTCTTATTTTTCATCTAGATTAATCGTAGTTTCATTTTGTCGTAATTTAATTTCATCGCCATTTTTATTTTAGTCTTAAAATCCATCTTGATTTGATCCGCAATCAACTCGATTTTTCATCTCATTTTCTCGATCTCTTTGCATTCATCTTCTATCATCCACGATCTATTAACTCCGATTTGTTTATAAATAAAAAAATTCTCTAACATTTGTTTTGTAGGAAATAAAAAATTAAAAAAATATAAAATAAAATAAAACAAAAAATCATTGAAAATTTTTTTCTTCATTCTGTTTACAAATAAAAAAATAAAAAATAAAAAATTATGTTTATGCTTTACAATTAAAATTTAAAATAATTAAAAATAATAAAAAATAATCTACAGGAGGCACGCCCGCTCCAACCGCTGGCATGCCCGCCGCTAGCCCAGCATCACCGTCGCAAGCGCGGCCTCCTCTATCGTCGCGGTGCCGCCACGCCTCGACATCAGCCTCGACGCCACCCCTACAGAACTCACCCAGGCGCCTCCGTCCTCATTACCGCCCTTAGCGCGGCGCTGCTGCCGCCTGTGCCTGCTTGGAAGCCCCAACCGTGACCGTCGAGCCCCATCTTGGAAAAAGATCAGACAGGGGCGGCGACCCATCAATAGCCCCCCTTTTTGGGTCTAACAAAGGGAACAAACCAGAACCCTAAGGGGTTTGGAATATAATGTTGGCAAAATTACAAGAGCACCCTTGGAACTTTCACGTATTACAAAAATGCCCCTGCTAGGACAGTATGTGCTCTACACGCCTTTGCTTGGGTAATTTACATTTTTTTCCTGCAAATTTAATTCTATTATATTTTGATGAACATACATGGAATATTTGCAGTTTAAACCTTAATTTCCAGACATTATTTTGCATGATCCTTTTATTGAAATAATTATTTCAATTGCTCTAAAAATTCTAAAAGAATTTGCCTATACTTCTGTTATGAGCGTGATCATTGCATAAATTTTTTATTGCATTTTGTCATTATTTAATATTATTTAAAAATAAAAAACAGTGTCTTTTTCTCTATCTGAAATTATAAAATTCTAAAAAAATATTTTTTGTCTTTCAATTTCTATCCAAATTTCACGCATTAATTCTTTATAAAACCCAAAAAAATGAAAAATAATAAAAAATTTTATAAAAATCATAAACAATTCTACAAAAAATCCAAAATTAGCCATTTTACTTCCTTTTCATAGATATTTGCATAAAGTTTTTCATAAAAATAATTGCCAAGTGTTTTGGGTATTTAAATATTTTAAGTTGCAAATTACTCGAGGTTGTGCATTGTTTCACATTTTGCCATTGTTTGATTATAAAAAATACAAAAACATCTAAAAAATTCTACAAAAATTTCTGAAAACATTTCAAAATCTTTAAAATACAAAAATATTTTCTTTAGATTTTTCTGATCATTTTTTGTACAATTGAAAATTACAAAAAGAGTTGGTGTGTGTATTTTTTATCTTGTGTATATTGTTCTTTATTTTTAAAAATAAAAAAATTGCAAAAATTAAAATCACTAAAAAAATTGAAAATTGGAAAAGAAAAAAATAATAAAAAATTAAAAAAATAAAAATTCCACAAAAACTAATGATAGTTTGCCCTTAAGATTTCATTTTTCTTTTAATCGATTTTTTTGTCGATTAGTTGAATAACCCTCGAGAATTGTAGCCTCCCTGAGTTCGATATTGTCCGCTATACACGATAATAAGTAGCAAAAATAAAAAAAATTGTTTGTTTGTCATGGATTTTTGGGGATAGCAACGACACTTTCATGTAATAAATTTCGATCCTCAAGGTTTCCTGCAAAAATAGCAGGTCAAAAGGGAAACCTAACTACCCTCGGCGTGCCACCCGACAACGGTGCCATTTTGTTGACACGGGGTTTTTCTTGAGTTTTAGTTTTATTTTATCTCCTCGACAACGGTGCCATTTTGTTGAGTGGTAATTTGTTAAGGGTTTGGATTCAAGATATGAAAATTAATTATGCAGTGGTCGTTGCAACCCAAATATCCTGCAACAAACAATCTTTTTCTCAAGCTATAAAAATAATTACGAGAGAATAATGAAGTGAGACAAATTTTTGCTACTTATTTACATGTATAGCAATAGGATCGAACTCAGGGAGTCTACAATTACTGAGGTTATTCAAATAATCGAAAATCAATTAAAAGAAAAGGGAATCTAAAATGCAAACTATCTTGGTTTTTTGTGAATTTTTATCTTTTAAATTTTTTAAGTTTTTTTATTTCTAATTTTTTTATTTTCCGATTTTCAAATTTTTAGTGATTTTAATTTTATAATTTTTTATTTTCAAATATAAAGAACAATATGCACAAGGGAAGAAATACGCACACCACACTTTTTTTGTATTTTTCAATTATATCAGAAATGCTCAGAAAAATTCAGAGAAATAATTTTTGAGTTTAAAGGCATTGAAATATTTTTGGGAATTATTGTAGAATTTTCAGATTTTTTATTTTTTTAAATATCAAATAATGGCAAAAATTATAAACAGTGCACAACCTGGAGTAATTTGCAACTTAAAAATGTTTTAAGGCCCAAAACTCCTGGAAATTATTTTTATGCCAAAGTATAGATAAATTTCTACAAATAGGAATTAAAATCACGATTTTTGGATTTTTTGTAGAATTTTCCTTGATTTTTCTAAGATTTTTTATTTTTTTTAAAAGAACTAATGCACGAAATTTGCATAGAAATTAAAAAACAATGAAAGGAAATTAATCTGATTTTTTGGAATTTTTAGATCAATATTCAAATTTTATGAATTTTTGAATTTCAGGAAGAGAAAATGACACAGATTTTGATTTTTTAATGATATCAACGGAAAATAAATTGCAATGAAAATTTTATGCTAGAAATATACACACATCAGGAGCATTGCATGATTTTTGAGGAATTTATTGAGGAACAGAAAAAGGTTTATTTCAATGAAAGAACAAGTAAAATAAATATCTGGACAATAGGGACTAAAATGCAATTTTTTATTATTTTTACACTAAAGATAATAAGAAATAAAAAATAGGGAAAAATTCACAAAATACCCAAAGATTCACGTGTAAGGCACATGCTTGCTGGAAGCGGGGGTCTTTTTGCACAATTTCTGAAATACGAGGGGTGTTCACATAATTTTCCCAAGTTAAGCTCGATCTGGAGCTGGCAGGGTCCTTTTTTTAATTTGTAGAACCTCTGAGGCTTTACTGAATTTTGCAATTTTTTTTATTGAAGTCCTAGGGTTGCTCTGGTTGTTCTTCTTCGTTCCCAACCAAATGGGGTCATCGTCGCTCACCCTTCTTCAGATCTGGTGGTGGGGGCGGAGCCGATGACGGAGGGCGGAGATGGCGGGTATGGGTGTCGTGTGCTGGTCTAGGTGCTGGAGGGAGAGGCTCGCTGCAGAGGAGCACATCTCCAGGAGTAGGGTGGCGGTCGCGATAGAGGCTCGTGTAGGGGAGACCCTGCCCCATGCAAAGGAGGAGATGGCACGGTGGAAGATGGCGAGGGGATGCATCGGTGACGAAGGTGGTGTCGAGTTGATGGAGGACGATGGACGGCTCCTCTAAAAGGTTCTAGAAGGTATGGCACCGCCGCCGGCGACGGGTGGCGGGCACCGCCGGCGGCTGAAGAGGGTGGTGCCTGCTGCCCCATTTCTATTTTTATTTTTTATTTTCAAATGTAAAAACAGAAATTAAGAAAAACTTTTTATATTTTTAGAACAGAAACTGTAAATAATTTTTTAATTTTTTCCTTTTTTTTTAATTTTTTGTTATTTTTTTTATCTTGCAAAACAAATGTTTGAGAGAAAACTTTTTATTTTTTATTATTTTTATTTATAAACAAATGAGGACGTGAGCACGACGGCTCGATCCCAAAATCAAAATAGAATGCATGAACGAGGATCCAGCGAAAAATGAGGAATGGATCTGAGTCTCCGGCCACCGTACGCGGTCGGAGTTGGAAGATTGCATGAGGCAGAATAAGAACGCGAATAGATCGAGATGTGAGATGAAAAATCGAGATCATTGGCGAATCAAATTGTGATGGGTTCTAAAATCTAGAAAAAAATGACGATGAAATGAAAATGTGAAAAGTAAACTACGAATAATCTAAGCTAAAAAGTAGAGAAGAAAATTGTGGATCTCACCTTAGGAGCGGAAAAGACCGTGATCGCCTCGACAAAGGCCGACTCACGGAATGGCTTGGAGGCTAGGCACCTCTATGAGACAAGATAGCTCTCGAAGAATAGGCTCCTCTCACCAAAGATTGATCAAGTTGAAATCTGAGGGAGATAGAGCCATATTAATAGATAGAGAATGGAGTTTGAATTTTTTTTTAAATTTTGAATAAAGATAAGAGATCAGAGAAAAAATTTGAAATAATATAAAGTTCAATTTTTTATAAAAATTATTTTTTTGTATTTTCATCAGTCAATTAAATTGAATAAAAAATATTATTTTTTATTTTTTTATGGTGGTTATTTAAGAATAGCAACTATATACATATATTATATACATATGGTACTTTTTTATACATAGAATAAGGAAATTAGTTTTTTTGTTTTAAAAATTTTTTTTATTTTTTTTAAATAATTAGTAAAAATATTTACAAATACAATATGTGCAATTAAATGGTAAAATTGCACAAACCACCCTAGAAAACTGACTTTTCAACCGTAACTCCAAAAATTATGAAATCACAGCCATTTTAAAGACAATAGAATTTAGAATACAATGGAAGTGAGTTTGGTTCAATTTGATTCATATGGAGCCAGAATTGGTTTTTCAATTATTGCTTAGTGACTTTTTCCAAGTGTGGTTGCTTTTATTATGTACATGATTTTATTTTGTAAATATTTTTATTAATTGGGAAACATTTTTATTTACAACTTTTGTTTTGAAAATTATTTAGTTTGAGGTCAAGTGATGTACAAATAAAATAGTGTAGTATACAAATATAAATAGCACACATTTTTTTGGAATTTTTTGATTAAGGACCTTATCTCCACCTACTTTATTCCTGGTCGATCAGGTCAAGTCTTGACCTTCTCTCGGGGTTCGGGTCAGCCTGTATCTATTACATATATATAGTCTTTTTCTATTTTTTTTCTTTTCTTTATTTTTCCTTTCTTTCTTTCTTTATTTATTTTAGGTTAAAATGGTGAAAAGTGTACAATATTTACACAAAGATGCTAGTTATTAAGAATATGGAGTTAGTATTATATAGGTGTTTTATAAGGGATTTTAAGCTAAAATAAATTAATAAAGATGATGAAATGCAGATTCATCGGTCGTCCACTTTATGATGTAGAGAGAATCGTCATCGTTATGTCCTCATGTCGCCGTTTCGATCACACATGGATCTTTGTCTTCCTCGATATGTGAAGAAGATCGTAGATTTCATGTGACGAAATCAGGAGATCCATAACTTGGATCAACATCTTGGATTGCGAGAAGGACGCATTTCATAAATGCGCTCGCAAGTGTCTCCTCCATCGGGTTGGACTTGAGACAGGCGGTCTCTTCGTTTTGAGACTTCGATCGCAACCATGCTGTAAGAGGTGTTCCTGTATCTACTTTGTGGTTTGAATGAAACGATTCGAGAAGTGTTCTTGAAAAATGTGGTTTCACCGTCTGAATTTTTTTAAATTCCGATGCCCCGAGCAACTAGTGCAACTAGCCGCTCCCAGTCACTTATGATGCGATCTTCACGCTTCCATGATGTGCTTAAGGTTTTTTTCCATAACCTTCACATACTTACCTCTTAGTTTTTGGAGAAACACAGTAGAGACTACAATGTATGCGCTAAATAAGATTCTAAGTAAAATGGTACTTAACCCCCCCCCCCCCATGAGATTTGATATGAAACCAAGTTAAGTGTGCGACACTTAAGAATTTGAGATTGTTTGGTCCATGCTAAAAAGATGGATACAAGAAAGTTTGAATCTTGCACCCGAGAGTGTTATATCATTAGATATGTAAAATAACAGTATTGGATACCTGCTTTATAATCCTTAGACTTGAAAAGTACTTATCTCTAGAGATATCAAAATTATAGAGGATGAATTCCGTAAGAGACAAGCTAATAATAAACTCAAAGAACTCATTGAGTCTAGTGAGATAGATGATGTTGTTGTACTAGAAACTTAAGAGATAATAGAGGTTGATGCATTTTAATAATGAAGTCTGAAGTAGACTCCATGCATAACAATGGTGTATGGTCTTTCGAGGATCTACCTAAACGGGTTAAA
This sequence comes from Ottelia alismoides, assembly GCA_037367405.1. NCBI lineage: Eukaryota > Viridiplantae > Streptophyta > Magnoliopsida > Alismatales > Hydrocharitaceae > Ottelia > Ottelia alismoides. The sequence goes on along the minus strand of JAZKJV010000720.1, from coordinate 1,957,900 downwards.
CCCATTGGGTGTAAATGGATCTTGAAGAGAGAGAAGGGACCTGACGGGATGGTAGAGACCTTCAAGGCACGACTTGTAGACAAGGGATTCACATAAAGAGAATGCATCGATTACGATGAGACATTCTCCCATGTAGCCATGTATATTTAAATCCGTCAAGATATTAATAGTCATAGTTGCACATTTTGACTATAATATTTGGAAGATGGACATGAAGACTGCATTTCTTAAAGGATACCTTAACGAGTAGAGTAACCCCAAGATTCATATTCGAGGAAAGCAAATTGTGCAAGTTGAAGAAATCCATCTATGGGCTTAAACGAGCTTCTCGTAGTTGGAATATTGAATTCGATGATACATAAAGGGTTTCGATTTTTTACGAAATGCACACGAGCAGTGTCTATGCAATAAGCTTAGTAGGATAATTGTCGTGTTTATGGTAGTTTATGTAGATGGCATCATGATCATTGGGAATGATATTATGGTGATGACCGATGTTAAGATCCGGTTATCCCGTATCTTTGATATGAAAGATATGGGAAGCCTTCTTAATCTTATGTCTGAAACTGTTCAAAATAGAGAGAAGAGTTTATTAGGACTATCACAATAAAGACACATAAAGATGATTTTGGAAGTATTCGATATGGATAATTCCAAGAACGATTTTGTTTCCCTTAAGATATGGTATTAATATATTTAAAGGGAAGGTATTAATCTTCCCTTACGATCATGTCGACCTCGAGCATTCCGATGGGGAAAATATTCATGCCTCCTGCATACTGGATGAGTTGATTAACTCACAATGGTTATCCCATATTAGGTTGTCTTTGAGGTAGGGAAAGAGAGACGGTGACGATGTACAAGATGAGGTTGTTACCCCTCATGGAATTCTGTGTGACTCCAATATCTCACAAGTGAGGTCATGTATTCCAATTCAAAAACAAGAACTTGTATAATTTTCAGAGATCATACACCTAATATTTCCTTGTATGCACACAATCTCCCTAGTATATTGACGACCCGTGAATAACACTTATTAATAGTGTCGAATTTATTGTAATCGGTCAATTAACAGATCAATCAAAAACTGCTAAAATTAATTATCTGATTAAAAGCGAGCGGTTAAATTTTTATTTTACTTGGGCAAGCCCAAGGTCAAACTCAGGGAGGCCACTGTCTCCTCAAGTTAATTATTAGGCGATCTAGAAGCTAGGTTTTTAGGGAAGCATTTTTTGGTATTTTTTTATGCAAGCGAATAACAATGCAAAATGTGATTGAATTAAGCCCTTAAGAAATCCAACAACTTAGCCAAATTAAAGTTTAACGTGAAATTAATCTAATTTAGCCAAATTAAATTTTTCCTAGAAATCTAATCCAATGATGAATGCAAAATGTATTTTTTTGGATTTTTAGTATCTAAAATGCAACAATGAAAAACACAAACTTTTTAGGGGTTTTTATGCAATTTATTCTGCAAAAAGAATGCAAAATTAATGGAATTTTTACTGGAAGTGAAACAAGATGAAATGAAGCTACATTAATGTTTTTGGAATTTTTCAAGAATATTTGATTTTTTTATGAATATTTTTATGGAAATAAAGTGACTGTGAGTATTTAATTCTTAAAAAATCCATAAATTTAAATCATCCAGAAGAAAAATTATCTCAAATATATACTTCAATGAGCAATTCATGAGACTTAAAATTTCACAAATATTATTCATGGATTTAATTAAAAATCAATGACAGAAATCACTAAACATTTTTTATGCACAAGACATGTCCATTTTTTGATATAATTTGAATTGTAATTAACATACATTTAGACGCATCATATCTGATTTTTGCACAATTTTTGGAGTAAGCGTTAATTAAATATGAATTTCAGACCATAAATTGGTTAAACTAATCATTTTTCACCCAAAAAAATTTAGCTAATTAAGGAATACTGACAAAATTATAAATAAATAGCCAAGAGATACAGAATTAATTGAACAATAACATGTTATTTTTGCATTAATGAAATGATGCAAAATACAGTTCAAATTAACTCTCAAACACAGGGGTATCCATGTAATTTAGAATTTAAAACTAAATAACACAAACTGTGCTCAATAGAACTTTTGGAATTATGAAAATATACAAGGAATAAAGTGCAATTTTCACAAATAAAATAAAAAATAAAAAAGAAGAGGCACAAACCCTCTTCTTTCCTTCGATGCTGGAGAGCTGGGCAGATGATGGTGATGCGGACTAGAGGCGTGTCTTGATGGCTCGAACTTCACAGAGAAGGGTGAAGCATTAGTAGTGGAAAAGCAGACTAGATGTTAAAGTGGTGGTATAGAACGGCTCGAGGTTGCAACAGGGAGGTGGTGGTGCTAGCGGTCACGTGGGCACGTGGTGGTTACGACGGTAATGGGTATGTGTGGCGATTACAGCCTAGTTGTGGTTGTGGATGATGGCAGCCCTAGAGCAGAAAGTGATGGTGGCGCTGGCGATCCGTCATTGGATGAGTCGCTCGCTGAGGGAGGTTGGCTTCGCATAGGGAGGTTGTTGTAGCAGTTGTCGATGGCACGAAGCGGTGAAGTGCGAAGGCAGAAGCTCATAGCGAGCCAGCACTGAAGATTTGCCTGAATATGGAGGAGTCTTCCTCCGTCATCTCCTCCAGGAGACTTAACGTTGGCTCCAAAGCATGACACGGCTCGATTGAGCTCTATAGCAAAGCTCGAAGAGGAGCTCTGGATCACTCTTACGCTGAAGGATAGACTGTCGTCGTTGACGACTTGGGTCCGCTGTAACCGGATGATCAAGACAGAAGATGGTGGCACTCTCTCCCTCTCCCTGTGTTGGCGTATGCCGTACGAGTGAGGTTGTCGTCGGCTATTTGAAGACAAGGGACGTAGGATTGTGGATCGTGCGGTGGTAGTTGGCGAAGGAGTGGAGATCGGGGGAAGAGAAAAGAGTGAAAAATGGAAGGCAGGGGGTGCACTGCCGCACGGGCTGGGGTCGATTACATGGGGAGAGACGATCGTGGGGTCGAGAGATAGAATGTGGGAGGTACGCGAGCGGTTGCACATTGTCGCAAGAAGCGGGCGGCACGCGTAGGAGGAAAAGTCGCGCATGAGATAAATAAATAAATAAAATAAGAAAATTAATAAATAAGTTAAAATAAAAATAATAATTAAAATCAATAAAATAAAATAATTATAAATGAAAAATAGAGATAAAAAGAAAATAAAAAAAAATAAAAATAAAAAGGGGGTTACATGTGGCGGCTTTAGGAGCTACCACATGCCATTCCAAAAAAATCAAGACATAAATGTTAGAAAAATCAAAAAGAAATAACAAAAAATGTCAAAACAAAAAGTGATCAACATGAAAGTACTCGTCTCGACGAGATCTACAATTTTATGAAGGATCCAAAACCAAAATAAATCATTTGTATAAAAAGTATTTTTGGAGTATTATTGGTATAAAATATCGGATTTTTTGTCTTTGCATTTTTGTCATTTTTAAATAATACAAAAATTAAAATAAAATTATAGAAATTATGAAAAAATATTTACAATTTAATCTAATTTTTTAGAGTTTTAATAGTTAGGAAAATAAAAAGATAAAATAAATAAATGGGACATATGTACAATATATAATAGGGGCCCAAAACCCAAGTTTCACATACGAACTTTGATTATCTCAATTTGGTCTTTTTTTGAAGGTACTTGACCGTATATTAATTCAAAAGTGAGTAGGGTCCATAGGAGACTGTATGAGAGAGATATTCATGTTTTAAAGCTCTTAATCTCACACTAGGGTTTGGGATTTATTGGTCAATTTTACAAGTTAGTTTTTTTTTATATTTTTCCTTTACTAGTTTAATAATATATACGAATAGAGTTGATTTTATTCAATTCCGAGTTAGTGAAAAATAGATAAAAATAAGGAAAATATGGTGAATATACAGATGATATTTACAAGGGAATTTGACTTCTTATTTCATGCAAATATGCATGCTAAAATGCAGAGATTAATTCTAATGCTTGAATGAGAATAATGCCAAATAAAAGGAGAAATGCAGCTAATTACTGGGGAACAAAGCTCTATTTTCGACTTTTGTTAACTCAGCCATGGCCGGTCCTAAGCCCAGGTAAATGAGGAGGGTTGCGCGTTAGGTAGCCGACAGCCAACGCAGGAGAGATAAATTCGTAAATAGTGTTCTTAAAGTCCTCTAAGAACTATATTTATGAATTTATCTCAAAATCGTTCGGATAAATTCCTAAACAGTGTTCTTTTAAGAACACTTTTTTGGAATTTATCTCAAATTTGTTCGGATCTTTTAAAAATGGATTTAAGCAAATTTCCTGTAGAAGTATGGAAAGTTTTAGGTGAGCGTGGTTTGACATGGCTTACAAATCTATTCAATGTTATTTGGCGAAGCAAGAAAATGCCTGAAGATTGGAGGAGGAGTATCATGGTGCATCTTTATAAGAACAAAGGAGACATTCAAAATTGTTCAAATTACAGAGGTATCAAGCCGATGAGTCACACTATGAAAATTTGGGAACGTGTGATTGAAAGAAGGTTGAGGCAAGTTTCCCAAGTAAAAGAAAACCAATTCAGATTCATGCCAGGTCACTCAACTATTGAAGCCATCCATTTGCTGAGGAGAAAAATGGAGATTTATAGAGTTAAAGGAAGAATCCCCATATGATCTTTTATTGATTTGGAGAAGACTTATGATTCCGTCCCACGAGAGATACTGTGGAGAGTTTTGGAGAAGAGATAAGTACATGTCCTATACATTAATCTCATAAAGGATATGTATGATAGGGCTTTATCTTATGTCAGGACCCTGACGGTGAAGACTAACTATTTTGATATCAACATTGGTTTACATCAAGGTTCAGCTTTGAGTCCATTTCTTTTTACTTTGATTATGGACGAGTTGACAAGTCACATTCTGGATGAGTTACCTTGGTGTATGTTATTTGCTGATGATATTGTGTTAATTAACGAGACTAGAGATGGAGTAAATTAGAAGCTTGAGGTTTGGAGACATGCATTGGAGACTAAAGGTTTTCGTATAAGTAGGGCTAAGATGGAATATATGGAATGCACCTTTGATGGAAGCAATGGTGAAGGTATCGAGGTGAAGATTGGTGACGATAACATTCAGAAGAGAGATTCTTTTAGATATCTGGGATCTATTTTGCAACATGATGGGGAGTTGTTATTAATAGAATAAATGCAGGCTGGCTAAAGTGGAGAGGAGCCTCCATTGTTCTCTGTGATAAGAAATCTCCTTTTAAAATTAAAGAAAAGTTTTACAAAGCAGCTGTGAGACCTACTATGCATTATGGTTCTGAATGTTTGCCTGTGAACCATAGACATGTGCAGAGAATGGATGTAACAGAAATAAAAATGCTAAGATGGATGTGTGGACATACACGTAAAGATCAGATTCGGAATGATGCAATCAGAAAGAAAGTTGGTGTAGCTCTGATCGAGGATAAGATGTGAGAAACCTCTTAAGATGGTTTGGTCTTTTGCAAAGAAGGTCAACTAATGCACCGGTTAGGAGATGTGAGTGTTGGGATGTTGAACCTGCTAAGAGAGGGCGAGGACGACCCAAGAAGTGTTGGAAAGAGACTATACGAAGAAATCTTAGTTTTTTGGATACAAGTCCAAGATTGACCCAAGATAGATCTGAATGGAGGCGAAGAATCCATGTACTCGACCCTACTTAATTGTGGGAAAAGGCTTTCTTGTTGTTGTTGTAGAATGATGGATCACATATTTCCCCTACACCTAAACCTTTCTCATCCTCGAGCAACTAAAATGAAATGCAAAAGTGAAATGATTTTGGGTTCCATACAAAGGTCATGAACAAAAGGTGAAAATGGAGCTTGACTCGACATTTGGATTAATAATGTTGCGGAATCTTAGTGGACATTAAATTTAAGACCTAACAGCCTTTAAGTTCCACAAGTCTCTATTTAGTTCCCCTCAATAGTCAGCTCAGAACAAATCCTCATGCGCAAATTCTGATGACTATGAATCTTACTTGTATTGTGTAAGTGAAATATAGCTCTCCACATCAAAATGATAAAGAAGCAGCCTCCTTTAACAAGGTAACCCTATTTCCCAGGTCTAGCAACTATTTCCTCGAGGAGTGGGGTATTCCCTTCTAAGTTCAAGTGCAACCATCTCAAGAAGAGAGGGTAGAGAAGAGATTGGATTGTGACCATTTGAAGGATATCGAATAATTTCAAGCGCATCACGGAAGCGTGAGGATCGTATCGTATATGATCAAGAACGACTAGTCACACTAGTTGTTCGATGCAGCAGAATTTAAAAAAATCATGCAATGAAACCACATGATCCAAGAACGCTTCTCGGATCGTTTCATCTCGAACCACATAATAGATAAAAGGATTACCTCTTGTAGCATGGTTGCGATCTAGCCTCTAAGAGAAGCGATCTCATGTCTCAAGTCCGATCTTTGGAGGAGACGCTTGTGAGCGCGAGGATGAACCGTGTGCTTCACGCAATCGAATATGTTGATCCAAGCAAGAGAACTTCATATCTCGTACCACGAGATCGTATGTCTTCTTTGCGAGCGAAGCGCACCAAAGAATATGGACAACCAAGGGTCGTCGAGGCGGCAGCACAACGGCGAAGCGACGACGGTGGCTTCTTCCCTCTAGGGTTTGGGTGGACGGCCACCAAAGGAAACAGAGGGAGAGAGGGGTGTGAGAATGAGAGAGGTGAGAGAGCTTGTTGTTGTAACCAAGAAGAGCAAGGGGTACCTCTTCTTATATAGTACTTTGGGAGTCCATGGATCACAATCCATGGACTACACAAAATCAATGAATGAGGTTGATTTGTGCTTCTTTCAATGGCCAAAATTTTGTTGGTAAAAAAACAACAATTATTTTAATTTAGATTAAATATATATTGATAAATCAATATGATTTAATCCCAAAATTAAATCAATTAAACTTGGAGATAACGGAAAGGAGGCCCCCCCTTCCATATTGGAAGAGTGGACAGCCACCCTTTCCTTGTAGGAATTGGTGGTCGTCCCCCTGTCCTATTAGGAATGGGGGAATCTCAATGCAATCTCCAAAATTACGTGATTCCATGTATCTCCAATATTTACAACAACAATTGTTGTAAATTATTATACAAAAATAATTCATAGTTATTTTATGAATATTGCAATCTTGCCATTAGAAAAATGTCAATCACATTCACAAGCCAAAATAAAATGTGATTTACATTCTCAATTAATCATCCATTGTGAATCCAATTCACACCAATAATTAATCAACAAATATAAATCATAATAAGCTCTCTCTAATACATTATAAATCATGTTTATAATATATTATGAATAATTTGGATATTGCTATCCACATTATTCTTATCCATAATAACTAAAGCACATTTAAATATATTGGATCATCATTCTCATGCATTGAAACAATGTGAATCAAATTCACATTATCCATGATAATTAAATCACATTTAATTATCCATTTATCAATGCTTGGATATAATTCAACTATGGAATTATTCTTAAACCCTTTCAAGAATAATGTGCTTTCTCTGCAGATACTTCGAGATAACGACAGGGCGATTGTATTTTCCATGTATAGTGACTTGGATATTGAGATTACATCACGTACCTCTCAAAGATGCTTGATTAAATCAAGACCGTAAATCTAATCTTCTCATTGCATCTGAATCTCATTCAGATCAATGTCCAACACTTGGACCAATATTAGATTACTTCTCTACTGATAGGAGACACTAAAATCCAAACATGTTTCATCACTCCCTCGGAAAGGAAGAGTCATGGTTATACAATCGTTTATGATCGCATCACCATCAGGTATTCCTAATACATGTACATCATGCATACTGGAAGACCTATGATAAACCCGAAGATAAAGATCAATTTAACACTGTCATCATTACGGTTTCATCATCAAGTTTCTCAATCTTGGTCATTGGGGGTTGGTATCGATTATATGCTTTCACAAAGCATATATCATACCTACAAATTCTTGTCATGCTTCTAAAGCACGATGGCCATGCATGGAATTTGATCAGTCCCAATACCTAATGAGTGAGCTCATGTCTTTTGGTTCACAAGTGAACCTGTATGATCCCTTTGAGAGATCATATTACTCATATGCCCTCATATGCACACCAGCTCACCGGTGTTTAGACCTCGATTAGTTCATCAACCTATTGGTCTGCCAAATATCCATACTTAGATATATAGTAACACATCTATCTCTGATCAGATGATGTGTGCCCATATCGTGACAGTATATGATATAGGACTTTGGTTAACTCGATCTCGCTAAGTCAACTCTTTGACCTAACTAATCTGACACCTCCGAAACTCTTTTCCTATGTAAAGGACCTGCATCAAGAGGTCGGTCAGATATCAGCCTAATTAGAAAGGATTTCCATCTTCTACTCGGGTTGGAGATCATCTCTTAACAATCATTTGTTGGTGTTGATGAGTCCTCTATCTAACTCCTTACATATTCATCCAAACACCAGCCTCTATGATTCTATCACTGAATCAACAGTTGTATGATTATCAAGATGGCCATGGTACATAACCCTAATTGTACAGAGGGACCTTATAGTGCATTTATTCATTTAATTTCAGAAAGGTAGTGAAAAGAACCAATAACTTTTATTGATAAATCAAATATTTAAATAACATTTATTGTAGAAATGGTTTGCCTCATGCTCACATGGCTAACAATATCCCACTAGCCCTCCGAACCAATCAAATACAATCTTTAAACCCATACTCATTACATGTTGGTCAAAAACCTTCTGTGTCAAAGGTTTGGTAAGAGGATCAGCAACGTTGTCGGCTGAGGCCACCTTGGTGATGACGATATCACCACGCTTTTGAATCTCCCGAATGATGTGGTATTTCCTTTCCACGTGCTTGCTCTTTTGATGTCATTTGGGTTCCTTCACCTGAGCAATGGCTTCTGTGTTATCGCAGAGTAATGGGATGGGAGTATCAGAGGAAACTACGCCAAGTTCTAGGATGAACTTGCGCAACAACACCGCCTCCTTTGCAGCATCTGATGCGGCAATGTATTCGGCTTCTGTTGTTGAATCTATTGTAGTGTCCTGCTTCTTGCTTCTCCAGCTCACAGCACAACCGTTCAACAGGAACACAAACCCTGATGTCAACTTTCGATCATCTATATCCGATTGGAAATCTGAATCTGTATATCATAAGACTTGGAGATCACCATCTCCATAGACCAAGACATAATCTTGTGTCCATCTTAGATACTTGAAAATGTTCTTTACTGCATTCCAGTATTGTTCTCCACAGCAGGATTGGTAACAACTTACCACTCCCACTGCATGGTAGATATCTGGCCTAGTACACATTATGGCGTACATTAAACTTCCTATAGCTGATGCATATGGGCATCCAACCATGGCTTTCTTTTCCTCAACAGTTTGAGGAGCCATCCCTTTAGACAGGTGGATACCATGCCTTAAGGGGAGGAAACCTTTCTTGGAACTATCTATACAGAATCATTCAAGAATCTACTTAATGTATCCATGTTGTGATAATCCCAATATCCTCTTTTCTCGGTTTCAGAATAGCTTCAGACCTAAGATGTAGGATGCTTCTCCAAGATCTTTCATTTTGAAGGTGTGGGACAACCAAATATTAACACTGGTCATCATCCCTGTATCATTCCCAATGATAAGGATGTCACCTACGTAAAGCACGATGAACACAATGGCGCTCCCACTAAGATTCTTGTACACACATGGTTCATCAGGATTCTGCATAAAATCAGAACTCTTTATGGTTTCCTCAAATCTTATGTTCCAGCTACGAGAAGCTTGTTTGAGCCCATATATGTATGTCTTCATCATGCAACCTTCCTCAATTATGAAGCCCTGGAGCTGCTCCATATAGATATCCTCCTCGAGGTATCCATTGAGGAAAGCCATCTTGACGTCCATCTGTCAGATGTCGTAGTCAAGAGACACAACTATAGCTAGCAGTGTTCTGATGGACTTAAGCATAGTCATAGGAGAGAATGTCTCATCATAGTCGATGTCTTCTTTCTCTGTGTAGCCTTTGGCTACAAGCCGTGCCTTGAAAGTCTCTACTTCCCATCAGGTCCCCTCTTTCTCTTGAAGATCCATTTACACCCAATGGGTTTTACCCCTTTAGGTGGATCTTTTAGGGTCCAAAAACCATTCTTATGCATGGAGTCAATCTCTAACTTCATTTCTAGTGTCCATCTATCCATGTCATGATCTGCGAGTGCTTCATCAAATGAAACAGAATCATTGTTGGTTTCTCCTGACACATGGAATCCATACCTTTCAGGTGGTGCAACCACCGTTGAACTCCTTCGAAGAGGTATGGATGTTTCATCTTTATTTATCTCTTCAGTTTCTGGTTCAGGAAGCTCAGAATCCTCAGGAGATTCAATGAGTTCCTCTACTTCATTTTTGTCTTGACCGTTAAGGAAGTCATTCTCCAGAAATTTTACATCTCTAGAGACGAAAACCATCTGAGTCTCAGGATCATAAAGTCGGTATCCAATACAATCTCTAACATACCCAATGAAGTAACACTTATGAGAGCGAGATTCTACCTTACTTGCATCCATGTTCTTCGCATGGACCAAGCAACCCCAAACCCTCAAGTGATTAACACTAGGTTTGGTTCCATACCAGAGCTCATGAGGAGTCTTAGGTATAGATTTGCTAGGAATCTTTTTCAGGATATATATTGCAGTCTCTACTGCATATCCCCAGAAACTAAGCGGTAATTGTGCTTTTCTCATCATTTACGGACCATATCCATGATATTCTTGTTGCGTCTTTCAGCAACACCATTAAGTTGGGGGGTTCCAGGAGCAGTGAGATTGGAGACAATTCCATTCTCTTTAAAGTATTCCTTGAATTTATCTAAGAGGTATTCTCCACCTTGGTCAGACCGAATCCTTTTAATCTTCCAATCAGTTTGGTTCTCAACCAAAGCCTTGAATTCTTTGAACTTTTCAAAGGCTTCAGATTTATGACGTAGTAGGAAGATAAACCCGTATCGTGAATGGTCATCAATAAACTCCAAATAATATCTATATCCATTTCGAGTCATGGTACTGAAGGGACCACATACATTAGTATGTATTAGGTCAAGAATACCTTCGCATCGTATGACCTTGTTACGAAAAGGCATCCTAGCCATTTTACCTCGAATACAATGTTCGTAGGTAGGCAAATATTGAACCTGTAGAAAATCTAAGGGTCCATCCTTTATCAATCTATTGATCCTATCAATAGATAATTGACCAAGCCTCTGGTGCCAAATCATATTCGAATGAGTTGCATTCTACCTGGATCTTTTAGGGTTTTTATTATTATTAGTGGTAGTAATATTCATGACATGTTAATCAATGCACAATTCATAGAGTCCACCAAAAGTCAAAACACCATCTGCAATATGTTTATCATAATGGCTTATGACTAATTTATTAAAGAAAAGAATGAATATCCACTTCTAACAAGCTTAGATACATATATTAAATTCCTTCTTACTTCATGTTCTTAAACACACTCTTTAAGTACTAGGACTCTTCCACTAGATAACGATAGTCGACAGGTCCCGACGACGACTATTGCAACACTTGTATCAGATCCCATCTGGATGACTATCTCCCCTTCTTTGAGATTCTTAGTTTCATGAAATATATGCAATAAATTGCATATATGAACAGAAGCACCAGAATCAACAACCCAACTTCCTTCTCATCCAACGAGAAAACTGGTTTCAATGATGAAAGTAGATTTCATACCTGCATGGGCTTTACCTTTGTCGGCAGACTTCAGTTATTCTGGACAATTACGATTCCAGTACCCCGGCTTCTTGCAGTGGTGACAAACGTCGGTTTTCTTCGACGCTATCATAGTGTATGCAATGGAAGATGAGCCAACACCTTAACTCTTCTTCTTTATCTTCTGGGTCGGGCCCTTCCAAGAACCTTGCTTCCGACCGTGCTTTCCTTTGACGTGTGCAACCATTGCACTGCCAGAGGGGCCATCCTTCTTCATTATGTCTTCAGCATACTTTAATGTAGCCAATAGCCTGGCATTAGTAAAATCAACTTTGCTCATGTGGAACGTGACAACAAAGTTGTTGAAAGACTTAGGGAGCGACAACAGAATGAAGTCAGCTTGCATGTCTGCGTCCATGTCCATTCCTAGGGTTTCCAATTCAGAAAGGTACCCAAACATTTTGAGTAAATGCTCTCTGACAGAGGTCCCTTCCTACATCTTGCAGCGAATAAGATCTCATTATATTATAACGTTGTGTGCATTTACATCACCGAACATTTCACTCAGATTCGCCATAATATCATGGCAAGTGGCCATTTCTACATGTTGCTTCTGCAGCACATTGGACAATGAACCCAGAATGTAACATCTTGTCGAATTATGATCTTCCTCATATTTTTCATTATATTTGATTTCTTTATTTTTCTTTATTTTTTCTTTATTCACTTATTCTTTCAAATAAGTGTTTGTTAAGGGACTAGCAAAGGTAAAGAATAGGGGGTGATGAATCGGCATTTCATCATCTTTATTAATTTATTTTAGCTTAAAATCTCTTATAAAATAGATGTATATAATACTAAATCCATATTATTACTAACATGCATCTGTATGTAAATATTATACATATATTACTATTTAAAACTAAAATAAGTAAAGAAAGAAATAAAGGAAAAATAAAGAAAATAAAAGATTGTATATATGTAATAGATACAGACTGACCTGAATCTCGAGAGAAGGTCAAGACTTGACCTAATGGATCAAGAATAAAGTAGGGGGAGATAGGGTCTTTAATCAGAAAATCCAAAAAAAATATACTTTGTAAAGACTTTTCATTCTTTATTTGGAATTTATTCTATGTATATTTATATAAAACTTGCACTATTTTATGTGTCCATGAATTGACCTCAAATTAAATAATTTTCTTAACAGAAGTCATAGATAAAAATGTTTTCTATATAATAAAAATACTTGCAAAATAAAATCATGTATAGAATAAAAGTAATCACTTTCAGAAAAAGTCGTAAAGTAATAATTGAAAGATAAATTTCGGATCCAAATGAACTCGAATTGAATCGAACTCACTTACATCGTCTTCTAAATTAAATTATCTTCAAAATGGCAGCATTTTCATAATTTTTGGAGTTATGATTTCAAAGACGGTGGGTGTTTTTTTATAATTTTACCACTTATTTGTCATATTTGTTTATTCATATTTATTTTTACACATAATGTATTTTTAAATAATTGTAAATATTTTTTAAATAATTACTGAAAATAAAAAAATTAAAATGAAAAATGTATATAACATAAAATAAATAAATTTCCTTATTTAACTATGTGCATAATGTACCATATGTATATAATTAATTTCCTTAAATAACCACCACAAAAAATTAAATAACTAGTGTTTATTGTTTAAGTTAATAAAATGATGAAAATAATTTAATTAATAAATTAATTATGTAAATAATATACCATACATATATAATTTAATTAATTCCTTAATTAACCCGCCATTAAGGTGGCACTTTAAGTTATTGGTTATTATGATTATTTTTATTAATATAATTTTGATTTGTTATTCATTATTCTAATTAATTTAGTTCACCATTAACATCTTTCCCTTTATTCCCTCTCCATTAATTCATCTTTTGAAATTCATTTTTTTCTATTTATTTGGATCCTCCACCCGCATTCCAATTTGATCAATCTTTTGGTGAGAGGAGTCTAATCTCCAAGAGCACTCTTGGGGTAGAAATGTGCCCAGCTTCCGAGCCATCCGGTGACAGCGAGTCAGCCTTCGTCGAGGCCATCACAGCATTCATCCACTCCCACAGTGAGATCCAAATCTTTATTTTTCATCTTTTTATCTAGGTTAATCGTAGTGTAATTTGTAATTTCATTTTCATAGTCATTATTTTATTCGTAATCTTAGTTTATCATTCACAATTGTTCACCATGATTCGATCTGCCTCTGATTGTTGTTCTCATGTCACTTTCTGATTTCTCGTCGCTTCATGTTATATCTCTCACAATCTCTCACCTTCGGCCACGTACAGTGGCCGGAGACACGGTTCTAATCCATCACCAATGATGAAACCTCCTCACTCACATTTTCTCGATTTGATTTTTGTGGATCAAGCCACCATGCTCGAGTCTTTTTTTTTGTATTTTATTTTATTGCAGGTATGCAGGAAAAAATAAAAAATAAAAAAAAACAATCATTTGCTCATCTTCAAAAAAATAAAAAGTTTTGGTGGCAGGACCGCCACTGCCCTGCTCAACATCATCACCCTCCATGGAGTCCCCTCGCTGGGAGCAGCTCTGCCGACCACCTAGGGCGTGTGTCGCCCATTAACCAATCCATCGACCATCGAGGGAGTGTGTCGCCTACCTTCCCTGGAGTCAGCCCCTCCGCCTGGTGCTCGATGCCGCCCTTCATGAGAGCCGCCACCACCGTCAACCTTCTCATCAGAGTCGACCATCGTCGCCATACCGTCTACCATCCTTGGAGTCAGCCCCTCGTCTTGGAGCTCGACGTTGCCCATCGCGAGAGCTGCAACTGTCGACCTTCTCATCAGTAGTCGTCGCTCCTGCACAAGCAACTCGACCGCCTGGGGTAGACCCATCTGCCACGCCACCACCACCCGGTGCCAGACCCCCGTTTGGAGCTCCCGAACCCAGTGTTGTCGCCGCCCTCAATCAAAGAAAGCGAAGAAGGGGTGACACACCACCTTTTTGGCTATAGAATTGAACAAACAGAAGCCCTCACTATAACCCTGGCAGTGCACGTGCGAGGCACACGCGCCTGTTTATATTTTTTGGGAAAATATCAATTAGCCCCCCATATTTCTTGACATTTGCAAAAAAACCCCACCAGAGCCTATCATGTGCAGAGCAAGTCCATCCTTGGGTAATTTGCAGAATATTTCTCGTATTTTATTTCATGTGGTTTATTTATACTAGAACATTGAATAATTACATTTTAGTCATATTTTATAGACTTTAGTTTACATGCTTTTCTTATTGAAATAAATATCATTTCTTATCAATAAATTCTCCAAAATTCAAGTTAGACTCCTGATGTGTGCATGTTCATAGTATAATTTTCTTATTGTATTTTATTTACATTTGCAATTAAAGATTCAAAAACATCGCATTTTCACTATTTGAAATCATAAAATTCATAAAATTCTGAATATTGTATCGGAAATTCCAAAAAATAGAATAGTTTTGTTTTTGTGTATTTTATTGTGTATATACATTTTGTGCATAAATATTTTTAAATCCTAAAATTTTGTAAAATATCCAAAATCTTAAAAAAAATCATAGAAAATTGTAGAAAATTCCAAAAATTATTATTTTACTTCCTATTTGTAGATAATTTATTATAGTTTTTTGGAAAAATTAATCTAATCATTGTTTAGTTTATTTAACATTTTAAAATCGCAAAATATCCCTGTTTGTTCATTGTTTAGCATTATTTTGAGTTTCAGATTTTTATGAAATCCATAAAATCTTAAAAAATCATTGAAAATTCATAAAAAAATATCATAAAAAAGTATAGAACATAAAAACATTTTATTTTAACCTTTTGATCGATTTCACTATATTTCAAATATAATAGCCCTTCTTTATTTTGTATATAAATTTTGTTGGAAATTATATTCTTGAAAATTAAAAATTTGCAAAACAAAAAACCACTAAAAATTAAAAATCAGAAAAATAAAAATTATAAAATAAAAAAATAAATTAAAAAGAAAACCAAGCATAGTGTACATTGAGATTCCTCATTCTTTTCACTGAATTTTCAATTATTAGAACAACCCTCAGGATTGGTAGCCTCCCTGAGTTCGATCATGTTTCCTATTTAGGTAAATTAAATAGCAAAATTCTCTTGCTACATTTTTGTATTTATTTTGTCTTGAGAATCATAATTTTTTGTTTAACGCTTGATTGAGTTGCGATGACACTTGTTCATAATACATCTAAATAAAAACCCGAGAGAAGCGCTCCAACTTGTATTAAGTGATAGGGAGTAGTTTTTAGGTGGGACTCACAAGAAGAGGAATAAAATATGATCGTGAGGCCCACAAGGGCTGGAATTGTGTTTTTGTAGAAAATCCAAGTGGAAACCTAGGGTTTTCGGTCGAAAATCTGAATCCCCTGGTAACCTGGAATCCGAATGGGTCCTATATGATTATTAGGGTTTTTTGCAAGTTTTGAGGTGTTTTTAGACTCTACACACAAAATCACGTAATTCCTTTTAGATATGCTGTATATATAGATGGGCAAGTTACAATATTTTTTGGTTATTTTTAGAGATATAAGGAATCAATAAGAGATATAGATCTAAATGGAGGCAAAGAATCCATGTAGCTGACCCTGCTTAATGTGGGAAAATGCTTTGTTGTTGTTGATTAGGAATTAGTTAAAAATCAAATACTATAGGAAGGATGAAATCATATTTTTCATTTGTTAACTATCCAAACAATACAAGGAAATTCTGATGGTAGATCAAAGTAAGGGGCACATTGATGAATACCCTTTCATTTACCTTTATTTCCTTATTTTATCTTTAAATGCTCAGATAAATTCATGTTATTATATCTAACTTTTACAAATTAACACACTGATTATTGTCTGTAAATAGTACATAAAAATATGTATTTAAATACAAAATAAAGAAATAAAGAAAAGAAAAATAAATGAATTATAAATACCAACTATCCCTAAGCCTCGAGACTAAGTCAATATTAACTTGGTTGATAAGGAATAAAGTAGGGGAGATAAGGGAAAATAAATATAGACAAAATTACACAAACACCTAGAAACCCTAAGTGCCTACTTCAATGCATATACAGCCAGACTCAAACTAATTTATGCACACTCTTACACACTTCAAATAAATATATTATCAAAAAAAATATGTATGCAAAAATACATAGAAAAATACAAAAAAAAATTGTAAAGAAAAATAGTGCACAGTGTTACTCGGACACACAGATGAAAAACTACAAGCAGAAATTCACAGATCCATATCTTTTCCATATGAACTCAAAGTTTACCAAAACTGACCTTTTCTATACTATAAATAAATTATCTTTTTAGTAAGAGTGGTTACATTATGGAATTAAGATAGAAAATTTGACTTTTTGGGTCCCATTGTACTGTACACCTATATATTTTATTTATTTTATTCATTTCATTACATTTTTATCTTTTTTATATTTTAAAATACTTGTGAATATTATGTGAAATACAACTACTAAAAATACATTAAAATAAATAATGTAATAAACTATATAGGTCTAATCTACCTATACTGTACATACCTATATTTATTTAAGTATAAAAATAAAATCAAAAAATGAAACAAAATATTTAAATAAGTATTTAATTTTATTATAAATATATAAGTTATGTATATATGATAATAAATTTAAAATACAAAATAAAAATAACATAGACAACACATAGGTATAAATACCTATAAATACACTTGTAAAAATAAACATGTAATAAATGAGATGATAAAAATAAATAAAATCACCTAAAAAGTACATAATATAAGAATCAACTTTCATGTTTTATGTCGTATTTAATAAAATCATTTTCTATTTTATTTCCTTTTTCTTTCTTTTTTTATTTCTATTTTATCTTCTTGCAGCTGATGTGGACCAATGACGAGGTGACATTGGTTGACCTGGGTTAACTAGCTCACCCCCCTCTTTGGACCGGTCCATGCTGTGTTTTTCCTCTTTTTGCCAAATTTTGGATCTTGAATCAAGCCTGATCTCTGCTTGAATCTTTCATGAAATTTCTTCACAGATGTATCTGCCTTCACACGAATCAAAGAGAGGCCCAAGTCAACCTTTGATCGTGTGAAAACCCTAATTAAAGACCCTCACTTGAGCATCCTAGTATATAATACCTCCTCCATCCATTTTTTATTTTTAATCTGTTTCTCTCAACTGTAACCCTTAATCCTTCCTTGGAGTGAAACCCTAGTGAGATGAGGTGTTTTCCCATCGATCAAGGCATGCAAAAGGTGGAGGAAGCGTGACTCACGATCACCGGAGTATCTCTGACGATTCTCTAATCCCGACACATCAGACAAATGAGCTGATTTTTTATTATTCTTTTTGGTTCCTAGGAGTAGTAGTAGCTTAGATTCACATTTCATTTCATTTGATTCTACTTATTTTAACTAAAAATCAAAATCGTAGTTCGTCAGAGCTCTAGGCCACGGCCTCTATTCCACTAGTTTCAGATCATTGACTGACCATCTGATCATCTCCACATCTTCACCCTTCTAGCCTCTGTCATCCCAATCTATTATTCACCCCTGATCTTGCACATATTAGGGAGATACGTGCTTGTTCTTCACCCATCATCAGATCACATTCACCCTTCCAATTCAGATCCCTTTTTGTTCATATGCAGGTCAAGGTGCTTCACCCTCGAGCCCTAAAGCTTTTGGTGTAGGTTGACACGTGAAAGGACCCCATCTAAGGGTCGAATCATTCAAGCTAGCAGCTCAAGGTGCCCGAACCTTCACTGAACTTCCAGACCTTCATCGATGAGGTCTGGACCTTTTTCAACCATCCACCAGCTGCAAAACCACTCAAGGATCATATCAAGAATCTTAGCAGCATAGGAAAGCATCAACATCACCTTGGATGATCGATCGAAGTTGGAAGCTCAGTTGTTCTTCAACTGTTCTTCCTGATCAGTTGGGAACTGTTGGATCAGCCCTTGACCTCCAAGTGCACAACACTTGTCTGAACCGTCAGATCAGAGGGTTAGATCTAATCTCCACCCTCCATTGTTGAAGCAGCATCTGTAGTTGAGGGGGAGCCATGGGGATAAGTGAAGTAATCTCCGCCATCCGTTACGGTGCGGGTAGGGTTATTTTACAACATAACCCCCTCTATATTTCTACATTTATTGTTTAATATATAAACTTTGATCTGTTGTTATAAAACTTTTATATCTCGTTATTTGCATTTTAATCCGAATCCACATCACCTCACGTGCTTGTGCATATGAGGGGACATGCATTTTGCGTGGACTCCCTCCGAATATTGTGTTATTATTTAATTATGAAACTTTGAATATAAATTGAAATATTTTTTGTAAATTTGCATGCTTGGTCATGTTGCTCTATTTATTTACATTTATACCCCTGTCAAATATGTATTATATTTTTATGTGTGAAAATTTCATGAATACCCTTGGACTTTGCTAAAGTGTTATTAAATGTTCTGGAAATTCTCAAATATTGCAACTAGGTCCTTATATTATAAATTAATACTGTATTTGTAACTTAATTATTAAAAATATCATTTTTGATCCAAAAATTATAGGAAAATTATCTTAAGCGCCAAAAACCCTTTATTATCAATATATTTTTCGTAAGGCAATTAAAATTATTTTCCTATTTATAAAAATAAAAAAAACATTGCATTTTATCATATTTAGAATTTAACATCCATAAAAGTACAATAGAATAAAAAAATCCTACATGTCTACCTAGCTATATGTTATCTTCTTTTCAAATATTTTTGAAAAATATTAATTAAAAATTCTAAAAATCACAAAATAAAGAAAATCTTATAAATATTATAAAATTCAAAGAAAATAAAAAAATATGTATTAAGTTTTGAATTTCCTTTATATTATCTAGTATATAGGATAATTAACATTGGGCTCAATCTGATTTGATATATATTTATTAATCCCATTTCATGTTTCTGTATTTTCTATTTCTTTATTTTATGTATTTCCTTATTTAAAAATCTATAAAAAATTCTCAAAAATACCCAAAAACTACCACAAATGGTGAAAAAATTATAAAAACCCAAAAATATTTTGTTTTAATTTTTTGAGTTTATTTACTATATTTTTAAAATCCAAAAACACATCTTTTTATTACTTTTCTATTTAGTATTTTTATTATAGATAAACCTAGTTTAAAATCAAAATAAAAAATTTTAAAAATTAACAACATAATATATATTAAAAACACATAAAAACACTTAAAAATTTAAAATACAAAAAATCTTACATTTTCTTACTCTACATCTTGTGCTTCTTTGTGGTTCGACCCCTACTACTTATCTACTATACACATTTTTTAGGGTATGACAAGCTTTAGCTCATTCTTTTATATCGGTCAATCATCTTTGTGGGTTAATTGTTGATTGACATGCATTGATCGGGTATTGAGTGTCATGAGAGTGGACGACACATCGATTGCCGGATCTGACTTGTCAGACACCACAGGCCCTCCAAGACTGGACATTAGATACATTGATCATCTGCATTTCGTCAAATGGTGTCGTTGTCGAGGAGCATCATTTGTAGAGCATAGAGTAGCCTGCTTAATTTGTTTTTTCCCTTATTTATTTTATTGTCTATTTCGCTCTTTATTATATTTTTATTTAAGACTATTTTAACCATCTTCTTATTTAAATTTGTTGTGAGGGTTCGCTTATTGAGGGAGGATTTCCTCAGAGATTCTACATACCCGAGATCCGCAGAGACCAGTGGTAGTATAGGAGACAAGAAGCCAAGCAGTTACCTAAACATAAATTTAGTTTAATTTGGTAAGAGAGATCCATTCAATTAATTTGTTATAAAACATGACCCGAACTTGAACACTTAAACTCTCACAAGTCCATTTCATGAGGTGATTGTTCACCTGGGGGGGCTTGATCAAATTTTCTACGTTTTCATTGTCTTCTACCATTATTCCTCCTTATTTTCCCCTTTTTCTATTTATTTTCCATGATTTGTGTTTTCTGCCTCGTTTCATTTTACATATGTGGAATGAGCCCTTAAGCTAAATTAGGTCCAAAGTCCTAATATCATTCTTGCAAATATAGTTTTGTGCTTGGATCTAGTCAAATTGAAAGTTCTTCACGATAATAGAAGCTCATATCTAGGGCAATTTCCTCGTTGTATTGCATATAGATTAGGTTTAACCTTTCTGTCTTGCATCCCACATGAAGAGATATGGGAAGCACTGTAAGCCTTATGACTGAGCATTGCATCATTGTTTTCCACCTTGCAATGCTTGTCCATCATCTTCCTCTCATTTTGTTTACATAGGTCAAAATAAAAAATTATAAAACTATCAGGACTTTTGCATGAAACACACTCAAAACAAGTGAAAAACCAAAAAAATAAAAAAAAATACTGCTAAAGAAAACTTGACAAAAATAAAACTGATTAATTTAACTTCATTTTATTGGGCGAGCAGTACCCTCATTGTTTTTAGGTACTCTGGTGACCGAGTGAGGTGCGACCCCTGAGGATTAGAGCCAACAACCTAGTCTGTGGCTGCCTTGACTATCACCTGGGCTCGGTGACGTACCAATTCTCTATCATACGTGAGAAATAGGGCTTTGTCTGCTTGCGAACTTAGTCTGAAATATTGAACACATGTCATTACCTCACATGAGTGTCTATCTCATTGTCCCGCATCCAAGGTTGTCATTGTATACTTGCATACTTGGTTCAAAGTAATGGATTCACCATTATCAGCTTACTCGCTCTATTTCTTTGAATGAGTAACCAGCTCATGATCGATATCAAGGACTGTTAAAAGTGCAGACTACTGGTTGCAAAGGAAGTGGGAAGTACGAGATACTTTTCTAATAATACTCACTTTCCTATAGAGATAGCCCTTAAGGACTAAACATGATAAGACCGCCTAAAAACCAATAAATATGACAAGATAATTGTCTAACCTTCACGTCTCATTGTGTGGAGTAGGTGAACTCACCCTTATTTTGAGGTTCGATTGAGCAGTTACATTTTGGGCAAGATCAAAACATCACACACTTGCACCTTTTGTTTACACTTCTCTTTACACTCTTTCTTTTTCTCGGTTCAAGCCTTTCTTTTATTTCCCATTTCGACCTCTTCTTCATTTTGTGCACATAATTGCATATCATTCCAATACTTTTTGCTTCAAAGATGTTGTATTAGGGACCTTGCAAATACTGACATTGAGTCCCAAATGCCTGAAGGTTATGGAAGAACCTTAAGCGCATCACAGAAGCATGAAGATCGCATCATATGCGATTTGAGTGACCGGTCGTACTAGTTGCTCGATGTAGTAGAATTTATAATTTTTAAAATGATGAAACCACATGACCCGAGAACACTTCTCGGATTGTTTCATCCAAACCACAAAAGAGATGTAGGAATACCTCTTGAAGCACGGTTGTGATCGTGTCTCTAAGGTAAGACACCTCCTATCGTAATTACGATCCAATGGAGGAGACGCTTTCGAGCGCATTTATAGAATGTGTTCTCCTCACAATCAAAATTAATTCACTAAGCGGTGAATATATTGATATCGTCACACGAGATCCGACGTCTTCTTCATGAGAAAGATGCACCCAAGGAGACGGAGATCCATGAACTGTCGAAGCGGTGGCCCAACGACGTGGCGACGATGGTGATACTCTCTAGGGCTGAGAGTGGATGACCACTTTAAGGAGAGAGAGAGAGAGAGAGGACACGTGTATAATGATGAGAAAGAGAGAGAAAGATGCTATTCAATTGTTATAAAATGAAGATCTTGGGTTGCCTCTTCTTTTATAATATACTGGGAGTCCGTGGATTACAATCCATGGGCAATAGAAAATCAATGGTTGAGATTGATTTGTGTTTCTTTCAATGGCCATGATTTTGTTGTAAAAATACAACAACAATTAATTTAATTTAATATATACTGAATAATAATAAATATAAATTAATTTCAATTAAATCAATCAATCATGGAAAATAGGAAGAAGGAAAGCCTCCTTCCATAAGGGGGGGGGGGGTTGGACGACCATTAATCGAATTAGGTTTTGGTGGTGGTTCACCCTCCCCACTTGCAATGGAGCGTCCTCCTCCTATTTCATGAAATACATTATTCCACGATTTTATCCATAATTTGCAACAACACTTGTTGTAAATTTATTCATAAACAATTTATAATTATTTTGTTAATATTGCAATCATGCCATGAAAAAATTGTGAATCACATTCACAACCCAAAATAAAATGTAAATTACCTTTTAAATTAATTGTCCAATGTGAATCTAATTCACATCAACATTTAAATTATAAATGTTATTTGCATATAGCTCTCTCTAATATATATTATAAATCATATTTATAATATATTGATTAATATGGATAGTGTTATCCACATTATTCGTATCCATGATAATTAAATCACATTTAATTATATTAGATCGTGATTCTCATGCATCTAAATAATATGAATCAAATTCACATTATTCATGATAAGTAAATGACTAATTATCAATTTCTGAATGCTTGGATGCACATTTATCAATGGAATTATTCCTGAACTCTTTCATGAATAATGCGCTTTCTCAGTGGATACTTGGAGCTAAGGACATGGCAATTGTAAGCTCCACGTATAGTGACCTGGATATTGAGATCACACCTCAAATACAGATCTTGAGGATCTCCCATAGATGCTTGATGATATCAAGGCCGTAGATCTAATCTTCTCATTGCATATGAATCACATTCATATCAATGTCCAACATTTGGACTAAGATCTGAACACTTCTCTACCGAGAGGAGTTACTAAAATCTAGATCTATTTCATCACTCCCTCAGGATGGAATCATCAGGTTATACAATCGTTTATGATCACATCACCCTCAGATATTCCTAATACATGTACATCCTTCATACTGGAAGACCTAGATAAACCCGAAGACAAAGATCAATTTTACAATGTCATCTTCAGGGTTTTATCACCAAGTTTCTCATTCGGATATTGGGAGTTGGTATCGATCATATACTTTCCAAAAGCATATATCATACCAACAAATTCTTGTCATGCTTCCAAAGTAAGACGACCGTGCATGGAATTTGATTGGTCCCAATACCTCATGAGTGAGCTCAAGTCTTCCGGTTCACAAGTGAACCTGCATGATCCCTTTAAGAGATCGTATTACTGATATGCTCTTGTATGCATACTAGCTTGCCGGAGTATAGACCTTGATTAGGCCATCAACCTTATCGGTCGATTAAATGTACATACTCAGACATACATCAATACATCTATCTCCAGTCAGAGGATGCATGCCTACATCATGATAGTATACGACATAAGACTTGGTTATCTTTATCTCATTAAGTCAAATCTTTGACCCAACTTATTTGACACCTCCGAATCTCTATTCCTATGCAGAGGACCTACATCAAGAGGTCGGTTAGAAGCCATCCTATAGAGAAAGGATTTCCAGGTTGGCGATCATCTCTTAATAATTATTTGACGGTGCTTGATGAGTCCTCACTCCAACTCTTTAAATATTCATCCAAGCCCCAGCCTATATGATTCAACAATTGAATCAATAATTGTATGATAATTAATATGGCCATGGTACATAATCCTAATTATACTAAGGGACCTTATATTGCATTTGTTCATTTAATCTCAGATAGGGAGTGAAATAAATCAATAACTTTTATTGATATATCACACATTACAATAACATTTATTGTAGGAATGGTTCACCTCGGGCTAACATGGCTAACAATCTCCCACTAGCCCTCAGAACCATTCAGGTACAATACTTAAACCCATACACATTACGTGATGGTTGAAAATCTTTCGTGTCAAAGGTTTGGTAAGTAGATCAGCAACGATGTTGGTAGAGGCTACCTTGGTAAAGATGATGTCACCGCGCTTTTGTATCTCCTGAAGGAAGTGGTATTTCCTTTCCATGTGCTTGCTCTTTTGATGCCATCTGGTTCCTTCGCCTGAGCTATGACCCTGTGTTATTGCAGAGAAGAGGGTTGGGAGTATCATAGGAAACTACGCCAAGCTCCAACATTTACTTGCACAACCACACTGCCTCCTTTGCAGCATCTATGTATTCAACTTCTGTCATTGAATCGGCCATAGTGTCCTACTTCTTCTTCTTCAGCTCACAACACCACCATTCAACAAGAATACAAACCATGATGTCGACTTTTGATCATCAATATCAGGCTGGAAGTCATAATCTGTGTATCCAAAGACTTGGAGATCACCATTTCCATATACCAAGATATAATCTTCCATCCGTCTTAGATACTTGAAGATGTTCTTCACTGCATTCCAGTGTTGATCTCCATAGCAGGATTGATAACGACTTACCACTCCCACTACATGATAGATATTTGGCCTTGTGCACATCATGACGTACAATAATCTTCCTGCAACTGATGCATAAGGGAATCTGGCCATAGCTTTCTTATCCTCAACACTTTAAGGATCCATCGCTTTAGATAGGTGGATACCATGTCATAAGGGAAGGAAGCCTTTCTTGGAATTCTCCATATGGAAATATTGTAGGATTTTCTTAATATACCCATGTTGTGCCAATCCCAAAATCCGCTTCTCTCGGTTTCTGAACAGCTTCAGACCCAAGATATAATAGGCTTCTCCAAGATCTTTCATCTCAAAGGTATGGGATAGCAAAATCTTAACACTAGTCACCATCTATGTATCATTCCCAGTGATAAGGATGTCAACTACGTAAAGCACGATGAACACAATAGCGCTCCCACTGAGCTTCTTGTATACACACGGTTCATCAGGATTTTGAACAAAATAATTAGTCTTTATGGTTTCATCGAATCTGATGTCCAGCTACAAGAAGCTTGTTTGAGCCCATAGATGGATTTCTTTAGCTTTCATGCTTTGCCTTCCTTGGTTATGAAGCCTTGCGGTTTGTCCATATAGATATCCTTCTTGAGGTCTCCATTGAGGAAAGTTGTCTTGCTATCCATCTGCCCGATGTGGTAGTCAAGATATGCAGCTATAGATATCACTGCTCTGATGGACTTAAACATAGCCACAGGACAGAATGTCTCATTGTAGTTGATGCCTTCTCTCTTTGTGTAGCCTTGGATACAAGTCATGCCTTGATGGTCTCTACCTTCCCATCAAGTTCCCTTTTTCTCTTGAAGATCCATTTACACCCATGGGTTTTACCCCTCTAGGTGGATCTTCTTGGGTCCATACACAATTTTTATGCATGGAGTCTATTTCAGACTTCATTGCTAGCATCCATATATCCATGTCATGATCCATGAGTTCTTCATCAAATAAAGCTGGATCATTGTCAGTTTCGCCTGACATATGGAAACCATACCTTTCATGTGGTTCAACCACCCTCGATCTTCTTCGAAGAGGTACGAGTTGTTAGATCATCATTTATTTCTTTACTTTATGGTTCAGGAAAACTCAGTATCCTCAGGGGATTCAATGAGTTCCTTTACTTCATTTTGTCTTTACTCTTAAGGAAGTCATCCTCCAGAAACTTTACATAACTAGAGACGAAGACCTTTTGAGTCTCAAGGTCAAAAAGTTTGTATTCAATACCATCCTTAACATACCCAGGCACTCACGAGTGTGAGATTCTAACTTACTTGCATCCATGTTCTTTGCATAGACCAAACAACCCAGATCCTCAAGTGTCTAACACTGGGTTCGGTCCCATACCGAAGCTCATGAGGAGTTTTAGGTACGGATTTGCTAGGAATCTTATTTAGGATATATATTAAAGTCTCTACTGCATATCCCCATAAACTGTGGTAAATGTTCTTTACATCATAGATTGACCATGGTCATGATGGTCTTGTTGCATCTTTCAGCAACACCATTAAATTGGGGAGTTCCAAGAGGAGTGAGATTGGAGACAATTCCTCTCTCTTTAAGGTTTTCCTTGAATTCATCTAAGAGGTATTCATTCACCCCTCAATAAGATTGAATCTGTTTAATCTTCCCATCGGTTTGGTTCTCAACTAAATCCATGAATTCATTGAACTTTTCAAAGGTTTCAGATTTATGACGTATTAGGAAAATACACCAGTATAATGAATGGTCATCAATAAACATCAAATATTATTGATATCCATTTCAGATAGATATATTGAAGGTATCACATACATCAGTATGTATTATGTCAAGAATACCTTCGCATCTTATAACTTTGTTATGAAAAAGGCATGCTAGTCATTTTACTTGAAATAATGTTTATGGATAGGCAAAGATTGGACATGTAGTAAATCTAAGGTTCCATCCTTTATCAATTATTCCATCTTATCAACAGATAAATGACCAAGGCTTGGATGCCAAATCATATTAGAATGATTTCCACCATCCCTTGGTCTTTTAGAGTTTTTTATTAGTGGTTGTACCATTTATGACATTTTCATCAATGTATAATTTATAAAGTCCACCAGAAATCAGAAAACCATCTGCAATATATTTATCATAACAATTTATGATAAGTTTATTATGAAATAGAAATGAATATCCATTTATAACTAACTTAGATACAGATATAAGGTTCCTTCTGACATTTGGAACATAAGGACATTCTTTAAGTACTAAGACTCTTCCACTAGATAATGATAGTCTGCAGGTCCAGATGGTGACTGCTGCAATAGTTGCATCATATCTCATGTGGATGACTATCTCCCCTTCATCAAGATTCCTAGTTTCCTGAAATATATGTAACAAATTACATACATGAATAGAAGCACCCAATTTGATGACCAATTACCATCTCGTCCTATGAGAAAATTGGTTTCAATAATGATAGTAGAGTTCATACCTACTAGGGTTTTACCTTTATCGACAGATTTATGGTAATCTGGGCAATTACGCTTCCAGTGCCCTAGCTTCTTGCTGTGATGACATACATCATTCTTCTTTGATGCCACAAGAGCGGACATACTAGAAAGATGAGCCATCTCTTTGATTCTTCTTCTTTCTCTTTTGGGCCGGACCCTTCCAAGATCCTTGCTTCCAACCATGCTTCCCTATGGCGTTTGCAACTATTGCTTTGCCAGAGGGATTATCTTTCTGCATTAACATCTTCTACAAACTTTAATGAAGTCATCAACTCAACATTAAACAATTTCATCTTGTTCATGTGGAATGATACCACAAAGTTATTGAAGACTTGGGCAGAGATGACAGAATGAAGTCCGACAACATATCTGCATCCATATAAGTTGTGAGAGTTACAGTTCAGACATGTACCCAAACATTTTGAGTATGTGTTCACTAACTGAATTCCCTTCCTGCATTTTGTATGAATAAGCTCTTTCATAATAATATAATGCTGAGTGCAGTTGACATCACCGAACATCTCCTTGAGATTCAGCATTATATCTTGACAATTGTCCATCTCTACATGTTGCTTTTAAATCACATTGGAGAGATCCTGGAATATAACACATGAACAATGTATGATCTTCATCATATTTTTCATTGTATTTTATGTCTTCTGGTTTCTTAGGGTTTGCATGTTTGTCCTTGGACAACACATAAGATATGCAGTTTGGAGAAAGGACAAGATCCAAGTTACGGATCCAACCCAACTGATTTGATCTGGTCAATTGGTTGACCTCCAAAAGCCTGGTGAGTGGGTTCATGGACTTTGTTGTCTGAAATTAAGAATGTGTTATATCAGAACATATAAGTAATTATATATTCAAAATTAAATACCTTGATTAAGGATTTTGGAATCAAATTAATCTTGCCTTTTCAACTCTGACAGTTCATTCCCTTGATCACTTTCAAAGAAGAGATATACTTACCTCTATATCACTAGCAAGAACTGGGATATCCTTTTCTACCTTAGTTACATCCCAATAATATGAGAAAATGTAACTCAGTAAAAAGAAGCGGGAACACATTCTACCTTGCAAGTCATAATTTCCCACCACCCCAATGGCGAAGTTGACCCATCACTAATTGAACCAGTAGTCAATAGGAATAGAACTTGATATGCGCATTCCAATATCTGCTAAATATAATGAAGAACCAATATTGGGGTCACTATGCATATGACCTTACTCTTTCAAGAAGGAAATAGCCCGATCCATCTGCATTTGTATGCAAGAGCTTTAACTTCGGACATGTGTCTCCTACATACAATCCATGGCGACAAAACCCTTCACCTTGATGGGAGACCATGGATGTCACTTTTGTGATCTTCCATATCATGTTGAAATTTTAATTAATTATTATGAATCATATCCACATAATTAACTCTTATAAGGGAAATACTACTCTATTCATAATAGGGTGTTTTAAATGGATATAATTCATTTAATCATATTAAATCAATTATTAATCCAATTCAATCAACCAACAAGAAATCTTGATTGTTACTTGAAAGATGGTATAATTTCAAAATACGTAGAATTCAAATTTTAATAATTAAAAAAATATATCATGATCTCTTCACTCATTATCCTTTCCTACCCATTGTCATGGCCAGTATGCACAGGATGTGGACAAATCTCTCACGGAACAACCTGCTACCCCAACGATCCCCGACTAGACACATATCCACATCATATGAGAATAATGTGATTTGATCATTTTGTATTTCAGATGTTATTCGACATTAGAACAGAAGTTATACCATATAATATTTATCAAAACCATATTGATTAATATTATAAGGAGATTTTTTAAACAAATACCCAATCCTATTCAAGTAACGATGTTTTTCATATAGACATTGTCCTACAACTATTGTAGGATAGGCTAAGGTTTTCATGAAACATACATTCAACGGCCTATGATGATTAATCAATTATTTTCATAATTATTAGACAACATAATTAATAAAGGCAAATCCATAATTTCCTTGATTTCCATTGAATTAATATTTTAAGTAAAGAGATTTGATGATCTAATCATCTTCTAACCCATCTCCACGAAATATGGAATATCTAGGGCAAATAGAGTCGGAATTGCACGAAATAAATTCAAGAGGTTTTATGGTTTAAATATCTACTTAATTCAAGTGGTTATTTCTTATTTCGTGATAGAAAAGCAGTAAGTAAAAATAATTTTCATACATATTTGTGATTTCATGCAAAATAATTTTAATGGCGGGAACTCTTCGAGTCATTTTCATGCACTTTTGGTACCAACATTAGGCCACTGCTTTTGGGACATATTTAGACATTCTAAATATATTTTAATAACCAAAAAACTTGTCCAGACAATGTGCAAACAATAGGTTTTATTTTAGCGAAAAAACGATTCCAATCTTGCATCCAAGGCAAAAACAATGATTTTCGTGCATCCAAAACGTGAATCTCGATCGCCTAGGTTTTCGAATCACATACAAGAATAAAGATGATGAAATGTGGATTTATCAGTGGCCTCTGGGGGGAGGGGAGGAGGCCCGCGGTGGCCTCCGGGAGGGTGGGGGGAGGGCCGAGGTGGCCTCCAGAGGGTGGGGAGGCCATCGGTGGCCTCCTGGGCTCTGAAATATCTTGAAGATCATGGAAGAATCTTAAGTTCATCACGGAAGCATGAAGATCACATCATACGTGATTAGGTGCAACTAGTCATACTAGTGGCTCGGTGCAGCATAATTTAAAATTTTTTAAATGATGAAACCACATGATCCGAGAACACTTATCAGAATGTTTCATACAAATCAAAAAGAAGATATAGGAATACTTCTTGAAGCGTGGTTGCGATCGTGTCTCTAAAGTAAGAGACCTCTTATCTCAAGTCCGATCCAACAGAGGATACGCTTGCGAGGACTTTGATGAAACGCATGCTCCTTGCAATCCAAGTTGATGATCCTAGCGATGATCCTGATCTCGTCACATGAGATCCGACGTCTTCTTCACAAGCAAGATGCAATGAAGGAAACAGATATCAAATTGGCGACACAACAGCGTGGCGATGACGACGATCCAATCTAGAGTTTAGAGTGGACGGTCACTCTAAGAGGAGAGAGAGAGAGAACACATTTATAATGATGAGAAAGAGAGAGAGGGGGGAGAGAGATGCTATTTAATTGTTGTAAAATGAAGAGCTAGGGGTACCTCTTCTTTTATAATATTTTGGGAGTCCATAAATCACAATCCATGGACAACACAAAATTAACAGTTGAGATTGATTTGTATTTCATTCAATGGCCATGATTATGTTGTAAAAATACAACAACAATTAAATTAAATTAAATTAATATATATTGAATAATAATCAATATAAATTAATTTCAATTAAATAAATCAATCTTGGAGAAATAGGAAGGAGGCAAGCCTCCTTCCATAGGGGGTGGATGACCAATAATCAAATTAGGACTTGGGGGCCATCCACCCTCCCCACTTGGAAGTGAGCCTCCTCCTATTTCTTGAAATCCATTATTTAATGATTTTCTCATATATTTAAACAACATGTTGTAAATTTATTCACAAATAATTTATAATAATTTTGTGAATATTGCAATCACGCTATGAAAAATTTGTGAATCACATTCACAACCCAAAATAAAATGTAAATTACATTTTCAATTAAATCTTCAATGTGAATCCAATTACATCAACATTTAAATTACAAATGTTTACATATATCTCTCTCTAATATAAATTATAAATCATATTTATAATATATATGATCAATATGGATAGTGTTATCCACACTATCGTATCCATGATAATTAAATCACATTTAATTATATTGGATCATGATTCTCATGCATCTAAATAATATGAATCAAACTCATATTGTTCATGATAATCAAATCACATTTAATTATCAATTTCTAAATGCTTGAATACACATTTATAAATGGACTTATTCTTTAACTCTTTCAAGAATAATGCGCATTCTCTGTGGGTACTTGGAGATAAGGATAGAGCGATTGTACGCTACACATATAAGGACTTGGATATTGAGATTACATCTCAATCTAGATCTCGAGGACCTCCCATATATGCTTAATTAAATCAAGACTGTAGATCTAATCTTCTCATTGCATCTGAATCACATTCAGATCAATGTCCAACATTTGGACTAAGATCAGATCACTTCTCTACTGTGAGGAGTCATAAAATCCTGACCTATTTCATCACTCTCTCGGAATGGAAGCATCATGGTTATACAATCATTTATGATCACATTACCCTCTGGTATTCATAATACCTGTACATCCTGTTTATTGGAAGACCAAGAATAAACTCGAAGATAAAGATCAATTTTACACTGTCATCTTTAGGGTTTTATCACTAAGTTTCCCATTCAGTCATTGGGGGTTGGTATCGATCATATACTTTCCAAAAGCATATATCATACCAACAAATTCTTGTTATGATTCCAAAGTAAGATGACCATGCATGGAATTTGATTGGTCCTAATACCTCATGAGTTGGCTCATCTTCCGATTCACAAGTGAACTTGTATGATCACTTTGAGATATCATATTAATCATACGCCCTTGTATGCACACCAACTCGTCAGTGTATAGACCATGATCAGGCTATCAACCAATCAGTCTACCAAATGTACATACTTAGACCTACAACAATAGATTTATCTTTGGTCATAGGATGCATGCCTATATCGTGACAATATACAACATAAGATTTGGTTATCTTGATTTCGTTAAGTCACCTCTTTGACCTAATATATCTGACACCTTTGAATCTCTATTCCTATGCAGAGGACATGCATCAAGAGGTCAGTTAAAAGTCAACCAATAGATAAAGGATTGTCATCTCCTTCTCAAGCTGAAGAATATCTCTTAATAATAATTTGACGGTGCTTGATTAGTCCTCAATCTAACTCTTTAGATATTCATCCAAGCACCTTCCTCTATGATTCAACAATTGAACCAACAATTGTATGATCACCATGATGTCCATGGTATATAATCCTAATTGTACCAAGGGACCATTTAGTACATTCATTCAGTTAACCTCAGACAAGAAGTGAAATAAATTAATAACTTTTATTGATATATCAAACATTAAATTAACATTTATTGTAGGGATGGTTTGCATGGGGCTCACATGGCTAACAATCTTATAGTAGACATCATAACCATTTAGGTACAATCCTCAAACCCATATTCATTACATTCTGGTCGAAAACCTTCTATGTCAAAGGTTTGGTAAGAGGATCAGCAACGTTGTTGGCAGAGGCCACCTTGGTGACGATGATGTCACCATGATTTTGTATCTGCCGAATGATGTGGTATTTCCTTTCCAAATGCTTGATCGTTTGATACCATCTGGGTTCCTTCGCTCGAGCTATGGCTCCTGTGTTATCATAGAGTAGCGGAATGGTTGTATCAGAGGAAACTATGCCAAGCTCCAGTATGAACTTGCATAACCACACCGCCTCCTTTGTAGCATCTGATATGACAATGTATTTGGCTTCCGTCATTCAATTGGATGTAGTGTCCTGATTTTTCTTCTCCAACTCACAACACCACCGTTAACATAAACACAAACCATGATGTCAACTTTTGTTCATCAATATCCGATTGGAAGTCAAAATATGTGTATCCTAAGTCTTGGAGATCACCATCTCCATAGACTAAGGTGTAATCTTGCATCCATCTTAGATACTTGAAGATGTTCTTCACCGCATTCCAGTGTTGCTCTCCATAGCAGGATTGGTAACGGCTTACCACTGCCAGTGCATGATAGATATCTGCTCTTGTGCACATCATGTTGTACTTTCAACTTCCTACAGCTAATGCATAAGGGCATTTAGCCATGGCTTTCTTATCCTCCACAATTTAAGGAGCCATCCCTTTAGAAAGGTGGATACCATGTCTTAAGAGAAGGAAGCCTTTCTTGGAATTCTCCATATGGAAACATTCCAAGATTTTCTTACTGTACCCATGTTGTGACAATCCCAAAATCATCTTTTCTTGATTTCTGAATAGATTCAGACCCAAGATAAAAGAGGTTTCCCCAGGATCATTCATCTCAAAGGTATGGGATAGCCAAATCTTAACACTAGTAATCATCCCTGTATTATTTCCAATAATAAGTATGTCATTGACGTAAAGCATGATGAACATAATAGCGCTCCCACTAAGCTTCTTGTACACACACGGTTCATCAGGATTCTGTAGAAAATCGTAACTCTTTATGGTTCTGCCAAATCTGATGTTCCAGCTACAAGAATCTTGTTTGAGCCCAAAGATGGATTTCTTCATCTTGCATACTTTGCTTCCTCGGTTATGAAGACCTTGGGATGCTCCATATAGATATCCTCCTCCAGGTATCCATTGAGGAAAGCCATCTTGACGTCCATCTGCCAGATGTTGTAGTTAAGATATGCAGCTATAGCTAGCAATGCTCTTATGAACTTCAGCATAGAAACATGAGAAAATTTCTCATTGTAGTGGATGCCTTATCTCTATGTGTAGCCCTTGGCTACGAGTCATGCCTTGAAGGTATCTACCTTCCCGTCAAGTCTCCATTTTCTATTGAAGATCTATTTACATCCAATGGGTTTTACCTTTCTGATGAAACTCAGTTTCATTGTATCAATTCACAGATATTACCCCCTAGCTTAGACTAATGTCAATAGAAACCAGATAAATCACTGTACATATTCGAGTCTTATAATAAATTAAAAATACAAGAAAATAACAAAAGCAAAATCGTAGTGTTTTATACCCTTAAAACGCTCACAAAAACATTTCTCTCTTTGTTTGACCTTGCTTCCGTTTTCTGTCAACACGAAACTTGTAGATCTCATCGAGATCTACAACTTTCTTGTTTTGAATTTTCTAAATTCAGCATTTCTCCATATTTTGCGAGGTTTTCTTCTCGAATAACCTGATTGGGCCATATGGCTCTTTATGGTTGAGCCACGTGGACCGCTCACCGTGTGCCACCTGCCCTCCATTTTTTGTCGTTCGATAGTATTCTGAAGACTCCATCCATGCCACCTGTTCTAGCCGTATCTTTCACCCTCCGATCAAGGTCCAGAGCATATCTGGACCGCTCACGTCCGCTCACCTCTCATCACACCACGTGTCAACCCCCATTGCCACCCGATCTTCTCCAACACTTTAAATCCTATCTGTTGGATCCCACATTTAATCTCCACCATCCGATGGTTCTCCGAATAACATCCGGACCGTCCGCTTCTGCCCGCGTATTCTCTCACCATACGTCACAACCATAGCCATCGATAATTCCCCCATCGATTTAATTTGGGCAACTCATGCGCACCCACTTCTCAATCGTTGGATCGTGAGATCCAACATTGGAGACCTCTTCTCCTACCTCCAACCCCCCTCTCTCCCAGGTTCTCCACCTCGCGCACCCTTCATCCGCTTTGTTTTTTTACCGCCTCCTCAGCCACCCTCTCCACTCGATGATCATCCCACATCCTAGCACAATCCTCCCTCACCCTCGCGTTCCCCTTACGTCGCCATATCTCCATCTCCTTATCTCCATGTCGCCCCCTCAAACCACGACAACCATCACCGTGGTTCCAAATACCATTCTTTAAATACACCCTCTCCAGCCACATTCGAAGGCGTCCACCTATATGTGGGTCTCAACCTATCTCCTCTCCGCCTCCCCGTGACAAACCCGAAATTCACCCTCTTAATTTAACCGATTAATGATTAAAATAAATGTTTGTTCGTTGTAGTTGGGTAAAATTTGGATTGATCAAAAACCACAAATTTAATTTATCGATTAATTTCGATGGTTCTTTTTTATTTGGGAAAGCCCAAGGTTGAACTCAAGGGCATGGACCTCTTAAGTATGAATCTAGACTCTTATTATTTAGATTAAGTGTTACATTTACAAATTCATAGGTAAATATGCACAAAGACACAAACAATGCATACATATGCATGAATCAGAAACTTTTTATTTTGTTTTTACATGTGACATAATGATGATGCATAGATGCCCTAATGAAACAAAATATTTGAGCCATTAAATAGTAGAAAATTTCAGGTTCGAATCATGAAGCAAGTTCCAATGATCAATTAAGGAAAGGCATGAAAAGCATTACATAAGTGACACTTAGTTATTAAAAAACATCAAATTTTAAAGTATCAAAATAGAGATCAAGGCATGCCATTAGAAAGACAATAACAAAATCTTCAAAACACAACCGAAATCAACTCAGACAGAACTCGGATGCTCAAGATATTCACAAAAGTAACCAGGGGCATAAATGCAAAGAAAACATGAAAATAAATAAAGCAAATACTATAAATAGGTCCCTGGGAGGACCTATATGTAAATAAAATAATGCCCAAGGACTTCCCTGTAAATTACGTACACGTACAGGGGTGGAAATGCAATTATTAAACCCTGGAGGGGGTTGGGTGCAATTTACCTCAGGCGTACATGGTTTACACGTGATATCAGGACCTGAATGCAATTTAAAGATGTTTTATGGGAATCCCTACAAATTTCCAGGATAGTTACATGACCGAGCATGTGAGGGAGAGGTTCGGGAGCTATACAGGCTTCGAACTAGGTTCGGGCGCTTGGAGGAGGCTCGGGTGCTGGCTCAGATTCGATGGGAGGCTAGGAAGGCTTCACTGAGGTTCGGATGAGCCAAACTTATAGGCCCGGTGCTGACGTTTGGAGATGGTGATGTGGATTGTTGTGGGTTGTCCGATCTCGGAGATCAGACGGTAGCTGGAAGCTCAAAGAGATGGCGACGTGGCTGACTGTGGACCATCTAATCATAAAGATCGGATGGTGTCTGTACGAGGGTGGGGAGATGACGTGGCTCACTGTACGCCGTCTAATCTTGCTAATCGAACGGTACATGTGCATCATGTTCATCATCTCCGTCGCCTCCTACAGCAGAGTTGGTTGTGTCCCGGCGAAGGTTCCCTTGCTCCGCCAGAATGTGGGAGGACGTCTGTAGCTTGATGAAGGTTCCTAAGTTGATGGTGAAACATCTCTGACGTCTGTGATTCGTCGGGGCAATCTGGATGGTGGAGGCAACTCGATGTCACTGGCGATGGTGAGCCCGAAATTACCCCGGCGAGATTTCTGATCATTCAAGGATACATGCAACATCAGTATAATAGCTGAAGCATATGTTTTGTGCGAAGAGGTTGAATGGAATGGCAGGCCTTGAGGGGTAGAGAACGCGGCGACCTGAAACATCTTCTCCGACGAGATTGGAGGAGAGGGGGCAGAGTGGTCTGAGGTTGTTGAGGAGAGAGAAGGTGAGTAGAGGCGAGCGTGTGGATGAGGGAAGTAAAGGCAAAACTCAGGGGATGATTAACGAGATGTGTAGATGCAAGTAGAGGTTTTATAAAGTAGAAGAAATTCAAAGAAAAAGTAAGGAAGGATCAAGAGCTTAACCTGGAGGAGTTGGGAGATCGTAGGGCCTGTACGTGGGCGAAGCCCTGGTCATCGCTGAACTCCACCGGCCATGAGGAGCAGCTCATCGGTGTGATAGAGCGGAGACATAGCCTACCATGGCTATGGGTTGACACCGGAGTCGACGGCAGTCGTCGCGACCTTGATCCGACCTCCCCCTATCACGGGGAGGCAGAGAGGAGCTAGACCGACACCCACATACAGGTGGATGCCTTCAAATGTGGATGAAGAGGGCGTATTTAAAGAATGACAGTTGGAACCCGGATGATGGTTTTCATAATTTGAGGGGGCAATGTGGAACTAAAGGGAGATATTGCGACCTAAGGGGCAAACGGGGGTGAGGGAGAATCATGCTTAGATGTGAGATGGTCAGCAATTGGAGAGGGTGGCTGAGGAGGCGGTAAAAAAAGAAAGGGGATGATGGGTACGTGAGGTGGAGAATGTGGGAGAGAGGGGGGGCTGGAGGTAGAAGAAGAGGTCTCCACCGTTGGATCTCGCGATCCAACGGTTGAGAAGTGGGTGCGCATGAGTGGCCTAAATTAGATCAATGGGGGAATGATCGTGGGCTATGGTTGTGACGCGTGGAGAAAGGATACACGGGCAAAAGCGAACGGTCTGGATGCTATCTAAGAATCATCGGATGATGGAGAATAGCTACGGGATCCAGCGGCTAGGATTTAAAACATTGGAGAAGATCGAGTGGCAACGGAGGTCAATACGTGGTGTGAGGAGAGGTGAGCTGAGGTGAGCGGTCCAGATGTGCTCTGGACCTTGATCGGAGGGTGGAAGATACGGCTGGAGAAAGTAGCGTGGATGGAGTATTCAGAAGACTATAGAATGGTGGAAAATGGAGGACAGGTGGCATACGGTGAGCGAGCCACGTGGCTCAACCAGAAAGAGTTGTGTGGCCCAATCATGTTATTCGAGAAGAAAACCTCGCAAAAGATGGAGAAAATGGCCGAATTTGGAAAAATTCAAACATGAAAGTTGTAGATCTCGATGAGATCTACAAGTTTCATGTTGGCCGAAGACGGAAATGAGGTCAAATGAAGGGAGAAATGTTTTTGTGAGCGTTTTTAAGGGTATAAAAACACTACGATTTTGCTTTTGTTAATTTTTTTGTATTTTTAATTTATTCTAAGACTCGGATGTGTACAATGATTTATCTGATTTTTATTAACATTAGTCTAAGCTAGGGTGTTAATATCTGCCAAGTATTACAATGAAACTGAGTTTCATCACCCCCCTATACTTAAACTATGCTCGTCCCCGAGCATCTCAAAAATGAATGAGCTAGATTAACCCCCGATTGTGCATGTGTGTACAGGATCTGATCCGTTCAAGAACTCCCAACTTTAGAGATCCGAAATCTCAGAGCTCAAACTAGCCTTAATCAAGAGGTACCCAATTTCTCTAATTTTCCAGACTCTCTCTTGTATACATATTAAACTAAAGATATGACATTAAGTGTTGACCGCGATCAAGAGAGTAGAGTCACGATGTCACCCAAGATTCTAGTCCAAGAAATTCTCCTAAGGACCCCATCCTCAACACTAGGGAATAAACCAAATATTGCACACAATCCACCATCTCTTTAGTTGTCAGACTTAGAAGTGTAGGTGGCAGGCCAGTTGTTGGAGGGCATAGGATTGTGTCATTTCTTCTCTCCCTCTCATTGGAACCATGATTCTCTTGAGTGACTTATTACTCAATGCATATTTTTGGTGTTGAATAGTGAGTATGTAAAGAGAAGTTGGAGTCGTCTGCACTTGTTTTTCTGGGAATACACCGGGGTGTGCCTTTTTTGAGTATCTATTATACCTTCTACACCAGAGTTGTAGCTTTTACGATGCAGAGCCCCTTTTTGGTGCAAGCCCAACTCCTTGTCCTAATAGTGGTGGTCCAAGTGGACACTTTGAAATGGTTGGGAGCGCTCACCTTTGGTGGAAGCTCTTTTGATTTTGACTTATAGGATGAGAGCTTTTCTTTCAACATTGATATTTCTTTGCTTTGTTTTTGGATAGCTCCACTGCTTTTACCAAGAGTTGGCACACACTGATCAACATTTTTTTATTTTATTCACTCCCTGGCACTTAGGAAAATATCAAGATATTAGTACAAGAACCAAGTTCTCATACTGGCTAAAATGTTGACACTCAGGTTTCATGAAGCCTTCAATGATTTTATCCCATCCTCGAGCATCATTAAATCGAGTCCAGACTTGAATCCCTCATCCCAATTCCTCAAGTGAAATTTCCACTCCTCTTATCATAACTGCATTCGTGCATGTGAAGTGTTGATGATAGTTTGAGGTTTAGAGACTAAGCACACAATATAGCACGCAAATCTGACAAAGTAGGGAAATATGGATAATTACGTCGAAGACCATGATGACTAAGGTTGATTAACCTAAAATCTCAAGACCTCTTAAACCAAGTGTTCATGAACATCATCGATCCTGTGTGAAAGTGAAAGTGATAGGGATTAAAATCAACTCCTTCATCCATCATTTTTTATTTTTTTTCTTTAAATTTTTATGAAGACTTTAAAAGGCCTAATGACTGCCTAAACTCAAATGAATAGTTGCATCTACTTTCAGCCAATATAGGTGTAAGTACGGGCCATAGAACGGTACATGTTGCTTGAGGACAGAGCCTTACACGATGTCCTCTAAACCATCTACTTTGCTAAGGGAGACCCTCACTGAAAGCGGCTACTTATTTCAGTTTAGCAGTCAATTTGCCTTTTAATGGCTTTTTCTAAATTTTATGGATTTTTGAATAAAGTTAAAACACAAGTTAGACTCATTTTCCCGAATTGAAATCATGTTTGGAAAACATTTTCCAAACCATGTCTCATAAATATCTAGATTTTTACAAACATTTTTCAAATGATTTTCAAAACAAGTAAAAACCCATTTTTAAAACCATTTTTCAAAATATTTTCCTCAAAAATACTATAACATAGTATAGAAGATATTCCAAAGCTTTGAAAACATTTTGTCTACTTAGTTCATAAGAATATACTCTAGACCAAAAAGTTTAAAGTTTTTCAAAAATTTCCAAAATATAGTTATGGCTAAAGTACATTTATAC
Organism: Ottelia alismoides; assembly: GCA_037367405.1. NCBI lineage: Eukaryota > Viridiplantae > Streptophyta > Magnoliopsida > Alismatales > Hydrocharitaceae > Ottelia > Ottelia alismoides. The sequence goes on along the minus strand of JAZKJV010000720.1, from coordinate 1,917,468 downwards.
TGTATATACGGTATACCTCCCTATACTTAAAATTTGTTATGTCCTCATAGCATTAAGTGACACAAAGCCATTACTCATTTTAAGATATAGGAAGATATACAGGAACTAAGGAGGATGCCCCCTATACTTAGGTTAGAAATAACCTATGTATCAGGAAGAAGGATAAATGAGTAGGAGATTTATGGGGATTCAAGTCCCCCAATACTTAGGCTGAGAGTAGCCTAAGTAAGGATATGGATAAATGATGTTGGGGAGACCTGAGGGGAACGAAGAGGTTAGGATGGATGTACAAGTGAGTGACTTGAATCTACGGAGATGAATGGAGCACCTAAGGTCTAGGGGAGGGTGTCGGATTAGACAAGGCTCAATCAACCATACAATACCCTGGATTCACCAACTCACACATGAAACAAACAAATGTTGATTATTTATCTTGTCATTTTTATGGGTGAAAAATCATTCTAATTTATGCAAGGATTAATAAAATGTCGAATCAGAACATTCTACGTAAACAAGATGTTGCTCTCCCAAAACATGATTTTACTCCATTTTATGGTCAACTTGCATTATCAGTCCCAATTTTAAGCTTCAAGGTTATCACTATTTTAATGTGAACATAAATCAATCAATCAACGTCTACCACTCATTCCCAATTTCCATTAATCCAAGGTGATCAAGCCATGAAGGGAGTTCAACAAAAAGCCAATGCAGTCGATAAAATCATGATCTATGCTTGGAGAAAACTCGCAGTGCCTTGAGCAAAATTCGTGAAAAATAAGACTGAATTAAAACCAGAAAAAATCGAATGTATGCAAGTCGATGAAAACCACACCTAACATGCTTCTATTAGCGGGTAAGAACAGATTTTTTTGGCTAAGTGAAGAGATGTCTATGTGCGTCTAAATTTAATATGTATCCTACCTATGATCAAACAAATAGAATAAAAATGTGAAAGTAGCTCAGAGAGCCGCATGCCTGATCCTAGGTCGACACTCAAGTTGGGCGATCCCACACAACCACAAAAACCATCGTTCATTTGCACTCACGAGTCTTCGAATGAAGACCTCCATAAAGATGATGATTACATGAAATGAAATAAAATGCAAGAATTTTCTTCAATTTCTCAAACAGTGTTTTTCCAACAGCAGAAGCTCCTGCTCCTCGCCTCCTTCATCGCCAAGGGACACTGCCATAAAAGGTACACATTAGATACAAATCAAAGAATTTTCAAAAACATGCATGAGACATGAACAAGTTGACCTGCAAATTAGAAACAATTACTTAATCAAATAATAAAAATCTAAAAATGAAAGATGAGCCATGTCCCCGGCAATGGCACCATTTGACAAACCTGAAATTCATTCTCCTAATTTAACCGAATTAACGATTAAAATAGATGTTCATTCATTGCAGTCGGATAAAATTTGGATTTATCAAAAAGTGCAAATTTAATTTATCTATTAAAGTGAGTGGTTATTTTTTTACTTTGGCAAGGTCAATGTAGAACTCAAGGACGCGAGCCTCTTAAATATAAATCTATACAATTATTACTTAGATTAAGTGTTACATTTACAAATTCATAGGTCAATATGCACAAAGACATAAACAATACAGACACATCATCAAAACAGACACTTTTTATTTAATTTTATTACATGCAACATAATAATGATGCAAAGATGCCCTAATTAGACAAAATATTTGAGCCATTGAACAATAGTCAATTTCAGGTTCGAATCATGAAGCAAGTTCCATTGATCAAATAAGACAAGGCATGAAAAGAATTACACAAGTGACACTTAGTTATTAAAATAAAACATCAAATTTTAAAGTGTCAAAATAGAGATCAAGCTATGCCATTAGAAAGATAATAAAACAAGCTTTGAAACGCAAATGAGATCAACTTAAATGGAGCTCGGATACTCAAGATATTTGCAAAAGTAACCAGGGTCATAAATGCAAAAAAACATGAAAATAAATAAAGCATATACTACAAACAGGTCCCTAGGAGAACATAATGTAAATAAAATAATGCATGAGGACTTCCCTATAAATTACCCATACGTGCAGTGGTAGAAATGCAATTATTAAAACCCAGAGGGGGTTTGGTGCAATTTACCCTAGACACACATGGTTTACACGTGATATCATGACCTGAATGCAATTTGAAGAAGTTCGATGGGCCTCCTTGCAAATTTCCCGGCCAGTCTTGTGACCGGGGACATGAGGGCGAGGTTCGGGAGCTATGCAGGCACGGAACAAGGTTCAGGCACTCGGAGGAGGTTAGGGTGCTGGCTCAGACTCAGAGGGAAGCTAGGAAGGTTCGGGTTCAGATGCCCTAAACCTATAGGCTTGGTGCTGATGTTCGGAGCTGGGGACGTGGACTGCTGTGGACCGTCCGATCTCGGAGATCAAGCGGTAGCTGGAAGCTCAAGGAGATGGTGACGTGGCGGACTGTGGATCATCCAATCATAAAGATCGGATGGTGTCTGTACGAGGGTGGGGAGATGACATGGCTCATTGTGCGTCGTCCGATCTTGCCAATCTGACGTTGCATGTACGTCATGTTCATCATCTCCACCGCCTCCTGCGACAGAGTTGGTAGTGCTCTGGTGAAGGTGCCCTTGCTTCGCCTGGCTGTGGGAGGACGTATGTAGCTCGATTAAGGTTCCTAAGTTGATGGCGATGCAGCTCTGACGTCCATGATTTGCCGAGGTGGTCTGGATGGTGGAGGCGGCTCGAAGTCGCCGACGATGGTGAGCCTGAAATCCCCTCGACGAGATCTCCTCCCATTCAAGGATACCTGCAACGTTAGTATAATAACCGAAGCATATGTTTTGTGCGAGGGGGTGGAATGGAATGGCAGGCCTTGAGGGGTGGAGAACACGGCAGCCTGAGACATCTTCTCCAGCGATCTTGGAGGAGAGGGGGCGGAGTGGTCTGTGGTTGTTGAGGTGAGAGAAGGTGAGTGGAGGTGAGCGCATGGTTGAGGGAAGTAAGGAAAAACTCGAGGAATGATCAACAAGATGTTTAGATTCAAGTAGGGGTCTAATAAGATAGAAGAAATTCAACGAAAAAGCAAGGAAGGATCAAGAGCATTACCTTGAGGAGTTGGGCAGTCGTAGGGTCTATACGCGGGCTTCTAGGTGAAGCCCTGGTCGTCGCTGAACTCCACCGGTTGTGAGGAGCAGCTCATCAGCGTGATAGAGATGAGACATAGCCTACCATGGCTATGAGTCGACACCAGAGTCGACGGCGATCGTCGCAACCTCGATCCGACCTCCCCCTGTCACGGGGAGGCGGAGAGGAGATAGACAGATTCCCACATACAGGTGGACGCCTTCGAATGTGGTTGTAGAGGGCGTATTTAAAGAATGGGAGTTGGAACCCGGTGGTGGTTGTCGTGGTTTGAGGGGGTGACGTGGAGCTAAGGAAAGGGAGATAAGGCGACCTAAGGGGCACGTGAGGGTGAGGGAGGACCGTGCTTGGACGTGGGATGGTCAACAAGTAGAGAAGGTGGCTGAGGAGGTGGTAAAAAAAGAAAGGGGATGTCGAGTGCGCGAGGTGGAGATGGTGGGAGAGAGGGGGGATGGAGGAAGGAGAAAAGGTCTCCACCGTTGGATCTCCGATCTAATGGTTGAGAAGTGGGTGCGCATACATGGGCCAGATTAGATCGATGGGGGAATGATTGAGAGCTATGGTTGTGACGTGTGGTGAAAGGATATGCGGGCGGAAGGGGATGGTCTGGATGCTATATGGAGGATCATCAGATGGTGGAGATTAGCAGCGGGATCCAAAGGCTAGGATTTAAAGCGTTGGAGAAGATCGGGCGGCAACGGAGGTCGTCACGTGGCGTGAGGATAGGTGGGCGGAGGTGAGCGATCCAGATGTCTTATGGACTTGATCGGAGGGTGGAAGATATGGCTGGAGTGGGTGGCGTGGATGGAGTCTTCAGAAGACTATCGAACGGCGGAAAATGGAGGGTGGGTGGCACACGGTGAGCAGGCCACATGGCTCAACTAGAAAGAGCCATGTGGCCCAATCAAGTTATTTGAGAAGAAAACCTCGAAAAAATGGAGAAAATGGCGAATTTGGAAAAACTCAAAACATGAAAGTTGTTGATTTCGATGAGATCTAGAAGTTTTATGTTGACCAAAAATGGAAACAAGGTCAGACGAATGGAGAAATGTTTTTTTGATCATTTTTAAGTGTGTAAAAACACTACGATTTTGCTTTTGTTATTTTTTGTATTTTTAGTTTATTCAAAGACTCAGATGTGTACAGTGATTTATCTGGTTTTTATTCTAAGACTCAGATATGTACAATGTATCTGGTTTTATCCAGATAAATCACTATACATATCTGAGTCTTAGAATAAATTAAAAATACAATAAAATAACAAAAGCAAAATCGTAGTGTTTTTATACCCTTAAAAACGCTCACAAAAACATTTCTCCCTTTGTTTGACCTCGTTTCCATTTTTGGTCAACATGAAACTTGTAGCTCTCATCGAGATCTACAACTTTCATGTTTTGAGTTTTTCCAAATTAAACCTATTTATCATCTTTTGTGAGGTTTTCTTCTCAAATAGCGTGATTGGGACACATGGCTCTTTCTGGTTGAGCCACATGTCCCGCTCACTGTGTGCCATCCGTCGTCCATTTTCCGTCGTTCGATAGTCTTCTGAAGACTCCATCCACGCCACCCGATCCAACCGTATCTTCCACCCTCCTATCAAGGTCCATAGCACATCTGGACCGCTCTACTCCGCTCACCTCTCCTCACACCACGTGTTGACCTCTGTTGCCGCCTGATCTTCTCCAAAGATTTAAATCCTAGCCGTTGGATCTCGCAGTTAATCTCCACCATACGATGATTCTCCATATAAAATCTAGACCATCTACTTCCACCCGTGTATCCTCTAGCCACGCGTCACAACCATAGCCCTCGATCATTCCCCCATTGATCTAATCTAGGCCACTCGCGCGCGCCCACTTCTCAACTATTGGATCGCGAGATCCACCGGTGGAGACCTCTTCTCCTACCTCCATCCCCCCTTCTCTCCCACGTTCTCCACCCCATGCACCTATCATCCCCTTTCTTTTTTTACCGCCTCCTCAGCTACCCTCTCCACTCACTGACCATCCCACGTCCAAGCACGATCCTCCCTCACCCTCGCCTGCCCCTTAGGTCTCCATATCTCCCTCTCCTTAGCTCCACGTCGCCCCCTTAAACCATGACAACCACCACTGGGGTTCCAACTCCCATTCTTTGAATACGCCCTCTCCGGCCACATTCTAAGGCGCCCACCTGTATGTGGGTCTCGGCCTAGCTCCTCTCCACCTCCCGATGACAGGGGGAGGTCAGATCGAGGCTGCGACGACCGCCCTCGACTCCAGTGTCAACCCATAGCCATGGTACGATGTGTCTCGGCTCTATCACACCGATGAGCTGCTCCTCACGGCCGGTGGAGTTCAGCGACAACCATGGCTTCTCCTAGAAGCCCACACACAGGCCTTATGATCGCCGAGCTCCTCCAGGTAAAGCTATTGATCCTTCTTTGCTTTTTCTTTGAATTTCTTTTATTTTATTAGACCTCTACCCGCATCTACACATCCTATTGATCATCCCTCGAGTTTCGCCTTACTTCCCTCATCCACATGCTCACCTCCACTCACCTTCTCTCTCCTCCGCAACCCTAGACCACTCCGCCACTTCTCCTCCAAGCTCGCTGGAGAAGATGTCTCTGGCCGTCGCGTTCTCCACCCCTCAAAGCTTGCCATTCCATTCCAACCCCTCGCACAAAACATATGCTTCGGTTATTATACTAACGTTGCAGGTATCCTTAAATGGTCGGAGATCACCCCAGGGGGATTTCAGGCTCACCATCGCCGGCGACTTCGAGCCGCCTCCACCATCCAGACCGCCCCAACGAATCACGGACGTTGGAGCTGCATTGCCTTCAACTTAGGAACCTTCATCGAGCTACAGACGTCATCCCATGGCCTGGTGGAGCAAGGGCACCTTCACTAGAGCACAACCAACTTCGTCGTAGGAGGCGGCGGAGATGATGAACATGACGTACAAGCACTGCCTGATTGGCAAGATTGGATAGCGTACAATGAGCCATGTCATCTCCCCGCCCTTGTACAGATGCCATCCGATCTTTATGATCGGATGGTCCACAGTTGGCCACATCGCCATCTCCTGGAGCTTCCAGCTACCGTTTGATCTATGAGATCGGACGGTCCACAATAGTCCACGTCGCCAGCTCCGAATGTCATCACCGGGCCTATATGTTTGGCGCATCTGAACCTCAGCCGAGCCTTCCTAGCTTCCCTATGAGTCTGAGCCAGCACCCGAGCCTCCTCCGAGCCTCCTCCGAGCGCCCGAACCTAGTTCTGAGCCTACATAGCTCCCGAACCTCGCCCATACGTGCATGGTCAAGTGATTGGCCGGGAAGTTTGCAGGGAGGCCCATCAAACTTCTTCAAATTGCATTCAGGTCTTGATATCATGTGCAAACGCGTGCCTAGGGTAAATTACACCCAACCCCCTTCGGGTTTTAATAATTGCATTTCTACGTCTGCATGTGTGGGTAATTTACACGGAAGTCCTCGCGCCTTATTTTTTTACGTTTAGGTCCTCCCAGGGACCTGTTTATAGTATTTGCTTTATTAATTTTCATGTTTTCTTTGCAATTATGACCATGGTTACTTTTCTGAGTATCTTGAGCATCCGAGCTCCGTTTGAGTTGATCTCAGTTGTGTTTCGAAGCTTGTTTTATTACCTTTCTAATGGCATGGCTTGATCTCTGTTTTGACACTTTAAAATTTGATATATTTTAATAACTAGGTATCACTTATGTAGTGCTTTTCATGCCTTGCCTTAGTTGATCAATGGAACTTGCTTCATGATTCGAACATGAAATTGACTATTATTTAATGGCTCAAATATTTTGTCGAATTAGGGCATCTTTGCATCATCATTAAGTAGTATGTAAAAAAATCAAATAAAAAGTGTCTGATTCATGTATGTGTCTGCATTGTTTGTGTCTTTGTGCATATTGACCTATGAAATTGTAAATGTAACACTTAATCTAAATAATAAGAGTCTAGATTCGTACATAAGAGGCATGTATCCCTAAGTTCGACCTTGGACTTGCCCAAGTAAAAAAAATAACAGCTCGCTTTAATTAAATTAAATTTGCAGTTTTTGATAAATCCAAATTTTACCTGACTACAACGAATGAGCATTTATTTTAATCATTAATTCGGTTAAATTAATAGGGTGAATTTTGGGATTGTCACCTTCTATGTGGATACTCTAGGGTCATTATACCATTTTTATGCATGAAGTCTATTTCAAACTTCATTGCTAGCATTTATATATCCATGTCATGATCCTTGAGTGCTTCATCTAATGAAGTTGTGCCATTTTCAGTTTCACCTGACATATGGAATCCGTACCTTTCATGTGGTGCAACCACCCTCGAACTTATTCGAAGAGGTATGGGTGTTACATCTTCATTTACTTCTTCAGTTTTTGGTTCAGGAAACTCAGTATCCTCGGTGAATTCAATGAGTTCCTTTACTTCATTTTTATCTTGACTCTTAAGGAAGTTATCCTCTAGAAACTTTACATCTCTAGAGATGAAGACCTTCTGAGTCTTAAGGTCATAAAGTTGGTATCTAATACCATTCTTAACATACCCAATGAAGTAGCACTCACAAGTGTGAAATTCTAGCTTACTCGCATCCATGTTCTTCGCATGGACCAAGCAACCCAATATCCTCAGATGTCTAAAAATAGGTTTGCTCCCATACCAATGCTCCTTGGGAGTTTTAGGTACATATTTGCTAGGAATCTTATTCAAGATATATATTGCAGCCTCTACTTCATATCCACTGAAACTGAGTAGTAAATGTGCTATACTCATCATTGAACGGTCCATGTACATGATGATCTTATTACATATTTCAACAAAACCATTATGTTGGAGAGTTTTAGGAGGAGTAAGATAGGAGACAATTCCTCTCTCCTTAAGGTATTCCTTGAATTCATCTGAGAGGTATTCGCCACATCGATCATATCAAATCCGTTTAATTTTCCTTTCGGTTTGGTTCTCAACCACAACCATGAAATCTTTGAACTTTTCAAAAGTTTCAGATTTACGACGTATTAGGAAAATAAAACCGTATCGCGAATGGTCATCAATAAATGCCAAATAATATCGATATCCATTTAGGGATGCAATACTAAAGGGACCACATACAATGTATTTGGTCTAGAATACCTTCGCATACTGTAACTTTGTTACGGAAAGGCATCCTAGTCATTTTACCTCGAATACAATGTTCGCAGGTAGGCAAAGATTCGACCGGCAGAAAATCTAAGGGTCCACCTTTTATCAATCTATTAATATGATCAATAGATAAATGACCAAGCCTTTGATGCCAAATCATATTAGAATGATTTCCATCCGCCCTAGTTCTTTTTGGATTTTTATTATTGGTATTAACATTCATGACATTTTCATCAATGCACTATTTATAGATTTCACCAGAAGTCAGAACACCATCGTAATATATTTATCATAACGGTTTATGACAAGTTTATTATAGAATAGAAATCAATATCCATTTCTAACTAACTTAGGTACATATATAAGGTTCCTTCTGGCATCTAGAACATAAAGACATTCTTTATGTTCTAAGACTCTTCCACTATATAATGATACTTTGTCGATCCCATCTGGATGACTATCTCCCCTTCATCGAGATTCCTTGTTTCCTGAAATAGTTGCAACAAATTGCCTATATAAATCGGAGCATCAGAATTGATGACCCAACTACTTTCTCGTCCTACGAGAAAATTGGTTTCAATGATGAGAGTAGAATTCATACATGCTAGGGTTTTACCTTTTTCAGTAGATTTAAGGTACTCTAGGCAGTTATGCATCCAGTACCCTGGCTTCTTGCAGCGATGACATACATTGGTCTTCTTTGATGACACAAGAGTGGAGGCATTAGAAGATGAGACAACTCCTTGACTCTTCTTCTTTCTCATCTGGTTTGAGCCCTTCTAAGATCCTTGCTTTCGACTGTGCTTACCTTTGACCTGTGCAACCATTGTACTACTAGATGGATTATCTTTTTTCATTACATCTTCTGCAAACTTTAATGAAGCCATCAACTCAGCATTAGACAAGTTCATCTTGTTCCTGTGGAATGATATCACAAAGTTATTGAAAGTTTTGGGCAGAGATGGCAGAATGAAGTCCAACTCAATATCTACATCCATATCAGCCCTGAGAGTTTCTAGTTTAGATAGGCACCCATACTTTTTGAGTACGTGTTCTATAAATGAAGTCCTTTCCTGCATTTTGCAGCAAATAAGCTCATTCATAACGTTATAACATTGAGTGCGGTTGACATCATCGAACATCTCCTTGTCATTCAGCATTATATCCTAGTAATTGTCCATCTCTAGATGATGCTTCTGAAGTACATTGGAGAAAGATCCTAGAATATAATACATGTACAATGTATGATCTTCATAATATTTTTCATTGTATTTGATTTCTTCTGATTTCTTAAGGTTTTCATGCTTGTCCTTGGACACCACATAAGATATGTGGTCCGTAGAAAAGAAAAGATCCAAATTATACATCCAGTCCGAGTAATTTGGTCTGGTCAATTGGTTGACCTCCAGAAGCCTGGAGAGTGGGTTCATGGACTTCAATGTCTCGAATTAAGAATGCACTATACTATAACATGTAAATAATTATATATAAAATTAAATTCTTTGATTAAGGATTTTTAATCAAATTAGTCTTGCCTTTTCAACTCTGAAAGTTCACTCCCTTAATCACTTTCAAAGCAAGAGATATACTTACCATTATATCTCTAGCCAAAACTGGGATCTCCTTTTCTACCTTAGTTACATCCCAATAATATGAGAAATTGTAATTCGGGTATAAAGAAGCGAGAATACATTCTGCCTTGCAAGTCCAACTTGCATTCTCAATTCGGTCTTTAATAACTAGACCTTCCCCCCCTAAGGCGATGTTGACCCATCGTTAATTGAACCAACAATCAACATGAATATAACTTGATATGCGCAATCCAATATCGCCCCAATAATATGAGGAACCGATATTGGGGTCACTACACATATGACCTTGCTCTTTCGAGAAGCAACAATTGTCAGATCAAGCTCTATCCCATGTTGCGTTTCTGGATATGTTGAATGATCTGAGGAGGGGCAGAGAAAACTGAGTACGTGAAGCACATAATGGAGGAGAACATCGACATGAAGGAGGAAACCCTAGGGGCGATGTTGAAGTGAGGAGCAACCAAAGCCGACTCTCAAGGAAACCTACAATCTTGGAGTCTGGTAGATCACTGAGTGGATCCAAATTCCTGTAATCCACATTCATTTTGAACTCAAGCCACAACTACTCTCACTTCTTCCTATATTCCATGAACACTAATGAAGAAACCTAAATCTACTTTCAGCAATTCAACTGCATCTACGACACCATGCATTACCCTAACATTTCATTGGAGGTTGTAAAGATGACTGCTTTCTCATTTAGCCTTCAAGACAAGGTGCTCTATTGGATAAATCATCTAGGGAATGTAGTGACGACCTGGTAGGCCCTCAAGTCTACCTTCCTGCACAAGTATTGTCCTCTGGATCATCTAAATCATATGTGTGCACTCATCTCCAACTTTTCACAGTTATCCCATGGACCTATTCATGAGGCATGGGAAAGGTTCAATGACTTTTAGGATATGTGCCCCCACCACAAAATTCCAAAGATCTATCTGGTACAAAACTTTTTTGGTGGGTTAAATGAAGAATTTCAAAAGCTGGTGGAAGCAACCTGTAGAGGATCTCCTTTAACAAGGACAAAGATATGATATCATAAATTTTTGAGGAGATGGTAGAAGGCTCTACCACCCTATCTTCAGTTAGAGCCTTTCAAAAGAAACCACAGATCCCTCTCAAGCTAGTGCATATGGCATCATCCTACGAAGGAGAGAGATGAGAGTTCCAACCTCAACATCAGCGAGAACAATCTCTCTAAGGTCTAAATCATTGAAAAGCGATCACTAGATCTTAAAAAATTGAATGTTATTGAACAAAGGACCAAGCAACTGGACAAGCTCAAACAGATCTCAAGTCATCTAGATCATCTAGTAAACAACATCAACACCTGCAATTTTGTGGTAGCACAAGCCGTAACTTCCACTGAGCTGAAGGAATCAACAACGCAACAATTAGTGCAGCCAAGTCAAGGGCAACCCCAATCTATTCAGCACGTATACTATTTACAAACACCTAACCAAGGATCATCATCTCCATAGAAGATGCATATGGTTTTGTATCACCCCGAGGCCTTGACTCTTATCGAACCCTTCTATTCACCTCAGATCCAAGAGGCGAATGTCGCATGGGCCAATAATCAGAAACTGACCCATCCCTGTGGACAAAACTAGGGTGAGAACATGGCAATCCAACCATATCACTCACCACATGGTGGAAGGAGATTCCAACAGAACCCGAACCATCAGTCTCCATAGTACGCCTAACCATGGAGACAGAACTCTTAGACCAAGCATAATAGGTACCAGCAACAATATCATCATCAGTCAGGTACTCACTTTCAACAACCAGGTGCTTATCATCAGCACCAGTATCATCCCCCTCCTTAGCAGAATCGCTAATCGTTCCCTCCTCCCTCTTATCCGATTTACCAAGCATCACCTTCGCATCAGTATTGAGTTAGCGAGCACTTCCTGCTGGGCAGGTTGAGGCATCTCCTGTGAATCTCATTATTGGTTGTCTCGTACAGTTAGTGAAGAGTTTGGGAAAATGATCAAGAAGCTAGATGACCACACAATTGCAAAATGATTATTCCTACGAAGGTTGAGGTCAACCCAAATAATTACCAATGCAAGGAATAAGTAGCCAGTAGTGTCCTGTATGAACCTAAGACATGTCTGAAAAATTCTGTTACTGTTACTCTTTGGAGCGGTATGACTCTTTAGCCATCTACAACTTCGAAGGGAAGAATAAAGCTTCACAGAGAGAGTCTTCATCATTTGTTCCCACATCAAGTTTGGGAGGAGTAGGAGAAGAGGGAGAATGTCATGCAGAACTAGATGTAGAAACAAAAAAATGAAGAAAACCAAATATCAACCATCAACAACAAAAATCGAGGCCAAGCAGATGCATCCAAGGAGACCCCAGCACAAGCAACATATCCCATGCAAGTCGACGAAGCAGATGTATTCCCTTTCATTTTCCCACCAAGGCAAATGATAGTACCCCTTCTGATCATTTCCATGTAAAAGCTGATTCCAATGAATATTTTTTGAGTGATGTACATATTAAATTTCTTGAAACATTGAAAAACACAAAAAAATAGAAAAAAAACTCTTTCTCTGATCTAGAAATGATTGAAATATTGTAAAATATCCTCCTGGAAATGTCATTTCTAAAAGGCATGGAATATATGTCCATTTCAAAAAAGGTCTAAAAGAGGTATGCACTTTGAAGTGTCATCCCCGTAAAACAGATTCAACCATGCTGAAAAATATATTCTCACCACGGCTACTATGAATGCCATAAACAACCTCCCGGCAAAAAATAAAGACAAGGAAGCTCCACTCGTTAGATGCACGATTTTAATCAAGAGTTTGAAAGAACACTTCGTGATATCGTGTCATCTATGAATATGATGCCTACTTTCTACTCGGAGAGTTTAGGTTTAGGACCGTTTAAGCCCACCAAAATGATCCTTCAATTTGCAGACACTTCAATTAAGCGGATAAGGGGAATTTTAGAGGACGTTATGGTCGCAACCCAAGGGAAGCAATTCTCTGTGGATTTCACTGTCCTTAATATGGACACCTCTATCCCCTTACTCCAAACTTCAATCATTATGGGACGACCATTCCTTATGACTGTGAATGCAGTAGTCAACTATGGTACCGTAAATACCACCTTTCGCTTGAGTAGCGATAAGATCCAGATAGAGACGATCCAAGTACCGAAGCATGTAGAATCGGTATCAGATGAGACAGAGATTGAGCAAAATGAGAATGACGACTGTGATTTTCTTGCAGATATCAGAGATACATCCTTATTCTTAGATGGTTTTCAAACCCAAGAGTTCCTCTCCAAGGAGAAGCACCTGGAAAGCATAGACGAATTTCCTTTGATCCTTGAAGATGAGTTGTCTACGGATGTGCTACTTGAATTAGTTGAGATTCCTCCACTCATGTTAGAACATAATCAATTCATTGAAAACCTTTGTGAAACATTGAATGTAGAGCTGCAAGTCACAATGGTGGATAATACACATTTGTGTGATCCGACACCAACACCTGCTGCAGAGGTAACTACTGAAATGTTTAGACCCCTTTAGAGCTGAAGCAGTTGACTTCAACGTTGAAGTATGACTTCATTGCGGGTAAGCCAAATATGTTCCTGATCATTATTAATGCACAACCGACCCATGTTGAACAAGTACACTCATGGGTTTAATTTAATTGATTTATTAAGCATCGACGAACCCTAATTATCCCTCAACAAATTAATTTTTATTTGTATTCATAACTCAAGCCAACAAACAAAGAAGAATGTATGTAGAGAAAGATGATTGCTATTTATATACATATAGCGTACATGATCGAACTCATGGAGCCTACAAAAATCCCAAGGGTTATTTAAATCATTGACAAAGCGAAGAAATAAAAGAGGGAAACTCTAAGAAAACTACTTTGGTTTCAATGGATTTTTTTATCTTTTTAATTTTTTGAATAGATTTTTAATTTTTATATTTTTTATGCTTTTCTGATTTTATATATTTTAATGATTTTCAATTTTGCAAATGTTTTTTTTAATTTTTAAAACAAAACAAAGAAAAGAATAATGGAATAAAGAAGATAATCTTTTGTATTTTTTAAATAAGGTAAAAATATGCGGAAAAATCAAAGAAATTTATTTTTATCTTTTAAATGTTTTATACTATTTTTATGATTTTTTGTGAACTTTCAAAAAACTTTAGGTTTTTAAATTAATTAAAAATAAGAAATCAAGCAAGCAGTAATGCAGCAGTTGTTTTTAGTTTTCTAAAATAGGAAATGAAATAAAAAATCAATGAAATGCAAATCAATAGAAAGGTTATTTGTAAATATTCTAGAAAGGTTTTTTATTCTATTTTTGGGATTTCCAATGATTTCAAATGAAATTTTTAGTATTTTTAATGCTTTATAATTTTTGGGTTTTTCTAAAGAATTAGCAAATGAAATTTATAAAGAAATAAAACAAAGAACAACACACAAACATAAAATTTTTTAGAATATTTTTTTCAAATTTTTATTAATTATTTTTGAAAGTAGGACTATTTTTGTTATTATTTATTTATTAAAAATGATGATATTAATTAAAATGTGAAACAAAAATTAGTTACTAAAGAAAAAAATCAACATGTGCTTAAGATAATTTTATAGAATTTTTAATAATGATTTGCTACTTATTAAACACGATTAACAAATAATGAAAAAAACTGACTCATAGGGGCATAAGTGCAAACAATTTTATTTAGCAAACCAAATGAATAACAAAATATAAAAGGTAGGTGCAACGTGCAATTTTTCACTAAAAAGTTCGTGCTAGCGCACGAGAGTCGTGCTGGCACATACTTTTATGTGATTATTTTATTCTGCAAGGACAGATAATAACAAATAAATATGGGATTTTTATTGCAAAAAGACTAAACAAGCACGTGCAATGCATGTTCCTCAGTTCAAATAGGACTTAGAAGCAAATAAAATAAAGAGCAAGGAAAAATGTGCACATACCCAATGAAACATAGTCTGACACACATCCCTAGAGGGACTTAAATAGAAAATAAACAAAAAACAGGATGAAAATGCAAATTCACCAAGGTTTACATGGAAAAAAATGGCTCAGATGCACGCTCCATCTGATACTATGGTTGAGGTTTGGGCACGCACAGATGCTTGGATTTGACTTTAGATATGAATCGACGATGGATATTTGGGGCTCGACCAACATACTCAAATTGATCTGGAGTTGATTGTTCTTGATCGTACAATAATAAGGATGTCTAGACGAACACATAAGAAGGAGATTACTAGATACTTTCAATCGGCCTCATATCGGTCGATCTTGGTTGTTAGCACCTCCTAATGATATGTCAAGGTCCTGCAGTGCTCCTCCATCTCCTGAATATTCTCGGACAGCTCGATGATGCCCTAGTCACGGAGTTGGAGCCCATAAGATCTGAAAGTGAAGTGGGACTCCACCCAGGTTTCCTCATATTTCCTCCACATCCAAGACCTGCAAATGAGTTCTCTTGCTCGGGTAAAGATTCCAGATTTATTAGTTGCAAAAAACAAAGAAATGGAGGGGGAAATGGGGTTTCCGACGAACGTGATCGGAGAGAAGACTGAGGCCCAAATATAGCTAGATCTGGGCTTATCAGGTACGGGAAGAATGATGAAGAAGATTGTGCAGTGGTTGTTAGAGTGAATGGAGGTGAAATCAGTGAACTGGGAGCTCCGATCGAGCATGTCGGAGCTCGGATGAAGACGATCGAATTTTATGCTAAACTATAATTAATACTGAAAATAAAATAATGAAAAGGAAGCTAAAATTAGTCTAATCAAGACAACAAATGAACAGAGGGATTCACAACCTCGCTCTTAGTGAGGCAGCTCGAAGAAGCGGGACATTGGCGGTGCTCTCACTATGTAGGTCGGATCGTGTCCCCAGGCTATCTTTCATGCTCCCAGTTGTGGAGGCGATGCACTGTCACTACACCACTCTCCAATGACCAACTTCGGGCAAAGAATCACCATGAAATCGATCAACCACAACTGAAGATAATTTGAAACTACAAATAGGCGTGGTGAAGGTTGGTTTTGAAATTGAAAATGCACGTGAACCGAGGCGTGAAAGGAGGGGTCAATGATCTGGCGATGGAGATGGTTAATCATGTTAAAAGAGTGGAGAAGAAATCGAGTGCAGTTAGTGTCTAGATGGAATAGGAAAAGGTGGTAAGTTTGACGATCGAAAGATGCGAGCTGGTTGGAGGATTGGGGAGTTGACCTGGGTCAACAAACAGAGGATCAACCAATGGGAGCGCAGCTCGAATAAGACAAAAATCTGAGAACGACAAAATAGGTAAAAAATGAAGTTAATTAAAAATGGAAAATGATTTCAAATAAAAAAGTTTTGCAAATAAAAATATTAGTAATTAAATTAGCTTATTTATGTTGTTTTTTAATTATATAAATATATTATATACAGGGGTAAAAATAAACAAAACCTTTTATTCGTAGGTATGTATACCTCTATATACAACACTTGTATTTTTTAATATATTATTTTTACAAATATACACAAAATTTAATAATGTATTATTTTACAACATTTTACAAGGATTTTAATAGTATTTTTATTTTATTTTTATGAGATAATTTATTAGGATAAATAAATAGGGATATTATACAATATATAGTGATACATATACAATAAACACATGATTTTTTGTTTATTTTTCATTTTGTGATCTTTATTTGTATTTTATATAAATCAAATGCAATTTTTACAAATAGTTAAAAATAAAAATTATACAAAAATTAAAGGGAAAATCAATATACATACATAGTATACATATGTACAATGTACAATAGCACCCCAAAAAGCCACATTTCACATCTTAACTCTGATTTATGAAACCAATTTCATTTTAAAATTATTTAATTTGAAATACAATGGAAGTGATTTTGGTTATTTTGGATTTTATGGAGAAGATATTGATCTGACTAGTTGAGCTTTGAGGCTTTTTCAAAGTGTTCTTATTTACAAACTATACAATAATTCTTCTTGCAATTATTTTTAATATTTACAGCTTATTTTTATGTACAAGTTCCATGAAGAAAATAATTTTATTTGGAGTCAATTGGTGATGAATAAAATAGTGTATAAAATATGTAATATATACAGTGCTATACAAGTGATTAATACACACAGATGAGAGTTGATTTTCTTGATTATTTTGGTGATTAGGCCTTATCTCCCCCTACTTTATTCCTTGTCGATCAGGTCAAGTCTGACCTTCTCTCGAGGTTAGAGTTAGCTTGTATTATTTCATATATACAGCCTTTGATTTTCTTTATTATTTATTTAATAATTTTAAGTTAAAATAGTGATAAATATACAATATTTACGCAAGAATTAGGGATAGTAAAAGGAGAGATTTATTGATATTTATAGTTGTTTTATAAGGGATTTTAACCTAAAATAAATGAATAAAGATGATGAAATGCATATTCATCAACCCCGGACAAGAATCTCGTCTACTTGAGGTTCTAGAAAGAAACTGCAAGGTGCTAGGATGGAAAATAATAGATCTCCTTGGGATTAATCCTTCATTGTGCTCGTACCACATTTGATTCTGCATGAAATTGAAGATCTCATTGAGATCTAAAACTTTCATGTTGAACATTTTTTCAAATTATATTCCTAACTATTTTATTTCTTTTTAACTTTATTATTTTTATTTCTTTCAATTGTTATTGGGCCACGTGGTGCCACCTCCTTCGCGCATGGCTTGGCTTTAGTTCAGCCACCAGCCTCATTCCTGGTTGTTGGATCACATGATCTAATGGATGTGGAGCCATCTCCTACCTCGAGCCTCTTCACCCCACACCTTCCTTGTTGTTCAACCACCATCCATCTCCTAATTCTACGGGCTACCTCACGTGTGTCAACCATCAAGTGTCATTGCCAATCTCTCGCTCGTCTAACCTTCTCCTTTGCCCAATTCCAGTGTTTGTCGTCTCCTTCACGTGCAGCCTTGAGAGGAAGTTGAAACTTCCTCTCCAACCACCTAGAACCACCAAATCCGCTCCATCAAAATTCATTCTTGAACAACCATTCTAGCTATACACCACTTCGTGAGCCAATTCCTAGCTTCATCCTTTGTTTTGTGACATAGAATTCAAGCAAAGTCAATCCACGATAGAGGATAAGCTCTAGTGAGATCCACAAAATCACTTCGTGTTGTAGTCTGGCACAAGTGTTGCTCGAGCGATCCCAATAGGTCCTGGAGATCTGGGAAACTTGGAGAAGCATTCAAGCTATTCCTCAGGTTCTATAGACACATAAATAAATCGTCTTCTTTGTTTTCATTTCAAGTAAATTCTCATATCATAGTTTTGCTCTGTCTTCACCATATTATTCCTTAAGTAGTTGTTCACTAATCCATGATCTGAATAATCGAGAACTTCTACCATTCATAGCCGATTCACACTTGTATGTCCCCATGTTTGTTCTGTTTCTTCATAGTTGTTTCCATCTCTGATCCATATTTTTTCTGTACGGAGAAGAAGAATCATTAGGGCTTCTTCTAATGCCTCCAGAAATCCCCCATTCCACCCCTTTTTTATCTTAATAGATCCGCAAGTTACTAGGCTTTGTTACTAACTATTGCATGCGCTCAGTAGTCGAAAAAAGAACCGAGATCTGATCTCGATATTATTCATCGGATCTATCTCATCGACGTGACATTAAAAACAAATATGACCTTTGTAAGATGTTCTTCTTTCCCATAACTCGATAAAAGATCCTCAACCTTCAGATCTAGTAGAGATGCTCAGAGAAGGAAACTAGGTTATGAATAGAGATCTTGTGAGGGTCTAGAGTAGTATACACAAGGCGAGACTACAATGTCGTTGAAGCGACCCCTCACAAAACCTCGGTCAATCAACAATTAACCCACAGTAGGAATCAAGCAATAAATAGCAAAAATATGGAGTTAAAATTTATTATAACTCTATAAAAAATGTGTATAGGTGTAAGCATGTGTAGAGGTCAAACTCAGGGAGCAAATGGTAGATTGTGCAAATGATGTGTAAAAAATTGTTCTTCTCTCTTGTCCAAATTATTATTTTTTTGGGTTTTAATTATAAAATTGATGAATATATATTTGGGATTTTTAAGAATTTTTTAGATTTTTATAAAGGTTTTAGGGGTTTTTAAATTTTTAATAGTTTTCTTTTTTTATTTTTAGTAATTTTTGGGTCAGAGTTAATACATTGTAAAATAGATAACATATACTTTTTTGGAATTTTTCAAAACATTTTTATATTTTTTGGTATTTTATGAGTTAGACAGAATAAAAATGTGCTCATTTTAATTTTTAATAACTGGTTAAAATTCCCAAAAAATACAAAATAAATATGGGGCATGAAAGTACTTGCAACCAAGCATCTAACCTTATTTGTGTATAATTCTTAGTGCAAGGGTGTTATTTCTAATAAATGAAATCCAAGCACAAAAATTCATAGACTGGTAAGGGCATAATTGCAAATAAAATAATAAAATAAAGTCTAGGGGCTTAAGATAAATTTTCCCACAAATTATACAATGTATATAAAAATTTACTGGATTAAAAATAAATACAAAAAAACGTAAGGTATTCCTTGCAAATTACCCAGCTCACGTGGGACTACACGTGAGATGATCTAGATAGGACAAAAAAGAAATATACATATGCACATGGGCATGAATGAAAAATGTCCAATTCTATTTAAACTGCATATTTTATTTACAAAGATAATTAATAAATACAAGAAGTAAGCAGGTCTAAAGGTGCAATTTACCCCATATGTATGTGGATCCAACGATAGATGAAGCGTCACTTATACACGTGGCATGATCTGCGTGGCTCATGATACTTCGGCCATGGACGATCAGGATTAGATCCCCGTGTAGGAGATCAATGGTCATGGGCGGCAGCATCCAACGACATCTGGAGGGTATGGAGATTGGGTTTGATCCGACGGCTCTGAAGGCACTCGGAAGAACAGGGAAGAACCCTCGTTCCTCCAAGCTTCGATCCAGTGTAGCTCTCGACATCGACCACATGGGATGCTTGCAGGAGGCGCAAAACATCGCCCAACCTCCTCTTTGTCTGATAAAGGCTTCAGTAGGTACATTGGAGCCCCAGTGATGGCTAGCGAGCTCGGAAAAATAAGGGGCTCCAGGTATCTCCGGCTTGGTCAAAAATCGACCCTTGAGGGTCCTTTGTCCTTCAAGACTTGCAAGAAACGTTCGCAAACACAAAAAGGGGGTCCCGGTAGCCATAGTTGGTGGGAATGGGCGAAGTGAAGCATGACGGGGGTGCTTCCGGCTAGCGGCAGAGTTGGAGCACCTGGATCCTGCTCCAGGAAAGAGAAAGTCGGATGAAGTGGCAAGGGGCATGGAGAAATGTCAAGAGATGGAAGTGTCAGTGGCTAGCGAGTTGGTCAACAAGGGAATCACGAAGGAAAGGTTCGCCCGAGCAGAGCTCTGGCGAACCGTGAAATAGGATGATTAGTCTTAAACTAGGGTCTACAATCTAAGATAAATAAAGAATTAAAGAGCATGAATTAAATGTTATCTAAAAAGTAGAAAAGGCGCAGCGCATACCTACCGATGAGGGCAAGGAGCATAGGTGGTCGGTCGGTTGTTGTGGGTACGCCTCCACCCTCCTTCAGCCGTCGTGGAGCCTCATGGGACTCCCCCTGCCACAGGGATACGCACTAGATCAAAGTTACGGGGATTTAAGAGCTGGACGATGACCAAAGTTGAGGAGAAAAGTCGGAGGTATTATTTATAGACAAGGCTGGGCACCCTTTTTGATTAGCGGATTGGAAAGAATCGATGTTATGCACAAGAAATCAAAAGCCTGGATGGGGATCATGGGAAATCAGTGATCATAATTGTTGAAGGGCTCGAGGATGATGGAGTAGCGGAGCGGCGAGGGAAATTACGAGAAAGTGGGTTGCTTGAGGTTCTGACAAATTAGAAGATCTAGAGGGGAGTTGACCGAAGTCAACAAATGACGCGACCCTATTGATCCACGCAAGCTGCTAGAAGACAAAACTGGCATTTTGTTTGTATTTAATTAATTAAATATTAAATGGTTTTATTAATTTCTGATTATAAAATAAAAATTATTTATTATTTTATGTAGTATTTTATTATGATTTGTATTTATTTTTTGGTGTATTTATTACAAGTTAATTTTTAAAAGTGTATTTATAGGTATATTATCTATATTTTTGGCTACTTTATTTTTATTTTGTATATTTTATTTTATTATTTTACTATCTTCTTTTATGCATTCATAACTTATTTTTAGGTATATAAATATATTTTTATTATATTTTTGTGATGTTATTTGTATATTTAAATAAATAGGTATATACATTATCCATGTATAAATACATGTATTTCATCTATGTATTTGGTTATTATTTTATTTTGATGTATTTTCTTGGGTTTTATTTTAGATTGATATTTAATAAAATGTAAATAATATTTACAAGAGTATAAAAATATAAGAGAATAAAGAATAATAGAATAACACTTTTATTTATACACAATGAGGTATTTTACCTATGTATTTTATATACTTATTTTATTTTGTGTTTCATTTGTAGTACTATAAAAATAAGATGTAATGAGCGTCCAAAATAATAGAATAAGATGTAGTATTATGTATATATGTTATAAATAATATGTACAAAATTATAAAAATATAAAATTGTAAAAATAATAAAGAATGAATAAATTGAATATTTTATTCAAGTATACTATATAATAAGGGTCCAAAACCTAACTTTCACACTTTAACTCCAAAAAATATTATACCACCTTCATTAAATAGGTTATTAAAAGTTATAACAATTAGAGTGATTTTAATACATTTGAATTTTTATTTGGAAGGTATGGGTCTGTGAAGTTGAGATTCTGGCCTTTTATTTTGTATATAAAAAGTACACTGTGTATTATTTTTGTGCAAACTCAATTTTGTATTTTTATTTACATTATTATCTACAATTTTCATGTATAAAGTTTCACCATTTGATAAACAGATAATAAAGAATAAAATAGGTGTCAAAAAAATGAATTATTGATGAATAAATAAATGTGATTTTTATTGTTTGACCCTTATCACCCCCTACTTTATTCCTTGTCGATCAATTCAATTCTTGACGTGGTCTCGGGGTTTAGGGTGACCTTTGATATTTTATTCTTTTTCTTTTCTTCTCTTTATTCTATAATTTGGCATTAAAAACAGTATTATTTACACAACAAATGCAATAAATAATGAATGTTATTTTGTACAAATTAATGCTATTTACATGCATTAGCTAGGATTTTTAAGGCCATAATGATAGAATAAAGGTGATGAAATGGATATTCTTCACCCCCCATACTTGCCTTTTCTAGTCTCTAGGAAACACTTATGCAACAAGTACTAAAATAATAAAGAAGAGAAGGAAAGGAAAGGAAAGAATAAATATAATTGATTTCAATTATCAAACGTGTCTTCACAAAATCAAAGTTTGGAGCTCAAGTCAGACCTTTGTGTAAGGATGTGTGTGGAACCTGGTCGGGAACCAAATTTAAAACACAAAGGCCTTCGAGAGTCTCAGAACTTGGTTCAAACCACCTCGATATCCATGTCAGAACTAGTCTACATCATACGCAAACCTTATGACTATGAAGCTGACTTGTACAACGTAAGTGATAGTGGATCTCCTCAACTGAAATGACAAAGGAACCGTCTTCTCCAGAATGACAACCCAATGATTCCCTAATCTAGAAACTCTTTATTTAAAGAGTTGGGTATTCCCTTCTAAGTTCACGTGACAACCAACTTAATAGGAGGGGGTGAAGAGAAGAATGGACAGTAGCCAGTGTAGCTACCTATCTTGGGATGCATGACCAGTGTAGTCAAGTCAACCAGCTGCAGGCTTACATGAAATGACTTTGAAACTCAAGATTGCTCATTGACTATACAAATATGTACACTCTAGTAGACATTTAATTTTTAATCAAGCATGTCTACTTTTTTGGAGTTTTTTTTAAATACAATATATAGCAACATATACATAAGAAGTTTTTCCTCTTGAGCCAGTAGACTATCCTTCTTTTGAAGCATTATTGCAACCCACACTCTCATGTCATTAGACCTCATGGCTACTGGACGAGTTGGGGTGCACTTCCCTCCCTAGACGAGGACGAATGTTTCCACTCGTGTCTATCTCAGACTGGAAAATCCAATCCCCTCGCCACTCTAACTGAGTTGAGCCAAGTGAAAGGTGCAAGCGTCCAAGTTAGGTTACGGCCAACAAGAGTCATGCGTACGTCTCGAAAAGTTCTTATTAGTTAGTTGAGGTGTCTTGAACCCATCCCTGAGTCTCAAAGAATTAAGTATGAATAGACCTGAAGTACCTTAAATCTAGTTCCCATAAGGTTCCAGTGAAGTTAGGTGCAGTAAGGTCCAACCAAGCTCCAATCTTTGATTTTACTTGGACTAGTTCAAGCATCAAGCTCAATCCAAAAAATGTCAATGCTATACAAATGTTGTGTACAATGCAGAAGATGTTTATGATGCAATTTTCAAAAGATTTTGAAATAAAATATTTTTGTCACAAAATAAGAAGCATGAGCAATTATTTAGACGGACATTCTTCTTTTTATTTATTTACAGGAATCAAGAGTTGAAAGAATTCACAGGTTAAATATTGGTTGTTATTATTATAGGTATGTATATACAATTGATAAAGAATTTTCTATTATTTGTATATTTTTTAATATATATATATATGCATATATTTTTTTGATGATGCATATATTCCTCAAACTTATTTGAAAATGATTTTGAAAATGATAGTACAAACGAATTTTTGAAAATATTTACAAACATTTGAAAATCATTTTGCAAAGATTTTCAATTTATATATTTCAAATATTTTTGCAACTATTTTCCAAACCATTTGCAAATAGATTTTCAAAGCATTTTATTTAACTCAAAGAAAAGAGTTTTACAAATCAAAAATGTTTTTACGAAGGTTGAAAACATTTTTCAAAAAGTTTTCCAAACGAGTCAAACCATTTTTCAAGTCATTTTGCAAAAATATTTTTAGCCTCACTTATTAATTAGTATATACAAAAATTTTGAGGAATAATATGCGATATTAATTATTTTATTGAACTGTATATATATAGTCTTTTAGCCATATTTATTATCAATAATATGAAAGTACGAGTTATGACTAAAGTATATACATAATTATGCCCCCCTATACTTAGCTTGAGCTATGTCCTCATAGATTGAAAATAAAAAGAGAAGACATAACTCGTACGGTGTATAGAAAAAGCCTAAATAATAAATGACTAAATGAATGAAGAAATAAATGAATGAGAATTTGACCGTCCCCCCTATACTTAGGATCAAATAATCCTAAGTATAGCAGACTGTACACAAGGCATGGGGTAAAGGGTGGGAATGAACAGATCACAGCTCGATTTGTCTCCCCCTATACTTAGGGTGAGATATCCCTAAGTATAGCAGAGAAAATCAACAAGAGAGGAGACAGTGGAGGGGATCAAAGAATGAAAGAACTCGGGGTGCACACCCCCTATACTTATGACAAAGTACATCCTAAGTGTAGAAGCCTGACCAAAAGGGGTGACACCTCTTAAGTAGAAAAAGAAAAAGGAAAATGAAAAGAAGAAAAGTTAGATGAAGATAGAAGAAGAGATCGTCGAGAATGTACACCTCACTCCCCCAATACTTAGGATAAAAGAGCCCTAAGTATAGGCAACGATAGGAGTGATGAAACAGAATGAAGAAAGAACAACTTGGTGTGTACCCTCCTATACTTAGGACAAAGTACGTTCTAAATATAGACACACAGATATGAGGAATGATCTGGGGTACACATGACATACGGGAGAAGAAGGAATGTAAGACAAAACACATATATACAACAGGTAAAGAATAGTGGAGTGCATGATGGTATATGACAATCGAATACCATACTCTCGTCACCGTCTCTCTGTGAGAATGGTGATGCAATCAGAAAGAGAAAAGGCACCCTAATAAATAGTCAAGTGGGTGTTAGCTACCAGGGAAAACATATCAAAATATAAGCAAGGAGATGGTAGCGAAAATTAGAACATTGGCTCATAAGAAAGGAATGAAGGATCAAAGCCGATACCGAAAGACATGGAGGTATAAGGATCAGTACAGATTCCTCCATGTCAATCATAGTCTCATAAAGATACAAAAAGTGGGGAATAGGAGACTCTCTATGCAACACGATACCCGATGGACATAACATCGACAAATCAGGGATACACCGGATACCGAAAGACATGGCTCAACCTTGCGAGGGTCATCAGGGTGACAAGACTCAAATGAGTCAAAGATCTCCAAATAATCAGAAGACTCGGTCTTGTGCTCCAACAGATTGGAGACACCAGAAGAGAAGTTGAGTACCTACAAAATGATGTATCCTCTCGTAGATAACCCTCGGGAATGATACATATTAGATTGAATAGTCAGAATAGAGCTCACCCTTGTGATGGTCATCAAGGTGAGCGGACTCAAAGGAGTCAGATACATCAGACGGATCAGCAGGAGTGGTCTTGATAGGCGACAAAACAGCTACCAACGAAGGAGACCGAAAGATCTTGAAAATGCCACATCCTCTCGTAGATAACCCTTAGAGAGTAGTGTGAGCTAAGCATGGAATAATCAACGGAATGGCTTATCCTTGCAAGGACCGTCAAGGAGAGAAGACTCAAATGAGTCTAGACATAGAGGAAAATCAATCTCATTCTCTAACAGATCGGACAAACAATCAGATAGTGAGACTGATGACACAAATCAGACGATTCGGTTCCATGCTCCAACAGATTGGCATCAGAAGTAGTGAGTGAAATCGATCGTAATGAAAAAGTTGCATTCTCCCGCAGATAGTCCTCGAGGAGTAATGCAAGCTAAGTCAACGAAGATCATGGGAATGCTGACACCAAATCTCAAGTCCTCAATGAATATCAATCATTCACCAATATGATGGCATAATACCAAGGAAGGGACAAAAAGATCATCGGGGCAATCATAAATATGTCCCTTAAATCAACCGAATCAGCTGAGATGATCAAGATGTCAGAAGGAAATCCTATAAGTGCTAAAGGTTGTTGGAAAAGTCAGGACATGGAGGATGGACCAGTCAAGAAGATGAGTGAAATCATATGGTTCCCAGCACCATCACTTTGAAGTACCGAAAGAAATAGAACATCAAACGTCTGAATCAAGACGGATGGAATCGCAAAAAATATCAGACATGAAGAGCTCATGGAATCATCATCAAGTTATCGAGAATCAATCACATCCTCAATTCGATGCAAGATCAACTAATTTTCAATAACGAATCACACGTGTAATTGTGCCAAAATCAAAATCCTCAATAGTCTCTATGCATGGATCCAAAGTCATATCCACCAAAAGTAGCACATCAACCTCAGCATACTCAAACTTTCCCATCTTACTCAAATAATCAATGCCAACCATAAACCTAGATGAGGGCTCTATCTACAAGCACAACAATCATGGGTGAAAGAAGTGATGATACTTAAGGGGATGAGGAGGGCGGACGAGATGTAGGCGGAACATGGACAAAATTGTGGCTCAAGGAGGGAGTCTCCTTGAACCGGACTAGAAATGGGGTGATATGGGCAAGGTGAAAGCCACAAAATCCGGCAAAGATGATGAAGATCAAGACCTGATATCATGACTCACATGTAAATGAGAAAATATATGAATAAGGGAGGGAGAGGACTAGATGGTCAAAATGACTCACACTCATGGGACTGAAATCTTGAAGAGAGATGGAACGCAGACGGACTCAAAATCAAAATCAATATACAAAGCAAAACCCATGTTTACCTACTCAACATAGTGAAGACTAGATGGTGGTCTTTTATCTTTTCCATTTTAGAGTTAGGTGATCATCAAGAAGTTGTACATACACAAAGATAGGCCTGGGATTGGGGCACTAATCCTTAGTGTGTACATAGGAATAAAATGCACATTTAATGAGGGTGTTTCTCTCCCCAAAGCGATGAATCCATTACATTTATTTTAAAAGTCCAATAGAGTTAGCAGTCCCGCTTTTTTAGGTTATCACTTTTTTTGTTATTTTTCAAGGCCCATGCCTAATGAGTTTCCATTTCCATTTAGCATCCTATGTGATCAAAATCAGAGGGAGAAGTTCGAAAAATCCATGCAAGTCATAGATCGATGATGCATGCAAAGTCAGGAGACTTACAGTGCTTCCCATCTCTCTCCATGCGGGATGCATAATAGAATTGAAAGCTACACTATATGCAAATGCAAGACGATGAAATCACCCTAGATCAGAACATACTGTTAGTGTGAAGCACCAGATGCTAATTCTTTATAATAGAGACCAAGATTCGGTCTTCGATGCCACTTGGTGCCCACCACAACGGGTCCTGCACGCGCTGTATGCGACCTCTCTCGACATGCGGTCTCAAATCCAAATAATTAACACTAATGATTTGACTATGTCCAAAAGAGAAGCTATAGGTACATGCAAATATATTAGCGCTTTGGACCTTAATCTATCGAGCAAGCAAATCCTAAACTAAGGCTCATTCACACAAAATAATTAAAAATAAAAGTGACAAACAAATAAAAGAAAGCGATGAAAACACGACAAAATCCGACGAGGTCCCAAAGGGAACAATCAATCGGGCAGTGGACCTCGTGAAGTAGAAGTCTTTATGATAGTCAAAGTTAGTACATATTAATTGTCTCTCTCCCTTTTTTATCTTAATAGATCCGCAAGTTACTAGGCTTTGTTACTAACTATTGCATGCGCTCAGTAGTCGAAAAAAGAACCGAGATCTGATCTCGATATTATTCATCGGATCTATCTCATCGACGTGACATTAAAAACAAATATGACCTTTGTAAGATGTTCTTCTTTCCCATAACTCGATAAAAGATCCTCAACCTTCAGATCTAGTAGAGATGCTCAGAGAAGGAAACTAGGTTATGAATAGAGATCTTGTGAGGGTCTAGAGTAGTATACACAAGGCGAGACTACAATGTCGTTGAAGCGACCGCTCACAAAACCTCGGTCAATCAACAATTAACCCACAGTAGGAATCAAGCAATAAATAGCAAAAATATGGAGTTAAAATTTATTATAACTCTATAACAAATGTGTATAGGTGTAAGCATGTGTAGAGGTCAAACTCAGGGAGCAAATGGTAGATTGTGCAAATGATGTGTAAAAAATTGTTCTTCTCTCTTGTCCAAATTATTATTTTTTTGGGTTTTAATTATAAAATTGATGAATATATATTTGGGATTTTTAAGAATTTTTTAGATTTTTATAAAGGTTTTAGGGGTTTTTAAATTTTTAATAGTTTTCTTTTTTTATTTTTAGTAATTTTTGGGTCAGAGTTAATACATTGTAAAATAGATAACATATACTTTTTTGGAATTTTTCAAAACATTTTTATATTTTTTGGTATTTTATGAGTTAGACAGAATAAAAATGTGCTCATTTTAATTTTTAATAACTGGTTAAAATTCCCAAAAAATACAAAACAAATATGGGGCATGAAAGTACTTGCAACCAAGCATCTAACCTTATTTGTGTATAATTTTTAGAGCAAGGGTGTTATTTCTAATAAATGAAATCCAAGCACAAAAATTCATAGACTGGTAAGGGCATAATTGCAAATAAAATAATAAAATAAAGTCTAGGGGCTTAAGATAAATTTTCCCACAAATTATACAATGTATATAAAAATTTACTGGATTAAAAATAAATGCAAAAAAACGTAAGGGATTCCTTGCAAATTACCCAGCTCACGTGGGACTACACGTGAGATGATCTAGATAGGACAAAAAAGAAATATACATAAGCACATGGGCATGAATGAAAAATGTCCATTTCTATTTAAACTGCATATTTTATTTACAAAGATAATTAATAAATACAAGAAGTAAGCAGGTCTAAAGGTGCAATTTACCCCATATGTATGTGGATCCAACGATAGATGAAGCGTCACTTATACACGTGGCATGATCTGCGTGGCTCATGACACTTCGGCCATGGACGATCAGGATTAGATCCCCGTGTAGGAGATCAATGGTCATGGGCGGCAGCATCCAACGACATCTGGAGGGTATGGAGATTGGGTTTGATCCGACGGCGCTGAAGGCACTCGGAAGAACAGGGAAGAACCCTCGTTCCTCCAAGCTTCGATCCAGTGTAGCTCTCGACATCGGCCACATGGGATGCTTGCAGGAGGCGCAAAACATCGCCCAACCTCCTCTTTGTCTGATAAAGGCTTCAGTAGGTACATTGGAGCCCCAGTGATGGCTAGCGAGCTCGGAAAAATAAGGGGCTCCAGGTATCTCCGGCTTGGTCAAAAATCGACCCTTGAGGGTCCTTTGTCCTTCAAGACTTGCAAGAAACGTTCGCAAACACAAAAAGGGGGTCCCGGTAGCCATAGTTGGTGGGAATGGGCGAAGTGAAGCATGACGGGGGTGCTTCCGGCTAGCGGCAGAGTTGGAGCACTTGGATCCTGCTCCAGGAAAGAGAAAGTCGGATGAAGTGGCAAGGGGCATGGAGAAACGTCAAGAGATGGAAGTGGCAGTGGCTAGCGAGTTGGTCAACAAGGGAATCACGAAGGAAAGGTTCGCCCGAGCAGAGCTCTGGCGAACCGTGAAATAGGATGATTAGTCTTAAACTAGGGTCTACAATCTAAGATAAATAAAGAATTAAAGAGCATGAATTAAATGTTATCTAAAAAGTAGAAAAGGCGCAGCGCATACCTACCGATGAGGGCAAGGAGCATAGGTGGTCGGTCGGTTGTTGTGGGTACGCCTCCACCCTCCTTCAGCCGTCGTGGAGCCTCATGGGACTCCCCCTGCCACAGGGATACGCACTAGATCAAAGTTACGGGGATTTAAGAATTGGACGATGACCAAAGTGGAGGAGAAAAGTCGGAGGTATTATTTATAGACAAGGCTGGGCACCCTTTTTGATTAGCGGATTGGAAAGAATCGATGTTATGCACAAGAAATCAAAAGCCTGGACGTGGATCATGGGAAATCAGTGATCATAATTGTTGAAGGGCTCGAGGATGATGGAGTAGCGGAGCGGCGAGGGAAATTACGAGAAAGTGGGTTGCTTGAGGTTCTGACAAATTAGAAGATCTAGAGGGGAGTTGACCGAAGTCAACAAATGACGCGACCCTATTGATCCACACAAGCTGCTAGAAGACAAAACTGGCATTTTGTTTGTATTTAATTAATTAAATATTAAATGGTTTTATTAATTTCTGATTATAAAATAAAAATTATTTATTATTTTATGTAGTATTTTATTATGATTTGTATTTATTTTTTGGTGTATTTATTACAAGTTAATTTTTAAAAGTGTATTTATAGGTATATTATCTATATTTTTGGCTACTTTATTTTTATTTTGTATATTTTATTTTATTATTTTACTATCTTCTTTTATGCATTCATAACTTATTTTTAGGTATATAAATATATTTTTATTATATATTTGTGATGTTATTTGTATATTTAAATAAATAGGTATATACATTATCCATGTATAAATACAGGTATTTCATCTATGTATTTGGTTATTATTTTATTTTGATGTATTTTCTTGGTTTTTATTTTAGATTGATATTTAATAAAATGTAAATAATATTTACAAGAGTATAAAAATATAAGAGAATAAAGAATAATAGAATAACACTTTTATTTATACACAATGAGGTATTTTACCTATGTATTTTATATACTTATTTTATTTTGTGTTTCATTTGTAGTACTATAAAAATAAGATGTAATGAGCGTCCAAAATAATAGAATAAGATGTAATATTATGTATATATGTTATAAATAATATGTACAAAATTATAAAAATATAAAATTGTAAAAATAATAAAGAATGAATAAATTGAAAATTTTTTATTCAAGTATACTATATAATGAGGGTCCAAAACCTAACTTTCACACTTTAACTCCAAAAAATATTATACCACCTTCATTAAATAGGTTATTAAAAGTTATAACAATTAGAGTGATTTTGATACATTTGAGTTTTTATTTGGAAGGTATGGGTCTGTGAAGTTAAGATTCTGGCCTTTTATTTTATATATAAAAAGTACACTGTGTATTATTTTTGTGCAAACTCAATTTTGTATTTTTATTTACATTATTATCTACAATTTTCATGTATAAAGTTTCTCCATTTGATAAACAGATAATAAAGAATAAAATAGGTGTCAAAAAAAATGAATTATTGATGAATAAATAAATGTGATTTTTATTGTTTGACCCTTATCCCCCCTACTTTATTCCTTGTCGATCAATTCAATTCTTGACTTGGTCTCGGGATTTAGGGTGACCTTTGATATTTTATTCTTTTTCTTTTCTTCTCTTTATTCTATAATTTGGCATTAAAAACAGTATTATTTACACAACAAATGCAATAAATAATTAATGTTATTTTGTACAAATTAATGCTATTTACATGCATTAGCTAGGATTTTTAAGGCCATAATGATAGAATAAAGGTGATGAAATGGATATTCTTCACCCCCCCATACTTGCCTTTTCTAGTCTCTAGGAAACACTTATGCAACAAGTACTGAAATAATAAAGAAGAGAAGGAAAGGAAAGAATAAATATAATTGATTTCAATTATCAAACGTGTCTTCACAAAATCAAAGTTTGGAGCTCAAGTCAGACCTTTGTGTAAGGATGTGTGTGGAACCTGGTCGGGAACCAAATTTAAAATACAAAGGCCTTCGAGAGTCTCAGAACTTGGTTCAAACCACCTCGATAGCCATGTCAGAACTAGTCTACATCATACGCAAACCTTATGACTATGAAGCTGACTTGTACAACGTAAGTGATAGTGGCTCTCCTCAACTGAAATGACAAAGGAACCGTCTTCTCCAGAATGACAACCCAATGATTCCCTAATCTAGAAACTCTTTATTTAAAGAGTTGGGTATTCCCTTCTAAGTTCACGTGACAACCAACTTAATAGGAGGGGGTGAAGAGAAGAACGGACAATAGCCAGTGTAGCTACCTTTCTTGGGATGCATGACCAGTGTAGTCAAGTCAACCAGCTGCAGGCTTACATGAAATGACTTTGAAACTCAAGATTGCTTATTGACTATACAAATATGTACACTCTAGTAGACATTTAATTTTTAATCAAGCATGTCTACTTTTTTGGAGTTTTTTTTAAATACAATATATAGCAACATATACATAAGAAGTTTTTCCTCTTGAGCCAGTAGACTATCCTTCTTTTGAAGCATTATTGCAACCCACACTCTCATGTCATTAGACCTCATGGCTACTGGACGGGTTGGGGTGCACTTCCCTCCCTAGACGAGGACGAATGTTTCCACTCGTGTCTATCTCAGACTGGAAAATCCAATCCCCTCGCCACTCTAACTGAGTTGAGCCAAGTGAAAGGTGCAAGCGTCCAAGTTAGGTCACGGCCAACAAGAGTCATGCGTACGTCTCGAAAAGTTCTTATTAGTTAGTTGAGGTGTCTTGAACCCATCCCTGAGTCTCAAAGAATTAAGTATGAATAGACCTGAAGTACCTTAAATCTATTTCCCATAAGGTTCCAGTGAAGTTAGGTGCAGTAAGGTCCAACCAAGCTCCAATCTTTGATTTTACTTGGACTAGTTCACGCATCAAGCTCAATCCAAAAAATGTCAATGCTATACAAATGTTGTGTACAATGCAGAAGATGTTTATGATGCAATTTTCAAAAGATTTTGAAATAAAATATTTTTGTCACAAAATAAGAAGCATGAGCAATTATTTAGACGGACATTCTTCTTTTTATTTATTTACAGGAATCAAGAGTTGAAAGAATTCACAGGTTAAATATTGGTTGTTATTATTATAGGTATGTATATACAATTGATAAAGAATTTTCTATTATTTGTATATTTTTTAATATATATATGCATATATTTTTTTGATGATGCATATATTCCTCAAACTTATTTGAAAATGATTTTGAAAATGATAGTACAAACAAATTTTTGAAAATATTTACAAACATTTGAAAATCATTTTGCAAAGATTTTCAATTTATATATTTCAAATATTTTTGCAACTATTTTCCAAACCATTTGCAAATAGATTTTCAAAGCATTTTATTTAACTCAAAGAAAAGAGTTTTACAAATCAAAAATGTTTTTACGAAGGTTGAAAACATTTTTCAAAAAGTTTTCCAAACGAGTCAAACCATTTTTCAAGTCATTTTGCAAAAATATTTTTAGCCTCACTTATTAATTAGTATATACAAAAATTTTGAGGAATAATATGCGATATTAATTATTTTATTGAACTGTATATATATAGTCTTTTAGCCATATTTATTATCAATAATATGAAAGTACGAGTTATGACTAAAGTATATACATAATTATGCCCCCCTATACTTAGCTTGAGCTATGTCCTCATAGATTGAAAATAAAAAGAGAAGACATAACTCGTACGGAGTATAGAAAAAGCCTAAATAATAAATGACTAAATGAATGAAGAAATAAATGAATGAGAATTTGACCGTCCCCCCTATACTTAGGATCAAATAATCCTAAGTATAGCAGACTGTACACAAGGCATGGGGTAAAGGGTGGGAATGAACAGATCACAGCTCGATTTGTCTCCCCCTATACTTAGGGTGAGATATCCCTAAGTATAGCAGAGAAAATCAACAAGAGAGGAGACAGTGGAGGGGATCAAAGAATGAAAGAACTCGGGGTGCACACCCCCTATACTTAGGACAAAGTACATCCTAAGTGTAGAAGCCTGACCAAAAGGGGTGACACCTCTTAAGTAGAAAAAGAAAAAGGAAAATGAAAAGACGAAAAGTTAGATGAAGATAGAAGAAGAGATCGTCGAGAATGTACACCTCACTCCCCCAATACTTAGGATAAAAGAGCCCTAAGTATAGGCAACGATAGGAGTGATGAAACAAAATGAAGAAAGAACAACATGGTGTGTACCCTCCTATACTTAGGACAAAGTACGTTCTAAATATAGACACACAGATATGAGGAATGATCTGGGGTACACATGACATACGGGAGAAGAAGGAATGTAAGACAAAACACATATATACAACAGGTAAAGAATAGTGGAGTGCATGATGGTATATGACAATCGAATACCTTACTCTCGTCACCGTCTCTCTGTGAGAATGGTGATGCAATCAGAAAGAGAAAAGGCACCCTAATAAATAGTCAAGTGGGTGTTAGCTACCAGGGAAAACATATCAAAATATAAGCAAGGAGATGGTAGCGAAAATTAGAACATTGGCTCATAAGAAAGGAATGAAGGATCAAAGCCGATACCGAAAGACATGGAGGTAGAAGGAACAGTACAGATTCCTCCATGTCAATCATAGTCTCATAAAGATACAAAAAGTGGGGAATAGGAGACTCTCTATGCAACACGATACCCGATGGACATAACATCGACAAATCAGGGATACACCGGATACCAAAAGACATGGCTCAACCTTGTGAGGGTCATCAAGGTGACAAGACTCAAATGAGTCAAAGATCTCCAAATAATCAGAAGACTCGGTCTTGTGCTCCAACAGATTGGAGACACCAGAAGAGAAGCTGAGTACCTACAAAATGATGTATCCTCTCGTAGATAACCCTCGGGAATGATACATATTAGATTGAATAGTCAGAATAGAGCTCACCCTTGTGATGGTCATCAAGGTGAGCGGACTCAAAGGAGTCAAATACATCAGACGGATCAGCAGGAGTGGTCTTGATAGGCGACAAAACGGCTACCAACGAAAGAGACCGAAAGATCTAGAAAATGCCACATCCTCTCGTAGATAACCCTTAGAGAGTAGTGTGAGCGAAGCATGGAATAATCAACGGAATGGCTTATCCTTGCAAGGACCGTCAAGGAGAGAAGACTCAAATGAGTCTAGACATAGAGGAAAATCAATCTCATGCTCTAACAGATCGGCATCAGAAGTAGTGAGTGAAATCGATCGTAATGAAAAAGTTGCATTCTCCCGCAGATAGTCCTCGAGGAGTAATGCAAGCTAAGTCAACGAAGATCGTGGGAATGCTGACACCAAATCTCAAGTCCTCAATGAATATCAATCATTCACCAATATGATGGCATAATACCAAGGAAGGGACAAAAAGATCATCGGGGCAATCATAAATATGTCCCATAAATCAACCGAATCAGCTGAGATGATCAAGATGTCAGAAGGAAATCCTATAAGTGCTAAAGGTGGTTGGAAAAGTCAGGACATGGAGGATGGACCAGTCAAGAAGATGAGTTAAATCATATGGTTCCCAGCACCATCACTTTGAAGTACCGAAAGAAATAGAACATCAAACGTCTGAATCAAGACGGATGGAATCGCAAAAAATATCAGACATGAAGAGCTCATGGAATCATCATCAAGTTATCGAGAATCAATCACATCCTCAATCCGATGCAAGATCAACTAATTTTCAATAACGAATCACACGTGTAATTGTGCCAAAATCAAAATCCTCAATAGTCTCTATGCATGGATCCAAAGTCATATCCACCAAAAGTAGCACATCAACCTCGGCATACTCAAACTTTCCCATCTTACTCAAATAATCAATGCCAACCATAAACCTAGATGAGGGCTCTATCTACAAGCACAACAATCATGGGTGAAAGAAGTGATGATACTTAAGGGGATGAGGAGGGCGGACGAGATGTAGGCGGAACATGGACAAAATTGTGGCTCAAGGAGGGAGTCTCCTTGAATCGGACTAGAAATGGGGTGATATGGGCAAGGTGAAAGCCACAAAATCCGGCAAAGATGATGAAGATCAAGACCTGATATCATGACTCACATGTAAATGAGAAAATATATGAATAAGGGAGGGAGAGGACTAGATGGTCAAAATGACTCACACTCATGGGACTGAAATCTTGAAGAGAGATGGAACGCAGACAGACTCAAAATCAAAATCAATATACAAAGCAAAACCCATGTTTACCTACTCAACATAGTGAAGACTAGATGGTGGTCTTTTATCTTTTCCATTTTAGAGTTAGGTGATCATCAAGAAGTTGTACATACACAAAGATAGGCCTGGGATTGGGGCACTAATCCTTAGTGTGTACATAGGAATAAAATGCACATTTAATGAGGGTGTTTCTCTCCCCAAAGCAATGAATCCATTACATTTATTTTAAAAGTCCAATAGAGTTAGCAGTCCCGCTTTTTTAGGTTATCACTTTTTTTGTTATTTTTCAAGGCCCATGCCTAATGAGTTTCCATTTCCATTTAGCATCCTATGTGATCAAAATCAGAGGGAGAAGTTCGAAAAATCCATGCAAGTCATAGATCGATGATGCATGCAAAGTCAGGAGACTTACAGTGCTTCCCATCTCTCTCCTTGCGGGATGCATAATAGAATTGAAAGCTACACTATATGCAAATGCAAGACGACGAAATCACCCTAGATCAGAACATACTGTTAGTGAGAAGCACCAGATGCTAATTCTTTATAATAGAGACCAAGATTCGGTCTTCGATGCCACTTGGTGCCCACCACAACGGGTCCTGCACGCGCTGTATGCGACCTCTCTCGACATGCGGTCTCAAATCCAAATAATTAACACTTATGATTTGACTAAGTCCAAAAGAGAAGCTATAGGTACATGCAAATATATTAGGGCTTTGGACCTTAATCTATCGAGCATGCAAATCCTAAACTAAGGCTCATTCACACAAAATAAATAAAAATAAAAGTGACAAACAAATAAAATAAAGCGATGAAAACACGACAAAATCCGACGAGGTCCCAAAGGGAACAATCAATCGGGCAGTGGACCTCGTGAAGTAGAAGTCTTTATGATAGTCAAAGTTAGTACATATTAATTGTCTCTCTCTCACTTTAATTACAAAATAAAATAAAATAAAATAAAATGTGAGAAAATTGTCTTCAAAAATACGTTCATGTCCTTCTTTGTAGCTCTCTCCTGTCGACTATGTCAGAAAGCCGACTCCACCTTGCTTTGGTATGCAAGTCCTCCTAAGAAGTCCTCCCTCGCGTGGAGGTCCCTCGTAACAAAATTAAACAAGAAGGAGTGCCAGACAATTTGCAATTAATATCAAACAAAGTAGGAAGAAATAAAGAAATGATAAAAAGAAATAAATGTATGAAATAGATAAGAGAGCATGAACAAATAAATAATCCCAATCTATTTGGTGTTGCTTCCTGGCAACAGCACTATTTGATGAACAGAGATCTTGCGAGGGTCTAAAGTAGTCTACACAAGGTGAGACTACAATTTCATTGAACTAATCATTCATACTCGGTCAATCAACAATTAACCCACAATACAAATCAAGCAACAAATACCAATAATGTGGAGTTAAAATTTATTGTAACTTTACAACAAATGTGTATAGGTGTGAGCATATGTAGAGGTCAAACTCAGGGAGCAAACGATAGATTGTGCATAATGATTTGCAAAAATTTTGTTCTTCTCTCTTGTCTAATTTATTATTTTTATGGGTTTTAAATTTTGAATTTTTATTTTTATTTTTTTATAATTTGTTTTATTTTATATTTCTTTAATATTTCCTATTTATATTTTAATATTTTTTAATTTCTTTTTTATAAAAGATATATAATATATAAGGACAAATATATAATATAGGATAATAAATATATAAGTAAACTAAAAATAAAGGAAAATTGCATAATTAAAAATTTTTATGTTTCAACTATTTTTCTATTATTTTTGTAATTTTTAGTGAATTTTGCTAATTTTTATGTTTTTTAAAATAAAAAATACCCCAAAAAGGGATTAATTAATGGTCAAAATTGAAATGGTAATTAAAAATAGCAATTTAAGTTCAAAATTCTCCAAATCAATCTTAATTTATAAATAATAATATAAAGAAAATAATAAAATAGAAAAATATATTTTTAGGATTTTTAAGAATTTTTTAGTTTTTTTAAAGGTTTTTGGGGTTTTCTATTTTTACTATTTTCTGTTTTCTATTTTTAGTGATTTTTGGAATAGAGTTAATACATGACAAAATAGACAACATATAATTTTTTTGGAATTTTTCAAAATGTTTTTATATTTATTGTATTTTATGAGCTAGAAGGAACAAAAATGTGCTCATTTTGATTTTTAATAAATGGTCAAAATGCCCAAAAATGCAAAATAAATATGGAGTCTGAAAGTAAATGCTACCAGGCGTATAACCCTATTTTTGAATAGTTTTTAGAGCAAGGGTGCTATTTTTAATTAATAAAATTCAAGCACCAAAATTCATAGATTAGTAAGGACATAATTACAAATAAAATAAAGTACATTGACTTAAGTGCAATTTTCCTACAAAATATACAACGTATGTAAAAATTATTGGATTAAAAATAAATACAAAAAGTCGTAAGGGCTTCCATGCAAATTACCCAGCTCATGTAGGACTGCACGTGAGCTGAGCTGGACAGAACCAAAAAGTAAATATACATAAGCACATAGGCCTGAATGCAAAATGACCTTTTTTATTTAAACTACATATTTTATCTACATGGTTAATTAATAAACACAAAAAGTAAGCGATCTGAAGGTGCAATTTACCCTATATGCGTGCGGATCCAACGGTAGATGGAGCTTTACTTATACATGGGGTGTGATCTGCACAGCTGATGATGCTTCAGCCGTGGATGATCAGGATTAGATCCCCATGTAGGAGATCAATGGTCATGGGCGGCAACATCCAACGACATCTGGAGGGTCTGGAGATAGGGTTTGATTTGACGGCTTTGAAGGCACTCGGAAGAAAAGGGAAGAACCCTCGTTCCTCCAAGCTTCGATCCAGTGTATCTCTCGACATTGACCACCTGGGATGCTCGCAGGAGGCGCAAAACATCACCCAAGCTCCTCCTCCTCTAATGAAGTCTTAAGTAGGTACACCGGATCCCTGTTGATGACAAGCAAACTCGGGAAAATAAGGGGCTCTAGGTATCTCCAGCTTGGTCAAAAATCGACCCTTAAGGGTCCTTCAGCCTTCAAGACATGTAAGAAATGTTTGCAAACACAAAAAGGGGGTCTTGGGAGCTTTAGTTGGTGGGAATGGGAAAAGTAAGCGTGGCGGGGTTGCTTCCAGTGAGGCGGCAGAGTTGGAGCACCTGGATCCTGCTCCATGAAGGATCAGGTTGGATGAAGTGGCAAGGGGCGTGGGGAAACTTCAGGAGATGGAAGTGGTGGTGGCTAGCGATTCGGTAAACAAGGTAATCATGGAGGAAAGGTTTGCCGGAGCAAAGCTCCCGTGAACTATGAAATATGATGATTAGGCTAAAATTAGGGTCTAAAACTAAACTAAATGCATAATTAAAGAGAACGAGTTAAATGCTATCTAAAAAGTATAAAAGGTGCATCTCATACCTGTCGGTGAGGGCAGGGAGCAGAGGTGGTCGGACGGCTGCCATGGGTGCACCTCCGCCCTCCTTCAGCCGTCGTGGAACCTAAGGGGACTCCCACTGTCATAGAGATACACACTAGACCGAAGTTACGTGGCTTTAGGAGTGGGCGATGACCAAAGAGGAGGAGGATGGTCAGAGGTATTATTTATAGACAAGGTTGGGCACCCTTATTGATTGGCGGATTGGAACGAATCGATTCCATGCACAAGGAATCAAAAGCCTGGGTGTGGATCATGGGAGATCATAGATCATAATTGCTGAAGGGCTCGAGGATGATGGAGTAGCAGAGCGGTGAGGGAAATTGCGAGAAAGCAGGTCACTCGAGGTTCTGACAAGTTAGAATACCTGGAGGGGGAGTTGACCAGAGGTCAACAGATGACCCAACCCTATTGGTCCACGCAAGCCGCTAGAAGACATAACTGTTATTTTATTCATATTTAAATAATTAAATACTATAAATGGTTTTATTAATTTTTTATTATAAAATAAAAATGTTTATTATTTTTTTGTAGTGTTTTATTATGACTTTTATTTATTTTTTGATGTTATTTATTACACTTTAATTTTTAAGGGTGTATTTATAAGTATATTCATCTATGTTTTTAACTATTTTATTTTTATTTTGTATATTTTATTTTATTACTTTATTCTCTTATTTTGTATACTTATAATTTATTTTTAGGTATATAAATATATTTTTATTATATTTTTGTGATGTTATATGTATATTTAAATAAATAAGTATATACATTATGTAGTTATAAATATAGGTATTTCATCAATGTATATGGTTATTATTTTATTTTGATGTATTTTCTTGGGTTTCATTTTAGGTTTATATTTTTAATAGAATATAAATAATATTTACAAGAGTATAAATATATAAGAGAATAAAGAATAAAAGAATAAGATTCACTTTTATTTATACGCACTGATAATTATAGGTATTTTACCTATGTATTTTATATACTTACTTTATTTTGTGTTTCATTTGTAGTTTTATTTTGTTCTAAACATGTAGATATGTTTAAATAAGATGTACAAAATTAAAAATATAAAATTGTAAAAATAATAAAGAATTAATAAATTGAATATTTTATCTGGGTATATTATACAACGAGGGTCCAAAACCTAACTTTCACACCTTAACTACAAAAAATATGAAACCCCTTCATTAAATATCTTATTAAAAGTTTATACAATTAGAGATGATTTTAATACATTTTTATTTTTTATATAAAAGATATGGATCTATAAATTTAGATTCTGGCTTTTTATTTTGTGTATAAAAAGTACACTGTGTATTATTTTTGTGCAAACTCAATTTTGAATTTTTATTTACATTGTTATCTACAACTTTCATGTACAAAGTTTCTTTATTTGATGATTAAATAATAAAAAATAAACTGGGTGTCAAAATGAATTATTGATGAATAAATAAATGTGATTTTTATTGTGTTCACGACCCTTATCTTCCTGTACTTTATTCCTGGTCGACCAATTCAATTCTTGACTTGGTCTCGAGGTTTAGGGTCATAAAATACCTTTGTTATTTTATTCTTTTTTCCTTGTCTTTATTCAATAATTTTGGCATTAAAGAAAATATTATTTACACAAGAAATGCAATAAATAATGAATGTTATTTACATCTATTATCGAGGGTTTTTAAGGCCAAAATTATAGAATAAAGGTGATGAATTGGAGATTCATCACTAGGTCTCTTCGGATCTCCGCCAGAGTGCCAGCCACCTAAGGCGGAAGGGGAAAAACTTGGTTTATAGTTATCGTCCGACCTGTTCTCCCTGATCAGATCCAACAGTGTAGATTCACTCCGAGCCAAGACCCAAAGCAACGCTTCAAGCTACGATTTAGGAGCATCTGAACCTGCAACAAGGCACCAGCAGGCTATACGTGGCCCTAGCTACGTTACCCAAACCCAGTCCCGGTCACGTGTTTCTAGCATTTGAGATTGGGTAAATTGCAAACCAGCTCAAGAACTATTCATAATTGCAGATAAGTACCAAACTTGGAAAAATGTCATTAATACCCATGTAGTTTTCCTATAATTGCACTTTAGTCAAATTTGAACTTATTTGTAATAAATAATTCATGTTTTATTATATGTATGGCCATTCTTTGTTTGTTCAATAACTTGTGAACCATTTATTACATTTTTATGAAATTGGTGGCGTCAGAAAGCTATTTTTGTGCTCTTTATTTACTGTAATTACATTATTGATTTGATTTATCATCCTTGCATTAAAGTTTAGAGTGGCTATTTTGTTTATTCAGCCTTACTAAGGTTTGTTGATTTCTTTCTCACATTGATTGTTCATTAGTTTATTAATTATTTTCACAAGTAATTAATTATTTTAATCATGAGCATATTTGTTAATTGTGTGTCTACTCTATGCTTTTATTGCATCACTATTTATCATGTAAATTAAATTCATAAAAAGATTTTAAAAAAATACATGCATTGTGTTCCTTTGCATCTTGCTTGACCTAGAAAACCTATAATTACCTATGTAAATAATTGACCCCTAAATTTAATTGAATAATGTTTGTGTCATGTGTTTGAC
This sequence comes from Ottelia alismoides, assembly GCA_037367405.1. Lineage (NCBI taxonomy): Eukaryota > Viridiplantae > Streptophyta > Magnoliopsida > Alismatales > Hydrocharitaceae > Ottelia > Ottelia alismoides. Next base: position 1,875,413 of record JAZKJV010000720.1, on the reverse strand, counting down.
CCTAGTCTTTCCCGGTTATAAATGTAAGATGAGAACTCTTTGCAGAGATATTCTCTCAGTTGTGAGTGATTATTTATTGGCTTGTGCTACAATGAGTGCATGTTATTTTAACTGACTGATGATACATCAGATGGCACCGTCGTCGACGACGGGTACATTATTTTATTTTATTTAGAGGTAATTATTCATTTTAGTGATTTTTATAGCCGTTTAGGTTAAGTTTTTATTTTAAGTTATTTTTATTGTTTTTGTTTTTTACTATTTTTATGTTGTTAGCTATTTAATTTACTTAATTTTTCTTGTGAACTTTCTGATATTTCATTGTTTTGTGGAAGAGGGTCGTGAAGCCAATGAAGTTCGAAGGACCGTGGGGGTGAGAATCTTGGAGCTTCAACTGAATAGACCACAAGACAATTACATTAAAGGAGAAATTTTTATTTTAATTAAATAATATTTTGTGTTGTATTTTTTGTGTAATATTTGTTGCATTTTATTTTGTAATTATTGTTGTAAATAATTGCCATATTTACAATGGTTATCGATTGATTCTCGCGTGTGTAAAGAAGACCTTTATATTTATTGTTTAATTGTGTGGTTGTGTCGAGAGTGATTCTCGACTGAAGTTATGATTTAAGTTTAGGCACAACGAATCAAATAGAGATATCTTAGGTCATTTTTACTTGATCTATCTCGGAACTTAGGACACACAAATTTATCTCATAACATTCACTCATTGGGACACACATAAGCTACGTCCTATTTAGTCAAATCACTTGATCTTCTTCATCGCTAATAGAACTCTTACTAGGTGCGACTTTTTTGACTTGTATCATTTAGACTAAATATTATAAATTCAGTCTTGCATCCACATGGAGAGTGCCGGGAATCATTGCAAGTATTCCCAGATGACTGCATGCATCATTGATTATTTTGCATGCATTCCATTTTTCGTCTTCTCCTCAGATTTTGCCAACATAAGACTAAAGGAAAAATGGAATGTATGTTAGGCGATTATTTTTTGGTCACCTAATTCAAGTGATAACCGACTCTAAAAATTAGAATTGAATTATGCATGTTGACATCAAATAATTTAGAATGAAATTAACCATGTATTACTGATAGTAAATCCCTCCTTCTATGCACATACTTAACCCAAGACAGAGTGGGTAAGGACGGATCCCTAAGGATAGACTTATCCCAAGTCTCCATGTCCGACTTTCATGAATTTTGGGAGCGGCAAGTGGTTGCCTCTGACCTTAGAAATGCATTTTGGTTGTTTACGCTTATAAGTTCCTTTTGAGGTGTGACATTGAACCTAGCAGCTTAGGAAGAACACTCCATTGATTGAGGGCTTATAAGACTTCAATTGGGTGTAGTAGGAGATTCCTAGTGTGCTTGTCAAAGATTGTTTGAATCACCAATTAAAATAGATAAGGTACGACCAAACTTTTACGGCTTTCACGTGTAGAGTTGGTGAAATTATTCGAAGGGGTTTGATAGCATTTTATGAGTGGATTCCGAACATTTGAAGGATATGGTTAAATCCTTAAGCGCATCACGAAAGCATGAGGATCGCATCGTATGCTATCGGGAGCAACTAGTCGCACTAGTTGCTCGAGGAAGCAGAAATTAAAAAAATTTCATGTGACGAAACCACATGATCCAAGAACACTTCTCAGATTGTTTCGTCTAGACCACAAACAAGTAATAGGATTACCTCTTTAAGCGTGTTTGCGATAGAGTCTCTAAACGAAGAGACCTCCTGTCTCAAGTCCAATCCGACGGAGGAGACGCTTGCGATCATGTTGATTAAACACGTGCTTCTCGCAATCCATGTTGATGATCCAAGCGGCGAATCTCCTGATCTCGACACACGAGATCCGCCATCTTCTTCACGAGTGAAGCACACCGAAGGAGACGGAGATCCACGAGCAAACGATCGGGCAGCATAATGACGACACTGTGGCGATGGAGAATCTCTCTCGGGCATCCATGGTAGACGGCCACATGAGAGAAGGAGAGAGGACGTGTAGAGAATAAAGAGAGAGAGAGAGAGAGACTTGTGTTTCTCATTAGCATATGAAGAGGAAGGGGTGCCCTTCTATTTATAATATTTTGGGATCCATGGATCTAAATCCATGGACAACACAAATCCAATTGCTCTCATTGATTTCTGTTTCTTTTAATGGCCAAGATCTTTGTTGGTAAAAAACAACAACAATTAATTTAATTTAGATTAAATATATATTGATAAATCAATATGATTCAATCCCAAAATAAATCAATCAAATATGGAGATAATGGGAGAGAGAGTGCCTCCTTCCATATACATGGAGTGGACGGCCACCCTTTCCTAATTGGAATTGGTGGCCGTCCCCTCTTCCTTTTAGGAAGGAAACATCCAATGTAATATTTCTAGAATACAATGTCCCATGTATCTCCAATATTTAAAACAACAATTGTTATAAATTATTCTACAAAAATAATTCATAATTATTTTGTGAATATTGCAGTCTTGCCATAGGAAATTTGTAAATCAGCATTCACAATCCAAAATAAAATGTAAATTACATTTTCAATTAATTATCCAATGTGAATCCAATTCACATTAACATTTAATTAACAAATGTAAATTACAAATAGATCTCTCTTATATATTATAAATCACATTTATTATATATATATATATATATATGAGATTAACACGGATAGTGCTATCCACATTATTCAATATCCGTGATAATTAAATCACATTTAATCATCTTGGATCTCTATTCTCATGTTCTCAAATAATATGAATCACATTCACATGATTTACATCTTTGATAACTAAATCACATTTATTTATTAAGATAACTCTCCTTATGAATCAAATTCATATTATTCATGATAATTAAATCACATTTAATTATCCATTTTGTCAATGCTCGGATACTTATATTAACAATGAAATTATCGTGGACTCTTTCAAGGATAATGCGCTTTCTCTGCGGATACTTGGAGATAAGGACAGAGCGATTGTATTGTTCCACCTATAGTGACTTGGATATGAAGATCATATCTTAAATCTAGATCTCGGACCTCCCATAGATGCTTGATTAAATCAAGACCATAAATCTAATCTTCTTATTGCATCTGAATCACATTCAGATCAATGTCCAACATTTGAACCAAGATCTAATTACTTCTCTACTATGAGGAGTCACTAAAATCCAGACTCGTTTCGTCACTCCCTAGGAATGAAAGCATCGTGGTTATACAATCGTTTATGATCATATCACATCCTCAGGTTTTCCAAATAAGTGTACATCCTACATACTGGAAGACCCAGAATAATCCTGAAGTATAAGATCAATTTTACATTGTCTACTTCAAGGATTTATCATTAAGTCTCTCATTCGATCATTGGGAGTTGGTATCGATCATATACTTTCTAAAAGCATATATCATACCTAGGAGTATATCATATACTTTCCAAAAGTATATATCAAACCTTACAAATTCAGTCAAGCTTCCAAAGCGAGACGACAACGCACAGAATTTGATTCTTCCCAATATCTCATGAGTGAGCTCATGTCTTTCGGTTTAGTAAATGAACCTGTATGATCCTTTTGAGAGATCGTATTACTCATATGCGCTTATATGCACACCAACGCGTCGGTATATAGACCTTGATTAGGTCATCAACCTATTGGTCTACCAAATGTACATACTCAGACATATAGTAACACATCTGTCTCCGGTCAGAGGATGCGTGCCTATATCGTGACAGTATACAACATAGGACTTTGTTTATCTAAATCTCATTAAGTCAACTCTTTGACCTAACTTATCTAACACCTTTGAATCTCTATTCCTATGCAGAGGACCTGCATCAAGAGGTCGGTTAGATATCAGCCTTCAGAGAAAGGATTGCCATATCCTTCTCAGGATGGAGATCATCTCTTAATAGTCATTTGACGGTGCTTGATGAGTCCTCAATCTAACTCTTTAGATATTCATTGTAGCACCAGCCTCTATGATTCGATAATTGAATCAATAGTTGTATGATCATCAATATGGCCATGGTACATAACCCTAATTGTACTAAGGGAACTATTATGCAAATTAGTTATTCTTCATTTCAAATCAGGGAATGATATTTGCAATAACATTTATTGCATAATGGCTCATCATGGGCTTGCATGTCCGACAATCTCCCACTAGCGCAAAGAGCCATTAATGGGTTAATCTTTAGACCTACACTCATGTGACAATGATAGGCTATTTAAGAAAATATCTAGGTATGTTGATCAGTCACTCTGTTCCCAAGAGACTACGCCAAGTCCTTTTACGACACTTGCATATCTCCTAGTAGCAGTGTTCGCATTCAATGCGAATGTTGCATCTTATGCAACCTATACTCAATTTTGTCAGTTCTAGTGTCCTTGACACTACAACTTAATAATTAATATAACCAGTATGTAATTATCCTTATCACAATACCCTTATTCCTGGAGATCTCTATCTCCCAAGGTATTCGTAGTTAAGACCTTTTAGATCGTCATCTATAAAGTCTTAATTTCTTGAAGATAAGACTTAGAGATTACTATCTCTAAATTCTTGTCACCTTTGAAGATATTGTAAGTACTTCAATCAAATGTTTTATTTCCATAGTAGGATTAGTAACAGTTACTACTCCCACTACATGGCAGACATCTGGCTTTTGTACACATTTAGCATACACTTGTCTTCTCGTAACTGATGCACAAGGGAAAGCAGTTATAGCATTTACTTCCTCAACTCTTTGAGGTGATATTCCTTCAGATAGGTCAGTACCATATCTTTAGGGAAAGAAACCTTTCTTGGAATTTTCCAGAAAATGGAAATGTCCAAGGTGTACCATTAATGTGATGGTCACAATACCCTCTTCTATTTGCTTCTGAACAACTTCAGAACTAAGACCTAAGAGGTATTCTTGATATCATATCTCAAGTTATGGAACAACCGGATTATGAAACACTTATTATTATCCTTATATCATCCCAAATGATTAGGATATTATGTACATTTAGCATGATGAACATAATGGCACTCCCACTAAGCTTGACATGCTTCATCAGATTCTATCTGAAATCATAACATCTATAATTTCATCAAATCTTATGTTCCAACAACAAGAAGCTTATTTGAGTCCATAGACGGAGTTTCTTTAGCTTTCACACCTTGCTTTCCTCAATCATGAAGCCATGCGTCTACTTCATATGAATATCCTCGGATAGGTATTCATAGAGGAATGCAATCTTGACCTCCATCTTAAAGATGTCAAAGTCAAGTTGTGTAGCTAAAGTTAGCAATATCGCGATGGTTTTAAGCATGGTCACTGAAGAGCAAGTCTCATCGCAAGCGATGTCTTCTCTTCGTTGTATATCTCATGGCTACAAACTGTGCTTTGAAGGTCTCTATCTTCTCATCAGGTTCCTTCTTTCTCTTGAAGATCCATTTACACCATAATGGGTCAAACCCATATAGGTGGATTCTCGAGGGTCCATGTACAACATTTGCATATGAAGTCTACTTTAGACTTTATTGCTAACATCTAACATTCCATGCTATGATCTTCAGAAGCTTCATCACATGAAGTCAGATCATTGTCAGACTCAACTGACACATGGAATCCATCATCAAACTTATTTGAAGAGGTATTAGTGTTTCATCTTTTATTGTCCTTTTAGTTTCCAATTTTAAGAGCCTCATTATCTTCTCAAGACTAAATGAGTTCCTTTACTTCATTTTCATCTTGATTCTCAAGAGTCTCATCATCTAAGAATCACATTCTCATATATGAAATCTTTTAAGAATCTCAAGGTCATAAAGTAGGTATCCAATACCATCCTTTATTTTCGTAATGAAGTAGCACTCTCAGGTGCTAAATTCTAGCTTACTTGCTTGGAACCTTATTAAGGATATATATTGAAGTCTCTACTACATATATACCTTGGAAACTAAGAGGTAATTATGCTAAGAATCACCATTGATCAAATCATGTCACACATGATCCATTGTGTCTCCCTACAACTCCATTAAGTTTAGGTTTATTAGGAGGAGTAAGATAGAAATGACATTCATATCTCTATAAGGTATTCTATGAATTCATCTAATAGGCACTGACTACCTAGATTAGACCAAAATTCATTTAATCTTCCTTCAAACTTTGGTTCTAACCCAAAATTGTGAAATCTTTGAATATTTCAAAGGTTTCTAAGAGAAGAGAAGAAATCTCATATCACAAATAATCATCAATAGATATCACATATCCATAATGTTTATTCTGATATAGATGATTCACATACATCAATATGTATGAGATCTTGAATACATTGATATCTTACACCATTCCAAGGAAGGGTGTAGTGGACATTTTTACTTTTGAATACAATATTCACAAGTATGTAAGATTTGAACCTTTAGACAATCTAAAGTTTCATCTCTTACTAATCTATTGATCACATCAATAGACAAATGTCCAAGGCTTGATGCCAGATCATTGTCAAATGATCTTCATTCTCCTATTGATCTTTTAAAGGTTTAATCTTCAGTATTAGAAATGTTAATGAACCATTCATCAATTTTCTAATTGAGTAGAGTTCACTAGATTGTAGATTACTATCTGAAATATCTCCATCATAACTCTTTATGATAGGTCTATTACAGAATTCATGTTTATTTCCAACATTTAGAAATAAACAATGAGTGTATTCTAATATCTAGGTCATAGAGACAGTCTCTAAGACTAAGGGCTCTCCCACTGAAAATAACAAGTCCATATATCCAATAGAGATTGTTACAACAATTGCATCAATATCCATGTGGATGACTATTCAACCTTAAAATCAAATTTTTTAGTCTTTTAAAAACATATGCAACCAATTGCAAATTTCATTAGAAGAATGAGACACAATTATTAGACTTTGATCTTATCAAATAAGAAAGTCAATTTCAATGATTATATGTAGATGTAGATTATTCCAATGCACCATCTGGATCCTTCTCTATGGATCCTAGGTAGACAAGATAGTCATTATCAGTACATCGACTTATTGCAGTATTAGCATTCATCCTACCCTTTGGATGTCATATGGAAGTCACAGAAGAATAGTCAACTCTATGACTTTCCTTCTTACTTGGGTCCAACCCATGTTTCTACTGTGCTCTCTTTATCTATAAACAACCATTGTTTAAGACAAAGGATCTCTTATATTGAATTCAAAAGATTTCAATATAAGATGATTTCAACATTTATCCATGCTTCATTTCAATTCATACAAAATGAATATTATGGAGCTTCATGAAAGACTAGAGTATAGACAGTAGAATGATGACATTCATCATATCTACAAACATCTTAACTCTTAAAGAATTTTGGTTCAGGCGGGTACTCAAACAATTTGAACACATCATCTCTTATAGAACCACCATTTTTCATGATGCAGAGAACCATGTCATTCATGATTAAATGTCGAGAGCACATATGTATGCCAGAATATCTTCTTAGATTTTTATAATGATTATTTGACAATTATGATCATCGTTGACATGTCACTTCCGAAGTACATTCAATGAGAGATCAAGATTATAGAGATATACAAACCCTCAGGTTGTAGTCCTATTGTCTATGTAATTGTCACTCCTCATTATTATGAGGAAACTTACACATTGCAACCACATACAATATGTGTCCAACTGCAAGTACGATATCTTAATCATAGATCCAATCCATGATATTTTACCGGTTATTATTGAATATATTATTGAGTGGGTTTAATGAAGAACTATCTGAAATAAGAAGTTTGTATAAATATATGTAATTATACATTTTTACTTTAATTTAGGAATTTTTATATCAAAGTTGTCCTGCCTTGTCAACACTGAAAGTTCATTCCCTTAATCACTTTCAATGTAAGAGATATACTTACCAATATATCTTAGCAAGATCTGGGATCTCCTTCCTTATCTTTGTTACATCCCAAAAATATGAGAACATGTAACTCGGATAAAAAGAAGCAGGAACATATTCCGCCTTGCAGTCCAACTTGCATTCCCAATTTGGTCTTTAACACCCGGGCCCACCACCCCTAAGGTGATGTTGACCCGTCATTAATTGAACCAACTGTCAACAGGAATATAACTCGCTATGCGCAATCCAATATCGCCCCAATAATATGAGGACCCAATATTGGGATCACTTGCATACGTCCTTACTCTTTCGAGAAGTGAAGAGACCGATCCAAATGGATTGTATGCAGGAGTTGTCACTTCGGACAAGCATCTCCTACATACAATATCTAGCGACGGAACCCTTCGCCTTGACGGGAGACCATGGATGTCACTTATGTGATCCACAATATCACATTCAAATTATAATTAATCATCATGAATCATATTCATTATGATTAATTCTTCCAAGGGAAATAACATCTCTATTATAATTAGAGTGTTTAATTTTAATTGGATTCCAATTAATCTAATCATATTAAATTAATAATCCAATCAATATCCAACAAACAATCTTTATTGTTACTTGAATTATGGTATTATCTCAAATACGTATTATTCTGAATTTTAGTAATTAGAAAAATACACAGTGATCTCTCCTGCATTATCGAGTCCCTACTTGATTTCATGGCCAGTACCGACGGGAGTGGGACAGACCGCACACGGTGCAACCTACTATCCCAACGCTCCTCGACCAGACACCATATCCACTTCGGGAAAGGATAATGCCAAATTGATCATTGTGTACTTGAGATGATAATCGGTTTTTCAACCGAAGTTATACCATATATAATAATAATCAAAACATTTTTTATTAATATTATAAGGAGATTTGCTAAACAAATTCCCAATCCTATTCAAGCAACTTTGTTTGTTGGAAAGTAGATTGTGTAACCTATTGTGATCTAGATCACATCTAATCAATTATTGGTTAAGGCAATGTCATTTAAGGATATAATTATCGTCAAATATTTCACAAATATTTATCCATAATTATTCCATGAAATTAAACCATTTAATTTCACTAATTAATTAAATGACAATCACAAGGTTCTTGATTAGGAAAGTAATTTCCAGCAGTGACACTCACTTACTAAAATTAGCATATCTAAATCAATTTAAATCTAAATTTAGCAAAGTTAGTTTCCAAAGTTTGCTAATTTGATTTACAACAGAACCTAAGTGATTTTCATGCATTTAAAGGCATTTCAAAACCGTAATTAACTCCTTAATTACGTTAAGATTCGCAGTCCCCAAAATAGTTGATACATGTTCACTAATTTGATCATAACTTGAGCAACTGGATTCGAAATCACACAAACTCAGATCCTACGGTTTCCTTATTTAATGGGGAACAGAATACACATTTTGTTTTCGTATTTAAACAATTTAAACAGGGCAAATAATAATCACAAAACAGAGATGCGAAAATAAAATGCGATAAAACTTTTGCAACCCTAACGAACCCAAGTCGGCTTAGGTTTATGGATCGTATACGAAACCTTCTACCTATGGATCTGATACCACTTGGAGGATATGGTTATATCCTTAAGCGCATCACGGAAGCATGAGGATTGTATCATATGCGGTCGGGAGCGACTAGTCGCACTAGTTGCTCGAGGCAGCGAAAATTGAGAAATTTTCATATGACGAAACCACATGATCCAAGAACACTTCTCGGATCGTTTCGTCAAAACCACAAATAAACAATAGGATTACCTCTTGAAGCATGGTTGAAATCGAGTCTCTAAATGAAGAGACCTCATGTCTCAAGTCTGATCTGACGGAGGAGACACTTGCGAGCGTGTTGATGAAACACGTGCTTCTCGCAATCCATGTTGATGATCCAAGCGGTGAACCTCCTGATCTCGACACATGAGATCCGACATCTTCTTCACGAGTGAAGCGCACCGAAGGAGACGGAGATCCACGAGCAAATGATCGGGCATCATAACGACGATGTTGCGGCGATGGAGAATCTCTCTAGGGCATCCATGGTGGACGGCCACAAGAGAGAAGGAGAGAGGGCGTGTAGAGAATAAAGAGAGAGAGAGAGAGAGCCTTGTGTTTCTCATTATCATATGAAGAGCAAGGGGTGCCCTTCTATTTATAATATTTTGGGATCCATGGATCTCAATCCATGGACAACACAAATCCAATTGCTCTCATTGATTTGTGTTCCTTTTAGTGGCCAAGATCTTTGTTGGTAAAAAACAACAACAATTAATTTAATTTAGATTAAATATATATTGATAAATCAATATGATTTAATCCCAAAATAAATCAATCAAATAAGGAGATAATGGGAGAGAGAGAGTGTGTGTGTGTGTCTCCTTCCATATACATGGAGTGGACGGCCACCCTTTCCTAATTGGAATTGGTGACCATCCCCTCTCCTATTAGGAAGGAGACATCCAATGTGATATTTCTAGATTACAATGTCTCATGTATCTCCAATATTTACAACAATAATTGTTGTAAATTATTTCACAAAAATAATTCATAAATATTTTGTGAATATTGCAATCTTGTCATTGAAAATTTGTGAATCACATTCACAACCCAAAATAAAAATGTAAATTACATTTTCAATTAATTGTCCAATGTGAATCCAATTCATATTAACATTTAATTAACAAATGTGAATTACAAATAGCTCTCTCTTATATATTATAAATCACATTTATAATATATATGATTAACATGGATAGTGCTATCCACATTATTAAATATCAATGATAATTAAATCACATTTAATCATCTTGGATCTCTATTATTATGTTCTCAAATAATATGAATCATATTCATATTATTTACATTGTTGATAATTAAATCACATTTAAATATCTAAGATAACTCTCCTTATGAATCAAATTTATATTATTCATGATAAATAAATCACATTTAATTATCTATTTTGTCAATGCTCAGATACTTATATTAACAATGAAATTATCTTGAACTCTTTCAAGGATAATGCGCTTTCTCCACGGATACTTGGAGATAAGAAAAGAGTGATTGTATTGTTCTACGTATAGTGACTTGGATATTAAGATCATCTCTTAAATCCAGATCACGGGCCTCCCATAGATGCTTAATTAAATCTAGACTGCAAATCTAAACTTCTCATTGCATCTGAATCACATTCAGATCAATGTCCAACATATGGACCAAGATCAGATTACTCCTCTACTGAGAGGAGTTACTAAAATTCATCCCTGTTTCACCACTTCCTAGGAATGGAAGCATCGTGGTTATACAATCGTTTATGATCACATCACCCTCAGGTATTCCTAATACTTGTACATCATGCATACTGGAAGACCCAGAATAATCCTGAAGTATAAGATCAATTTTACATTGTCTACTACAAGGATTTATCATTAAATTTCTCATTCGATCATTGGGAGTTGGTATTAATCATATACTTTCTAAAAGCATATATCATACCTAGGCGTTGATCATATACTTTCCAAAAGTATATATCAAACCTTACAAATTCAGTCAAGCTTCTAAAGCGAGACGACCACGTGCAGAATTTGATTCTTCCCAACATCTCATGAGTGAGCTCATGTCTTCCGATTCAGTAAATTAACCTGTATGATCCCTTTGAGAGATCGTATTACTTGTATGCCCTTATATGCACATCAGCACGCCGGTGTATGGACCTTGATTAGGTCATCAACCTATTGGTCTGCCAAATGTAAATACTCAAACATATAGTAACACATCTATCTCCGGTCAGAGGATGCGTGTCTATATCGTGATAGGATATGACATAGGACTTTGGTTATCTCGATCTCATTAAGTCAACTCTTTGACCTAACTTATCTAACACCTCCAAATCTCTATTCCTTTGCAGAGGACCTGCATCAAGAGGTCGGTTAGATATCAGCCTTCAGAGAAAGGTTTGCCATCTCCTTCTCAGGCTGGAGATCATCTCTTAATAATCATTTGACGGTGCTTGATGAGTCCTCAATCTAACTCTTTAGATATTCATCGTAGCACTAGCCTCTGTGATCAATAATTGAATCAACAACTGTATGATCATCAATATGGCCATGGTACATTACCCTAATTGTAATAAGGGACCTATTATGCAAATTAGTTATTTTTCATTTCTGATCAGTGAATGATATTTGCAATAACACTTATTGCATAATGGCTCGCTGTGAGCTCGCATGTCCAAAACATTTACATGCACCATAGTACTAGGTTCTTTTTGACTCAAGCATGCTCAAATCTCGTATTCTCCTTGAAATCAAAGATTTGGCCAGAAATTGTTTCGGACTTCGTGAACCTTTCCTTGTACCATCCAATTATCACGTATTCGAAGATCTAACCACCTTATTCCCCTGGACCTTCCTGGATCTTAAATAATCCTTATTTTGATCCAGTGTATCATGATTCATTCTTAGGGAGAGGTTATATCTCAACCAACCCCTTTCTTTCTTCTCTTCTCAGCGAGGAAGATCATTGTCTTCATCAAGATATCACTTAAATCCTCTTTTTGATGAAGGTTTAGAAGATTCTTTCATGATGCCTCCAAATAGACATAACATAGAGGAGAAAGAGCATGAGGATCTGATGCAGATTATCCTAGCTAGGCTACCAACATCAGAGCAGAATACAACATTATTGAGAGTGCAGATTGACCAGTTAAATTTGGGATTAGATGCACTTATGGATGCGACATATTACCCTGGACAATATCAAATGACGAATTGGTTGAGTCCAATTGAACCTGAAGTAGAATATGAGTTTAAGCCGTAGTTCCTTAGCTTGTAGCATCATTTTCTCAAGAATGCATATGAGGAACTGTTGGATTCCTAAGGGACTTTGTGTTGGTTTGTACTAACCTTAGAAACCTTAGGGTTAGCCAAGACTACATTAGGCTCAAAGCCCTTTCTTTTTCCTTGAAAAATAAGGCTAATTATTGGATGAAGAACCTAAAGGTATTTGTAACTACCTTTGTACAGTTCAAGGATCTATTCTTGAAGAAGTTCTACACTTTTAGTAGAACAAACTTGATGAGCTCATGTATCGCTTGCTTCTCCCAACTCCCTAATGAAGCATTCTATGATACATGGGAGAGATTCAAAGATATCCTACAGAAGTGTCCTTGTCACGATTTAGATCCTACTATATTGGTTCATCCAATGTATTGAGGTCTCAACCATGAGGTGCATGGCTTAGTTAGTGCTACTTGTTGATGCAACTATACTTCACGTGATGTGGACACCATCTGGAATGTATTCGAGAGGATGGCCGAGACGAGCCAAGCACATACTAGTAGTGGAACTCAGACAGACATCCTCCTACCACTCTTACCTAGAGGGGGAGCGAGGGCTATAGTTGAGCCATCTGATATGGATATTCTAGCAGATAATTTAATAGTCATAGAGAGGATCGATAGGAGGATGGATGAGTTGGATAACAACTTATCCAAAATTTTTGAAGTATGTAGTGTTTTCAGAGAACGTATCCAAGATCAAGATACCTACTGTGACTACATCTGCGGCTTCCGTTTATCATGTTCATAACATTCAAGAGCAACCGATGTCAGGGACACCTCAACCGTGGGGGAGGACCATACTCTTATACATTCTTGTCAGCAGCAGCTAACATCAATAGATAATAGTTACCGAGGAGCCTGCTTAGGTGAGGGAGGTAAATGATGTGTGGTATAGACATGACCTACCAGGAAGGGGAGTTCAGGGGATCGTTTCTCTTACCTGTGTCCCTTGACTTTTTACAACACATCATTTACCCTTACACCTCTTCCAGCACAACAGAGCTCTAGAGACTTTTAGTCCTAGGTACCGAGGCAGCAGCATATGTACGTCTGTCAACAAACGTACTCATAGGGTCAGCATGGCCCACATGTGCATTATCAATCCCAACAGCAGAACTAGGGCCATCAGGGCCAATCTTCACGTTCTTCTCATCCTTATTTACAATAGCAATTGTCATCGTAAGGTCCCACAGATTTCCAATGGCATATACTCGAGGAGTTATGTTCCTACAGAAATGAGATATAGGATTTGTGGGTTGCATCAAACCGCTTATCCTTTTTGCACGACGAGCATACTACCCCTTCTACATCCATTCCTGCCACAGTTTAGGCTAACCCTAATAGTTTGATCAAGACTCAACAATAGAAGATTAATAATCATATATACTACTCAGATTCACACAAATAAGAGCATGAGATCCTTCCTTTTAATTGTGTTAGTCACATGGCACTCAAGAGTGAAAAGACTGTGTGCCTGATCGTGTAAGGGATATGGAGAGGAAATCTAAAGCTCACTCTGAGGAAACATCAAAGGATGACAAGGTCGGGCATTACCAGCACCACCTTCATCATGAGGCAGAGACATCTACAAGAAGGAAGATAAGGAGTATGAGAGAATTACTGTAGCATAGAGAAGATTCAGAGTCTATGGAGGACCTTCTGCTTTTAGTTGAGGAGAATATACCCTCAGTAGACATTCCCCAACCTGTAGTAGATAATTGTATTTCAAATCCCATGTTATTTGTTAAAGATCCAGGTATGAAGAACTCAGTTTCTATAAATAAAAAGCATGTTTTTATTTATGATTCAGATTCTTTGTATTATTATGCTTATTCAATACATTTCTCTTATGCTCTAACAACTGGAAAGCGTACTATAAAAAGATTCAGTAAGATGATCCTAAAAAGGTGTGTTTTGTAAGGATAACATCATGGTGAAAATGTCATTTGACGAGTATGTGGCAGGTCATCCTGCTTTCCAAAAGTATTTGAAAATACATTGTACACCTAACAGGGTTAGCAAGAAGAAGCCGAACAATTATGTCAAGACACATGTTTTATCGGTTGCCATATTGTCCTAAGAACCACTAACTACCTAGGAAAAAGAGATATTTATGCACGTATTATGTGGTGAGTCATATTGATGACATAGCATTTGCATATACTCTTCTTGATAAAGGTTCTTAGATCAACTTATTTCCCTTTGCTTTATATGAGAAGCTGGAGTTGGGTCCACTTCGTAAATTCAGAGCATTACTCCAGTTCGCTGATAAATCTATGAATATGGCAAAGGGTGAGGTTAGGGACGTTATCTTATCGATTGAGGGACAAGATTATAGAGTGGACTTCACTCTCCTTGAAATAGATATCTCCAATCATTGGAGAGAGTTACATATCATCCTTGGGCAGTATTTCCTTAGGATCGTTGGAGATTCCTTTGATTATCAGACGAGGATAATGAAGTTCCACTCTCCAGGCGAAGAAATGGAACTTAAGATGAAGCAGACGAAATGGCAACGACCTGACTCAGAGTCAAGCACGGATTTCTCTTCGTCTTCCAGAGCAGATTGCAGAGTTGTTAGCATAGTTTTGGTATGGAAAACGAACCCGATAGGATTGAGTGAGACCCTTTCATATAAGGAGGACAATGTACTTGATGCAATTTGCAAGGTGTTGCTAGGATTTTTGAAAAATAGATCATCTATTTATTCCTTTGATGACTCAAAGATCTTTACAGATATGTTAGTCCCTACTTCTATGGAATAGTCAAAGGAGTCAGATTCAGAGTCAGATGCAGCTTTGGTTGAATTACCACATTACTTTGGCAATTAGACTCCTTGTTCGGTACAGTTGGTGGCCAACACTACAGAGTTAGAAACATCTTCGTGCAACACGGAACCAGGTTCAACGATAGTTCAACTGGATTTAATTGATGATACTTCTATACCAGAGCTTAAGCTGCTACCTCCTACACTCAAGTATTCCTCTCTTGTGGGGCTTAAGAATGGATTCCATATCATCATTAGTTCTAAGCTGACTGTAGAACAAGAGTCTAGGTTTTTAGAAGTGCTAGAGAAGAACCACAAGGTCATAGGATGGACAACGTCAGATCTAGTGGGAATTATCTCTACTCTTTTCTTACACCATATTTATGTTGAGGATAATTCTAGACCTTCCTGTTAATTCAGAGGAGACTTAATCCAAATCTTCGAGAAGTAGTTAAGAAAGAAATTGAGAAATGGTGTGGAGTGGGATTTATATACCCCATCTCTGACTCCAAGTGGGTGCCTTCCCTTCATGTTGTCTTGAAGAAGTCGGGAATTCAGATGGTCACCGATGAGGAGTGAGTTGCGATTGTGACATGAGTACCCACGTTGTCGTGCATCTGTGTTGATTACAGAGGTTTGAATATCGTGATCAAGAATGATCACTTTCCCCTGCCTTTTATTGATCAGATTTTGGAGAGATTAGTAGGGAAGGAGTTCTTCTATTTTCTTGATGGGTACTCAAGCTACAATCAAATATCCATCACCCCTGAAGATCATGAAAAGATCACTTTCACTTGTCATTTCAGCACGTACTTGTTTAGGCACATGCCATTTGGGCTATGCAATTCCCCATGCACTTTTCAGTTGTGCATTATCATTGTATTTACCGAAAGGGTGGATGATTTCCTGGAGGTCTCCGTGGGTGATTTCTCAGTCCACTGTGATTCATTTGATTCATGTTTAGCGCACATGGATCGAGTTCTTCAAAGGTGAAGGCTAGTCAATCTAGTACTATCCTGGGAAAAGAGTCATTTTATGGTTAAGGAGGGTATAGTGTTGGGACATGTCATCTCCAAAAAGGAAATAGAGGTTGATCTTACCAAGGTGGATGTGATCAATAAACTTGATCCACCAACCAACATCAAGTCATTGAAATCATTTCTGAGGCATGTTGAATTTATAGAAGATTTATTCATGATTTTTCTAAGATTTCACGACCATTAATTGAGCTCTTAGGGAAGACACCGAGTTCATTGTAGATCAAAAGTGTCTAGAGGCCTTTGAGATCATAAAGAGAAAGATTTGTTACTCGCCTATTTTGCAGGCTCATGAATGGTCTCTTCTCTTTGACATCATGAGTGATGCTTTGAATTTTGCTATAGGAGCCGTATTTGGGTAGAGGCGAGATCAGATCTCATTTGGCATTCACTACACAAGTAAAGTATTATACCATGTACATAAAAATTACACAGTGATTGGAAAGGAAACGTTCACCGTAGTCTATGCTCTTGAGAAATTCATATCATACATTTTGGGTGCAAAAGTGAACATTTATATTGACCATTCAACCATCGAGTATCCCATGGAAAAGGACACGAAGGTGCATTTTCTTAGGTGGATTTTATTACTATAGGAGTTTGATTTGGATATTAAGGATAAACCTGGAGTTAAGAATGTAGTGGTTGATCATTTGTCAAGAATTGATTTGAAGGATTCACCTGATCTAGAACATATTAGAGAAACCATCCTAGATGAGTCGATTTTTGTTATCGATTCACTTCCATGGTATGCCAACATGGTGAACTATCTTGTCTCCAAGAAAGTTCCCCAGAGTTTGGACTATGAGCAGTATTGATCAACTGAATTTGGATTTAGGGAAATACCATTGGGAGGGTCTATTACTTTTCTTTGAAGGATTGGATTGTATCTGGAGAAGGTGTATTCCTCATGAGGAATACCAGAGTATCCTCACACATTGTCACTCTCTTGAGGCTGGAGGACACCTTTTAGGAAAAAAAATCGCATACAAGGTGCTTCAATGTGGACCTTTTTGTCAGACCTTGTTTAGAGATTCCATTGATGTTATGCAGTTATGTCCTATTTGTCAAAGGATGGAAGGGACAGTTGGTTATATAGATGAGACGCCCATGTGGCATGTGATTTTATGTGATGTTTTTGATACATGGGGTATAGATTTCATGCGTCCCTTTCTCAATAGTCATGGCTTTAATTACATCTTGTTAGTGGTTGACTACCTTTCTAGAATGGTGGAGGCTATCCCAACCCGAGCCACAGACAGTGGGACTATTCATAAAGGATCATACTATTTCATGGTTCGGGGTCCCAAAAGTTTTGATATCTAATGCAGGTAGCCATTTTGTGAACAGAGGAATGAATCTAAAGACTACAAGTTTGAACATAGAGAAACTAGTCCTTACCACCCACAATCGAACGGCATGGTAGTTGTTTCCAATATGGAGGAAAAGAGTATTCTTCAGAAGCTAGTCCGTCTTGATAGGAATAATTGGTCCCAATTGTTGGATCAAGTTCTATGGACCTATAAGATGGTTTACATGACCCCTTTGGGAACTTCAACTTTTATGATGATATATGGCAAGCTATGTCATTTGTCCGCTTAATTGATTCACAAGTCTGAGTGGGAAATTAAGACGATTAATTGGAGTTGTCACTTAGGTTAGCTATATAGAGACTTGAACCTCAATGAGCTAGTGGAAATCCGTAATAGAGCATATATAAACAGTATGATCTATAAGGAGAAAGTTAAGAAGTTGCATGATTCGCATATTAGATGCGTGAACTTTTTCCCTGGACAGAAGGTATGATTGTTTAATGCAAAGTTGAATATTTTCCACGAGAAACTTAATTCTAAATGGACGGGTCCTTATATAGTCAAGGAAGTGCATGGAAATAACAGTATAGAAATATCATGACTCACAGATGGCACACCTTCCTTCTTGGTCAGTGGATAGTTGTTGAAGCACTTATCGAATCAAAAGAATGACTGACTCCACTTGAGGTTATTGACTTCATGCCGATTGAGTCATTTTCATATATTTCAGATACAACATGAAGTCATATATGAAAGATTCACATCAGATAGATTTAGCAGCTTCCTAATTCATCTATTATTTCACTTATAGTGACTTTATTCTTTTATGGTTCTGGATTCTTCTCTTATTACTTTTTTACTCCTACTTAGGCTTGTAAGAGCCTAAGTATAGGGGGAACTCCACCTAGTCTTCTGTATATTCTCCTCAGTTCCTTTATATTTTATTTATTCTTTATACTTATCCTATTTTCAAGCTATGTATGGACAGACTGAGTCCATGTTATTCTTCCTAATCTATTCTTTTTGTACCCATCTTTGTTGTCTTCTTGTCCTACACTTAGGCTATTCAAAGACTAAGTATAGGGGGGTTTGACCAGTTGTGTTATCCATGTTCTTATCTTTCTTTGTTATGCTTAGTACGAGCTATGTCTTTCATTCCACTTTGTGCCATGACGATATAGCACAAGATAAGTATAAGGGTGTGTGTATGTTGCTTATATACTTTTATTCATAGCTCGTACTTTCACATATTTGTATAATTAATTTGGGCTATGAATATGGGGATTTGACAATTTTGTGAAAATAATTTGTAAAATGTTTGGAAAATTATATATATTACTTGATTTACAAAATGTTTTACAAAATATTTTCAAATAGCTACAGATTTTGTTTTGACTATAACTCTTTATTTTCTATATATCTTTACAAATATATTTTTATTAAAAAATGAAAAAAATAATTAAAAATCAAACCTTACATCAATTTTTCAAGCGATCTTTTATTTTCTGAAAGGTGCCTTAGGTGAAACGGTTAGATTACGGACTATTAGACTCTTAGGCTATAAAAGGTTTCCTAGACCTAGTTCTGTACAGAGTCAAGCATGGAAGAGAGTCTGGATTTAAACTTTATATTTAGGAAGAACAAGTCGATAAGGAGTTTTTTTAAGAGAGTGATGTTGCTTGAGGAAGATGATATTTTGTTAGAAGAGTTAGAAATGGAGGAACCTACACCTTTTCTTGAGGATATTCAGTTATATGATTGTCGTGTTACTTGTAAGTTGGGTTTCCCTCTTGTGTCTAGTTTTTCTCTTTTAAGGAAAACCCAGAAGTATGATGTAGGAATCAAGGGTTGGATATATATTCCCTCTGTTTTGGAGAATTTTAGGTCTTCCCATGTGGATATGAATAGTGCATTTAAGGAAGAATGGCATCATTCCAAGTGATTCATTTTCCAAATTGATGAAGATCTTTCTTATTTCAATTATGAGGTTTACTCGTTATGGAAGAAACAAGTTTAACATAAGGCATCCTGTGATTTCAAACCCCGAAGATTCAAGCCTAATCTTTGAGAAAGTAAAGTTTGTAGTATTTTGTGGGTATATTTGTAATGTTCTTGTAAGTGTCTTTTGTGTCCTTCATTGATGTGATATGTCTTTGTTCCTTAAGGGTACCTATTCTCTTATTCTTTTTAAATAAAAAAACTTCTTCAAGAATTTTTGTAAATAATTAATGTATTAATTTGGTGTTCTTCCTTGACACTTACACTTTGGAGTCAAGGATGGTTGAGATTTCTAACACTAGGTTTATGAGGTTTAAAGACTTAAAGTTGATATGTCTTAATCACTAGAGTCTTAAACTTAATAATTCAAACTTTCCTAGATAGAAACGTTTGTGTGCTATATTGCATGCTTAATCTCTTCCTTAAAAAATATGACAATTACTTACATGCATGACTACATTCATGATTGAGATAAGTTGAGGCTTCAATTGATGAACTAAGAGTTGAGATTTATGTTTGGACCTGATTTGATGATACTCGAGGATGAGATAAGATTAATGAAGGTTTCATGAATGAGTGTCAACATCTTAGCCAGTATGGAACATGGTTCTCATACTAATCTCTTGATCTAAACGTAAGTACCAGGGTGTGATATCAATAAATTAGTTTGTTGATCAATGTGTGTCAATTCTTGGTAAAAGTAGTGGAGATAGAAAAAAAGAAAAAAATGATGAAAAGAAAATCTCAAAGCATTACAAAGTTATATTCATATGAGCTTATAGAAAAGGCAAGCTCTACCATTATTTTAAGTGTCCACTTTGACCAAAGTATTAGGCTTTTATGAATCTTGCTAGTACCTCAAAAAGGGATGTGCATCGTAAGTGATACAAGTCTGGGTGCAAGTATATTAGATACTTGGAAAAGAAGCACCCCAGTGTACTCCTAGGAAACCAAGTATAGACAAATCAATCTCTTTTGACGAACACACTGATAAGCAATAAAACATACAAATGTGTTGAGTAAAGGCACTTGAGAGATACCATGTTCCAATGAGCGGGAGAGAAAAAATGATACCATCTTATTACCTCCATTATCTGGCCTATCATCCACACTTTGAAGTCTGATGAACTAAAGAGATAGTGGATTTAAGGAAGTATAGGTTTAATCCCTAGTGTTGAGGATTGGGTCCTCAGGAGATTCTCTTGAACTAGAACTTTAGGTGACGTCTTGACTCTACTCTTGTGAATGCAGTCAAAACATTAATGTCATACTTCTTACCATATATGTAAACATTGAGAGCCTGATGATTAGTGGAGTTGAATTCCTTTTGTTTAAGATCGGGTATAGAATAGAGTCTTAGGATCTCTAAAAGCAAGTGTTTTGATTTCCTTAAGCATTGTCTTTTCACATGCACATGCCAGGGAATTCACTAAACTCTCTAACTCTAATTAGATATTTATTTAATAGCTAGAGCATGAGCTTAGATTAAGTATAGGGGATGATGAATCTCATATTCATCTACATTATTTTTTATATTATCTCTATATCTTAAGAAAACCAATAAAATCCCTTAACATTTAACATTAATTAACTTGTTATGTGTTGTAAATAACTAACTTTTTGTTCTATTCATATTCCTATTATTGTGCTATTATTTTATGGTTTATTTATTTATTTATTTAAAAATCAAATAAAAATTAGTATAGTATTGTACATAATTAATTTAATCTAATTTATAAAATAAAAATCCAAAAAATAAGAAAAAAAATAAAAATAAATGATTTAATATTTTAAATTGCTTGCAAATTTATTTTGTAGATATAGATGACTTTTTCTCTCTTTGAGTTCTCCGTGAAAGTTGAAGATCTCATCGACATCTAAAACTTTCTTGTTGAACACTTTTTCAAATTATGCTCATAACTATTTTATTTCTATTTAACTTCATTATTTTTATTACTTTCAACCATGATTGGGCAATGCAGCACCACCTCCATCGCCCACGTGCTTCGGCTTTAGTTCATCCACCCACCTCATTCTACTCTATTGGATCACATGATCCAATAGCTGTGGAGCCATCTCCTACCTCACACCTCTTCAACCCACACCTCACCAGTTGTTCAACGACCCTCCATCTACTAATTCTACTGGCTACCTCACGTATCTCAACCACCAAATCTCGTCGCCAATCTCTCGCTCGTCCAACTTTCTCCTTCGCCCAACTTCTAGTGGTTGTCGTCTCCCTCACATGCACCCTTGAGAAAAAGTTGAAACTTCCTCTCCAACCACCTAGAACCACCAAACCCCTCCATTAAAATTCCTTCTCGGACAATCATTCCAGCCATCCACCACTTCACGAGCCAACTCCTACCTTCTTCCTTGGTTATGTGACAGAGAATTCGAAAAACGTTAAGCCACGATAGAGGACAAGATCTGACGAAATCCATGAAGCCACTTTGTGTTGTAGTCCGACAAGTGTTGCTCGAGCGATCCCAGTAGGCCCCAGAGATCTGCGACGACTTAGAGAAGCTTTCAAACAACTCCTCAAGTCTCGTAGACACAAAAATCAATCATCTTGTTTGTTTTCATTTCAGGTACATTATCATATCATAGTTTTGCTCCGCATTCACCATATTATTCCTTCCATAGCTAAATAATCCATGGTTTGAATACTCGGGAACTTCAGCCATTCATCGTTGATTCACGCCTGTATGTCCTCGTGTTTGATTCGCTTCTACATAGCTATTTCCATCTCCGATCCATCTTCTTATTCTACACAAAGAAGAAGACTCATTAGGTCTTATTTCTTCGCCTCCAGAAAGCCCCCATTCCACACCTTTTTTATGTCAATAGATTCGCAAGTTGGTGAGTTTCGTTACTAACTGCTACAGGTGCTAATTGGTCAGAAAATGAATTGAGCTCTGATCGATATTCTTCATTGGATCTATTTCATCAATAGGACATTCAAGAACATATATGACCAGGTCACGTGTCGCAGAAGCTTCACCAGGGAGTCGCTACCTAAGATGGATTCACTCCGAGCCAAGACTTGAAGCAATGCTTCAAGATACAACTTAGGAGTAATCGAGCCTACAACGAGGAACTAGCAGGAGATACAGGGCCCAAGACGCGCTACCCGAACCTATTCTCAGTCACATGTTTCTTGCATGTGAGATTGGGTAATTGCAAACCATCCCAAGAACTATTCGTATTTACAGATAAGTCCTACACCTGTAAAAATATCATTAATACCCGAATGATTTTTTTGTAAATGCAATTTAGTCAAATTTGGACTTATTTGTAATTAAATAATTCATGTTTTATTGCATGTATGCCCCTGCCTTGGTCCTTCAAAACTTGTGAACCATTTATCAGATTTTAATGAAATTGGTGCCATTGGAAAGCTATTTTTGTGCTCTTTAATCTAATATAATTACAATATTGATTCGATTTATCATCCATGAATTAAATTTTAGAGTGTGTAATTTGTGTATTCAACCTTATTATTAACCTTGAAATTAAATTAAGGTTGATTGCTTTCTTTATCACATTGATTTTCTTTAGTTTATTAATTATTTTCACAAGTAATTAATTCTTTTAATCAGGAGCATATTTGTTAACTATGCATCTACTTTGTGCTTGCATCGCATCAATATTTATCATGTAAATTAAATTCATAAAAAGGTTTGAAAAAAATGCATGCATTGTGTTCCTTTGCATCTTGCTTGACCTAGAGAGCCTATAAATTTCATAATTAAATAATTGACCTCTAAATTTAATTGAACAATCGTTTGAGTCCCTGTGTTCGACCCTAGACTTCACTAGGTATAAGTGTAAGCTGAGAACTCTTCGTAGAGATATTCTCTCAGTTCTGAGTGATTGTTGATTGGCCCGTGCTACAACAAGTGCATGGTATTTTATCAATGGGTGCTATGGATACAATCAAGTTGGGATGCATGCCTTCAAATGAATGCCGTTCAAATTGTGAAACTCCCATGCTATATTTCATAGATGTATGATGGTCGTATTTGCAGACATGGTGGGTGGTTTTCTTAAGGTATTCATGGATGATTTATCAGTCTATGAAAATAACTTTGATTATTGTCTCGCATATCTAGACAAAGTACTTAAACGTTGTTGTGAAGTTAATTTGGCGCTCTTTTGGGAAAAGAGTCACTTCATGATGATTGAAGGAATAGTGCTGAGCCACGTTGTCTCCAAGTGAGGAATGGAGGTCGACCTAGCCATGGTGGAAATGATCTCCAAGCTTGAGCCACCTACATCATTGAAGCAATTCAGGTCATTTTGGGGCATGTCGATTTTTACCGAAGGTTCATCAAAGATTTTAGTAAGATTGCTCGAACATTGACAGAGCTTCTAGGAGAAGACACTGATTTTATTGTAGATGATAGAATGTTATCTATCTTCAATCAGTTGAAAGAAATAATCACTCAGGCTCTTGTCCTACAACCACAGATTGGTCTCTACCGTTCGAGATTATGATGGGTGCTTCCGATTATGCTAGCGGGGTTGTGTTTGGAAAAAGACAGTATGGATGGTTGTTTGTGATTCATTATGCTAGCAGAACTTTGGATGAAGCCCAGAGGAATTACATCGTCACCAAAAAAGAGCTACTAGCTGTGGTGTTTGCACTGGAGAAATTCATGTCACATTTGCTTGGATCAAAAGTTATTGTGTATACTGACCACTCTACCATACAGTACATGCACAATAAGAAGTATTCTAAGCCATGTCTACTTCATTGGATCCTTTTGCTCCAGGAGTTTAATTTAGAAATACAAGATAAACCTGGAGTCAAAAATGTTGTGTTAGATCACCTTCCAGAATAACTGAAATAGAGATCCCTAAGGAGGATATCGTTCCAATAATTGAAACTTTCCCACATGAAGCTATCTTGTTAGTCACCTTGCTCCCTTGATATGCCAATATTGTGAACTACCTTGTCTCCAAGGAAGTTCCACAAGATTGGCCTAAGATGAAAGTGGAAAAGTTCATGTTTGATATACATTTTTACCAATGGGAGGATCCTTACTTATTTCAAGAAGGTGCAGATATATCTGGCAAAGGTGCATTCCTGAGGAGGAGTATATAGGTGTACTAAATCATTATCACAAGTTAGATTAGGGAGGACACCAACATGGAAAGCAAACAAAATGAAAGTGCTTCAATGTGGCCTTTGGTGGCCGACTCTTTTTAAGGATGCTATTGGATATGTGAAAGGTTGTACTTACTACCAGAAGATAGGCAGCACCATCAATTCTCGAGAAACCATGCCTCTTGAATATATTTAAATATCGGACATCTTTGATGCATGGGGAATCAATTTTATGGAACCATTCTCTAACAATCAGGGATACGAATATATACTACTTATTGTCGATTTTGTCAGTCGATGAGTGGAGACTATTCACCGACAGACGCACTATCTATTGATTCCACAAAGATAACATAGTTTCACGGTTCAGGATTATGAAGATCCTCATATTAGACTAATGTAGCAACTTTATCAACAAAGAAATCAAGATCTTGACTAAGGAGTACAACATTGAACAATGTGTTGCATCTCCTTACCATCCACAGACTAATAACTTAGCAAAATGTTTAAACCAGGAGATCAACACAATCTTACAGAATCTTGTGCGTCCGGATAGGAAGAACTGGTCATAATTGCTCGATCTAGTTATTTGGGCATATTGTACATCACACAAGTCTCCTTTAGGCATGTCTCCCTACCGTCTAATATATGTCAAGCCATGTCATTTTCCTGTAGAACTCATTCAGAAATCATTGTGGGCAATCAGTATATGCAATCTGGACAGAGAAAATGCCGATAAGAACAGAAAGCTTGACCTGAATCGATTATTGGAATTTCAAGACTTTGCTTATGACAACAGTCTTATGTATAAAGAAGAAGTCAAGAGATGGCATGACAAACATATTAGAAGAAATACTTCCGATCCAAATCAGAAGGTATGGTTATTTGATGCAAAGTTAAAATTGTTTCCATGCAAAATAAAGAGAAAATGGTCATGGCCTTATTGTTAAGAACATGTGTGACAATGGAAGCATCGTCATACCAGGATTGTCAACAGAGACACAAACATTTGCAGTAAATAGACAGTTGCTGAAACCATACATAGAACATGATACATTCTTGTCTGTGGTGGATTCGATACATGTGGCATTTCTAGACAAGCTCACATAAGATGAAGGATCAAACACTTGAGCACCAATAACAACTTTTATTTTCTTCTTTTATTCATCTTCTTTATTTTTCAATTCTTTCAATCTTTTATATTTCATTCATCCCATTCATATGTGTTATACGTAGGATATACTTCATCCTAAGTATAGGGAGGATGAGTGTGTTCGGGTTATTCTTTATTTATTCTCTCGCTTGTCTCTAAACTTGTCGATAATCTGTCTATACTTAGGGATATTTCACCCTAAGTATGGTGAGGGAGGGCAAACCAAGTCATTGTGTTGTGAATTCTCATCCTCAATCATCCCCGTTTTATACACAGTCTTCTATACTTAGGATCAGATGATTCTAGTATAAGGGAGAACGGTCGACTTCTTATTCTTTTGAGTCAATATAATATAGGATTTTCTATACTTTTATGACTATGTAAAAAACCTTAAGTGCATCACAGAAGCGTGAAGATTGCATCATATGCAATCGGGAGTGACTAGTCATACTAGTAGCTCGTGGCATCAGAATTTAAAAAATTTTAAAGTAATGAAACCACAAGATACAAGAACACTTCTTGGATCATTTAATCTAAACCACAAAGTATATATAGTAGTATATCTTGAACCATGGTTGCGATCGAAGTCTCTAAACAAAGAGACCACCTGTCTCAAGTCGACCCAACAGAGGAGACGCTTGCGAGCGCATTGATGAAATGCATCCTTCTCGCAATCCAAGTTGTGAATCCAAGCGACCAATCTCCTAATTTAGTCATACAAAATCTAAGGTCTTCTTCATGTACTAGAAGCATTGAGGAAGATGAAGATCCATGACCAGTTGAAGCGATGGAATGATGACGTAGCGACGACGACGATCCTCTCTAGGTCACAAAGTTGACAACCACTTAGAGAGAGAGAGGGGGGCATGTATGATGATGAAGAAGAGAGAGAACTTGTGATTTCTATGATGTAAAAGAAAAGATAGGTTTGCCTCTTCTATAATATTTTGGGAGCCCATGGATCACAATCCATGGACAACACAAATCCAATAGTTGAGATTGATTTGTATTTCTTTCAATGGCCATGATTTTCTTGTAAAAAATACAACAATAATTAATTTATTTAATTTAAATATATTAAATAATCATCAATATAAATTAATTCAATCAAAGCAAGAGGCACTAAAGGATTATGAAAGGGGCAATCTCCTTTCTAATAAGGTGGGTGGACGGCCACGAAGAAATAGGACTAGGGTGGTCGTCCACCCTCTCCTTACGGAAATTTTATTGTGAGATCATGTATCTCACATTATCATTTAATTATTTACAACAAATATTATTGTAAATTATTTCTCAAAAATAATTCCAAATTATTTTGTGACAATTTCAATCATGCCATTGGAAATTTGTGAATCACATTCACAAGCCAAAATAAAATGCAAATTACATTTTCTATTAATTTTCCAAGGTGAATCCAATTCACATCAACATTTAAATTGTAAATGTTATCTACAAATGTCTCTCTTTTATAAATTATAAATCACATTTATAATATATATGATTAATATGGATAGTACTATCCACATTATTCATATCCATAATAATTAAATCACATTTAATTATATTGGATCATCATTCTCATGCATCTAAATAATATGAACCAAATTCACATTATTCATGATAATTAAATCATATTTAGTTATCCATTTCTCAATTCTTGGATAAACATTTATCAATGAAATTATTCTTGAACCCTTTCAAGAATAATGTTCTTTCTCCGTAGATACTTGGAGATAAGGACATGGCGACTGTACGTTACATGTATAGTGACTTGGATATTGAGATCATTATCTCAAATATAGATCTTGGGGACCTCTCATAGATGCTTGATTAAATCAAGGCTGTAGATCTAATCTTCTCATTGCATCTAAATCACATTCATATCAATGTCCAACATTTGGAATAAGATCAGATCACTTCTCTACTGAGAGGAGTCGCTAAAATCCAGACATGTTTCATCACTCCCTCGGAATGGAAGCGTTTTATGATCACATCACCCTCAAGTATTCCTAATACCCGTACATCATGCATATTGGAAGACCCATAATCGACTTGAAGATAAAGATCAATTTTACACAGTCATCTTCAGGAGTTTATTATTAAGTGTCCCATTTGATCATTGGAAGTTGGTATCAATCATATGATTTCCAAAAGCATATATCATACATACAAATTCTTGTCATGCCTCCAAAGCAAGATGACCGTGCATGGAATTCAATTAGTCTCAATATTTCATTAGTGAGATCATGTCATCTGATTCACAAGTGAACGTGTATCCCTTTGAGAGATCTTTTTACTCACGCCCTTGTATGCACACTAGCTCGCTGGTTTATAGACCTTTATTAGGTCATCAACTTATCGGTCTGCCAAATGTACATACTCATACATATAGCAATGCATTTGTCTCCGGTCAGAGGATGCATGCCTACTTCGTGACAGTATACGACATAGGTCTTGGTTATATCGATCTCGTTGAGTCAACTCCTCGACCTAACTTACCTGACATCACATAATATCTATTCCTATGCAGAGGACATACATCAAGAGGTAGGTCAGACATCAGCCTACAGAGAAGGATTATCATCTCCCTCTTAGGCTGGAGATCATCTCTTAATAATCATTTGACGGTGCTTGATGAGTCCTCAATCTAACTCCTTAGATATTCATCCAAGCACCAGCCTCTATGATTCAACTGTTGAATCAACTAATGTATGATCATTAAGATGGCCATGGTACATAACCCTAAATGTACTAAGGGACCTTATAGTGCATTCATTCATTTAATTTCAGAGGGAATGAAAAATAAATCAATAACTTTTATTGATATACCAAAGATTACTATAACTTATTGTAGAAATGGTTCGTTGATGAATCTGTTATTCGTCATCTTTCAACAACAACAACAACAAAGCCTTTTCCCAGAATTAAGTAGGGTCGGCTACATGGATTCTTCGCCTCCATTCAGATCTATCTTGGGTCAATCTCGGACTTATATCCAAAAAGCTAAGATCCCTTCGAATAGTCTCTTTCCAACACTTCTTGGGCCGTCCTCTCCCTCTCTTAGCCGGCTCAACTTCCCAACACTCGCATCTCCTAACTGGTGCATCAGTTGACCTTCTTTGCAAATGACCAAACCATCTTAAGCGGTTTTCTCGCATCTTATCCTCAATCGGAGCTACACCAACTTTCTTTCTAATTGCATCATTCCGAATCTGATCTTTACGTGTATGTCCACACATCCATGTTAGCATTTTCATTTCTGCTACAGCCATTCTCTGCACATGTCTATGGTTCACAGGCCAACATTCAGAACCATAAAGCATAGCAGGTCTCACGGCTGCTTTGTAAAACTTTCCTTTAATTTTTAAAGGAATTTTCTTATCACAAAGAACAGCGGAGGCTCCTCTCCACTTTAGCCAGCCTGCATTTATTCTATTAGTAACATCTCCATCAATTTCCCCATCATGTTGCAAAATAGATCCCAGATATCTAAAAGAATCTCTCTTCTGAATGTTATCGTCACCAATCTTCACCTCGATTCCTTCACCATTGCTTCCATCAAAGGTGCATTCCATATATTCCGTCTTAGCCCTACTTATACGAAAGCCTTTAGTCTCCAATGCATGTCTCCAAACCTCAAGCTTCTCATTTACTCCATCTCTAGTCTCGTCAATCAACACAATATCATCAGCAAATAACATACACCAAGGTAACTCATCCTGAATGTGACTTGTCAATTCGTCATCTTTATTCATTTATTTTAGCTTAAAATCCCTTAAAAACACATGCATATAACACACTCCATATTCTTACTAACTTGCATTTGTGTGTAAATATTGTACACTTCTTACTAATTTTAACCTAAAATAAATAAAGAAAGAAAAAAAGAAAAAATATAGAAAAGAAAATAATAAAAGAAAATAGGAAGACTGTATACAGGCTGACCCGAACCCCGAGAGAAGGATAAGACTTGACCTGATCGACCAGGAATAAAGTAGGGAGAGATAGGGTCCTTAAGCAGAAAATCCAAAAATGTGTGTGGGTAGTTGTAAATACTTCTCACTTATTTTGTATATATCTGTATAAAACTAACACTAATTTATTTCTACCTTAATTGAACTCAAATAAACTAACTTTCAAAACTAAAGTTGTAAATAAAAATGTATCCTAATTTATAAAAATAATTGCACAACTAAATCATGTACAGAATAAAAGTAGCCACACTTGGAAAAAGCCACTAAGTATTAATTGAAAGACCAATTCCGGCTCCATATGAGCTCAAATTGAATCAATCTCACTTCCATTGGATTCGAAACAAAATTATCTTTAAAATGGCTATATTTTCATAATTTTTGGAGTTACGATTGA
Source organism: Ottelia alismoides (assembly GCA_037367405.1). Taxonomy (NCBI): domain Eukaryota; kingdom Viridiplantae; phylum Streptophyta; class Magnoliopsida; order Alismatales; family Hydrocharitaceae; genus Ottelia; species Ottelia alismoides. The sequence continues at coordinate 1,844,835 of JAZKJV010000720.1, read as the reverse complement.
AAAGTCGATTTTCTGGGGTGGTTTGTGCATTTTTCCCATGTATTTTGTGCATATTATATTTGTATATATGTGAAAATTAGTCTTACTAATTGATTAAAATAAAAAAATAACAAAATAATAAATTCTTAAAACAAAAAAAAGGATAATTTCCTCATTTATCCTTATACATAATGTCATATATGTATATAGTATATGTAAATAGTTGTTATTTTTAATTAACAACCATAAAAAAATAAAAAAATAACATTTTTTAATTAAAATAAAAAAGTGACGAAAATTCAAAAAAATAGTTAATTTTGTAAATAATTTTCTCTCTTTTATTTTACCTCATTTCTCATTTCATCTCTCTTATCTCTTCCACCAAAAAAATCAGAAAGTCATTTCAATTTTCATCTCTCTTATCTCTTTATCCAAAAAATTCAAATTTCATTCCATCTTTTCTATTTATATGGCTCCTTCTCCCTCATTTCAACTTGATCAATCTTTAGAGAGAGTAGCCCGATCTCCGAGAGAAAATTTTGTCGAGAAAGTTGCCTAGTCTCCAAGTCGTCCGGTGACAGCGGGTCGGCCTTGTCGAGGCGATCACGGTCCTTTTCCTCTCCTAAGGTGAGATCCACATTTGTCTTCTTATTTTTATTTATATTAATCGTAGTTTATTTCTCGTATTTTTATCTCGTTGCCATTTTTTATCTAGATCTTAAAATTCATCACGTTTTTTATTAGCCATCGATCTCGAGTTTTCATCTCATTCTCTCGATCTCCCTGCATTCTATTTCTATCATCCACGATCTCTCAACTCCGGCCATGTACGGTGGCTAGAGATTGGATTCGAATCTCTCATGTCCGCCGGATCCTCATTCATTTTTCCGATTTGTAAATAAATAAAAAAATTGTTTCGTTTTCTCTAACGTTTGTTTTGCAGGATCATATAAAAAACAAAAAAAAGAATTTCTATATCTTTTTTTTAATTCCTATTATTGGATTTACAAAAAAGTATATATAAACAAGGTTTTTGTTATTACTGTTTATATCTCAAACAATAAAATATAAAAAATATAAAAAAAAGACGATAGCAGGGCTGCCACCCCTTGCCACCGCCGCTGTCCTCCTCTGCCAAGGGCGGCAGCCCACCGCGTCCCCTGGCTTGGACACCTCCAGTGGGCCGACCAGCCACGCACCCTGTCCGCCCCTCGCGCTCCTCCGCCGCGCGCAGGCCACCGCGCGAGTCCGCGCTCCCAGCTGTCACCTGCGGCCCGACTTCCAGCAACTCCACACTCTCGCACCGTCCACAGTTGTGACCCACCGTCTGGGCGTCCAGGCATCTCCTCGGCCACGCGGCGCGCCTCCACCCATGTCTACCGTGCTTCCCAGCACCTCCGCGTCCCATCCTTGTGCCAAGTCTCATCCGCCGACGATCTCCTCTAGCCTCCATCTCCTTGGGCAGCGGCCACGCCCACCGCCTTGTTATTAAAGAAGATCGGCGGCGGCCACTCCTCTTCCTACTTGCCCTCCCCTGTTGCTTTCAAGAAACGAAGAAGGAACCCTTCTAAGGTTTTGATTTAATAAAAAAATGGAACAATTGTATTACAGCCCTAGAATTTTCTTGAATTGCAAAAACATCCCTACCAGCTCTTTATTGGGAAGATTACGTTGAAGACCCCTGAAAGTTGTACAAATTGCAAAAACAACCCCACCTTCAAAAGAGCACATGCGCATCATCTGGCATCTGGGTAAATTGCAACTTTTTTCTCTCTTTTTTTTATTATTTATTTGATGCAAAAACAAAAATTTATTACATTTTAGTCCCTGAACTGCAGAACAATAATTTGCTTGCTCTATTTAAATGAAATAAATGTTATTTGTGATCTAAAAATCTTGCAAAAATTATGCTATGCTCATGATGTGATTATCTTCTTAGTATAAAATTTTCATTACATTTTATTTTCATTTACTATTATTAAAAAATCAAAAACATATCATTTTTCCCAGTTTAAAATTCAAATATTCATATAAATTCGAAAATAACTCTGAAAATTCCAAAAAAAGTAGGGTAGTTGTATTTCATTGTCTTTTAATTTCTGTGCAAATTTCACTCATATAACTATTTATAGAACCAAAAAAATTGAAAACATCAAAAATGTTATAAAAATCACAGAAAATTCTACAAAAATCCAAAAATTGTGATTTTAGTTTCTGTTTGTAGATAATTACGTCTAGTTAGTTTTAAAACTAATTTCCAGGAGTTTTTGGGCAGTTAAAATATTTTTAATTTGCAACTTACTCAAGGTTGTGCACATTTTCACATTTTCTCACGGTTTGATTTTTAGAAAAGTACAAAAACATCTGAAAAATCCACAAAAAATCTCAAAAATATTTCAAAACTTTTAAAACCCAAAAATATTTTCTTTGCATTTTTCTGAGTATTTTTATTAATTGAAAAATTACAAAAAGAGTTGTTGTGCGTATTTTTGATCTTGTGAATATTACTTCATGTTATTTTTAAAAATAAAAAAATGCAAAAATCAAAATCACTAAAAAAGTAAAAATCAGAAAATATACAAAAAATAGACATTAAAAATTTAAAAAATTTAAAAAGATAAAAAAATACACAAAAACCAAGGATAGTTGTCCTTTGAGATTCTTGTTTTCTCTTAATTGATTTTCAATTAATTGAATAACCCTCGAGATTTGTAGCCTCCAGAGTTCGATCATGTCCGCTATACAGGTTAATAAGTAGCAAAAATTAAAAAAAATTGTTTGTTTGTCACGGGATTTTTGGAAACAACAACGACCAATTTTAATACCAATAATTTCCGACCTCACAAAGATCTCGAGTCAACATAATAGCTCCGTTGTCGGGATATAAATAAAAAAATTCAAAACCCCAAATTCAAAAACCTCTCAAAAATCGAGTCAGCAATATGGCACCGTTGCCGGGGAGGCACGGCGAGGGTAGTTAGGTTTCTCTTGTGACCTGCTATTCTTGGTTGTAAATATCCGTTTACATTTTTGCCATTCATTCGATTGTTCATATCACTGCATTTGTTTCATTTTTTCCTCTCATATTTGATAATTGTATTTCTTACACATTCTCTTTTCTTTTTCTTGTGAGAGCCTATGAAGCGAAGGAGGTGATCCTAGGAGAGTCGAAGCACCCAAGCGACATGGAGGCGGCTTGATTCTTCACCAAGCGATAGGATAGCATGAGAAGAGGAGAAAAAAATTGAAGGAGACGAAAAAATAATATTTAAAGAGAGAGAGAGAGAGAGTTTTTCTTTTCCATTTGAACTCTGTAAAAGGACATTCATTTGTTGCGGGGTCTGTTCGCCAAGTGCCGGTGCACTTGGGGGACCTCACTGGTTTTGTTTTCATTGCTTTTATTTTTCTTTGTTTCCCGCGGATTTTGTGAGCTACCTCTTGATTGCTTTAATTAATTTGCTTGAGCCATGTAATTAATTAGGTCCAAACACCTTAACAAGAAATTTATGCGCCTTTAGAGTAGAGCGTAAGTTGGACTTAGTCAAATTAACATGTTCTTGACCGTTAATAGAAGCTATCATCTAGGATGGTTCTTTTGCATTTGCATATAGGATAGTTTATTTCAATTCTACGCGGATCACTTGCATGTAGAGTGCTGGCGATAAGGTATGTATCTCTAACCCCTGCATGCATCATTGTTTTTAATCACGCATTGGCATTTCCGATCTCCTTCCTTGTTTTCACTCACATAAGTTAAAAAGAAAATTGGACACTCGGTAGGCGATTCTTTGAAAATATTTTAACCAAGTGACAACTGCCTAAAACTATGACTACTAAAGAAAACTCGACCCTAAAAAATACAAGGAAAATTATTGTTTGGGGAGAGTAACCCCCTCATTGTTTGGTTTGCTTGAGCAAGAGAGCGAGCCGCACACTAGGATAGAGACACGTCCGAACTCTTTTCAGGCTACTATCTTGGGTTAGTCATTCTTTAGTGAGGATCTCTCCAGTAGCCGGTAAAGCGGTTCGTGATGTCCTTAACAGATTGAATTGATTGGGTAGCCGATAAATGGGTTGCAATTCATACTAGCTAGGAAAGATCTAACTTTGAGATTAGGCCAGTCTCCTGAGAGCGTTGGGTTCCTAACATCTCGCTTTAACCGCTCTGATAGATTATATTGTAACCAAACTCTAAAATTGACAAGATAATTGATCGAACCTTCACGGTCTTCACATTGAGTTGAGTTGGTGAACTGGGGGTTTGTATTGTGTTTGATTGCTTGTGTGCTTGCTAGATCCTTCTGTGCATTTACGCCTTTTTCTCCATATCTTTTGACTTGACCGCTCGTGCTCTACCGATCATGTCTTTTGTTTCGGAAATCGCCGATTGGAGTTATTTTAATCCGATCTTTGTGGATACCTCGTACTCTCCAGACGATCCGCCTTCCTTTTTCCAGGAGGACGTTCCTCCTGATTTTTGTGCATATCTGCCTAACCCATTATTTCAGGAATCGGAGGACTTTGATTGTCACCCACCCTCATTCAACCCACCTGATCCTGGTATTTTGGAGTCATCATTCATGATATCCACACTTAAAACCCTGAACCAGATGATGGAGCATATGAATTCAAGGATTAGCAATCTATTTAATATAAATACGAGCTAGAACGCTGCTCCAATATTTAAGGATATGGATTCACTTGAGGATAATCAAGAGAGCTTGCAATCGCCCAAAATACAAAAAATGAGAAAATTTTAAAAATCCAAAAAGATTCTGGGAGACACACTATTGATTCATTTTGTGAGGAGAGGACCCAAATGCCGATCATTTACCCACACATCTATTCACATCATGTCCCAACCACGACCCCGAGGATTCCATTATACAGACTGCTCTTGGCAATCCTCGTGTAAATGCTGATTTCGACCTCCTCCCTTGTATGGACGAGGTCCAAAAATTCAAAAAAATATTGACTGGACCAAAAGTGGTGGCCACGCTTCATGAGATCATTAAAGCCCCACTTCAACAGGCAATGACAGATTTATCTACTCCTCAACACAAGAAGATAAAGCGAAGGAGAAGATCTGAGCGTCACTTCTTGACCATGACCACTGACTACGCCATCTCTCACCGTCTATATTTTAAGAAAGGGAACACTGTCACACATCTTGTGAGTTTCTCCATATCTGACTATTCTTGTGATAACACTCTCCTTGACGGTGGTTCATCAATCAATATAATACCCTTCTCTATGGTACAGTCTCTTCATCTTGGGCCTCTCAAGAAAACCATGATGATAGTTCAATTTGTTGATGGATCTATTAAGAGGCCGAAGGGTATTTTAGAAAATGTTGTCATTCTTATTCAGGTCATGAATTTCACTTTAGATTTTGTTGTTATGCCCATGGAGACCTCCACCCCTGTGGAGCACCCTTCAATCATCCTGGGATGGCCTTTCCTCACCTCTGCGGGAGCCATTATTGATTATGGTTCAGGAGAGATTCGCTTCCGTTCTGATGTAGGGAGTGATGTGTTGATCACTACACCCACTACTGATCAGAGACCTGCATCCCATGAGAGCCCGCCCTTGTTAGCCAACCCTATGGGATTTGACCTCGGTGATAATATCAGATATTCTTGTTATATGTTGGATGATAATGAAATCCAAGGATTCCTCTTCAACGAGGAAGATTCAGAAAGCATAGACCTTGGAGTTCCCCCTCCTGGTATGTGGTGGTGCATTGATGACATCCGCGGAATTTACATGATAGACACCCTAGAGCGGAAGGCAGATTCTGAGACTAGACAAGATGGACATGACTCGACTAAGTATAGGGGGTGATGTTGTTCATATCATGTCTTTTTATTTTTGAGTATGTACATTCTCTTCATCGGTTTTCCCCTTTTGTACACTCTACTATACTTGGGATTACTTGATCCTAAGTATAGGGGGGATCACCAACTTATCTTGTTTTTATCCTTTCTTTGAGTCAGTGTAGCATAGGAGTCTTTTCACTTTTCTATACTTAGCACGAGTTATGTCTTCCTTTTTCTCTCTTTGATAACTATGAGGACATAGTTCGAGCTAAGTATAGGGGGTGTCGTATATATTGTAAATATACTTCAGACATAACTCGTACATTTAAATACGTTTATTTGGGGGGTTTTTTTTAGAAGTATTTGGGGGGTTATGTGCATAATTTTGTAAAATCCACGTGTATAAAAAACAAAACAAATAAAAAACAAAAACAAATAAAAAACACAAAAAAATCACAACAAAAAAATCAACAAAAAAACAAACAAAAAGAAAACAAAAACAAACAAAACAAACAAAAAATCTTGTATATACTTATATATATTTTACTAACCCTTTTTTTCCTAAAAAAACTACAAAACCAAAAATCTATAAAAATTTGCATAATTCAAAAAAAACTTTCTTTCACATTTGCATTTTCCCTCCAAAAATCCATAAAAAGTTAAAAATTAGAAAATTGTTCAAAAAAAATGTTCTTTTCACATGTGCATCATTTCTTTTCAAAAAAAACTCTTTGCATTGTTCATATTTGCATTTGCATTTTGCAGGATAATATTGACATTTAAACTATGTCTAGAATAAAATTGAAGAATGGAGCTTAGTTGGACCTTAATCCACCTAATTCTCAGAGGAACTTCACCGAGAAATAGGATTTTAGAAGCTTTAGGTCTTTGACATAATTCTTTGAGTTCCACATGACAATGTACAATGTTTGACTCTTAGTTTCTAATCTGATCTCTTCATTCTGGGTATAACTCTGGAATAGGGAATCACTTTGTACTCTCGCACTATGCACTTAGCTCAATTTAGACGGGATGTTGGAAGACTGTGTGAGTTTCTTTTCTGGTAGCGTGGAAATCTAAAGACCGGAGTACGGGTTGAAATAAAGCTTAAGAAAAGGGATGGACGGTTGGGTACAATTTTTTCTAAGACCCCAAAACATGTACGGAAACAAAAAGATTCTAAATCCGTAGGGGCACAACAAGATCCAAGCAGAACCACCAAAAATCCAAATACAAAGAAGCCACTACCAAATAAATATCTGACCAAAAAGGTCCAAGCTTCAAGAAAACCTGCAGATCTTGGTGGAGACTTGGCTACACTGGCCAGCTTCACAAGGAGAGGTGACTACACTGGCCACCCTCCAGTTCTTTTCTCCTTCTTCTAACTTCTCCCCCAATTCGATTGTGAACACAGCGTGACAGACCTTAGAAAGAAATACCTGACTCCCCGAGGATGAGTTACTGGAGAGGAGATTTGCATGGTAGTCCGACATTCTGGATGGGAAGAGCTAAAACCTTTCACACACATGAGTCTATTGTTCAATGTTCATAGGGTATGCTTTGGGAAGAGGATTGATCTAAGATGATTTCTAAGCCGAAACTTTGACAATGATGTGTAGAACTTGAAGGCTGTCGATTTTAAAATTCTAAGTCTCACAGATGTTCCGACACACTAATAATCCAAAGGTCCGACAGAGCTCCAAACTATAAATTTATGAAGATAATTTTAATACTCAATGTTGTCCTACTTTCTTTATTTTCCCTTTCTTTTTCTTTTTCTTCACTTATTCTTTCAAATAAGTGTTTGCTAAGGGATTAGCAAAGGTAAATCATAGGGGGGTGATGAATCTGCGATTCGTCATCTTTATTCATTTATTTTAGCTTAAAATCGCTTATAAAATACCTGCATATAACACTAACTCCATATTCTTACTAACTTGCATTTGTGTATAACCATTGTACACTTCTTACTAATTTTAACCTGAAATAAATAAAGAAAGAAGGAAAGGAAAAATAAAGAAAAGAAAAAAAGGAAGATTGTATACAGGCTGACCCAAACCCTGAGAGAAGGTCAAGACTTGCCCTGATCGACCAGGAATAAAGCAGGGGGGATAGGGTCCTTAAGCAAAAAATCCAAAAAATGTGTGTGTATTGTTGTAAATACTTCTCACTTATTTTGTATATATCTGTATAAAACTGACACTAATTTATTTGTGCCTTAATTGAACTCAAATAAACTAACTTTAAAAACTAAAGATGTAAATAAAAATGTGTCCTAATTAATAAAAATAATTGCACAATTAAATCATGTACAGAATAAAAGTAGCCACACTTGGAAAAAGCCACTAACCATTAATTGAAAGACCAATTTCAGCTCCATATGAGCTCAAATTGGATCAATCTCATTCCATTGGATTCAAAATTAAATTATCTTTAAAATGGCAGTATTTTCATAATTGTTGGAGATACGGTTGAAACGTCAGTTTTCTGGGGTGGTTTGTGCAATGTTCCCATGTATTTTGTGCATATTATATTTGTATATATGTGTAAATTAGTCTTACTAATTATTTAAAATAAAAATAAAAATAAAAAAATAATAAATTCTTAAAACAAAAAAGGCTAATTTCCTTATTTACCCTTGTATATAACGTCATATATGTATATAGTATATGTATATAGTTGCTATTTTTAATTAACCACCATAAAAAATAAAAAAATAACATTTTTTAATTCAAATAAATAAAGTAACGAAAATTCAAAAAAATTAGTTAATTTTGTAAATAATTTTATCTCTCTTCTATTTTATCTAATTTCTCATTTCATCTCTCTTATCTCTTCCACCAAAAAATTCAAAAGGTCATTTTAATGTTCATCTCTCTTATCTCTTTATCCAAATAATTCAAAAATTCAAATTTCCATTCCATCTTTTCTATTTATATGGCTCCTTCTCCCTCATTTCAACTTGATCAATCTTTAGAGAGAGGAGCCTGATCTTCAAGAGAAAATTTCGTCGAGAAAGTTGCCTAGTCTCCAAGCCATCCAGTGACAGTGAGTCAGCCTTGTCGAGGCGATCACGGTCCTTTTCCTATCCTAAGTTGAGATCCACATTTGTCTTCTTATTTTTATCTATGTTAATCGTAGTTTATTTCTCGTATTTTTATCTCGTTGTCATTTTTTATCTAGATCTTAAAATCCATCACATTTTTTATTTGCTATCGATCTCAAGTTTTCATCTCATTCGCTCGATCTCCCCGCATTCTATTACTATCATCCACGATCTCTCAACTCCGGCCGCGTACGGTGGACGTAGATCAGATTCGAATCATTCATGTCTGTCGGATCCTCGTTCATTTTTCCGATTTGTAAATAAATAAAACAAATTATTTCGTTTTCTCTAACGTTTGTTTTGCAGGATCATATAAAAAAACAAAAAAATAAAAAAAACATCTATATCTTTTTTTTTAATTCCTATTTTTAGATCCGCAAAAAATATATATAAAAAAGTTTTTTATTACTGTTTACATCACAAACAATAAAATATAAAAAAATACAAAACAAAAAAAAGATGGTAGCATGGCTGCCACCCCCTGCCACCACCGTTGTCCTCCTCCGCCAAGGGCGGCAGCCCACCGCGCCCCCTGGCCTGGACACCTCCAGCAGGCCGACCAGCCACGCACCCAGTCCTTCTCTCGCGCTCCTCCCTCGCGCGCGGGCCACCGCATGAGTCCGCGCTCCCAGCTGTCGCCTGCAGCCCGACCTCAAGCAACTCCACGCTCCCGTGCTGTCCACAGCCGCGACCCACCGTCCAAGCATCCAGGCGTCTCCTCGGCCACGCGACGCGCCTCCGCCCATGTACATCACGCTTCCCAGCACCTCCGCGTCCCGTCCTTGCACCAAGCCTCGTCCGCCGGCGATATCCTCCGGCCTCCATCTCCTTGGGCAGTGACCACGCCCACCGCCTTGTTATTGATGAAGATCGGCGGTGGCCACTCCTCTTCCTACTTGCCCTCCCCTGTTGGTTTCAAGAAACGAAGAAGGAACCCTTCTAGGGTTTTGATTTAATAAAAAATGGGGAACAATGGCATTACAGCCCCAGAACTTCCTCGAATTGCAAAAACATCCCAACCATCTCTTTATTGGGAAGATTACGTTGAAGACCCCTGAAAGTTGTACAAATTGCAAAAAGAGCCCCGCATTCAGAAGAGCACATGCGCATCATGTGACATCTGCGTAAATTGCAATTTTCTCTCTCTATTTATTTTTATTATTTATTTGATGCAAAAACAAAACTTTATTACATTTTGTCCCTGAATTGCATAACAATAATTTTCTTGCTCTATTTGAATGAAATAAATGTAATTTGTGATCTAAAAATCTTGCAAAAATTATGCTATGCTTCTGATGTGATTATCTTCTAAGAATAAAATTTTCATTGCATTTTGTCTTCATTTATTATTATTAAAAATCAAAAACATGTCATTTTTCTCTATTTGAAATTCAAACATTCATAAAAATTCGCACGATTGTGCGTTCCATGTACAATGACTTGGATATTGAGATCACATCTCAAGTCCAAATCTCGGAGACCTCCCATAGATGTTTGATTAAATCAAAGACGTAGATCTAATTTTCTCATTATATTAAAGTCATATTCAGATCAATGTCCAACATTTGGACTAAGATCATATCACTTCTCTATGAGTGGAGTCACTAAAATCCAGAACTGTTTCATCACTCCCTTGGAATGGAAGCATCATGGTTATACAATCATTTATTGATCACATCACCCTCATGTATTCCTAATACCTGTACATCCTGCATACTAGAAGACCTAGAATAAACCCGAAATTTTAGATCTATTTAGATTGTCTCCTTCAGGGTTTTATCATTAAGTTTCTCATTTGATCATTGGGAGCTGGTATCGGTCATATACTTTCCAAAAGCATATATCATACCCAGATATTGATCATATACTTTCCAAAAGTATATGTCAAACCTACAAATTCAGTCAATCTTCTAAAGTGAGATGACCGTGCACGGAATTTGATTCCCAATATCTCATGAGTGAGCTCATGTCTTTTGGTTTAGTAAATGAACATGTATCATCCCTTTGAGAGATCGTATTACTCATATGTCCTTGTATACACATTAGCGCACCGGTGTATGGACCTTGATTAGGTCTTGAACCTATCAGTCTGCCAAATGTACAGACTCAGACATATAGTAACACATCTGTCTTCAATCAGAGGATGCATGCCTATATCGTGACATCATACAACCTAGGTCTTCGGTTATCTCGATCTCGTTAAGACAACTCTTTGACCTAACTTATCTAGCACCTCCGAATCTTTATTCCTATGTAGAGGACCTGCATCAAAAGGTCGGTTAGATATCAACCCATTAGAAAAAGAATTGCCATCTCCTACTCAGGCTGGAGATCATCTCTTATTTATCATTTGACGGGGCTTGATGAGTCCTCTATCCAACTCCTTAGATAATCATCCAAACACCAACCTCTATGATTCAATAATTGAATCAACAACTGTATGATTATCAAGATGGCCATGGTATGTAACCCTAATTGTACTAAGGGACCTATTATGCAAATTAGTTAGTCTTTATTTCAGATCAGGGAATGATATTTGTAATAATATTTATTGCATAATGGCTTGCCGTGGGCTCGTATGTCCAACAATCTCCCATTAGCCAAAAGAGACATTAATGGTCTAATATTTAAACCCATACTAATGTGACAATCATAACTATTTAATGTAGCTAGGTAAGTTGATCAGTCACTCTATTCCCGAAAGACAACGCCAAGTCCTTTTATAGTACTTGCATATCCCCCAATAACATTACTAACATCCAATGTGAATGTTGCATCTTATGCATCCAATACTCAATCTTGAAGCTATTATAGTGCCTTTGACACTACAACTCAACCGGTATGTAATTTCTATTATCCTTATCGGAATGCCCTAATTTTTGGAGATATTTATTTCTTAAGTCTAAGATCCAATCTTATATCTTATAAGTCATCTTTAGTTAAGACCTTTTAGATCACTATCTATAGAGTCCTAAGTTCATGAAATAAGACTTAGATACCACTATCTCTAAAATCTTGTCATCTTTGAAGATATTATTATTACTGCAATCAAATGTTTTATCTCCATAGTAGGATTAGTAACAATTTACTACTCCCACTGCAAGGCAGACATATGGCATTCGTACACATCTAGCATACACCGAGCTTCCCAAAGCTGATGCACTATGTCATGTAGCATTGGTATTTACATCCTCAACTCTTTGAGGTGCTATCCATTTTGATAAGTTAATACCATATCTTAAGGGAAAGCATCCTTCCTTCGGTTTTTCCAAGAATGGAACATGTCCAAAGTGTACCACTAATGTGACTGTCCCAATGCCCCCTTCTTTGTTTTGAACAACTTCATAACTAAGATCTAAGAGGTATCATTGAGATCAAATCTCAAGGTAAGAAATAGCCAGACCACAAAACACTTATTATTATCCGTATATCATTCCAAATGATTAGGATATCATCTACATTTAGCACGACAAACACAATGGCACTCCCACTAAGCTTCACACTGTTCATCAAGATTCTATCTGAAATCATAACATTTATAATTTCATCGAATCTAATGTTCCAACTAAAAGAAGCTAATCTGAGTCCATGGATGGAGTTATTCAGTTGCACACCTTGCTTTCCTCAACCCTGAAGCCCTAGGGATACTTCATGTGAATATCCTCAGAGAGGTTCCCCAGAAGAATGCAATATTGACTTCCATATTGAAGATGTCATAGTCAAGTTGTGTAGTAATAGTTAGCAATATTCTGATGGGTTTAAGCATGGTCACTGAAGAGCAAGTCCCATGGCAAGCAATGTCTTCTCTTCGGTGTGTAGCTCATGGCTAAGAGCCGTGATTTGAAGGTCTCTACCATCTCATCAGGTTCCCTCTTTCTCTTGAAGATCCATTTACATCTTAACGGGTCTTACCCATATAGGTGGATCCTCAAGGGTCCATATACAACACTTGTATATGAAGTCTATATAGGCATTATTGCTAACATCCATCTTTCCATGTCATGATCCTCATAAACGTCATCATATGATGCCACATGACGAGCCGCTAAATACGTGATATAATTTATGCTCATTGTAATATGGGTACTTAGCGAATCGTGCAGAACTGAATCGAATGTCTCTGGGAAGAGGGCACATCTTAAATTTATATCTCGAGCAAGTCTGGGGTCGAAAACAGGGAGGCAAATGAACAACTAGGGGGTAATTTAGATCAGTTAGGTCTTGGTTTCCAAATGCAGATTTTTTTATTTTTTAATGCAAAATGAACGTGAAAGCAAAATACGGTTGAATTAAGTTAATAAGAAAACACACAACTTAGCCAAATTAATTTTAATGTGAAATTAATCTAATTTAGCCAAATTATATATTTTTTAGAAACTTAATCCAGTGAGGAATGCAAAACATTTATTTTTGAATTTTAAGGGTTGAAATGCAACAATTAAATATGCACACTTTTTATGGGTTTTTACTCAAATTTCCACTCAAACAGAATGCAAAAATTATGAAAATTTTACTGGAACTTAAACTTGATGCAATGAGCCTAATAATATTTTTGGATTTTTTTTGATAATATATGATTTTTTATGATTTTTAATGAAAATAGAATGACACTAAGTAATTAATTCCTAATAAATTTACATTATTAATTAACTAGAGAGCGAATTATCTAAAAACGGTATTTTAATAAGCAATCCAATATAGTTCGTATTTTTCAAAAAAATTATGTGTGAATTTAATTAAAATCATTTACTAAAATCACTCTACAATTTATTTAAGGCCCAATACAACTCCAATTTTGATGAAATTTGGATAGTAATTAAAGAACATTAAAGGTATCATGTTTGGTCGCATCCGTGAATTAAATACAAATTTAAGAGCTCAAATTGAGTAAAATATGCAATTTTTTAATAAAACAATTTCATTTAATTACCCAAAACTCATAAAAATCCAAATAATATTCAGATGATAGAGAACGAATTGCTCAACAACATGACATTTTTTATTAAATAAAATGATGCAAAGTAGATATCCAAATTAATACGCAAACATAAGGGTATCTGTGTAATTTCAGAAATTGAAAACTTACAAACAAACTAGGTACAATGATTTTTTTGTAATAATCAGAACTTAAAGTCTATATAATGTAATTCTTATAAAAAATAAAAAAATTTGAAATTGGACCTTCTCGTTCGTGATTTGCAGGCAGTTAGGGCGCAGGAGGTGGACCGGCGGTGGGAGGCTGTCACGCAAGGATGCAGGGTAGCGGAGCAGAAGCACGACAGTCAGCGGAGGATGGAGGGTAGGCCGCAGTAGGAGGGGTGGCGACACGATGGAGCTTCAAGGTGGAGTGGTGCACCAAGTTGGTGGTGTGCTGGACGTAGGTGTTGAGTGTCGTAGGTGGCTGCGGAGTCTGCGCGTAGTTGGCAGATTACGGAGGGTGGATCGCAAGCGGAGGGACGACAGTGCGATGGAGCTGCAAGGTGGAGTGGTGGTGCCATATTGGTGGCGTGGTGGATGGAGGTGATGAGTGCTATAGGTGGCTGCGGAGTCCGTGCGTAATGGCGGAGCGGGAGCAACACACATAGGAGTGTACGAAGGGCCACAGGAGGGGGCGGTGGCAGCTGGAGTTGGAGGCTGAAAGGAAGAGCAGAGCAGTGGCTTGAGGGCGACCTGCACGTGGACACGGGAAGGCAGGGCAGTTGGGCACTGAGGGCGACGGCGTGACCAGCGGTGGCTGACGGTGGAAGTTGGGTGGGGGTCGACCTCTGTTGTAACTTCTTTTTTCTTCTTTTTTGTTTTTTTGAAATTTGATGATTTTTTTTAAAATTTATTTTTTAGTTTTCTTAGGCAGGAAATAATTGCAAATATAAAATGGTGATGGTTATAGTATGGTGAAGATGATGGAGGTGGAGTAAAACAATTGGATGTGTAGTGGTAGTGATGTGATAAAAAATGAGAACATAAAAATGACACGAATAATAAAAAGAGAAATTACCTACGATGAAAGAGGGCACCTATGGTGTGCTCACGAGAAGCACGGTCGTCGCTCAAATCGTCGGCGAGCGATGAGCTCGAGCAGCGCGTAGAGGCGACTGTGATGTTTGCCGTAATGCCAACGGATCTCACTAGAGAGGAAGCGGTCGTCGTTCGTTGTCACCGAAATGAATGCTCGGAGCTCTCAATTCTCTCTCGCTTAAATGTGGATCAAAGACAAAAATGAGGAGAATGAGATGTATAAAAAGAGAAGGAAAACACGAGTTAGAAAAAATGGTGGAATGATGGAGTTGAATGAGAGGTTAAAAAATTGATGGAGTTGAATGGAGGTTATAAGAATGGTGGAGTTGAATGAGAGTTATTGTAGGTAATAATAAATAAATAAAAGAAAAGAAAATAAAGCAGTCTACTAAAATGCAATAAAATAAAGAGAAGAAAAAGAATGGAGAATTTACAAAATAAGACAAACAATATGTATATATTTTTTACTTTTATAATTTTAATTTTTGTTTATTTTTAATAGAAGATATTTACAACACAAAAATAAAATAAAGTATTAAAAAATAATTTAAAACACAATAATGAATTTTTTGGATTTTTAGTAATTAAAAAAAGAAAATAAAAAATGAAGAAAGAAAGAATATTTACAATATATACAATTTACACCTAGGTCCCACAACCCATATTTTACAAACGTGCTCCGATTTTAATAAAATTAATTTCATTGGATAGATAATTTTTTAACTTAAACTTTGAAAGTAAGTTCGGTGAATTTGGAGTTCATATGGAGCGGAAATTTGGCCGGGAAGTTGGACATTACGCCTTTTTCTCTTTGGGATCTAAGAGCATTTATTTGAGGTGAAATTTGTTTTATATTTTTATATTTTTACATACAATTTTATAAACAAGTCAGAGAAAGAATTATCCAAAAAGGATTTGAAATGAAATTATAAAAAAATACATGAAGTTTTGGGCTATTTGTAGGTGAAAACTCCTTTATTTGTAGCTTTTTATTATTAATTTATTTTATACAATATAATATACAATAATTAGTGTATTTTATTTACAAGAGTCATTTTGTTAATTTATTGATTTTATGGACGTTTATTTGAGTTTTACTCGGGGATTTTGCTAAGATCAATATATTGAGATGATGAATCGCGGATTCATCACCCCCTATACTTAAACTTTGCTAGTCCTCGAGCAAATAAAGAATGAATAAATTGGATTAACCCCTGAATGTGCATGTGAGTACAATACTTTATTAGTTAAAGTACTCTCGATTTTAGAGATCCTGAACTTCTAAGCTGAACCAAGCTCTAGTCAAAAGGTATCCAATTTCCCTAACCATCAGACTCTCTCTGTATACATATATAATAGAGATATGACTTTAAGTGTGGACTGCAATTACAAGAGTAGAGTCGCAACGTCATACGAGGTTCCAGTCTAAGAGACTCTCTTAAGAACCCGATCCTCAACACTAGGAAATAAACCATTTCTTGTATCCAATCCACCGTCTCTTTAGTTATCAGACTTCAAAGTATAGATGGAAGGCTAATTGATGAAGGGCATAGGATTGTCTCATTTATTATCTCTCATTGGAAAAAGGATCCTCTCGAATGCCTTATTAACTCAACACATGTATATTTTTGGTTGGGATCAGTGTCTCCGTCAAGAGAAGTTGGAGTCATCTGCACTTATTAACCTGGGAGTACACCAAGGAGTGTCTCTTTTGAGTATCTAATATACCTTCGACACCCATACTTGTATCACTATATGATGTAGAGCCCTTTTTGGGTGCTAACCTGACTCCTTGGTCCTAATAGTGGTGGTCCAAGCGGACACTTTGAAATGGTTGGGAGCACTCGCCTTTGGTGGAAGCTCTTCGATGACTTTGTATGGTGAGAGCTTTTATTTCAACATTTCTTTCCTTCTTTTCTTTGATTTTGGCTAGCTTCAATTCTTTTACCAAGAGTTGGTGCACACTGATCAATATTTTTTTTAGATTTCATCACATCCTAGCACATAGGTAAATGTCGAGAGCTAGTACAAGAACCATGTTCTCATACTAGCTAAAGGTGCTGACACTTAGGTTTTATGAAACCTTCATTGATTTTATCCCATCCTCGAGCATCATCAAATCAAGTCTAAACTTAAATCTCTCATCCCAGTTCCTCGAGTGAAATTTCAACTCATCTCATCACAAGCTGATCATATTCTTAAGGTAGAGACTAAGCGTGCAATATAGCACACAAATCTT
Source organism: Ottelia alismoides (assembly GCA_037367405.1). Classification (NCBI taxonomy): domain Eukaryota; kingdom Viridiplantae; phylum Streptophyta; class Magnoliopsida; order Alismatales; family Hydrocharitaceae; genus Ottelia; species Ottelia alismoides. Next base: position 1,827,677 of record JAZKJV010000720.1, on the reverse strand, counting down.
TCAAAATAGGGAAATGTGAATAATTAAGTCAAATACCCTAATGACTAAGGTTGGTTAACTCAAAATCTCAAGACCTCATAAACGAAATGTTCTTGAACTTCACTAGTCTTGTGTGAAAGTGAAAGTGTCAGGGACTAGACCAACTTTTTAGTTAGAATTTTTGTGATTTTTTTAAAAAGAAAGGAAATGAAAAAAAGGTTTTTTTGAAAAAGGTTTTTGCTATATTTTTTTCAAAAGTTATTTTTTTGAAAAAGATTTTTTTTGTATTTTTTTAAAATCAAATAAGTAAAGAAAAGAGAAAATTGTTGTTTTTTTATTTTTTAGAAAAGTTTTTTTTGAAAAAGAAAAGTTTTTTGAAAAATTTACCCACCCTGTAATTATTGTATAATATATACAAAAATACACAAAAGTACGAGCTATGGGTAAAGTATATATGAATATATACACCCCTATACTTAGCATGTGCTATGTCCTCAGAGCACAAGAAGCGAGAAAAATACATAGCTTGTGCTAAGCATAGGAGAGTTAAAATAACAAAAAGTATAGAAGTTCATCCACCCCCTTACTTAGGTTTTGGTCAGGCGAAGTGTAGAAGAAGAGCAAAAATGGGGCGGACGAGGTCAAGAGGAGAAATGGATGAGTATATACATATGGTGGACATTGGTCTCCCCTATACTTAGGCTCTCGTCTGCCTAAGTATATGCCATAAGTAAGTGTGAGAACCAATATGATCTGGAGAATATAAAGAGAAGGGAGAATGTACAAGAGTGAATGGATCTTCTAAGTTGCTGAATCTTGATGCTGCATTTTCAGGAAGAGTATTGTGATGTATCTGCTCACTCTACATGAAGTTGATGGCTTTGACTGAGATTAACTGCTCTTTAGAATCTAAAAAATTCTTCAACAATTGTCCATTCACCACATGAGATTGTGCACCATATGTGAGATCAGCTATCTCTACATTTCCATTCCCATGCACTTTCTTAACAACAAAGGGACTCATCCACTTAAATTTGAGCTTCCCATGGAACATATTCAACCTGGCATTAAAAGTGGTTAGAGTTCTCAAATCTTTCTCTCATAAAGGTGGATCAAAGGCAAAAATAAGGAGAACAAGATGTACAAAAAGATAAGGAAAATGGGAGTTAGAAAAAATGGTGGAATGATGGAGTTGAATGGGAGATTAATAAAATTGGTGGAGTTGAATGTAGGTTATAAGAATATTGGAATTGAATGGCATTTATTGTGGAGAATGAAAAATAAATAAAAGAAAAGAAAATAAAAGAAAGTAGGACAGTAAAATAGAATAAATTAAAGAGAATAAAAAGAGTGGAAAATTTACAAAATAAGACAAACCTTATGTACATGTTTGTTTACTTTCTCTAATTTTAATTTTATTTTTAATAAAAGATATTTACAACATAAAAATAAAATAAATTATTAAAAAAAATAAAAAACACAATAATCATTTTTCTTTATGTTTAGTAATTAAGAAAAAGAAAACAAAAAATGAAGAAAGAAAGAATAGTTACAATACATACAATGTACACCTAGGTCCCAAAACCCATATTTTGCAAACGAGCTCCGATTTTAATGAAATCACTTTCATTGGATAAATAATTTTCTAACGTAAACCTTAAAGTGAGTTTAGTGAATTTGGAGTTCATATGGAGCGAGATTTTGGGTGGGAAGTTGAACTTTATGGCTTTTTCTCTTTGGCATCTAGGAGCATTTATTTGAGGTGAATGTTTTTTATATTTTTGTAATTTTATGTACATTTTTATAAACAAGCCAGGGAAATAATTAGCCAAAAAGTAGTTGAATATTAATTTTAAAAAATGCAACAAGTTTTGTGCTATTACAGGTGAAAAATTCTTTTATTTTGTGGCTTTTTATTATTAATTTATTTTATACAATATAATACGCAATAATAAGTGTATTTTATTTACAAGAGTTATTTTGTTAATTTATTGATTTTATGGACATCTATTTGAGATTTTACTAAGGGATTTTGCTAAGATCGATATATTGAGATGATGACTCACGGATTTATCATCACGTCATTGTCACATTTATTTGACACATGGAATCCATCCTCAAACTAATTTTGAAGAGTAATTAGTGTTTGATCTCTAATTTTCCTTTTAGTTTTCAATTTCAGGAGCCTCATTATCTTCTCAAGATTCAGTGAATTCCTTTAATTCATTTTTATCTTGATTCTCACAAAAGTCATCCTTTAAGAATCACATTCTCATATATGAAATCTTTTAAGAATCTCAAGGTCATGAAGTAGGTATCCAATACCATCCTTTATTTTCCTAATGAAGCAACATTCTCTGGTGCTAGATTCCAGCTTTCTTGCATCCATGACAAAGTTATGGACTAAGTAACCCTAAATCCTCAAGTGTCCAATACTAGACTAGGTTCCAAACCACAACTTATGAGGATGTTCGGATTTAGATTTGCATGGAATCTTTTTAAGGATATATATAGTAGTCTCTACTATATGTATACCTGGAAAGTAAGAGGTAGTCATGCTAATATTCATCATTGATCAAATCACGTCGCACATGATCCAATTGCATCTCCCTACAACTCTATCGACTTTAGGTGTATCAGGAGGAGTGGGATAGGATTGATATTCATGTCTCCATAAGGTATTCATTGAATTAATCTAATAGGTACTTGCTACCTTGGTTAGATGAAATTCATTTCATCTTCCTTCAGACTTTGGTTCTAAACAAAAAAATGTGAAATCTTTGAACATTCAAAAGCTTTCTAATGTGAAAGGAAGACATATCATATCACAAATAATCATTGAATGATATCAAATATCATCAATGCTTATTATGATACAGATGATCCACATACATCAATGTGTATGAGATCTTGAATACCTTGACATCTTACACCATTTCCAGAGAAGGGTGCATTGGACATTTTTATTTTGAATACAATATTCACAAGTATGTAAGATTTGAAATTTTAGACATTCTAAAGTTTCATCTCTTATTAGTCTATTGACCTCATCAACAGATATATGTCTAAGGCTTGATGCTAGATCATTGTCAAGTGATCTCCATCCTCCTATTGATCTTAAAAGGTTTAATTTCCAATATTAGAAATGTTCACGAATCATTCATAATATTCCAATTTGGTAGAGCCCTCTAAATATTAAATTACTATCTGAAATATATCCATCATAACTCTTTATGATAGTTTTATTCCAGAATTCATGTTTATTTGCAATACTTAGAAATAAACTACGAGTGTATCTATTATCTAGGTCATAGAAACATTCTCTAAGACTAAGGGCTCTCCCACTGAAAATATGAAGTCTATCTATCAAATAGAGATTGTTGCAACAATTGCATCAATATCCAAGTGGATGACTATTAAACCTTATGATCATATTTTCTAGTCTTCTAGAAAACATATGCAACCAATTACAAGTGTTATTAGAAGAATGATATACAATTGTTGGACTTTGATCTTATCTAATAAGTAAGTCGATTTTAATGATGATATGTAGATGTATATTATTCCGATGCACAATCCGAGTCCTTCTCTAAGGATATTAGATAGTCCAGTCAGTCATATTAACAATACAACAGCTTATTGCAGTATTGACATTCATCCAACTATTTGGATTCCATATGTATGGAAACCATATAAGTACAATAAACTCTTTGACTTTCCTTCTATCTTGGATCTGACCCATGCTTCCACTGTACTCCCTTCATATATAAACAACCACTGCTTAAGATAAATGGATTTCTTATGTTGAACTCAAAAGAAGTCAATGTAAAAGTATTTCAACATTTATACATGCTTCTTTCAACTCATACAATATGAATATAATGAAGCTTCATTAATGTCTTGAGTATAGATAGTAGAATGATGACACTCATCATATCTACATCCATGTAAACTCTAAAAGACTTTGGTTCAAGTAGGTACTCAAACATTTTGAGTACATCTTCTCATATGGAGCAACCATTCTGCATACTGCAGTGAACCATGTCATTCATGATTAAATGTTGAGAGCACATATGTATGCCAAAAACATCTTCTTAGATGTTATAAGGATTATTTGACAATTACGATCATCATCGACATGGTACTTTCAAAGCACACTCGATGAAAGATCAAGACTTTAGAGACATGAAACCCTAGGTTGTTGTTCTATTGTCTATTTAATTGTCATTCCTCATTATTATGAGGAAACTTGTACATTGGAACTATGTACATTATTTGTCCAACTGCTAGTACACTATCTTGATCATGAATCTAGTTCATGAGATATTACTGGTTATTACTGAGTATAGTATTGAGTGGGTTTAATAAGGATAATATGAATAAGGATAATATGAATAAGATATTTGCATAAATACATATTTTACTTCGTTATTGGAGTAGATAACAACAATCGAACATGCGTCTTTTTAATTTTCCGATGGATTTACATGGTTTCATTGATGGAAATTGTTTGATATTATGTGTCATAGACTCTGGTTGTTCGTCGTTCAAGAATTCTCATTTAGGCAGTTCATCATAGTGTTTTGATATCTTATTTCCATTCTTTCATGTTTCAACAGTAGCATATTGTTCCATGGTCAAAAATCTCGAATAAATAAGTGTTTCCACAACTCTACCACCTGGTCAATTCTGTTCCACATATCTATCTAAGGAATGGGAAATCTTTCTCCTGTTACATAAATCAAATGTTGAATTTCATCCGGGAAAAGCCATTTCTTTCTCAAAAATGTGATTTAGGAATTTTTATATCAATGTTGTCTTGCTTTGTCAACACTGAAAGTTCATTCCCTTATTCACTTTCAATGTAAGAGATATACTTACCATTATATCTCAAGCAAGATCTAGGATCTCCTTTCTTATCTTTGTTATATCTCAATAAGATGAGAAATTATAACTCGGATAAAAAGAAGCGAGAACTCATTCCACCATGCAAGTCCAACTTGCATTTCCCAATTTGATATTTAACACTCGATCCCACCACTGCTAAGGTGATGCTGACATGTTGTTAATTGAACCAACCATCAACATGAATAGAACTTGCTATTAGCAATCCAATATCACCTTAATAACATGAGAACCCGATATTGTGGTCACTACGCATATGACCTTACTCTTTCAAGAAGTAAAGAGTCTGATCAAGATGTCCTTGTATGCATGAGCTGTCACTTCGGACAAACATCTCCTACATACAATCCCTGGCAACGGAACCCTTCGCCTTCACAGGAGACCATGAATGTCACTTATGTGATCATCCGTATCCCATTCAAATTTTAGTTAATCATATGAATCTTATCACATGATTAATTATTCCAAGGGAAATACTACTCTATTCATAATAGAGATTTTAATTAGATATAAATAATTTAATTATATTAAATCAATTAGTAATCAAATCAATTAACCAACAAATAATTTTAATTGCTACTTGAAGGATGGTAGATTCTCCAAATACATACTATTCAAATTTTAATAATTAGAAAATACATCATGATCATTTCAAGCATTATCCTTTACTTACCCGATGTGATGGCCAATACAAACAGGAGTGGGATAGACCACTCAGAGAGCAACCTGCTACCCCAATGATCCCCGACTATACGCCATATCTGCCTAAGGTTAGGATAATGTGATTTGATCATTTTATATTTGAGATGATAATCAATCTTTCAACCATATACCATATAATATTCATCAAAATATTTTTGATTAATACTATAAGGAGATTTTCTAAATAAATCCCCTATCCCATCAAGCAACTATGTTTGTTGGAATTGATGCAATCAATTATGATCAAGATCAATTATCTTATTAAGTTGGTTATGACAATGCCATTCAAGGAAATAATCATCATCATTAAATATTTCACAAACAAAAATAATCAATAATTATTTCAAGAAATTAATCATTAATTTCCATTCACCTAATTGAATGACAATCACAATGTTCATGATCAAGTATGTAATTTCCAGCAGTGACCCATACTCACTAAAATTAGCATAACTTGATCAATGAAACCCAAATCACGTAATATAAGTTTCTGATTTGACAATTTTAGTTATAATAGAACCCAAGTGATGTTCACGCATTTATAAGCGAACTTAAAACATTATTAACTCTTTAATTACATCAAGATTCACCATCCCTGAAACAATGTATACATGTTCACTAAAATGATCGGAACTTGAGAAAATCGATTCCAAATCACACAAACTAAAGTCTCATGGTTTTCTTATTTAATGAGAAACATAATTCAAGTAATAATTTAGAGTTTAAGCACATTTAGACATGGATACAAATCACACAAAATAGGGTTGCGTGAACAAAATGCGATGAAAACTCCACACAACTTAAAATGCCCATGTCATCTTAGGTTTATGGATCATATCCAAAACCTCTGACCTATGGCTCTAATACCACTTGAAGGATATGGAAATATCATTAAGCACATCATGGAAGCATGGAGATCGCATTATATGCGATCGGGAGTGACTAGTCGCACTAGTTGCTCGGGACATTGTAATTTTAAAAATTTAAACCGATGGAACCACATGATCTAAGAACACTTCTCAGATCATTTTATCTAAACCACCAATAGGTATTAAGGTTACCTCTTTAATCATATTTATCGAGTATCTAAAGGAATAGACCTCCTATCTCAAGTTCGATCCGACGGAGGAGACGCTTGCGAGCACGTTGATGAAATGTGTACTAATCGCAATCCATGTTGATGATCCAATTGGCGAATCTCCTGATCTCCTGTCATGAGATCTGATATCTTCTTCAAGAGCGAGGCACAATGAAGGAGACATATATCCATGAGCAGTTGATCCGACAACATAACGACGATGCAGCGAATACGAGGATCTCTAGGTCAACAAGTGGATGTCCACATTGTTTAGATAGAGAGGGGATGACCATGAGAAATTTGAGAGAGAGAAATTCTCTGTATTTCATTGTGTTTGTTTTCGTCAAATAAAAGGCTAGGGTTACCATTCTATTTATACAAATTTGGATTTCCATGTATCATAATCCATGTGTTTACAAATTCAATGGTTGAGATTGATTTGCGCTTTCAATCTATGGCCAATGTCTTACTGTATTTTAATTACCAACAAAAAATTTGTTGGTTGTTAATTAAATTAAAAATATTGAAATCAATCAATATATTTCAATTTAAATCACACAACCAAGGATGGAATTAACTGGAATGAGTGGATCCCCATTCCATAGATAGGGTGGACGACCACCAAGTTGAGAGAGCTCAACTTGACTGCCCACCCATGTATGGCAAGGAGGCTTCATCAGTCCAATTTTGTTAAGATATTATTCTCCAACAAAAATTCCACATATGCAATAAATTTTATTGCATAATTATTTACCAAAATAATTTTAAATTATTTTTGATAATTTCAATCGTGTCATTTAAAGAAAGTTAATCTTTTTCATATATCCAAAATAAAATATAAATTACATTCACAATTAATAGTTCAATGTGAATCCAATTCATGTCAACTATTAATTCGTAAATACAAATTATAATTCTCTCTCTCTAACATATTATAAATCACATTTATAATATCCATGAATAATATGGATAGTGTTATCCACATTATTCACATCCTTGACAATTAAATCACATTAATCATCTTGGGTGTCCATTCTCATGAGCTCAAATAATATGAATCACATTCACATTATTTATAATAATTAAAAAGCATTTAATTATCCATTTTGCTCAATGGTCATATACATTATCAACAATGGAATTATTCTTGAACTCCTTCAAGAATAATATGTTTTCTCTGCAGATACTTGGAGATAAGGACATGACGATTATGTGTTCCACGTATAGTGACTTGAATATTGACATCACATCTCAAATCTAGATCTCAAGGACCTCCCATAGATGTTTGATTAAATCAAAATCGTAGATCTAATCTTCTCATTATATCTGAATCACATTCAAATGAATGTACAACATTTGGACTAAGATCATATCACTTATTTATGAGAGGAGTCACTAAAATCCAGACCTGTTTCATCACTCCCTCGGAATGGAAGAATCATGGTTATACAATCGTTTATTGATCACATCACCCTCATGTATTCCTAATACCTGTACATCCTGCATACTAGAAGACCTAGAAAAACCCTGAAAATTTAGATCTATTTAGACTGCTTCCTTCTTTGTTTTATCATTAATTTCTCATTTGATAATTGAGGGCTAGTATTGATCATATACTTTGTAAAAGCATATATCATACCTAGATATTGATCACATATTTTATAAAAACATATATCAAACCTACAAATTTAGTTAAGCTTCTAAAGAGAGATGGTTGTGCATGGAATTTGATTCCTTATATCTCATGAATAATCTCATGTCTTCCAGTTCAATAAATGAACCTGTATTATCCATTTGAGAGATTGTATTACTCATATGCCCTTGCATGCACTCCAACGCACCGGTGTAAGACCTTGATTAGGCCATCAACCTATCGGTCTGCAAAATGTACATACTCAGACATATAGTAACACATGTGTCTCTGGTCGAAGGATGCGTGCCTATATCGTGATAGCATACGACATAGGTCTTTGGTTATCTCGATTTCGTTAAGTCAACTCTTTGACCTAACTTATCTAACACCTCTGAATCTCTAATCCTATGTAGAGGACCTACATCAAGAGGTCAGCTAGATGTCATCCCATTAGAGAAAGGATTGCCATCTCCTACTCATGCTGGAGACCATCTCTTTATAATCATTTGACGGTGCTTGATGAGTCCTCTATCCAGCTCTTTAGATATTCATCCAAGCACCAACATCTATGATTCAACAATTGAATCAACAACTATATGATTATCAAGATGGCCATGGTACTTAACCCTAATTGTACTAAGGGACCTATTATGTAAATTAGTTAATCTTCATTTCAGATCAGGGAATGATATTAGCAATAACATTTAACATAATGGCTCGTCGTGGTCTCGCATGACCAACAGGTCTCTTGTTTTAGAGGCTTGATCGCAACCAGGCTTCAAGAGGCAATCCTACATATTACTTGTGGTTAGATGAAACGATCTGAGAGGTGTTTTTGGATCATGTGGATTCATCATTTAAAATTGTTAAATTCTGCTACACCGAGCAATTAGTGCGACTAGTCGCTCTGATTGCATACGATGCGATCATCACGCTTCTGCTATACGCTTAAGGATTCTTTCCATATCCTTCACCTCCCTTACCCATTCTTACCTCCAATGAGCTGAAGCAGTTTGCCCTCAGCTCCCTATTCTTGCAGTGTAGGTTGGAGAGTCAAAAGTCCCTGGTTAGGGTTGATTCAGTTCAGGAAGAAGTCTCCTAGGTGCTTTCACTTCCTTTGAGCTCCAGGCCCAGATCGATGGGGTCTAGACTATCCTGAGGCCACTAGTAGCTACGGACCACTTCTACAAACATGTCGGACATTTGAGTAGCGAGAGGGACAGCTGCAGTCGCGTGCTACGCCCAATTGAAGCAGCTCTAGACACTTGTTAGTATGGGTTCCTCCACATCCCTTCTCCGCTGACCAATAACGAGTGCGACCCAGTTCGTACAGCTACCATCAGATTGAAGCTCGTGCTAACCATCTGATCAAGCTCCATGATATATTATTATCCATCTACACAAGAGAAGGTATCCGTCACTGAGGATTGCCAATGCGCTTTAAGTGAATCAATCACGACCATTCATCGATGTGCATATGGAGGGTATTTTTCATTGTAACCCCTCTGTATTTATGTATTTCAATTTAATATTTAAGCACACATCTATAGTGTTATAATTTGTGTAATATTTACAACTGGGCTCTCAAACTTTCCTTTATTTGTAATTAGGTCCGAGCTACGCCAGCTTACGTGTCATCCCACGTGAGGCCTTTTTTGGTAAAAATATAATTTGTATCCTGAACTTCCATGACATTATTAAATGATTTAAAGTTTCTTATTAAGTGTACATAGGTCCCTACTAGTTCACAATTTTTATTTCATGTATAATTATTATTAAAAAGTGTAGGAAATTATCTTAGGTGCTCGCTAGCTATATTTTTTACATTATTTTTTGCATGGTATTTTAAGTGATTTTCCTATTTATTAAAAATAAAAAAATTTATTCCCTATCTAATTTAATCAAAATATGAAAAATTATAAAATCACTTTAAAAATTCCAAATAAATATTGTACCTATATTAGATTATATTCTGTCATATACCCAAAGACCACTAAGATTATAAAACCAAAACCATAAAATTATGAAACCCTAAAACAAAATAAAAATTAGTAAAAATTAAATGAAAATCAAAAAATATTTTTTTTCTTTGTAATATATAACATATATTAAAAATATTTTTGGGAATTTTGGATATTATTATCTACTTTTAAAACCCAAAACAATTTGGCTAATATCATTTTGTGCACTATTTTGTACATTTTATTACCTTAAAAATATATTAAACTTAGCAAAAAATCAATAAAAATTACTAAAATTGATCAAAATATTTAAAATATAATATCATATATATATATTTCTTATATTACTTATATAATCCATATTATCATTATTATATATATATAAATAAATATTATATTTTAAAAAATAAAAAAGAAACTAAAAACATATAAAATTAAAAAGAAAATAAAGAATAAAAATATAAAAATATAAAAATACAAAAAATGTAAAGATCCATTAAAAATCATATATAATAAAACCCAAAAAATTTGAAAAAAACTACAAATACAAAAAATTATCATTATTATTTTCTTTTATTTAGTTATAGTTATAGCTATCCTCCATTGTTCTCAATGGTTCGAACCCTACTACTTGTCAGCTATACCCATCTTGCAAGGTATATTAAATTTTAGCTCACTTCTTTATATTGCTTAATCTTCATTGTGGGTTAATTGTCGATCAATTTAGATTGTTTCAGTGTTGAGAGCCGAGAGAGGGCCGATACAACGATTGTCAAATCCTATTTGTTCGACACCATAGGCTCCTCCATGACCAGTCGTTAGGTACCTCATATGGATACTCATCGTCAGTAATATATATACCCCCTATACTAAGCATATGTTATGTCCTCAGAGCATAAAAAGCAAGGAAGAGACATAGCTCATGTTAAGCATAAGAGAATGAAAATAGTAGAAGTATAGAAGTAAACATGCCCCCTATTCTTAGGCTCTGGTCATCTTAAGTGTATAAGAAGAGAAAAAACGGAATGGTCAGGTCAAGAGGAGAATCAATGAATGAATGAATGAATGAATGGATATACAAAGTGCACATCTATCCTCCTATACTTAGGCTCTGGTCAACCTAAGCATAGAAGAGCAGAAGTTGGGGTCCGATGAGATATGGAGAATATATAGAGAAAAATGAAAAAGAAAGAAAGAGTAACCCATATCGCTCGCCCCCTATACTTAGGATCTGGTCATCCTAAGTATAGCCACAAAATGAAAATGATGAAGAACTAGGATGAGTAATGCAAATCATGGGAGAGAGAGGGAACAAAAAGAAGAAAATCTATACAAGATGAAGTGAGAATATGCAAGGATCAAGAAGGTTTGCGACGAACCTTCTTGCGGGAACGAGGAGATAAGAAATGTACATGTCTATCGCTGTCGGAATCGGTGCTAGAGGAATAAAAGTGAGGTGTAGGGATCATCCAATGAGGGTTGATGCACGACTGCTTGCTCAAATAAATCTTAAGAACAACCGAACTGATCTCACTCATATAAATCACCTCATCTACTTCTCGATGGCATGGCTATCTGCGGCTATGTGGGTTGCCTTGTGTCCTTAGAGATCAGGTGAGGTTGGTATGTACCCAATGCTAGGAAATCAATTGCCGGAGTCTCGTAATCTATAGTCGCTTAGCCAATTCTAAGAATGGCTTTCCAAAAATAATGGGAGATTGTGTTAATCTCCTCGGTGCTCAATATCAATAATGGTATAGTCCACTCTGTGTAATGCACCATGAAATGTAATGATAACTGAAATAATACCTATCGATTATTTTATGGATCGATCAACAAACTGAACAATCACTCTTGACTTCCTAATTGGTCCGAGTTTGAGTTTGTCAAAGACAGAGGTCAGGAGGATGTTGATTGATGAGTCATCATCAATCCGAGCATGGGTGAATGTGATGTTTCTGATTTCACCTCAACTCTGCGCAACAGTTTTACTCTATAGCTCTTGGTCTTTCTCCCCATCACCAAGGAGGTGGCTATAGACACTAAGTGTCTCTCAGTCTTTGTTCTATTATTTCCCAACCTCTTAGGCATCAATTTACTTCTCACAAATCTTTTGAGGTTAGGAAAGTGACATATGGCCTTTATTAAGGGAATCTCAAGAATCAATTCTTTATCAAGCGCTTCTTTAATGACATGATCCATTTTTAGATCTTTTTCATTTTCAACATTTTATGAATTTTTATGATTTTTCAATTTTTTTGATTTTTTGAGTTTTTTTTTTCTATTTTTAGGATATTTTCTTAAGGTCATTAGAAAAGTCAGTGGCTTGTAGTGTGTGTTTGAAAATGTTGCACATGAGGTGTCACGGGTACGCTTTGTTGTGTCCTCACTTCTTCTTGGTTTTTTTAATAATGTTTTCCACTATTTGGATGACATTGTCTAATAGACCAGTCAAGGATCAACTTTCTTATAAGTTCGAGGAATGTCATCCGTAATCATCATGTCGTAATTCTCGCATTTAGTTATGAGTCGAGTAATAATTATTCATTATAGTCACTGTCTGGTCATGAGTCCAATCTCCTTGAGCCTAGATTTTAAGTGTGGGGTCAAAGAAATTGGTTGTACTTTGGAAGAGTAATCTTGAGTCAGGGATGGTTCAAATAGTGAATTATCTATATAAACAGTGAATCACGTTTCTTCTTCAAATCTAGTTACACTCCTTTCCATCCTCGAATTTTCTCACTCCATGGTATCCATAAAACACTAATTTATTCTGCGAGTGGTCTATATCTCAAATATTCAACCGAAAAAGAAGTGTGGTCATGGAATGGAGTGTGTGGGGGAGAAAAATGATGGCTGAGGAGGAACTGTCTCAAAGAGAGGTTTCTGTTGGAATGAATAATAAGAGTCTAGGAAGTGTGGCCATAAAAAAGTATAAAATGTTTTGAAAAATTCAGATATATATATCTAGTTGTATGTTATATTCTATTCAAATGTTTTTACAAAATAATAATTAAAACTCCTATAAACCACAAAACACATAAACCTTATAAAATATATAAAATTCACAAAAAAATTAAAAAAATACATTTTAAGTTTCTGATATTTCTGTATATTTTCTAGTATCTAGGAAAATTGAAATTGGGCTCAATCTAATTAGGTAATTATTTATTTAGCCCATTTCAAATTTCTATATTTTCTATTTTCTTTATTTTGTGTATTTCCTTATTTAAAAATCCATAAATATTCTCAAAACTTACCCAATAATTATCAGAAATAGAGAAAAATTTACAAAACCCAAATTTTTTGTTTCTAAATTTTGAAGTTTATTTACTATACTTTAAAATCCAAAAACACATCTTTTATTCATTTTCTACGTAATATATTTATTATCTATTATAGCCTATTTTTATATAGAAATTAAAAATTTCACAATTTAAAATATAAATATCTAAATTTAAAATCCATAAAAACATTTAAAAATTCAAAATACAAAAACTCTAAGTATTCTATTCATTTTCTTGCTCTATCTCAAGTGCTTCATTGTGGTTCAACCACAACTGCTTGTCCACTATGAACATTTCTATAGGGTATACTAAATTTTAGACCACTCTTTTATATTGGTAAATCATCTTTGTGGGTTAATTGTCGATTGACACACATTGATCGGGTATTGAGTGGACTTATTGACACTGTGGGCCCTCGAAGAGGGGATGTTAGATGCATCAAACATTCGCATTCCATCATACATCCGTATATTTTTAGATTGTAAAATACTCCTAAAATAACTCAAACATCCAAAAAAATGTAAAATTTTGCTTACCATAAATCATGGCATTTTTTGGTAAAACATAGGGGATAGTCATGCCTAATAGAAAGTAGATATCGAGTTATAAATGAAAAAAACAGAATTGATCCTCTGATTAAAAAAATCATGATAAATAAACCACATAGCAAAATATTATGAAACTACAACACAATACAACACATTAAGTTTTAATTGCAACAAAATTGATTGCATGCATTTAGTTCAAAAATGAGCATTATATGAAGCATTGAATGCAAGGGTATAAATAAAAATAACCTAGGAAGTACTCAATTTAAATACTGACGAGTCTATGATTAATCACTCTAAAAGCTGAAAATAGAGCTCCATTTCCAAGTAATTAATTGCATTTAATTATTTATATTGCACTACTAGCATTCATGCATGTGTATATAATATCCATATTTTATCATTCACAATTACATAAATAAGAAGCTAGAATTTATGCGTATATTTTCACATGTATATTAATAAAACATCCTCTATTTTTTATTATTTTATACTAACCCAAAATAAAATAAAATCAACTCCATTGTGTACATAATACTAACAATAACAAGTGAAAAATATTAGAAAAATAGCTACATGTATATTTGACAAATAAATAAAAACTCTGGTTTTAAGACAAAAAGTCGCAAAGTCAAATATCTCTCACATACAGTCTCCTATGAACCCCTATTAACTTTGAGATTAATGTACATTCATTTATCTATAAATGTAGACCAAATTCAAAAGAATCAGAGTTCATATGTGAAACTTGGGTATTGGGACCTCCTTGTATATTGTATATTTTGTCTAACTTTGTCCATGTTATTTTATGGATATAGTTAACTCTTTTTGTTATATTTTTCCCATATATTTTCTTTTATTTATGGTTTAATAAATTGTGTAAAAGTTCAAACAGAAAAAAACTCGAAAATCAAAGAAAATGGATCAACTTGATTTTGTATACTGTCTATAAATAAACCTCTCTTATTTTATTTCTTTATTTTCTTATTTATTCAAAATTCAAAAAATAGATTAAGATGCAAATATTTCTTATATTTTAATTTAATTCATTTTAAATTTTTTCTAATTAAAATCATAAAAAAGTGCAAAACATAAAAATTTGAATATTCTATGTACATAGAAGACCACCAAAAAAACTTTGTAGATATGACTTCTTTTGGTTTTGGTACCTTCACAAAAGTTGTAGATCTCTTTAATACAAGTAACTATCATGAAGAGTAATTTTTTATTTGACATTGTTTACTATTTTATTTTGGGTTTCTTTTAATTCTTCTCATATTTTTTATGGAGGCCACACGTGGTAGCTCCAGGAGTCGTCGTGTGGCCCCACTTGATTTCACTTAGCCTCCCCCATCTTGGGTCATTGGATGAAGGGTGTTCATCCAATAACCTTGATCTTTTCCTATTTATATATCTTTTTATTTTTTATTTTTCTTTTCTTTAATTTTTGTTTTTCTGCCACGTGGTTTGCTCTCAACCGTTCGACCTCGACCAATCGAATGGTTGAGACTCCTTCCCCTTCCTCCATCTTCTTTGACCAAGCATTGCCTTCTCCATCTACGTTTGAGTGCTAACGACCTCCGCCTTCATCGCACCTTCCCTCCCATGACACCCACTCTCTCCTCACGATTGAACCCTCTCGATCCGCATCTCCACCTTCCCGTCGATCTTGCTTAGCCCTAACGACCCACCATCAAAACCCCCAATGTCATTCTCCTTCGACCCCATCTGGCACTAGATCCAACGGAGACTACGAATCTCAGGGTTGCTTCGGTGATAATGACGGCAACTACTTCGAGGCAAAGATGGGAACCAACATTCCTTCCTAGCGCGATCCAAGGTGAGGAGACCACCTTGTTGTAGAGCTTCCTAAGCTCTTTCTTATCTTTGACCACATTCCCGAGGTCTTGAGGTGACGCTCGGAGCTGCTTCTCCGGTGAAGAAACTGCTTCAGGCAGAATCCTTTTTCCCTATTTCTTCTTGCTTTCTTCTTTTCCTCCTCCTTTGCTATTTCATGTCTACAATCTTTTCCCCAAATTATTTTGATGTAACCTAAATCTAATTCGATCTGAATCGAACTCCCCAAATATGCACCCAATTCGACCATATCCTTCCTCTTCTTCTTCTCCATCACAATATCTTCGCATCAGCCTCCTCAGCTCGTGTTAAGGGCTGAATCTTCCAGCACCCTATCTTTTCTGCTTTGACCCGGACCTACACCCATAACTGGTCTCATCGCCTCCACCCAATTTTGACTATAGGGAAAGCTCCAGCACCACCACCTACCTCACAACCATTGTAGCAATAGTATCCGTATGTCGTCTCAAGCTCCATCGTTCCAAATCCAATCTCCAAGCATAGTCAACCAACATATCAACCATCACCCTCCAACTCTTCCTCTGTAGTTGAGAACTGATGGAATAGATGATGGAGACTGGAGCTCCAACAAACTTCGATTTTGATTTTTTGGCTAAGATAGGCAGAATCAAATGAAATGAAATGCAAACCTAAGGTACTGCTACTCTTATGAATCGAAAAGAATAAGAAAAAAATCAGCTCGCATGCCTGATGTGATCGAAAGTAGCGAATCGTCAGAGATACTCCGATGATCATGAATCACATCTCCTCCACCTTCTCCATGCCTAGAATCATTGGGGAAACAACTCTTGTCACTAGGGTTTCACTCCAAGGAAGGATTTAGGGGATACAACTGAGAGAAATGGATTAAAAATCAGAATGGGTGGAGCATGTATTATATACAAGGTTTCTCAAGTGAGGATCTTCGATAAGGGTTTTCACGTGAATCAAAGATTGACTTGGGTTTCTCTTTGATTTGCATGAAAACACTAATCAAAGACCAACACTTGCGCATCCATATATAAAATACCTCCTCCACTTTGACTAGGGGTCTCTCTTTGATTTGTGTGGAGGTTGTTCCATCTGTGAAGAAATTTCATGAAGGATTCAGGTAGAAATAGGCCTCGATTCAAGCCCAAAAATTTGTGAAAAGAGGAAAAAATATAACGTGGACTGATCTAAAGATGGGACAGGCTATTTGACCCAAGTCAACCAATACCGCCTCCTCATTGGTCCACGTCAGCTGCAAGAAGATAAAACATAAATAAAATAGAAAGAAAAGGAAAATAAAATAGCATATGACTTTATTAAATAAAATTTAAAACACGAATTTGATTTCTTATTTCATGTACTATTTAAGTGATTTTTATTTATTTATATCTTCCCATTTAATATATGTTTATTTTTACAAGTGTATTTATATTTATTTATAACTATTTATTCTGTATTTTATTTTTATTTTGTAATTTAAAATTTATTATCATATATACATAACTTATATATTTATAATATAATTAATAGTTATTTATATATTTTATTTTATTTTTATGATTTTATTTATATACTTAAGTCAATATATGCATGTTTATTAGGGGTAGAGTATACCTATATAGTTAATTACATTATTTATTTTAATGTATTTAGTATTTTTATTTTATTTCTATGTTTTTAATATGATTCACATAGTATTCAAAAGTATTCTAAAAATATAAAAAGGATAAAAATGTAAAGAAATGGATTAATATGAATAAGATTATAGATGTATAGTACAATGGGACCCAAAAAGCCAACTTTTCAATCTAAACTCCAATTTTAATGAAATAATCCTTATTAAATAGATAATTTAATTTAGAGTACAGTAAAAGTGAGTTATGTCAATTTTGAATACATATGGAGAAGTTATGGATGTGTGAAGTTTTGTTTATGACTTTTTCATCTATGTGTCCCAGTCACACTGGCATTGTTTTTCTTTGTAATAATTTTTTGTATTTTTTATGTATTTTTGTGTACATGTTTTGTGTTGAAAATATATTTTTTGAAGTGTGTAAGAGTGTTTGTAAATTAGTGTGAGTTTGGTTGTATATGTAGTGTAGTGGGCGCCAAAGGTTCCTAGGTGTCTGTGTTATTTTGTCTGTATTTATTTGCCCATATCTTCCATTACTTTATTCCTTGTCGACCAAGTCAATATTGACTTAGTCTCAAGATTTAGGATCTGGCAGTATTTACAATACTTTTCTTTTATTTTCTTTATTCTTTTATTTTGTATTTAAATACATGTTCTTATGTACTGTTTACATAAAATAGTCAATGGGTTAATTTGTACAAGTTAGATAAATTTACATGTATTTATCTATGGATTTAAAGACAAAATAAAGGAATAAAGGCGAGTGAATGGGTATTTATCACCCCGAATACTTACCTCTTCTAGTCCCTAGCAAACACTTATTAGGAGAACAAGTGATGCAAAAGAGAAAATAGAGAAAAGGAAAATAAAGAAGGTAGAATGAGTATGATTTCAAACTTGTCCTTACAAAATCAAAGTTTAGAGCTCGGTTAAGACCTTTGGATTGTTAGTGTGTTCGGAACCACATTCACGTTAGGAATTGTAGCTCAACATCCCTTAGTTCTATGTTCCTCTATTCATTTCAACTCAACAACCTGGTCAGCACCATCCTTCCTGACGTATAATCGTGTAACCTTGGAATGACATGTACCATGCATGAGAATTTTACGTCAGCTCTTCTAAGATAAGTTGCTGAATTATTAATTGGTATCCTCCGCTGGTAACTCGTCCTATGGGAGATGGGTATTTTCTTCTAAGTTTAGGTACATGAAAGTTCACAACGAACAAGGGAGAAGCTTGAAGAAAGATTAAAGAAGTGGAAATGGACCCGTGTCGTCGCATTTCCTTGTGAAGCCCAGTCAATGTGACCAAGTCTTCACCAAGAGGCATGCCTTTTCTGATGTTCAAAAATTTCAGAAATTTTGCATAGGATTCTTTTTGGATATTTCTTTGTTTGGCAATGCACTGCATTCTTGTTTTGCCCTGACAGATATAGAATCTTTTATTCCTCCAATGTTTTCGAGTCTTAGAAATACTAGTAGACCATTCCTCATTTGAAGATTTATCTTAATCCAATTTCCAATCATTAGAAGTCCATGCTACCGGAGGAACGGTGTGTTGTAGAATTGCAAATTTTAGATGTTTATTGATGATTCATCATCAATTTTAGCATGGGTGAATGTGGTGTTTTTGATTTCACCTCAACTATGGGCAACCATTTTACTCTCGAGCTCTTGGTCTTTCTCCCCATCACCAAAGAGTTGACGTAGACACTAAGTGTCTCTCAGTCTTTGTTCTCTTATTGCCAGACCTCTTAGGGATCAATTTACTTCCCACAAATCTTTTGAGGTCAAGAAAGTGATCTGTGGCCTTTATTAAGGGAAGCTCAAGAATCGGTTCTTTAGCAATTGCTTCCCTATTGACATGATCCAATTTTTTAAATCTTTTTTATTTTCAATTTTCATGAATTTCTATGATTATTCATTTTTTTATTGTTTTTGAACTTTTCAATTTTTTGGAGTTTTTGTTAAGGTCAATCGAAAAGTTAGTGGCTTGTAGTATTTGTTTGAAAATGTTGCACATGAGGTGTCTTAGGTACGCTTTGTTGTGTTCTCATTCCTTCTTGGTTGTTTATCATATTTTCCACTATTTGGATGACAGTATCTAATCGGTCAGTCAAATGATCAACTTTCTTATAAGTTCGAGCAATGTCATCAATAATAATCTCATGATTTGAGATAAATAACCATATTCATCATACCGCAACTCTGGCATGTAATCATGAGTCGAGTAATGGTTATTCATTACAATCACAGTTTGGTCATGAGTCCAATCTCCTTGAGCTTGGATTTTAAGTTTGGGGTCAAAGGAAAATTGGTTGTACTCAGGAAGAGAGTAATCCCAAGTCGAGGATAGTTCAAATAGTGAATTATTTATAGTAATAGAGAATCACGTTTCTCCTTCAAATCCAGATACACTCCTTTCCATCCTTAAATTCGCTCACTTCATGGTATCCATAAAATATTCATTTGATTCTACGAGCATCGTATATCTCAAATAGTAACCAAAGAACAAGTGTGGTCATGGAATGGAGTGTGTTAGGAGAAAAAAGATAGCTGAGGAGAAACCATCTCAAAGAGAGGGTTCTGCTGAAATGAATAATAACAGTCTAGGAAGTCGGTCGAAGTTCTGACTTTGTAGTTGGAATGGGGTGGAGGGTACTTGGAGGAGTGAAATGGTGAAGTTGGTCGATAATTAGTCAAGGAGAAGTGACATGTAGAGTTTGGATACATAGACTGATAAGTCGACATCTTCGAAAAGAAATGAAAATGGAAAGAGGCAAAAATATTCAAATAAACAGAAGAGTAACATAAAAAATGCACAAACAACCTCTGCTTTCAACAACTTAACATTCTGATGGTCGCAATGGTCCGACAGTTATCTTTTCGATTTTAGTTAAGTGATAAAAATTCGTGTTTCACAAGCACATAAGGGGAGTCGCCTGATACCCATCATACGCTCGCACTATATCCCAATCAAAGAGACGATCTGCCTGGTTGCCAGGTTATATCATCCCCTAAGGATTATTGTGAGAAGATGTACACCAAAACATCTCTCCGAGGACGAAGGTAAGCGCTTGCAGCTCCCAAGCCTGCAAGAGTCTGACCTGAAAACTTAGGGCACAAGCCCTGGGATTTCGGTGGGATCTAACCATAGTGTGTACATCCTCACCCACTCTATTTGAAGGTATGTACATGTGTACAAGGACGGGGTTACTCTCTAGAAAACTATTGTTAATTTTTAGTCATTTTTTTGGTCAATTCTAATTAACAATCTCGATTTTAAGTTAGAATATCATGTAATTAAGTCCACTAAATATGGCACACCTAACGATCAGTCCTGATTTCTGTTTATCCTACATGATAGAATTTTATGCTAAATGAATATGCAAGTCAGAAAAACTACAACTTTCAGAATGTTTTATTGGCAACAAAGAATTGATTTCAACTTGACTAAATAGAATGATCTAAGGTACGCATTATTTATAAGTGTGGTGTGGTCCTATGAGTTATGAGCACAAGAAGATGTTAAACCTATGTAGCTCTAATAGACACGGGTGCAAGTCTATTCTACGTCAAGCACAACCACACAACCACAAGGACCCGGACCACACTTAGTCGAAACATGCCCTAAAGTCCAAGTCCATATACACACGTGAGATTCCAAACAGAATCCACAAGAAACAAGGCAATTATTACAAATTTATACAAAATGAATGAGAAATAACAACTCTCTATCTCTCTATCTCAAAGCAATTGTCTTCATTGCACCTCAACAACCGGCTGGTTACACAAATCGCCGACCTCCGATGCACTTCAAGATGTATTGGCTTCAAGAAAGCTGCTCTAAGTCCACCGAGCCCTCCCACAAAGGAGAAAATTTATGTCATAGAGAGATATACATAAAATTAAATAAATAAATGTAATAATGATAATAATAATAATAAAATGATTAAAAAATAAATGGAGAAATTTTAGAAAAGGCCAAGGGTTCAGACTACTCGAGAGGTGAAAAACTGAACTTCTAAATTTTCTAAAATTTATCCTAAGCATACCCCCGACACTGGTGCGATCCAATGAGCTATATATGATTGATAAGAAACTACTTAATTCAATTAATCAATTAATGTTGGAGCAGCAAATTTTTATTTTACTTAGGCAATCCCAAGGTCAAACTCAGGGAGGCAACTATCTCCTCAGGTTAATTTTTAGATAAATTAGGTGCTAAGTTTTCAAGGAGGATTTTTTTTTATATTTTCTATGAAATTAATTGAATGAAATGAAATGGAAAGACAATCTTAAGGTCAAATTAATCAAAAATGAAAAAAAGTTAATTATGTGAAAACACACTCAAAATTCCAGAAGCCTATTTTTCCTAATTTATTTATGCATTGATCAGTCCAGAACATAATTTTTAAATTTTGAAGATATAATATGCATGCATGAAAAATAGGTCTTTTTAGGGGTTTTTGTACAAATTTTCATGCAATTGGAATGTGAAAATTTTGAAAATTGGAAAGAAGGTTGAATATAATGAAATTGACCTACTCTATTTTTTTAAAATTTTTGGTAGCAAATTATATTTACTTAAAAATGCAGTCAGGATTATTTTCAGTAGATTACTTTTAATAATTTGCAAAACTTTTTATTTTCATAAAATAAAATTATCTTGAATGCAACTAATTAGGATGTATCCAGGAAAAATCTTAGAACCTAAAAATATTAATTTTATAGACCATTAAAATTTAATTACTCAAATAACTAAAGAATTTATTTTAAGCAAGATATGCATGCAAATGACTTGATTTTGGGCATGTGTAAGAGACTTTATTCTTCCAACGATACTTTTTGGTGAATATTAGGAGCTAATAATAATTTATACAAAATGTAGAAGCTCAGATGGGTAAAGTTCACAAATTTCACACTTAAGAAATTTTATTAAATTATCCAAAGCTGATAGAACTACAACCAAATAATAAATATCTATAGAATTAAATGATCTTAAACATGCAATTTTTAGAATAATAAATTGACGACAACTAATTATCCAAATAACTACTCAAACATATGAGTCTATGTGCAAACGTGAAATGAAATAATTGAATGAATGCAGATAGGGACTAATGTGCAATTACCAACATATGTGTATTTGCATGTGATGGCGAGGACTTGTTGGCAAACCTCTAAAATGATGAGAGGTATGGGGAAAATATCTGTACAGGCGCACGTTGCACACGTGTATCGCTTTAGGTAGAAAGGCTCGAGTCTAGACTCTAGATGGCATGCAGAGGTCAATCGGGGATCTGAAGCTTGCGGCTTGGGTGGAGACTCAACTTGGCGTGATGTGGCGAGCTCTGGTCCATTAGATGAGGGAACTGGAGAGCATGGGTAGTACGTGTAATACGCTCCCGACCACCTGATGAAAATCAGGTGATGGCTGAAGCTCTTATGAACATGCTCTCAGACGTAGCAGAGTAACTCTTCCTCATTCTGATTCACCGTTGACCAACCATCTAAGCATCTCCACATATTCACCCTTTCGTCCTCTGTAATCATTATACATTATCCACCCCCTGATCTTGCACATATTAAGGAGATTCGTTCTTGTTCTTCTCCCATCGTCGAGCACATGAAAGGAAAGCATCAACATCGCCCTGGAGGATCGCTCAATGTTCCAAGCTCTGCTGTTCTTCCTGATCAATTGGGAATTGTTGGATCAACCCTCGATTTTGGGAATCATTGGATCAACCCTCGACCTCCAAGTTAATTGCAGTCATCCGATCGCACGCCAAGGAACTATAAGATCAGAGAGTGGGATATAATCTATGGCCTCCATCTTCGAAGAAACATCGATCGATGAGGTGGCACCACGTGGATAAGTGAAGCAATCTCCGTCGTATGCCTGTGCACAGGTAGGGGTATTTTGCAACTTAACCCCTCCGTACTTTTGTATTTATTATTTAAAATTTGAACTTTCATCTACTATGCAAAACTTTTAGAATATTTACACAAAGGACCTCAAGCTTCTTGTTATTTGCACTTTAGACCAAATCCACATCAGCTCACATGCCTGTGCGCGTGAGGGGGTGAGTATTTTGCATGGACCCCTTTCGGGTATTATGTTATTATTTGGTCCTCGAAATTTAAATATAAGTTGAAATATTTTGGTAAATTTGCATGCTTGGTCCTATTGTTTTATTTATTTGCATTTATATCCCTACTATACGTGTAATATATTTTTATGTGTGAAAATTTCATGGACGCTCCTAGACTTTGCTAAAGTGTTATTAAATACCCTGAAACTTCTCAAATATTGCAACTAGTTCCATGTATTATAGATTTATTTTGTACTTGTAACTTAATTATTAAAAATATCATTTTGCATCTAAAACCTAAAGGAAAATTATCTTAAGTGCATGGAAACCTATATTATCACATACATTTTTTGTAAGGAAATTATTAAGTTTTCTTATTTATAAAAAATCAACAACATCATATTTTTTCTTGTTTAGCATTTAAAAATACATAAAATGTACAAAATGTTTTGAAAAATTCCAAAAAAAATTATATATCTCTATCTAGTTGTATTTTATCTTCCATTCAAATAAATTTACAAAATATTAAATACAACTCATAAAAAACAAAACACATAAAACCTTATGAAAACTATAGAAATTCAAAAAAAACATAAAAATATGTTTTAAGTTTCTGAATTTTGTGTATATTATCTAGTATTAAGGAAAATTGAAATTGGGCTCAATCTGGTTTGGTAAATATTTATTGAGCCCATTTAAAATTTCTTTATTTTATATTTTCTTTATTTTGTATTTTAAAATCCATAAAAATTCTCAAAAATTAGCCAAAAAATTATCTAAAATAGAGAAAAATTTATAAAATCCAAAAAATATTTTGTTTCTAAAATTTTGAGTTTATTTACTATATTTAAAATCCAAAAATAAATCTTTTATCCATTTTCAATGTAGTATAATTATTATCTATATTAACATATTTTACATCTAAAATAAAATTTTGACAAAATACGTATATATATATATATATAAATTAAAAACCCATGAAATACTTAAAAATTCAAAATACAAAAAACCCTAAGTACTTTATTCATTTTCTTGCTCTACCTCATGTGTTTCTTTGTGGTTTGACCCCAACTATTTGTCCACTATACACATTTCTGTAGGATATAATAAATTTGGGTTTTTATCAATTGTACCCCTTTGGGATATTGCAATATAAGTTATGGCCCTATCTTTTTTGGAATATCAGTTGTGCCCCTACCTTCTTGTAAAATTCACAGTTCTGCCCTTCTGTTAAGGTAAAGTAAGGGCATAACTGATATTACAAAAGGGCATAACTGTTAATTTCACAAGAAGGTAGGGGCACAACTGATATTCCAAAAAAGGAAGGGGCATAATTGATATTGCAATATCTCAGAGGGGCACAACTGATAAAAACCCAATAAATTTTAGCTCACTTGTTTATATTGATAAATCATTTTTGTGGGTCAATTGTTGATTGACACACATTGATAGGGAATTGAGTGCCATGAGAGTGACTAACACATCGATTGCCCGATCCAACTTATTAGACACTGTAAGCCCTCCAAGACGGGACGATAGATGCATCGAACATTCGCGTTCCTTCATACATCCATATATTTTTTGATTTTCAATATGATGTAAAACACTCTTATATTCATTTTCTTGCTCTACCTCATGCGCTTCTTTGTGGTTCTACACCATCAATTGTCAACAATACACATTTCTATAGGGTATAATAAATTTTAGCTCACTCATTTACATTGACAAATCATTTATATGGGTTAATTTCGATTGACACACATTGATCAGGTTTTGAGTGCCATGAGAGTCCGACATATCAATTGCCCAATCTGACTTATCGGACATCGCAGATCCTCTAAGACGGGACGTTAGGTGCATCGAACATTCGCATTCCGTCATACAACCACATATTTTTAGATTTTCAATATGATTTATAATAAATCTTACAGCCAAAAATTTGTAAAATTTTGTTGGTCATAAACCATAGTATTTTTTTAATAAAACATAAGAGATAGTCATGCCTAATATAAAGTAGATATCGAGTTATAAATGACCAAACAAAATTGATCCACAGGTTTAAAAATTCATGATAAATAAACCATATATGAAAATCTTGTGAAACTTTAACACAATCAACACATTAAGTTCTATATGCAATAAAATTGATTTCATGCATTTATTTGCAAAAAAATAAGCATATGAAGCATTGAATACAAGGGTATAAATGAAAATAATCTAGGAAGTTCTCAATTCAAACACTGATGAGTCTGTGATTTATCATTCTAAAAGATAAAAAAAGTCCAAGTAATTAATTGCATTTAATCATTTATATTGCACTATTAGCATTCATGAATGTGTATATAATATCCATATGTTATCATTCACAACTGCAAAAATAAGGAGCTAGAATTTATGCGTATATTTTTACATGTATATTAATACAACATCCCTTATTTTTTATTATTTTATACTAACACCAAATACAATAAAATCAACTCAATTGTGTACCTAATACTAATAATAACAAGAGAAAAATATTAGAAAAATAATCAGATGTATATTTGACAAATAAATCGAAACTCCGGTTTTAAGACAAAAAGTCACAAAGTCAAATATCTCTCACATACAGTCTCCTATGAAGCCAACCCCCACTCACTTTCGAATTAATGTACATTCAATTATCTAGAAATGAAGACCAAATTCAAAAGAATCGGAGTTCATATGTGAAACTTGGGTTTTGGGACCTCCTTGTATATTGTATATTTTATCTGACTTTGATCTATATATTTTATGCATATAATTAACTCATTTTATTTTATTTCTTTCCAATTTATTTTCTTTGATTTATGTTTTAATAAAGTGTGTAAAAATTCAAATCAGGAAAAACTCAAAAATCAAAAATGGATCACCATGAGTATGTATACATTGTTTTAAAATAAACCTCTTTTATTTTATTTCTTTATTTTCTTAATTATTAAAAATATAAAAATTAAGATTTAGATGTAAATATTTATTTTATATTTTAATTTAATTTATTTTAATTTTCCCCTAATTTTTAAATCATAAAAATTTCAAAACATAAAAATTCAAGTATTCTATGTACATAGAAGACTACCAAAAAAACTTTATACAAATGACTTCTTTTGATTTTGGTACCTTCAAGAAAGTTGTAAATATAATTGAGACAAATAACTATCACAAAGAGTTCTTTTTATTTGAAATTATTTATTGCTTTATTTTGATTTTTCTTTTAATTTCTTCTCATATTTTTTGTGTAGGCGACATGTGGCAGCTCCAGGAGTCAAATGTGTCCACCACTTGATTTCACTTAGCCTCGCCCCATCCTGGGTCTTTAGATGAAGGGTGACTCATCCAATGATTCTGAACTTTTCCTATTTATTTATCTTTTATTTATTTATATTTTTTCTTTTATTTAGTTTTTATTTTTCTGCTACATGTCTTGCTCTCAGTCGTTCGATCTTGACCGACTGACCGGTCGAGACTCCTTCCCCTTCCTCTGTCTTCTTCGACTGAGCATCACCTTCTCCGCTTGCTGATGAATGCCAACAACCCCCTCCTTCGTTGCGCCTTCCCTCCCATGACATCCTCTCTCTCCTCTATCGATTTAGACCTCGTGATCCACGTCCACCTTCTCGTCGATCTTGCTTACCCCTAACGACCCACCATCCAACCCCCCAGTGTCATTCTCCTTCAACCCCATCTACCACTAGATCCAACAGATACTACTAAATTCATGGTTGATTCAGTGGTAATGATGACAACCCCTTCAAGGCGACTATAGGAACCAACATTTGTTCCTGACATGATCCAAGGTGGGGAAACCACCTTGTTGTAGAGCTTCCTAAGCTCTTTCTTAGCTTCGACCTCATTCTCAAGGTCTTGAGGTGAGCTCGGAGCTGCTTCATGCACCTCCTCCTTCGGTGAAGAAACCTCTTCCAGTAGAATCCTTTCCCCCCCATCTTCTCACTTTCTTTTTTTCCTCTTTCTTAGCTATTCCATTTGTACAATCTTTTCCCTAAATTCTTTTGATGTTAACCAAATCAAATTCGACCTGAATCGAACCCCCCAAAATCCGTACCCAATTTGACCATCACCTTCTTCTTATCTGTCACAATCTCTTCGCATCATTCACCTCAGCTCCTGCTAAGGGCTGAAGCTTCCAACACCCCATATTCTCTGCTTTGACCCGAACCTCCACCTACCATCACTGGTCTCATAGCCTTCGCCCACCTTTGGTTTCAGGGAAAGCTCCGACACCAACCTAAGCTACTTCTACTCCTGGGAATTGAAAAGAATAAGAAAAAAAACTCATCTCACATGCCTGATGTGGCTTAAAGCAGAGAATCGTCGGAGATACTCCAGTGATCGTGAATCACACCTCCTCAACCTTATTCACATCTGGAATTTATGGGGAAATACCTCTTGTCACTAGGGTTTCACTCTAAGGAAGGACATAGGGGTTGCAACTAACAGAAACAAATTAAAAATAAAAAATGGGTGGAGTAGGTATTATATACATGGCTGCTCATGTGAGGGTCTTCGATTAGGGTTTTTACGTGAATCAAAGGTTGACTTGGTCTCTCTTTGATTTGCATGGAAACCCTAATCGAAGACCCTCACTTGAGAAGCCTTGTAAATAATACCTTCCCCACTTTAACTTGGGTCTATCTTTGATTCGCTTGAAGTCTGATGCATCTGTGAAGAAATTTCAAGAAGGATTCAAGCAGAGATAGGGCTTAATTAAAACCCAAAAATTTGTGAAAAGAGGAAAAGATACAACATGGATCGATCCAAAGATGGGTCGGGCTAGTTGACCTAGGTTAACCAATGTCGCCTCCTCATTGGTCCACATCAACTGCAAGAAGATAAAATAAAAAAATAGAAAGAAAAGGAAAATAAAATAGAAAATGATTTTATTAAATAAAATTTAAAACATGAATGTTATTTCCTATTTTACATACTATTTTTCAGTGATTTTTATTTATTTTTATCTGCCTATTTATTATATGTTTATTTTTACAAGTGTATTTATATTTATTTATACTTATGTACTGTGTATTTTATGTTTATTTTGTATTTTACATTTTATTATCATATATACATAATTTATATATTTATAACATTATTAAGTAGTTATTTATATATTTTACTTTTTTTCTGAATATATAAATAAATAAATAAATGTATGTATATTAGTCGAAGAGTATACCTATATAGTTTATTACATTATTTATTTCAATGTATTGTTAGTAGTTTTATTTTATGTTTATGTTTTTAGTATGATTCACATAATAATCACAAGTATTTTAAAAATATAAAAAGGATAAAAATGTAAAGAAATGAATTAGTGAATAAAATTACATGTGTATATTACAATGGGACCCAAAAGCAAACTTTTCTATATTAACTCCAATTTTAATGAAATTACCCTTATTAACTAGATAATTTAACTTAGAGTTCACTAAAAGTGAGTTTGGCCAATTTTGAGTACATAAGGAGAAGATATGGATATGTAAAGTTTTGTTTACAACTTTTTCATCAGTGTGTCCATGTCAAACTGGCATTATTTTTCTTTGCAATTATATTTTTATTTTTTTACGTATTTTTGCGCACATGTTTTGTGTTGAAAATATATTTATTTGAAGTGTATAAGAGTATCTATAAATTAGTATGATTTTTGTTGTATATGAAGTGTAGTGGGTACCTGGGATTTCTAGGTGTCTGTGTTATTTTATCTGTATTTATTTGCCCATATCTTCTCCTACTTTATTCCTTGTCGATCAAATCAATATTGACTTAGTCTCATTGTTAGGGTCAGTCACTATTTATAATACTTTATTTTAATTTTCTTTATTCATTTATTTTGTATTTTAATACTTGTTTTTATGTATTATTTACTTACAATACTCAATGTGTTAATTTGTACAAGTTAGATATATTTACATGTATTTATCTAGTGATTTAAAGACAAAATAACATATTAAAGGTAAATGAATGGATATTTATGACCCTAGGTACCTACTTTTTTCTAGTCCCTAGCAATCACTTATTAGGAGAATAAGTGATGCAAGAGAGAAAATAAAGAAAAGGAAAATAAAGAAGTTAGAATGATTATGAACTTCAAACATGTCCTTTCAAGATCAAATTTAGATATCGGTTAAGACCTTTGGATTGTTAATGTGTTCGGAACCACATTCATGTTAGGAATTGTAACTCAACATCCCTTGGTTCTATGTTCCTCTATTCAGTTCAACTCAACAACCTGGTCAACACCATCCTTCGAGATGTATATTCTTGTAACCTTAGAATGACACGTACCATGTGTGTGAATTGTGTAGCTCTTTGAAGATAAGTAGCTTAACTATAAAGTGGTCTGATCCTCTTGTAACTCGTCCTCGGGGAGATGGATATTTTCTTCTAAGTTCAGGTACATGCTAGTTCACAACGAACAAGGGAGAAGCTAGAAGGAATATAAATGAAGTGGAAATGGACCAGTATCGTCGCATTTCCTTGTGAAGCTCAGTCAATGTGACCAAGTCTTCACCAAGAGGTAGTCCTTTTTTGAAGTTCAAAATTTCCAGATTTTTTTGCATAAGCTTCTTTTTGGATATTTCTTTGTTTGGAAATGCACTGCAATCTTGTTTTGCCCTGACGGATATAGAATCTTTTATTCCTCCCATGTTTTGGGGTCTAAGAAAAATATATGCCAGCAGACCATTCCTCATCCAAAGCTTTATTTCAATCCGCTCTCCTGTCGTTAGATGTCCATGCTACCATAGGAATGGTAGATTGAAGTACTGGTTTTGACAGTCCCCAAGAATGGTCCTGAGACACCCTTGATGAAACGACCTAGTATCATCCAGACTTTGACTCCTAGATCATTCGACAACCCATCTTAGTTGAGCTACATGTTGAGTTTGAGGTCTCAAGTCAAGCCATGGTTTCAAGAATCGTATGGATGGTATGAAAGTTTCTAGTTAGACACATTGAATGGAATCTGAATACAACCTCAAAGAACCTAAAGAATTAAGTAATAGTGAAATGAATTGTCCCAATTCCAGTCCTTAATAGGTTCCTCTGAAATTAAGTGGATTAAGGCTTATACAAAGCTATAGTCTTCTGATTCTATTTCGACTTTGTTCAATTGTTGGCATCATTTAGAAAAATACATATTCAATGCAATAAAAGAAAATATTTTTGTGAAACCATTTTCTAATTTTGAAATTTTTATGGATTTTTCTAAAGTATTACACATTTTTGTGGGGTTCGGAAATATTCTGCTAGTTTTTAGATATTTTTGAATTTTTGCAAATTTTATGGAATTTTTAAAAAGAGTAAAAGGGAAAGTTATATGTATAGATTTTATGTGAGTGTATTCTTTACGGTTGAGTTCTCATATACACTTACCCATGAAATATATTAGCCATATTATTGGAAAATATGAAAGTACGAGTTATTACTAACATATAAATACATACATATACATATACATACATGCACACAGACACGACCACTTATACTTAGCTCGAACTATGTCCACATAGTTATCAAAGAGTAGAAAGGAAGAAATAACTCGTGTTAAGTATAAAAAAGCATATACTATGACTAAAGAGAATAATAAGTCTGTCATTCCCCCCTATACTTAGGATCAACTAATCTTAAGTATAACAGACTACGTACAAACCATGGATGATCGAGGATGAGAATTCATAACTCAACGACCTGGCTTGCCCCTCCTATACTTAGAGTGAAATATCTCTAAGTATACATATATTATCAACAAGTTGAGAGACAAGAAAGAGAACAAAAAAAGAACAACCCAAATATACATATCCCCCCTATACTTTGGATGAAGTATATCCTAGGTATAACATAGATGAATGTGACGAATGAAATAAAGAAAGAAAGGAAAATAAGAAAACAAGAAAATAAAAACTATTTTTGGTGCTCAGTGTCTAATCCCGCAGCTTCTAGAAATGCCACATGTATCGAATCCACCACATACAGGAATGTATCATGTTCTATGTATGGTTTCAGCAACTGCTCGTTTACCACGAAGGGATGTACGTCAGCTAACAATCTTGGTATGATGATGTTTCTATTGTCATGTACATTCTTAACAATAAATGGCCCTGACCATTTGCTCATCGGTTTCCCTAGAACTAATTTTAATTTTGCATCAAACAACCACACATTATGATTTGGCTCGAAAGTCTTTCTTTTGATATGTTTGTTGTGCCATCTCTTGACTTTTTCTTTGTACACATGGTTGTTATCGTAAGTAGAATCTCAAAATTCCAATAATAAATTTTGTTGAAGCTTTATGTTCTTACCAGCTTTTTCTCTGTCCAAATTTCATATACAGGCTGACCATAATGACTTATGAATGAGTTCTTTGGGCAAATGATATGTCTTGCCATATACTATGCGGTAGGGAGACATGCCTAAAGCAGAATTATACGATGTACGATAAGCCTAAAGAACTGAGTCAATAAATTGTGACCGGTTCTTCCTATTTGTATGCACATGATTCTGTAAGATTATTTTAATCTCCCCATTTGAACATTCTATTAAGCCATTAGTCTGTGGGTGGTAAGGAGATGTGACATGGTATTCAATGTCGTAGTACTTAGTGAGCTTCTTGGCTTCATTATTGGTAAAGTGTCTACCTCTGTATGATATGAGGATCTTCAGAATCCAGAACAAAATTATGTTATCTTTGAGGAATTGACTGATAGTGTGGTTGTCTATAACTCGAGTGGAAATAGCCTCCACCCATCGACTAACATAATCGACAACAACCATGATATATTCATATCCTTGACTGTTAGACAATGGGCCCATAAAATGAATACCCCATGCATCAAAGACCTCCTATATTGGATGTATTTAAGAGGCATGGCATTTCATGAATCGATGATGTCGCACATCTTTTGACAGTTAGTACAACCTTTCACGTATTCAGTAGCATACTTAAAAAGAGTTAGCCACCAAAGGTCGTATTGAAGAAATTTCGCTACCATTCGCTTTCCAGAATGCTTTCTTTCATATTTTAACTTGTGACAATGATTTAGGACACTTGTATACTCCTCCTTAGGAATGCACCCTCGTTGGATATAATATGCACCTTCATAAAACAGTAAGGATCTTCCAATCGGTAAAAAGTGTACATCAGACATGAACTTATCCACTTTTAGCTTAGGCCAATCTTGTGGAACCTCCTTGTAGACAAGGTGGTTCACAATATTGGTGTACTAAGGGAGTGATGTGAATGGAAATATATCTTAATCTATGAAGGTTTTAGTGATTGGAACGATATCCTGCTCAAGTGTCTCTATTTCAGTATTCTAGAAAACTAATCTACAACAATATTTTTGACTCCAGGTTTATCTTGTATTCTAAATAAAACTATTAGAGTAGAAGGATCCAATGAAGTAGACATCACTTAGCATCCTTCCTGCTTTGCAAGTATCGTATAGTAGAGTGGTCAATATACTCAATAACTTTTGATTCGAGCAATTGTGACCTGAATTCCTCTAGTGCAAACACCATAGCTAGCAGCTTTTTTTGGTGATAGTGTATTTCCTTTGGGTGTCATCTAGAGTTTTGCAAGCATAAAGAATTGCAAATGACCATCCATCCCGTCTTTGTCCAAATACATCCCTAATGGCATAGTCAGAAGTGTCCATCACGATCTCAAATGGTAGACACCAATCTGATGATTGTAGGACTGGACTTTGAGTGATTACTTCTTTAAACTAATTAATGGCAGAAAGCCTCTATCATCTACAATAAAATAATTGTCTTTTCATATAAGCTCCATCAATGGTCGGGCAATCTTACTAAAATCTTTGATGAATCTTCGGTAAAAATCGACATGCCCCAGAAATGATCTGACTTGCTTCAATGATGTAGGTGTCTCGAGCTGGGAGATCACTTCCACTTTGGCCGGGTCAACCTCCATGCCTTGCTTGGAGATGATGTTGCCCAACACTATTCCTTCAGTCACCATGAAGTGACTCTTTTCCCAAGAGAGCATCGAATTAACTTCACAACAATGTTGAAGTACTCGGTCTAGATATGTTAGGCATTGATCGAAGTTATCTCTATAGATTAAGAAATCGTCCATTAATACCTCCTGAAAACATCACACCATGTTTGCAAATAATACCATCACACATCTCTGAAATGTAGCAAGGGCATTGCGTAATTCGAATGGCATCCGTCTGATGGGGTACGTCCCAAATGGACAACCGAACGTAGTTTTCTCTTGGTGTTAAAGCGTAATCACAACTTGATTACATCCAGAGTACCCATTGATGAATCATGAATCGACTAATATACCATGCATTCATTGTATCACAAGCTAATCAATAATCACTCGGAATCGAGAGAGTATCTTTGCAAAGATTTCTCGGCTTAAATTTTTACCTATGCTAGCCTAGGGTCGAACATAGAGACACGAGCAATTCTCAGGTGTAATATAAGTGTCAAATATTTATTAAAGCAATTTCTAGGCTATCTAAGTCAAGAAAGATGCAAAGAACATAATGCATGCAATTTTTAAAACATTTATGCATTTATTTTAGGGATTTTTACCCTGCAGACCCTATAAATTTTGCCAATTACCTCCACGACCTTTGAAACATCCTAATTCCCCCCTCGACCCTGTAAACTTGCCAACTATTACTCCATGAATCCTCCGGGTAATCTGTTTGAAGCTCGTGAGGGTTCTTGGGGCAATTTGTGAGGTCGATGGGGTAATTACATTGTGCAAAAGGTCATAGAGGTAATTTAAAAAGCTTCTAGGGTCTGCTAGGTAAAAATCCCTTTATTTTATATGAAAAGTAACGATGCAATGCAAAATAGACAAAATGCACAAGAAAACAAACAATGCTCCTGATTAAGCAATTAAAAAGCTTGTGAATTCCAATAATAATGAATGAAGAATCATGTTGATTAAGGTTATAATTCAATTGGACATAATTTAATTTTAAACCAAGTATAAGATTAAATAGAAAAATTATGCTCTATAAATAATTAAGTGTGAAATATAGTTCAAATTAGGACAATAAATGGACTAAATTAAAGAGCATGAAATTAGCTTCCAAATGACACTTATTTCATTAAAATCTTATTAAAGATACAAC
The DNA here is from genome assembly GCA_037367405.1 of Ottelia alismoides. Taxonomy (NCBI): domain Eukaryota; kingdom Viridiplantae; phylum Streptophyta; class Magnoliopsida; order Alismatales; family Hydrocharitaceae; genus Ottelia; species Ottelia alismoides. The sequence continues at coordinate 1,792,856 of JAZKJV010000720.1, read as the reverse complement.
ACAGGGGAAAACTTGTAATAAAAAACATAAACTTCTATTACAAAAAACGTCTAAATTGGACTTAAAAGCAAATAAATAAAATCAGCAAGCTATGATTGTAAATTTCACACAATGTGCGAGGACCTATCTCCAAATAATGGAATTCAGTAGGGCAAAGATGCAAAAAGTCCACCCCCGCATGCGTGTAGTGTGTGACAGTCTAGGCTCGAGCACGACTCAGGTTCGGACCACATATCATGATGGCATGCCTCGACAATTGGTCTGGATGACCCGAACCTCAGGAGTGAAGCATTGCCTCAGAGGGGGATGTGGTAAGCTTTAGAGTGTCAGATCTCACCCAATTTGGGTTTATCTAGTGGCTCCTATTTCTCCTTCCTCTCCTCCCCTTCAATCCTCTACTCAATCTAAAGATTTGGAGTCCTTCGTGAAGATATTGCGAAAGTGAGATCGGAGGGTAGTCTGATGATCTAATAAAGGTTGTGACATTTGATGTTAAACATGAGATCGGAGGGTAGTCTGAATCTCTGACCATTCCGTCCCCTTATGTTTCCTGAAAGGGTTAGCCCTATCGCACAAACCCATACAAATATTTTGAGATTAATAAGGTAGCGTAATGGGGGTTCAGTCGGTGTAATGGGTTCTCCAGATTATGTAAGCATCTAGAAAGATCAAGATGAACACAATAGTGGAGAAGTGGACTATTGACGAGGAGGTTCATGCGTGGATGTGGAATGATTATCGAAGGTGATCGTGATCTCGATTACGTGAAAGAGTGTGTGATCGACTGTACATAAAATGAAGAAAATTAAAACAAATTAAGTTTGAAGACTTACCTGAAAGTGGATTTAAAATGATAAAGAATTTGATGATGAATCTTGGGGCGATGGATGAAGTTTAGATGGCTCCGTTTGTCGCTCAAACTTCTAGGGTTGAGAAGCGAGCTCAAGCAACGCTGGAAATAGATGCAACAAGGTGAAAATGCATTGGATCTCTGATGAATCTCCATTTCATCACCTTTATTCCATCATTTTGGCCTTAAAAACCCCAGCAAATGCATGTAAATAGCATCAATTTGCCTATAATAGCATTCATTATTTATTGTATACAGAATAAGGTTTTTAATGCCAAAATTATAGAATAAAGAGAAGAAAAGAAAAAGTGATAAAATATTGAAAATATTTTATGACCCAAACCTCGAGACCAAGTCAAGAATTGGCTTGGTCGACAAAGAATAAAGTAGGGGGAGATAAGGGCCAAGAATACAACAAATATTTCATTTATTCATTCTTGATTTATGCATTTTTGACACCTATTTTGTATCTAATTTTTTATTCATCAAATAAAGAAACTTTGTACATAAAAGTTGTATATAATAATGTAAATAAAAATACAAAATTTAGTCTTTACAAAAATAATATACATTGTTCCTTTTATACACAAAATAAAAAGCCAAAAACCAAACTTCACAGACCCGTATCTTTTCAATAAAAACTCAAAACATAGAAAAATCACATCTAATTGTATACAACTTTTCGTTAGCTATTTAATGAAGGTAGTTTCACAATTTTTGGAGTTAGTATGTGGAAGTTAGGTTTTTGGCCCTCATTGCATAGTTTACCTGATTAAAATATTCATTATATTCATTACTTATTATTTTTACAAATTCATATTTTTATAATTTTGTAAACATTATTTATAACATAGGTGTACATTAAAATTAGAATTAAACCTAAAAGAAAAAGGAGAATAAAATAGAACTATGCCAAAACATAGATGAAATACCTATGTATATAAATAAAAGGGAAATACATTCTTCGATTCTTTTATTCTTTCATATTTCTATAATATTGGGAATATTACATATATTATATTACAAATATAAAACCAAAATAAAAGCCAATAAAATACATTAAAATAAAAAGAAGTATATAAAACATAGGCAAAATACCTATAGCTATACCCATACAATATATATACCTATTTATTTAAGTATACAAATACTATCATAAAAATAAAAATAAAATATATTTATGTATCTAAAAATAAGTTATAAATATATAAAATAAGAAAATAAAATAATAAAATAAAATATATAAAATAAAAATAAATTATACAATATACATGTAAATATACCTATACATACACCATTAATAATTAACTTGTAATAAAATACATCAACAAAATAAATAAAAATCGTAATAAAATACTACATAAAATAATAAACATTTTTATTTTGTACCAAAAAATCAATAAATTATTTATTATTTTTAAATAATTATTCTTTAATAACCCTGATGTGTTGTCCTGTAGTGAGCCTACATGGACCAATGGCAGGGACTCCCTCCGTTGACCTCTGGTCAACTCACCCTCCAGCCTCTGCAACCCGTCAAATCTATCCAAGCATGCGTTTTCTCCAAATTTTCATGTCAATCCATCGCTCCAATGACCAGTCCCTTCACGGAAAATACTCCCAATACAACCCTAATACACGCCCCATGGCATGTATCCCTTTTATATAGCTCTAATTTCTTAGTTTTTGCCGGTCAATAAGGGCTCCCCATTATGTTCATAAATAATTCAGCCTCTAGCCCGTCAAATCTGTCAAAGACCAAACTTCGCCCATTATTCCCGGGCGTTCCATCCATCGTTCACGCTCGCGTCCATCACAAGAAATGTTCTCCAATAGTCCCTCATACACGCCCATGTATTGTATCCCTTGTATATAGCTTTTATTTCTTATTTTTGGCCGGTCAATAAGGGCTCCCCATTATGTTCATAAATAATTCAACCTCCAGCCCATCAAATCTGTCAAAGACCCCGTCTTCTCCCAATTTTGCCGAGCACACCATACATCCATCGCACTTGCTTCCTTTACAAGAAATGTTCCTGGCATAGTGTACACAGACGCTCATACCTTGTACACATTGTAAATAGCGTAGATTCTTCACCATCGCCTGACCAATAAGGGTGCACACCAATGTTATGAATAAAGAACTCCTCCTCCATTCTCAAATTTGGTCAATTTCTACCATTCTCCCTTCCCCGTATTCGGTCCTGGAAGCTTGCTTGTGACAGGAGGAACCTTTTGGTGCCTTGAATCGGTCGGAGGAGGTGGGAGTTGCACCCACGGCCACCGTCACCGGCGATCCTGCTCCTTGGCTAATACCCAGGTTTGAGCTGTGCATTTTAATTTAATTAGCTTAGAATTAGTCGTAGGCTTCATTTACTACATTTTATTTCATATTTTAGTCGATTAATTAGTTATAATAGGTTAGATTAGCTCGCCGAAGCTCTCGAGCTCCTACCGTGTTTCATCGTCCTACACTTGTTCTCCGACCACCACTTTCACTTCCATTTCCTTCCCCATCACGTTCTCCACCTCCCAGCCACCTTTAACCAACAAGAACCTTCCTAGTTCTGCGAATCGAGGTCGTGCTCTACCACCTCGCCGGAGATCGCCCACGCCATCCTTCGTGCTCATAGCTTCAGTTTTTTTGTCGAGGAGAACTTCCTCGAGCCGCGTGCCATTCTTTTGTAGGTGGTACGCGCTAGCGAGTGCCAGGAGCCACGTTCTGATTCCACCGGAGATATTCAGAACTCCTCATCTTCCCCGACCTCGCGACGGGGGGGGGGGGGGGGCGGGGGGGGCTCCGGTCAACCTCGTGCTATTCTGAAGACACCTGGAGTTAGAGCCACCTGTAAGGAAGCTTGGAGGACCCTTAGGAGCAGCAAAGATCGGTAGGGAAGGGATATCTCGCTGGAGGAACCTCGCCCAGGCGAGTGTTCTTCCCCATTCTTCCAGCCTCTTCCCCTGCCATTGGATGAAGGGAGCACCTCCAGATTGCAGCACATTCATCGCGTGAGGAATGGACACGTGTCAAGTGAAGAAAGAAGAGTCATCCGATCGTGCCTATGTTTGGGGTAAATTTCATATCTCACCCCACTATTTTTTTATTTACTATATAGTTTTGTAAATAAAATGTAAAGTGTTAAATAATTGGGAATTTTGTGTAGGACTTCCTATATGTTTTGATATTATCATTTTGGTCCTTCCCAGCCTCACATGCAGTCCCACGTGAGGATTGTAATTTTGCATGCGTGCCTTGGCATTTTTGTGTATTGTAAAATAGTCTCTAATATTTAAATAAATGTTGTTTTATTAAGGAAAATTTGCAATTGAGCCCCTGTTATTTATTTTTATTGCAACAATGCCCCTGCCAGGACATATTATTGTATGCCTTTTCTCTATTTATTTTATATAGCTAGCTTGCTACTAAAATTCCTCAAAAATTAGGGTAGATGACCCCTGTCTTGTAGATTCACGCTATCTATTTATTTGGCAATTTTGTGCATTTATCTCATTATTAAAAATAAAAAAGCATTTATTCATTGTTTTATTTATAAAATACCAAAAAAACAAAAAATAGAAAAAACTTTTTTAAAAATTACAAAAAAATTATATATGTTATAATTTGATGTTTATCGAGTCTAGAAAAAAAAACCCCTAAAAAAAAGAAAATATAAAAATTTTAAGAAGCTCTAAAATCCTAAAAAAATATAAAACTCTTCAAAAATACCAAAAATATGTTTTCCTATTTTATAATTATTTATATATTACTATTTACGTATTAAACTTAATTTGGGTAATTTTGAGACTATTTTTAAAACCCAAATTATTTTCGGATTATGTATTAACCCCATTATTGGGATATTTTTGACATTAAAAATACTTTAAAACCCTAGAAAAAATCCTAAAAATTCACAAAAACATTAGAAAAAATATTTAAAAAACAAAAATAATTTTTATTCTATATTATAAATATATATATTTACTACTATTTATAATTATATGACTATGTATTACATGTATAACCTTATATATGGCATATTATAAAATATAAAAGAAAAAGAAAATATAAAAATATAAAAATACAAAAAGAAAATATAAAATCAGAAAATAAAAAATCAAATACAAAAATATAAAACAAAATAAAATAAAAAATATATAAAATCAAAAAACCACAAAAACAATAACATGGACAAGAAGAGAATTGGATAATTCTGTGCATTTATTTTTGCCCCAACCATTTGCTCCTAGTGTTCGACCTCTACTTGTGCTTACACTTATACACATTTATATGTAGAGTTATAATAATTTTAACTCCACATTTTTGAGATTTAATTGCTTTATTCTGATTGTGGGTTAATTGTTGATTGATTGGGATTCTGTTTGAGGTCACCTCGGCGGCTGTCGATCCGCCTTGTGGAAAGACACGACCTCAGCTAAATCCCATGTCATCAAATGGCACTGATCCAGGGAGAAATGTCATTTGGGATACTTATTATTTATTTGATTCTTCACTCTTGTCCATATTTATTTGATTATTTCTATTATTGATATTATTGTGATTGTTCTGACCCTCTTCTTTATTTGTCTTCGATGCGAGGGACCACCAAGCGAAAGAGGAATTCCTAGGAAGTCCGATGCACCCGAGTTAGGCGGAGTTTGCTCTTCTGCACCAACCAACATGAGAGAGCATCGAAGGTAGATGGAGGAGAATTTTGGAAGGCAGTCTAATTTTTGCATTATTTATTATTTATGTATATATATGTGAGAGAGTGACCCTATAATTGTAATAATACAGGACTCTCAGACGCTCCGACTTCCTAAGGTCCAGTGCCCGAGGGATTGTTCCATGGGGGGCCTCGACGGTTTAACACTTTTTTTATTATTTTATTTTTATTATTTTGTGTGAATGAGCCTTAGCTTAGGATTGTTTGACGTAGACTAAGGCCCAATCCCTAATATATATGCATGCACCTATAGATGCGGCTTGGGACTTAGTCAATTTTGAAATAATGTTCTTCACGCTAATATTATCCTGTATCTAGGATGATTTCTTCTGATTGCATTTGCATATAGCATAGGTTTCTATTCTGTTATTCATCTCGCATGGAGAGACCTGAGAAGCACTATAAGTCTTCTTGCTTGGCATGCATCATCATTTTCCGACTTGCATGGTTTTTCCGACCTTCTCCCTCTATTTTTGCCAACCTAGGATGCTTAATGGAAATTGAAACCTCGATAGGCACGTGCATTGATAATATCCAAAAAAAATGATAACAAAAATAAAACCGGGACTGCTAACTCCACTTGAACCTAAAAATAAAATGTAATGGATATCTTGTCTTGGGGAGAGCAACCCCCTCATTGTCTGAGCATTTTATTTCTACGTACACGCTAAGGATTAGTGCCCCAATCCCAAAGCCTAATTCCGGTGTACAACTTTCTATGATCACCTAACTCTAAAATCGACAAGATAAAAGACCACATCTCGGTCTTCACTGTGTTGAGTAGGTGAATAGGGGGTTTTCTTTGTGTATTGATTGTGACTTGGATTCCATTTGCACGTTATCTTTGAGTTATCGGTCCCGTCCATGTGAGTCATGCATTTTTCATATTTGAGTCTCTCTACCCCTCTTATACATATATCTCTTCATTTTGCATTGAGTCGTGATATTGGCACGTGAGCTCAATCAGCTTCTTCAGACCTTTGTGTTCCCCTTCTTTCCTATCCTCCTCGTGTTCACTGTTATTATCTCTTCTATCACCCGGGATCGCTGTGACTTACATTGATTATTGGAGTAAGCCGGGCATGATGTTGAGGATGCTGAGATTGATATACTACTCTTGGTGGATTTGATTTTGGATACATGCATAAGAGCTTATTGAGATTTTTGATGATGCATGAACATTAGGTGTAATTCTGTATTGTGGATTTAGATCTCGCACACCGGATTGAGGATGTGACGTGCTTCAGTGATTTGAGGATGATATCATGATGTTTCTACTGATCTATCTATTTCGAGGTTTCATCCGTCTTTGATTTCTGGGATGGATAGACTATCCTGATATATGATGCATGGTAACGATGATTGGAACCCACATGATCTCTCATCTTTGTGATTGATCCATTCCCCATCTCTTGATTCTATTATCCACCAATGGCACTTTCAGGATTCCTGATTATCTTTCATGCCATCTCAGCTAGATTTGATTGACCTGAGGGATGTTTTGTGAATGACCTGCTTATTTGCTCCCTCACATGATCTTATGCCCTCTGAATTATTGAATGATTTAATGCTTTCGAGGACCTGAGATGACTTGCCAGCAATCCCAAGATTTCATTGACTTGGCTTACATGACTCCCCGAGGACTATCTGCGGGAGCATGTGACACACTCTTTACGATCGGTTTCACTCATTGCATGTACTGCCACTCCGTTGGGGTACAAAACCGTATAATCTGATATGACTATTTGGCCTCTCTATCTTATTGTGTTACCGGTTTGCTGGTACACGAGGCTATTCAAAGACTCATCTGAGTCCGCTTTTCTTGACGGTCCTCGCAAGGATGAGCTTCACTTTTCTGATTATTCCATGCCTAGTTTATATGCTCTCCGAGGGTTGTTTGTGAGGACTATGGCACCTTGCTAGATCTTGCGGTCTCTTCTGCTGGTAGACAGTCTGTCGTCTACAGAGGCTTTTGGATTGACTCCTTTGAGTCCTTTCTCTCCTTGACGACCCTCGTAAGGATAAGATTTTATCTGACTAGTCCTTGATTAGCTTGCATTTCTCCCCGAGGAATATCTTCGAGAAAATGCAACACTTTCTTTACGCTCAGTTTCTCTTTCAGACTGTGTCTCCTACTACTGGGAGCACAAAGTTGAGTCGTTTGGTATGCTTTCGGTCCCAATTGCTTTGATATTTACCCGATCTGCTGGATCTTGGGACCTGCCTGACTTGAATCCTTTGAGTCTGCTCTCCTTGACGGTCCTCGCAAGAATACACCATCCTTCTCTGATTATTCGATGCTTAGTTGGCAGTACGATCCCTGAGGGTTATCTGCGGGACGTTGCCACACTTTCTTGATTTGTCGGTCTCTTCTGTTGGTAGTCGATCTGTCATCTACCAAGACTGTTTCTATGATCCGTCTGATGAATCAAGCTCCTTTGAGTCCGCCCACCTTGATGACCCTCGCAAGGGTGAGATTATGTTCTGATTATTCATTGACTAGCATGTACTACTCCCCGAGGGTTATCTGCGTGAGAGTACATCATATTCTAGATACTCAACATCACTTCTAGTGTTTCCTCTCTATTGGAGAATGAAGTCGAGTCATCTGATTTTGGTACTTGGTCTCCTCCCTGGTTGTGCCTCCTTTCTGTGGAGCATGGAGCCGAGCCTTCTGATTATTCTCTGATCCTGCTCACTTTGAGGACCCTCGCAGGGTTGAGCCAGATCTTGTGTTCGGTGTAGTCCTTCGACTTTATGACTCTATGACCACCGGACATCACACAGTCTCATGTCCTTCAATTTTCATATGTTTTTGAGACCTTGATTGACTTGGAGGAGTCTGTACTACTCTTTCTTCTTCTGCGTCTTATGGTATTAGCTCCGCTCACTTATTCACTCCTTATGAGCCGATCATCAGATTTACGCTACTGGTCCCTGCTTTACTTTCCGATCTATTTATCCCCGGTAGCTGACACCCACTTGATTGCAGATTCAGGTGTATTTTTACCTTGTGACTACGTCCTCGTTCTCACAGGGAGATGATGACGAGAGCACGGTAGTCGCTTACCAGATACCGTCTTGTACCTCACACTATGTGCTAGTTGTATATAGGTGTTTTGTCTTCTATTCCGTCTTTCTCCCGAATGTTATGTGTGCGCCAGATCTATCGCCATATGTTTGTGACTATACCTAGGACGTACCTTGTCCTAGGTATAGGGGGGTACACACCACGTTGTTCTATGTCATGTTTTGTCACTCTTGTTTTTACTTATACTTGGGGATCTTTCACCCGAAGTATAGGGGGAGTGATGTACATTCTCCAAGATCTATTCATATATCTATATATATCTATCTTTTCATCTTTTCATCTTTTCCTTTTGACTTTTTCTTTATCTACATAATAGGTGTTGCCCCTTTTTGTCAGTTTCATGTACTAAGGACGTACTTTGTCCTATGTATAGGGGGGTTGCACCCCTGATTCATTCATTCTTTTGTCTGTTTATTAACGCCCGTGACCCTCCCTGCATTGTGTACAGTTTGCTATTCTTAGGATTATTTGATTCTAAGTATAGGGGGGAAGGTCACCTTCTTATTCATTTATATCTTCATTCTTTCATTCTTTCGTCAGTCGTTGTAGTATAGGCTTTTCTATACCCAGTATGAGTTATGTCTTCTCTTTCTCTTCTCGACCTATGAGGACATAGCTCATGCTAAGTATAGGGGGGTTATATATACTCTGTATATACTTTAGCCATAACTCATACTTTCATAATAAATATGACTAAATATACTGTATATATAAACACATAATCCATTAATAAACAACAATCATTCCTCAAATTGTTTTTGTATTTACTGATTAATAAATCAGGTTAAGAATATTTTTGCAAAATGATTTGAAAAATGGTGTGAACCGTTTGGACAACTTTTTGTGTAATGTTTTCAACCTTTGTAAAAACATTTTGATTGCAGAAATTCATTCTTTGTATGAAATAAAAGTTTGGAAACCAATTTGCAAATGATTTTGAAAATGTTTGTAAAAATATTTTGAAAAATGTATATATACCATGCGGAAATTCTTTGCAAAATGACTTTCAAATGATTGTAAAAGTTTGTAAAATTATTTTGTACTATAGTTTTCAAATTTTGTTTTCAAATAAATTGGAGGAATGAATGTATCATTGAAATAGGAATAAAATGTGTATATAAATTCTTTATCAATTATTGTAAAAATAAACCCTAAATAACTCAATTTATTAAAACATGTAAAATCTTTAAAATTCTTAAATCTTGTAAAATAAAGCGGCACACACGTGTAAATGGTTGTACATTCATTTTGTGTGCCAAGATTTTTATTTGCAAAAATTCTTTGTGTAAAAAGATTCTTTGATTTTTAAATTCAATGTGAAAAATTGCATCATTCATTATGTATAGCATTTGCATAGCATTCACATTTTTTTGATTAAGCTTGATGATTGAACTAGTCCAATAAAGTCGAAGATTGGAGCTTGGTTGGACCTTACCGCACCTAACTACACTGGAACCTTATGGGAACTAGGTTTAAGGTACTTCAGGTCTATTCAGACTTAATTCTTTGAGAAATCAGGGCTGGGTTCAAGTCAACTCAACTGACTAAATAGAACTTCTTGAGACACATGCATGATTCTTGTCGATTGTGACCTAACTTGGACACTTGAACCTTCCACTTAGCTTAACTCAGTTGAACTGGTGAGGGGGTTGGAATTGCCCGTTTGAGATGAACACAGGTGGAAACATTCATTCTCGTCTAGGGAGGGAAGTGCACCCCAACCTGGTCCAATTTCAATGAAGTCGAATGATAGGAGAGTATGGGTTGTAATAACGCTTCAAAAGAGGGATAGTCTTCTGGCTCAAGAGGAAAAAGTCCTTATGTAAATATTGTTGTAAATAGTATATTGAAAAAAGGAAAAAAAGGAAAAAAAACTCCAAAAAAGTGGACATGCTTGTAAATAAATAAAAAACTAAAGTGCCTGCCGGAGTATGTATATACGTTGTATAGAAAATAAGCAAGCTTGAGCATCAAAGTTATACCATTTGAGCCTGCAGCTGGATGACTTGACTACCACTGGTCTTGCATCCCAGGATAGGTAGCTACACTGGCTACTGTCCATTCTTTTCTCTACCTCCTCCTCTTGAGTTGGATGCCACTTGAACTTAGAAGGGAATACCCCGCTCCTCGAGGGCAGAGTGCTGGATTAGGGATTCATTGGGTTGTCATTCTGGAGAAGTCAGTCTCTTGGTCATTTCAGTTGGGGAGAGCCACTATCACTTACACTGTACAAGTCAGCTTCATAGTCATAAGGGTTTGCGTATGATGTAGGCTAGTTCTGACCTGGCTATTGAGGAGATTTGAACCGAGTTCTGTGACTCTCGGAGGCTGTTGTGTTTTAAATTCGGTTCCCAACCAGGTTCCATACACATTTTCACATTAAGGTCTAACCTGAGCTCCAAACTTTGATTTTGTACAGATAAGTTTAAAAATCATGATCAATTCAATTTATTGTTTAAATTCTTTATTCTCGCCTTTTCTTTTCTTCTCATTCTTTATTCTTTTTGCTATTGCATAAGTATTTGCTAGGGACTAGCAAAGGCAAGTATAGGGGGGTGATGAATCTCCATTTCATCACCTTTATTCTATCATTTTGGCCTTAGAAACCCCAGCAAATGCATGCAAATAGCATCAATTTGTCTATAATAGCATTCATTATTTATTTTATTTATTGTATACAAAATAAGGTTTTTAATGCCAAAATTATCGAATAAAGAGAAGAAAAGAAAAAGGAATAAAATATTGATAATTATTTATGATCCAAACCCCGAGACCAAGTCAAGAATTGGCTTGGTAGACAAAGAATAGAGTAGGGGGAGATAAGGGCCAAGAATACAATAAATATTTCATTTATTCGATCTTGATTTATGCATTTTTGACACCTATTTTTTATGTAATTATTTATTCATCAAATAAAGAAACTTTGTACATAAAAGTTTAGATAATAATGTAAATAAAAATATAAAATTGAGTTTGTACAAAAATAATATACATTGTTCATTTTATACACAGAATAAAAAGACAAAAACCAAACTTCTTAGATCTGTATCTTTTTAATAAAAACTCAAAACATAGCAAAATCATCTCTAATTGTATACAACTTTTCATTAGCTATTTAATGAAAGTAGTTTCATAATTTTTGGAGTTAGTCTGTGGAAGTTAGGTTTTTGGCGCTCATTGCATAGTTTACCCGATTAAAATATTGATTATATTTATTACTTATTATTTTTACAAATTCATATTTTTATAATGTTGTAAACATTATTTATAAAATAGGTGTACATTAAAATTATAATTAAACCTAAAAGAAAATGAAGAATAAAATAAAACTATGCCAAAACATAGATGAATTACCTATGTATATAAATAATAGGGAAATACATTCATTGATTCTTTTATTCTTTCATATTTTTATAATATTGGGAATATTACATATATTATATTAAAAATATAAAACCAAAATAAAAATTAATGAAATATATTAAAATAAAAAGAAGTATATAAATATAGGCAAAATACCTATAACTATACCCATACAATATATATACCTATTTATTTAAGTACACAGATACTATCATAAAAATAAAATTAAAATATATTTATGTACCTAAAAATATGTTATAAATATATAGAATAAGAAAATAAAATAATAAAATAAAATAAATAAAATAAAAATAAATTATACAATATACATGCAAATATACCTTTACATACACCATTAAGAATTAACTTGTAATAAAATACATCAAAAAAATAAGTAAAAAATGTAATAAAATACTACATAAAATAATAAACATTTTTATTTTGTACCCAAAAATCAATAAAATCATTTATTATTTTTAAATAATTATTCTTTAATAACCCTGTTGTTTTGTCTTGTAGTGAGCCTACATGGACTAATGGCAGGGACTCCCTCCGTTGACCTCTGGTCAACTCACCCTCCAGCCTCTGCAACCCATAAAATCTGTCCAAGTACGCGTTTTCTCCAAATTTTCCTGATTAATCCATCGCTCCAATGACATTGGTCCCTGCACGGAAAATACTCCCAACACAATTCCCATACACACCCATGGCTTGTCTCCCTTTTATATAGCTCTAATATCTTTTTTTTGGCCGGTCAATAAGGGCTCCCCATTATGTTCATAAATAATTCAACCTCCAGTCCGTCAAATCTGTCAAAGACCCATCTTCGCCCATTTTTCCCGGGCGTTCCATCCATCGTTGATGCTCGCGTCCTTCACAAGAAATGTTTTCCAATAATCCCTCATACATGCCCATGTATTGTATCCCTTGTATATAGCTTTGATTTCTTATTTTTGGCCGGTCAATAAGGGCTCCCCATTATGTTCATAATTAATTCAGCCTCCAGCCTATCAAATCTGTCAAAGACCCCGTCTTCTCCCAATTTTGCCGAGCACACTGTACATCAATCGCACTTGCTTCCTTTACATGAAATGTTATTGGCACATTGTACATACAAGCCCATACCTTTTACACATTGTATATAGCGTAGATTCTTCACCATCACCTGGTCAATAAGGGTGCACACCGATGTTATAAATAAAGACCTCCTCCTCCATTCTCAAATTTGGTCAATTTCTACCATTCTCCCTTCCTTGTATTCGGTCCTGCAAGCTTCCTTGTGACAGGAGGAACCTTTTGGTGCCTTGAATCAATCGATGGAGGTGGGAGGTGCACCCACGGCCACCGTCACCGGCGGTCCCGCTCCTTGGCTAATACACAGGTTTGAGTTGCGCAATTTATTTTCATTAGCTTAGCATTAGTCATAGGCTTCATTTACTGCATTTTATTTCATATTTTAGTCGATTAAAATTAGTTATAATAGGTTAGATTAGCTCGTTGAAGCTCTCGAGCTACGACCGTGTTTCACTGTCCTACACTTGTTCTTCGATCACCACTTTCACTACCATTTCCTTCCCCATAACGTTCTCCACCTCCCAGCCACCTTTAACCAACAAGAACCTTCCTGGTTCTGCGAATTGAGGTCGTGCTCTACCACCTCGCCAGAGACCTCGTCACCCACCTCATCCCTCGTGCTCATAGCTTCAGTTTTTGGTCGAGGAGAACTTCCTCGAGTCGCGTGCCATTCTTCTACAGGTTGGACGCACTAGTAAGTGCCAGGGGCCATGTTCTGATTCCGCCGAAGGTATCCGGAGCTCCTCATCTTCCCCGACCTCGCGGCAGGGGGGGGGGCTCCAGTCAACCTCGTGTTATTCTGAAGACACCTGGAGTTAGAGCCACATGTAAGGAAGCTTGGAGGACCCTTAGGAGCAGCAAAGACCAGTAGGGAAGGGAGATATCGCTGGAGGAATCTCGCCCAGGCGAGTGTTCTTCCCCGTTCTTCCAGCCTCTTCCCCTGCCGTTGGATGAAGGGAGCACCTCCAGATTGCAGCACAGTCGTCGTGTGAGGAATGGATGCGTGTCAAGTGAAGAAAGAAGAGCCGTCCGATCGTGCCTATGTTTGGGGTAAATTTCATATCTCACCCCACTATTTTTTGTATTTATTATATAGTTTTGTAAATAAAATGTAAAGTGTTAAATAATGGGGAATTTTGCATAGGACTTCCTGTATGTTTTGATATTATCATTTTGGTCCTTCCCAGCCTCACGTGCAGTCCCACGTGACGGTTGTAATTTTGCATGCGTGCCTTGGTATTTTTGTGTATTGTGAAATAGTCTATAATATTTAAATAAACATTGTTTTATTAAGGCAAATTTGCAACTAAGCCCCTGTTATTTATTTTTATTGCAATAATGCCCTTGCTAGGACATATTATTGTGTGTCTTTTCTCTATTTATTTTATATAGCTCGCTTGCTCCTAAAATTCCACAAAAATTAGGGTAGATGCCCCCTGCCATGTAGATTCAGGCTATCTATTTATTTGGCAATTTTGTGTAATTTATCTCATTATTAAAAATAAAAAGGAGCATTTATTCAATGTTTTATTTATAAAATACCAAAAAACAAAAAAATAGAAAACTTTCTGAAAAATTACAAAAAAATTATATATGTTATATTTTGATGTTTATTGAGTCTAGAAAAAAAATACCCTAAAAATAGAAAAAGATAATATAAAATTTCAAGAAGCTCCAAAATCCTAAAAAAATATAAAAACACTTCAAAAATACCAAAAATATGTTTCCTATTTTATAATTATTTATATATTACTATTTACATATAAAATTAATTTGGGTAATTTTGAGACCTATTTACTATTTTTAAAACCCACATTATTTTCGGATTATGTTTTAACCCCATTAATGGGATATTTTTTACATTAAAAATACTTAAAAACCCCAGCAAAAAAATCTAGGAAATTCTAAAAAACATTAGAAAAAATATTTAAAACACAAAAATAATTTTTTTCTATATTATATATATATATTTACTACTATTTATAATTATATGACTATGTATTACATGTATAGACTTATACATGGCATATTATATAATATAAAAGAAAAATAAAATATAAAAATACAAAAATACAAAAAGAAAATATAAAATCAGAAAATTAATCAAATACAAAAATATAAAACAAGAATAAAATAAAAATATATATAATAAAAAACCCACAAAAACAATAACATAGATAAGAAGAGAATTGGATAATTCTGTGCATTTATTTTTGCCCCCAACCATTTGCTCCCAGTGTTCAACCTCTACTTGTGCTTACACCTATACACATTTACATGTAGAGTTATAATAAATTTTAGCTATGCATTTTTGAGATTTAATTGCTTTATTCTGATTGTGGGTTAATTGTTGATTGATTGGGATTCTGTTTGAGGTCACCTCAGCGATTGTCGATCCGCCTTGTGGAAAGACACGACCTCGACTCAATCCCATGTCATCAATCTCTCCAAAGAAGATCCTCGTTCATCACTTTATTTCTTTCTATTAAACTATCACTAAGGAGGAAGAATGGCTCGGAAATTTCTCACACAAGGGCAGATCAAGGTTACAGTTGACGGAGGAATGGATTTGATGAGAGTGGTCGGCGAGCAGAAGTTTAAAGGTGGTGGTTTCAACCACCACTAATTGAAGGAGGAGTTAGGCTTAGGGTAGTTAATGCCTTGGTGCTTGAGAGTGAAAGTCTCCAAAGCTCTGTTGTACTGAAAGAGATGTAGGGGTGAATGATGTGTTGTAAAAAGTCAGGGGACACTGGTAAGAAAAATGATCACTTGAATCCCCTGCCAGGCAGGGTCATTGTATACCCCACCATTTACCTCCCATCACTTGGGAAGGCTCCTCGATAACTGTCTCTGCAGATGGTGGTTGTTGTTGAAAGGAATGGGTAAGATCCCGGTTGTCTACCCACGATTGTGGTGACCCTGACATCACTACTCTTGAATATCATGAACACGGTAAACGGTAGTAGTAGATGTAGTCATAGCAAGTATCTTGATCTTAGATACCTTCTCTGACAGCTCTGCCATCTGCTTTAGCAATTTGGATGAGTTGATGTCCAACTCACCCATCATCATGTAATTATTCTCTATGAATGCTGACTTATCCTTATATGATGACCATGTTGGGAATCATGTCCTCAGATGGAACAACTATAACCCTCTCTCTCCCTCTAGATGAGAGTGTAGTAGGGATATATGTTTGAGCTCTGCTTGCGGTCTATGCTCGCCGCAACCATCCTCTCGAACACATTCCAGAGGGTGTCTGCACCACATGAAGTGCAGTTGTCTCCACAAGTAGCACTAACTAAAACCTGCACCTCATGGTTGAGACTGCAATAAACTGACTGAACCAACACGGTAGGCTCTAATACGTGACAAGGAATTCTGAAAGATATCTTTGCATATCTCCCATGTATCACAAAATGCTTCATTAGGAAGTTGGGAGAAACTAGTAATGCGTGAACACATCAAATTTGTTCTACTCAAAGGGTAGAACTTATTCAGGAAGAGGTCCTTGAACTGTACATAGGTAGTTAAAACAACCTCCAGGTTTTCCTCTAATAATATGCCTTGTCTCTCAAGGCAAAAGGAAGGGCTTTGAGTCTAATGTAGTCTTGGATAACCCTAGTATCTCTAATGTTAGAACATACCAACTCGAAGTCCCTTAGGAATGCGTATGATTCCACATGTACATTCTCATGAAATTGTTGTAATAAGCTAAGAAACTGTGTCTTCAACTCATATTCAACTTTCGGTTCTACTGTACATAACCAATTCATCATTTGATACTATCCAGAGTTATATGCCACATCCATAGGTGCATCTAAACCCAAATGTAGCTGGCTAATCTATGCTCTCAAGAGATCTACATTCCTCTCTAATGTTGCTAGCCTAGATAGTACCATCTACATCGGATCCTCACACTCTTCCTCCTCTCTATTCAGTTTCTTTAGAGGCATCGTGCAAGAATCTTCTAAACCTTCATCAAAAAGAGGATTGAGTGAGATCTTGATGAAGACAATGAAATAAAT
Source organism: Ottelia alismoides (assembly GCA_037367405.1). NCBI lineage: Eukaryota > Viridiplantae > Streptophyta > Magnoliopsida > Alismatales > Hydrocharitaceae > Ottelia > Ottelia alismoides. The sequence goes on along the minus strand of JAZKJV010000720.1, from coordinate 1,775,726 downwards.
CCGATCTCACCAAGGCAATGATCTTCCTCTGGGAGAAGATAAGAAAGAAAGGGATTGGTCTAATTATGAATCATGATACTCCGGATCGAAACAAGGGTTATTTGGGATCCGCGAAGGTCCAGGAGAATAAGTTGGTTGGACCTTGGAAGTTGTGATATTTGGACGGTTCAGAAAAAGGTTTACAAAGTCTGAACAAACTTCCTCCCAACTATCCATCTTCGATTTCAAAAAGAATACAAGATACGAGAACGCTCGATTCAAATAGAAACTAGTACTATGGTGCATGTAAAATGTGTGGAATCAACTCACACAATCCAATGCAATCAAAACCCTATGAATAAATTCACCAACTCAACACGTGAAGGCCATAAGAGTCCGTCCTATTTTATCCTATCAATTTTAATTGATGAGAAAACAATCTTTTACAAGCACACAAAGAGTCTCCTACTACACCCACTTGAAATCCTATAAGCCTTCAATCAATTGAGTGATCTTCCTGGGTTGCCAGGTTGAATATCAGCCCACATAAGGAATTTATAAGAACATACAACCAAAATGTATTTCTAAGGTCCAAGTCAACCACTTGCAGCTCCCAAAATTCATGAGAGTTATACCTGGAGACTTAGGGTGGAAGTACGGTGTTTAGGGCTCTAAGTTTAGGGATCTGTCCTTGCCCACGTATGGAGGTAGTTACATGTGTCCAAGGAGGGTTTTACTGCCCGTAATACAAGGTTGATTTTACTCAAACTTATTTTATGCAACTCACATAATTCAGTCCTACTTTTAAGAGTTGGTTATCACTTGATTAAGGTGACCACAAAATAATCGCCTAACGTACATTCCCTTTTTCCTTTTATCCTTAGGTCGACAAAAACTGAGGGAGATGATGGAAAATGGAATGCATGCAGAAATCATTGATGCATGCAAGCATTCAAAATTCTTACATTGATTCCCAACACTCTCCATGTGGAAGTAAGACTGAATTTATAAAATTTGCTCTATATGATGCAAGTCGAACAAAAAGTCGCACCTAGAGTACTGGTGTAATGAATAGTGAGGGTTTCCAGATGATCAAATCTTAGATTGACAGAAGAGAACTGGTGAAATAAAATAGGAAAATAGAGTCAAAAACCAGTTTGCAGATTTTACCTAGAATTAATATCGATGAAGAATATGGATGTAATGATGAATCTTGTGCTAAAGGATGGAGCTTAGATGGCTCTAGTCATCTCTCGAACTTTTGGGTTGGAGTAGCGACCTCAAGCAACGCTGGAGATGGCTGGAGCAAGGCGAAAATTCCTTGGATCTCATTGGTGAAGATTCTTGTTCATCGTTCGATTTACCTCTCTCAAACTATCACTAAGGAGGAAGAATGGCTCGGAGGTTTCTCACACAAGGGTCGATCATGGTTACAGTTGATGAAGGAGAGGGTTTTGATGAGGGAGTGGTTGGTGAGCATAAGTTTCTAGATGGTGGTTTCGACCACCACTAGTCAATGGATGAGTTAGGCTTTGACTAGTTAATGGAGTTAGCGTGGCTAAAGGATGTTAGGACAAGGATTTGCAGACGGTTTCGTTAGGATAAGTGACATGAAGTGGTTGGGGGAATTAGGTGAAAGTGGAGGTTTAGTTGCTCATGCCTCTTCGAGGAGGTGGAAATGGGAGGTTGAAGATGACCTAGGGTCGTTGGATCTTAAAATCCAACAAACCACAATTTGGCGCGGGCAAAGAGTTTGGATTATATCTGATCAAGTTGATTAGATGGAAGGAGGATGACATGTGTGGAATGATTGGGGTCGTCTTATCTAGATCATTAGACGGTCAAGTAAGAAGGCGGGCGGAGAAAAGGGAGTGGGCCACGTGATCCAATCAAAATTGATTTTGAACATGAAAGTTGGAGATCTCGAGGAGATCTGCAACTTTCATGTAGAACTTAATAGGAAATAATGTCATTTATCATATAAAAATAAATTTTGAGTAATTTAAGGTATTAAAATAATTATTTTAATTTCTTTTCTTTTTTTTTGATTTTTATTTTATAAATTAAATTAAAGTAATTATGTACAATTTTATACTAATTTTTATTGTATTTTTAATAAATATAAACACATAAAATAATAACACAATAATAGGGATAATTAAACATAATAAATAATATTAATTAATTACAACATAGTGAATGTTAATTAATGTTAATTTTGAGTGAATTTTATCTATTTCCTTATGTAAGTGAAATAAAATAGTTAAATAATGTAGATGAATATGGGATTCATCACCCATCCAAGAAACAGAAATATTCCTTTGTAGTAAGTCTTTCGACTTTGATCAATTAAGGGAAAAAGGAAGTGGTCTTTCTTAATAGCTAGGTTTTGGCATATGTAGTCCACACAGATGTGCCAAGGTGTAGGTACTCTGGCCGAAATCTCCTCTCCTTTGTCACTCATCAAAATAGTGATACCAGATTTCTTGGGGACCACTGATGAAATCTGTATTTCATCATCTTTATTCATTTATTTTAGCTTAAAATCCCTTATAAAACACCTCTATATAATACTAACTCCATATTCTTACTAACTTTTATCTGTGTGTAAATATTGTACACTTCTTATCATTTTAACCTAAAATAAATAAATAAAGAAATAAAGGAAAATAAAGAAAAGAAAATAAGAAAAGAAGACTATATATATAATAGATACAGATTGACTGAACCCCGAGAGAAGGTCAAGACTTGACTTGATCGACCAAGAATAAAGTAGGGGGAGATAGGGTCCTTAATAAACAAAATCCAAAAAATTGTGTGATGTGTATATGTCTATACTACACTATTTTATTTCTACATCAATTGACCTCAAACTAAATAATGTTCAAAACAAAAGTTGTAAATAAAAATGCTTCCTAATTATTAAAATATTTGCAAAATAAAATCATGTACCGAATAAAAGCAACCACACTTGGAAAAAGCCACTAAGCGATAATTGAAACACCAATTCCGGCTCCATATGAACTTAAATTGAACCAAACTCACTTCTATTGTATTCTAAATTAAATTATCTTTAAAATGGCTGTGATTTCATAATTTTTGGAGTTACAGTTGAAAAGTCGATTTTTTGGGGTGGTTTGTGCAATTTTACCATTTATTTGTACATATTGTATTGTAATATTTGTAAATATTTTTACTAATTATTTAAAAAAATAAAAAATAAAAAATAAAAAATAAAAATTGTAAAATTTAAAACCAAAAAAAGTAATTTTCTTATTTGACTATGTATATAATGTACCATATGTATATAGTATATGTATATAGTTGATATTCTTAAATCACCACAAAAAATAACATCTTTTATTCAATTTAATTGAGTGATGAATATAAAAAAAATTAATTTTTGTAAATAATTTTAACATTAATCTCTTTCTTATATCTATCTCATTTCAGTTTTTTTCCTTATCTCTTTATCTCATTTCAAATTTTATCTTTTCTATTTATATGGCTCCTTCTCCCTAATTCCAACTTGATCAATCTTTGGTGAGAGGAGTCCAATCTCCAAGAGTCTTCTTGTTGCAGAAGGGTGCCTAGCCTCCGAGCTGTCCGGTGACAGCGAGTCAGCCTTCGTTGAGGCGATCACAGTCTTTTCCGCTCCTCAGGTGAGATCCATTTTCTCTTTTTTATCTTAGGTTAATCTTAGTTTTATTTTTCGCCTCTTTATTTCGTCATCATTTTTTTATCTAGATTTTAGAATCTATCACAATTTGATTCGCTACCGATCTTGATTTTTGATTTCACATCTCAATCTATTCACGTTCTTTTCTACCTCGCACAATCTCTCACCTCTGACAACATACAGTGGTCAGAGATCCGGTTCCATCCACCATTTTCCTCGGAACCACACTCGTTCATGTCTTCCATTTTGATTTTTGGGATCGAGCCATCAAGCTCGCATCCTAATTTGTTTATAAATAAAAAATACAAAAAATATTTTTTCTTTCTTTCTAACATTTGTTTTGAAGGATCATAAAAAATTAAAAAAGAGAAAAAAATTTAAAAAGTTATTTATTGTTTATGTTCTAAAAAAATAAAAATGTTTTCTATTATTTTGTTTCTATTTTTACAAAATAAATAAAAAATAAAAAAACAAAAAAATATAAAAAAAAACGGCAGTAGGCACGCTCGCTCCAGACGCAGCGTGCCCGTCGCCATCCTTCGATCATCCGCCCATCGCCGCGGTGCCACACCGTCGCAGGCGTGTGCCATCGACATCGACCCCCACCGCCACTGCTTGCTACCATACCCCCACATATCAGCGTTCAACTACTCGCATGTCGGCCACCTTCTCCTGTTGCAGTCGCCTTCGCATCGTCACGCCACCTGCATCTCCATCAGCCCTAGCCGCGAGCGATGTCCTTCTTCAGCCGTCGCGCATCACTGTAGACCGCCGAACGTCCAGATTCACCGTCATTGTAACCTCGTGAGCGTCGTCGACACCATCTCCCATCTCAACAACACCATCCTGGCCGCCCAAGCTCCACTCTTCACGTCGCCACCGACCATGAAAAGATCCTCCATCGCGAACCAAATCCTCGTCGTGAGTCCAACCATACGCTGGTCGCCGCACCCCCTTTGTTGACTTGCGAAGGAAGAAAAGAGAGGGGCGACGATGCACGCCTCCCTTGGTGCCCTTGTTTTGGCTTGAACGAAGAAACAACTAGAAAGATCTGAAAATTATGCAAAAGCCCCCCTCTTTCAGCAAGTCACATGCAACACACGTGTTCATTGGGTATTTTGCGAATTCTTCCCAAATTTTTATATTTATTTATTTGATGAAAAAACAATAAACAATTGTAATTCAGTCCTTGCTTTCCAAACTCTATTTTGCATGCTTCTTTTCATTGAAATAAATGTTTTTGTTGCTTAATAAATTCCCCAAAAGTCGTGTTATGATCCTGATGTGTGTATCTTTCTAGCACGATTTTTTCATTGCATTTTGTTTCATTTGTTATTATTAAAAAATAAAAAACAGTGTCATTTTCTCTTCATGAAATTCAAAAATCCATAAAAATTTGAACATTGCTCTATAAATTCCAAAAAAAATAGATTAGTTTTATTTTTTACGTGTTTTAATTCCTGTCCCAAAGTGGGGAGCCCAAGAGCTTGCGTGGCTTGATGAGTACCACTAAGCTGACATGCCTTCCTTCTTTTATCACTTAGGAGCCGTTTCAATTGGTACACGTAAGAAATAGGCCAATTCAGCAGTTCATGGAAAATCCAGGGGGCAATAGAGGGTTAATGAAGATAACGAATTGAAAAATAACAAAAATCTTAGAAAAATCAAAGAAAATTCTACAAAAATCTAAAAATTGTCATTTTTACTTCATGTTTGTAGATATTTTTCTATAGTTTAGTATAAAAATAATTCCCACGAGTTTTGGGCACTTAAAATATTTTTAAGTTGTAAATTACTCAAGACTATGCATTGTTTATCACTTTTGAAAAACATCTCAAAATTCAAAAAAAAATTCAACAATATATCAAAGCCTTTGAAACCCAAAAATATTTTCTCTGTATTTTTCTGAGAATTTTTGATATAATTGAAAAAATACAAAAAGAGTGTGGTGTGTCTATTTCTTCTCGTGTGCATATTATTCTTTATTTTTGAAAATAAAAATTACAAAAATCAAAATCATTAAAAATTAAAAAAATTGAAATAAAAAATAGAAATAAAAAAATTAAAAAATAAAAGACAACAAAATTACAAAAAACCCAGAGTTTTACCATTAAGATCCCTTTTTCTTTTAATTGATTTTCGATTAAGTGAATAACCCTCGGGAATTTTAGCCTCCCTGAGTTCGATCTTGTTGCTATACATGTAAATAAATAGCAAAAATTTCTCTCACTTCATTATTCTTTTAATTATTTTTGTAGCTTGAGAAGGAAAAAAATGTTTCTTGACGCTTGATTGGGTTGCAACGACATTGTTCATAATTAATATAATTAAAACCCCTCATAAAGTGTAGCAACAACCACATGTAATGGAGTTGCTCATTTTGAATCTAAGATGGGATTTATGAAACCTGTATCGCCCCAGTTAGTGATTTCTTTCATCTCGACCTCCCAAAGATTATTGTTTAGTCAATGTTGAAACTCATTGGAAGGCTTGTTGTATTCTACCAAGTAAATGTGATGCGAGCACAATGAATGATTATTTCCATGGAGATCCGTTATTTTTATTAGCCTTGTGATCCCGAGGCGAACCATTTCACAATAATTGTTATTGTAATCTTTTATATATCAATAAAAGTCATTGATTTATTTCACTCCATGATTGAGACTAAATGAATGCATGCACTATAAGGTCCCTCGATATAATTAGGTTATGTACCATGGCCATCTTAATGCTCATACAGTTGTTGATTCAATGGTTGAATAGAGGCTAGTGCTTGAATGGCATCGAAGAAGTTAGATTGTGGACTCATCAAGCACTGCCAAATGATTATTAAGAGATGATCTCCAGCTTGAGAAGGAGATGAAAATCCTTCTCTAAAGGTTCATATATGAACAACCTCTTGATGTGGGTCCTCTACATAAGAATAGAGATTAGGCGGTGTCAAATAAGTTAGGTCAAAGAGTTGACTTAACGAGATTCAGATAACCAAGACTTGTGTCACGATATAGGCATGCATTCTCTGACTAGAGATTGATGTATTGTTATATGTCTAAGTATGTTCATTTGGTAGACTGATAGGTTGATGACCTACTCAATGTCTATACATCGACGAGCTGGTGTGCATACGAGGGCATATGAGTAATACGAAATCTCAAATGAATCATACAGGTTCACTAGTGAACTGGAAGACACGAGCTCACTAATGAGGTATTGGGACCAATCAATTCCTTGCATGTGTGTCTTGCTTTGGAAGCATGACCAGAATTTGTAGGTATGATATATGCTTTTGGAAAGCATATGATCGATGCCAACACCCAATAATTAAATGAGAATCTTAAAGATAAAACCCTGAAGAAGACAATCTAAATAAGATCTAAAAACATTGGGTTTATTCTAGGTCTTCCAGTATGCAGGATGTAAGGGTACTAGGATGTGATCATAAATGATTATATAACCATGGTGCTTCCATTCCGAGAGAGTGATGAAAAAGGTTTAGATTTTAGTGACTACTCTCAGTAAGAAGTAATCTAATCTTAGTCCAAATGTTGGACATTTATCTGAATGTCATTCAGATGCAATGAGAAGACTAGACTTACAACTTTCATTTAATCAAGCATCTTTGAGAGGTCCCCGACATATGGATTTGAGATATGATCTCAATATCCAAGTCAATATACGCGGAATGCACAATTGACCTATACTTATCTCCAAGTATCCACAGAGAAAGCACATTATTTCTGAAAGAGTTCAAGAATAATTCCATAATTAATTATTTTATCTGAGCATTGAAAAATTGATACTTAAATATGATTTAATTATAATGAATAATATGAATGCGATTCATACTTTTTAGATGCATGAGAATGATGATCCAAAATAATTAGATATGATTTAATTATCATGTATATGAATAATATGGATAATACTATCCATATTAATCATATATATTATAAATGTGATTTATAAGATATTAGACAGACCTTTTTGTAAATAGTATTTATAAATTAAATTTTGATGTGAATTGGATTCACATTGGACAATTAATTAAGCATACAATGTACATTTTATTTTGGGTGTGTGAATATGATTCACAATTTCCAATGGCATGGATGAAATTATCACAAAATAATTTGAAATTGTTTTTGTGAATAAAAACAATAAAATGGTTTGCATATAATGAAGGATTATATGAGACATGTGATCTCATATAATAGGAACAAATAGAGCACCTTCCGTAAGGGGAGGGTGGATGACCACCCTAGAATTAAGACTCAAAGTGGTTATCCCCCCTAAATGGAAGGAGCTTTGCCTCCTTCCTGATCCTTCTTGGTGTATTGATTTGATTAAATTACCTTATTTTGATTAATTCAATATATATTAAGTTAAATTAAATTAATTGATGTTGTAATTTTTTACCACAAAATCATGAACATTGAAAGAAAACAAGAAACATTTTGAATTATTGATTTTATGTTGTACATGGAGTGTGATCCATGGACTCCCAAAATATTATAAAAGAAGAGGCAACCCTAGAACTTCTTTTACATAACATATTCACAAGCTCTCTCTCTCTCTCACACACACACACATATTCTCATCATACAGTCCCCCCTCTCTCTCAAGAGTGGTTGTCCACTTCTTGACCTAGAGGGAATCGTCGTTGTCGCTACACCGTCGTGCTACCGCTTCAACCACTCGTGGATCTTTGTCATCCTCGATGATCCTTGCAGGTTAAGAATACCTCGGATTTCATGTGACGAAATCAGGAGATCCAATGCTTGGATCTACATTTCAATTGCGAGAAGGACGCGCCTCATCAACGCGCTCGCAAGCATCTCCTTCGTCGGGTCGGACTTGAGACAGGTGATCTCTTACTTTAGAGGTTTCGACCGCAACCACGCTTCAAGAAGTATTACTATATCATTTTTGTGGTATAGATGAAATGATATGAGAAGTATTCTCGGGTCATGTAGTTTCATTGGCTTAAAAAATTTAAATTATGTTGCCTCAAATAACTATAATGATTAGTCGCTCCCGATCGTATATGACGCGATCTTCACAATTCCGTGATGTGATTAAGATTTTTTCCATAGACATGATGTGGTATCAGAACCTTGATCGAGGTCCTGGATATGATCCAAAACCATAGGTGAACAAGGTTTTATATACTGGATGCGTGCGGACTCGTTGTTTTACAGAAGATGCAAGTTTCAAATTGATTTTTCACTAATATAAAAAATTACTGTTTATTCACTTTTTAAGAGTATTTTGGTTATTAAAATGTATTTAGAAGTCTAAATATGTCGCAAAAACAGTATCCTATTATTGGTAACAAAAGTGCATGACTAAAATTCAAAGGGTTACCAACGCGATATTATTTTTGCATGTATTCACGGATCTGTAAGAAAATGATTTTTGCTTACTATTTTCCCATCATGAAACATAAAATAAGTACCTGTATTAAGTATATAATCGAACTAGTAAACTGCTCAAACTTATTTCTCACGATTCTGACTCCATTTGCCCTATATATTCCATATTTAGTGGAGATGGGTCGGTTGATGATTGGATCATGAAATCTTCTTAGTTAATGTGTTTGTAATTCAATATAAATCATGTAAATTATGAATTTACCTTGATTATTTTTATGCCTAATAGTTATGAAAATAATTGGCTAGACATCATTGGACATTGATCGTACATTTCATGAAAACCCTAGTTTATCCCACAATAGTTGTAGGAGAAATTTTACATGCAAAACATGGTTGCTTGATATGCTTAGAAATTTTAGGAACACAATTATTTTTGAGTGATTATATTATAGTATAATGTTTATCATCAAACTTGATCAATAAAATTGCAGGTATTTTCACATATTTTTTTATTATTCTCGATCAGAATGGTAAAGGTGTCTAGTTCGGGTATGCTGACTTATTTTACTAATTAGTGCCTTGCATTTCAAGGAAATGCTCCCTTCTAGCTTAACACGAGTATACTGACCGGATCCATTTTTGAGGAAAGGATAATATGAGTAAGTCAATTTGTACTCTATTTTCTTAAATACAAAATAATATATACTTGTGAGGGTGTATATTATATAGTAATATCAAGAAAACCCTAAATGTTTGCTGGTTGATTGAATTCGATTGATAATTAATTTAATATGATTAAATTAATTAGATATAATTAAAATAAACACTCTATTATGAATAGAGTTGTAATTCCCTTGGAAAATAAATTATGTGAATATGATTCATAATAATTAATTAAAATTTGAATGTGATATGTCGAATCATATAAATGACATCCATAGTCTCCTATCAAGGTGCAGGGTTCCTTCGCCATGGATTGTTTGTGAGAGACGTCTGCCAAAGTGACAACTCCAGCATACAAGTGCACATGTATTAGGCTCTTTACTTATCGAAAGTGGAGGGCCTTATGCATAGTGACCCCAATATTGGTTCATCATATTATTGGGCCGATATTGGATTGTGCATAACGAGTTATAATCCTGTTGATGATTGGTTCAGTAAACAATGGGTCAACATTACCTTAGGAGTGGTGGGCCCAGATATTAAATAACGAATTGGGAAATGCAAGTTTGACTTGCAAGGTAGAATGTGTTCTCGCTTCTTTTTATCTGAGTTATAGTTTCTCATATTTTTGGAATGTAACAAAGGTAAAAAGGAGATCCTAGTTCTTGCTAGAGATGTAACGGTTAGCATATCTCTTGCTTTGAAAATGAATAAGGGAATGGACTTTAAAAGTAGAAAAGGCAAGAATAACTTGATTAAATATCCTTAATCAAATAATTTAACTTAGAATATATAATTATTTATATGTTCTAATACAGTGCATTCTTAATTTCAGATAATGAAATCCTTGAATCCACTCAGCAGGCTCCCAGAGGTCAATCGGTTGACCTAGCCAAATTACTTGGATTGGATCCGTAATTTGGATCTTGTCCTATCTACAGACTGCAATCTTTATGTGCTCCCTAAATACAAGTACACAAACCCTGCCATACCGGAAGAAACCAAGTTTTATGAAAAATATTATGAAGATCATACATTGGCTCGGTGTTATATTCTAGGATCCTTATCCAATGTGCTCCAGAATAAACATGTGGATATGCTTTCTTATCAAGATATAATGCATAATCTAAAAGAGATGTTCGGTGATGTTAGCCGTACCCAATGCTATAATGCCATGAAAGAACTTATTCGTTGCAAGATGCAGGAAGGGATTTCGGTAGGAGAACATGTAATCAAAATGTTTGGTTACCTCTTGGAATTGGAGATGCTTGGGGATGAGATGGATGTAGACATGCAGTCCGACTTCATTCTACTGTCTCTCCCTAAGTCTTTCACCAATTATGTGGTATCGTACCACATGACTAAAATGAGATTATCTAACACTGAACTCATATCTTCATTAAAGTTTGCAGACGACGTAATGAAGAAAGAAAAAACCTTTGGCAGTGCAATGATTACACATGTCAAAGGGAAGCGTGGTTGGAAGCAAGGGTCCCGGAAGGGTTCTACCCAGAAATAGAAGAGCCAAGCTGCTGGCTTATCTTTTAATTCTTCCACACTGATGGCATCAAAGAAAACTGATGTTTGATCACTACAAGAAGCCAGGGCACTGGAAATATAACTGCCTAGAGTACCTTAAATATGTAGATAAAGGTAAAGCCCCAACATGTATAAATTCTACTTCATCATTGAAAGCAATTTTCTTGTAGGATGAGAAGGTAGTTGGATCATCGACTCTGGTGCTTCTATTAATGAATGCAATATGTTGCATATATTTCAGGAAACTAGGAATCTTTGTGAAGGGGAGATATTCATCCAAATAGGATATGATGCAATTGGTGTAATAGTCGCCATTGGGACATGCGACTATCATTATCTAGTGGAAGAATCCTAAAACTTAAAGAATGTCATTATGTTCCAGATGCGAGAGGGAACCTTGTATCTGTATCTATGTTAGTTAGAAATGGATGTTCGTTTCTATTATGTAATAAACTTTCCATAAGTCATTATGGTAAATATATTGCGGATGGTGTTCTAATTTATAGTGGGCTCTATGAATTGTACATTGATGAATCTGTCAAGAATGTTACTACCACTAACAAAAACCCTAAAAGAATCAGATAGGATGCAAATCATTCTAACATGATTTGGCATCAAAGGCTTGATCATTTATTTGTTGATAGGATCAATAGATTGATAAAGGATGGACCCTTAGATTTTCTAAAGTTCCAAACTTTGTCTACCTCTGAACATTGTATTTGAGGTAAAATGATTAGGACACCTTTTCATAACAAGGGTACATGATGCGAAGATATTCTTGACCTAATACATACTGATGTATGTTGTCCCCTCGGTACTATGACCCAAAATGGATATCGATAATATTTGACATTTATTGATAACTATTCAAGATACGGATTTATCTTCCAATTACATCATAAATCTAAAACCTTTGAAAAGTTCAAAGAATTCATGGTTTGGGTTGAGAACCAAAACTATAGGAAGACTAAATGGATTCGATCTGAACAAGGTGGCGAGTACTTCTCAGATGAAAGGAATAGCTCAAAGAGATAGGAATCGTCTCCAATCTCACTCCTCCTAAAACTCCCCAACTTAATGATGTTGCTAAAGGACACAATAGGACCATTTTGGACATGGTCCATTCAATGATAAGTAAAGTACATTTACCACTTAGTTTATGGGGATATGTATTAGAGACTGCAATATATATCCTAAATAAGATTCATATAAAAACTGTATCTAAAATTTCTTAAGAGCTTTGGTATGGAACCAAACCTAGTGTTAGACACTTGATGATTTGGGTCTTTGCACGTGCGAAGAGCGTGGACGCAAGTAAGCTAGAATATCACACCTGAGAGTGCTACTTCATTGGGTACGTAAAGGACGATATTGGATACCGACTTTATTACCTCAAGACTCGAATGGTTTTCGTCTCTATAAATGTAAAATATCTATACGATTCCTTCCTTAAGAGTCAAGACAAAAATGAAGTAAAGAAACTTATTGAATCCCATGAGGATACTGAGTCTCCTGAACTAGAAACTGAAGATGTAACACCCGTGCCTCTTCGAAGGAGTTCGAGGGTGGTTACACCACCTGAAAGGTACATATTCCACGTGTCAGGTGAAATTGAAAATGATTCAGCTTCATTAGATGAAGAACTCATAGATCATGATATGGATATATGGATGCTAACAATGAAGTCTGAAATAGACTCCATGCATAAGAATGGTGTATGGAACCTAGAGGATCCACCGAGAGGGGTAAAATCCATTAGGTGTAAATGGATCTTCAAGAGAAAAAGCAAACCTAATGGGAAGTTAGAGACCTTTAAAGCACAACTTGTAGCCAAGGGCTACATACAGAGAGAAAGTATCGACTATGATTAGACATTCTCTCTTGGGTCTATGCTTATGTCCATCAGGTCACTGCTAGCTATAGTTGCATATCTTGACTATGACATCTAGCTTATGGACGTCAAGATGGCTCTATTCAATAGATACCTAAACATATATATATATATATATATATGTATATATATGGAGCAGCCCTGGGCTTCATAAATGAGGAAGGGAAAGTATGAAAGCTAAAGGAATCCATCTACGGGCTCAAATAAACTTTTCGTAGCCAGAAGATTAGATTTGATGAAACCACAAAGAGTTATGATTTTGCTCAGTTTGGATGAACCATGTGTGTACAAGAAGCTTAGTGGGAGTGGCATTGTGTTCATCACGCTTTATGTAGATGCCATCCTCCGTCTTGTGAATGATATAGGAATGATGGTAAGATTTGGTTGTACCATACTTTCGAGGATGACAAATCTTGGAGAAGCCTCTTATATCTTGGGTCTGAAGCTGTTCAGAAACATAGAAAAGAGGATTTTGGGATTGTCACAACTTGGGTACATTAAGAAGATCTTGAAACGTTTCCATATGGAGAACTCCAAGAAAGGCTTCCTTCCCTTAAGACATAGTATACACCTAGCTAAAGGGATGGCTCCTTAAAATGTTGAGGATAAGAAAACCACGGCAGGATGCCCCTACACATTAGCTATGAAAAACCTAATTTACACCATGATGTGCACAATGTCAGATCTCAGCCATGCAGTGGGAGTGGTAAGCCGTTACAAATCATGCTTTAGAGAGCAACACTGGAATGCAGTGAAAATCTTTAAGTATCTAAGGTGGATGCAAGATTACATCATGTTCTAGTCTTAAGATACACAGATTCCGACTTCTAGACTTATATTGATGATCGCAAGTTGATATCAGGGTTTGCGTTCCTGTTGAAAGGTGGTGCTGTGAGCTGGAGAAGCAAGAAACATGACACTACAATCGATTCAACAATAGAAGCGAAATACATTACCACATCGGATGCAACAAAGGAGGCGTTGTGGTTATGCATGTTCATCTTAGAACTTAGAGTAGTTTCCTCTAATACTCCATCTTGATACTATGCGATAACACGAGAGCCATAGGCGAAGGAAGTCAGATGGCATCAAAAGAGAAAGCATACGAAAAGTAAATAGTATATAATTTGGGAGATTCAAAAGTGTGGTGATATCATCATCACTTAGTTGGCCTCTGCCGACAACTTTTCCTGAGCCCTTACCAAACCTTTTACACAGAAGGTTTTCGATCAACATGTAATGAGCACGAGTTTAAAGATTGTACATGAATGGTTTTAAGGCCTAGTGGGTGATTGTTAGCCATGTGAGCTCAAGGCAAACCGTTTCTACAATAAATGCTATTGTAAAATTTGATATATCAATAAAGGTTATTGATTTATTTCACCCCCTATATGAGATGAAATGAATGAATGCACTATAAGGCCCCTAGTACTATTAGGGTTATGCATCATGGCCATCTTAATGATCATAAAAATGTCGACTTAATGATTGAATCATTAAGGCTGGTGCTTGGTGATATCTAAGGAGTTAGATTGAGTACTCATCAAGCACCATCAAATGATTGTTAAGAGATGATCTCCAACTTGAGAAGGAGATGGAAATCCTTATCTAAAAGATGATATCCGACCGACCTCTTGATGTAGGTACACTGCATAGGAATCGAGATTCTGAGGTGTCAGATAAGTTAGGTCAAAGAGTTGACTTAATGTGATCGAGACAACCAAGAATTATATCGTATACTGTCACGATATAGGCATGCATCCTCTGACTAGAGACATGTATTTATATATGTTTAATTATGTTCATTTGGCAGACCGATAGGTTGATGACCTAATCAAGGTCTACAGCTGTTGTGCATACGAGGGCATATGAGTAATACAATCTCTCAAAGGGATTATATAGGTTCACTAGTGAACCGGAAGACATGAGCTCACTCAGAGGTATTGCGACACATCAAATTCCATGCATGGTCATCTTGCTTTGGAAGCATGACAAGAATTTGTAGGTAGGATATATTTTTTGGAAAGCATATGATTGATACCAACTCTCAATGACCGAATGAGAATCTTAATGATAAAACCCTAAAGAAGACAATCTGAATAAGATATAAAAACTTCAAGTTTATTCTAGGTCTTCCAGTATGCAAGATGTACATGTATTGGAAATAATCAAGGATGATGTGATCATAAATGATTGTATAATCAAGACGCTTCCATTCCGAGTGAGTGGTGAAATAGGTTTGGATTTTAGTGACTCTTCTCAGTAGAGAAGTAATATAATTTTCGTCCAAATGTTGGACACTAATCTGAATGTGATTCAGATGCAATGAGAATATTAGATTTCCAACTTTGATTTAATCAAGAATCTATGAGAGGCCATCAAGATCTAAATTTAAGATAATATATCAATATCCAGGTCACTATACATGGAACATACAATCGTTCTATCCTTATCTCCAAGTATATGCAGAAAAAGCGTATTATTATTGAAATATTTCAAGAATAATTCAGTTATTAAATTGTATATTTGAGCATCGAAAAATTGATAATTAATATGATTTAGTTATCATGAATAACATGGACTTGCTTCATATTATTTAGTGATGATAATATATAATTAAATATGATTTAATTATCATGCATATGAATAATTTGTATAGTACTATCTATATTAGTCAAATATACTATAAATGTGATTTATAATATATTAGAGAGAGCTATTTATAAATAGTATTTATAAGTTAAATGTTGAAGTGAATTATATTCATAGTGGACAATTAATTGAAAATACAATTTACATTTTATTTTGGATATGTGAATGTGATTCACAATTTCCAATGGCATGATTGAAATTGTTACAAAATAATTTGGAATTATTTTTGTGAAATACTATGCCATAAAAGATTTTGTATATAATGAAGGATTATATGAGATATGTGATCTCATATAATAGGAAGAAGGAGAGCACCTTCCATATGGGGAGGGTGGACACCACCCTTGAATTAGGACTCAAGGTGGTTGTCTCCCACTAATTGGAAAGAGTTTACCTCCTTCCTAATCCTTCTCAGTGTATTGATTTATTTGAATTAATTTATATTGATGATTGTTCAATATATATTAAATTAAATTGATTATTGTTGTAAATGTTTACAATAAAATCATGATTATTGCAAGAAAACACAAATCAATCTCAACCATTGATTTTGTGATGTACATGGATTGTGATCCATGGACTACTTTCCTAGTTATTCTTTTACACAATATATTCACAAGCTCTCTCTCTCCCCTATTCTCATCACACTCCCTCTCTCTCAAGAGTAGTCGTCTACTTCATGACCTCAAGGGAATCACCGTCGCCGCTACGCTGTCATGCTGACACTTCGACCGCTCATGGATCTTCATCTTCCTTGATGCTATTTGCACGTGAAGGAGACCTCCTATTTTGTGTGTTAAAATCAGGAGACCCATTGCTTCGATCTATATCTTGGATTGCAATAAGAACACGTCTCATCAACGTGTTCGTAAGAATCTCATCTGCCGAGTCAGACTTGAGACAGGTAGTCTTTTACTTTAGAGGCTTCGATCACAACCATGCTTGAAGAGGTATTTCTATATCTTCTTTGTGGTCTACATGAAATGATCTGAGAAGTATTCTCACAACTTATGATTCATTGCTTTGAAAAATTTAAATTCTGTTGCCAAAGCAATTAATATGACTATTCTCTCCCAGCCGCGTATGATGCGATCTTCACATTCCATGACACGCTTAAGGTTTTTCCCATAAACATCAATTTAATAGCCTATCGCCTTGCAGTTTCTTTCTAGAACCTAAAGCAAATGAGATTCTTGGTCGAGGGTAAGTTATGCATTGATAATGACTGAGAACATGTTTGGCTCACCCATAAGGAAGGCATACTTCAATGTTGAAGGTAGCTCCTTTAGCTCCGAATTGGTCTAAATCATTTCAGTAGTGACCTCTGCAATAGGGGTTGGTGTCGGATCACACAATTGTGTATTGTCCACCATTGTGACTTGTGGCTCTACATCAATGTTTCATAAAGATCATCAATGAATTGCTCATGTTTTGAAGGAAGTGGAGGAATCTCAACTAATTCAAGTGGAACATCAGCAAACAACTCACCTTCAAGGATCAAAGGAATTTTTGTGCTTTCCAGGTGCTCCTCCTTGGAGAGGAACTCGTGGATTTTAAAATCTTCTAAGAACAAGGACATGTCTCTGATATCGACAAGAAAATCATAGTCGTCTTTCTCATTATACTCAATCTCTATCTCATCTCATACCGATTTTGTAGGCTTTAGTACTTGGATTGTCTCTATCTAGACCTTGTTGCTGCTCGACGGAAAGGTGATCTTCTCGGTGCCATAGTTGAATACTTCTTCGGTAGTTCGAAGGAACGACCATCCCAATATGATGGAGGTTTGGAGCAATGGGACAGAGGTGTCCACAATGAAATCCATAGGAACTGCATCCCCTAGATTGTGTCTATAATGTCCTCTAAAATTTCCCTTCGTCGCTTAACTGAAGTGTCTGCAAACTGCAAGATCATTATGGTGGGCTTAAGCATTCCTAAACCAAATTCTTTGAGTAGCAAAGTAGGCATCAGATTGATGGACGACCCGCTATCAAGAAATGTTCTTTCAAACTATTTGTTGAACATCGTGCATCTGATGAGTGGAGCTCCCTTGTCCCTATTTTTGGCCGGGAGGTTACTGATGGCATTCACAGTATCCATGGTGAGAATATGTTTTTCACTACGGCTGCGTCTATTTTTATGGGAATGATGCTTCAAAGTACATGACTCTTTCATACCTTTCTTCACAACCAGCATGTATTGCATGGCTTTCAGAGATGGTATTTTAAGGAAGACATCTTTACAATATTACAATCACTCTTGGATCAGAAAAAATGATCTTGATTTTTTTTATTTTTTCGATGTTTTTAATTGCTTTTGAAAATGGAATATGTACATCATTAAAAAATTTCTTTGGAATCGCTTTTTACATGTAAATGATAAGAAGGGGTACAATCATTTACCTCAGTGGGAAAACGAAAAGGAAATACGTCGACTTCGTCAACTCACACATGACCCACTGTTGATGTTGGCATCTCCTTGGCTGCATCGGCTTGGACTCGTATTTTGTCTCTAACGGTTGATTTATGGTTTTCTTCATTTTTTGTGTTTTTTCTACATCTAGTGATGCATGAATTTCTTCATATTCTCCTCCTCCCAAAGTTGATGTGGGCGCGATTGATAAAGACTCACCTATGAAGCTTTATTCTTTCCCTTTGAAGTTACAGACAACTAAGAGTCCTACCACTCCAGAGAGTAACAATGTTAGATAACAGAACATAATTTTTGAAACCTATACAAGACACTACTTGCTACATGATTCTTGTGTCAGAAATTATTTGGGTTGGCCTCAAACTACGTAGGAATAATCATCTTTGCAGTTGTGAGGTCATCCAGCTTCTGGTTCATTTCTTCCAAACTATTCACTAATTGTGCCAAGAATTCAAGTGCATGATCACATGAGCTGCCCCAACCTGCTCATCCAGTAGTGCTTGCTGACTCTAATATTCGTGCGGAGGCGGTTCTTCGTAACTCTGATGAGAGGGAGGAGTAACGACTGGTAGTTCTACTAAGGAGGGGGCTGATACTGGTGCTGATGATAGGCACATGGATGCTGATGATATTATTGCTGGTACCCATGATACATGTTCTGGTAGTTCTGTCTCCATAGTTGGACATGCACGGAGACCAATGGTTCTAGTTCTGTTGGAATCTCCTTCCACTTTGAGGTGAATGGTCAAATTTACATGTTCCAACCCTGATTTTATCCACCAAAATGTGTCAGATTCTGATCGTTTGCCCGTGCGACATTCACCACTTGGATTAGAGACTTGCAAGATAGTTGAGTTCTGCCCAATCCCTTAACTTGAGCTTTCCGGAATGTAGACAAATTGCTTCCTCTTGACTTCAGTCTAAAGATGTTTGAGGGAAGAAGACTCTTTGAATGTGAATTCTTTATAATTTCCAGGTACCACTACCAATTCCAGGTCTCATGACACCGCTGATCAAAGCCTCCCAACTGGGGGCAATCAAATAAAGGGACTAGTCACTGAGTAGATGGGGAATTCAAATTAAGAAATATTGCATTGCATTCGTTTGGTGAATGAAATTGGGCTATGATACTGATGGAGATGGATAGAAGGCTTTGACAAGAGTCAAGGCCTCAGGGTGATACTCAACCATCTGCATTTGTTGCGGAGATGATGATCCCTGGGCAGGTGTTTTCATGTCTTATACTTGCTAAACAGACTAGGGTTTCCTTTAATTTTGCTGCACTAATTGATGCATTGTCGGTTTCTTCGGCTCAACGGATTCCGTGGCTTGTGTTGCTAGAGAGTTGTAGGAGTTGATGGTGTTTACCAAAAGTTATAGTTGCCTTGAGATCTGGTCGAGCTTGTCCATTTGCTTGGTCTTTTGTTCTATCACATTCAAATTTTCAAGCTTGTGATTACTTTTCACCGATGTCGACCTTAGAGAGATGGTTCCCTATGATACCGAAGTTGGAGTTCTCATCTTTCTCTCCTTCGTAGGATGCTACCATATGCACTATCTTGGGAGGGTTCTATAGGTTCATCTGGAAGGCTCTGTATGAAGATAGGGCAGTCACACCTTCAATCATCTCCTAAAAAATTTAGCACACCACATCTTCATCCTTGTTAAAGTGAGATTGTCCACAAGATGCATACACCGGTTTATAAGATTCTTTATTTATCCCACCAAAATAGTTTTGTACCAGACTGGTCTTTGGAATTTTGTTGTGGGGGCACTTCTCTTGAAGGTCCTTGAACCTTTCCCATGCCTTATGAATAGGTTCATGGGATAGCGGTGAAAAGTTGGCTATGAGTATACACATCTGATTTAGAGGACCCAAAGGATAATAATTGTGTCGGAAGGTAGACATTAGGGTCTCCTAGGTCATCACTACTTTCTCCAGATGATTTATCTAGTAGAGTGCCTTGTCTTGAAGGCTAAATGGGAAAGCAGACATCTTTAGTATCTCCAATGGGATGTTGGGGTAGTGCATGGTACTGAAAATGTAGTTGAATTGTTGAAGGGGGATATAGGGTTCTTCATTAGTGTTCCCATGGAAGTTAGGAAGAAGTGAGAGCAGTTGTAGCTTGAGTTCAAAATGACCGTGGATCACAAGAATTTGTATCCACTCAGTGATCTGCCTAGCTCTGGGATTGTTGGTTTCCTTGAGAGTCGGCTTTAGTTACTCCCTCACTTCATCATCACCCCTAGGGTTTCCTCCTTCATGTCGATGTTCTCCTCCATGTTGTGCTTCACCTCCTCTATTTTCTCTATCCCTCCTCAAATCATTCAACATATCCTGAAAACAACCTAGACTAGAGCATGATCTATCAACTGCTACTGGATTGCCTGAATAGAAGCAAGCAATTGGTTGTTGACTTCATTCCGACCTATTTGCTGGCCCTTTCCCTTGGGTGCCATCTCAAGTTCAGTGTTCGAAGAAATGTTCTCCAGATCAGGGTCAATATCTGCAGTTGGAAAATTACCCTGATTAGTCTTGATAAACACCGGATATGGAAGTTCGATGTCAGGGTCGACTCTAAACTTTATTAGACTGGGGAAGAGAATGAAGACTAATCGCACTCCATCCAGAGGTAGAGAATTCAAGAGTGATCATGAGATCTTGGTGAATAAAAAAGTGAGGCTTCTCAGGAGCGATTTGCAAAGTCAGAAATGGGTTCCCTTGAATTGCCTTAGATTATTGGAGATGCTGGTATTTAGGACTTGATGTCGGTGTTCACAAGGTCCGTACAAAACCATCCCGAATGTGACATCATATAAGCAAAAAGGACTGTAATGATATGAATTAAGAGCACGAAATGAAGAAGAGGTCAAAATGAGAAATAAAATAAAAGCCCAAACCGAGCAAAAGAAAGAGAAGTGTAAACAAAAACTATAAGTGCATTATGTTTTTGAACATGCCCAAAATGTAACAGCTCAATCAACCTCAAAATAAGGGTGAGTTCACCTACTCAACACAATGAGCCTTGAAGGTTTAGCAATTATCTTGTCAATTTTATTGGATTTCAAGTAGTCTTATCACGTTTAGTCCTTAGGCAGCTATATTAGAGGAAAGTGAGTACTATCAAAAAAGTATCTCGTACGTCCCACTTCCTTTGTATCTAGTAGTCTGTACATTTAACGGTCTTTGATATTGTTCCTAGGCTGGTAACTCAGCCAAAGAAATAAAGGGAGTAAGTAGATAATGGCGAATCCAATACTTTAGACCAAGTCTGCAAGCAGGCAATGACATACTCGGATAGGGGTGATGAATACCCCTTTCATTCACCTTTATCTCTTTATTTTACCTTTAAATACATAGACAAATGCATGTAAATATATATAACTTGTATAAATTAATACAGTAATTGTTGACTATTAATAGTGCAAAAATACTGATATTTAAATTCAAATAAATGAATAAAGAAGAGAAAATAAAATAAATTGAAGTATTATAAATACTTATTAACCTTAAACTCCGAGACTAAGTCAATATTGACTTGGTCAACAAATAATAAAGTAGGTGGGGGGATAAGGGTAGAGAAATACATACAAAATATCACAAACCCCCAGAAACCCTAGGTGCCCACTACACTACATACACAACCAAACTTACACTTATTTATACACACTCTTACACACTTTAAATAAAGATATTTTTAACAAAAAACATGTACATAAAAATACATAGAAAATACAAATTTAAATACATATAAAAATAATGTACAGGAAATTACGGCAAACTGATGAAAAAGACGTAAGCAGAACTTCGATGATCAATATCTCCTCCATATGAACTCAAAATTAATCAAACTCACCTTTATTGTTCTTAAAATAAACTATCTATTTAATAAAGATTGTTTTATTAAAAATGGAGTTAGGATATAAAAGTTGGCTTTTTTGGGTCCATTGTACTATATACCTATACAATTTATTCTTTATATTCGTAATCTTTTTATATTTTTAAAAAACTTTTAAATATTATATAAAACATATTTAAACTACAAACATAAAATAAAGTCATTAAAAAACGCATTAAATTAAATAATAGAATAAGATATATAGATATAATATACCTATAATGTATATACACATAATTATTTAAGTATATATAAATGTCATAAAAATAAAATAAAAATATGTATTTAAATATATTATAAATACATAAAATATATACATATAATAAAAATATTTAAAATACAATATAAAAATAAAAATAAAATACACAATACATAAGTATAAATACATATATTTACACTTGTAAAAATTAACTTATAATAAATAAGGTGATAAAATTTAAAAATGACCTAAAAATAGTACATAAAACAAGAAACAACTTACATATGTTAAGTTCTATTTAATAAAATCATTTTCATTTTTATTTTCTATTTATTTCTATTTTTACACATGTTTTGCCTTCTTGTGTCTGACATGAACTAATGAGGAAGCGACAACTATTGACCTGGGTCAACTGCCCTGTCCCCTTTATGGTATGGTCTGTTCCTTACTCTTACCCTATTTTGTCCATTTTTCTGGCTTACCATAGATTTCTTCTTCTCCTGATTTCCTCAGCAATGTTATTCGCCCGATGACCAGGTTTCACGAGAACCAATGCTCGACCATGGTCAACCATCGATTCATAAAAAAAACCCTAGGTGAACCTTTTAGAGGCAACTTTGTATATAATTCCTCCGCTGTTCATTTTTGAAATTTAACAATTTCTACATGATTTTTCTCCCAAAATATCATGGCAGTAGCCTGCCTTTCATGACCAGAAGCAAAGACTCTTGATTGGCGGCATGGAGGAGGCTAGTTGTTCTGTTCCTGGCCATCCTTACTTCGGTGAAATTTATGTTCATGTCTTTTAAATTACTAGGACTAGAATTAACTTAGGTGTGCACTTAATTTCTTTTGATTCTGTCCATTTTATCCTAAAAATCAAAATCGTAGTTCGTTGAAGCTCCGAGCACCGGCCTCTATTCTTCCTGTATCGGTCGTTGACCGACCACCTGACTATCTCCACACCATTGTCCCTTCTCCCTCCATTATCTCAATCTATTTTCCACCCCTAATCTTGCTCGGATTAGGGAGAATGGAGCTTGATCTCAGCCTCTCCCGAAGTACCTCAGCCCATGCATTCCAACCCATATTTTTGCTCATCTGAAGGTCGAGGAGCTTACCCCTCGATCCCTGAAGCTTCTGGTGAAGTCGAACACACGAAAGGACCCATATGGGGGTCAAATCATCTAGCCATACAGCTCCAGGTATCCAGACATTTTCGCAATACCTCTACCGATGAGGTCTGGAAATTTTTGACCCATCTCCCAATTGTGGAATCATCCCAGGAATGTAAAGAACATATCAACAACTCAAGGGATCATATGGATCACGTAGGAGGCTCGATGGAATCTCATCCAGAAGAGTCTTCTTCCTTGTTCTTTCGGGCACTCTCTTGATTGTTGGATCAAGAACAAATTCTAGGTGGGGCGGTAGTCATCTGATCAGGCACCAAGCAACTGTCAAATCAGAGGGTGGGATCTAATCTCTGCCATTCACCCATGAACCGTCATCGACCGTCTAGTTTGCACCATGGGATAAGTGGAGTGATCATACTCGTCCACCAGCACACGTTTGGGGGTATTTTGGAACCTAACCCCCTCTGCATTTTTGTATTTATTGTTTAATATATAAATTTTCATTTTTCATTGTATAACTTTTGTAATATTCACACTAAGGACCTTGAGCTTCTTCTTATTTGCACTTTAGTCCAAATCCACGTTACCTCATGTACATGTGTGCCTGAGGGGATGCTTATGTTGCGTGGACCCCCAC
This sequence comes from Ottelia alismoides, assembly GCA_037367405.1. Lineage (NCBI taxonomy): Eukaryota > Viridiplantae > Streptophyta > Magnoliopsida > Alismatales > Hydrocharitaceae > Ottelia > Ottelia alismoides. The sequence continues at coordinate 1,751,650 of JAZKJV010000720.1, read as the reverse complement.
CGAGTATTGTGCTATTATTTGGTCTTGAAACTTTGGACAAAAGTTGAAATATTTTTGTAAATTTTCATGATTGGTCCTATTGTTCTATTTATTTGTATTTATACCCATGTTATCAGTGTATTAAATCTTTATGTGTGAAAATTTTATGGATGCCCCTGGACTTTGCTAAAGTGTTATGAAATGCTCTAAAACTTCTCAAATATTGCAACTAGGTCCTTGTATTCAACATTTAAATTTTGCACTTATAATTTATTTTTTAAAAAAATATCATTTTGCATCTAAAAATTATAGGAAAATTATCTGAAGTGCTTCGAACCCTAAGTTATCATATATATTTTTTGGAAGGTAATTAAAATGATTTTCCTATTTATAAAATTCAAAAACATTGCATTTCTCCTGTTTAACATTTAGTAATTTATAAAAATTTAAAAATATTTTTAAAATATCCAAAAGAATTCATGAATATTTATTTAGCTATATTTTACCTAATGTTTAGATATTTTTACAAAATAATATTTAAAACTCCTAAAATCACAAAACATAGAAAACCTTTTAAAATTTAAAAAACTCATTCAAAAATCATAAAAATATATTTCAACTTTCTGAATTTTCTTTAATTATCTAGTATCTAGGAAAATTGAAATTGGGCTCAACCTGATTTGGTAGATATTTATAAGCCCATTTCAAGTTCATTTATTTTGTACTTTTTTTATGTATTTCCTTTTTTAAAACTCCATAAAAAAACTTAAAAATTATCTAAAAAAACCAAAATTGAGAAAAAATTATAAAACTAAGAAATATTTAATTTTTAAAATTGTGGGTTTATTTGTTATATTTTCAATATCCAAAAACATCTTTTTCTATTACTTTTTTATATTGTATATCTAATAAAAATATATATTAGCCTATATCTTGTTTTAAAATTCAAATTAAAGTTTTGCAAACATAAAAATATATAAAAAATACAGAAATTAAAATTGCACAAAAATTTTAAATCAAAATTACGAAAAATCCCTAAGTTGTCTATTCATTTTCTTGCTTTACCTAGTGTGCTTCTTTGTGGTTCGACCCCTACTACTTCTTTACTATACACATCTTCGTAGGGTATAATACGTTTTAGCTCACTCATTTTTTATTTTTAATCATTGTTGTCGGTGATTGTTGATTGATTCAGATTGTTTGGGCACTGGGAGATGAGAGAGGTGCCAATACAACAATAGCTGGATCCAGCTTGTCGGATACCATAGGCCCTCCAAGAGCGGACGTTAGGTATCTCATCAGACCGTCTCATCAAATGGCTCCATTGACAGGGAGAATCAGTTTGTGGAGCACAACGTAGACACTTAGCCCGATTGCCAATATTCATTTCATTGTCTATTTCTTTATTTATTCTATTTTTATCAAAGATATTCTGACCATCTTCTTATTTGAATGTGCTACGAGGGTCTGCTTATTGAGGGAGGATATCCTTAGAGATGAAGCACCTAAGATCCATAGAGACCAATGGTTCTTTTCCCATCGGTAGGAGAGAGTAGTAGAGGATACAAGAAGCAAGCATAATTGCCTTAGTGCATACTTAGATTAATTTTGTGAGAGAGTGATTTACCAATTACATTGTAATAATACATGACCTAAACACTTGAACACTTAGACTCACACTAGTCCATTTCATCAGGAGATTGTTCACCTATGGAGCTTGACCAGTTTTCTACATTTTCATCACCTAATTTTCCTCTTGTTTCTATTTATTTTCCACTCTTTGAATTTTCCACTTTTTTGTTATTTTACATCTTTTGGAACGAGCCCTTAGATTTTAAGAGTGGATATTCGATTAAATTAAGTCCAAATCCAAAATGCAATTCATGTTCCTATAGTTTCACGCTTGGACCTGTAAACAAGTTCTTCACGATGATAGAAGCTCATGTCTTAGAGTGATTTCATCGTTGCATTACATATAGTGTAGTTTTAAATTTTTTATCTTGCGTCCTATATGGAGAGAGCTGGGAAGCATTATAAGCCTTATGACCATTGTTTTTACGACTTGCATTGATTTTTCGTCTTCTCCCTATGATTTTGTTCACATAGGCCAATCAAAGAATTGATAAAATCGTTAGGCCTCTTGCATGAAAAATACTCATAAAAGTGAAAACCAAAAAAATAGAAAAAGGACTTCTAAGAAAACCTTGATTTAATTAAAACAGATTAATCAAACTTCATTGTATTGGATTCACAACACCCTCATTATTCTCAAGTACCATCCAGACTTAGTGAGGCATGATCCTTAAAGAATAGAGCCCAAATCCTAGCCTGGGTACTGCCTTGTCTATTGCCTGGATTCACGAAGTATTGAGGCTTCTATCGTACGTTTACGAGTATGGCTTTGTCTACTTGTAGAACTAGTCTGACTTATTGAGCTTAGCCCATTCATTCATGGGGTGTCTATCTCATTGTTCCGCATCCGAGTAGGGTCGTGTATGCTTGTGGACTCAGTTCAAAGTATTGGTTTTTCCTATCATTTTCCTCCTCTACTTCTTTGACTGGGCAATGGTCCAGATCTGATCACAAGAACCTTTAAAAAGTACATGCTACTGGTTATAAAGGAAGTAGAAAGTACACTATGATTGTGGGGTCAGTACTCACTCTCCTATAAAATCAACAACTAAGGATAAGATTTCCCGATACAAACAAACACAATTGATAAGAGAATTAGCGAACTCTTACGACTCATTGTGTTGGGTTGGTGAATCTACCCTTGTTTTGAGATTTGGTTGATTAGTTTAAAGCAGGTCAAGATAAAAAATACCGCACCTTTGCGCCTTTCTATCTCACACTTCTATTTCTTTCATGCTCAATTTTGAGCCTTCTCTTCTCAATTCTTCTTGAATTCTTCATACCCTTCATCTAATCCTTCATCATCAGTTCTCTTATCTCCCAAGATGTCACATCTAGGATGGCTTTGTTCGGACCTAACACCAACATTGATTACCAGATGCTGACATCTTCAATAATACAGGCTGATCTTTAGGAACTGAGTTTGGACTTTTCTGACATCTCTTTGGAGTCCACGATCTTCGCCCAATTCAATGGTTTAGACAACTCTTGTCCTTATCTTTCTCATTATACTACTTTTCTTTCAGCAATAAATTCATTGTTCGTGACAAACTCCCATCTCAAACTTGCTCCTTCTTTTCTGAGGAGTAATCATGTTCTATTTCCTAATACATATTCTACACTCGATTAGGAGCCCGAATTACATTTGGATCTTGAGATGACTCCACATATATGTGATAAAGGGACGAGTCAGACAACACAATGGATCAAATTGAAGTCACCACATAGTTGCTAGCCTCAATTTAGGCCATCCAACAATTGTTGACAGATCAAGCTCTCACACATGTTGCTGTCAGGAAAATGCTTAATGAAGTGAAGACGTACATAGAAAGCCAGGGAGGAAATGATGAAGAACACCATAGTGGGAATGGGGATGAGAAGACTATAGGAAACCATGTAGGACGAGATGAGAGCAGAGGACCATCAAAGATGCTCTAAAATACACTTACAATCCTGGTATTATCGAGGTTATCGAGTGGATCAGAATATCTACGATCCATATACACTTTTAGTTGAAGCCACCATTGCTCCCTCTCTTGTCGATCTTCCATGGAAATACCAATGAAGAGCCATACATACACCTGTAGATGTTCAACAGGATTTGTAGCACCAAGCACTACCCCAACATCCAGTTGGAGGTAGTAAATATGATCGCCTTCCCTTTCAGCCTTCAAGATAAGGCTTTGTACTGGATCAATTACTTGGGCAAGGTGGTGACGACATGGTAAGGGCTCAAATCAGCCTTCCTAAACAAATGCTATCCCCTGGGCCATCTAAACCAGATATGAGCATTGATAACAAACTTCAATCGAATGTCCCATGAGACATTTCACGAGGCGTGGGAATGATTCAAAGATCTCATGAAGAAGTACCCCCATCATGATTTGTCAAAGACTAGCTTGGTCAAGACTTTCCTCGAGGGATTGCAACAAGAAAGCCAATTGCTCGTGGATGCCACTTTCAGAGGATGGCACTTTAACAAAGATGAAGATGTCGTATGGCAGATCATCAGAGAGATGAATGAGGGCTCAGTCGCTCTATCATCTTCACAGGAATTTTAGAAAGTCTAACGATCACACACAAGCTGTCAATGTGGCATCGTATCATGAAGAAGAGAGACATGAGTTCTAATCTCAAAAATTGATGAATTTGGGATTCATCATCTTAATATATTAATCTTTGCTAAAATCCCTGAAAAATCATTAAATAAATGTCCCTATATCTAATAAATTAACAAAATAATTATTGTATATTATTGTACATTGTAACTTTGACTATTTTTTACTCATTATTTAATGTACATAATTAACATCTTTTGTTTTATTTATTTTTTTACTTATTTTCTTTGATTAAATATTTAATAAATTGAATGAGAAATCAAAGAAAATATTTTGTTTTGAATTCGTGTACAAAAAGTTTGTAAATAAGTCTCTTTATTTCTATTATTTTATTTTCTCAATTTATAAAAAATAAAAAAAAATAGATTAATGTGTAAATTTTTATATTTTTTATCTGATTTTATTTCTATTTTTATCTTATTTAAAAATAAGAAAAAAAATGCAAAACATAAAAATGTGGTATTTTTTTACACATAGAATACCACTGAAAATACCAATTTGTATAGATGACCAATTTTAGTTTTCATCCCTTCATGAAAGTAGTAGATCTCATCGAGGTAAACAACTTTCATGAAGGACACTTTTTGATTTGACATAATTTACTATTTGTTATCGATGTTTTTGTATTTTTATTTCTAATTTTTTTGGGCACGGCACGTGGCCGCTCCTGGAGCCACCACGTGTCGCAGCCCCCTCCCTCACTTAGTTCTTTTTCTACACATTGGATGCAGGGTTCTCCAACCAATGGCTAGGGCCTCACTTATTCTCTATTTTCCTTCTTCCACCACGTGTCTCCACCATCGTCATTCGATCTCAGTTGATCGAACCGTCGTCCTTCATCATCAAACCCCGGGTATACCGCCCATTAGCGATGCCCACGATCTCTGCCATCCCCTCCCTCCTCATTTCGTGATCGTCACACCTCCTACTAATCTACGCTAACCCTAATTGCCCAATTCTTAAATACAATTCCTCCGCCCCATCACAGACGCATCCGTTGCTTCCACCGACAAAGAAAGAACGCTTCCAACAGAGCTCCTGTGATAGCGGAGCCCTCTACATTCGACAATGAACTTCTTTTCTTCGAGGTGATATCCAGAGGTGTGCTTCACCACCGTTGCAGCACCGCCTAGTAATGCTGCCAAGCATAGGTTGTGTAGAGCCCTCGAGCGATCACCCCGAGCTTCGACAAGCTTGATTTCGCCAGGCACATTTCTCATGCTTCAGGTAACACCTCATTCCTCCTCCTTTCCTTCCTTCAATTATCTAACTTCATCATCGCTCTCCTTCCTCCCCATTGCTTCTCTACCGTCCACGACCTCTCATCTCCGATCTTGTAAAGATCGGAGCCACGCTCCTTCTCCTCCATATATGCACGGAGCTTCGCCCCCATTCATGACCATCCTCCATTTTACGACCGAGCTGTGGCTCGAGCACATCTCCCCATTCGAAGTTGCAGGTACCAGGGGTTTCTACTGCACCAGACGACTTCCTGCAAAGGTTATGGGCATGTGTCTTCTGGAGCACCTCAGCCTTCGCGATTCTCCAGCGGACGCGCCTCACTACCTTCGTCCATCGCCAACGACTCCGCCTCCTCCGTGCTACATCTACCATAGGATCAAGGTCTATGCCCTGATCCAACGATCCTCAAGATCGAAGGAAGAAACTAAAAGAGGGGGCTGATGAATAGTGACCCTCTGATTCCCCCCTCCTTTGATCCTAGCTATCGATCCTCATCTTTCTCTCGACCGCTGCAAAGAGACGATCTAATGTGATATAAGCATGCCCTGCCATCGACCTGAGCCACATTCTGAGCTTAACAGCCTCGAGCTACCCAAACCGATCAGTGCATGCCACCTAGAGTCCCAATCCGAGCCTCACACTCGAGCCTAGCCTTGCATGTGCCTCACATGTGTCTGGGTGAAATTTTGCACCTTAGCCCATATCACTTTGGGGATTCGCACTCAGGTCCCTGCCTAGAGCACCCCACGTGCTCAAACACATTCCCGTCAGGAAATATTTGCATAAATACCCTTGTGGTTATAGCTATTTACATTCTAGTCCATGTGCACATTTATTTCAATTAATTCATTCCTGTGTTTGCATTTAGACGCTCACATTTGAGTCTATGTTTTAATTTCTAATTCACGTCTATTTTTAAATTAAAAAATTATAGATTGTAGAGCATTTAATTCTCTATATTATAAGCATTTATTTAAATTTCTGAATAATGATTAATTTATGATAATTTTTTGGTGCAAGTTGACATATTTTACCCATTTCCTGATTTGAAATTCGTATTAAATTAAACATAACTTAAAAATGTTGAAAAAATATATTGTGTAGATTTAATTGATCTTTAATTGTGCCCAAAAATCACATCATTTGCGTGTATGGTTTTCTTTGAATAATTAATTTTGTAATTCGATTAATTGATTTTTAGTGGACTATAAAACTAACTTTTTTAGGATTTAAGATTTTTCTTTGATAGATTACCCTTTAATGTATCTAGGATAAATTTGATTCTTAGAAGTATTTATTAAAATTAATTTATTGAAAATCACACAGTTTGCATTCATTAATCATTAGAATTTCATTTTGCATCAAAAAATACATAAAATACAGTAGTTTAATTTGTTATTTCTAACATTCTGGCAATTTTTCATAACTTGTGTACTTAATTTGCAGTGAAAATTGTATTGTAGTCCCTGAATTGTGCCAAATTGCATTGTATTCATTTACCTTGCATAAAAAATTACAAAAAAAATATTTGTTCAAAATTGAGCACTGAGTTTGATTTGTTGAAATCCTAGGTTGTTCATTTGCCTCCTTGAGTCGACCCTAGGACTTTCCCAACAATAAACATAAAACCACATCCCTCTTAATTGATTAATTCATCGAATTGTGTGGTTGTTTTTTATTGATCTCCAATTGCCCGACTGCAACAAAAATATATATTGCCCGACCGCAACAAAAATATATAACTTGCCCGACTGCAACAAAAATATATAACTCATCCTTATTTATTAATTGGGTTTTATTGTATTATCTTTGAGTTGATTATTTTAAAAAATATAGGTCTTGTTATTGTGTTTGTTTGCATCATTTTTGTTGATTAATTCTAGTGATATTATTTCTGTCATTTTTCTTTTGTGGAAGTGCCCGTGAAGATGGAGGATGTTAAATCTACATGGAGTTGTGGAGTTGGGAGCTCCCATTGTAAGGAGTCACAGAAGAAAATTTCCGAAGTTATAGAGTATTTGAATTAGCAAATTATTCCATTTTCATGTTGTATATAATTGTAATCACTACAATCTAGCAGCCCTCATTCAAGGACCCACGTGCATAGCTGATGAATCTGTGATTCATCACTCTAAAAGTTGAAAATAGAGCTTTGTTCCCGAGTAAATAGCTGCATATTTCCACTTATATTTCATAAGTAGCATTCATGCATGCATTGATAACATCTGCATTTTAGCATTCATATTTGCATAAAATAAGAAGCCAAATTCACTTGTAAATATTCACCTGTATATTAGATAAAACACCTTATTTGTATATATTTTATACTAACTCCAAATCCAATAAAACCAACTCCATAGTGTATATATGACTAACACTAATAAAGAAAACATATCAAAAAAAATACTAACTAGTAAAATTGACCAATAAAACCCCAATCCAAGTTTGAAACTAGGAGCCTTAAAATGTGTATATCTCTCTCACACAACCTCCGAATTAGGTGTACTCACTTTTAAAGTAATATACAGTCAGAGACCTTCGAAACAAGACCAATTTCATTAAAATCGGAGCTCGTATGCAAAATTTGGGTTTTAGGCCCCTTTTGTATATTGTACAAATTGACCGTTTTGCCCCTGTATTTTACATTTTATTTTCTTAATTATTAAAAATCCAAAAAAATTAGATTAAGTTGTAAATATTCTTCTCATATTTTCTCTATTTTATTTTGATTTTTCTCTTATTGAAAAATGATAAAAAAATTACAAAAGATAAAATGTGGTATTTTATACCTATAAGGTACCACCCAAATATACATTTTGTACAGATGATTTCCTTTGATTTTTGGCCCTTTACGAAAGTAGTAGATCTTATCGAGACGAGCAACTTTCGTGTTGACCACTTTTTGATTTAATCCCTTTTGTTATTTCTTTTTTATTTTTCTTCACATTTAATTTTTGAATTTTCTAGGAGCGACATTTGGCAGCTCCTGGAGCCGCCACATGTCACCCCTTTATTTTATTATTTTCGAATTTTTTTTATTATTTTCGGATTTATTATTATTATTTTAATTATTTTTAGTAGCCTACTATAATACTATATTTAATATTTATTTTTATTCTCCTTTTACTTCTTCTCCCCTTTCTTTTCTTCCACTCCAAGCCAATAACTCCCCACCACCCCACTCTCTCCATCCTTTTCCAACCTCCTCCTCCTCCTCTTTATATTCTCTTCCACTCCTCCATTCATCATAATACGTCGTTTTCGAGAGAAGTGAGGTCGAGCCCCTTTAACCTTCAGGTGACAGCTGTAGGAGACGAGTCAAGCGACTACAACCTCAAGGCGAGATCCGCGACACCACCATTGCCGTGTCGCGAGATCCAATTGGACTTGCTCAGCTTCGAAGGACTCCGCCATCCTTCTCGAGGCCACGACAGAAGCCGCATGACGCGGCTCCACCTTCGGCGACCACAGGTAAATTTTCTATCCTCATCTACTTAATTTATTTTATCTAACATTTTTTCTGTTGTTCACCAAACACCATCACAAACAAATATCATCTCATCTTTTTATCACCACATTTTTCCCACCAAACAACATCATCACAATCACCACATTTCATTTCATTTTTTACATTTTTTTCCACAAAAAAAAACCACAACCAACATCACCATCTTCTCTTCATCCTTGCATTTTTTATTTTCTGACATCAACAAAAAAATTATAAAAAAATATACAAAAAATTAAAATACAAAAAAATAATTTGCAGAACAGGTGCAGCCGCCACCGCCGGCCCAAATCCCCAACGGCGACGCGTCGCCTTGGCCTTGACCTCCAGCCGCCAACGTCGGCCCAAAGCTCCACCTTCGCTCGCTGCAGGTGCGCCGCCGGCCTCGCCCCGCGCACCCACGTCCCTGTGGCCGCGCCTCCGCCCCCTAAGGCCACCGCCCTACCCTCGACACCCCAGCGCACCACTGCGCGCCCGCTCCAGCCTCAAGCCGCCGCCCTCACGAGTTCCCTCCACCGGAGCGCGGCCCATCCGCTCCACTGCCGTGCGCGCCACCACACCTGCGCCCCGACCTCCTGCTGGCACGACTCCTGCTGGTCGCGCGCCGCCGACGAGCAAGACACCGCGACGTGCGCCCCCGCCCCGACGAGCGCGCCACCGCCCTCGCGCGCAGCGCGATTCCCGCGCTCCAGGCCCGTCTTCCCCCGCGCGGTCCACCCACTCCGCGGCCGCGTGCCCGATCTCCGCAGGTCACCACCTCCGCCCCCTCGGCATCGTGTCCCTCCCGCCGTTGGCCGCGCGTGACCGCACTCCATCGTCGCCTGCGCACGCGGCCGTCGACGCCGAGTGCCCCACTTCCCACCGTGCGTGCCCTAGCTTGGGGAGAAAGAAAGAAAAAGTCCAATCTTTATTTTTTCGTGAAAATTGCAATTTTATTATTTTAAGTTTTCTTAATTGCAGATGTATTCCTATACTAGTTTTATTAATTTTTTTTAATTTCAGTATTGCATTGTCACACCTGTGTTTGAGCGTTATTTTGGACATTCGTTTTGCATCAATTTTTAATCAAAAAAATAGCACATTGTAGAACAACTAAATCTCTATCTCCTGGTTATTTATTTGCATTTTTGTGAGCATTTGATAATTTATTAAAATTCAGAGATTGAAATTGAGTGATATTTTACCCATTTTAGCTCTGAAATTCGCATGTATTTATTTCTTGCTCCAAAATTTTTTGAAAAAATTGTGAATGATGCCTCTAAGTGTTCTTTAATTATTGTCCAAATTTCATTCAATTAGGATTTGTCTTGTGTATTAAATAAATCATAGAGTGATTTCTGTAAATGATTTTTAATTTATTCCACTAATTAGATTTTTGAGAAATTTCAAAGCTCTTTCATTCCTTATTAACATATCTATTTGAGATAAATAGCTCCCTGGATAATTTGATTTCGGGATTTATTAGGAATTAAATACCCACAGTCACTCTGTTTTAAGTAAAAAATTCATAAAAAAATCAAAAAGTGTCAGAAAATTCTAAAAAAATTAATCTAGCTTCATTTTGTCATATTTAACTTCCAATAATTTTTTCATAATTTTTGTATATCATTTGCATGATAAATTGCATAAAAACTCCAAAAATGTTTGTATTTTTCATTTGTGCATTTTAAATCCAAAAATTCTGAAAAAATCTATTAGCACTCGTTGTTGGATTAGGTTTATAGGAAAAATACAATTTAGTCAATTTGGATTAATTTCACATTCAAATTAATTTTGGCTGTCGCTTATTTTCTTGTTAACCTAATTTATCCGCATTTGTGCATTGGCATTTTATCGCATAAAAAAATTACAAAAAAAACCACTTGGAAAACCGTAATCTAATTCATCTAACTTGATCTCGAATTGTTCCTTTGCCTCCTTGAGTCGACCCTGGGGCTTGCCCAGGCTAAATAAACATCAAATCGTACATAATTTCATTCGACGATTAATCGAACCGTGCGGTTATTTTTTATCGACGCGGATCTATCCGACTGCAACGCACTAGTCAATTATACGACATTAAAAGGGTAGAATTTCGCATCATCAAATGGCGCCGTTGCCGGGGAGGCACGACTTAGGTTAATTTTTAGTGATATTCTGAGTGTTTGATTTTCTTTCCCCGGGTAGTCTGACCCCCGGTTTTCTTGTAATTATTTTTTTTCTATCCTTTATTTCTTTGCGTTATTTTTCTGTCACTCTATGACCTCAATATTTTTTGTGCGAGGAACGCGAGGAGTTGAAGATGCTTCGAGGATCCAGCATTTAGATTTATTGAGTGAAAAGAGAGGCTTTGTAAATTTTCATTTTAATTTCTTTATTTCTTTTTCGCATCATTTCCAGCGGTTCCCGTTTGGGTTCTCATGCATGTAAATATAGTGGAACTGTGTCCCCATGTGCTGTATGGATGAATGTAACTTAGCTTGCACTAGCGGCTCCCCGAGCCAATCTAGGAATTGCTTGTGCTCGTAATCATTAGGACCACACAAATCACTTAAAAGATGCACTTAGACCGCAGTACTTAGACAAATAAACCAGTTCTCCACGCTAATAGAACTGCCTGTCTAGGAGCGGCTTTCATCGCCTGCATTTGCATTTAGATAAAGTTTCAATTCTATTTTGCATCCTGCATAAAAAAGCGAAGGGATCACTTTAAGTCTCCTGAACTCAGCATAGCATCATTATTTTAACTTGCATCGGCTTTTCTCGATTTCTCCCTCTAATTTTCACATTTAATTAAACGAAAATTGGGACTGTCCGATAGGCGTGTTGTGTGGTTGACTTAATCAGTGAGAACTTAACTTGAAATCAGGACTGCTAAACAGTATTGACCAAAAAAAAGAGAATAAAATTTGAAAATTGTTTGCGGGAGATTAATCCCCGACCTTGTTTTCAGGCTGAGTGAGGGTACTTGAGTGTGTGTGAACACCTTAAGGCAGAGCCCAAATCCCTGCCTTCCATATCACGTTTCGAATGATCCTAGCAAATATCACGAGTCGAATAATTTTAGATTCATTGACTGGTACCAAGTAGCCTCCTCCTGTCTCAGGTAGATAGGGGCGAAATTGCGGTACTTCGCGACAAGTTGCCAGTAACCCCCCGGGGTGAAGTTCCGGCCTTGTCAGCCTTCGCCTGCTTGCAGTTAGATAGGGGCAAGTCTTTGAATCCATCAACTTGGGATAGGAGCGAAGAAAGGAAGGACCGGTGGTATCTTAGGCGACAGGTTAAACAGGGAAGACGCATCCGGCTCTAAGCCGACTTCCTTATAGGCCACGTAACCTTTGCTATCTTGTCTGATAAACTCACACTAAAAATCAACCAGATTAATCGGACTCAGTTTCGGGTCTTTCACAGTGTTGTGTGTGAACTCGGGGTGTGCTCTTGCGTTTGTCTTTGTGTTTGTCCGTGTGCGTTATCCTGTGTAATTACACGTTTTCTACATCAATCTTCTTCCTTTCATCTTCAAGATGTCTTGATATTGGTCTCCATACCCTGTGACCTCTGGTCAATCCTCCTCGACCATATACTGTTCATCTTTGCCTTCTCCTTCTTTCATGTATCCTCCGCCATCCACGGGAGACCCTTACCCGTGGTCGGTTCCACCTCAACCCGATTACGAAGTCAGAACATCGACTGACTTCTCCACTTCTTTGCATTTCTCATCTACTCCATATTCTAACACTCCGGATCCACTTCCAGCTTGGGCTGACTGTACTTACTCTCGAGAGCATGCAGGAATCAACGAATGAAATGAAGAGCAAGCCACTGCTGAGATAGATGATTGGCAAAATTATATGCCCCCACATTATTCATTCTAACCTCAAGTAGGGACCATACCACCAGTTACATATAAACATCCCGACTTGACCTTAGGGCATAACGTGGTCGATCAAACAACCCGAATGGAGAGGCTTGTACATCATGATTTCCCAGAATTTATTGACTTTAATGATCAAGATACTATTAACCAGCCTTCATTCGGAGAGCCTATACATTCACAAGATTGGACTCGTGAGCTAGACTTATCAGTCCCCGGTTTACCATATGAGGCTCCGACCAGTATTTGCCATTTGGATGGTCCATACTCAATCCAACATTACATGCCGAAGTCTAGGTATGTTGAGCATGAGACCCCAATATCTCAGCAGTACCCTCCAATTGAGCAGAACTCTCCCATGATTTGTCATGAGAATATTGTGGAGGATGACATCTCTAGACTTATTAAGAAAAATGAATCATTTGGTAACGAGTTGAGAGATGTCATGGAAATATTGAACTCAATAACTGCCAGCCTAGGTATGAAAGTGGAGAAGGAAGTAAGTAGATTTGATGTTGAAAACCGAACGAGCAACAGGGAACCCACACCGTCTGTACAGCTGGAGTCCATTCTATCTCCCTCTTCTACTAACCCCCTGCCTTCCAATCCAGAGTCTGATCATTCATCTATCCAAAATGCCAAAAAATTGAAAAACCGAAAAAATCACATAAAAATTGAAAATGAAAAAGACCTAAAAAAATTGGATCACACCCTAAGGGAAGCACTTGATGAAGAACTGATTTTTAATCTTCTCTTAAAAAGGCCATAGATCACTTTCCCGACCTCAAACGATTTGTGAGAAGTAAATTGATGCCCATGAGGTCGGGTAATAAGAGGACAAGGACTGAAAGACACATAGTGTCTATGGCCACGTCCTTGGTGATGGGGAGAAAGACCAAAAGCCGCAGAGTGAAGCGGTTGCCCCGAGTTGAATGTGAAATCAAAGACACCATCTTTACCCTTGCAAGAATCGATGATGACTCACAGATAAATATCCTCCCGACCTCTGTGTTTGACAAGCTCAAACTCAGGCCAATCAGAAAGTCAAAAGAGATCTTTCAGCTAGCTGATCGATCCATCAAACAGTCGAGAGGAAATATTTCAGTCATCGTTACTTTCCAAGGTGCTCTACTACAGGTGGACTTCACAATCATTGATATCGAGCACCGAGGAGAGTTTACCCAGTCTCCGATTATTTTCGGGAAGCTGTTCTTAGCCTTGGCTAAGGCGACTATAGATTGCGAAACTCGGGAGATCGATTTTTCAGCATTGGGAGCGCTTCGACCTCACCCATTCTTTGATACACTTTACTCTAAGTTGACCCGCAGATCCGCTGACAGTCATGACAATCGAGAGGTAGATGAGTCCCACCTCTCTGCTACCCCTGAGAGACCGACTATCCGGACAACCGTTGGTTCTTAGACTCGCTACACCTCCACTTCATCAATTGCTTGCACCACCACCGTGACAGCTTCTAAGGTGGACTCACGATCAGAAGCTACCATTGAGTCGGACATGATTTTTACGGATTGCCTTGACCATTTTGATGATCCGACATAAGAGCCTAATAATGCCAAGCCAACTAAGATCACTAGCACCTTCCCGAGACGTGTGCTGACCCTTCAGGAATATTCCAATCTATATGGTGACTCGTCTGATGAGGAACCTATGGTCAGCACCGCACCACATCCCGGACCTTCAAAGGAAACAACCAAGACTAAATTGACTCCACATCAAAATACGGTTGCTCCCTCTTCTAGTCGGCTATCTAGTGAGAGGAAGTCAAGAATCGATTCCTTGAGGTGTTCCCCCGAACCTCTCAAGGCGCGTCACTCTCATCTCCCTCTCAATGATTCAGGTTCTAGAAAACCGACTAAGAAAATTTCCTTCAACATTCCAGAGAAGGAAGCTTTAGAGGAATCCTCATCAGGTCCGGACAAGGTGATTTATATGTGTGAGCTCAGTTCGGTTGTTCTTACGCCGTATCTAAGCAAGCAGCCGTGTGTCGACCCTCGTTGGACGATCCCTACACCTCACTATTATTCATCTGAGGATGATTCTGACAGCGACACATATGTATATTATCCACCTCCTCGCGTACGCAAGAAGGTTCGTCACAAACCTTCTTAATCCATGTACATTCTCACTCTTTCATGTATATACTTTCTCTCCCTCCCTCCCCAGTGATTCGAATCACTCTCTCCGGTTCCATATCATCTCATGACTATACTTAGGATAACCAGATCCTAAGTATAGGGGGGAGAGTGACCCGAGTCTATTCACTATTCATTGTACATCCTCCAGATCACATCGGTCCTCATACTCACTCCTATCTTATACTTAGGCTGACCAGAGCCTAAGTATAGGGGGGACCGGTGCCCGCCATGTATATACTCATCCATTATCTCTCTTGCCCTCGTCCGCCCCATTTTTTATCTTCTTCTACACTTAGGCTGCCAGAGCCTAAGTATAGGGGGGCAGAGCGACTTCTATACTTTTTTGTTATTTTAGCTATCCTACGCTTAGCACGAGCTATGTCTTTTTCCTCACTTTTCGTGCTCTGAGGACATAGCACATGCTAAGTATAGGGGGGCATGTATATATTACATATATACTTTACCCATAACTCGTACTTTCACGTACTTTTGTATATATTTTTGCAATAATTATAGGTGGGTAAAAAATGAAAAAAAAATTTTACATGTTGTATAATACTTGTAAAACTTTTGTAAAAATTGAAAAAAAAAATTTTTGTATACTTGTATATTGTATAACACTTGTATAATTTGTATAATACTTATAAAACTCTAGTAAATAGTTGTAACATAGGAGGTATACAAAAAAAACAAAAAAGGCTTCTTATTTGCTCTTGCATATCATTATTGCATTCAAAAAGGAAAAAGAGTTTTGTATTTTCATTCATCTTCATAGCATGACATCTCATCTCATCTGCATAATTTGCATATGCAAAGTGAAAAGTTAGTGGGTTCTGAACCAAGTTATGAGTAAATATTGAGGATGGACTTGATTTGACCTTAATCCACGTAATTTCAGAGGAACCTTATAGGAACTGGAGTTAAGATTTCTCAGGTCATGTGACTTAATTCTTTGAGTCTGCAAGTCTATGTTCACATGTCATCTTGACTAGTCTAAGTAGAATATCTCGTGCACACGCATGATTCTTTTAGATAATGACCTAACTTGGACAAGCACAATGCACGTAGCTCTTCATTGATGAGGTGGTGAGGAGGTAGAATCCTTTAGCTTGGAGTAGCGCACGGGTGGAAACATCCGTCCTCCTCTAGGGATGGTAGTGCATCTCAACCTAGTCTGGTGGTGTTGACGTCTGAGGACAGGACGCTGTGGGTTGCAATAATGCTTCAAAAGAGGGATAGTCTACTAGCTCAAGAGGAAAAACTCCTGATGTACATGATGCACCTTGTATATAGTTCCAAAAAAAGAAAAAAGGAAAAAAAAAAGAAGGAAAAAATGCAAGAACTCCAAAAAAATCAGACAGGTCCAAGTAAAAAAATAATACCTGTCGGAGTATGTATATTAGCAAAGAAGTCTGCAGCAGGATGACTTGGCTACACTGGTCAGGCATCTCGGGATAGGTAGCTACACTGGCTACCGTCCATTCTTTTCTCTACCCCCTCCACTTGAGCTGGTCGCACTTGAACTTAGAAGGGAATACCCCGCTCCTCGAGGAAAGAGTTACTGGACCGGGTTATTTGAGTTACCTTGTTAGAGGAGGCTGCTTCTAAGCCATTTCTGATGTGGAGAGTTACATTTCACTTACATAGTACAAGTAAGAATCATAGTCATCAGAAATTTGCGTTTGAGGATTTGTTCTGACCTGACTGTTGAGGCGTCTTGAATAGAAGACTTGTGGAACTTGAAGTCTGTTAGGTCTTAAGTTCAGGTCCCAATAAGGTTCCGCCACACAATTAATCCAAAGGTCGAGTCAAGCTCCATTTTCAACTTTTGTTCATGACCTTGGTATGGAAACCAAAATTATTTCACACTTGCATTTCATTTAGTTGCTCGGGGACGAGCAAGGTTTAAGTATAGGGAGTTGATGAATCTGTGATTCATCACTCTAAAAGTTGAAAATAGAGCTTTGTTCCCGAGTAAATAGCTGCATATTTCCACTTATATTTCATAAGTAGCATTCATGCATGCATTGATAACATCTGCATTTTAGCATTCATATTTGCATAAAATAAGAAGCCAAATTCACTTGTAAATATTCACCTGTATATTAGATAAAACACCTTATTTTTATATATTTTATACTAACTCCAAATCCAACAAACCAACTCCATAATGTATATATGACTAACACTAATAAAGGAAAAATATCAAAAAAAATACTAACTTGTAAAATTGACTAATAAAACCCCAATCCAAGTTTGAAACTAGGAGCCTTAAAATGTGTATATCTCTCTCATACAACCTCCGAATTAGGTCTACTAACTTTTAAAGTAATGTACATTCAGAGACCTTCGAAATAAGACCAATTTCATTAAAATCTGAGCTCGTATGCAAAACTTGGGTTTTGGGCCCCTTTTGTATATTGTACAAATTGACCGTTTTGCCCCTGTATTTTACCATTTCATTTTTTTAATTATTAAAAATCCAAAAAAAAATAGATTAAGTTTTAAATATTCTTCTCATATTTTCTCTATTTTTATTTTGATTTTTCTCTTATTGAAAAATGACAAAAAAATTACAAAAGATAAAATGTGGTATTTTATACCTATAAGGTACCACCCAAAAATACATTTTGTACAGATGATTTCCTTTAATTTTCGGCCCTTCACAAAAGTTTTAGATCTTATCGAGATGAGCAACTTTCGTGTTGACCACTTTTTGATTTAATCCCTTTTGTTATTTCTTTTTGATTTTTCTTTACATTTAATTTTTGAATTTTCTAGGAGCGACATGTGGCAGCTCCTGGAGCCGCCACATGTCACCCCTTTATTTTATTATTTTCGAATTTTTTTTATTATTTTCGGATTTATTATTATTATTATTTTGTTATTATTATTTTAATTATTTTTAGTAGCCAACTATATTACTATATTTAATATTTATTTTTATTCCCCTTTTACTTCTTCTCCCCTTTCTTTTCTTCCACTCTAAGCCAATAACTCCCCACTACCCCACTCTCTCCATCCTTCTTCAACCTCCTCCTCCTCCTCTTTATATTCTCTTCCACTCCTCCATTCATCATCATCCGCCGTTTTTGAGAGAAGTGAGGTCGAGCCCCTTTAACCTTCAGGTGACAGCTGTAGGAGACGAGTCGAGCGACTACAACCTCAAGGTGAGATCCGCGGTACCACCATTGCCGCGTCGCGAGATCCAATTGAACTTGCTCAGCTTCGAAGGACTCCGCCATCCTTCACGAGGCCACGACAGAAGCCGCACGACGCGGCTCTGCCTTCGGCGACCACAAGTAAATTTTCTATCCTCATCTACTTAATTTATTTTATCTAACATTTTTTTTGTTCATCAAACACCATCACAAACAAATATCATCTCATCTTTTTATCACCACATTTTTCCCACCAAACAACATCATCACAATTACCACATTTCATTTCATTTGTTACATTTTTTTCCACCAAAAAAAACCACAACCAACATCACCATCTTCTCTTCATCCTTGCATTTTTTATTTTCTGACATCAATAAAAAAATTATAAAAAATATACAAAAAATTGAAATACAAAAAAAATATTTTGCAGAACAGGTGCAGCCGTCACCGCCGGCCCAAAGCCCCACCGGCGACGTGCGGCCTTGGCCTTGTCCTCCAGCCGCCACCGCCGGCCCAAAGCTCCACCTTCGCTCGCTCCAGGTGCGCCGCCGGCCTCGCGCCGCGCACCCGCATCCCCGTGGTCACGCCTCCGCCCCCCAAGGCCACCGCCCCGCCCTCGACGCCCCAGCGCACCACTGCGCGCCCGCTCCAGCCACCAGCTGTCGCCCTTGCGAGTTCCCTCCACCGGAGCGCGGCCCATCCGCTCCACTGTCGTGCGCGCCACCACACCCGCGCCCTGACCTCCTGCTCGCGTGACTCCTGCTGGTCGCGCACCGCCGACGAGCGAGCCACCGCGACGTGCGCGCCGCACGTGCGTCCCCGCGCCAACGAGCGCACCACCGCCCTCGCGCGCAGCGCGATTCCCGCGCTCCAGGCCCGTCTTCCCCCGCGCGGTCACCCCACTCCGTGGCCGCGCGCCCGATCTCCGCAGGTCACCACCTCCGCCCCCTCGGCGCCGTGTCCCTCCCGCCGTTAGCCACGCGTGACCGCACTCCATCGCCGCCTGCGCGCGCGGCCGTCAACGCCGAGTGCCCCGCTTCCCACCGTGCGTGCCCTAGCTTGGGGAGAAAGAAAGAAAAGGTCCAATCTTTATTTTAATTTCGTGAAAATTGCAATTTTATTATTTTAAGTTTTCTTAATTGCAGATGTATTCCTATACTGGTTTTGTTAAGTTTTTTTAATTTCAGTATTGCATTGTCACCCCTGCGTTTGAGCATTATTTTGGGCATTCGTTTTGCATCAATTTTTAATCAAAAAAATAGCACATTGTAGAACAACTAAATCTTTATCTCTTGGTTATTCATTTGCATTTTTGTGAGCATTTGATAATTTATTAAAATTCATAGATTGAAATTGAGTGATATTTTACCCATTTTAGTTCTGAAATTCGCATGTATTTATTTCTTGCTCCAAAAATTATGAAATAATTGTGAACGATGCCTCTAAGTGTTCTTTAATTACTTTTCAAATTTCATTCAATTGGGAGTTGTCTTGTATATTAAATAAATTATAGAGTTATTTCTGTAAATAATTTTTAATTATTCCACGAATCAGATTTTTTAGAAATTTCAAAGCTCTTTCATTCCTTATTGACATATCTATTTGAGATAAATAGCTCCCTGGATAATTTGATTTCGTGGATTTATTAGGAATTAAATACCCACATTCGCTTTTTTTTAAGTAAAAAATTTATAAAAAAATCAAAAAGTGTCAGAAAATTCTAAAAAAATTAGTGTAGCTTCATTTTGTCATATTTAACTTCCAATGAATTTTTCATAATTTTTGTATCTCATTTGCACGATAAATTGCATAAAAACTCCAAAAAAGTTTGCATTTTTCATTTGTGCATTTTAAATTCAAAAATTCTAAAAAAAATCTATTTTGCACTCGTTGTTGGATTAGGTTTATAGGAAAAATACAATTTAGTCAATTTGGATTAATTTCACATTCAAATTAATTTTGGCTAAGTCGCTTATTTTCTTGTTAACCTAATTCATACGCATTTGTGCATTGGCATTTTATCGCATAAAAAAAATTACAAAAAAAATCACTTGGAAAACCGTAATCTAATTCATCTAACTTGATCCTGAGTTGTTCCTTTGCCTCCTTGAGTCGACCCTGGGGCTTGCCCAGGTTAAATAAACATCAAATCGTACATAATTTCATTCGACGATTAATCGAGCCGTGCGGTTATTTTTGATCGACGCGGATCCATCCGACTGCAACGCACTAGTCAATTATACGACATTAAAAGGGTAGAATTTCGCATCTTCAATAGCATGAACTTGAACTTTTCATATGTGTGTTGAGCATGTTTTACCCCATTCCGGGTGGGGCTTCACTTGAGTGTTCAAACATAGGGCTATGCACGCGACTCTCTGAGATTCCCTTATTCTATGTTATATCACTTCGGCTTTTCCAAAGGTAGGACACACATAATTTATGAGACACACGTACATCGCTTTGCTTAGCCAAATTAATTGAATTCTTTCCCACTAATAGAAGCATGTTTAGGATGCAGTTTTTATCTAGTTGCATGCATGTAGTGATAAATTCAATTTCAGTCTTGCATATGCATGGAGAATGCTGGAGGCACTTTAAGTTCTTCTCTCAAGCATGCATCATGATTTTATCGTATGCATCAGCTTTTATCGATCTATCTCTCTCTCCTGATTTACGATATAAGATCTCAATGGAATCGGGATTGGCTGCTAGACGATGCTTGCTTTGTATTCACATTAATACAATGATGAACTAATCATAAAATTGGGACTGTATTGCAAGTCAACAAAAACAAATGGAATAAAATAAACCTTGGATTAATGGAGAGCAACACCCGCATTGTACGTCGCTCTTGATTTATTATTGAGAGGTGAGGACGTATCCCTAAGATAGTGCCCATAACCTATCTTTAAACCTGTGTATTGAACTTTAATTTTGGATGCTCATAATAAAAAAGACAAGATAAATACAACCGAACCTTTATGGTCCTCATATGTGCTTGTGAATTAAGGGTATTGCTTGAATGATTGAGCCTTGGATTTTTATTCTCCTCACCCCTCCTGTAACCCTAGATCCAATCATCTCTGTAAATCCACTCCCTCTTTAACCCTAACTAACCCCGGTTCCCCATCCTTAATTCCACATCCAAATACTTAGGCTACTCTTCAACCTAAGTATAGGGGGAACCTTGTGCAACTACTGATTATTCACCACATGTCCCTCCATCCTTATTGCACATCCAATACTTAGTCTATTCTCAACTGAGGTGTATAGGGGGACCTGAGTCAAAACCATTCTTCCCTCTACTTGTTCTTCTTATTCTTAGGTTATTTTAACTTAAGTACAACTGGAGCATCTCAGTTAGTTTTGTTATATCACCTTGTATTTTAACCTGAGACATGGCTTCAAAGCATTTTGTACTATAAGGACATAGTAAAAGCTAAGTATAGGGGGTACCCCGTATATTTTGTATATATACTTTAGCCATAGCTCGTATTTTTAAAATTTTAAAACTTTTTGAGGCTAGGGTATAAGTATTTTTGAACTGATTTTTGCAAAAATGTTTGTAAAATGCTTTGAAAAAGTTAATAACCATGTGACACTATTTTGAAAAATATCTGTTAATGGTTTGAAAAATGGGGTTTGACTCATTTAAAAATCATTTGAAAAATATTGTAAAAATCTATATATATTATGTGACATGGTTTGGAAAATGTTTTAAAAAATTCTTTCAAAATGAGGGACTAACTATTTTTACTATTAACCTTATTCAAAAATTCCATAAAAATCTCAAAAATTTAAATCTTTCTTGAGCAGCAATCCTAACTACTAGCTTAAAATTAGTCATTTCTAAATGAGGGAACTACTTCCTCCCTTAGCAGAGTGGGTGGTTAAAAGACAATGCGAATGGCACCATCTTGAAGTAATATGGGTAGCCGTCTAACGATCCATACTTACACCCATACTGTCTAGAAATGGATGAAACTATTCATATGAGCTTGGGACAATCATTATTTCTCTTAAGATTTAAAAAAATCCCTTAAAATACAAAATTAAAAAATAATAAAAATTCACTAAACTTGGAGTTGGTGTATTCCTGACACTTTCACTATCACTCAACTTATGGATTCGAGGACACTTGATTTTTGAGATCTTGAGAGTCTGAGTTAACCAAACTTAGTCATTAGGGTTTGAAACTAAATAATGCACACTTCCCTAGTTTGAAAGATATAAGTTGCACTCTCAATCTCTACCTTCAAAAGAATATGATCAGTACATCACGTGCAGAACTTCATAAATGATGAGGTGAGTTGAGTTATCACTTGAGGAACTGGGAGTGGTGCTTTGAGTTTAGACCAGATCTAATGATACTCGAGGATGGGATAAAGTCAATGAAGGATTCAAGAAACCAGAGTGTCAGCAAAACCTTAGATAGTATGTGAACAAGTTTGCATGCTATTGTTTGATATTTACTTATGTATCAGGGTGTGATGGAACTAAATAATTGTTGATCAATATGCGCCAACTCTTGATAAAAGTAGTGGAGCTATCCAAAAAGAAAAGAAAAGAAAAGAAAGAATTATTGAAAAAAAAGCTCTCTCAAAACAAAATCAAATTACAAAGTGCTTCTATTAAAGGAAAGCACTCCCAACCATTTCAAAGTGTCCACTTGGACCAAAGCTACTAGCGACCAAGGAATCGGGATAGCACCTAAAAAGGGCTCTACATCGTATAGAGATACAAGTCTGGGGGTCGAAGGTATCTTAGATACATAAAGGAGACATACCCAGTTGTACTCCCAGGAAAACAAGTGCAGACTACTCCGAGCTCTCTTGATAGACACATTGATCAAAAAACAAAAAAAATACATGTGTTGAGAAATAAGACACTTGAGGGGATCCTTTTTCCAATGTGAGGGAGAGAAGAAAATACACAAACCTATGCCCCCCATAATTTGACCTTTCATCTACAATTTCATGTCTGACAAACTAATGAGACAATGGACCGAATGCAAGAAAAGACTTATTCCCTAATGTTGAGGATTAGGTCAAGATGAGAGTCTTCTGGACTAGGACTTTAGGTGACATCTCAACTCAACTCTCAAGATTGCAGTACACTAAATGTCATATCCTTATATTATATGTATAAAGAGAGTCTGAAAATTAGAGACGTTGGATTTCCTTTTGACTAGAGCATGGTTGAGCCCGAAATTTAGGACCATTCAAAGGGTCCTTTATAAATTGAGCCTTGAAAATCCACATGAATGTCTAGGAATTAATCCGACTCCCTCACTCTTTAGATGCTCTAGGACGAGAATAGTTTAAGTATATGGGGATGACGAATCTCTAATTTATCATTACTATACTCACTTATTATCCTCGGAGCATAATCGCCTTCATCCAAATCTTTATTAGTCCCGCATCATTAACAATAATCCTTTTTCTGTAAATAGCCCTGATTATTGTATAAATTAACCTTTTTCTTATCTTTATTTTCTTTTTTTTATTCTCGATTAAAACTCCAAAAAAATTAGAGTAATTATTGTAGATATTTGTTTAAGTGTTAAAATGAAATTAGAAATACAAAAAAATCACAAACCATTAAAAATCAGTGTTTTTATTCACTAACAATGCTTCCAAAATTTGTGTGTTGTTTATTTGATCTCTTTTGAATTTTTGACCAACATTAAACAAGCAGATCTTTTTTTCTTAATTCCTCTTCATTTCATTTCTTTATGAGTTTTTATTCCTTTTCAAGTTCTTAATAATCTGATTAGGCCATGTGGAGATCTCTGGAGCTTCCACGTGGCCCTTTATCCTTTTGCCACGTTCCGCCCTTTGTAGCCCTCTGATTGACTTTCCCCTGCCTCCATATCCACTGCACATTCCCGCTTGCTTTTCAACCATAGGATCATATACCTTGACCTGATCCAAACCATCTTTCCCCGCCTCTTCTTTAGCCATTGGATGACTCTAAATCCAACAACTCTACTATCTCCACATCACACTCTCTCTCTCAGCCATAGGATTAACCCCTACTTCATCTCCACCCTTCCCCAGTGCTCCTTTTTCCGTTGTTGGTCAGATCCTTTGATCTGATCCGATCTTCTCCCTCACACCTAATCCATGGCCATTGGATCCCCATATCCAATGATGGAGGCTGCCTCTTCCAACTCTTGCTCGTCCCTGGTAGTATATTTCACCTCACCACAACCCTCGCCCCTTCAATTTTCATCCACCGACCCTCAACGCCTTGCAGTGATATAAATTGTCATCCACGTACCCCTCACTTCCCTCATTATCGCCCTACAATTACTCACTCCAAATACAAACTCTATGGTTAATGCCAACCATCGCAATCACCCTCCTCACCTACTATAATGGTCGCTGTTTCTCCCCTTTGAAACCCCTACTCCACCTCTATTCTCCATCGTCCACCATTCAAGGAGCTCCCGCCTAGCCCTACTCCTCCTCCTCCTGTGACAGAGGCGGAGAAATGGAAGTACAATGATGGCCGACAACTCCGGTGTTGACCCTTGGCCACCATAGCCAAGTCATGGTCGCCCTTCGCACCGTTGAGTTTGCTGGGTAGCTACCCAGCTCGAGCGACAATTGGAGGACCCCTAGGTCCTCAGCCTAAGCTCCTCCTCTGCCGATTCCCTGCTCTGATCAGGTACCTCTCCTCTCTTATTTTTCTCTATTCTTATAATTTTCCTGATGCACGGACACACACTCTGACCATGGTGACCATCTCCGAGCTCTGCCACACCCCTTCCATCCTTGAGACACCCTCCGCTCTCTTTCACCTTGTCTAGACCCCATTTCACTCACTCCCCCACACACAAGAATTCCTTGGATATTCTAACCACTTGCAGCTCTTCATCCTCTCATTGGCCAGAAAGCTCGATTGGGCTCAATTCTACAACAGTGACTCTGATGAACCACCATAACCTCGACACTTCGGACTCTCTCATCTCTTCCTGGATGACCGAGGATCTTTGCCAACCTATTGCAAATGTGTCTTGGGCTTTCATGTAGTTTCTAATAGCCGTAGGATAAATGGTGGCCTCGTCGGAGCCCAACCACATCCGTCGTACAAGTAGCGGTACCCGCTAAAGAACAAGAGCTACATGTGTCATTGATCATTTTTATCGGACAACTCCTATTGGTCCCCGAGCCTCATTACGAGCCTTTAAGCTCAGTGGACTTTAGCTTGGGTTGAAACTACTCGAGCTAGACATGTGGCCAGAGCCTACATGTACCGAACCTGATTTCCCCTCGAATCTCATAGTACATGCCGAGCACGTGCAAATTGGGGGGAAATTGCATCCATGCCTACCAAGTCCTCCAAATTGTAAGGAGATCCCTTCCTGGAATGTGCTCCTATGTTCGTGTCTAGGTAATTTGCAGAGATGCCCCACCGTCTTTCAGAAATTGTAAAAATACCCCTATAAAGTACCTTTACTCAATATTTTATGCATTTTATCTTCATGTTTTTACTACATTTATGTCCTTGCACTCTTTCTTCAATATCTTGAGCAAATGAACTCCATTTTTGTTGATTTTATTTTCATTGTTTTGCTAAATTTATCATCTTCTTGATGTCATATTTTATTCACATATTTGACACTTTATTCTACATGCTAAATTCTAGGTGCTCAATGTATCAATTGTTCCTCATTTTAATGCCATTAACTATATTCATGCTTCAATTGATATGGGAACCTCTTTATTTATGCTTAATGATTAAATTATTTTAGGACATAGTTTCACATGTCTGTCCATATCATTCACTTGCATATTAATATTACATTATGGGTCATCTCACATCATTTTAGTTGTTTAAACATAAAAAAATAAAAATGCATGCCCATTCTACATGCACCATGTCCAAACATCATCATTGTTTAATCAATTGCATCATTTATGACATGCATATTGTCTGTGATTTTCTATGTGCATTGAGTTTGCCTAAGAATGCCTAGAGCAATGAATTTAATCATTCCAATTTATTGATAATTTCTGATAAATCCATGAGGAGGCTTGTGTCCCTATGTTCAACCATGGTATATATACCAAGTTAAAAATATTCTCAACGTATTCAAAAGTGTGGCTCTGCATGGATCATTTTCACCACATGTACTATGATAGATTATTAATGTGGTGAAAATGAGATTCACCACCATCGGGAACCATCTCTCTAAAGTTGATACCATTAAAAAGCGATCACAAGACCTTGATAAATTAAATATGATCGAACAAAGAACCAAGTTGTTGGACAATTTCAATCAAATTTCAATGCAACATGAGATTATGGTGAGCACCATCCATGCCTGTGATGAATACATGATTCATTAACATTCTTTATGCATTTTTTCTTAAAACCCTTAACAAATATATGTAAATATTCATTAATTTTCAGCTTTGAACAAAATCATATTCATGAATAAAAGTGCACTTTTATGCATTCAAAACATGTAAATAAATAAAAGAATAAAAATACTAAAAATAAAAAGAAGGCAAAATGTAGATGTGTATATATGTACAATATGACTTAGAAAATATAAATATAGCTGAAAGATATATTTATAACCTAACCCTCGAGACCAAGTCAACATGGATTAGTCAATAAACAAATAAGTAGAGGGAGATAAGTAGAGAAAACAACGAAAAAATAATTAAGTATACACTCTATACATCCTTCACTATTTATCCAATAATTATCAACAAACTCTTTTCCTAATTATTTCTAAAAATTTATTCAAAAAATAAAAATATTGTAAAAAATAATATACTGTAAATATACCAAGAAATCCAACTTATAAATTGTTAAATTCTCAAATTCTGAACATCATAAATTTCTCATACGAACTCCAATTTCACTCTACTCACCATTAAAGTTCATAAAATAATATTCTCTAAATGGTGATTTCACTAAAATCGGAGTTCGTTTGCAAAAAGTCAATTTTGGGATCTAATGGCAAATAGGTTTCTATGCTATTTATTTTATCTAGAACATATTATTTATAGTTTTAATGATTCTATGATTTTTAATTATTTTCATGATATTTTATTTTAATCATGATTTATTTTGGCATTTTCTGACATTATTTATTATTTTAAATAAATCAACAATTTTATTTCATAGATGAAATAGAACTGTGTAACTTATACCCGTATTTATTTATTTATTTAAATTGATTTTTTAAAATCCATAAAAATTCACCTGTATTATATTTAATATTTAATAATTAAGAAAATATAAAAATAAGGTGTTATTTATTAATTTACCGAGTTAAATATTAAATACATATTTATCAAGTATTATTTATACCTATTTATTGAAATAATGATTATATTTCATAAAATTTTTGTTATTTATGAAAACTAATTATTCCGTACTTTAGATAAATAAATTATCTATATTTTTCATTTTTATACCTATTTAAAATAACATTATTTATTATTTATTACGTAATTTATAATGTATTTAAGCATTTGGACAACAAGGTGCTGACACGTGTCAGCACCTAGTTCATCGTCCTCAAGAAACAAGTATGATGCAAACTGTTTCACCAGCCTATCTTCACTAATTTCCTCACGTCCATTCTTCACCCAAAATCTAATCCTAACCCTCCATTACATCCTCCTCACATCCTAGATACACATCTACCCTAGGATTCACTCTAACACTTCACCATTTTGTCTATAAATCGAGCCAAACCAAGTCTGTTCGAACTAACTATCCCAGCTCCAATAACAAATTTACCGAGATCTCATCTTATTCCCCTGATTCTAGCCATTCCAGGAGGTGACAGGTCATCGTGCTTGACCCGCATGGAGGAGTGATCACTAGAGGGGAGTTCCAAGGTGCCTGTCCACCTTGAATCGCAGCCATTGTGCACATTCAGCCTCAGGAAGTTCGCCGACACGTCAAGATGACTTGGAGAAATATACTCCATCCCCAGGTGATTGCCTTCATCTCCTTTTCAATTCTTTTCGTGATCTTTGAATCTTGAGCCTAATTAGCTATGTTAATCCTACGTTATAGGGCTTAATCATCATTCTTGAATTACAATCAAATTCCTATCTTTAATTCACATAGAATCACATTCAATCTTTTTACCCAACTATCACAACTTCAACTTCAATCCGAACTGCATGAACCTTTATCTAATCCTTGGCCGATTATAGCTGGAATCGAGCAAAGATCAACTTATTGTAGGTCACAAGAACTTCTGGGAGCAACTATCTTCATCATCTGGATCCTTTGCCATGTCCTCATGAAATTCAATCATCTAGAGCAGTTGAAGCGTTTACTGGAAGCCCTAGAAGATCGAGTTGCGAGCTCCCTCAACTCCTTTCCTCTTGCAGTAGGCGAGCTCAAAGGGGGAGGTGCCCCCATCAGGCCCTATCTTCGAGTAGTCAAAGAATCATCGTCGCTAGTCACCTTAATCACCGAAGAAGGACAAATAGCTCCATCGCCTGCGCTGATTTAGGGAAGAACATCAAAGAACACTCGCTAGCAGTTTGCTAGTGCGTGTCTAAAGCCAACGATCCAGATCACAACTATCATATGATCCACAAAGCCTATTTTGAATGGATGTAAAAATTACATTATTAGCCCTTGTGCTTTCCAGATTCCAGACACGCTCTAGAGAGTTTCCATAAATTGCATTTAGGTCCCCGTAGAGACCTAAATGTAATAAATTTTATTTTCTTTTCATTTCAGTCCCTACAAGGGACCAAACTACGAATTGATTGTTTTATTTTTTTTACATTTCTGTTGCTATAAATTTTGTGAACTTTGAACCCTTGTTTGATATCATTTTTCAGCAATTTTTCTAGGGTAGTTAGACAACTACCCTAGTGAGGTTTTGTTATTTTTATGAGAATTTTCATCGCATATTTTTCTTGTTTTGAGTTTTCTAAATTTACATCCATTTTTAGTATTTTTTAGCCTTTTTCAAGAAGATATAAAAATCACAAAAATAACATTTTTGCTAAAAAATAATTGAAGGAACAACCCCATCAGCAGAATCGAGGGATACCCCAGTCAGTTAAACAAATGTACTACATACAGACACCAGACTGTTAGCATGTGAGCTCGAGGCGAACCGTTCCTACAATAAATGTTATTGTAATATTTTATTTATCAATAAAAGTTATTGATTTTTTCACTCCCTATCTTAGATTAAGTGAATGAATGCACTATAAGGTCCCTTTGTATAATTAGAGTTATGTACCATGGCCATCTTAATGATCATACAACTGATGATTCAATAGTTAAATCATAGAGGATGTTGCTTGGATGAATATCCAAGGAGATAGATTGAGGACTCATCAAGCATCGTCAAATGATTGTTAAGAGATGATCTCCATCTAGAGTAGGAGATGGAAATCCTTTCTCATTAGGCTGATATCTGACCGACCTCTTGATGCAAGTTCTCTACATAGGAATAGAGATTCAGAGGTGTTAGATTAGTTAGGACAAATAGTTGACTTAACAAGATCGAGATAAACAAGTCTTATGTCATATACTGTCATGATACATGCACACATCCTCTGATCGGAGACAGAAGTGTTACTATATGTCTAAGTATTTATATTTGGCAGACCAATAGGTTAATGACCTAACCAAGGTCTATACACCGATGAGCTGGTGTGCATATGAGAGCATATGAGTAATACGATCTCTCAAAGGGATCATACAGGTTCACTTGTGAACCGGAAGACATGAGCTCACTCATGAGGTATTGGGACCGATGAAATTCCATGCATGATCGTTGTGCTTTCTAAGCATGCTAAGAATTTGTAGGTATGATATATGTTTTTGGAAAGCATATGATTGATACTAACTCCCAATGACCAAGAATGAGGAACTTGATGATGAAACCCTAGAGATGACCGTGTAAAATTGATCTATATCGTTGTGTTTATCATAGGTCTTCCAGTATGCAGGATGTACATGTATTAGGAATATGTGCGGGTGATGTGATCATAAACTATTGTCTAACCATGATGCTTCCATTCTGAGGGAGTGATGAAATATATCCAGATTTTAGTGACTCTTCTCAATAGAGAAGTAGTTTGATCTTGGTCCAAGTGTTGGACATTGATCTAAAAGAGGTTCAGATGCAATGAGAAGATTAGATTTATAGCCTTTCTTTAATCAAGCATCTATGAGAGGTCCATGAGATTTGGATGTGAGACGTGATCTCAATATCGAAGTCACTATACGTAGAACATACAATCACCTTGTCCTTATCTCCCAATATCTGTGGAGAAAGCGCATTATTCTTGAAGGAGTCAAGAATGCTTCCATAGTTGAATTATAACTAAGCACTGAGAAATGGATAATTAAATTTGATTTAATTATCATGAATAATGTGAATTTGATTCATACTTTTTTGATGCATGAGAATGATGATCCAATATATCTAAATGTGATTTATTTATTATGGATAAGAATAATGTGGATAGCATGATCCAAATTATTCATAATATATTATAAATAAGTTTTATAATGTATTAGAGAGAGCCTATTATGATTTATATTTGTTTATTAATTATTGTTGTGAATACGATTCACATTGGATAATTAATTGAAAATGTAAATCACATTTTATTTTGAGTTGTGAATGTTATTCACAAATTTCCAATGGAAAGATTGCAATATTCACAAAATAATTATGAATTATTTTTGTAGAATAATTTAGAACAAGTATCACTGTATATATTGGAGATTTCCATGGAATTAATGTAATCTCATTATATTACACGAGATTGCACCCTTCCTTAATGGGATGGTGGACGGCCACCCACTCCCATTTCGAAAGGGTGGCCGTCCACGCTTCTCCCATGGATGAAGTCAATCTCCATTCCATAATATCCAATGCATGATTGATTTATTTTGGGACTAATTTATATTTATTTATCAATATATATATATATATATATTTAATCTAAATTAAAATTATTGTTGTTGTATTTTTTACAACAAAATCTTGGCCATTAAAAGAAGAACAAATATATTTCATCCATTGATTCTGTGTAGTCCATGGATTGTGATCCATGGACTCCCAAAACGCTATATAAGACGAGGCACCTCTTGCACTTCTTAGTTACAACAACTCTTGCAATATCAAGTTCTCTTTCTTTCATTCTCACACACTCTCTCTTTCTCTCTTTATGTGGCTATCCACTCATACCCTAGAGAGAAGCCAATGCCATCATCGCATCGTTGTTGTGTTGTCGCCTCGTCTAACCTTGGTTCTTTGTATTTTTTGGTGCGCTTCTCTCACGAAGAAGACGTTCAATCTCGTGTGATGAGATCATGAGTTCTCTTGCTTGGATAAACGACTTGTATTGCGAGAAGCACGCGACCCATTCCCGCGCTCGTAAGCATCTCCTATGACAGATCAAACTTGAGACGGGAGATCTCTTCTCTTAGATATTCGATCACAACCACGCTACAAGATGTATTCCTTTATCTAGTATGTGGTTTAGATGAAACGATCCCAGAAGCGTTCATGGATCATGTGGTTTCATCGTTTATTTTTTTTAAAATTCTGCTTCACCAAGCAACTAGTACGACTTGTCGCTCTCGATCTCATATGATGCGATCCTCACTCTTCCGTGGTACGCTTAAGGATTTTCCCATATCCTTCAAGTGGTATCAGATCTTTAGGTTGGAGGTTTTGGATACGATCCATAAACGTAGGAAGACTAGGGCTCATTAGGGTTTGTGAAAATTTAAGGCATTTAGTTCATGCAGCCCTATTTTGTGTATTCTTAATTTCAGAAAATGAAGTCCATAGCCCACTTAGTAGGATCCTGGAGGTCAATCAGTTGACCAGATCAAATTATTCGAATTAGATCCGAAATTTGGATCATGTCCTATCTGCAGAGCGCATCTCTTATGTGTTGTCCAAGGACATGTACGCAGACCCGAAGACTCCAAAAGAAATTAAATTCTACGAAAAATATGATGAAGATTATAGTTTGGCAAGGTGTTACATTCTGGGTTCATTGTCCAATGTGCTTTAGAAGCAACATGTGGAGATGAACACTTGCCATGATATTATGGTGGATATGAGAGAAATGTTCGGTTATGTAAACCTTACATAGCGTTATAGTATCATGAAACATGGGTACATTAAGAAAATCTGGAATGTTTCTATATGGAGAGTTCTAAGAAAGGTTTCCTCCCCTTAAGACATGGTATACACCTAACTAAAGGGATGGCTCCTCAAAATGTTGAGAAAAAGAAAGCCATGGCTAGTGTCCCAATGCATCAGTTGTAGGAAGCCTAATGTACGCCATGATGTGTACTAGGCTAGATATATGCCATGCATTGGGAATGGTAATTGCTTACCAATCATGCTATGGAGAACAACAATAGAATGCAGTGAAGAATATTTTCAAGTATCTAAGACAGACGCAAGATTACATCTTGGTCTACGGAGATGGTGATCTCCAAGTCGTAGGTTACATAGATTCATACTTCCAGTCGGATATTGTTGGTAGAAAGTCGACATACGACTTTGTGTTCCTATTGAACGGTGGTGTGCGAGCTGGAGGAGCTAGAAGTGGGACACTACAACAGATTCAACACCAGAAGCTGAATACATTGCCGCATTAGATGTTGCAAAGAAGGCGGTGTGATTGTGCAAGTTCATTATATAACTTGGCGTAGTTTCCTCTAAAATTCCCATCCAGCTAGTCTGCGATAACACATGAGCCATTTCCCAGGCAAAGGAACCCATGTGGCATCAAAAGAGCAAGCATGTGGAAATGAAATACCACATCATTCGGGAGATTCAAAAGCGTGGTAATATCGTCATCACCAAGGTGGCCTCTACCGACAATGTTGTTGATCCTGTTACCAAACCTTTGACACAGAAGGTTTTCGACCAACATGTAATGAGTATGGGTTTATGAATTGTACATGAATGGTTCTGAGGGCTAATGGGAGATTGTTAACCATGTGAGCTCAAAGAGAATCATTCCTACAATAAATGTTATTGTAACATTTGATTTATCGATAAACGCTAATGATTATTTTAACTCCCTATATGAGATTAAGTGAATGAATGCTCTATAAGGTCACTCTGTACAATTAGAGTTATGTACAATGCCTGATATTAATGATCATACAGTTGTTGATTCAATAGTTAAATCATAGAGGTTGGTGCTTGGATGAATATCGAAGGAGTTAAATTGAGGACTCATCAAGCACCATCAAATGATTGTTAAGAGATGATCTCCAGCCTCAGTAAGAGATGGCAATCCTTTCTCATCAGGTTGATATCTTGCCGACCACTTAATGCATGTCCTCTGCAAGGTAATATAGATTCAGAGGTGCCAGATTAGTTAGGTCAAAGAGTTGACTTAATGAGATCGAGATAACCGAAGTCCTATGTCGTATACTATCACAATACATGCACACATCCTCTGACCGGAGACAGATGTGTTACTATAAGTATAAGTATGTACATTTGGCAGACCAATAGGTTCATGACCTAACCAAAGTCTATACACCGGCGAGCTGGTGTGCATATGAGGGCATATGAGTAATAAAATCTCTCAAAGGGATCATACAAGTTTACTTATGAACCAAAAGACATGAGCTCACTCATGAAGTATTGGTACCGATAAAATTCCATGCATGGTCGTCATGCTTTGGAAGCATGACAAGAATTTGTAGGTATGATATATGTTTTTGGAATATGACGATACCAACTCCCAATGACCAAGAATGAGAAACTTGATGATGCAACCGATGCAACCCTAGAGATAATAGTGTAAAATTGATCTGAGGGTGTTTATCAAAGGTCTTCTAGTATGCAAGATGTATATGTATTAGGAATATCTGAGGGTGATTTGATCATAAAATATTGTATTACCATGACGCTTCCATTCAGAGGATGTGATGAAACATGTCTGGATTTTAGTGACTCCTCTCAGTAGAGAAGTAATATGATCATTGTCCAAGTGTTGGACATTGATCTGAATGACATTCATATGCAATGAAATACTAGATTTACGACATTGACTTAATCAAGCATCTATGAGACATCATGAGATCTGGATTTGAGACGTGATCTCAATATCCAAGTCACTAAACATGGAACGTATAATAGACCTATCCTTATTTTCAAGTTTCTGTGGAGAAAGCACATTATTCTTGATGGAGTTCAAGAATGATTCCATAGTTGAATTTTATCTAAGCAAAAATTTTTTTTATTGAGAAATAGATAATTAAATGTGATTTATTTATCATGAGAAACAAGAATTTGATTCTTATTATTTTGATGCATGAGAATGATGATCCAATGCAATTAAATGTGATTTAATTATTATGGATAAGAATAATGTGGATATCACTATCCAAATTATTCATAATATATTATAAATGTTATTTATAATGTATTAGAGAGAGATAATTATGATTTATATTTGTTGATTAATATTTGATGTGAATTGGATTCACATTGGATAATTAATTGAAAATATAAATCACATTTTATTTTGCATTGTGAATGTGATTCACAAATTTCCAATGGCAAGATTGCAATATTCATAAAATAATTATGAATTATTTTTGTAGAATAATTTACAACAAGTGTTGTTGTAAATCTTGGAGATTTCTATGGAATAATGTAATCTCATGAGATTACATGAGATTGCACCCTTCTTTAATGGGAGGGTGGACGGGCACCCACTCCCATTAGGAAAGGGAGGTCACCAACTCTTCTCCCATGGAAGGTGGCAATCTCCATTCCATAATCTCCAATGCATGATTGATTTAACTTGAGATCAATTTATATTGATTTATCAATATATATTTAATATAAATTAAAATACTTGTTCTTGTCTTTTTACAACAAAATCTTCACCATTAAAAGAAGCACAAATCAATCTCATCCATTGATTTTGTGCAGTCCATGGATTATGATCCTTGGACTCCCAAAACCCAATATAAGAAGAGGCACCCCTTGCTTTTCTAAGTTACAACAACAACTCTTGCAACGTCAATCTCACTCTCTCTTTCATTCTCACGCCCTCTCTCATCCTCTCTTTGAGTGGCCATCTACTCAAACCCTAGAGAAAAGATGTCGTCGTTGTCATATAGCCATTGTGTCGTCACCTCAACTGCCCTTGGTTCTTCGTCTTCTTTGGTGTGCTTCACTCGCGAAGAAGACGTTTGATCTCGTGTGATGAGATCAGGAGTTCTCTTGCTTGGATCAACGATTTGGATTGTGAGAAGCACACGACTCATCCCTTGGCTTGCAAGCGTCTCCTCTGACAGATCTGACTTGAGACATGAGATATCTTCTCTTAGAGATTCAATCACAACCACGCTACAAGAGGTATTCCTTTGAATAGTATGTGGTTTAGATGAAATGAGCCGATAAGCGTTCTTGGATCATGTGGTTTCATCATTTAATTTTTAAAAAAATTCGACTACGCCGAGCAACTAGTGCGACTAGTCGCTCTCGATCACATATGATGCGATCCTCACACTTTTGTGATGCGCTTAAGGATTCTCCCATATACTTCACCCACCTGGGATCATCACTACTGCAACAGATGGTTGTGTACCATCCAGAACCCTAGGTTTATGCGGAGCCTTTCTATCCACCACCTCACTAATTCGAGAGGTGTATACCGTGTGGGGTAATGAACAAGATCTGACCAATTTGGAGGACAACCTTAGTTTCAAAGTACAACAATTCGACCATTCAACCCACAACAGAGAGGACGAAATTTCCAGGCATACCAAGTCCACCGGTCTCCAACCAGAGACACACTTGGAGGCCACAATATCAGTGGCTGCAGCTGGCATACATACAATCGTATCATCAACAACACCTGGCTGCTCAATATCATAATTAATTTCCTCCTCCTCGATACCAATATCAAAAGTATCCTCCTTATTCCTATTAGCCCTACCCCCGGCAGAAGCACTACTAGTAGCCTCAGCTCCCACACATCATTGAGTCATCAGAGGTAGATTAAGTTAACCCTGCTCTAGATTGCTTGGTTGAGCTAATAAAAAACATAAACGAGATGAGCTAGAAGCTAGATAAGCTCACTTCTACCATGACAGTTAATCCTGCATAGGTTGAGGTAAGCCCCAACAACTTTCAAAGAAAGGAGCATGTAGACCATAGTGCCAAACCACCTCCTGAGTCAGGTATAAATTCTTTTATGTTATCTAGTGTTGATAATCTCAGGAGGGTTAGGACACTACAACTGACTACTGCACAAAAGAGGAAGAATAAAGCCTCTATTGGTAAATCTTCGTCTCCATGAGCTGATAGCAAACAGAGTTCTTGATCCGAGCAGGAAGGAGGAACAACCCACCCCATGAAAAAATAAAAAAATGAAGAAAATGCAAAAGAATTAAGAAGTAATAGCCAAGGAGATGCCAACACCAACATTTGATCCCGTATAAGCCGACACAACTGAATTTCCTACTTTTTTTCCCTTCTAATGTAGATGGTTGTACCATGCTAAGTCATATGTTCGTAAAAAGAATAATTTTTGAATGAAAATGATGTTTTGGATGACAAACACATTCCATTTCATAGTGCATTGAAATAAAAAACAATAAAATAATTGAAAATAGCCTTGTCTGATCCCAACATTATAGAGATATTGCAAAACATAGTGCTGAAAATGTTGTTACTAAAAGCCATGGTGTATATGCATGTGATGAAAAAAAAGTGCTAAAGGAGGCATGCACAATAAAGTGTCGTAAGAGAGGGCGTGAGAAACCTGTCAAGCACATCCTATCCATGGCAACTAAGAATGCTATCAGTAACCTCCTGAGCAAGATGAAGGACGTGAGAGTGCCGCTTATCAGATGTGAGATGTTCAACCAGGAGTTTGAAATAACACTTCTTGATAATAGATCATCTATCAATCTAACACCTATGTCACTACTCAAGGAATTTGGGTTTGGACTGTTGAAATCAACAAGAATGATTCTACAAATTGCAGACACATTAGTAAAACAACCAAAAGGCAATTTGAGGATGTCATTGCCACAATCCAAGGGATGATGTTCCCTGTGTATTTCATTATTTTAGATATGGACATGTCGACACCCTTACTTCATACCCCAATAATATTGGGACAGACGCTCCTTCGAACAACCAAAGCATTGGTTGACTATGGCTCCAGAAAGATCACCTTTTGTTTAAGCAGTGGCACGGTTCTGATTGAAACGACCCAAGTACCGAAGCTTCCAGGGTACGTGTCGGATGATAGTGAGCATATCCGGAAAGAGATAGAAGTTCGTGACTTTCTAGCATAAATTAGAGACACAACAGTATTCATGGATGATAATGAAATCCAGGAATTCCTCTCCAAGGAGGAGTACATGAAAACACAACCAA
Source organism: Ottelia alismoides (assembly GCA_037367405.1). NCBI lineage: Eukaryota > Viridiplantae > Streptophyta > Magnoliopsida > Alismatales > Hydrocharitaceae > Ottelia > Ottelia alismoides. Next base: position 1,714,090 of record JAZKJV010000720.1, on the reverse strand, counting down.
ATCCTATACTGTCCTTGAGAAAGAGGTACTTGTTGATGGTCTAATGAAGCTGAATGAACTCAATCCATTCCACATCAGATCAAGATGAGTTTCTTGTGGATCTTTTTGATGTCTTGTATTCTGAGACAAAAACAATAGAGGTGGACAACATACAGTCAAAAGAGCTTACACCGACCATAGTTGTTGAAGTCACCATAGAGCCGAACTGTTACCCTCATCGATGAAGTGCACCTTCCTTATGGGTGAGTATAACATGTTCCCAATCATCATCAATTCTTAGCGTACCAACGATGAGGAATCTCGCTTGCTCGAGGTTCTAGAAAGAAACCAAAAGGTAATTGGTTGGAAGATCATGGATCTCCATAGGATAAATCCTTCATTATGCTTGCACCACATTTATTTGGAAGAATACTGCAAGACAACCTGTGAATTTCAGCGTCGGCTGAACCCAAACCTCTGCGAGGTCGTGATGAAATAAATCACGAAGTGGTACGATGCAGGTTTTATCTATCTCATCTTGAACTCAGAATGGGTAAGTCCATTACATGTGGTCCCTAAGACATCTACAGTCGTTATTGTAATGAACGACGACGGAGAGGAGAGGAGATTCCTACTAAAGTATCTACTTCTTGGTGCTTATGTGTGGACTACAAACACCTAAAACTAGCCACCAAGAAAGATCACTTACCTTTACCTTTCATTGATCTAATAATCAAAAGACTTGCTGCAATGGAATAATTCTATTTCTTGGATAGGTACACTAAAATACAATCATGTTGCAATAGACCCTGAAAACAGAGAGAAGAACACATTCACCTATCCATTTGGGACGTACGCTTTCCGACAAATATCATTCGAATTGTGTAACACTCCTACTACATTTCAGAGATGTATGATGGCCATATTTGTTGACATAGTGGGCAGCTTTATTGAGATATTCATGGATGAAATTTTGATCTACGACGATAACTTTGATCAATGTATGACTTATTTAGACAGAGTACTTATTGATGCTGCAAAGTGAATTTGGAGTTCTCATGCGTAAAGAGTCACTTTATAGTGATTGAGGGAATCCTACAGGGTCACATCGTGTCCAAGAAAGGAATGGAGGTTGACCAGCCAATGTGGAATTGATATTGAAACTTGAGCCACCTACCACATTGAAGCAAATCATATTCTGGGCATGCTAGTTTTTGCCAAAGGTTCTTCAAAGACTTTAGCATGATTGTTCGACCATTTTTACATAGCTTTTAGGCAAGGAAACCAATTTTACTGTAGATGACATAGTACTCCTTGCCTTTGATTAGTAGAAAGAAATAATCACCTAGGCTCCTGTCCTACAACTGTTGGATTGGTCTCTTTTATTCGAGATCATGACAAATGCTTCTGATTGTGCGATTAGGGATGTTATGGGACAGAAATGGGATGGATGGTCATTTACAATTCATTATGCTAGCATAACTCTAGATGAAGCCCATTTGAATTACATTGTCAGTGAGAGAGCTGCTAGCAATAGTGTCTGCTTTGGAAAAATTCAGGTCACATTTGATTGGCTCAAACGTTGTTGTCTATACTAACCATTGTTCCATACAGTACTTAAAAAGCAAGAAGGATACAAAGTCATATTTACTTCACTGGATCCTTCTACTACAGGACTTTGATTTGGAAATAGGAGATAATCCTGGAATCAAGAATTTTGTGACAAAATATCGGAGTTACTGAGTTAGATACTTCTGAGAAGGATATCACTCCAATTAAACAGAGACCTTCCCAGATGAAGTGATATTATCAGTCACCTCGCTCCCTTGGTGTGCTAATATTGTGAATTACTATGTCTCCATAGAAGTTCCACGAGATTGGACAAAGCTGAAAGTGGACAAGTTCATGTCTGAAATTCATTTTACCATTGGGAGAATCCATACTTGTTTTGATAGGGTGCAAATTCTATCTGACGAAGATGCATTCCTGAGGAGGAGTATACACGTGTCCTAAATCATTGTCACAAGTTATTATCACGTGGACACCATTTTGGAAAATAGATATCAACAAAAGTTCTCCAATACATCCTCTAGTGGCTAACTCTTTTTAAAGATGCTACTGAATATGTCAAAGGGTGTACTAACTACCAGAGATGGGGGCACCATCAGTTATAGAGATACCATTCCTCTCAAGTATCATCAAATATCAAATGTCTTTGATGGATGGGGTATTGATTTCGTGGGCCCATTTCTGAATAGTTAGGGTTTCAAATACATCTTACTTGTTATCGATTACATCAATCGATGATTGGAGGCTATCCCGGTTGAACTGTCGACATATGCATTGTCTGTCGATTTCACAAGGATAACATCATCTCACGGTTTGAGATTCTTAGGATTCTAATATCTAATGGGATTTGCCACTTTATTAACAAAGAAGCCATGAAACTGACAAAGGAGTACAACATCGAACACTGTATCGCATCTCCTTACCACCCACAGACTATGTTAGGCCAAATGTTCAAACAAGGAGATCAAAATGATTTTGTAGAAACTTTTACGTCCTGATAGAAAAAACGAGTCACAATTGCTTGATTCGGTTCTTTAAGATTATCACACTGCATACAAGTCTCTGTTAGACATGTCTCCTTACTTCCCTGTGTATGACAAGTCATGTCATTTTCCTATAGAACTCATTCATGAATCATTATGGGCGGTTAGTATATGTAATCTAGACAAAGAGAAAGCTGACAAGGACATAAAGATTGACATGAATAGACTATTAGAATTTAGAGACTATGCATATGATAACAACCTCATGTAAAAAGAAAAAGGCAAGAAATGACACGATAAGCACATCAGAAGAAAGAATTTTGAGCCAAATCAGAAGGTGTGGCTGTTTGATGCAAAGTTAAAATTGTTTCCAATTAAACTGAAAAGCAAATGGTTAGGACCTTTTATTGTGAAAATTATGCATAACAATGGTAGCATTATACCAAGCTTGTCATCTGATGCGCAACCTTTTGTAGTCAGCAGACAATTGTTGAAGTCATACCGCGATCATGAAACTTTTCTGTCTGTCATCAACACCATCAGTGCGGTATATCAAGAAGATATCCCAGGTGCTGAAGGATCAGACAACTAAAACCCCATAAATATCTTTCTTATCCTCTATTCTTTTTTTCTTTTCCTCTTTTCATTTTCTTCTTCCGGTTACTCATTCGTCCCCTTCATCACTGCTATACCTAGGATATGCTTCATCCTATCTATTGAGAGGATGAATGACTCGGGTCTTCATTCTTTGGTCCCTCACTTGTCTCCCAACTTGTTGATAATTATTTTCTATACTTAGGGCAACTTTACCCTGAGTATAGGGGAGACACGCCGAGCCAATGATTTCGTAGATTCTAATCCTCGTTCATCCCCGCTTTGTGTACAATCTGCTATACTTAGGATTGGTTAATCCTATGTATAGGGAGGATGACCGACTTCATATTCTTTCATTCATTGTAGTATAGGCTTTTCTATACTTAGCATGAGTTATGTCTTCCTTTCTAATCTTTAATTACTACGAGGACATAGTTCAAGCGAAGTGTACAATGGTCACATATATGTAAATATACATTAGCCATAACTCGTACTTTCGTATTTTCAATAACTATGGATAATACATTGCAGAAGGGTATACGACAAATCAATTGTAAATAACATTCTCATAGAGAATCTGCACATACCACTAATACACTAACTCTCTTTCTTTTTTAAAAATACCATAAAAATTGTAAAATTTCAGAAATACCTAAAAATATGCAAAACTTTTTGAAAACTCCATAAAAATGGAATTCTTTTGAAAATCCCTTAAAAAGTTCAAAATCAAAAAATGTCCTCACAAAATATTTTCTGCCTTGCATTGCATAAGAGTTTTTCTGAATGATCTTAACAATTACTAAGTTCAAATAAAATATGAAGATTGGAGGTTGGTCTAGACCTTAATACACTTCATTTCATAGACTATTAAGGACTGGAATTGGGACACTTTGAGTCAATATGACTTAATTTTTTAAGTTCTATGAGACTATATTCATGACTCGATTCAATGTGACTAACTAGAACCTTTCATGTCATCTATATGACTCTTGAGACAATGGCTTGACGTGAGACCTGACACTTAGCACGTAGCTCAACCATGATGAGTTGTTGAAAGATCTTGGAGCCTCAGTCGGGACGATACTAGGCTACTTCGTCAAGAGTATCCTAGGAACCATTCTTTGGGATTGCTGAAATCTGTACTTCAACCCACTTCTTCTGGGAGCATGGACATCTTACGACTAGAGCATGGGAATGGTCTGCTAGCATAATTTTTCTAAGACCTGAAAACATGGGCGAAATAAAATTAATCTGTTAGGGCAAAACAAGAATGTGGTGCAATGCCAAACAAAGTATACCCAAAAGGAAGCCTACACCAAAAATTCCAAAAATCTTGAGCTTCCAGAAAGTGCATGCTTCTTGGTGGAGACTTGGTTACACCGATCAGGCTTCACAAGGAAATGTGACTACACTGGTTAGTTTCCACTTCTTGTCCTTTCTTCTAGCTTCTCCTTAATTCATTGTTCACTAGCATGTACCAGAACTCAAAAGAAAAAAATCATCTCCCCAAGGACGAGCTGGATAATTTAGCAATTTCTATGGGAAGAGTTAACACAATTCACATACATGGTACATGTCATTTCAAGGTTAGAAGAGCATATGTCTGAAAGTACGGTTCTGACTAGACTATTGAATTGAATTGAATAGAGGAGCATAGAACCTAAGGGATGTTGAGTCACAATTACTTCCTTGGACATGGTTCTGAACACACTAATAATCCAAAGGTCTTAACCGAGATCCAAACTTCGATTTTGTGAAAACAAGTTTAAAAGTCATAACCATTCTACCTTCTTTATTTTTCTTTTCTTGATTTCCTCTTTTGCATCACTTATTCTCTTAATGTGTTTGCTAGGGACTAGCAAAGGTAAGTATATGGGGTTATGAATACCCATTCATTCACCTTTATTCATTTATTTTATCTTTAAATCTCCAGATAAATGCATGTAAATATATATAACTTGTACAAATTAATACACTAACTGTTAATTGTAAATAGTGCATAAATACATATCTTTAAATACAAAATAAATGAATAAAGAAGAGAAGAGAAAAATAAAAGATATATTGTAAATACTAACTAATCCTAAAATCCAAGAATGAGTCAATATTGACTTGGTTAACAAGGAATAAAGTAAGAGATAAGATAGAGAAATGTAGACAAAATAACACAGATACATAGATAGCCTATGTGCCCGCTACACTACATACACTACAAATTTAACTAATTTACAAGAACTCTTACACACTTCAAATAAAGAAATTTTCAATATAAAAAATACAAAAAATGCATATAAAAATGATATATAGGATGATTGGGACACATAGATGAAAATGTTGCAAACAAAACTTCAATGATCAATATCTCCTCCATATGAACTCAAAATTTATCAAACTCACCTTTATTATTCTTAAAATTAAATTATCTATTTAATAAATATGGTTACAATAAAATTGGAGTTAAGATATAAAAGTTGGCTTTTTTGGTCCCATTGTAATATATACCTATATATTTTATTCATTTAATTTATTCTTTATATTTTTATTGTTTTTATATTTTTTAAGTACTTGTAAATATTATATGAGGATGCAACGACTGTTGACCTAGGTCAACTACCCTGCCTCCACTACGGACCAATCCGTTTCTTGCTCTTATCACATTTTCGCCAAATTTTCTGGCTCATGTCAGATCTCATCTACCACCGATTTCTTCAGCAATGTTCTTCACTGATGATCAGCTTTCAAGTGTACCAATGCTAAACCATGGTCAACCATAGATTCACGCAAAAATCCTAGGCAAAGAGCCCTTTAGAGGCATCTTTGTATATAATGTCTCCTCCGCCTATTTTTGAAATATAATCCTTTTTACCTGATTTTCCAGAGCATTCCCTTCATGACAGGAAGCGGAGCCTCCTATTAGTGACGTAAATGAGGAGCGGAGGCAGCGATTCACCATTGCCGAAGGTCTCCTCCTATTATTTCTATTCCTGATCATCCTTGATCCGGTGAGCTTTATTTCATGTCTTTTCAATTATTGGGAGTAGCAGTAACTTAAGTGTGCGCTTTATTTCTTTTTATTCCATCTGTTTTATCTTAAAAATAAAATCGTAGTTTGTCGGAACCCTGAGCTGTGGCATGTGTTTCTCTTGTATTAGATTGTTGATCGACCGCATGACCATCTCTAAACCTTCATCCCTTCGCACTCCGTCATCTCGATCCAATTTCCATCCCAGATCTTGCTCAGATAAGGGAGATTGGTGCTTGATCTCCGCCTCTTGACAAAGCACCTCCACCCATCCATTCTAGCACACATTTTTGCTCATCTGAGTGTCGAGGAGCTTCTCCCTCGAGCCATGAATCTTATGGTGCATGCTAGCGCATGAATGGACCCATCTGGGGGTCGAATAACTCAATCTTGCTGCTCTTGGTGTTCGAACCATCTCTGACTTGCCAGACCTATATCAATGAGGTCTGGAACTTTTATGACTCATCTCCTAGCTGTGGAATCATCCTAGGGAGGTGAAGAACATCTCAACTGCTCAAGAGACTGTAGGATCAAGCAAATGTCTTGATAGAAGCTCATCTAGGAGAGGCTTCTTGGTTGTTCTTCCAGGATCTCTCTTGACTGTCGGATAAAGAACAAACTCCAGGTGGAGCATTCGTCCGATCAGGCGCAAAGTAACCATCAAATCAGAGGGCAGAATATAATCTCTGCCCTCCCTCCACAAACTGTCATCGATCGTCCAGCTTGCGCCAGATGGATAAGTGGAGTGATCACATCCATTAACCAGAACACATTTGAGGGTATTTTGAAACATAACCACCTCCAAATTTTTGTATTTATTATTTAATCTATAAATTTTCAGTTGTCGTTGTAAAACTTTTGTAATATTTACACTAAGGACCTCGGGATTTTTATTCTTTTCACTTTAGTCCAAATCCACATCACCTCACATGCATGTGCACATGAGGGGATGGGTATTTTATGCAGACCCCTAGGGCTATTGTGTTATTATTAGGTCCCAGAACTTTGAATATAAGTTGAAATATTTTTGGTAAAATTACATGCTTGGTCCTATTATTCTTTTTATTTGCATTTATACCCCTCTCAAGTGTGTATCATATCTCTATGTGTAAAAATTTCATGGATGCCCCCATACTTTACTAAAGTGTTATTAAATGCTCTAAAACTTCTCAAATATTGCAACTAGGTTCCTATATTGCATATTTACTTTTTGTACATGTAATTATTTATTAAAAATATCAATTTGCATCTAAAAATTATAGAAAATTTATCTTAAGTGCTTGGAACCATATGTTATCACATATATTTTTCAGAAGACAAATAAATACATTTACCTATTTATAAAAATTCAAAAACATTATATTTCTCCTGTTTAGCATTTATAATCCATAAAAATTACAAAATGTTTTGAAAAATTGCAAAAAAAATCTGAAGATCTATTTAGCTATATTTTACCGTTTGATTAATTTTTTTTGCGAAATCTTAATTGAAATTCCTAAAAATAAAAAACCCCAAAAATCTAATAAAATTTCTAAAAAATTCACAAAAAAATGACAAAAATATGTTTTAAGTTTTTGAATTTTCTTTAGATTATCTAGTATATAGGAAATTGAAATTGTGCTTAATCTGATTCGATAGATATTTATTATGACCATTTCAATTTCCTATATTTTTCTATTTCCTTTATTTTATGTATTTCCTTATTTAAAAATCCATTAAAATTCTAAAAAATTATCAAAAATAGAGAAAATTTTATTAAACATCGAATATTTTATTTATGAAATTGTGAGTTTATTTGTTATATTCTAAAAATCCAAAAAATCTATTTTATATTTCTTTTTTATATGGTATATTTAATATATTTATTAGTCGATATCTTATTTTAAAAATCAAATTAAAAATTTGCAAATTTAAAAATATACAATACATAAATTAAAAGCTCATAAAAACATTTAAATACTAAAAATACAAAAAATCTCTAAGTTGTCTATTCATTATGTTGCTCTTCCTCATGTGATTCTTTGTGTTTCAACCCCTATTACTTGTCTACTATACACATCGTTGTAGGGTATAATAAATTTTAGCTAACTCATTTTATTGCTTAACCATTAGCGTGGGTTAATTGTTGATTGATTCAGATTGTTTGAGTACTGAGAGCCAAGAGAGGTGCTGATACAACAATTGTCGGATCTGACTTGTCGTTCACTGCATGCCCTCCAAGACCACATGTTAAGTATCTCATCAAACTGCCTCATCAGTATGACGATGAGACAAACACTTCTGTGAGGGAATGGCCTATGCTCAATACTTCAGACTAAGTCTGCAAGCAGACAAAGCCCTACTCACCCACATAAGATAGAAGCATCGTTACTTCACCGGGCCTAGGTGACAACACATACTCGGTCACATACTTGATTGTTGGAACTAATCTTTAGGGGTCGTGCCTCACTCAGTCTGGAGAGTACCTGGAAACAATGAAGGTATTACTCACCCATACAATGAAGTTCAATTAATCAGTTTTATTTTTGTCAAGTCTTATTTAGCATACCCTTTTTAAATTTCTTGGGATTTTCTCTTATTTTGAGTATTTTTCATGCAAAAGTACTAACGATTTTATCAATTCTTATTTTGGCCTATGTACACAAAACCAAAGGGAGAAGACAAAAAAGTCATGCAAGTTGGAAAATAATGATGCAATGGTTAGCCAGAAGACTTACAATGTTTCCCAGCTCTCTCCATGTAGGATGCAAGATAGAAATTTGAAACCTAAATTATATGTAATACAAAGAGGAAATTGCCCTAGATATGATCTTCTAGTATCGTGAAGAACTTAGTTCAATTTGATTAGATCCAAGCACAAAACTATATGTGTGGGAATGATATTAGAGCTTTGGACATAATTTAACCAAACATCTACTCCTAATTATAAGCGACATTCCACAATACATAAAATTAGAATATGGCGGAAAATACAAATCACGGAAAATAAATAGAAACAAGGGGGAAAATATGGAGGAATAAAGGTAGAAGACGATAAAAATGCATAAACCCTATCAAATCCCCTAGGTGAAAAATCACCTGATTAAATGGAGTTGCGATAGTCTAATGTTCAAGTTCGGATCATGTTTTATTATGAATTAATTAATTGTATCTCTCTCTCACAACAATAAACTAAATTTATGCTAAGGTAATTGCTTGGCTTCTTGTCTCCTAGAAATAACCACCAATCTTCACACCTCTTGGGTCTGTAGAATCTCCAAGGAAATCCTCTCTCAATAAGCAGAACTTGTATCAAATTAAACCAAGAAGATGGTCAGAATAGTCTCAGATAAAAATAGAATAAAGAGAGAAATAGAAAATAAAAAGAATAATGGTAAAAACAAGCTAAGTAAGCTACTCCATGCTCTACACAGGGATGCTCCCTAGAAACAACACCATTTGATGGAATGTGAATGTTCAATGTATCTAACATCCGATCTTAGAGGGCCTATGGCATCCGACAAGTCAGATTTGACAATAGTTGTGTTGGCCGCTATTACAACACTCAATACCCGATCAATGTGTGTCAATCAACAATTAACTCATAAGGATGATTGATCAATATAAAAAGTGATCTAAAATTTATTATACCCTACATAAATGTGTATAGTAGAAAGCAGTAGGGGTCGAACTACAAAGAAGCACACGAGTTAGAGTAAGAAAATGAATAGACTACTTTAGGGTTTTTTGTATTTTTAAATTTTAAGTGTTTTGTGGGTTTTTTATTTTTAAATATATTTTGTTTTTAAGTTTTTAAAATTTTAGTTTTTGATTTAAAAATAGGTTAATATAGATAATAAACATACTACAAAAAGGAATATAAAGATGTATTTTGGATTTTTAAAATATAGAAAATAAATTCAAAAATTCATAAATAAAGTATTTTTATTTTATAAATGTTTATCTATTTTTGATATTTTGAGGTAAATTTGAGAATTGTTTTTATAGATTTTTAAATAAGAAAATACAAAAAAATAGGAAATACAGAAATTTGAAATGCGCTTAATAAACATCTATCAAATTAGATTGGGTTCAATTTCATTTTTCCTGGATAATATAAAAAAATTAGAAACTTAAAACATTTTTTGTGATTTTTTTGGGAATTTTTATAATATTATAAGGTTTTGTATTTTTTGAGATTTTTAGGAATTTTAATTAATATTTGGCAAAAATATTTGAACATAAGATAAAATATAACTAGATGACATATAGGATTTTTTGGAATTTTTCAAAATATTTTATTTATGGATTTTAAATACTAAATACGATAAATGTAATGTTTTGAATTTTATAAAAAGGAAACAATTTTAATTGCCTTGCAAAAAATATATGTGATAATATATGGTTATAAGCACTTAAGATAGTTTTCCTATAATTTTTAGATGTAAAATGACATTTTTAATAATTAAGTTACATGCCTAATAGGGGTATAAATGAAAATAAATAGAACAACATGACAAAGAATGTAAATTTACCTAAAATATTTCAACTTATATTCAAAGTTCCAAGACCAAATAATAACATAATACACAGAGGGGGTCCACACAATATACATGTCCCTTCACGCACACCGGTACGTAAGGTGACGTGGATTTGAACTAAAGTGCAAATAACAGTAAGCTTGAAGTCCTTAATGTAAATATTAAAAAAGTTTTACAACATCGTATGAAAGTTTATATATTAAATAGCAAATACGAAAATGCAGAGGAGGTTAGGTTACAAGATACCCATACCCGCGTGATGGCGGTTGACGGATATGACATCACTTATCCATGTGGCACCCCCTTAATGACCGATGCTGCTTCGATGATGGATGGCGGAGAATAGATCCCATCCTCTGATCTGACGGGTCCATAGCATGCCATAGAACAGTTATTGTGCACCTAGAGGTCGAGGGCTGATCCAACAGTTCCCAACTGGTCAGGGAGAACAGATGAAGAACAACTGAGCTTCAAACTTCAATCGATCCTACAAGGCAATGTTGATGTCCTCCTTTGCTGCATAGATACTTGAGATGATCCTTGAGTGGTTCTGTAGTTGGTGGACTGTTAAAAAAGGTCCAGACTTCATCAGTGGAGGTCTGGGAGGTTGGTGAATTTTCAGGCACCTGGAGCTACATACCCTAATAATTTGACCCTTAGATGGTGTCCTTTCACATGCTAGCTTGCACCAGAAGCTTCAAGGCTCAAGGGCGAATCTCCTTGTCCAATAAATGAGAAAAAAGGGGTTTGGAATGGAAGGGCAAATATGCTCTAGCGATGGTGAAGAATAAGCACAGATCTCCCCGATATATGCATGATCAAGGGTGGATAATGGATCGGGATGACAGAGGATGGAAGGGTCAAAATGTGGAGATGATTATGTGGTCGATCAATGGTCGCAAACTGGTGGAACAGAGACAGGAGATTACAGCTCGTGTGAACTACGATTTTGAATTTTAGTCCAAATACAAAGAATTAAATGAAAGGAAAAGCAAAACTATGCTATTAGTACTTCTAGGAATAATAAAGAACCAGAAAGAATAAGCTCACCTGCCTGATGTGGCCAGGAGCAAAGAACCACCTGAGATACTCCGGTGTTTGTGAATCAGGCCTCCTTCACCTTCTCCATGCCTTGAATTGATGGGGAAACACCTCCTATCACTAGGGTTTCACTTCAAGGAAGGATTTAGGGGTTACAGTTGAGAGAAATAGATTAAAAATAAAAAATGGGTAGAGAAGGTATAATATACAATGTTTCTCAAGTGAGGGTCTTTGATTATGGTTTTCACGTGAATCAATGGTTGACTTGGGTCTCTCTTTGATTCACGTGAAGGATGATGCATCTACGAATAAATTATATGAATGATTCAAGTAGAGATCGTGTTTGATTCAAGCCCTAAAATTTGCTGAAAAAAGAATAAAACACAACATGGATGAGTTCAAAGAGGGAGGTAGGCTAGTTGACCCAGGTCAACCAATGTTTCCTCCTCATTAGTCTACGCCAGCCACAAGAAGCTAAAACAGAAATAAAAATAGAAAGAAAAGGAAAATAGATAGCAAATAATTTTACTAAATAAAACATAAACATAAAAGTTGTTTCTTTTTCATGTATTATTTTTAGGTGATTTTTATTTATTTCTATTGACCCATTTATTATATTTATTTCAATGCGTATTTATTGGTATTTATAGCTATGTATTGTCTATTTTATTTTTATTTTGTAAATTAAACTTTTTTTATATATACATAATTTATATATTTATAAATAATTAAATATTTATTTACATATTTTATTTAATTTTTTATTTTTATTATATAGTTAAATAAATATAGGTATGAATATTATAGGTAGAGTATACCTATATAGTTTATTACATTATTTATTTTAATGCATTTTTAATAGTTTGATTTTATGTTTATTTTTTTAATATGATTCATATAATATTCATAAGTATCTTAAAAATATAAAAGGATAAAAATATAAAGAAAATAATAAAAATGTATAGGTGTATATTACAATGGGACCCAAAAAGCCAACTTTTCTATCTTAGTTCTAATTTTAATGAAACTACCCTTATTAAATGATAATTAAATTTAGATTACAATAAAGGTGAGTTTGGTCAATTTTGAGTTCATATGGAGAAGATATGAATATGCGAAGTTTTGTTTTCTGCTTTTCATCCGTGCATCCCAACCACATTGTGCATTATTTTCCTTTGTTATTATTTTTGTATTTTTTATGTATTTTTGTATACTTGATTTGTGTTGAAAATATCTTTATTTGAAGTGCGTAAAATTGCAGATAAATTAGTGTGAGTTTGATTATATATGCAATGTAGTGGGCACCAAGGGTTTCTAGGTGTCTGTGTTATTTTATCTGTATTTATTTGCCCTTATCTTCTCATACTTTATTCCTTGTCGACCAAGTCAATATTGACTTAGTCTCGGGATTTAGGGTCAATCAGTATTTACAATACTTCCTTTACTTTTCTTCTATTTATTCATTTATTTTGTATTTAATTACACGTTTTATGTATTATTTACATACAACAATTATTGTGTTAATTTGTACAAGTTAGATACTTTTACATGTACTTATTTAGGGATTAAAGATAAAATAAAGGAATAAAGGAGAATGAATGGGTATTCATAACCCCCTAAACTTACCTTTGCTAGTCCCTAGCAAACACTTAAGATAAAGAAAATAAAGAAAAGCAAAATAAATAAGGTAGAATGATTATGATTTTCAAGCTTGTCCTTACAATATAAAAGTTTAGAACTCGGTTAAGATCTTTAGATCGTTAATGTGTTCGGAACCACATTCAGGCTAGGAATTGAAACTTAACGGCCTTAGGTTCTATGTTCCTCTACCAAGTTCAACTCAACAGCCTGGTCAGCACCACCCTTCCAGATGTATACTCTTGTAACCTCGGAATGACATGTGCCATGTGTGTGAATTGTGTTAGCTCTTCCAAGATAGATAATTGAACTATCAAGTGGTCTCCTCCTCTAGTAACTCATCCTCGAGGTTATAAATATTTCCTTCTAAGTTCATGTACATGCTAGTGCACAACGAACAGGGGAGAAGCTAGAAGAAAGAGAAAAGAAGTAGAAATGGACTATTGTAGTCGCATTTCCTTGTGAAGCCCAATTAGTGTGACAAAATCTTTACTAAGGGACTGGCCTTTTCTAGATCTTAAAAATTTTGGAGTTTTTGGTATAGGCTTCTTTTTGGATATTTCTTTATTTGACATTGCATTGCAATCTTGTTTTGCCCCTATCAGATATAGAATCTTTTATTCTGCACATGTTTTGAGGTCTTAGAAAAATTATGCTAGCAGAACATTCCTCATCCGAAGCTTTATTTCAATCCAATCTCCACTCATTATATGTCCATGCTACCAAAGGAACAGTAGGTTGAAGTACTGATTTTGGTAGTCACCAAGAATGGTTCCTGAGGTACACTTGATGAAGCAACCTAGTATTGCCCAGACTTAGACTCCAAGATCTTTCAACAACCCATCTTGGTTGAGCTATGTGCTGAGTGCAAGGTCTCATGTCGAGCCATTATCTCAAGAGTCAACGGATGACATCAAAGGTTCTAGTTAGGCACATTGAATCGACTCATGAATACAGCCTCAATGAACCTAAAGAATTAAGTCATAGTGACCTGAAGTGTCCCAATTCAATCCCTTAACAGGTTCCTGCAAAATTAAGTATATTAAGGCCTAGACCAAGCTCCAATCTTCATATTTTATTTAGACTTGTTCAATTGTTAGAATCTTTCAGAAAAATGCATATGTATAGCAATTCAAGAAAATAAAATATTTTTGTGAATACATTTTCTCATTTTGAACTATTTATGGGCTTATCAAAAAGTTTTTCAATTTTTTGGAGTTTTGAAAAATATTTTCAAGTTTTAAAATATTTTTAAAATTTGGAAAATATGGGATTTTTAAAAAGAGCATAAGTGTTAGTGATATGTGAAAATTTTATGTGAGTGTATTCTATACAACTGACTTGTCATATACCCTTACCCATTGTAATATATTAGCCATATTATTGAAAATATGAAAGTACGAGTTATTGCTAAAGTATATATACATATACATACATACACACACATACGATTCCCCCTCCCCCCAAACCTTAGCTCGAACTATCTCTTCATATTTATCAAAGAGTAGAATGGAAGACATAACTCAAGTTAAGTATAGAAAAGGCTATACTATAACGACTGAAAAGAATAAGAAGTCGATCATTCCCTCTAATACTTAAGATCAACTAAGCTTAAGTATACCAGATTGCATAAGCGGGGATGATTAAGGATGAGAATTCACAACTCAACAACTTGGCTTGCCACCCCCATACCTAAGGTGAAATGTCTCTAAGTTTAGACAGATTACCAACAAGTTGATAGGCGAGAGACAGAGAACAAATAAAGAATAACTCAAACGCACTCATCCGCGCTATACTTAGGATGAAGTATATCCTAAGTATATCCTGGATGGATGGGATGAATGAAATACGGAAGAATGAATGAATTGAAAAAGAATGGAAATGAAGAAAATAAGAAAATAAAAGCTAATTTTTGGAGCTTCTGGGAGCTCATCTAGAAATGCCCCCTGTATCGAATCCACCATGGACAAGATTGTATATTATTATATAAATGGTTTCAGCAACTGTCCATTTACCATGAAAGGTTGTGCTTCAACTGACAATCTTGATATGATGATGCTTCTATTGTCTTGTACATTTTTAACAATAAATGGCCATGACCATTTGCTCTTGAGCTTGTCTGCAAAAAAAATTAACTTTGGATTGAATAACTACACCTTCTGATTTGACTTGAAAGTCTTTCTTCTTATATTTTTCTCATGCCATCTCTTGACTTTTTCTTTATACTTAAGGATATTGCCATAAGCAGAGTCTCGAAATTCCAATAAACAATTCAAGTTTAGCTTTTGGTTCTCGTTGGCTTTTTCTCTGTCCAGATTGCTTATAGTGATTTCTTACAATGACTTATGAATGACTTCTATGGGCAAATGACATGGCTTGCTATATACTAGGAGGTAGGGAGACATGCCTAAATGTGACTAGTAACTATAATTCCAAAGAACCGAGTTGAACAATGGTGACCAGTTCTTCCTATCCAGATGCCCAAGCTTCTATAAAATTGTTTTTATCTCCTTGTTTGAACATTCTGCTAAGCCATAAGTTTGTGGGAGGTAAGGAGATGTGACAAGGTGTTCAATGTCATACTCCATAGTCAGCTTCTTAACTTCTTTATTGATAAAGTGGCTACCTTCATTTGATAGAAGGATCTTCGGAATCTCGAACCACGAAATTACATTATCTTTGAGAAATCGACAGACAGTGAAACTGTCGGCGGCTTGAGCGGGGATAGCCTCCACCCATTGACTGACATAATCGATAACAAGCAGGATATATTCATATCCCTGACTGTTAAGGAATGAGACCATAAAATCAATACCCCATGCATCAAAGACATGCGATATTTTAATGTATTTAAGAGACATGGTATGACAAGAATTGATAGTGTTGCCCATCTTCTAGCAATCAGTACAACCTTTCATGTATTCGTAGCATCCTTAAAAAGAGTCGGCCACTAAAGGTTGCATTGAAGTACTTTAATTGTCGTCTGCTTTTCAGAATGGTTTCCTCCAGATTCTAAGTTGCGATAATAATTTAGGACAGTTGTATACTCCTCCTCAGGAATGCACCTTCGCTAAATATAATATGCACCTTCACAAACACAAGTAAGGATCCTCCCATTGGTAAAAATGTATATCGGACATGACCTTGTCCACTTTCAGCTTAGGCAAGTCATGTGGAACTTACTTGGAGATAAGGTAGCTCACAATATTGGCATACAAAGGAAGTGAGGTGACTGACAAGATAGCTTCATCTGGGAAAGTTCCTATAATTGGAATGATATCCTGCTCAGGAGTCTCTATTTATGTTATTCAAGAGAGATGATCTGCCACAATATTTTTGACTCTAGGATTATCTCATATTTCTAAATCAAACTCCTAAAGTAAAAGGATCCAACAAAGTAGACATGACTTAGCATCCTTCTTGCTTTACATGTATTGTATGGTACAGTGGTCAGTATACACAATAACTTTTGATCCAAACAAATGTGACATGTATTTCTCCAATGCAAACACCATAGCTAGCATCTCTATTTTGGTGATGTTTTAATTCCTCTGTGCTTCATCCAGAGTTCTACTAGCATAATGAATCTTAAACTTCCATTCATCCCGTATTTGTCCCAACATAGACCAATGGCATAATCGGAAGCGTCTGTCATGATCTTAAATGGTAGAGACCAATCCAGTGGTTGTAGTATCGGATCCAGAGTAATTATTTCTTTCAACTAATTGAAGGCATATAGCACTCTATCATCTACAATAAAATCAGTGTCTTAGCCAAGAACCTCTGTCAACGATCGAGCAATATTACTAAAATCTATGATGAACCTTTGATAAAAACCGATATGCCCCAGAAACAACCTGACTTGATTTAAGGATGTAGGTAGCTCAAGCTTGGAGATCACTTCCACCTTGCTCGATTCATCCTCTATGCCTCGCTTGAAGACAACATGACCCAAAATTATTCCTTCAGTCACCATGAAGTGACTCTTGTCCCACGAGAGCACCAAATTAACTTCACAACAACGTTGAAGTACTCAGTTGATGAATATGTGATTCATCACTCTAAAAGTTGAAAACAGAGCTTTGTTCCCAAGAAATTAGATGCATTTCATCACTTATATTGCATAAATCGCATTCATGCATGCATAAATAATATCTGCATTTTAGTATTCATATCTGCATTAAATAATAAGACCAACTCATTTATAAAAATCACCTGTAAATATCATATTTGTATTTATTTTATACTAACTCCAAATCTAATAAAACCAACTCTATAGTGTATATATTACTAACACTAATAAATAAAAAATATCAAAAAAATACTAACTTGTAAAATTAACCAATAAAACCCAAATCCAAGTTTGAAACTAGGAGCCTTAAAATGCACATATCTCTCTCACACATCATCCGATTTAAGTCTACTCACTTTTAAAGTAATATACATTCGAAGACTTTCAAAATGAGACCAAATTCATTAAAATCGGAGATCGTATGCAAAACTTGGGTTTTTGGGCCCCTGTTATATATTGTACATATTGGTATTTGTACGCTTTTATTTTATCGCTTCATTTGACCTCATTTTCATTTTTGTTAAACATAAATCTTGTAGATCTCGTTGAGATCTACAACTTTCATGTTTTGAGTTTTTCCAATATCGGTCTCCTTCACCTTCATATTTCACTTTCTTTCTTTGAATAATCTAATTGGGCCACGTGGCGCCTCCTGGTTGCGCCACGCGACCCATCTATGCGCTGCCACGTGCCCTTCTCCCTCCGCCGTCCGATTACCCCCTGCCCTCCAGATCACCTCCATCCATTTCTGCCCTTATCTCAACCCTTGATCAATGCCTGCCCACATCTCCTTCGTCCATTAGCGCCTCCTTCTCAGCTCACCATGTGGCGCACCCTTCGCTCTACGATCGCGCCTCTCGATTAGATCCCAGCCGTAGCTTCGCACCCAGATCTCAGCCATTGGATCACGAGATCCCACGGTAGGGGACTCGTCTCCTTTCGCCCGAAGACCCCTCGCCCACATCGCCCCACCGCGCCAACCATCTCCACCCTTTCTATTTCCCTCACCACTTTCGCCACCAGCTCCACTCGATAATCGATCCACGATCAACCCCACTATCCCCTCATCCTCCCCAGCACCCACTCTCACCATGAATCCCTTTCCCTCGCTCCATAATCACCACGCAAGTCATGACCTCCATCGTCTGGACCCCCAAACTTCAACTATAAATATGCCGCCTCCGACCATCTTTTCCTCGATCCGCCCTTGCACGAGAGTCGCTAGAGCTCGACTCCTCCAATCTGTGACAGAGATTTGGCCTGAAAATGAGTGACGACATAGGATCTTCTCCGCGAGATCCACGTCAAACCATCACCGTACAACAGCTTTACGTACAAGCTGCTTGAGCTCAGGCACCTGCCGGCCCTAGAGAGACGACCGGTGGCTCCAATTTGAGCCCCAATTCCTAGGTAGACTCCTTCATCTTCTTCTTCTTCGATCCCCTCCGATTTTCTTTGTATTTCTCTATCTTCTTTTCTCAATATCACCATCAACCAACCATTGATTGAGCTTCGCATCGAAGCTACCATCTCCACGCATCTCTTCGTTCATCTCCACGACCCATCGAGCCATCTCCGACCGCTGCTCCGCCCCTCACGACGGAGGAATACCTCGGCCCATTCGCCTCTTCACGCTATAAGGCCTCGAGCACCTGACTTCACCCACACGAGCATATGAACCACGATTTGGCATGTCACTAACATTGCAGGTGCTCCCTTCGTCATTGGACGAACCTCTCCCCGGAGCTTCTGCGAGCTGCTTCATCTCTGGCATACAGGCCACACCCTCCTCTTCCAGGATGTTTGGCTTCTCTGCCAAGCTTCGACGAATCTATTCAGCTGATCAGAAGAGGTCGAGGGTCGTCATTGAGCATGGAAGAAGGCAGCAGAGCTAGCTGACCTTCGCTGGAACCCAACCAAGCCCGCTGCAGGCGGTGGCAGCAAGAAGGAGCCAGACACACAGTTATCGTCCGATCGTCTTGATCGGATGGCCCACAATGTGCCACGTCTCCCTCATCTAGGAGCTACAACCACTGTGAGATCCTTGAGATCTTACGGCCACGTCGCCCGCTCCGAGCCTCTTCCCCACCCCTTAGGCTAGGAGCACCCGAGCCTCTAGCCGAAGCAGCCCAACACTCCACTGCTAGGCTCGGATCACCTCAGCCACATCCAAGCCTGCTCTGAGCACATGAGCCTCCATCATCGTCCGAGCCACTGTCCGAGCCTCGCACCTCACGCATCTCTGTCACGTGATGTCGGGGTAAATTGTAACTGAGGACCTACAAGTTTTGGAAATTACATTTCAGCCCCTGCTAGGCAATATCACGTCAGGTGCACGTGGTCCCGTAGAGAAATTACACTCATACCCTCTGCATTATTGATAATTGCATTTTAGTACCTTTAAGTTCATTTCCATTTTAATCAATTTTATTTCAATTTGCATTTACACCCCTGTGTTAGCATGTTTATTTGAGCACTCATTTAGCATCATTTATTAATTCCAAAAATTGCATATTGGAGAGAAACTTGTGCTCTATCATTTTGAAGGCTTGTTACATTTTTCAGAGCTTCAAGGAATTTAATATAATTCTTTTTGTGGAAAATTACATATTTTTCCTATTGTGTGCCTTTAATTGCTTATTAAATCAAGTGTTGCTCCAAAAATAACCAAAAAATGACAATAGGTCTATTTTAAGTGGTTCTACATTGTTCCCAAAAATCACATCATTTTCACGTATAATGAGGCCTTAATTAGTTAATTGGTGTTTTGCTTAATTTATTTTTAGTAGGTCCAAAATTCATCATTTTTGAGGTCTAATAATTTTCCTGGATTCATCTCACATAGAAGTATCTAGGTTAAATTTTGTATCTGAAAATGATTTAATTGGGTATTTATTAAAATTAATTTTGCAAAAATCACCATGCATTCATTTTTAATTCATAGTTAATTCATATAGAGTCAAAAAATTCCAAAAAATTGCACTAGCTTAATTTCATTGCATTTGACATTAGTTTCATAATTTCTGGACTTAATTTGACTATACTTCAAATTTTTAACCTTCGAAATTGGTCCAGATTGCATCGCATTTTCTTAATAGCAAAAAATACCAAAAATATATTTTCCTGAAAATCTAACATCGGAATTGACTTAGAATTAATCTAAGGAAAAAGTTGCCTCCCTAAGTTCGACCTTGGGCTTGACACATTAAAAAAAATTATCGCTTGTGTTTATTTGACACATTAATCAAAGTGGATTTGATAAGTCTGATTTTACCCGGCTGCAACGGGCATCATTAAATTTAATCGTTAATCCGGTTGAATTAGGTAAGGTAACCGCATGCTCGTCTAATGGCGTCGTTACCGGGGAGGCACAACTTAGGTTAATTGCTAGAAAATTCAGATTTTAGGTTTTCCATCCCCGAGTAGTCTGATTCTCAGTTTTTCTTGTGATTATTTTTCTATTTATTTCAGCATTAATTCTGTATCATTCTCTCTCTGACCATTATTTATTTTTATGTGAGGAATACGAGGACTCAAAGGCACTTCGCCAGGCGAGCCGAGGAACCTGCACCAAATTGAACTGAGTGATCTTTGAGAGGACTTGTCAAAAGAAAAAAAAGTTTTTGCATTTCTAGTGGTTCCCGTTTGGGTTCTCAAGTATGTAAGTCATAATAAAAAGAGTCTTTGTGTGTTGTGTGGTTCCTTGACGTAGGATAGGACCTGCACTTGCAGCTCTTAGATCTCTCTTAGGACTGTTTGTGCTCATAATATCTAGGACCACATTTCACCATTAAAAGACGCACTTAGACTGCAGGACTTTAGCCAAATCTAACTTGTTCTTCACTCACTAAAAGAAATGCTTGTCTAGGAGCGGCTTTTTCGCTTGCATCCATATAGATAAATTTCAATTCTGTTTTGCATCCTGCATGTAGAGCACGAGGATCACTATAAGTCTTCTGAACTTGGCATAAATCATTGATTTATCATGCATCGGCTTTTCTCGACTCCTTCTCCATTAGTTTTTCAAACTTAGGATTAAAGGAAATTGGGACTGGATGATAGGTGTGCCTTCTGCGTGGACTAATCAAATGGTCATCTAACTTAAAATCAGGACTGCTAAATAAATTGACCAAAAATATCAAAATAAAATAAAAAATCTATTCGAGGGAGAATAACCCGACCTTTATTTTAGGATGAGTGAGAGTACATAGTGTGTGTGTGTGCACACCCTAAGGCAGAGCTCAAAATCCCCGCCTTCCATATCACGTACCCCAATCCGAGCAAATATAACAGGCTGAACTATGGGTTCAACTGACCAGTGCCAAGTAGCCTCTACCTACTCTGGTAGGTAGATAGGGGTGAAATTGCGGTGCACCGCGACAAGTTGCTAGTAGCTTCCACCTGCACCGGTAGGTTGATAGGGGTGAAGTTAAATCCTTGTCAGCCTCTTCCTACTTCGGTATGTAGATAAGGGTAGGTCCTTGAACTCTCAGCTAGGGATAGGAGCAAAGAAAGGAAGGGCGTTGGTATCTTAGGTGACATGTTACACAGGGGAGATGCATTCGGCTTTGAGTTGACTCCCCTATAGGTCGCGTAATCCTTGCTATTTGTCTAAAAAATCACACTTACAATAAACCAGACTAAATGGACTCGGTTTTGGGTCCTTCACCATGTTGAGTGTGAAAATTAGGGTTTGTGATTCATTTGCTTGCTTCAGGTAGGAGTAAAATCCAATCTTTACATACATATACTCCCGAGTCTTCTTTCTGCCATCAAAGATGACTGACTGGGGGATATCTACTCACGTTTCACAAATTTCTCCTTGAACCCCTCACGAAGTTCATTTTCATCGACTGAAGCGCAACTTGGGCCAACCCGAGCTCATGACCCTCTTGAGTCCGGGATCCATCACTCTCAGGATGGTTACCCTAAAACCATCCCTTTTCTCTCCTCTCATCTCACCGAGGAAAACTATCGCCTCGGTAAGAATGTCTTCATTACTACATCCTCTAACCTAGACCACATTTTTTACCCAGGTGAAGAGGACGAACCAGAAACCAAGATGCCTAAGAAACATCCAGATGAAGAGGAATCCGGAGATGATCCTATGCACCAAGTCCTTGCCCGGTTAGCTAGAGTCGAGCAGCTGAATGCAGATCTAATGGCTGGGATGGGACAGGTGATTGAGGCAGGTGGAATTGACCGACCAATGGTAGATGCCTACAACCCAACTGAGAATGAGATACATAGTTGGCTTGTACCTGAGGTGCCCCCAGAAGCATTCGAGTTGAAGCCCCATTTTCTGAGTCTGCTATCAAAGTTTAATGGGAATGCTACCAAAGAACCATATGCTTTTTTAAGAGACTTTGAGCTGGTATGCAACAACCTTAGTCACCCTAGGGTTGGATAAGATTACATCAGGATGAAGGCTACCCTCTTTGCTTTAGGATATAAGGTTGCTCATTGGTCGAAGAATCTCGAGGTTAGATGTACGACCTGGATGCAATTCAAAGATTTATTCTTGAAAAAGTTCTACCCACTCAGTAGGATGAACCATATGAGGTCAGAGATCACTAGTTTTTCCCAGGGCCTCCACGAAGCATTCCACGAAGCCTGGGATAAATTCAATGATTTGACTTAGAAATGCCCCTGCCATGGCATTACCAAGGCGATCTTAGTCTAGACCTTGTTCTGTGGCATGACCCCTAAAATGCAGGGGTTAGTGAGTGCAGCCTATGGAGGAATCTGCCTAAATAAGAATGAAGATGATGTATGGAAGATTCTGGAGCAGATGGCGGAAACAGGTAGATCGCAGGCCACCAGAGCCTATCAGTTGTCTCCCTCAAGTATATCTAATGAGACAAGTAGGAGGACTGTAGAGGATCTGACAGATGACCTAATCCCTAGCATGGGGATAATAGATGATAAGCTTACCATGGTAAAACAGATCACAAGAGGGTCACTGACCTTGAGGTGCTTTCACGATTGCCGAAACAAGTGGAGGAATTGACTGAGAAGGTAGCCAAGATACAAATACCTACCCCTTCTGCACCACCACATGTACATGTACATCGAGTTCATATTGTACAAGAATAGGTATAGGTGCCTCAGAGCAGCTGGGTTGAGAAGCAGCAGTACCCTTAGCAGGATCAACACTCACCCCCACAGGTGGAGTTAGTCTACGAGGATTCTGCACAGGTGTTCGAGATCAAAAGGTTGCGGTACAACCATGACCCCATTGGTAGATAGTCGGGGATAGGGAATGGTCAACAACACCGACTTTCTCTACCTTACCAGGAAACCATCTCTGTCCTCACACCACGCTTTGTACAGTCCCGTCCAGGACAAGGATACCAGCCTCAGCAACACTAGCAGCAGCGTACATTCCACTTGGGCCAGCAGGGCCCTCCACCACCGTCCCACCTGCACCAGTATCAGCAAGGCTAACAGGGCTAGTATAGACAGTCGAATCACTCGTCCTCTAGTCAGCAACAACAAGCCCCACTCACTAGTGAAGTGAAGTCCCTCACCATGGCCATCGAGACTCTGACTAATAGGGTACATCAGATACAAAATGATTATCTGTATATCAGAACAGATCTGAACTGTGTTTTACGTACCCAGGATCAGTAGATGGCGCCAAAGACCCCAATCCCTGCCCAGGTTCAGGCCCACCCAAATAACCTGAATCAAGGTCAGCACCGACCACGCGATCAGGTATACTATTCAGATTATTCTCTATCTTAAAACTAGATCCTTCCGTACGATAATGTTCATCAGATGTCCCTCATGAGCGGAAAGACCGTGACCGTACCTGATTGGGTGTGGGTACATGAGGAAGACGCCGCCAAGTCTCTACCTGAGGATAACTTGGAGGCAGAGGAGCAGCACCACCACCACCAGCTGAATAAGAGGATTTCCAGGTCCTCAAAGCATGATTGCAAGAAGGAGAGGAGTACCAGCAATGAATCAGGAGAAATAGATGAGGAGCCCGCACCTCCATCTGAGGAGGATGGCCCAGAAGTCACAGTAGATGCATCACTTGTTTCGCCACATGAATTTCTTTTTCGTCCGAGTCCATGTCAGAGTTAGAGTCAGAGTCATGTACATAACTCAGTTTCCTGTTTCAATGAAAATCTTTCAGTTTTAGAATCTGAGTTATCATCAATATTCCCTTTCCCCATGCCCTTAAAGGTGGAAAGAAGAAAAAGACCAAAAAAAATCCAAAAAGATGTCCATGAGATGACAGAGTTCTGCAACAAATATATCAAGGTCATAATCCCCTTTGATTAGTATGTGGATATGGCACCTGCATTTTAGAAGTAGCTTAAGGTGAGATGCACACTTACTAGGGTCAGCTGGAAAACCAAAATCCGTGTTGAGAAGCACGTTTTGTCAGTAGCCACTACTTGCGCCATCAAAACTGTGTTTCCAAGGAAGCGAAGGGAAATGGGTGCCCATTATGTGGTGAGTCATGTCGATGACACTGTGTTTCACGCACTCTCCTAGATAATGGATCCTTAGTTAATCTTATGCCTACAACCCTCTATGAGGGGCTAAATCTAGGACCTCTTAGGAAATCTAGAGCCTTACTCCAGTTCGTAGACAAATCAACCAAGAGGTCTAAGGGAGAATTGAGGAACATTATCATCAAAGTCGAGGGTCGAGATTACATGGTGGAATTTACAGTCTTTGATATGGAGACCTCTCGAAATTGGAGAGATTCCCAGATCATTCTAGGAAGGCCCTTACTTAGAACAGCACGACCATATTTGATTATAAGATCGAGAAGATTCAATTCCAAACTCTAGCCGGAGATGAGGAACTTGAGATGAAGCAGACAAGGTGGCAGAGACCATATTCTGAATCTAGCACCGAGTACACTTCGTCAGATGCAGATTGTGTTCATGTAGACACCGTTGGGCCATGGAGACAGAACCCAACAAGCATCGATGAGTCCCTCTCCGCTGGAGAGTATTCTTGTGAATGAGTACAATGCAGATCATACAGAGGTTGCATCTCCCTTCATCATCGATGATGTAGAGGCCCAGCTGGGCCTGTCAGTCCTTCCCTCTTTAGGACATTCAGAAGATGAGGATGATGAGTCGGAAGTGGCTTTCGCTGATTGCTTGGATACTTTTGACGATCTGACTCCAGAGTTGAATGAGTTGGTGGTCGTGACTTCAAAGATAGATCCAACCACTATCAGCACAGAGCCATAACTGATTGAGCCAGACTTTCTTGATTACCCACAACTCTTAAATGCTCCTTCTTTGCAGGACAAGAGAGAAAATTTGCGGTCATCATCATTTTGCGATTGACCAAGGAGCAGGAATCTTGCTTCTTAGAGATCCTAGAGAAAAACCACAAGGCGATAGGCTGGAGCATCTCCAATCTCCACGGGAAAAATCTCGCTCTATGTTTGCACCATATCTACCTAGAGAATGAAGCTAAACCCTCTCGTGAATTCTAACGCAGGCTGAATCCAAATTTACGAGAGGTCGTGAAGATGGAGATTGAGAAATGGTGTGATGCAGGTTTTTATTTCCCCATCTCTTATTCCAAGTGGGTGGCACTCGTCCATGTTGTTCTGAAAATGTTGGGAATCCAGACGACCACCAATGAGGATGAAGAGGATATCGTAACACGAGTACCCACGTCGTGGCGTGTCTGTGTGGATTACAGATGCTTGAACACTGCGACGAAGAAGGATCATTTTACCTTACCATTTATTGATCAGATCTTAGAAACATTAGCGGGAAAGGAATTCTTCTGCTTCTTAGATGGGTTCTCTGGCTACAACCAAGTAGCTATTGATACTGAGGACCAGAAGAAAACCACTTTCACATGCCCCTTTGGTACCTATGCTTTCAGGCGCATGTCCTTTGGGTATGCAATTCTCCCGGTACATTTCAAAGGTGCATGATTGTAGTATCCGTCGAGATGGTCGGTGAATTCCTGGAAGTCTTCATGGATAACTTCTCGGTCCACGGTGATTCCTTTTATTCCTGTCTTCGAAATCTAGACCGAGTCCTCAAAAGATGTTGTGAGGTTAATCTAGTGCTCTCCTGAGAGAAAAGTCACTTCATGGTGATAGAGGGCATTGTGTTGGGGCCTGTCATATCCAAGAGAGGAATGGAGGTTGACCCTGCTGAAACGGCTCCCACTACCCTTGTTAATTCGATCAAATAAACACTCAAATTAATTAATAATGTTCGTTGCAGTCAGATAATGAGAGCGAATCAAAAACCACTTTCAATTATAGTCAAATTAATTTCGAGCGGCAATTTATTTTTTACTTGGGCAAGCCCAAGATCGAACTCAGGGAGGCAGTTGTCTCCTTAGGTGAATTGTCAACAAGCTCCAAAGTTTGATTTTCGGGGATGAATTTTTTTGGTCTTTTTTGATTTTCAATGCAAGACACATGCAAAAACTAGCCAGTTTACAAGTTAGATCAGATAAGTGTTCAAATTAAGTCCAAAAATTATGAAACTTGTCCAGATGATGAAATGGCATGAAATTAGACTACGCTAATTTTTTTGGAATTTTCTGACACTAAATTAAATTACTGTGAATTAAAAATGAATGCTGCGTGATTTTCACTAAATTAATTTTAATAATTATCAAATCAGGATATTTTTGGGAATAAAAATTATCCTAGATAGATCTAAAGATGAGGAATCCAGGAAAATTATCAAACCTTAATTTTGATGTGAAATGAACCTACTAAAATTAATTAAGGAATTTCACCAAATGAATTATTTAGGCCTCGGAATGCGTGCAATTGAGATATAATTTTTATGCAAGGTAAAGCTAATTATCCTAGATCTAATATAATTTTTGAGGAATTTTTGGAGTCACAGAGAAATTACTATCAATTAAGAGGTGAATTTGGGCAAAATATAGCAAAAATGAACCAATTAATTAATAGAAAATTCTACTGATATTAAAAAAATATGCCACATGTCACATAATAAGGAGGACAATGTAAGCTACAGAATGCAATTTTCAAAACTCAAAAATGAATTAATATGAATGCCTAAATATGCGTGCAAAGAAGGGTATAAATGCAATATTGGAATTAAAATTTTTGAAAATAAAACGTGCAGACAGGGACTAGTATGTTATTACCTATAATGCAAGGGGGTGGATGCAATTTCTCCACGGAACGCGTGCTCCTCACGTGGGGTAGCCTGGCAAGGACTGAAATGTAATATTGAAAACCTTCAGGGTCTCGATGCAATTTGCCTAGCCCCCACGTGCGAATCACGTGGGGGGTCCTAGACTCGGTGGACGTCGGAGGCTCGGGCGGCTCTGGAGGTCCGGATCTGGCTCGGTGAAGCTTCGGTTGATTCGAGCCTAGCGGTCGGTGAGGAGGCTCGGATCGGGCAATGTGGGTGACTCTAGACCGTGGGATCAAAGATGATCCCTGGTGGTGGATTGCGGACGTGTGGCATGTCTTGACCCGTCGGATCAAGATCAATCCAATGGTTGGTGAATGCTGGAGACGTGGCGCGATCTGGAGTGTAGGATCCGCCTGATCCTACGAGTACGGGGCGAGGCAAAGTGGATGGCTCCTGGTCATCGATCTAGTAAAGATCAACGGTTTATGTTCTTCTTCCTCAACCGACCCGCCGCCTCCTACGGCGGAGAAGGCTAGGCTCCGGCGAAGTGGGCCTGGCTCCGCCTCGTCCTATGGGCGTCGATGAAGCCCACCGAAGACTCCTAAGTAGCTGGGAAGACACGTCGTGGTGTCGGGGATCCTCTAGCGGTCTCAAAAGTGGCTGAATGGCTCTGGGATGCGGTAGCAGAGAAGCTCGAGGGCAGCTCCGATGAAGTTCCGGCCAATGATCGAGAGGGTACCTACAGGGCATTAACAGATAGCCGAAGCGTGCGTGGTGACCGTGGAGTGATGCAGATTAAAATGCAAGGCCTATGGAGGAGTGGGGATGACCGGTGATCGAGCTCCGCCACGGTGGCAGAGCCGGCGATGGTGGAGGATGAAGTGTGTCATCAGAGGGATCTAAGGATAGCGCGAAGATCAGAGCTCTGTTGCGGAGCTCGAAGGATGCTTTGCGGGGCAAGAAGGGTCTCGTGGAGGGTGAATTTAATCGGAGAAAACAAAGAAAAATTAAGAAGAAGATCGAGAGGAGAAAGGATGAATCTACCTGGGGTTAGAAGCTCTAAGGAGGCTTCTAGGTCTTCGCTCGAAGGTCGGTAGGAGTCCTGCAGCTCACGGAGGTAGCTGCAGCATGACGGAGTTGGCCGTGGATCTCGCCAGAGGAATTTCAGCCATTGTCTCTCTACTTCTTTCCGAATTGCTATCACCAATAGGAAGACAAGAGCTAGGGGAATCTCTCCGTAGTGACGGATGGGAGTGAAAGTGGTCGGAGGTGGCTGATTTATAGGACGAGGGTGACGACAGGGATGGCTGGGAGGTGATGTTTGTGGACGTCATGGAGCGACTCTGGGGGATGTCGTGAAGATCGAGGGAGCTGGCGAGGATGAGGGATGAGTTGGCTCCATCATGGTGGTGTTGGTGGTTGGAGAAGGTGGTCATCGTGGAGTCGAAAATAGAAAGGGGGTGAGTGCTGCATGAAATTGAGAACATGGGAGAGAGACGGTCTGGAGGTAGGAGATGAAGTCTCGACCGTTGGATCTTACGATCCAACGGCTGAGAAGATGGCGCTAAGGAGGGCTATGATATGATCCAAGGCGATGTGATCGGATGGTCGTTAATGTGCCACGTGGCGTCATGAGGGAGAGGCAGCAATAGGCAGTGATGATGAAGTCATGGGAGAGATCTGACGGCAAGGGAGAAAGGCGTGTGGAGCTCATCAGGCCGTTGGATCAAAAGGGGATCCAACGGCCCTAGGCGAGGGCGGATGAGTCAAAGGGAGCCGGCCGCGTGGCGCAATCAGAGGGTGCCACGTGGCCAATTGTGAGTGGCTGAAAGGAGAAATGAAATTAGAGAGAGAAGGAGGCCAAATTTGGAAAAACTTAAAACATAAAAGTTGTAGATCTTGATGAGATCTACAAGTTTCATGTTGACCTAAAACGGAGATGAATTCAAATGTGATATAAAAATACAAGAATACAAATATACATATATATACTGTACAAAGAGGCCCAAAAACCCAACTTTTGCTTACAAGCTCCGAATTGAATGAAATTAGTCTCATTTTAAAGGTCTCAGGGTGTGTTTTATTATGAAGGTGAGTAGACCTAATTCAGAGTTGGTAGGAGAGAGATATGTGCATTCTAAGGTCCAAGAGTTTAGGGCTTTATTGGGTATTTTACAAAAGAGGGGCTCTGGTCTTCTTCCCTATATTATTAACTAATGGTGTACACACTATAGGGAGGGTGTTATTTAATACAAGAGAATAGGTGGATATTTTATAGGTGGATTTTATACAAGGATTGGCTTCTTATTTAAATGCAAGGATGAATGCTAAAATGCATATTTTGTGAATTGATGCATGAATAATATTTATGCAAGATAAAGAGAAATATGTTGCTAAATACCTGGGGACAAAGCTCTATTTGCAACTTTAAGAGTGATGAATCACAGATTCATCACCTGCCAAGGTGGACGTAATTAGATGACTCCAGCCACCAACCAACGTAAAACTGTTATGGTCATTCCTCGGGCATGTTGGATTTTATCGGAGATTTACCAAAGATTTTTCGAACATTGCCCGACCGCTAACTGAGCTTCTAAGCAAAGACATGGAGTTTATTATCGATCATAAATGTGTTGTGGCCTTTAAGCAACTTCAAGGGATGATCATGGATGCCACGATCCTATAAGCCCCAGATTGGTCTTTTCCTTTTGAGATCATTACAGACGCCTCCGATTTTGTTGTTGGGGCTGTGTTAGGACAGAGGAGGGATGGCATCCCGTTCACTATACACTATGCAAGCAAAGTACTTGATAACACTCATTCATAACTATACAGTCACTGAAAAGGAGATGCTTGCGGTAGTATTCTCCTTGGATAAATTTATATCTCATCTCATCGGATCTAAGGTGATTGTCTTTACAGACCATACAACACTACGGTATCTAATGGAAAAAAAAGGACGTGAAGGTGTGTCTTCTTAGGTGGATTTTACTCATCCAGGAGTTTGATTTGGACATTAGAGATAAACCTGGAAAGAAGAATGTAGTGGATGACCATCTCTCCCTTCTCGAAATTCCTAATACTTCTGATGATACGCCTATTCGAGACTCCTTTCCGAACGAGTCGGTTTTTTATTATCAACTCACTCCCATGGTACACCAAAATAGTGAACTATCTTGTCTACAAGAAAGTCCCTAATACTTGCCCAAGAGCCACATAGACCGGCTCATGTCAGATGTGAGACATTACCATTGGGAGGATCTGATCCTTTTCTTTGAAGGACTGGATTGCGTCTGGAGGAGATGTATTCCTCAGGAGGAATATCATAGTGTCCTTACTTTCTATCATAGTATGGAGGCAGGAGGACACCACTCTGGGAAGAGGACCGCGTGGTAGGTACTACAATGTGGGCTTATACTGGTCGACTCTGTTTCGCAATGCACTTTCCTTTATGAAGTCGTGCCCAGTATGCCAGCGAATGGGAGGAACTGTTGGTTCCAAGGATGAGATGCCAATGCATCCTATAATCCATTGTGATGTCTTTGATGCCTGGGGAATTGACATCATGGGCCCATTCCCAGTTAGCCATTGTTTTGAATATATCCTTCTTGCGGTGGACTATCTGTCAAGGTGGGTGGAGGCTATCCCGTCCCGAGCCGCAGATAACATGACTGTGTCTATATTTATTAGAGATCACATCATCTCTAGGTTTGAGATCCCCAAAGTGTTGATATCATATGGGGGTAGCCATTTTATGAACAGAGATGTGAAGAAACTCGTAAAGGATTACGGCATCGAACACCGTGTCGCTAGTCCTTACCACCCACAGACCAATGGCATGGCAGAGGTGTCGAATAGGGAGGTTAAGACCATATTACAGAAGCTTGTCCGCCCAGATAGGAAGGACTAGTCTCAGATCTTAGATCAGGTCCTTTGGACTTATAGGACAACTTACAAGACGCCCTTAGGAAACTCCCTATTCAGAATGGTGTTTGGGAAGCTGTGCCATTTTCCCGCTGGGCTAGTGCATAAATCCGAATTGGAAATAAAAATGGTCAATAGGAACACACACCTAGGGCAGAAACAGAGAGAAATGGATCTGAATGAACATGTGGAGATCAGAAACCAAGCATATGACAACAGTTTGGTGTACAAGGACAAGGTAAAGCATTGGCACGATAGATTAATCAGACGGAAGACCTTTGTTCCTGGACAGAAGGTATGGTTGTTCAATGCAAGGCTGAAGGTTTTCCAAGATAAGCTTAAATCCAAGTGGATGGGTCCGTTCATAGTCCGTGCTGTGCAAGATAGTGGATGTGTAGATATCTTAGATCCTATAGATGGCGCACAAACATCCCTACTTAATGGACAACTGCTGAAACACTTTGTCGAACCTAATGAACAGTTAGTCCGTGTTGAGGAGATTATTTTCATGCGTGAGGCAGACTCAAAAGACACACCTAAAGTCACGCATGAGACCTTGCAACAGTGAGCTCTTGCCATCAACAACACCGAAAAGATTCTGATCGTGATCCCTTTCCTTTCTTGTATATATTTCTTTCCCTCCTTCCCACTCCAATCACTCGCCCGGCTCCATATCTTTTCATTTTATAGCTATACTTAGGATGACCAAATCCTAAGTAAAGGGGAGGTGACCTGAGTCTCTTCACCATTCTCTGTATATTTTCTAGATCTCATCGGTTCTCACACTCACTCATGTCCTATACCTAGGTTGACCACAGCTTAAGTATAGGGAACCGATGCCTGCAATGTATATACTCATCCATTCCCCTCTTAACATGCCCTCCCCATTTTTGATCTTCTTCTACACTTAGGTTGCCAGAGCCTAAGTATAGCGGACGTGTATATATTACATATATACTTTATCCATAGCTCGTACTTTTACGTATTTTCGCATATTTTGTATGCAATATTTACAGGTGGGTAAAAATTTAATATGTAGTACTTGTAAAACTCTTGTAAAATTTGTAAAAAAAGCATACAAGTATGTATATTGTATAATCCGCATAACACTTGTATAAAAAGTTGTAAAATTCTTGTAAAACATACCCTTGAAAATTTGTTGTAAAAATTGTTGTATACCAGAAAATTAAAAAATGGAAATAAAGGCTTCTTATTTCTTCTTGATATCATCCTTGCATTTCAAAAAAAAATTATGTCTTGCACTTCATTCATCTACATAGTATGTCATCTACATCTCATCTGCATATCTTGCATATGCAAAGTGAAAAGTTAGTGGGTTCTGAACCAAGTATGAATAGATGTCGATGATGATTTGAATTGACTTTAATCTACCTAATTTCAGAGGAACCTTATAGGAACTAGAGTTAAGATTTTCAGGTTAAGTGACTTAATTCTTTGGAGTCCGCAAGTCTATGTTCACATGTCATCTTGATTAGTCCTAAGTAGAATATTTCATACACATGCATGATTCTTTTAGACAGTGACCTAACTTGGACAAACACTATGTATGTATCTCTTCATTGATGAGGTGGTGAGGAGGTAGAATCTTTTGGCTCGGAGTAGCACACGGGTGGAAACATCCGTCCTCCTCTAGGGAGGAAGTGCATCTCAACCTAGTCTGGTGATGTCGACATCTAAGGACGGGATGCTGTGGGTTGAAATAATGGTTTCAAAAGAGGGATAGTCTACTGGCTCAAGAGGAAAAACTCCTGATGTACATGCTGCACCTTGTATATAGTTCAAAAAAAGAAAAGAAAAGAGAAAAATCCAAAAAAGTAGTAGACAGACCAGATTGAAAATAAAATGGCTGTCAGAGTATTTATTTGCAAGAAGCTTGCAGCTGGATGACTTGGCTACACTGGTCAAGCATCCTAGGTTAGTAGCTACACTGGCTACCGTCCATTCTTCTCTCTACTCCTTCTTCTTGAGCAGGTCGCACTTGAACTTAGAAGGGAATACCCCTCTCCTCGAGGAAAGAGTTACTGGATAGGGGAATTAGAGTTACCTTGTGTAGAGGAGGTTGGTTCTTTGCCATTTCACTTACACAGTACAAGTTAGATTCATAATCATCAGAAATTTACGTATGAGGATTTGTTCTGACTTGACCATCAAGCTCCATTTTCAACTTTTGTTCATGACCTTAGTATGGAACCCAATTCCATTTCACTTCTGCATTTCATTTTAGTTGCTCGGGGACAAGCGAGGTTTAAGTATAGGGGGTTGGTCCAGATATGTTAGACACCGATCAAAGTTATTTTCGTAGACCGAGAAATTATCAAGAATACCTCAAGAAAACTACCCACCATGTATGCAAATATAGGAAGCATACATATCTGAAATGTACCAAGGCATTTCACCGAACGTCATCCTTCTGAAGGCGTACATCCCAAATGGATAGGTGAACATGGTTTTCTCTTGGTCTTCAGGTGCAATCCCAATCTGATTGTATCTAGAGTACCCATCCAAGAAATAGAAGTTTACTTTGCAGAAAGTATTTCGACTATTTGGTCAATGAAGGGCAAAGGAAAGTGATCTTTTTTGGTAGATAGGTTTAAGCATATGTAGTCCACACATACACCCCAAGATGTAGGTACTCTGATCAGAATTTCCTTTACTTTGTCGTTTGTCACAATAGTGATCCTTTATTTCTTAGGGACCACATGTAATAGACTTACCCATTTTGAATCTGAAATGGGGTATATGAAACATGCATTGCACCACTTAGTGATTTCTTCATTACGACCTCCTAGAGATAAGGGTTCAGACGATACTAGAACTCGCACGAAGGCATGATGTCTTCCTCCAAGTAAATATGGTGTGTGCATAATGAAGGATTAATCCCACGTAGATCTGTTATTTTCTAGACTATCACCTTGTGGTTTCTTTCTAGAACCTCAAGCAGACGAGAATCTTGATCTATGGTCAACTGTGCATTGATAATGATCGGGAACATGTTTGGATCACCTGCAAGGAAAGCATACTTCAACTTTGAACGCAACTGCTTCACCTCTGGAGGGGTCTGAATCATTTCAGTAGTGATCTTTGAAACTGGGGTTTGTGTCCAATCACACAACTGTGTATCGTCTCCCATTGTGACTTGCGGCTCTGCATTCAATGTTTCACAACAATCTTCAATGAATTGCTCATGTTTTAACAGGAGTGGAGGAAAATAAACTAATTCAAGTAGCACATCAGTAGACAACTCATCTTCAAGGATCAAAGGAATTTGATTGTGCTTTCTAGGTGCTGCTCCTTGGAGAGGAAATCCTGGGTTTCAAAATCATCTAAGAACTAGGATGTGTCTCTGATATCTGCAAGAAAATCATAATCATCTTTCTCATTCAACTCAATCTTCAACGCTTCTGATACCTGATTCTGCATTCTTCAGTACTTGGATCGTCTCTATTTTGACCTTGTCAATGCTCGACGAAAGGTGATGTTTATAGTGCCATCGTTGACTGTTACTTTGACGGTTCGAAAGGAATAGTTTCCATCCCAATATGATCAAGGTTTGGAGCAAGGGGACTGCGGTGTCCATATATAGGACAATGAAATACACAAGGGACTGCATCCCTTGGATTGTGACTATAACATCCTATAAATATCCCATTAGCCGTAACTAAAGTGTCTGCAAACTACATGATCATTCTGGTGGGTTTAAGCGGACCTAACCCAAATAGTTTGAGTAGCGAAGTAGGCATCAGATTGATAGACGACCCACTATCAAAATGTGTTCTTTTGAAATCTTGGTTTAACATCGTTCACCTGACACGTGGAGCTCCCTTGTCCTTCTTTTTCGACAGGAGGTTGCTGATGTCATTCATAGTAGCCATGGTGAGAATATGTTTTTCAGCACGGTTGTATCTGTTTTTACAGAGATGGTGCTTCAGAGTACATGCCAATTTCAGATCTTTCTCCACAATCGGCATGTATTCCATGTCTTCCATAAGTGGCATTTCTAGGAAGATATTTTGCAATATTTCAATCACTCCTAGATCAAACAAAGCCATTTTGAATTTTTTTATTTTTTTAATATTTTTCATTGCTTCAGGAAATGGAATATGTACAACATTAAAAAAATGTTCATTGGAGTCAGCTTTTACATGCAAATAATCAGAAGGGGTACGTGAGGAATCTTTATTTCGTCAACTTTATTCGTTCATTTTAGCCTTCAAACCCTAGCGAAATGCATGGATATATCATTATTTTGCATAAAATAACATATACTATTTATGTTGTATAAAAAAGTGCATTTAAAGCCAAAATAAAATAATAAAGGAAAGAAAATAAACAGAAATGAAATACCATAGGTATTGAATGACCCTAGTGAAGGATATTGTATGATCCTTAAGCGCATCACAGAAACGCATGGATCGCATCGTATGCGATCGGGAGAGACTAGTCGTACTAGTCGCTCGATGCAGTGGAAATTAAAATTTTTCATGTGACGAAACCACATGATCCAAGTACACTTCGTGGATCGTTTCGTCTAAACCACAAACAAGTAATAGGATTACCTCTTGAAGTGTAGTTGCGATCGAGTCTCTAAACAAAGCGATCTTCTATCTCAAGTCCCATCCGACGGAGGAGACGCTTGCGAGCATGTTGATGAACACGTGATCCTCGCAATCCATGTTGATGATCCAAGCTGCGAATCTCCTGATCTCGACACACGAGATCCAACGTCTTCTTCATGAGTAAGGCGCACCGAAGGAGACCGAGATTTATGAGCAATCAAACCGACAACATAACGACGATGCTGTGATGATGGAGACTCTCTCTATGACATCCATGGTGGACGGTCGTGAGAGAGGAAGAAAGAGTGTGTGTATAGAGAATGAGAGAGAGAGAGAGAGCCTCGTGTTTCTCATTAGCTTTTATAGAGAAAGGGGTGCCCTTCTATTTATAATATTTTGGGATCCATGGATCTCAATCCATGGGTAACCCAAATCCAATGGCAAACATTGATTTGTGTTTCTTTTAATGGCTACGATTTTTGATGGTAAAAACCAACAACAATTAATTTAATTTGGATTAAATGTATATTGATAAATCAATATGATTTAATCCCAAATTAAATCAGTCAAGCATGGAGATTATGTAACAAAGATTGCCTCCTTCCATAATATGGGATTTGGTGGCAATCTCAAGTAATCTCATGATATCTCATGAGATTACATTATTTCATGGAAATCTCCAAGATCTACAATAACACTTGTTGTAAATTATTCAACAAAAATAATTCATAATTATTTTGTGAATTTTTCAATCTTTCCATCGGAAAATTGTGAATTACATTTACAACCTAAAATAAAATGTGAATTACATTTTCAATTAATTGTCCAATGTGAATCCAATTCACATCTACATTGAATTAACAAATGTGAATTACAAATTGCTATCCCTTATATATTATAAATCACATTTATAATATATATGATTAATATGGATAGTGCTATCCACATTATTCATATCCATGATAATTAAATCACATTTAATCATCTTGGATCTCTATTCTCATGTACCCAAATAATATGAATCACAATCACATTATTCTCATCTTTGATAATCAAATCACATTTAATTATCTAAGATAACTCTCTTTATAATATGAATCAAATTCATATTATTCGTGATAATTAAATCACATTTAATTATCCATTTTCTTAATGCTTGGATATATATATCAACAATGAAATTATCCTGAATTCTTTCAAGGATAATGTGCTTTCTCCGCGGATACTTGGAGATTAGGATAGGGCGATTGTATTATTCCACGTATAGTGACTTGGATATTGAGATCACATCTCAAATCCAGATCTCGGGCCTCCCATGGATGCTTGATTAAATCAAGACCGCAAATCTAATCTTCTCATTGCATCTGAATCACATTCAGATCAATGTCCAATATTTGGATTAAGATCAGATTACTTCTCTACTGAGAGGAGTCACTAAAATCCAAACCCGTTTCATCACTCCCTAGGAATGGAAGCATCATGGTTATACAACAGTTTATGATCACATCACCCTCATGTATTCCTAATACTTGTACATCTTGCATATTGGAAGACCCAGAATGATCCCGAAGTATAAGATCAATTTTACACTATCTACTTCAGGGATTTATCAATAAGTTTCTCATTCGATCATTGGGAGTTGGTATTGATCATATCCTTTCCAAAAGCATATATCATACCTTGGCATTGATAATATACTTTCCAAAAGTATATATCAAACCTTAAAAATTCAAACAAGCTTCCAAAGAGAGACGACTGTGCGCTGAGTCTTCCGATTCAGTAAATGAACCTGTATGATCCTTTTGAGAGATCGTATTACTCATATGCCCTTATATGCACACCAGCGCACCGGTGTATAGACCTTGATTAGGTCATAAACCTATTGGTCTGCCAAATGTACATACTCAGACATATAGTAACACATTTTTCTGCGTTTAGAGGATGCGCGCCTATATCGTGACAGCATATGACATAGGACATTGGTTATCTCGATCTCGTTAAGTTAACTCTTTGACCTAACTAATCTGACACCTTTGAATCTCTATTCCTATGCAGAGGACCTGCATCAAGATGTGGTCAGATATCAACCTATGTGAGAAAGGATTGCCATCTCCTACTCAGGCTGGAGATCATCTCTTAATATCATTTGACGGTGCCTGATGAGTCCTCAATCTAACTCTTTAGATATTCACCATTGCACCAGCCTCTATGATTCGATAATTGAATCAACAACTGTTTGATCATCAATATGGACACGGTACATAATGCAACTGTACTAAGGAACCTATTATGCAAATTATTCATTCTTCATTTCAGATCAGGGAATGATATTCGCAATAACATTTATTGCATAATGGCTCGCTGTGGGCTCGTATGTCCAACAATCTCCCACTAGCCCAAAGAGCCACTAATGGGCTAATAATTAAAACCAACACTCATGTGACAATCATAGGCTATTTAGAAAAATAGCTAGGTAAGCTAATCAGTCACTCTGTTCCCAAAAGACTATGCCAAGTCCTTTTACGACACTTGCATATCTCCTAGTAACAGTGTTCACATCCAATGCGAATGTTGCATCTTTTGCAACCAATACTCAATCATATTAGTCATAGTGTCCTTGATACTACACCTCAATAATTATTATAACTAGTATGTAATTTCTATTTTCCTTATCAGAATACCCTTATTCCTGGAGATCACTATCTCCTAAGGTATTCGTAGTTAAGACCTTTTAGATCTCCATCTATAAAGTCTTAGTTTCTTGAATATAAGACTTAGAGATCACTATCTCTAAAGTCTTGAATCTTTAAAGATATTGTTGTTAATGAAACCAAGTGTTTTATCTCGATAGTAGGATTAGTAAGAGTTTACTACTCCCACTGCATGGCAGACATGTGGCTTTTGTACACATCTAGCACACACTCGGCTTCTCGTAACTGATGCATAAGGGCAACCAGTTTTAGCATTCACTTCCTCAACTCTTTGAGGTGTTATCCCTTTAATAGGTTAGTACCATATCTTGAGGGAAAGAAGCCTTTCTTGGAATTTTCAAGAAAATGGAAATGTCCAAGGTGTACCATTAATGTGACGGTCCCAATACCCTCTTCTCTTTGCTTGTGAACAACTAAGGTCTAAGAGGTATCCTTGAGATCATAACTCGAGGTATGGAACAACCAGATTATAAAACACTTATTATTATCATCCTTATATCATTCCAAATGATTAGGATATTATCTACATTAAGCACGATGAACACAATGACACTCCCACTAAGATTTACATGGTTCATCAAGAATCTATTTGAAATCATGACATTTATAATTTTATCAAATCTAATGTTCCAACTACAAGAAGCTTATTTGAGTCCAAAGACGGAGTTCCTTAGCTTCCATACCTTCCTTTCCTCAACCATGAAGCCCTGGGGCTACTTCATGTGAATATCCTCAGAGATGTATTCATAGAGGAATGCAATCTTGACCCACATAATGAAGATGTCATAGTCAAATTGCATGGCTATAGTTAACAATATTCTGATGGGTTCAAGCATGGTCACTGAAGAGCAAGTCTCATCGCAAGCGATGTCTTCTCCTCGGTGTGCAGCTCATGGTTACAAACTGTTCTTTGAAGGCATCTACCTTCTAATCAGGTTCCCTCTTTCTATTGAAGATCCATTTACACCTTAATTGGTCTTACCTATATCGGTGGATCCTCGAGGGTCCATATACAACATTTGTATATGAAGTCTACTTTAGACTTTATTGCTAACATTCATCTTTCCATGCTATGATCTTAAGAAGCTTCTTCACATGAAGTCAGATCATTGTCAGATTCAACTGAAACATGGAATCCATCTTCAAACTTATTTGAAGAGGTATTAGTGTTTCATCTTTAATTATCCTTTTAGCTTCTAATTTTAGGAGCCTCATTATCTTCTCAAGATTAAATGAGTTCCTTCAATTCATTTTCATCTTGGTTCTCAAGAGTATCATCCTCTAAGAATCGCATTCTCATAGATGAGATCCTTTAAGAATCCCAAGGTCATAAAGTAGGTATCCAATACCATTCTTTATTTTCCTAATGAAGTAGAACTCTCAGGTGCTAAATTCCAGCTTACTTTCCTGGAACCTTATTAAGGATATATATTGTAGTCTCTACTACATATATACCTTGGAAACTAAGAGTTAGTTGTGCTAAGAATCATCATTGATCAAATCATGTCACACATGAGAAAAAAATGTATCTCCCTACAACTCTATTGAGTTTAGGTACATTAGGAGGATTGAGTTAGGAATGATATTCATATCTCCATAAGGTATTCCTTTGAATTCATCTAATAGGTATAAGCTACCTAGGTTAGATCAAATTCATTTCATCTTCCTTCAAACTTTGGTTTTAAACCAAAATTATGAAATCTTTGAACATTTCAAAGCTTTCTCAGATTAAGAGAATAAATCATATATCACAAATAATCATCGAATGATATCACATATCATCAATGTTTATCATGATATAGATGATCCGCATACATCAATATGTATGAGATATTGAATACCTTGACATCTTAATCCATTTCCAGATAAGGGTGCTTTGGACATTTTCTACTTTGAATACAATATTCAAAAGTATGTAAGATTTGAAATTTCATACATTCTAAAGTTTCATATCTTACGGGTCCATTGATCTCATCAATAGACAAATATCCAAGGCTTGATACTAGATCATTGTCAAATGATCTTCATTCTCCGATGGATCTTTTAAGGTTTAATTTCAGTATTAGAAATGTTAATGAATCTTCCATTAATTTTCTAATTTAGTAGAGTCCACTAGATTTTAGATTACTATCTGAAATATCTCCATCATAACTCTTTATGATAGGTCTATTACATAATTCATGTTTATTTCCAACATTGTGAAATGAACGAGTGCATTCTAATATGTAGGTCATAGAGACATTCTCTAAGACTAAGGGCTCTCCCACTGAAAATAACAAGTCCATCTATCCAATAGAGATTATTGCAACAATTGCATCATTATCTATGTGGATGACTATTAGACCTTAAAATCAAATTTTATAGTCTTCTAATACATATGCAACCAATTGCAAGTGTTATTAGAAGAATGAGATACAATTATTAGACATTATCTTATCCAATAATCAGGTCAATATGAATGATTATACGTAGATTAAAATTAATCTGATGCACCATCTGCATCCTTCTCTAAGGATCCTAGATAGACAAGATATTCACACTATCAGTACATCGGCTTATTACAGTATTGGTATTTATCCAACTATTTGGATGTCATATGGAAGTCACATAAGTACAGTCAACTCTTTGACTTTCCTTCTTATTTGGGTCCAACCCATGCTTCCACTGCACTCTGTTTATCTATAAATAAATATTGCTTAAGACAAAGGATCTCTTATGTTGAGCTCAAAAGAATTCAATGTAAGAGTATTTCAACATTTATACATGCTTCATTCAATTCATACAATATGAATACTATGAAGCTTCATGAATGATCAGAGTATAGATAGTAGAATGGTGACACTCATCGTATCTACATCCATCTAAACTCTTAAAAAACATTGGTTCAGGTAGGTACTCAAACAATTTGAATACATCATCTCTTATCGAGCCACCATTCTGCATGATGCAGAGAACCATGTCATTCATAATTAAATGTCGAGAGCACATATGTATGCCAGAATATCTTAGATTTTATAAGGATTATTTGACAATTACGATCATTATTGACATGTCACTTCCAAAGTACATTCAATGAGAGATCAAGATTATAGAGACATACAAACCCTAGGGTTGTAGTCCTATTGTCTATTTAATTGTCACTCCTCATTAATATGAGAAAACTTGCACATTGCAACCACATACAATATGTGTCCAACTACAAGTACAATATCTTAATCAAGGATCC
This sequence comes from Ottelia alismoides, assembly GCA_037367405.1. Taxonomy (NCBI): domain Eukaryota; kingdom Viridiplantae; phylum Streptophyta; class Magnoliopsida; order Alismatales; family Hydrocharitaceae; genus Ottelia; species Ottelia alismoides. The sequence goes on along the minus strand of JAZKJV010000720.1, from coordinate 1,672,110 downwards.
AATCCATGATATTTACTAGTTATCATTATTGAGTGGGTTTAATGAAGGATTATCGGAAATATGAAATTTGCATAATTAAATATAAATATATATATATATATATATAATACTTTAATTTAGGAATTTTATATCAAAGTTGTCTTGCTTAGTCAATACTGAAAGTTCATTCCCTTAACTTTCAATGTAATTGATATACTTACCATTATATCTCAAGCAAGATTTGGGATCTCCTTCCTTACCTTTGTCACATCCCAATAATTTGAGAAACTATAACTCAGATAAAAAGAAGCGGGAACACATTCCGCCTTACAAGTCGAATTTGCATTCCCAATTTGGTCTTTAACACCCGGGCCCACCACCCTAAGGTGATGTTGACCCTTCATTAATTGAACCAACCATCAATCGGAATACAACTCGCTATGCGTAATCAAATATCGCCCCAATAATATGAGGACCCGATATTGGGGTCACTACACATACGTCCTTACTCTTTCGAGAAGCGAAGAGCATGATCCAGATGCGCTTGTATACAGGAGCTGTCACTTCGGATAGGCATCTCCTACATACAATCCCTAGCAACAGAACCCTTCACCTTGACGGGAGACCATGGATGTCACTTATGTTATCCTCCATATCATATTCAAATTCTAATTAATTATCATGAATCGTATTCACATAATTAATTCTTCCAAGGGAAATAACACATTTATTCATAATAAAGTATCTTATTTTTAATTGGATTCCAATTAATCTAATCATATTAAATTAATGATCCACTTAATATCCAACAAACAATCTTTATTGTCTCTTAAATTATTGTATTATCTCAAATACGTATTATTTCAAATTTCATTAATTAGAAAAATACATCGTGATCTATCATGTCTTATCAAGTCCCTACCCGCTGTCATGGCCATTACTGACGGGAGTGGGACATACCGCACACGGTGCAACCTGCTACACCAATGCTCCCCGACTAGACACCATATCCACCTCGGGAAAAGATAATGCCAAATTGATCATTATGTACTTGAGATTATAATCGGTTCTTCAACCGAAATTATATCATATATAATAATAATCAAAACATTTTTTATTAACATTATAAGGAGATTTGCTAAACAAATCCCCAGTCCTATTCAAGCAACTTTGTTTGTTGGAAAGTAGATTATGTAACCAATTGTGATATCTAATTAATTATTGATTAAGGCGATGTCATTTAAGGAAATAATTATCATCAAATATTTCACAAATATTTATCCATAATTGTTTCAGGAAATTAAACAATTTAATTTCACTAATTGATTAAATGACAATAACAAGGTTCTTGATTAGGAAAGTAATTTCCAGCAGTGACCCTCACTAAAAGTAGCATATCTCAATCAATTTAAATCCAAATTAAGAAAAGTAAGTTTTCAAAGTTTGCTAATTTGATTTACAACAGACCCAATATGATTTGCACGCATTTCAAGACATTTCTAAACAGTAATTAACTCCTTAATTATGCTAAGATTTTCAGTCCCCGAAACAGTGGATAGATGTTCAGTAATTTAATCATAACTTGAACAAGCGGATTCTAAATCACACAAACTCAGATCCTACGATTTCCTTATTTAAAGGGGAACAAAATCTATATTTTATTTTCGTGTTTAAACAACTTAAATAGGACCAAAAATAAGCACTAAAGAGAGATGCGAAAATGAAATGCAATAAAAAATTTCGCAAACCCTAACGTACCCAAGTCGTCCTAGGTTTATGGATCGTATCCGAAACCTCCGAGCTAAGGATCTGATATCACTTGAAGGATCTGGATAGATATTTAAGTGCGTCACGGAAGCGTGAGGATCATATCGTATGTGATCGGAGCGACTATTCGTACTAGTTGCGCGATGCAGCGGAAATTAAAATTTTTCATGTGACGAAACCACATGATCCAAGAAAACTTCTTGGATTGTTTCGTCTAAACCACAAACAAGTAATATGATTACCTCTTTAAGCGTTGTTGCGATCGAGTATCTAAACCAAAAGACCTCCTGTCTCAAGTCCGATCCGACGGAGGAGACGTTTGCGAGCATGTTGATGAACACGTGATCCTCACAATCCATGTTGATGATCCAAGCGGCGAATCTCCTGATCTCGACACACGAGATACAACGTCTTCTTCATGAGAGAGTCACACCAAAGGAGACAGAGACTAATGAGCAATCGAGCCAGCAACATAACGACGATGCTGCAGCGATGGAGACTCTCTCTAGGAAATCCATGGTGGACGGCCATGAGAGAGGAAGAGAGAGGGCATGTATAGAGAATGAGAGAGAGAGAGAGCATTGTGTTTTTCATTAGCATCTGAAGAGCAAGAGGTTCCCTTCTATTTATAATATTTTGGGATCCATGCATCTCAATCCTTGGGTAACACAAATCCAATGGCTCACATTGATTTGTGTTTCGTTTAATGGCTAAAATTTTTGTTGGTAAAAACCAACAGTAATTAATTTAATTTAGATTAAATGTATATTGATAAATCAATATGATTTAATCCTAAATTAAAGAAATCAGGCATGGAGATTATGGAATGGTGATTACCTCCTTCCATAATATTGGATTTGGTGGCAATCTCATGTGATCTCATGATATCTCATGAGATTACATTATTCCATGGAAATCTCCAAGATTTACAACAACACTTGATATAATATTTCAACAAAAATAATTCATAATTATTTTGTGAATATTGCAATCTTGACATTGGAAAATTGTGAATTACATTCACAACCAAAAATATATTGTGAATTACATTTTCAATTAATTGTCCAATGTGAATACAATTCACATCCACATTTAATTAACAAATGTGAATTACAAATTGATCTCTCTTATATATTATAAATCACATTTATAATATATATGATTAATATGGATTGTGATATACACATTATTCATATCCAAGATAATTAAATCACATTTAATCATCTTGGATCTCTATTCTCATGTGCACAAATAATATGAATCACATTCACATTATTCACATCTTTGATAATCAAATCACATTTAATTATCTAAGATAACTCTCTTTATAATATGAATAAAATTCATATTATTCATGATAATTAAATCACATTAAATATCCATTTTCTCAATGCTCGGATACTTATATCAACAATGAAATTATCCTGAACTCTTTCAAGGATAATGCACTTTCTCCTCGGATACTTGGAGATAAGGATAGGGCGATTGTATTGTTCCACGTATAGTGACTTGGATATTGAGATCACATCTCAAATCCAGATCTTGGGCCTCCCATAGATGCTCGATTAAATCAAAACCGCAAATCTAATTTTCTCATTGCATCTGAATCACATTCAGATCAATGTCCAATATTTGGACTAAGATCAGATTACTTCTCTACTGAGAGGAGTCACTAAAATCCATACCCGTTTCATCACTCCCTAGGAATGGAAGCGTCATGGTTATACAACCGTTTATGATCACATCACCATCAGGTATTCCTAATACATGTACATTCTGCATACTGGAAGACTTAGAATAATCTCGAAATATAAGATAAATTTTACATTGTCTACTTCAGGGATTTATCAATAAGTTTCTCATTCGATCATTGGGAGTTGGTATCGATTATATACTTAACAAAATCATATATCATACCTAGGTGTTGATCATATACTTTCCAAAAGTATATATATCAAATCTTACAAATTCAGTCAAGCTTCCTAAGCGAGACGATCGCGTGAGGAATTTGATTCTTCCCAATATCTCATGAGTGAGCTCATGTCTTACGGTTCAATAAATGAACGTGTATGTTCCCTTTGAGAGATCATATTACTCATATGCCCTTATATGCACACCAGCGCGTCGGTGTATAGACCTTTATTAGGTCATCAACCTATTGGTCTGCCAAATGTACATACTCAGACATATAGTAACACATATGTCTTCGGTCAGAGGATGCGTTCCTATATCGTGATAGCATATAACATAGGACTTTGGTTATCTCAATCTCGTTAAGTTAACTTTTGACCTAACTAATATAACACCTCCGAATCTCTATTCCTCTGCAGAGGACCTGCATCAAGAAAGGGTCAGATATCAACCTATGTGAGGAAGGATTGCCATCTCCTATTCAGGATGGAGATCATCTCTTAATAATCATTTGACGTTGCCTGATGAGTCCTCAATCTAACTCTTTAGATATTCATCATTGCACCAGCCTCTATGATTAAATAATTGAATCAACAACTGTATGATCATCAAGATGGCCATGGTACATATCCCTAACTGTACTAAGGGACCTATTATGCAAATTATATATTCTTCATTTCACATCAGGGAATGATATTCACACTAACATTTATTGCATAATGGCTCGCCGTGGGCTCGCATGTCCAACACATAAACCCCGAGACCTAGGCATCATGATAACTGGGTCGAAAAGAAATAAAGTAGGGGGGATAAGGGCCAAGAAGTACAACAAACCCTAATTTCAAATTCATCAATAAGTCCATTTTAGGGCCTATTTTATTCTTTATTATTTACACATCTAATCGATAAACTTTGTACATGAAAGTTCTTGATAAAAATACCTAAAAAAATATAAAATTGATTTCATGTAAAAATAATGAATATTGTGTTTTCCATAGTCAGAATAAAATTCTAAAATCCCAATTCACATACCCATATCTTCTGTCGTCATCCAACTGTTCCTCGACATGCTTGTCACTGTCTTCTTCTTTTGATTTGAGTTCTGAACTCCCAACGCACCTCCATTCAACCTGATCCTCACTGGATTACAGATTTACTTCTCCTCCTCCATTGTACACTGAAGAACCTCTACCTTTTTCTATCTTCAATTATTTATGACTAATAATAACCCTATATCCCACGTATGTGTGATATGCTTCCCTACAGGTTCTGGAGGCCCTAAGACCTGCCGTGGGTTTGATTTTGACTTAGCTAAGGTACCAGGACCTGCGACTCTTCCTCGACCGTCAGGGCTCACTCAGATGACCCTCGATCCCATTTGAGACCTTCAAGAGCAAACCATGATCACCAGGAGCACTTTGCACCTTGTCGTGAAGCCAAAGACCGCCTGAGTCACAAATGGGAGAGGATCGAATTTTGCATGTACATGCATTCTTCCCAGTTCTTCGTCCCTTGCTCTCCACCATTTGATCAACAAGGAGCTCCAGATCAAGCAGTTGTCAATAGATCTAGAAGCCATCTTTCATCTGATCAACAACCACCTTCTAATCATGTCTCTTCATCTGCGAAGTGGTATGCGACGTCCATAGGTCGCCATGTGTTTAAGTGAAAGCTTCCTACCGTTGGATCACATCGTAGGGATTTTTTTTTCCTAATACCCCCACTCTTTTGTATTGTATTTTTAATCCCAAAACATTAGTTTGTAGTGTAAAACATTATGGTTATTTTTCATGTAGCCCCTTATATTTGTTTTATTTGTACTTAGGTCCTCTACCACGTCACCTCACATGCTCATAAACGTGAGGTGGTGGGATTTTCGCCGAGACACCCCTATGCTAGTCTGTTAATATTTAAAATAGAAGCTTTACATTCCAGTTTAAAACTTTTTGTGATAATTGCATGTATGCCGTGCCATGTTTTACAAATTGCATTTATACCCCTGTAAACGTGGAATGAATAAAATATTGGTGGACAATTTATGTAGAGACCCATATACTTTGAAAGTGGTTCTGGAATGAGTTTTTATTTAATTTTACTTGCATTTTTTAAAGCCTCTAAATTGGTCATCAATTGGATCCTAAATCATAAGATCTATCTCGTCAAGAGGAAACCAACATAATTTGTTTCGTATGAATTGGACTTCGTTTCGAATTGTTATGATTTTTGGAAGAAAGAGAAGTAAGGAGGCTTAATATGTCATTAACCTGTAATAACCGTCATTAATACTAATTAAACACGATTAATGAAACTAATAATGGATTGAGTATCGCTAATGACCATTATCAAACACTAGTCAATAGTTAGCAAAACATAAGTATGAGATGCGAAAGTTAAATCAGATTAGTAAAAGTTAATCACAATTAGTGTTAATTGAGCGTCATTAATGAATCTAGAATCTTCTAGAAAGTTCTAGCACAAGCCTTAAGTTTTGGATACGACATGGCCAAAACCATTGATCGCTAACCGCGGTTAAGGTCTAAACCATGATTTACCAACCATGGTTAGTGATTTTCTGGAGCCTATAAATACCCCTCGACCCATTCATTCTCTACGATTTCCATTACCACCACTTCCCCATGGGCTAGGGTCGAGAGGTTGGGAGGACGAAAGGGAGTAGGGAAGGAGCGCTAGCGAAGCATTGCTGGGAAGATGAGGAGGAGGAAGGTGCAATCCTCTTAATTGGCTTCATAAGTAAACTCTAACTTGAGCTAGATTCTCGATTCATCTTCTTTTTATAACTTAGTATTCGATTCATCTTCTTTTTATAACCTAGTATTCGATTCATCTTCCTTTTCCGATTCATTTTCTCTTGTGGTTCAAGGAGAAATCAGTGTAACACCCTACTTAGTTGTGGGTGGCTATGAACGTCATTGAACCCTTTGATTCCTCAAATTTTCACTCACCTAAGATGCGTGGTGTCTACTGATTCTCCATTGCTTATGGTTTTATTCTTTTGATTCCTCTTTTATACTTGTTTTTATGGAGAAATCTGTGTAAGTTCCTACTTAGATGCGGGTGGCTATGCACATCAGTGAACCCTATGATTCATAACACCTTCACTCACCTAAGACACGTGATGTCTACTGATTCTCCATCTCTTGCAGTTTGATTATTCTTTCAGTTTCGTTGTTGTTTTCCACTCAGTTATTTTATATAGGAAACTCCATTCGTTTTTCTTTTAAAATATGTCCCGATATAAGGGGAAACTCTGTCAAAATTTTCATAGAAATATGTCCCAATATAAGGGGGAATTCTGCTGAAATTTTCCTAGAAATACCACCTCATATAAGGGTAAGCTCTGCTGATACTTCAAGAGAAATTATGTTCTTTACGTTCTTCGTGTTCTTCGTGTGTTCTTCACATTCTTCGTGTTCTTCGTTCATTCTCCGCATTCTTGGCACGCTCTTAACATTTTTTATATGAAAATGAAATTCGATCAACTCAGGAGTCATAAATCATCCTTTCTGAAAAAGAATCACGATAAAGCACTGCATGCGCAAGAGAGAGCTCGATTAGGTAACAAAATCCTTCCTTTTGTTGTGCGGTTTTCATTTGAGATCTTTGAGATTTCTGGTTTTATGCTCCTTACTATAAAAGACCCTAATTTGGCTATTTTTGAGAAAATATGGAAAGTTTCTTTGTGATTTCAACTTAAATAAGGTCTAAGCATCAAGTTGATGCAGTGGATTAGAAAGATAGGGTTTGGAAGTTAAAATGAGCATAAATATGAGTTTTATAAATATATGAATTAATATATATGTGAGTCTATATTAATGTTGATGATTATGCAAATCGAAGAGTTAACGAAAGGATTACATCATGGGAATTGATGTCTATTCAGTTGGATCCTGAAAAATATCGTATCTTACGTTAAGAATGACTTGGAGTAGAACTACTGGTTGGGCATGCAACTTATACGTTTGTCGGTAGGAACCCATATTGGCCTTGCTTTACCTAGGTGGTACACGGTTGTCGCTGCGCATGAAATGAATGTTTTGCAACACGTGGTACTGGGTGCCAATATACGGGTTGAAAGACAGAAGATGTGGTCATTCCATGTGGAGTCACAACTTGTTCAATAGTGAGTGGGTCATATAACATGTATTTAAAGCGTCTAGGTTATGTGATTAAAGGTTAGCCTGAAGTTTTAAGCAACTAGATCCTCGAGGACGGTGTGCTCCTTTATTTGCTAGGATGAGGATTTGAAACCCTGGATAATAAATAAAAAGGAAATTGTCAGGGTAGTATTGCAGGATTGGTTGAGGCAATGTGTGGCATAAGCTAACAAGATCAACATAATCTCCAATCCCGAAGTTTCCACAGCTTCGAAGACCATTAATGGTGGGGTTCCCTGGGACTAATCCATGATGCGGAATTTAAGGAAAAGGTCTTAAACTAGTGAGAAGGAATGGAACTTTTTGTGATAACTAGTTTTAAAAAATTACACATTTATTTGCTTTTCTCTTCTTCGTTACTTAGCATTCGCTAATTGTTATCCTATGATTTATGAAAAACATATCAGGTGTCGGTGAGCCATCACAAGGACTTTAATGATCCAACTAGCTAACATTATAGTCATCCAACCAACCATAGTAGCTTTACTCTGTAAGGTAGTTGGTAATCTTTTTGTGTATTTCCTTTCTAGCTGATGTACATGTGAATGAATATAGTGGAACAATGTATCATGTAAACTTTATTTTGTCAATGGAAATGTGTTGAAATACTTCCTATTGGGTATTTTTAATTGCAGTCTATTTCTTAATGTTAATTGTGATTGCTGAATAAATAATTGTTGAGTAACCAAATCCGGTTATGGGAGGATCTGACGGCTTTGAATTGGGGTCATGATATATTAGTATCAGAGCCCAGTTACTCCAGTAATTTACTCAGTAATTGATAACTATGAGTGGTATTTAGAAACCAAGGTTATCTTAAGATCCTTTGATCTTAATAAGTGATTGCAACTCCATTCACAAGCCATTGTCCCTTGTGTACATCATGCTAAAACGTATAGGACCTAATATTTGGCCTTGATTCATCTCAAGATCATGGTAGACCAAGATGTGTCTAGGCAATTATCGGCTATGATGACATCGCTCCAAGAAATGGGGCAAAGACAACAGAAGTTGGAGAAGAGGCTCAATGCACAAGTTGAGAGTCCCGAGGCATCCAAACCTATGGATGCTAGAGTTGAGGGTTCTGTCCACATTTCCGAGGAAGAATCTAGTTATCATCCTTCCACTGGTTCTGCTCCTACCCTAGCTGAAGGAACAATGGAGAAAGCTTTTATTAGACACCAAAAGTTACTGGACAATTATCGAAAGGGAAAGATTCCTCAACTCAAAGGCATAAAGGCACCTGCTGAGGCAGAAGTATGGATTGATGATGTTAGTAGGATGTTGAGGATAATACATGCACCAGTAGATACTTGGGTGAACTTCGTTGATTAGTCCCTAGCAGACTATGCAAGACGATGGTGGAGAGCTATTTGCAAGAAATTACTAGATCTCGTTCCATGGGATGTCTTTTAAGAGAGGTTCCGAGCTCACTTCATCCCTCCCATTGGGAAGAATTGAAGAGGAGGGTGGTGGCTTCTCTGATACAATGTTCCAAGAATGTACGAGATTATCATATTCATGTTACGGAGCTGCTACATTACTCCCCATCTCTAAAAGCTTCACCTCAAGAATGTCTTACCAAATTTGTTAGCAGGCTTCAAGGAGATCTTAGAGAGATTCTTACAAGTTTTGGAGCCACCACTATAGATGAATCCATGGACATCGCCTCTTGTATTAAGATGAAAGGGATGAAAACCATAAAACAAGAGGCTTCCACTTTACTGGTGGACCATCCAAAAGTAAGGAGAATTATAGCCATTGAGACAGTTGCTATTATCTAGTTGGGTCTAGTATAAGCTCGCCACAGACTTTAGGCCAGGAATTATTTGGAAGATGGGGTTTCTCTATATCTCCATTATACCCTCGCGACTCAACAACAGGAGCTAGTACCATTGTAGGTAGATCTTCAGCACGGATAGGAACGCATCTGTGTTATTCTGCCATCAAGAAAGCCACATCAAGAAAGACTATCCAAAGTTGAAAGGTTTGGGGTCTAAATCAACCCCAATTAAAAGTATAACATCAACCCTGAGCAATGGAGCAACACGTGGAGGAAGACATGGTAGAGGTTGTGGCTCACAAGGAGCATATCCCTCATAGCAACCACCACAAAGTGTTGTGGGTTCTATCTTTCCTGTTACTAACGGCCAGCTCAATGCAATCACTGAATAATAAGCCTACAATTCAGGCATGGCTGCATGAAGTACCATTATTATTAATGTCTTTTCAGTACATGCCTTGTTTGATTCTAGTGCTTCACATTCATTTATTGCTCGATGGTTAATAGCCACTTTGGGTAAGGTACCAGTAGAAGTACAACAGTCCTATCTAATCAAGGGACTAAGAGGACAAGTTTTTATAATCTGAGAAATCTTGGATAATTGTATAGTAATGATAGCAGGACATCAGTTACATGTTTGACTACTATTAGTTAAAATGCATGACTTTGATCTCATCCTTGGGATGGACTAGCTAGAAAGGCATCATGCATGCCTTGATTGTTTCCATAAGACAGTAACTTTTCACCTTCCTAACTCGATAGAGTTACAGTTCATTGGAAATACATCCAATGATATTGTTGAATACATCTCTATTATGAAGGCACCACCGTTGCTAGAGCAAGGGTATCAAGGTTATTTAGCCTATGCAACCACTACACAAGGATCAAATAGAATGATAGAAGATGTACCTATAGTGTGCAAGTTTTCAGATATATTTCTAAATGAACTACCGGGTTTACCACCTGAACGAGAGATTGAATTTTAAATCTCTCTCATACATGATGCTCAAACTATCTCTATCCCTCCATATAAGATGACACCAGCTGAATTATGAGAGTTAAAAGTGCAGTTACAAGAACTTTTAGATAAAGGATTCATTTGTCCTAGTACTTCACCATGGGGTGCACCTGTCTTGTTTGTGATGAAAAATGATGGGTTAATACAGTTGTGCACTGACTATAGATAGTTAAACAAGAAGACAGTAAAGAACAAGTATCCTCTACCAAGAATAGATGATCTGTTTGACCAGTTGTAGTGTTCAACTGTGTATTCCAAGATCGACTTAAGATCTAGATACCATTGGTTGAAAACTAAAGATGCACATATCTCCGAGACAACCTTTCCAACTAGATATGGACATTATGAATTCTTAGTTATGCCTTTTGAACTGACAAATACCCCGGTAGCCTTCATGGATCTCATGAATAGAGTATTCCAGGAGTTCCTAGATCACTTTGTACTAGTCTTTATTGATGACATGCTTATTTACTCCAAGGATAAGTACCAATATGAACACCATCTCCGGCAGGCACTTGAAACACTAAGGAAGAACAAATTGTATGCTAAATATAGCAAATGTGACTTCTGGTTGTCTGAAGTATCCTTCTTAGGCCATTTTTATTATGTTGAAGGTATATTAGTTGATTCTACAAAGGTTAGTGCGGTGACGAGTTGGGAACGTCTGAAGACTGTGACATAAGTACGATCTTTTCTTGGTTTAGCTGGGTATTATAGAAGATTTGTGAAGGACTTTTCACGAATAACATTGCCAATGACTAGGTTGACTTAGAAAGTCCCATTCATATGGCCCGATACATGAGAAACAAGCTTTTAGACACTAAAAGAATGCCTATCATCTACACCTATCCTTATCTACCCTTTTGGAGTGAAGGGTTTACAGTGTACATTGATGCATCTAAAGAAGAACTTGGGGAAGTTCTTATGCAACGTGGTAAGGTAGTTGCTTATGCATCGTGGCAGCTTAGGACACATGATAGGAACTACCTGACACATAACCTTGAACTAGTCGTTGTCTTCTTCTCTTTAAAGATATGGAAACACTACATCTATGTTATTACTTTTGAAATATTCACCAATCATAAAAGCCTGAAATATATTTTTAATCAAAAGGAGCTTAATATGAGTTAGAGATGGCGGCTAGAGATGTTAAAGGACTATGATTGCACCATCTCTATCACCCTGGTAAGGGGAACGTCGTAGCAGATGCCATTAGCAGAAGAACATATTCACCTGGGTTGATGAATGCTATCCACTTCTGGGGTTTACTATCAACATTGAGTGAATGGAAATCATTTGATAGTGCTGATACTATAACTACTCCTTATCGATACAAACCAGAGATCTAGTATAGAATAAAGAAAGGAGAGGAGGAGGATCCAATCCTTAAAGACTTGAGACAAAAACTTGAGAAAAATGAGATAGATGGATTCCATATACAAGCTGGATTACTATATAACCATCACAGAGTTTGCTTACCAAACACACCCGAAATGAAGAAGGAAATCTTACATGTGGTGCATTATTCTAGATTATCCATTCATCCAGGAATTACGAAGTTGTATAATGATCTTCGTTCAATCTTTTGATGGTCGGGAATGAAGAAGGATGTTGTTGAGCTTGTGAATTCATATTTTACCAGCCAGCAGGTAAAGGATTCACATAAAAGCCACTATGATTATTGCAACCCCTACGTATAACTGAATGGAAATGGGAAAACATTTCCATGGACTTCGTTATTAGCTTACAATAGACGAATGGTGATAAAGATAGTATTTGGGTTATAATAGATCATCTGACCAAGGCAGCGCACTTTATTACAATAAACATATCTTCCACTCCATACCAGCTTGCTAAGTTATATATTACCCATGTGATTCGTCTCCATGGCATCCCAAAGGATGTAGTTTTCGATCAAGATTCACGATTTACCTCACACTATTGGGAGAACTTCAAGAAAGCCTTAGTCACACAATTATTCGTGAGCACAGCATATCATCCACAAATAGCTAGTCAATCAGAACGTACAATTCAGACTTTAGAGAATATGCTAGGAGCATGTGCCTTAGAATGGAAAGGAACATGGGTGAAACATTTGCCTCTTGCAGAATTCACCTACAACAATATTTACCATACAAGTATTAGCATGGAACCATTTGAAGAGCTATATGGACGAAGGTGTACTACTCCTCTGTTATGTCAAGAGGTCAGGATAAAGAACCTTTAGGATTCAGATAGACTCTAGGAGATGCGGGAAGCTGCATAGCTTCCTCGAAAAATACTAATAACTGCTCAAAGTCGTCAGAAAAGCTATAGTGATACCAAGAGAAGAGACCTTGATTTTTAGGTAGTTGACTTTGTATACCTAAAATTATTGCCTATGAAGGGAGTTCAGAGGTTTGGCTTGCGTGGGAAGTTGGCACCAAAGTTCGTGGGTCCCTTTGAAATTATTTAGATTGGGAAAGTCGCATATAGACTTGCACTTCCTCTACATCTTTTGGCAATACATGATGTTTTTCATGTATCAAATCTGAGAAAGTATATTAAGGATCCTAAGCATAAGATAAGCTATGATGATCTTCATGTTGAGCTAGACTTGACATACCTAGAAATAAGTGTGCAAATACTAGAAAGGGATATCAAGAAATTTTGGAATAAAGATGTACCTCTAGTTAAAGTATTGTGGCAGAACCAAGAGTTTGAAGAAGACACATGGGAACCTGAGGTAGAAATGAGAGAGAAATACCCTACTTGTTTGAATGATAACATTACGTACTGTGCATATCTTCATTATAAATGAAATGATGTTCATTTTCTTTAAGGTTGATATGCCTGCATTTCAATTCTCAAGGGTCAGACTTCCTTTAAGGTTGTTATAATTGTAAAGCCTCAAACATGGTCATCTATTGGATCCTAAATCATAAGATGTGTCTTGTCATGAGGAAACCAATGGAATGTATTTCATATGAATCAAACTTCATTTCGAATTGTTATGATTTTTGAAAGAAAGAGAAGTAAAGAGGTTTAAGATGTCATTAACCTATAATGACTATCATTAAGACTAATTGAATACGATTAAGGAAACTAATGATGAACACCAATGACCATTATCAAACACTAATCAATGGTTAACAAAAGTTAAGCGTAAGCTGCGAAAGTTAAATCACGATTAGTGAAAGTTAATCATGATTAGAATTAATAAAGCACCATTAATGAATATAGAATCTTTTGAAATGTTCTAACTTAAGCCATATGTTTTGGATAATACATGGCCAAAACCATGAGCCAAAACTATAGGCTGCTAACTGCGGTTAAGGTCTAAATCATAGTTTATTATTTATGGTTAGTGGTTTTCTTCAGCCAATAAATACCCCCCGCCACCCATTCATTCTCTATGATTTCCACTATTACCACTACTCCAAGGGCTACGGTCGAGAGGTTGGGAGGAGAATGAGAGGGAGCCAAGGAAGGTGCGCTAGCAAAGCGTTGCTGGGAAGATGAGGAGGAAGAAGGTACGATCCTCTCCTACTTGAATTTGTAAGTAAGCTCTAACTTGAGCTAGTTTTTCGATTCATCTTCTTTTTTAACTTAGTTTCCAATTCATCTTCCTTTTGCGATTCATTTTCTCTTGTGGTTCGAGGAGAAATCTGTATAACACTGTATTTAGGTGCGGGAGCCTATGCACGTCAGTGAACCTTGTGATTCATCGCACTTTCACTCACCTAAGATGTGTGGTGTTTACCGATTCTCCATCTCTTATGGTTATATTCTTTCAATTATGCTTTTATAGTTGTTTTGATGGAAAAATCTGTTTAATACCCTACTTAGGGGCAGGAGGCTCTACACGTCAGTAAACCCTGTGATTAGTTACACCTTCACTCACCTAAGACATGTGGTGTCTACCGATTCTCCATCTCTTGTAGTTTGATTATTCTTTCAGTTTAGTTGTTGTTTTCCTCTCGGTGATTTTATAAAGGAAACTCGTTTCGTTTTTCTTTTAAAATATGTCTCATTATAAGGGGAAACTCTGCTGAAATTTTCATAGAAATATGTCCCAATATAAGGGGAAAATCTGCCGAAATTTTCCAAGAAATATCACCCCGTATAAGAGAAAGCTCTACTGTAATTTCAAGAGAAAATATGTTCTTCGCATTCTTTGTGTTCATCGTGTGTTCTCGTGTTCCTCGTGTTCTTCGTGTTCTTCATGTGTTCTTCGCATTCTTCGTGTTCTTCATTCGTTCTTTACGTTATTGGCATGTTCTTAGCGTTTTTGATACGTAATTGAAATTTGATCGTTTCAGGAGTTATAAATCATCCTTTCTGAAAAAGAATCGCAAAAAAGGACTACATATGCGAGAGAGAGCTTAATTAGGTAACGAAATCCTTCCTTTTGCTGTTGGATTTTGATATGAGATCATTGGGATTTTTGGTTTTATGCTCCTTGCTGCAAAGAACATTAATTTGGCTATTTTTTGAGAAAATATGAATTATTGCTTTGTGATTTCAACTAAAATAACATCTAAGCATCATATTGACGCAGTGGCTTGGAATGTTAGGGTTTGGAAGTTAATATGAGCGTAAATATAAGTATATAAATAAATAAATATATATATATATATATTAATATACATGTGAGGCTATACTCAATGTTGATGATTATGCAAATCGAAACTTAACAAAAGAATTACATCATGAGATTGATGTGTATTGAGTTGGATCCTAAAAAGGATCGTGTCTTACTTTAAGAATGACTGGGAGTAGATGCTGGTCAGTCATGCAACTTGTAGGTTTGTCGGAAGGAACCCGTATTGGCATTACCATACCTAGGTGGTACACTATTGCCATCTTATGATAAGTGCACAAAAATTGAATGATTTTCAACACGTGGTACCGGGTGCCAATATATTCGGGTTGAAAGATAAAATATGTGGTCGTCCCATGTGGAGGCACAGATGGTTCGATAGTGGCTGGGTCACGATAACATGTATTTAAAGTTACTAGGTTATGTGATTAAAGGTCAGCCTGAGGTTTTAAGAAATTGAATCCTCGAGGATGGTGTGCTCCTTTATTTTCCAAGCTGAGGATTTGACACTCTAGATAATAAATGAAAGGGAAATTGTCATTGTAGTATTGGAGGATTGGTTGAGGCGACGTGCAACGACATAAGCTAACCAGATCAATGCAATCTTCAATCCTGAAGTGTCCACAACTTCGGAGTCCATTAATGGTTGGGTTACCTGGGACTAATACAAGATGTGGAATAGAAGGAATAGGTCTTAAACTAATGAGAAGAATGAAATTTTCTGGTATAATTAGTTTTGATAAACTGCACTACTTGTTTACTTTTCTCTTCTTTGTTACTTAGCATTCGCTAATTGTTATCCTTTGATTTATGAAAAAGCCAACATATGTCGATGATCCATCACAAGGACTTTAATAATCCAACCAGCTAACATCATAGTCATCCAACCAACCACAATAGGCTTACTCTGTAAGGTAATTAGTAATCCTTTTGTGCATTTCCTATCCTGTTGATGTACATGTAAATGGTTATAGTGGGATAATGTATCATTTAAACTTTATTTTGTGAATGGAAAAGTATTGAAACACTTCCTTCTGAGTATTTTTAATTGCAGTCTGTTTCTGAATGTTAGTTATGATTGTTGAATAAATTATTGCTGAGTAAGCAAATCCGGTTATGGGAGGATCCGACGACCCAGAATTGGGGTCGTGACAATTTTAGTCCCTATCAACATTGCATTTATTTCCTTTTTTTCTTGCATTAAAAATATCAATTTGCATTTAAAAATTAGAGGATTTTTAATGTAAGGGCCTTATATTATAATTTATCATATATATTTTTCAGACATTTAATATTAATTTCCTATTTTAAAAATCCAAACATTGCATTTCTTCCCTATTTGCATTAAAATATCCATAAAAAATTAGAAAATATATTGAAAAATTCTAAAAAAATTATTTATTTATTTATTTATTATTGAATTATGCACCTACAAATCAAAAATCATAAAAAAATTAAACGAAAAACCAAAAATAGCAAACCTTTTAACCCTATAAAATTATAAAATTTATTTAAAATGCAAGAATACCATTTTTTCTGAATTTTCTTTATTATATTTCTTATAGATTAAAATTAGTTTTGGAAATTTTTATGCTTTTTAGCTATTTTTGAAATCCAAAAACATCGGCCTATTAACATAAGTTATTATTTTAACATTTTTATTCAATTAAAAACAAAAAATTAGAAAAAAAGTCTGAGAAAAATACCAAAGTAGTGAGAAAAAATAAAAATACAAATATATCTTATTTTGGGATTTTTAAATATTTCTCGCTATAGATATAAATATAAAAGCCTTATTCTACTTATATAGTTATATTTATTTAAATTATTGTTAATATTAGTAAAACTGTTATTAAAAATTCCAAAAATATTTTTAGTACCCTTAAAAATAAAAAATATTGTACCTTAGGGTATTTTCCAGATTTAATCTTTATTTTTTATATTTATTATCTATATTATCTATATTATCTATATTATATCTATATAGTGTACACACGTAAATTATAATTAATTAAAAAAGGAAAAAATAAAAAGTAAATTAAAAATCAGAAAATATAAAAGAAAATAAAAAGTGTAAAATAAAACATACGTAAAAAATATAAAAACAAAAGTTCCAAACAAATATAATAATTAAAAACCCGCTAAGAAATCAAATATCTTCTCAAAAACATCAAAAGCAATTCTAGACTTTTTTGCCATTTATTATTGTCTATTCCCCGTGCTCCCTATGTTGACACTCTACACTACTTGCCCTATACACATCCTTTTCAGAGTTATAATATCTATTTGTTTTGCATCTCTATCTATATTTATTTGTGGGTTAATTATTGTTGAATGTGGGCTTCGTGAATGGCCGACTCAGCGACATTGTATCTTTGCCTTGCGAGGATATTTTAGACCCTCTCCAAATCCACCTCAATAGTACGATCATTTGCCCTGGTGCAAAAACAAAACGAAATACGTTGGCTTCATCGGCTTGCACAAGATCTGATGCTAGTGTTGGCCTCTCCATGGTTGCATTGGCTTGGCCTCGACTTTTGTTGCTAACAGTTGATTTTCGGTTTTCTTCATTTTGTGTTTTTTTTGCATATGGTGCTACATGACTTTTCCTCCTCTTATCCTCCTCCCAAACATGATGTAGGCACGGTTGATAAGGACTCGTCTTGTGAAGCTTTATTCTTTCCATTAGAAGTTGCAGATAGCTGACGAGCCCTACTGCTCCTTAAAGTAACAACATTAGATAACATAATAGAATTATTCATACCTATCTCAGTTTAATACATGACACTACTGGATACCTACTCCTTGCATCAGAAATTATTTGGGTTGGCCTCAACCTGCGCAGGAATAATCGTCTTCACAGATGTGAGGCCATCAAGCTCTGGCACATTACTCCCAAGTGCTAAGCAGTTAAGTCTGAGATTCATGGGAGCTACCTCAACATGTTCAACGGGTGTTGCTCGCATACTCTGATATCGATGCGGAGGTGATGCTTGGTAACTCTGATGAGAGGGAGGAGGGAATGAATAGTAGTTTTGAGGAGGAGGGTCTGATACATGTGCAGATGATTAGCACCATGCTGATGAAAATGGGTACCCGATTACTGAGTGTTGGTACCCACGATGTTGGTTCTAGCAATTTTATCTTCATGTCTATGAGTGTTGTGGATACTGATGGTTCTGGTTCTACTAGAAGCTCCTTCAACCATGTGGTGGGTGATATGGCCGAAGCCATGTTCTGACCCCGATTTTGTCCACAGTACCAGTCAGATTCTGATCGTTGGCCCATGTGGCATTTACCTCTTGAATCTAAGGTGGAGGTGGATAGAAGGATTTGACAAGAGTTGGGGCCTCAGGGTGGTACACAACCATTTGCAACTATTGTGGAGACGGTGATCCCTAGTCAAGTGTTTACATGTAGTTACGTGTTGAATAGACTAGGGTTGCCCTTGACTCGGCTACACTTATTGCTCATTGTTGGTTCCTTGAGATCGATAGAAGTCATGACTTGTGCTGCCATAGAGTTGCATGAATTGATGATGTTTACCAAAATCTCTAGTTGCCTTGAGATCTGGATGAGTTTGTCGAACCGCTTGGTCCATTATTCGATCACATTTAAATTTTCAAGAAGAAGCGATTGCTTTTCATTGATGTTTAGCTTAGAGAGATGATTCCTGATGATGTTGAGGTTGGAACTCTCATCTTTCTCCTTCCTAGTATGCTTCCATATGTACTGTACTAGGAGGGATCTGTAGGTTCTTCTGGAAGGCTCTGGATGAAGATAGGGCAACCAAGCCTTCAACCATCTCCTCAAAAATTTACCAAACCACATCTTCGTCCAAGTTAAAGTGAGATCCTCCATAGGATGTATCCACCAGCTTCTATGATTTTTAATTTAACACATTAAAAAAGTTTTGTATCAGACTGGTCTCTGGAATGTCGTGGTGGCGCACTTCTCTCAAGGTCCTTGAAACATTCCCATGCCTCGTGAATAGGTTCATGGGATAACTATAAAAAGTTGGAGATGAGTGCATGCATCTGATTAAGATGATCCAAAGGATAGTACTGTCAGGAAGGCAGACTTGAGGGACTCCTAGGTCGTCACTACTTTCCCCGGATGATTTATCTAGTACGACACCTTGTCTTGAAGGCTGAATGGGAAAGCAATCATCTTTACTACCTCCAATGGGATGTTGGGATAGTGTATGGTGTTGCAGATGTAGATGAATTGTTGAAGGCGGATATAGGTTTCTTCATTAGTGTTCCCATGAAAGATGGGAAGAAGTGAGATAAGTTGCGGTATGAGTTCAAAATGATAATGGATTGTAGGAATTTAGATCCACTTAGTGATCTACCCAGCTCCAAGATTGTAGTTTTACTCGAGAGTCGGCTTTGGTAGCTCCCTCACTTCATCATCACCCCCAGGGTTTACTCCTAAATGTCAGTGTTCTCCTCCATGTTGTGATTCACCTCCTCAGTTTTCATTATCCCTCCTTAGATTATTTAACATATCCTGAAAAGCAACTTTCGCTAGAGTCTGGCATGTCAACTGTTGTTGCATTGCCTGAATAGAAGCAAGTAGTTGATTGTTGACTTCATTCTGATCTGCTTGTCAGCCCTTGCCCTTGGCTGCCATCTCAAGTTCAGAGTCAAATGAAAGGTTCTCCGGATTGGGGTCAACATCTGCAGTTGGAAAATTACCTTGACCGTCTTGAAATAAATACCATATATGGATAAGAATTCAGAATCACAGTCGATTCTAAACTTTACTAGAGCGGGGGAGAGAATGGAGGCTGGTCAGGCTACATCCGAAAGGTGGAGAATTCAAGACAAGTATGATCCTGAGATCTCAGTGAATCAAAAAGCGAGGAGTGTCGGGAGCAATTCGCAAAGTCCGAACTGGGTTCCTTAAACTCTCCATGGTTTATTGGAGATGTCGGTATTAGGGACTCCATGTCGGTGTTCGCAACGTCCGAACAAAATCATCCTCAATGCGACATCTTAGAAGGAAAAAGAGTGGAATGATATATAAGTAAGAGCATTTAATGAAGAAGTGGTCTAAATGGTAAATGAAAGAAAGGCTTGAACCAAGCAAAAGAAAGAGAAGTGTAAACAAAAGGTGTAAGTGCATAATGTTTTTTATATTTCCCAAAATATAACTACTCAATCAAACCTCAAAATAAGGGTGAGTTCATCTTCTTAACACAATGAACCGTGAAGATTAGGCAATTATCTTGTCAATTTTATTGGTTTTCAAGATGTCTTATCAAATTTAGTCCTGAGGTGGCTACCCTTTAAGAAAGTGAGTAATGCAAGAATATATGTCTTAGTTCCCACTTCCTATATAACAAGTAGTCTGCACTTTTAACTGTCCTTGATATTGGTCCTGGGCTAGTTACTCAGCTAAATAAATAGAGAGTAAGCCGATAATGGTGAATCCAATACTCTAGACCAAGTCTGCATGCAGAAAAGGACCTACTCGAATGGGGGATGATGATACAAACAATCTCCTAAGGGAATGGTCTATGCTCAACACTTTCGACTAAGTCCATAAGTATACGAAGCCTTACTTGCCCATGTACGATAGAAGAATCGGTACTTCACGAGCCCATGTGATAGTCAACGTAGCCACAAACTGGGTTGTTGGGTCTAATCCTTAGGGGTCATATCTCACACATTCTGGAGAGTATCAGAAAATAATGATGTTATTTCTCACCCGATAGAATGAACTTCAATTAATTGGTTTTATTCTGGTCAAGTTTTCTTTAGTAGTCCCTTTTTTACTTTTTTAGGTTTTCACTTATTTTGAATATGTTTCATGTAAAAGCATGACATTTTTATCAATTCTTATTTTGGCCTATCTGAACAAAGACAAAGGGAGAAGACGGAAAAAAATGCAAGTCAGGAAATAATGATGTAATGCTCAGTCAGAAGACTTACTTTTCTTCTCAGCTCTCTCCATGTGGGATGCAAGATAGAAATGTTAAATCTAAACTATGTGCAATGCAACGAGGAAATTGCCCTAGATATGAGCTTCTATTATCGTGAAGAACTTAGTTCAATTTGACCATATCCAAGTGCAAAACTATAGGTGCATGAATTATATTACGGCTTTGGGCCTATTTACTGAACATCCACTCCTAATGATCTATAAGTTCTTTCCACAATACGTAAAATAAAAAAAGGAAGAAAACACAAATCATAGAAAACACTTATAGATAAGGGAAAATTGGGAGGAATAAAGGTAGAAGACGATGAAAACACAGAAAATCAGATCAAGTCCTCAAGGTGAACAATCACATGATGAAATGGACTTGTAAGAGTCTAACTGTTCAAGTTCGGGTCATGTTTTATTACAAATTAATTGAATGAATCTCTTACTCACAAAATATAACTACTTTTATGCTAAGGTAACTGCTCGGCTTCTTGTCTCTTCTTCTTCTCTCTCCTACTAGTGGGCAAAGAATGACCGATCTCCACATCTCTCAAGTACATAGAATATCCAAGGAAATCCTCCCTTAATATGCGGGCCCTCGCAGAAAATTCAAACAAGAAGATGGTCAGAATAGTCTTTGAAGAAAATAGAATAAAGAGAGAAATAGACAATAAAATGAATAATGGCAAAAACAAGCTAAGTAGGCTACTCTATGCTCTACAAATCGATGCTCCCCGATAATGGCATCATTTAATGGAATGTGAATGTTTTACGTATCTAATGTCTAGTCTTAGAGGGCCTGAGGTGTCCACCAAGTTAGATCCAGCAATTGCTGTGTTAGCCACTCTCACGGCACTCAATTACCGATCAGTGCATATCAATTAACAATTAACCCACAAAGATGATTGATCAATATAAAAGAGTGAGCTAAAATTTATTATACCCTACAGAAATGTGTATAGTAGACAACAAGTAGGGGACGAACCACAAAGAGGCACATGAGGTAGAGCATGAAACGAATAGATGATGTAGGGGTTTTTTGTATTTTAAATTTTTAACTATTTTGTGGGTTTTTAATATATATATTATGTTTTTACTTTTAAAAATTTTTAATTTTAAATTTAAAACAAGTTAATATAGATAATAAAATTACTACATAGAAAAGGAATAAATGTTTTTAGATTTTTAAAATATAGTAAATAAACTTAAAAAATCACAAACAAACTATTTTTGGGTTTGTATTTTTTCTCTTTTTTTGTAATTTTTAGAATTTTATGGATTTTTAAATAAGGATATGCATAAAATAAAGAAAATAGAAATAAAGAAACTTGAAATGGGCTTAATACGTATCAACCAAATCATATTGAGTCTCATTAAAATTTTTCTAAATACTATATAATAAAAAGGAAATTCTAAAACTTATAACATATTTTTTGATTTTTTGTGAAATTTTATAATTTCATAAGGTTTTTCTATGTTTTATTATTTTTAGGAGTTTTAGTTAATATTTTGCAAAAATATTTGAACAAAAAGCAAAATATAGCTAAATATACAAATAGGACTTTTTTGGATTTTTTTCAAAACATTTTGTACTTTTATTGTTTTTTAAATGTTAATCTTGATAATATACAATGTTTTAAATTTCTTAATAGGAAAACAATTTTAATTGCCTTGATAAAAATATATGTGATAGTATAGAATTCTAGGCACTTAAGATAATTTTCTTCTAATTTTTCGTGTAAAATTATATTTTTGATAATTAAGTTGCAAGTACAAAGTTAAATCTATAATAAAGGGACCTAGTTGAAAAATTTAAAAAGTTTCAGGGCATTCAATAATACTTTAGCAAAATCTAGGGGTATCCATGAAATTTTCACACATAAAAATATAATACATACTTGACAGGGGTATAAATGCAAATAAAGGGGCAGTCAACGGTCTTTAGAAAAGTCTAGGGACGAATGCGCTTTGGTGATGGGTAAAGAATAAGCACAGATCTCCCTAATCTGTGCAAGATCAAGGTTGTTAAGGAATCACGATGACAGAGGATGGAAGGGTGAAGATGTGGAGATGATCATATGGTCGGTCAATGGTTGAAAATTGGTGAAACAGAGGCCAGAGCCTAGAACTCCAGCAAACTACGATTTTTATTTTTAGGATAAAATAGGCAAAATCAAACGAAATGGAATACATACCTAAGCTATGGCTACTCCTATGAATAAAAAATAACAAGAAAAAATTATCTCACCTGCCTGATGTGTCTGGGAGTAGAGAACGATCAAAGATACTCCGATGATAGTGAATCGTGCCTCCTCCGCCTTTTCCATGCCTTGAATTTATGGGGAAACATCTCTTGTCATAGGGATTCACTCCATGGAAGGATATACGAGTTACGACTGAGAGAAATGGGTTAAAAATAAAAAATGTGTAGAGGAGGTATTATATACAAGCATTCAAGCAGAGATCAGCCTTCATGTACCAAAATTTATCCAAAAGAGGAAAAAAAATACAACACGGATCGGTCCAACGAGGAGGTGAGCTAGTTGACCCAGGTCAACCAATGCCGCCTCCTCATTGTTCCACGTCAGCTACGAGAGGATAAAACAGAAAGAAAAATACGAAGAAAAGGAAAACAAAATAGCAAATGATTTTATTATATAAAAACTTCAAACATGAAAGTTGTTTCTTATTTTATATACTATTTTTAGGTGATTTTTATTTATTTTGATTGGTCCATTTATTATATATTTATTTTTACAAGTGTATTTATAGGTATTTATGTATTGTGTATTTTATTTTTATTTTAAATTTTAATATCATGTATAAATAATTTGTATATTTATACTATAATTAAATACTTATTCACATATTTTATTTCATTTTTTAATTTTTTATATACTTATATAAATATATGTATGTATATTATAGGTAGAGTGTACTTTTACAGTTTATTACATTATTTATTTAAATGTATTTTTTGTTTTATTTTATGTTTATATTTTGATATCATTCACATAATATTCACAAGTATTAAATGAATAAAATGTATAAGTGTATGGCACAATAAGACCCAAAAAAGCCAACTTTTCTATCTTAACACCAATTTTAATGAAACAACCCTTATTAAAAGAGATAATTTAAAGTACAATAAAGGTGATTTTGGTCAATTTCAAGCTCATATGAAGAAGATATGGATGTGTGAAGTTCTGTTTGTGACTTTTTCATCTGTGTGTCCCTGTCACTCTGTGCATTATTTTTCTTTGCAATTATTTTTGTATTTTTCTATGTATTATTGTGTACATGTTTTGTGATGAAAATATCTTTTTATGATGTGTGTAAATTTATGTATAAATTAGCATGATTATGGATGTATATGTAGTGCAGTGGGCACCTAGGGTATCTAGGTGCATGTGTTATTTTATCGGTATTTATTTATCTTTATATCTCCCTACTTTATTCCTTGTCGACGAAATCAATATTGACTTAGTCTTGGAGTTTAGAGTGAATAAGTATTTATAATACTTCCTTTGTTTATCCTTTCTTTTCATTATTCATTTATTTCATATTTAAATATAGGTTTTTATGTACTAATTAGATATTTAAATATTATGTACTAGATCTGGTCAGTGTGTTAATTTGTATAAGTTAGATATATTTACAAGTATTTATATAGGGATTTAAAGATAATATAGAGGAATAAAGGTGAAGGAATGGTTATTCATCACCCTCCTATACTTACCTTTTCTAGTCCCTAGAAAAAACTTATTAGGAGAATAAGTGATGCAAAAGAGAAAATAAATAAAAGGAAAATAAAGAAGGTAGAATGACTATGATTTTCAAACATGTCTTACAACATCAACATTTGGAGCTCGGTTAAGAAATTTGGATTATTAATGTGTTCAGAACCACATTCAAGTTAGGAACTGTAACTCAACATCCCTTAGGCTCTATTTTCCTCTATCCAGTTCAACTCAACAACCTAGTCAGCAACGTCCTTCGAGACATATACTCTTGTAACCCTGGAATGACACGTAACATGTGTGTGAATTGTGTTAGCTCTTCCTAGATAAGTAATTGAACTATCAAGTGGTCTCGTCCTATGATAACATGTCCTTGGGCAGATGAATGTTTAGTTTTAAGTTCAGATACATGCTAGTGTACAATGAACAAGGGAGAACCTAGAAGAAAGAAAAGAAGTGGAAATGGATCAGTGTAGTCGCATTTCTTTGTGAAGCCCAGTTAGTGTGACCAAGTATTCATTAATAGGTAGGCTTTTTCTTAAGATCACGATTTTTGAAATTTTTGTTATAGGTTTCTTTCTGGATATTTCTCTGTATGGAAATGCACTGCATACTTGTTTTTCCTCGACGGATATAGAATATTTTATTCCTCTCATTTTTTGGGCTCATAAAAAAATGATGCTAGCAAAGCATCCCTCATCCTAAGCTTTATTTCAATCCAATCTCCAGTCGTTAGATGTCCATGCTACCAGAGGAATAATAGATTGAAGTATCAGTTTCGGCAGCCCCCAAGAATGGTTCATGAGCTACCCTTGACAAAGCGGTCTAGTATCATCCATAATTAAACTACAAGATATTTCAACAACCCATCTTGGTTGAGCTATGTATTGAGTGTGAGGTTTCAAATCAAGCCATTGTCTCAAGAGTCCTACAGATGACGTGAAAGGTTCTAGTTAGGCACATTTAATCAACTCATGAACACGGTCTCATAGAACATAAAGAATTAAGTCATAGTGACCTGAAGTGTCCCAATTCCAATCCTTAACAGGTTGCTCAGAAATTAAGTGGATTAGAGCTAAGACCAAGCACTAATCTTCAGATTTTATTTCGACGTGTTCAATTGTCATCATCATTCATAAAAATACATGTGCGATGCAATGCAAGAAAAGAAAAGAAATATTTTTTATGAAATCTTTTTTTATTTTTAACTTTTTATGGATTTTTCAAAAGTTTTGCAAATTTTTGTGGAGTTTTGAAATTATTTTGCATGTTTTTAAAAATTTTTGAATTATTTAAAATTTTATGGGATTTTTTAATAGTGTAAAAGGGTTAGAGATATGTGTAGATTTTATGAGAGTGTATTCTTTGTAGTTGAGTTGACGTATACTCTTTCCCAATGTAGTATATTAGCCGTATTTTTGCAAATATGAAAGTATGAGTTTTGGATAACGTACACACACACACACGACTCTCTTATACTTAGCTCAAACTATGTCTTCATATTGATCAACAAAAAAGATGACATAATGCCTGTTAAGTATAGAAATCCTATAATAACGACTCAAAAGAATAAGAAGTCGGTCGTCATCCCCCCATACTTAGGATCAACTAATCCTATGTATAGCAGACTGTGTATAAAACAGAGATGAGAATTCACAACTCAATGACTCAACTTGACCCCCCATACTTAAGGTGAAATATCCCTTAGTATAAACAGATTAACAACAAGTTGAGAGACAAGAAGAGAACAAATAAAGAATAACCTCAAAACACTCGTCCCCACTATACTTATGATGAAGTATATCCTATGTATAGCACAGACAAATGGGATGAATGAAATATAGAGGAATTAAAGAATTGAAAAGGAAAGGAAAAGAAAAAAAAGAAGTAAATAAAAGTTTTTTCGGTGCTCAAGTGTCTGATCCTTCATCCTTTGGGAGCTCATCTAAAAATGCCACATGTATCAAATCCACCACAGATAGGAATGTATCATGTTTTATATATAATTTCAGCAACTGTCGGTTTACCATGAAAGGTTGTTTGTCTGTTGACAATCCTGATATGATGATGCTTCCAATGCCACACACATTTTTTACAATAAATGGCCCAGATCATTTTCTCTTAAGTTTGCCTAGAAATAATTTTAACTTGCATCGAAAAATTATGCCTTCTAATTTGGCTCAAAAGTCATTCTTTTGATATGTCTGTTGTGCCATCTCTTAACTTTTTCCTTGTACATAATATTGTTGTCATAAGTAGAGTCTCAAAATACCAATTATCGATCAGGTAAAGATTTCAGTTCTTATCAGCTTTTTCTCGGTTCAGATTGCATATATCGACTACCGACAATGATATATGAATGAGTTCAATAGGAAATTGACATGGCTTGTTGTATACTAGGCGGTAGGCAAACAAGCCTAAAGGAGACTTGTATGGTGTACGATAAGCCCAAAGAACTAAGTCAAGAAATTGTGACCAGTTCTTCCTATCTGGATGTATAAGATTCTATAAGATTGTTTTGATCTCCCTATTTGAACATTCTGCCAAGACATTATCTGCGGGTAGTAAGGAGATGTGGCACGATGTTCAATGTCGTACTCCTTAGTCATCTTTTTGACTTCTTTATTCATAAAGTGGCTACCTCTATCTAATATGAGGATATTCAGAATCCTGAACCGTGATATTATGTTATCTTTGAGGAATCATTAAACAATGCGTCTGTCGATAGCTCGAGTGGGGATAGCCTCCACCCATCGACTGAAAAAATTGATAGCAAGTATGATGTATTCATATCCTTGATGGTTAGGTAATGTGCCCATAAAATCGATTCCCCATCAATCAAAGATGTTTGATATTTGAATATATTTAAGAGGTATGGTATATTAAGAATTAATGGTGCCACCTATCTTCCGACAATCAGTACAACCTTTCACGTATACAATAGCATCCTTAAAAACATTTGGCCACTAAAGGC
This sequence comes from Ottelia alismoides, assembly GCA_037367405.1. NCBI lineage: Eukaryota > Viridiplantae > Streptophyta > Magnoliopsida > Alismatales > Hydrocharitaceae > Ottelia > Ottelia alismoides. The sequence goes on along the minus strand of JAZKJV010000720.1, from coordinate 1,644,247 downwards.
CACATTGAAGCACTTTCGCTATCATTCACTTCTAGAATGGTGTCCTCCAGATTCAAACATATGACATGATTTGGTACACTTGTATACTCGTCCTCCTCAGGAATTCACCATTGCCAAATATATCTGAACCTTTACGAAACAAGTATGGATCCTGCTATTGGTAAAAATATATATCGGATATGAAATTGTCCACTTTCAGATTAGGCCAGTCTTTCTTGGAACTTCCTTGGAGACAAGGTTGTTCACAATATTGGCATACCAAGGGAGATAGGTGACTAACAATATAGCTTCATCTGGGAAAGTTCAGCAATTAGAACAATATCTTGCTCAGGAGTCTCTATTTCAGTTATTCTGGAATGGTGATCTGCCACAACATTTTTGACTCCAGGTTTATCTCGTATTTTTAAATCAAACTCATGTAGTAGAAGGATCCAATTAAGTAAACATGACTTAGCATCCTTCATCTTTTGCATGTACTGTATGGCAGAGTGGTAAATATACACAAATGTGACCTAAAATTCTCTAATGCAAACACAATAGCTAGCAACTCTTTTTCGGTGATGGTGTAATTCATTTGGGCTTCATGTAGAGTTCTACTAGCATAATGAATCACAAATGGACATCCATATTGTCTTTGTCCCAATACAACCACAATGGAATAATCAGAAGCGTCTGTCATGATCTCAAATGGTAGAGACCAATACAGTGGTTGTAGGACTAGAGCCTAAGTGATTATTTCTTTCAACTGATTGAAGGCATATATCACTCTTAATCTATAATAAAATCAGTGTCTTTTCCTAGAACCTTTATCATCGTTTGGGCAATCTTACTAAAAGATATTATGAACCTTCACTAAAAATCGACATACCCCAAAAATGACCTGACTTGCTTCAATGATGTAGGTGGCTCGAGCTTGTAGATCACTTCCACCTTGGCCAGGTCGACCTCCATGCCTCTCTTGGAGACGACGTGGCCCATCATTATTCCTTCAACCATCATGAAGTTACTATTTTTCCATGAGAGCACCAAATTAACTTCACAACAATATTGATGTACTCGGTCTATATCTGTTATACACTGATCGAAGTTATCTTCGTAGACTGAGAAATCGTCCATGAACACCTCACGAAAGCTGACCACCATGTCTGCAAATGTGTCCATCATACATTTTTTAAATGTAGTAGGGGTATTGCACAATCCAAAAGACATCCATTTGAAGGCGTACATCCCAAATGGATAGGTGAATTTAATTTTATCTTGGTCCTCAGGTGCAGTCACAACTTGATTGTATCCAGAGTACCCATCCAAGAAATATAAGTATTCATTTGTAACAAGTCTTTCCACTATTTGATCAATGACGGGCAACGGGAAGTAATATTTCTTGGTAGTTCAATTTAGGATTCTCTAGTCCACAAAGACACACAAAATGTAGGTACTTTGGTTGCAATCTCCTCTCCTTTGTTGTTTGTCAAAATAGTGATCCATGATTTCTTAGAGATCACATGTAACAGACATACCTATTTTGAATCTTAGATGGGATATACAAAACTTGCATAGCACCACTTTGTGATTTCTTTCATCATGACCTCCTGGAGATTAGGATTCAACCAACGTTAAAACTCATGGGATGGCATGTTGTCTTCTTCCAAGTAAATGTGGTGCGAGCACAATGAAGGATTAATCCCAAGGAGATCCATTCTTTTCCATCCTGTCACCTTACGATTTCTTTTTAGGACCTCAATCAGACAATATTCATTGTTCGGGGTCAATTGTGCATTGGTAATGATCGGGAACATGCTTGGCCCACACGTAAGGAAGGCATACTTCAACATTGAAGGCAACCGCTTCAATTCTGGAGGGGTCTGAATCATTTCAGTAGCTATCTCTGCAATGAGGGTTGGTGACGGATCACACAACTATGTATTGTTCACCATTGTGACTTGTGTCTCTATATTCAATGTTTCACAGAGGTCTTCAATGGATTTCTTATGTTCTAACGAGAGTGAAGGAATCTCAACTAATTCAAGTAGCACGTCAGCAGAAAACTCATCTTCAACGATCAAAGGAAATTCGACTGCGCTTTACAAGTGCTCCTCCTTGGAAAGGAACTCATGGGTTTCAAAATCATCTAAGAACAAGGATGTTTCTCTGATATATACAAGAAAATCATAGTCGTAATTTTCATTATGCTCAATCTCCATCTCATCTGATACTGATTTTAGAAGATTTGCTACTTGGATCGTCTCTATCTGGACCTTATCGTTGCTCTAGAGAAAGGTGAACTTTCTAGTGCCATAGTTAACTATCACTTTGGCTTTTCCAAGGAATGTTCGTCCTAATATAATTAGGGTTTGAAGCAAGGGGACAAAGGTGCCCATATCTAGGATAATGAAAACAACATGGAACTGCATCTCTTGGATTGTGACTATAACGTCCTCTAAAATTCCTCTTGTTCGCTTAATTAAAGTGTCTACAAATTGCTTGATCAATCCGGTGGGATTAAGAGGTCGTAACCCAAATTCATTGAGTAGTGAAGTAGGTATGAGATCGATAGATGACCCGATATCTAGAAGTGTTCTTACGAACTCTTGGTTGAACATTATGCATATGACGAGTGGAGCTCCCTTGTCCTTCTTTTTGACCATGAGTTTGTTGATGGCATTCATAGTATACATGATGAAAATATGTTTTTTAGCACGGTTGCATCTATTTTTACGGGGAGAATGCTTCAATGTACATGGCTCTTTTAGACCTTTCTTCACAATCGGCATGTATTCCATGGCTTTCAGAAGTGGCATTTCCATGAAGATATTTTACACTATTTCGTTCACTCCTAGATCGGACAAAGTGACTTTGATTTTTTTAATTTTTTAGGGTTTTTCATTATTTCGATCAATGGAATATGTACATCATTCAAAAAATGTTCATTGGAATTAGCTTCTACATGCAAATAATCAGAAGGGGTACAATCATTTCACTCAATTGGAAAACAATAAGGAATACGCCTACTTTGTCAGCTCACATGAGATTTGTGATAGTTCTAATGTCTCCTTGGCTGCATCAGCTTGGCCTTGATTTTTGTTGTTGACGATTGATTTTTGGTTTTCTTCATTTTTTGTGTTTTTTCAACATCTAGTGCTGCATAACTTTCTTCCTCTTCTCCTCCTCCCAAACTTGACGTGGGCATAGATGATGAAGGCTCGCCCTATGAAGCTTTATTCTTTCCCTTCGAAGTTGTATATGGTTGAAGAGTCCTACTTCCCATAAGAGTAATAGTGATAGATAACATAACATAATTGTTCATACCTGTATCAGGTTCATACACGAAACTACTGTCTATCTGCTCCTTGCATCAGAAATTATTTGGGTTGGTCGCAACGTGCGCAAGAGTAATTATATTAGTAGCGTTGAGGTCTTCCAACTTCTAGATCATTTCTCCCAAACTCTTCACTAATTGTATAGACAGTCAAGTGAAGGATTCATGAGAGCCACACAACCTACTCAACCGCTAGTGCTCGCTGACTCTAATACTGGTGCAGAGGCGATGCTTGGTAACTCTGATGAGAGGGAGGAGTGAACGATTGGTAGTTCTGCTGAGGAGGGGGATAATTGAAGGATATGGTTAGATCCTCAAGCGCATCACGGAAGCGTGAGCGTCGTATCGAATACGACGAAGAGCGACTAGTCGCACTAGTTGCTCGATGCAGCGGAATTTTAAAAAATTTTCTTACGACGAAACCACATGATCCAAGAACACTTCTCGGATCGTTTCGTCTAAACCACAAACAAGTAATTAGGATTACCTCTTGAAGCGTGGTTGCGATCAAGTCTCTAAACGAAGAGACCTCCTGTCTCAAGTCCGATCCGACGGAGGAGACGCTTGCGAGCGCGGGGATGAACCGCGTGCTTCTCGCAATCCAAGTTGATGATCCAAGCGGCGGATCTCCTGATCTCGACACACGAGATCCAACATCTTCTTCACGAGGGAGGCGCACCGAAGGAGACGGAGATCCACGAGCAGAAGAACATGCAGCATAACGACGATGCCGCGGCGATGGAGAACCTCTCCATGGCATCCATGGTGGACGGCCATGAGAGGGAGAGAGAGGGCTGACCTCTAAAGAGAAAGAGAGAGGGAGAGAGAGATGCTTCTCAAGCATTATGTGTGTGTAAAGAGAGAGCATGGGTATGCCTCTCTATTTATAGGGTTTTGGGATCCATGGATCTCAATCCATGTGTCATATAAAATCAATGGTTGAGATTGATTTATGACAATCCAATGGTCAAGATTGTTGTTGGTAAAAGCCAACAACTTGTGATTTAATTTCGATTAAATATATTTGATAAATCAAATATATATTAATAACAAATTAAACCAACTAAATAAGGAGTGGAAAAACAAATGAGAGCCTCCTTTCCTATTGGGAGGAGTGGACGGCCACCAATTCCATAAAGGAATTGGTGTCGCCCCCCTCTTCCCATATGGGGAGGGCAATCCCATGGATTCCCATGGGATTGCATATCTCCTTGTTTTTCTCTCAACTTATTTTCCAACAATTATTCACCAAAAATAATTCTCAATTAATTTTGGGAATATTGCAATCTTGACATTGGAATTATTGTGAATCAAATTCACAACCCAAAACAAAATGTAATTTACATTTTCAATTAATTAAACAATGTGTATCCAATACACATTAATAATTAATCTACCAATATAAATTATATTTAACTCTCTCTAATACATTATAAATCACATTTATAATATATTATAAATAATTGGATATTACTATCCACATTATTCTTATCCTTGATAATTAAATCATATTTAATCATCTCGGATCTCTTTATCTCATGTGTTCAAATAATATGAATCACATTCACATTATTCACATCTTTGATAATCAAATCACATTTAATTATCTAAGATAACTCTCCTTATAATATGAATCAAATTCATATTATTCATGATAATTAAATCACATTTAATTATCCTTTTTCTCAATGCTCGGATACATATATCAACGATAGAATTATCCATGAACTCTTTCAAGGATAATGCGCTTTCTCCGCGAATAATTGGAGATAAGGACAGGGCGATTGTATTGTTCCACGTATAGTGACATGGATATTGAGATCACATCTCAAATCCAGATCTCGGGCCTCCCATAGATGCTTGATTAAATCAAGACCGCAAATCTAATCTTCTCATTGAATCTGAATCACATTCAGATCAATGTCCAACATTTGGACTAAGATCAGATTACTTCTCTACTGAGAGGAGTCACTAAAATCCAGACCCGTTTCATCACTCCCTAGGAATGGAAGCGTCATGGTTATACAACCGTTTATGATCACATCACCCTCAGGCATTCCCAATACCTGTACATCCTGCATACTGGAAGACTCAGATTAAACCCGAAGTATTAGATCAACTTTATACTGTCTACTTCAGGGTTTTATCAGTAAGTTTCTCATTCGATCATTGGGAGTCGGTATTGATCATATACTTTCCAAAAGCATATATCATACCTAGGTCTTGATCATATACTTTCCAAAAGTATATATCAAACCAATAAATTCAGTCAAGCTTCCAAAGCGAGACGACCGTGCGCACGGAATTTGATTCTTCCCAATATCTCATGAGTGAGCTCATGTCTTCCGGTTCAGTAGTGAACCTGTATGATCCCTTTGAGAGATCGTATTACTCATATGCCCTTATATGCACACCAGCGCGCCGGTGTATAGACCTTGATTAGGCCATCAACCTATTGGTCTGCCAAATGTACATACTCAGACATATAGTAACACATCTGTCTCTGGTCAGAGGATGTGTGCCTGTATCGTGACAGCATACAATATAGGACTTTGGTTATCTCGATCTCGTTAAGTCAACTCTTTGACCTAACTCATCCGACACCTCTGAATCTCTATTCCTATGCAGAGGACCTGCATCAAGAGGTCGGTCAGATATCAACCTAAATGAGATAGGATTGCCATCTCCTACTCAGGCTGGAGATCATCTCTTAATAATCATTTGACGGTGCTTGATGAGTCCTCAATCTAACTCATTAGATATTCATCTAAGCACCAGCCTCTATGGTTCAATAATTGAATCAACAGCTGTATGATCATTAAGATGGCCATGGTACATAACCCTAATTGTACTAAGGGACCTATTATGCAAATTATGTATTCTTTATTTCAGATTAAGGAGTGAATTGCAATAACATTTATTGCATAATGGCTCGCCGTGGGCTCGCATTTCCAACTATCTCCCACTAGCCCAAAGAGCCATTAATGGGCTAATCATTTAAACCCACACTCATGTGACAATCATTGGCTATTTAGAAAATAGCTAGGTAAGCTGATCAGTCACTCTGTTCCCAAGAGACTACGCCAAGTCCTTTTACGGCACTTGCATATCTCCTAGTAACAGTGCTCGCATCCAATGCTAATGTTGCATCTCATGCAACCGATACTCAATTTTGTTGGTTATAGTGTCCTTGACACTATATCTTATTAATTATCATAACCAGTATTCCCATAATCCTTATTAGAATACCTTCATTCCTGGAGATCTCTATCTCCTAAGGTATCTACAGTCAAGACCCTTATAGATCACTATCTACAAGGTCTTAAACCTTTGAAGATAAGACTTTGAGATCACTATCTCTAAGTTTCATCATCTTTGAAGATATTGTTATTACTGCAATCAAGTGTTTTATCTCCATAGTAGGATTAGTAACAGTTTACTACTCCCACTGCATGGCAGACATCTGGTTCTTGTACACATCTAGCATATACCGAGCTTCTCATAACTGATGCACAAGTGCAAGCAGTTCTAGCATTCACTTCCTCAACTCTTTGAGGTGCTATCCCTTTAGACAGGTCACTACCACATCTTAAGGGAAGGAAGCCTTTCTTGGAATTTTCCAGAAAATGGAATAAATCCAAGGTGTACTACTAATGCGACAGTCCCAATACCCTCTTCTCTTTGCTTCTGAACGACTTCAGAATTAAGATCTAAGAGGTATCTTTGAGATCATATCCCAAAGTATGGAACAACCAAATTTTAAAACACTTTATTATTTATTCTTATATCATTTTAAATGATTAGAATAATATCTACATTTAGCACGATGAACACAATGGCACTCCCACTAAGCTTCACATGGTTCATCAAGATTCTATCTGAAATCATAACATTTATAATTTCATCAAATCTTATGTTCCAACTACAGGAATCTTATTGGAGTCCAAAGATGGAGTTCTTCAGCTAGCACACCTTGCTTTCCTCAACCATGAAGCCATAGGGCTACTTCATATGAATATCCTCAGGGAGGTATTCATAGAGGAATGCAATCTTGACTCACATCATGAAGATGTCAAAGACAAGTTGTGTAGCTATAGTTAGCAGTATTCTGATGGGTTAAAGCAAGGTCATCGGAGAGCAAGTCTTATCGCAAGCGATGCCTTCTCTTCGATGTGTAGCTCATGGCTACGAACCGTGCTTTGAAGGTCTCTACCTTCTCATCAGGTTCCCTCTTTCTCTTGAAGATCCATTTACACCTTAATGGGTCTGACCCATAAAGGTGGATCCTCGAGGGTCCATATACGACACTTGTATATGAAGTCTACATTAGACTTTTATTGCTAACATCCATCATTCCATGTCATGATCCTCAGGAGCTTCATTACATGAAGTCCGATCATTTTTAGATTTAACTAACACATGGAATCCATCCTCAAACTTATTTGAAGAGGTATTAGTGTTTCATCTTTAATTGTCCTTTCAGTTTCCAATATCAGGAGCCTCATTATCTTTTCAAGATTAAATGAGTTCCTTCACTTCATTTTCATCTTGATTCTCAAGAGAGTCATCCTATAAGAATCATATTCTCAAAGATTAGATCTTTTAAGAATCTCAAGGTCATAAAGTAGGTATCCAATACCATCTTTTATTTTCCTAATGAAGTAGCACTCTCTAGTGCCAGATTCCAGCTCAATCACATGGAACCTTATTAAGGATATATAATGCAGTCTCTACCACATATATATACCTGGAAACTAAGAGATAATTATGCTATGATTAATCATTGATCAAATCATGTCACACATGATCAATTGTATCTCCCTACAACTCTATTGAGTTAAGGTTCATTAGGAGGATTGAGATAGGAATGATATTCATATCTCCATAAGGTATTTCTTGAATTCATCTAATAGGTACAGGCTACCTTGGTTAGATCAAATTCATTTCATCTTCCCTCAAACTATGGTTCTAAACCAAAATTACGAAATCTTTGAACATTTCAAAGGTTTCTTAGGTGAAGAGAAGAAATCTCATATCAAATAATCACTAATAGATATCACATATCCATAATGTTTATTCTGATATAGATGATTAATATGTATGAGATCTTGAATACCTTAATCTTACACCTTTCCCAAGGAAGGGTATATTGGACATTTTACTTTGAATACAATATTCACAAGTATGTGAGATTTGAATCTTTAGACAATCTAAAGTTTCATGTCTTACCAGTCCATTGATTTCATCAACAGACATATGTCCAAAATTTTGATGTCAGATCATTGTCAAATGGTCTTTGTCCTCCTATTGATCTTTTAAAGGTTTAATTTTCAGTATTAGAAATCTTAATGAACCATTCAATAATTTTCTAATTTAATAGAGTCCACTAGATTTTAGATTACTATCTGAAATATTTCCATCATAACTCTTTATGATAGATTTATTACAGAATTCATGTTTATATCCAACAATTAGAAATAAACAATGAGTGTATTCTAATATCTAGGTCATAGAGACATTCTCTAAGACTAAGGGCTCCCACTGAAAATATGAAGTCTATTGATCTCATGGAAATTGTTGCAACACTTGCATCACTTTCAACATGGATGACCAATAAACCTTAAGATCAAATTTCTAATACATATGCAACCAATTGCAAGTGTCATTAGAAAATTTGAGATACGATTATTAGACTTTATCTTATCAAATAAGTAAGTCAATATCAATGATTATATGTAGATTATACTGATGCTCCATCCGAGTCCTTTTCTGAGGATTCTAGACAGACTTGATAGTCATACTATCAACACATCAACTTATTGCAGTATTGGCATTCATCCAACTCTTTGGATGTCATATGGAAGTCACAGAAGTACAGTCAACTCTTTGACTATACCTCTTACTTGGGTCCAACCCATGCTTCCACTGCGCTCCCTTTGTCTATAAGCAACCTTTGCTCAAGACCAAGGATCTCTTATGTTAAAATCAAAAATTTCAATATAAGAGTATTTCAACATTTATACAAGCTTCATTTAAGTTCATATAATATGAATATTATGAAGCTTCATGAATGACTAGAGTATAGACAGTAGAATGATGACACTCATCATCTACATCCATCTAAACTCTTTGAAATATAGGTTCAGGTAGGTATTCAAACAATTTGAATACATTATCTCTAATAGAGCTACCATTCTACATGATGTAGAGAACCATGTCATTCATGATTAAATGTCAAGAGCACATATATATGCCAGAATATCTTTATTGATTTTATAAGGATTAATTTGATAATTACGATCATCATCGACATGTCACTTCAAAAGTACATTCGATAAGATCAAGACTTGTAGAGACATACAAACCCTAGGGTTTTAGTCCTATTGTCTTATTTAATTATCACTTCTCATTGTTATGAGGAAACTTGCACATTGCAACCACATACATTATGTGTCCAATCGCAAGTACAATATCTGGATCAAGGGTCCAATCCATGATATTCTACTGGTTATTAATGAGTATAACATTGAGTGGGTTTAATGAAGGATTATCTGAAATAAGTAATTTGCATAAGGGTATATATTTATATATATATACACATATTATACTTTGATTTAGGAGTTTTTATATCAAAGTTGTCTTGCCATGTCAACAATGAAAGTTCATTCCCTTAATCACTTTCAATGTAAGAGATATACTTACCATTATATCTCAGCAAGATCTGGGATCTCCTCTTTATCTTTGTTACATCCCAATAATATGAGAAACTGCAACTCCAATAAAGAGAAGCGGGAACACATTCCGCCTTGCAAGTCCAACTTGCATTTCCCAATTCGGTCTTTAATACCCGAGCCCACCACCCCTAAGGTGATGTTGACCCGTCATTAATTGAACCAACCGTCAACAGGAATACAACTCGCTATGCGCAATCCAATATCGCCCCAATAATATGAGGACCCGATATTGGGGTCACTACGCATACGTCCTTACTCTTTCGAGAAGCGACGAGCCCGATCCAAATGGATCATATGCAGGAGCTGTCACTTCGGACAGGCGTCTCCTACATATAATATCTGGCGACGAAACTCTTCGCCTTGACGGGAGACCATGGATGTCACTTATGTGATCCTCCATATCTTATTCAAATTAAATTAATTTCTATGAATCACATTCATATAATTAATTCTTCCAAGGGAATTATTAACTCTAATCATATTAGAGTATTCTTAATTGGACATAATTAACTTAATCATATTAAATTAATTATCAATCCAATTTAATCAATCAAACTTAATTTTATGCTTGAATATACATATATAATATTATTCTCAAAGTACGTATTAATTCGAATTTTAATAATTAGAAAAATACATCATAATCCCTCGGACATTATCCGGGCCCTACCCGCTGTCATGGCCAGTACCGACGGGAGTGGGGCGGACCACATATGTTGCAACCCGCTGACCAGCGATCCCCGACTAGACACCATATCCACCTCGGGAAAGGATAATGCCAAATTGATTATTTTGTACTTGAGATGATCATCGGTTCTTCAACCGAAATTATACCATATAGTAATCAAAACAATTTTGATTTTAAGGAAATTTGCTAGGCAAATTCCCAAGTCCTATTCAAGCAAGAAGTTTGATGATTGTAATTCCAATTATGGTTTAGATCAAATCTAATCAACTAATTGGTTGGGGCCAAGTCAATTAGGCAAATAATCATGTTTCAATATTTCACAAATATTTTTCAAGATTATTTCACGAAATTAACAATTAATTTCACTAATTGACAATCACTTGGTTCTAGATTAGGAAAGCAATTTCAGCAGTGACCCCTACTTACTAAAATTGGCATATCTCAATCATATTAAATCCAAATTAAGCAAAGTCAATTTCTAAAGTTTGCTAATTCGATTTTGGATAGAACCTAAGTGATGTTTCATGCATTTCGAGGCAAGTCTAAACAGTAATTAACATTTTAATCACGTTCAGATTCACAGTTCCCGCAACAGTGCATACATGTTCATTAAAACTACCATATCTAGAGCATACGAAATCCGATTTACGTAAACTCAGATCCTATGGTTTCCTTATTTAATGAGGAACAAAATCCAAGTGCTATTTTCGTGTTTAAACAATTTAAACATGGCCGAATTTATTTACTAAACAGATCTGCGAAATCAAATGCGATAAAAAAATTCGCGACCTAAACGAACCCAAGTCGTCCTCGGTTAGCGAATCACTATTCGAAACCGTCGACCTAAGGCTCTGATACCACTTGAAGGATATGGTTAGATCCTCAAGCGCATCACGGAAGCGTGAGCGTCGTATCGAATACGACGAAGAGCGACTAGTCGCACTAGTTGCTCGATGCAGCGGAATTTTAAAAAATTTTCTTACAACGAAACCACATGATCCAAGAACACTTCTCGGATCGTTTCGTCTAAACCACAAACAAGTAATTAGGATTACCTCTTGAAGCGTGGTTGCGATCAAGTCTCTAAACGAAGAGACCTCCTGTCTCAAGTCCGATCCGACGGAGGAGACGCTTGCGAGCGCGGGGATGAACCGCGTGCTTCTCGCAATCCAAGTTGATGATCCAAGCGGCGGATCTCCTGATCTCGACACACGAGATCCAACATCTTCTTCACGAGCGAGGCGCACCGAAGGAGACGGAGATCCACGAGCAGAAGAACATGCAGCATAACGACGATGCCGCGGCAATGGAGAACCTCTCCATGGCATCCATGGTGGACGGCCATGAGAGGGAGAGAGAGGGCTGACCTCTAAAGAGAAAGAGAGAGGGAGAGAGAGATGCTTCTCAAGCATTATGTGTGTGTAAAGAGAGAGCATGGGTATGCCTCTCTATTTATAGGGTTTTGGGATCCATGGATCTCAATCCATGTGTCATATAAAATCAATGGTTGAGATTGATTTATGACAATCCAATGGTCAAGATTGTTGTTGGTAAAAGCCAACAACTTGTGATTTAATTTCGATTAAATATATTTGATAAATCAAATATATATTAATACCAAATTAAACCAACTAAATAAGGAGTGGAAAAACAAATGAGAGCCTCCTTCCCTATTGGGAGGAGTGGACGGCCACCAATTCCATAAAGGAATTGGTGCCGCCCCCCTCTTCCCATATGGGGAGGGCAATCCCATGGATTCCCATGGGATTGCATATCTCCTTGTTTTTCTCTTAACTTATTTTCCAACAATTATTCACCAAAAATAATTCCCAATTAATTTTGGGAATATTGCAATCTTGACATTGGAATTATTGTGAATCAAATTCACAACCCAAAACAAAATGTAATTTACATTTTCAATTAATTAAACAATGTGTATCCAATACACATTAATAATTAATCTACCAATATAAATTATATTTAACTCTCTCTAATACATTATAAATCACATTTATAATATATTATAAATAATTGGATATTACTATCCACATTATTCTTATCCTTGATAATTAAATCATATTTAATCATCTCGGATCTCTTTATCTCATGTGTTCAAATAATATGAATCACATTCACATTATTCACATCTTTGTTAATCAAATCACATTTAATTATCTAAGATAACTCTCCTTATAATATGAATCAAATTCATATTATTCATGATAATTAAATCACATTTAATTATCCTTTTTCTCAATGCTCGGATACATATATCAACGATAGAATTATCCATGAACTCTTTCAAGGATAATGCGCTTTCTCCGCGAATACTTGGAGATAAGGACAGGGCGATTGTATTGTTCCACGTATAGTGACATGGATATTGAGATCACATCTCAAATCCAGATCTCGGGCCTCCCATAGATGCTTGATTAAATCAAGACCGCAAATCTAATCTTCTCATTGAATCTGAATCACATTCAGATCAATGTCCAACATTTGGACTAAGATCAGATTACATCTCTACTGAGAGGAGTCACTAAAATCCAGACCCGTTTCATCACTCCCTAGGAATGGAAGCGTCATGGTTATACAACCGTTTATGATCACATCACCCTCAGGCATTCCCAATACCTGTACATCCTGCATACTGGAAGACTCAGATTAAACCCGAAGTATTAGATCAACTTTATACTGTCTACTTCAGGGTTTTATCAGTAAGTTTCTCATTCGATCATTGGGAGTCGGTATTGATCATATACTTTCCAAAAGCATATATCATACCTAGGTCTTGATCATATACTTTCCAAAAGTATATATCAAACCAACAAATTCAGTCAAGCTTCCAAAGCGAGACGACCGTGCGCACGGAATTTGATTCTTCCCAATATCTCATGAGTGAGCTCATGTCTTCCGGTTCAGTAGTGAACCTGTATGATCCCTTTGAGAGATCGTATTACTCATATGCCCTTATATGCACACCAGCGCGCCGGTGTATAGACCTTGATTAGGCCATCAACCTATTGGTCTGCCAAATGTACATACTCAGACATATAGTAACACATCTGTCTCCGGTCAGAGGATGTGTGCCTGTATCGTGACAGCATACGATATAGGACTTTGGTTATCTCGATCTCGTTAAGTCAACTCTTTGACCTAACTCATCCGACACCTCTGAATCTCTATTCCTATGCAGAGGACCTGCATCAAGAGGTCGGTCAGATATCAACCTAAATGAGATAGGATTGCCATCTCCTACTCAGGCTGGAGATCATCTCTTAATAATCATTTGACGGTGCTTGATGAGTCCTCAATCTAACTCATTAGATATTCATCTAAGCACCAGCCTCTATGGTTCAATAATTGAATCAACAGCTGTATGATCATTAAGATGGCCATGGTACATAACCCTAATTGTACTAAGGGACCTATTATGCAAATTATGTATTCTTTATTTCAGATTAAGGAGTGAATTGCAATAACATTTATTGCATAATGGCTCGTCGTGGGCTCGCATTTCCAACAATAATACTGGTGTTGATGATAAGCACCCAATTGTTGAAAGTGGGTACCTGACTGCTGATATTGTTGTCAGTACCAATGATGCTAGGCCTAGTAATTCTGTCTCCATGGTTAGGCATGCAGAGACTGATGGTTCTGGTTCTGTTGGAAGCACCTTCCACCTTGTGGTGGGTGATATTTTGGATAGACATGTTCTGACCATGGTTTTGTCTACCAAAACAAGTCAGATTCTGATTGTTGTCCCATGCGACATTCACCTCTTGGATATGAGGTGGATAGAAGGGTTCGATAAGAGTCAGGGCCTCGGGGTGATACAAAACCATATGTATCTGCTATGAAGATGGTGATCTCTTGCCAGGTGTTTGCACATAGTATACGTGCATAACATACTAGGGTTGCCCTTGACTTGGTTGCACTGATTGCTGCATTGTTGGTTCCTTTGGCTCAACGGATGTCACGACTTGTGCTGCCATAGAGTTGCAGGAGTTAATGTTGTTTACCAAATGCTCTAGTTGCCTTGTGATCTAGTTGAGATTATCCAAATGCTTGGTCGTTTGTTCCATCACATTCATTTTTTATGATCTTGTGATATCTTTTCAATGATGTCAACCTTAGAGAGATGGTTCCCAATGATGTTGATGTTGGAACTCCCATCTCTCTCTCCTTCATAGGATGCTTCCATAAGCACTATCTTGGGAGGGATCTATGGCTTCTTTTGGAAGGCTATGGATGAAGATAGGGCGTCCGAGCCTTTGACCATCTCCTCAAATTTTTTTCACACCACATCTTCATCCTTGTTAAAGTAAATCGTCCACTGGTTGCATCCATCAAAAATGTTTTGCACCAGACAAGTCTTTAGAATTTTGTGGTGGGGGCATATATCTTGAAGGTCATTGAACATTTCCCATGCCTCATGAATATGTTCATGGGATAATTGTAAAAATTTGGAGATGAGTGCACACATTTGATTTAGACGATCCAAAGGATAGTACTTCTGGAGGAAGGTAGACTTGAGGGCCTCCCAGGTCATCAGTACTTTCCCCAGATGATTTATGTAGTAGAGCCCCTTGTCTTGAAGGTTGAATGGGAAAGCAGCTATCTTTACTACCTCCAATGGGATGCTTGGGTAGTGCATGGTGGTGCAGATGCAGATGAAATGCTGAAGGTGGACATAGGGTTCTTCATTAGTGTTCCCATTGAAGATGGGAAGAAGCTCGAGAAGTTGCGGCTTGAGTTCAAAATGATAGTGGATCGTAGGAATTTGGATACTCTTAATGATCTACCCTTTTCCAGGATTGGAGGTTTCCTCGAGAGTCGGCTTTGGTTTCTCCCTCACTTCATCATCTCCCATAGGGTCTCCTCCTTCATGTTGTTGTTCTCCTCCATGATGTGCATCACCTCCTCAGTTTTCTCTGTCCCTCCTCATACCATTAAACAAATCATGAAAAGCAACCTAGGCTAGAGCTTGTTCTGTGAACTGTCGTTGAATTTCCAGAATAGAAGTGAGTATTTGGTTGTTGACTTCATTCTGATCTGCTTGATGGCCCTTACCCTTGGGTTCCATCTCAATTTCAACATCTGACGAAATGTTCTCTAGATTGGGTTCGATATTTGCGATTAGAAAATTACCCCTATCAGTCTTCAAATAAATACCGTATATGGAGTAGAGTTCAGAATCAAGGTAGATTCTAAACTTTATTAGAGTGGGGTAAGAGAATGGATACTGGTTGGGTAACGGATCCGGATAACCCTCTATTAATTTTTTGGAATTAACATGATAAAATATCGATGGGTCGTTTATTGTAGGCAGGTAATCTGAATCAATCGAGAAATAACCACTTATTAATTAATCGATTTTGACTCGAGTGGTTTTATGTTTATTTAGCCTGAACAAGCTTTGGGGTCTAACTCAAGGATGCAAAGGAACTACCTAGATTAACGTCTGTCAAATTTTTGTGTGGTTTTCGAGGGGGGAATTTTTTTTGGTATTTTTAATGAGAATTTTGAATGCAATTGAAAATTTGTTGAATTTTTAAGGACTAGAAAATTAAGATCAATCTAACGATGTCCACAAATTATAAAACTTGGTCCATATATGTGAAATATGATGAAATGAATGCACGTTAATTTTATTTTAATTTTCTAATGCAATATGATTATTGTATGATTTAAATGGTGCAAACAAGGTGAATCACAATAATTAATTATATAAATATTAAACCAACTTGTTTGAGGGAATAAAATTATCCAAGATATATCACGAAGTGATCTATCTCAAAAAAAACCCTAAACCCTAAAAATGTTAAGATTACAACTTATTAAAAATCAATAATTGTAAAATACAAAATGAATTTTAAAAGAGAAATGTTGCATGTAAATGCAAATATTTTTGGGTACAATGTAAACTACAACTAATTCTACAATTCGTTGTTAATTATCTATGAAGTTATGAGCATAGATTGGAAAAAATATGCAAATTTCCACATAAATATTAATAACCAATTAACCACAAAGCATAAAATTATGAAGCATATGACACGATGTATAGAATTAATTGAAAAACAATGTGATATTTTTTTCAATAATAAAATAATGCAAGATGAAGTTCAAATAAGATACCAAATGTCGATGTTCTGTTTGCAATATTACAATAATCAAAATAAAAGAAAATTGCAAAGTAAGGGCCTAAAGTTAATTACCTAGACCCCACAGGGAGTTACTACAAATTTTCAAGTAGGCATGCGATGCACACATGCCCCCTTGGGCGGCTAGACCTAGAGAAAATACGGTGGACAAGAAGGGTGGTCCTTGCATCTATCCCCCACTTCATGGGGGGTCACGTGCTCTCCTTGGATTTTCGCCCGATGGCAGTGAGGGTGGTCTGGCGAGTCTTCTAGGTGGAGAATGTCGATAAAGAGCGAGGTGCAGATGGAGGAGGAGCCCAGCTCCGTTGGCATCTAAATGAGCAAGACCTGCTGGAAGGTGGAGAGCCTCGTGTCTATGTAGGTGTGCGTCCTAGAGATGGGATGAAGCCTTGAGGTCAAAGGTAGTGGTCTCCTTCAGAGCTCCTGGTCAGAAGTGGATAGTCGAAGGTGGAGGATTGGAAAGTAGCAGGTGAAGGATATTGGGCGGAGTGGCTTACTAAGCTCAATGACCGAGGTCAGAGCGGAGGGGAAAACTTCATGACGAGGGTGAAGCTACAATGAAGAAGGTGGAAGGGTCTCCTCGGATCTCACCGATCTGGCAGAGGGGGGTGCTATCATCACCGAGCCCCTCCTGTGCTATGGGTTATAGGTGGATGAAGTGGCTCTACGTCTAAGAATCATCGGAGCTAAGCTCGTGTGTAGAGGATGCGTGTGATGCACCTTTGTGGCTCGGATCTCATTGGAGTAGGTGGGGGAACCGGCTGTCAGCATTGATTCTCCCCTATTGATTTTTCATGTGGTCGGCAGATGTTTCGTAACAGAGGGGCGGTGTGGGTTAAATTGGATAGGGAGAGGGGACCATATATGGTAGGTTGGGTTTGATAGAGACAACGGTGATCACTTGATCAAGAGAGATTGGACGAGAGACGGGCGGAATTGGAAGGTGGTGGCACGATTAAAGATCATGGAGGCAGTGGCGCAGAGAATCATAATAGACAATGGTCGAGATTGTAAGAGGGTAGTGGCTGGGATTCACGGGATTGGAGGTCAGCGGTGCCCCAATCTGGAAAGGGGGAGGAGAAGAACAGAGGAAGGTGATGGAGTAGCGACCGTCCGATCGGTCGAGATCGAACGACCACAAACGTGCCACATAGCTGCCTATTATTTATATATTTCTTTAATTTATTTCTTTAAATTTTTTAATAAATAAATGGAAAAAATGCGAAAAATGAGTGGCACGTGGTGGCTGTAAGAGATGCCATATGTCAGCTCTAGATCAAAAAATAAATAAAAATAAAAATAAAAAAAGAAATAGCAAACAACCTCAGATCAAAAAAAATTCTTCACAAAATTTCTCGTCATGATGAGATATACAAATTTTTTGAAGGGACCAAAACCAATATTGGTCAACTGCACAAAATGATTTTTTTGTGTATACTCTATGTGCAGATAATACCTTGATTTTTGTGTTTTGTAATTTTTTTAACATTTTTAAATAAGATAAAAATCTGGAAAAATCTTATAAAATTGAAGACAAATATTTACACATTACTCTAATTCTTTTGGATTTTTAATAATTAAGAAAATGGAGAAATGAAATAAAGTATGAGAAAGAGGACTTTTGTATAGACTATTAGTGAACACTCTGACTCAGTCGATTTCTTTGATTTTGGTTTTATTTTGGATTTGGATTTTTACACATTTTGAAAAAACTTTTTTCAATGTAACTAAATGTAAAAAGGAAAGAAAATAAAAAGAGTCAAATATGTACATTAAATAATAGGTTAAAAAACATGTAAAATATTCAATGTAAAAAAGAGGTCCAAAACCCAACTTTCACTTATGAGCTCTGCATCACTTGGGGTCTTGTTTTGAAGGTAATTGAATATACATTAGTTCAAGAGTGAGTAGGATCAAATCGGATACTATATGAGGAAGATCTCAACTTTTTAGTACGACAAATACAAAATTAGGATTTGGGTTTATTTCTCAATTATTTCAGTTAGTGATTTTTTTGAATGTTTCTTTTATTCTTGTTAGTCATATATACACAATGGAGGTGATTTCATGTGATTTGGAGTTAGTAAGAATTAATTAAAAATCGAGGAAGTTAGCTAGTTTACAGGTCAATTGGGCTGAGATTTTTGGCTTCTTATTTTATGCAATTATGTATAATAAAATGCAATTATTAATTACATGATGTTAATTATGCAAGACAATTGATAAAATACATATGAATTTTGGGGAATTAAGCTTAATTAATCTCTTTTAGAGTGATGAATCATAAATTCATCAACCCCCTATACTTAAACCATGCCCGTCCCTGAGCATTTAGAGAGTGAAATGAGGTGAAATGAGATTGTGTTCCATACTAAGACCCTGAGAAAAAGGTGAAAATGGAGCTAGAGCCGACCTTTGGATTATTAGTTTGGCAGAACTCCTATGAGAATTAGGGTTTTAAAATCAACATCCTCCATGTTCCACACATCATTTTCACAGTTTCAGCTCAGAAGTCATCTTAGATTAATCCCCTTCCCAAAGCATACCCCATGAACATTGAACAATTGTCTCATGGGTGTGAAAGGTTTTAGATCTTCCCATCAAGAAAATTAGACTACCATGCAAACCTCTCCTCCAATAACTCTTACTTGGGGAGTCAGGTATTTCCATCTAAGGTCTATCATATTGTGTTCACGATCGAAAGGGAGAGAAATTTTTAGATGAAGGGGAAAAGAACTAGAGGGTGACCAATGTAGTCACATGTCCTTGTGAAGCCAGCCAGTTTATCCAAGTCTCCACCAGATCTGCAGGTTGTCTTGAAGCTTGGACCTTTTTGGTCAAATATTTATTTAGTAGTTAGCTTATTTTTTTGGATTTTTGGTAACTCTGCATGGATCTTGTTGTGCCCTTACAGATATGGAATCTTTCTTTCCGCACATGTTTTGAGGTATTAGAAAAAATTATGCCCAGCTGTCCATCCCTTATCCCAAGCTTTATTTCACTCATACTCCAGTATTTAGATGTACATGCTACCAGAATAGAGACTCACGTAGTCCTCCAACACCCCATCTGAGTTGAGCTAAGTGCATAGTGTGAGAGTACAAATTAATTCCTAATTCAAGAGTCGTACCCAGAGTGAGGAGATCAGATTAGACACTGAGTCAAATTCTACAAATTATCATGTGGAACTTGAAGAATTAAGTCAAAGACCTGAAGATCCTAAAATCCTCTTCCACGGTGAAGTTCCTTTGAAATTTATGTGGATTAAGGTCAAGTCAAGACCACTCTTGGTTTCTGCTCATAACTCGGTTCAGAACCCAAAGAATTTTCACCAATGTAGATGCATGTAATGTTGGATGAAGTGCAAATGTATGAAATGCAGACAATTATTTTTTTATTTTTTATGCTTTTTTTATATTTTTTTTGCAAAAAAGGATAAGGAACCATTTTTCAAAAGTTTTGTTACACATGCAGTGTTAGTTTCACAAAACACAAAGTTTGTTTTTTTTCCATTTTTCTTTTCTTTTTTTTACAAGTTAATTACCAACCACGTAAATAAAAATATAGACTTACACCAAAGTACGAGCTATGGGTAAAATATATACAAAATATATACACACCCTCTATACTTTACGAGTGTTATGTCCTCAGAGCAGAAGAAGCGCATAGAAGACATAGCTTGAGCTATGTGTAAGACAGTGAAAAAAAATTGGCCCACCCCCTATATATAGGTTGAGGACAGTCTAAGTATAGAAGACGAGAGAAATGAGGCAGTGGAAAGAAGTGAATGAGGAGATTATATACAGCAGGCATCGGGTCCCCCTATACTTAGGCTTTGGGCAGCCTAAGTATGGAAGAAGGGTGGAAATGGGGCGATCGAGGGTAGAAGTGGATGAGGAGAGGGGGGTGCCGATGATTAAGGAGGTTGCCATGTCATCGATCCCCCCTATACTTAGGCCTTGACCTAAGCAGAGGAAGAAGAAGTACAAGGGAACCAATTGAGTCGGGAGGGGAAGGTGCCAATGATTAAGGAGGTTTTCAGCAAGTCTTTTTGTGAGCATATGGTGGGAGGTCATAATGAGAGCAAGAAGCTGAAGAGGATGATTCTCAACCATTGTCAGATTATTCCTCAAAAGAACAATAATGGATGGTGTATTAATGGGAATAAGACGAAGCAAATGAAGCAGATGATTCCCAACCCTCGTTGGAGTTATCCTCAGAATAATAGTACCAGAAGGTGGAGTCACTACACGTATTCTTGTTCTTGAGCTTGTTCTTAAGTTGTTTTCTCAAAATGTGCTCAGTCTTGTGGTCAGTTGACTCAACTGTTGAATATTCTGAAGCACTAGTCTCAGTCTGGTCATAAGAGATTATTCTGGTATATCTAATGAGACTAGGGGAGTCAGCTCTGGAGGAATAGTAGTGAGGGGTATGAGTCGTCCAACAAGGAACGATATTTGGTTACTTGCTAAAATATGGCTTCAGAGCTGCTGAACTGAGTTCATTCATAAAGATCACCTTATCTGGACCTGATGAGGAATTATAAGAAGATTCCTTTTTCGGCTTGTCGAAGGCAACTTTCTTAGTTGGTCTACCAGATAACTGACTAGATGAAGAAGCAACCGGAATGGGCACTTTGGTCCGTGTAGTCTAGTAAGTTGTAGGTCAAGGTAGTGAGGTGCTGACAATCGGGTCTTTAGATGAATAACCATTGAAATATTCCTCCATAGTCAGCGGACATCCCGCGCATGTGTTCTTAATTGGCTTGGCATTGGTAAGTTCATGTGTCAGATCATCAAACGGATGAAGGCATTCAGATAAGATCTTATCCGACTAAAGGTTAGCCTATGCTTGTGTGTCCTCATCAGGAGCATCATATAAATGGTAAAATTCCTACATCAAGTGTTCCTCATTAGTATTCGTCATGGTAGTTGTTGAAGTGCAAGCAGTAGTGATTGCGAGGGTGGGATGGGTCTCCGATCCAATGGTCTTCTCAACAACCATTATCTTAGATGTTGCGGTGAGGTAGGGCTCTTCTACTATTTGATGGATACGGGTCGAGATCGAAGTGCTCCCAATGCCATAAAATTGATTTCTTGAGTCTCGCACTCTATAAATACCTTTGCTAAGGCTAAGAACGGCTTCTTGAGAATGATTGGAGACTGGTTAAATTCTCCGTGATGCTCAATATCAATGATCATGAAGTCCACTTTGAGCAGAGCAACTTGGAATGTAATGATGATTGCATTTGTTCATCTTGCTCATTTTATAGATCGATCAGCCATCTGAACGATCTCTCTTGATTTCATGATTGGTCCTAGTTTGAGATCGTCAAACACAGAGGTTGGGAAGATATTGATTGGTGAGTCGTCATCGATTCAGGCATGGGTGAATGTTGTGTCTTTGATTCTACAGTCAAATCCAAGCAACCGCTTCACTCTGCGGCTCTTGGCTTTTCTCCTCATTACCAATGAGGTGTCCATTGACGATATGTGTCTTTTAGTCTATGTTCTCTTCCTGCCGACTTTGTCGACACTAATTTACTCTTTACAATTTTTTCATGGTAGGGGAAGTATTCAAGTGCTTGTTTCATGAGAAGTTCAAAAATCAACCTTTTATCTCGTGCTTCCCTTAAAGAAGGAACCAAATTCTTCAAATCCTCTCCACCTTCAATTTTTATGATTTTTTTCTAGTTTTCATTTTTTTGGGCATTTTTGAGTTTTCAATTTTTTTGGAAATTTTCATTGTGGTGTGTAGATTTGTTGTCAGAATCATTCCTAAGGGAGTAATATGCAGAGGTGTCCCTGTCAAACTTGTCCTTATGGTGTACAAAGTTTGTGGGTTCTGAGTATTCTTTGGGTTTTCAACATGAGATCCAGTCCTTTCAGCCTCCATTTTTATACCTAAGCTAGAATAAAGTGAAATTAGTTGGTCGGTGAAACTACTAAATTTATCCTTGATTAATTTGTATCTCTTAATAATCATGGAAATGTTATCCTCCAAAAATTCTTCATGACAAATCATGGGAGCAGTTAGTTCAATTAGAGGATACTGTTGAGAACTTGAGGTCTTTTATTCAATATATCTTGACTCGGGCATGTAATGTTGGGTTGAGTAGATTCAATTTCCATGGTGGTAATTGGTCGGATCCTCATACGATGGAATCATACTGGGTTCATGTGTGTTGATAACATCATTCCAATCCTCTGTATGTGCAGCTTGTCCGATGGAATGGTTTATGGTTGGCCAATAGAAATTTGATCATCAAGGTCAATCCAATACTGATGTTCATCATGTGTCAGCAGCTCCATTTGATTTGATTGAATTAATTAAGATCCAATCTGGATGTGTATTTGTGAAGTGTTGATCTGTCTTAACATTAAGATGAGGAGAGAATGAAGATTGTTGGGGTTGGTATCTCTACCAGTCATTTGTCTCAATAGTTGATTGACCTTCTAATGTTTCATGAGTTCTGGAGTGAAATCGAGAATAAGATGGGTCATCCCAGAATGAGATTTGATCATGTGTAGAAAAGGTAAGGGGAGGTGGGAAATATGACAAAGTGTTGAACTCGGTTTTATAATCTCAGTAAAATGTATTGGAATTTATAGAGTGGACTATATTCATCTGAGGGTCAACGTTGGAGTATGTCTGGAGGAAGAGGGTTTAGATGATCGAAGTTTGATCGAGAAGAAATAATCTGGTGGGTATTCGGACCAATGTCCCATCATTTTCAAAGAGATGGATGAGCTAACATAATGGAATGCGGTTCAAAATGTGCAATTGCACAAGATACAGACTCAAAGAGATGAAACCCTAGTTTCTTTAAGTGATGAATTAAGAAAGAAGAGTAATGGCACAACTGCAAGCTTTTTGATGAATGAACTCGGTTCATGCACACCAATGCAAACACAATACAAACCCCAGGTACACCAACTCACACAGTGAAGGCCGCAAGAGTCCGGCTAATTATCTTTTTAGTTTTAATTGGTAATAATTTCAAACTTTAAAAAGAATTAGCGAGTTGATAGGTGCCGGAAACATTCCTAAAGACTTGCTAGAATTCATACGGCAAGTTGCCTCAACTTTCAACTAGTATGGGTGTAATTACAGACCGTAAAATGGCTACCCGTGTTACTTAAGGACGGTGCCAATCGCGTTTTCCTTTAACCACCCACTCCGCTAAGGGAGACCGTAGTTCCCTCACTAAGAAGTAGCTAGTCATTTTTAGAATCAATAGTCTGAATGAAATTCCAGAGCATGGCTCTATCCTAGTTTGCCTCTCACTCACTTAGAAAAATAAATGAATCCAAGGACAGGGTTATTCTCCTACAACAATTCTTGATTTTATGGTTTAATTAAATTCGACCTTGTTTACTGTCCCAATTTTAATTTAGGCGATCACTGAAGAATTAAGTGAGAAAAATACACATCTACCATCCAATCCCAATTTTCTTTAGATTTTAAGTGACAAAACAAGAGAGAGAAATCAAGAAAAGCTGGTGTACACGAGAAATAATGGTGTATGCTCAGTTAGAAGACTTATAGTGATTCCTTGCAATCTTCATGTGGGATGCAATACACGAATTTAAAATTATTCTATATGACATGCAAACTAATAAAATCGAACCTAGATGATAATTCTATTAGCCAGGAAGAAATGAGTTAAACTTTTGAGTAAGTTGAACGAGCAAATGTACGTCTCAATTAAGTGTACTTTGATCAAAGGTTCTACGAGCACAGAAAAATAAATCCTTTTAGCTCTAATAGTGATGTACAGGTTTAACCTATGAGCCACTCAATTCGGGCCCCGCCCTCACTAGAGAGTGAAACAGGACACGAGACACCACAGAAAAAGTTCAAGTCTTTTTTATACACACAAGACTGCAAATAAAGACTGTTATAAATATGCAGATAATTATAAATAATCAAAATTGCAGAAATTAAAATCCTATACTCTACGCTCTCTCACGACTAGACTCGATATTAATTTATTATGCGACTTTTTGGTAGTCAGTGAAGATGCATCAGTTTTGGGAGAACCGTTCCACATACGTCAGGTACCTCGAACAAAAAAATAAGAGAGAGAGAGTGTGTGTGTGTGTAAGAGACACAAAAAAATAATCGAGAAAATAAAAGTGAGAAAATAAATGTTGAGAAGAAAAAAAAGAAATGAAATAAAATAAAATAAATGCAGGAAAAATTAAAATTGTATGGTGATGGGGCCCAGGGGTCATACTACCCAAATATGTGGAAAACCTAACACTAATTTTCTAGACAAAAATACTTAATCCTCTCCGGCAACATCGCCATCTGATGGATCCGGACAACCCTCTCTTTTTTGGAATTAACATGCTAAAATATCAGTGTGTTGTTCGTTGTAGGCTGGTAATCGGAACAACAAAAGAAATAGCCAGTAATTAATTAATTGATTTTAATTTGAATGGTTTTATGTTTTTTTATCCTGAGCAAGCCTCGAGGTTGAACTTGAGGAGGCAAAGGAATAACCTAGATTAATGTCTATCAAATTTTGTGTGCGAATTTCGAGGTGACATATTTTTTTGTATCTTTAATGCAATTTTTGAATGAAATTGAAAATGTGACCAATTTTTAAGGACTAAAAATTAATAACAATCAAACGATGTCCAAAAATTATGAGACTTGGTCGAGATGTGAAATATGATGAAATGAATCCACAATAATTTTCTTAGAATATTCTATTGTAATATAAATATTTTATGAATTAAATGATGCAAATAAGGTGAGCACAATAATTAATTATAATAAATATTAAACCAACTTATTTCTAGCGAATAAAATTATCCTGATATAACACGATGTGACCTATCTCAAAAAAATCCTAAACCCCACAAATGTTAAGTTTATGACTTTTTAAAAATCAATATATAAAAAATGAATTTTACAAGACAAATGATGATGCAAATGCAAATCTTTTTGGGTAAAATGTAAACTATAACTAATTCTACAATCCAGGAACATTTCGTAAATTTTCGAGCAATGGTTAATTATCTATGAATTTCTGAGCACATATTGGACAAAATAAGAAAGTTTCCACAAAAAATAATTATTATTATTAATCGTAGAGCATAAAATACAAAACATATGCCACAATGTATAGAATTAATTGAACAACAATGTGTTATTTTTTCAGTAATAGAATAATGCAAAATGAAGTTTGAATAAGATATCAAAATCGAGGTTCTATTTGCAATATTACAATAATAAAAATGCAGAAGCCTAAAGTTAATTACTGAGAGCCCACAGGGAGGTTATTGGAAAATGTCAAGCCTCGGGCTGCTGGACCTGCAGGAAATAGGGCGGACAGGAGGGGTGGTCCCTGCAATTAGCCCCCATGGCATGTGGGGGTCACGTAAAATTATTGAATTTACGCTTGGTGGAGCTTAGGGCGGTCTGGCGAGTCTTCTAGGTGGAGAACATCGATGAAGAACTTAATGCAGATGGAGGAGGAGCCCAACTCTGTTGGCATATGGAGGAGCTGGACCCTTTGGAAGGTGAAGAGCCTCGTGTCGACTCTAGTGTGTCTCCTAGAGATGGGATGAAGCCTTGAGGCCGAAGGTGGTTGTTCCCTCCGGAGCTAGTAGTCAAAAGTGGATCGTCGAAGGTGGAGGATGGAAAGTAACAGGCAGAGGATATCGGGCAGAGGGGCTTACTGGGCTCAACGATCGAGGTCAGAGTAGAGGGGCAAGGTTCGTGATGAGGGTGAAGCTGCAATGAAGATGGTGGAAGGGGTCTACTCGAACCAGACTAAGTAGGCAAAGAAGGGGGGCGCTATCACTACCAAGCTCGTCCACTACCATGGGTTATCAGTGGATGTAGTGGCTCTATGTCTAAGAATTACTAGAGATAAGATCACATATAGAGGACGTGTGCATTGAGATATGGTGTCTCAGATCTCACCGGAGTAGGTGGGGGAACTAGGTTGTCACCACTGGTTTTCCCCTCTTGATTTCTGTGTGGTCGATGGATGTTTTGTAATGGAGGGGCGGTAAGCGGTAAATAGGATAGGGAGAGGGGGACCAGAGATGGTAGGTGGAGTTTGAGAGAGATGGTGGTGATCGCAAGATCAAGGGAGATTGGATGAAGAATGGGCTGAATTGGAAGTGGTGGCGTAATTGAAGATCGTAGAGGCGGTGGCGAGGCTAATCCAGAAAGATGTGGTCGAGATTGGAAGAGGGCGGTGGCCAGGATTCGCGGGATTGGAGGGTGGCGGTGCCCCATTCTGGAAAGGGGGAGGAGAAGAGCAAAGGAAGGTGATGGAGAAGTGGTCGTTCGATTGGTTGAGATCAGATGGCCTCAAATGTGCCATGTGGCAGCCATTTATTATTAATATACTTATTTTTAAATTAATAAATGAAAAAAATATATGTGAAAAATGAGTGCAAGTGGTGGCTCTAGGAGTGGCCTTGTGTCAGCTCCAGAAAATTCAAAAAATAGAAGAAAAAATCGAAAAGAAATAACAAAGCACCTCAGATAAAAAAATTTCTTCACAAAAATTGCTTGTCTCGGTGAGATCTACAACTTTCATTTGGGGACCAAAACAAAAATAGGTCAACTGCACAAAGTGATATTTTTAGGGGTACTCTATTTTTAGTTTTTTTTAAGTTTATTTTTCTTGTTTTTGTAAGGAATTTAAAAGTGAAATTTGTATAGAAATTAAAACAAACACAAACACAATTTTTTTAGATTTTTTCAAAAATATTTTATAATTTTTGTTTAATTAATTCTGTAAACTAGGATAAATTGTGGCATTTTTTATTTATTAAAAATAGTAAAATTAATTAAATTGTAAAACTAAAAGTAGGGATAAAAATAGGTATTAGAATGAGGTTATACAAATAATTAGAGGATTTATTGACGTAATTAGCAACTTATTTATTAAATTTATGAAACCAATCAACAAACTACTGAACATGGACCTAAATGCAAGAAATAATACTTTCATGACTAAACAAATAACACATAATAAAATATAAGAGGAAATGTTAAAATTTTGCAAATTTAAGCATGTGTCGGCACACATGAGCTACATTGGCACGAGCCCCTATGGAATTATTTAACCATCAAGGGGTAAACAATAAAAATAATCAGTAGGGCCTTTATTGTATCAAAATATTCACGTTTAAAGCAGGTTTATGCGGCTTAAACATGACTTAAACGTAGATAATACAAACAAAGAGGTCCCACGTGCCATTGTTCAACAAGAAATATAATGACGCGTGTCCACAACTAACTTATTGGCAAAATACAAAAAAGACAGGGACTAAAGGAATAATTCTTCATCGAGAGCATGCAAAACACATGTGTATTGGATGTCTCCTGTAGCTTCGATCAATCATCTAAAATTTGGGGCAAATCAGATGGCTCTGAAGCGATCTAGAATCTTTAGTTATTGATCTCACGACAGAAAGGCTAGCTGGAACCCTGAAGAATGACGTCTCCAACAAAGTTCAATCGGTCGAATCTCATTCGATCTCTGTCTGATACTCCTCCCAATGGTTGTTCCACGTTCCAGCTACTCCTATGCGTTGAAGTATAGGCCGATGAGGGACGATGATAATAGATCTCTGATATGAAAGTTCCAAGAGTTTTGCAAGTGTATTGCGATCGCCAAGTGATCAATCCGCGTCTAAATGAAGCCCTTGCCCTGTACTGAATACTCTGCTCAGAGATGATACTCCTGCTAGCTTTATCAATGAAAAAGAAGCAGGAAATGTGAAGGGATGGGGGTCTCCAGTAGCGATGGTCGAGAAAGAGAGCAAACCTCAAATATGGAGTGATCTGAGGGTGATCGGTCATGACAGATAATGAAGAACGTGTGGTGAATGTGATATGATAGTCGAAATTGAATATGGATGATTTGGGAGCTCCGATCAAGTATATCTAAGTTTGGAGGTGAGGATGATCAGATATAGCTAAAGGTTGAATGAAATGTGAAATTAAAGATGAAATGAAAATAACACTACCTACTTCTACCTATGGTGGATGAAAATTGATCACGGAATAAATCTCCGGCGAGAAGCAGAGAAGCTTCAATGTCTCTAATAGATATATGGATCGTGTCCTCTTGATCTGACAAACTCCCAACTATAGAGACAAAGCCCTATCACTATGACGCTCTCTAGAAGTCAGCCTCTGGTGAGAAACCACTTTCATTTTGAGGCTTATTTTATTTAGAGTACAATAAAAGTGTGTTTCTTTATTTTGAGTTTTTATGGAAAAGATATAGGTCTGAGAAGTTTGGCTTTGTGGCTTTTCAAAGTGTCATTATTTACATAATGTACAATGAATCTTCTTGTAATTATTTTAAATATTTACAACTTATTTTTATGTTCAAGTTCCAAGAAGAAAATATTTTTATTTGAAATGAATTGAGTGATAGATAAAATTGAGTAAGGAACTATATACAAATAATGATGTATATATAATGATGAATAGTGAATGGAATTTTATTTTCTACAAGTGGCCTTATCTCCCCCTACTTTATTTCTTATCGATCAGGTCAAGTCTTGACCTTCTCTCGGGATCAGAGTCAGCCTGTATTTATTGCATATATTCTGTCTTTATTTTCTTTATTTTTCTCTTATTTCTTTCTTTATGTATTTTAGGTTAAAACAATGATATTTGTACAATATTTACACAAAATAAATAATAAAAAAAACAAGGAATTAGTAATATTTACATGTTTTAAGAAGGGATTTTAAGCTAAAATAAATGAATAAAGATGATGAAATTTAGATTCATCATCTCCTTATACTTTACCTTTGCTAGTCCCTTAGCAAACACTTCTCAGAAGAATAAGTGACTAAAAGAAAAAGAAGAAAGGGAAAATAAAGAACTTAGAATAATTTTAATTTTTAAACTATTTTTCATAAAATCAGAGTATGGAGCTCAGTCAGACCATTGGATTATTAGTTTGATGGAACTTTATTAAGAAATGGTGTTAAAACCTAACAGCCTTCATGTTCCACAAGACTCCTATTCAGGTCGCCTCAACAATTTGGTTAGAACAAGTCCTCATACGCAAATTATGATGACTATGAATCTTACTTGTACTGTGCATGTGAAATATAGCTCTCCACATCAGAAATGATAAAGACGAGCCTTCTCTTAGTAAGTTAACCCTAATTCCCCATTCTAGATACTCTTTCCTCGAGGAGCATGGTATTTCCTTCTAAGTTCGGGTATGTGGTGTGTCCACAATAAAAAGGGGGAGAAGTAGAATAATAAGAAGTGAACTGGAGTGTGGCCAATGTAGCCACATCTCCCTGTGAAACAGGCAAGTGTAGCCAAGTCTCAGGGATGGATACAATGAATTTTAAGTCCAAGTTATATGATGCTTCCTAATTTGAAGTGTGATGGTCACAGCTTGCAAAAGTAGAATATGAAATCATTGTTTGTTTATTTTGGAAATATGCAATAAAATAGAATGTATTTTTGTTTCATATTTTTCCTGATTAATTATGCACTTGAATGTTTACAATGCAGTTAGAAATTCTGGAATTAATTTGATTAATTTCATGAATTTTCTAGATTGTTGCACTAGACGTCTTTCGCAATTGAATTATTCTGATTCAAAGAATTGTCTAGATTGTTGCACTAGACATCTTTCACAATTGAAAATATTTTGATTCAAAGAATTATCTAGATTGATGCACTAGATCTTTTGAAATTAAAAAAAATTAGTTTTTGAATTCAAGAAGTATCTAGATTATTGCACTACACCTTTTGGGAAATTAAAAAGAGTTTTAAATTCCTAAAGTATCTTACTAGATAGTAACATACTCAGTCAAAAGATCAATAAAACATCCTTAGTATAATATGTACTGATTGTGTTGTCTCTAATTGATTCGAAGAAGGTGTCTAGGATGTGAAAATGCTAACGAGTTACTTAATTGGCACCCTACATCATATTTGCAGTGGAAGTGCTCCCTTTTAGCATTGTCTATCCGACCTGGTTCAATGAAAGGTGGCATGAGGAGCCATGGCATACTTTAACAAATAAAATTGGAACATTAAATTGTAATAAGTGAGATTGTAATACTATATAATAACATCAAGTGCATAAAAGATCAAGCCCAAGTTGGGACTATTTAAATGTCATTATTTTAATTAGATTAAAACTAATAAGCATATATCCAGACTCTATCTCTTAGATTAATCGTGAGAATATGATTCGAATTTAGTAATAATTAATTTAAACACGACATGGACTAAATCATATGATGGCATCCATGGTCTCACGCCATTGCGAAAAACATCGTCACCATGGGTTGTATTTTTGGAGATGCTCATGCGTAGTCATGACTCCGGAATACAAATGGCCATGGAATCAGGTTCTTCATTTCTCAAAAGAGATGGGTAGTATTTGTAGTGACCCAAATGTTGTTCTCCATATTATTGAGGCGGCATTGGATTTTCGCATAGAGTAAATTGATATTCGCTCATTGATGGTTGGTTTAATCGACAACATGCTAACTCAATATATGTGGGGGTGTGGGTGTTGAAGACCGAACTGAGAATACAAGTTGGACTTTTATGGTGGAAAGAGTTCCCACATCTTTCATCGTAGTTGCATTTTCTCATATTATTGGTGTATAATGAAAATAGAAAGGAGACTCAGATCTCGTAGTGATGTCTTTGGTTAGCCTGCCTCATGCTTTGAAATCTTACAAGGGAAAGCATTTTGAAGTGCAAAAAATATGACTCTTGATGTGAAAAATATTAAATTATTTAATTTCCTTAATTAAGATATTAAAGTGTATTCTAATTTTCTTTTAATTTAAATGAAATCAATCAACCCACTTAACATTATGGTTAAGGTCAATCAGTTGATTGGTCGAAATTATTCGGATTAGATTCATGATTTGTTACTCGTACTTGAGATAGAACACATAACGTATGTTCTTTCGTTTGTGAAGTATGAGAACCCTCGGAAAAAGGATGCATGTGAGTTCGACAAGAAGTGGGATGAGCATGATTTGATCGGTCATTGCTACATTCTTCGATCATTGTCTAATGTGCTTCAGAAGCAACGTATAGACATTGAATCTATTCATGACATCATCCTGAATATGAAGGAGATGTATGGAGATGTGAATTGTACTCTTACTATATTAGAATCCACTGATGAAATAATGAAGAAAGAATTTCTCTCTAACGATGCAATGGTTGCACAAGTTAAAGGGAAGCGTGAATAAAAACATGAATCTCAGAAGGGTTCGATCCAAGAAAAGAAAAAAAAGGTCAAACTGTTGATCCATCTTCTAAAGCTTTAACACATCTGACACCCATAGATATGGATGTCTACCATTACTGCAATAAGCCATAATTCTAGAAAAGTAAATATCCTGGATATTTTAAGCCCTTATAGAAGGACAAAAATTATAACACCGTCAAATAAGAAATCTACATTCATTATTGAAACCAATATACTTGTAGGACGAGAAGGAAGTTGAATTGTTGAGACGGGTCTTTTGTACATGTATGCAATCAGATGCATATATTTCAAGACACCAAAAATCTTCATGAAGGGGAGATAGTCATCTAGATGGGATCTAAAACAACTACATCGATCAGTATCCGGATGTGTAGAATTGATAAGAACGTGGTCCCGACTCCTGTGGTTGTGTCGATGGTAGAGAGAGAGAGAGAGCGAGAGAGAGGGAACCACATTTCAATCAAACAAAAATTACGGTAAAACATGAGATGAAATCCTATTCTATTGTTCACTACTAATTTTAACCAGGTGAGAGTGCCTGGGTCGAACTCGAGGAAGCAGAATGTTCAAACCGCGATTTTCGAGACAAGGAATAAATTCAAACAAAATCCTCTTTTATTCTTGATTTAACATTAAAGGAAATGGAGAACAAATTCGGTTTAAAACAAACTCAAGAAGACAAAATTCAAAACCACAACAGAAAGCGACGAAAAATTCGGGAAAATACTCGAAAAATCCCTTGGATAGATATCAAGATACCCTAGAAAATTCGCGGGAAAATGAGAAAAAATCGAGGTTCAAATGACCCTTACAAGCCAAGGGCCTAACTGCAAGAAAAATGTTTAGTTTCTGTTACAAAACAGTCCCTAGAAGACTAAAATGTTAAAGAAATATGTTTTATTACAATTAGGTACCCGCGCATGGACATAATTGTAATTCTAGAAACATATGGAGGCGGGCTTTAATTCCTGGAACTTGGTCGGCTTATGATGCAAATGTTCTACCACTTCGCATCCTACAGCTGAGATTAGAATCTGTCGTGTGATCTGGTCCGTCTGCTTCTGCCACGTATCGCAAGCCTGTACACCGGGCATTCTTGAATGTTCTTTAGGCGGTTCGTGCTTATGACGAAGAGGTCCTCTTCTCCAGATTTTCACCGGCGACTGACGAGGTTTTTGGGCCTCTTGCGGGGCCGGACGGGTGGCTCCTCCACCCCTCGAGCTCACCCGTGGGTGAACTCGATCAGAGATGGTCGCGATCGGCGGAAGAAAGCTGATGAAGATGGTCGTTTACTCTTATCCTGGAGCTACTGCATGAGGTTGCACCGTATTTGATCGAGTGATTTCTTGTGTTTGGAAGCTCCACTTGCTCTGATTTCACTCCAGATTGAAGTCAGATCTGCGAATTACAATCGTATGTGCTCGATTTGCGAAGAAATCAACCGAATGATTATGATTTTGCAAGATCAAAAAGTGTTTCTAGACTTAACATACAATGACTTGTGAATGGCAGTGAAGAAGATGATCTTTTGGGGTTGATTGGATTGAAGTTCAAATTCGATATAGCGTCTAAGATGGATGATCAAATTTACTAATGACGCACTTAATTCAACTAATCAAGGCACAAGGATCGAGAAATAATGAATAAGAAATGGATGAATTACCTGGGATTGCAGGGTGTCGAACCGCTGCTGGTGATTGCTCGACAGGGCGGCTTCCCGGAGCTTGACGATGCTCGAAGAGGCAATGCAAGCGATGAGCATCTTGGAACCTCCTCCGATCTCCCTTCTTCCACGCAGGCTAAGGACGAGGAGTTGTCACCTCCTTGGTTTGCTGGAGTCGCGGGGAAAAGTTGGGTAGTCGGCCAATTAGTTCTGGAGAAGAATTGGTTAGGGGAGAGTTAGTAGGATCTCGCCAACTTCATAGCCATTTATAGATGAGTTGCTTGAGCTCCAAGGTGGATATAATGGTGGACAAGTAGGAGGGTTGTTAGGAGAATATGATGGAGGGCTTGGATCGATTGGATTAGTTGTGAAGTGCGCGGAAGAAATTGGTGAAGAAAGGATGTTGGAACAGAGTTCCAACGGTCTGGGTTCTTGAAGAAGAACCAGGTGCTATGTATCAGCACCTGGTTGGCCAGATGAATAAATAACGTATAAATTAAATAATAAATATTATATCATTTTATTTTAAATAGGTGTAAAAATGAAAAATATAAATAGTTAAATTCTCTAAACTAAGGTATAATTAAATTTTATAAATAAAAATATTATTCCAAATATTAATATTATATAATAAATAGGTATAAATAATACTTAATAAAGAGGTATTGAATTTTTAATTCAATAATTAATTATTTATTTATTAATTTATATTTTCTTAATTATTAAAATAATAAGTAAAGTCTTTGTGAATTTTTATGGATTTTAAAAAAATAATTTAGATATATTAATAAATACAGGTATAGGTTAGCTAGTTCAATTTTATCTATAAGTTAGGGTTTTAGATTTTATTAAAATAAAAAATAAGCTCCAAAAATTCTGAAATAAATCATGAAAAATACAATATCATGAAAATAAATAAAAATTATAAAATTAATAAAAGTATAAATAATGGGTTCTAAATAAAATAAATAGCCCAGAAACCCCTTTGTCAATAGGTCCCAAAACTGACTTTTTGCAAATGGACTTTGATTTTAATGAAACCACCTCTGTTAATCAGAGAATATTATGAACTTTAAAGATGAGTAGAGTGAAATTGGAGTTTGTTTGAGGAAGTTATGATGACCGGAAGTTGAGATTTTGACAATTTAAAAGTAGGATTTCTTGGCATATATATAGGATAATATTTTTAACTTATTTTTATATTTTTATATACATTTTTAAAAATAATAAGGAAAAGAGTTTGGTGAAAAATAAGTTCATATGAATTAATTAAAAATCAATGAAGATTTGATAATTATTTGATGAATAATGAATAATGTGTGGTGTTATTTAATTTTTTTATGATTTTCTTTTCTTATCTCCCCCTACTTGTTATTTTGTCGACCAATCCATACTAACTTGGTCTCGGGGGTTAGGTTATATAATTATATCTTTCAGCTATATTTATATTATCTGAGTCATATTGTACATATATACATATCTACTATCTGCCTTATTTTCTTTCTTTATTTTTTATTCTTTATTTATTTACATGTGTGTTGATGCATAAAAGTGCATTTTTATTTGTGAATAGTACTTTGATAAAATGTGGAAATTAATGAATATTTACATATATTTGTTAAGGGTTTTAAGACAAAATGCGATAGAAAATTTAATGAATCATGGATTCATCAACCCCCTATACCTAAACTTTGCTAGTGCCTTAGTAAACACTTATTTGAAAGTAAGTGAAAAAGAAAGAAAGTTAGAATGAATTTGTTTTCCTAAAACAATTCATGAGAACAGACAAAGGATAGAACTTGATTGGGCCTGAAACAAGCATTTTTTCAGAGCCTTAACTAGGATTAGGATTTTATCCTCAACAGTCCTCAAGTTCCACAAATCCTTATTTAAGATCACCTCATCAGCTAGTTTAGACTCACTTATTCATATCACAAACTCTATCATCCTTGAAGTCAATTTGTACACTATGTGAATTGATTTAGCTCTTCCTACTGAAAGAAGCGACGAAACCGTCCATTCCAGCTATACACTTCCATTGATTCCAAATCTAGCTACTCTTTCCTCGAGGAGGGATGTATTCCCTTCTGAGGTCAGTTCATGCTATGTCCACAATCGAATATAGAGAAAAAGTAAAAGAATGAGGAAAGAAGTGGAGTGCGACCAGTGTAGACTCGTCTCCTTGTGAAGCTCAATCGGTGTAGCTATGTCTCCACTAAGATGTGCATGCATTTTTGGTGGAAGCTTGGACCATTGTGGTCGTATTTGTATTTGGTGGCTTCTTTTTTGATTTGGCTTTGTAATTTGCTTGCACTGCATTCATCTCTTTGTGCCTCGACGGATATAGCATATTTTGTTCCGTCCCTTTTTTGAGGTCTTAGAAAAATGTGTCAGCAGATCCTTCCCTCATCCGAAGCGACTATCGCAACCCCAATCTCTCCCGTCTTTAGACGTCAATGCTTCAAAGACAAGGATAGAAATGCACTACCAAGATGTACTGCCCTTCGCAACTCCATGCAAGTTGAGCTAAGTACAGAGTGCATGTGTCCAAAATTGGTTCACTGGTGCAGAGTTGTACGGATGACACCAAGTGGTCTACTTAAGCACATATGAGTTGTTTTCCCAAATATGGTCTTATGGAACCCAGAGATTTTAAGTCAAAAGACATGAAGAGTCTAAATTCCAGATCCTAACTAGGCTCCTTACAATGAAAGTTAAAGGCCATAATCAAGCTCCATCCTTTAGACTAGACTCAATCCTTAGTTCCAGAAATCAAACTTATTCTGAAAAATGTGAATGCAAATGCAACCAAGTTTTTGTGAAGTATTTTTTTCCGAATTTTACTCAATTTTATGGATTTTAAGGCTTTTGTAATTTTTTTGAATTTTAGGACTTTGTATTTTTTATGGATTTTCTGGTTTTTATTAACAAGTAATTATACAAGAATTTTACAAGATATATTTTATTTGAAGTAAATATCTACTGAATTTTATAAATTTTATCTACATAGAATTTTACAAAGATTAAATGATTTTTTCTTATATTTTAATAAATAGGATTTTAAATAAGTATTATACATATTATAAATGCTTATTTTAAATACATATTTTAATTTAAGTCTTTCAAATACAGATTTTAGACATATTTTACTTATTTACAAGGATTTTATAAGTAATAGATAAATAGATGGATAGATTTTAAATTAACCCTCACCCACTTTTTATGGATTTTATAGATATAGAAAATATAAAAGTACGAGTTATGAACAATAGTATATATACAATATATACGCACCTCCTTATACTTAGCATGTGTTATGTCCTCATAGCATAAAAAGAGAAAAAGGAGGACATGACTCGTGCTAAGTAAAGTGGGTGAAAAAGAATAAGAGAATACAAGTTAGTCAACCCCCTATACTTACGATCAGGTCATCGTAAGTATAACGGAAGAGCAAAAACAAGGTGATTGAGTGAAAAGAATATATAATGAAATAACAAAAGGAATAAAGAACACGAGATCATTGAAAACACTCGGTCTCCCCCTATACTTAGGTAAGGCATCCTAAGTATAGAAAAGAGTGTAGCCAAAAATTGGGGACCAGTGATTTGTGAAAAAGAAAGGATATATTAAAGTAGCAGAACAAAATAGAAAATGCTAATCAACGAAGAATCAGTACCCCCTATACTTAGGATCTGGTATCCTAAGCATAGAAGACGAGCAAAAATGGGGACGATTGTGGTCTACGAAGAATATACAAGTGTTGCAGATATCTAGAAATCGAGTGGCTCAAAAGTCTTTGTACAGGATGAGAAAAAGTGAAAGAATGATCATGAGTCCTGTACAAAATAGATCACTTCAACACGAGCCAGATGATCAGTAGTCTCTACGAAATGCTTCAGCATCTGCCCGTTAACCACGAACGGCTCTGCACCAGGTGACACATCTGATATAGATATGCTTCCATTGACGTGCATCGTTCTGACTATGTAAGGTCCTTCCCACTTGCTTTTCAATTTTCCAGGAAAAATTCTCAATCTTGCATTGAACAACCAGACTTTCTGCCCAGGGACAAAGATCTTGTGCTGAATATGTCTATTGTGCCATTTCTTCACATAGTCCTTATAAATGAGAGTGTTCTCGTATGCCTGATTTCGAATCTCTACTAGATCATTCAGATCTATCTTCCTCTTGGCTCTTGCTTTCTGTGCATCAAGTGAAATTTCTTGAATAGCCCATTTAGATTTATGCATGATCTCCACGGGCAAATGGCATGGCTTCCCATAAACCAGTCTAAATGGTGAAGTACCTAAGAGAGTCTTATATGCAGTATGATATGCCCAAAGTACCTGATCTAGAAGTTGCGACCAGTTCTTCCTATCTGGTCATACTAATTTCTGAAGAATTGATTTCACCTCCCTATTTGAGACTTCAACCATGCCGTTCGTTTGTGGGTGGTAAGGAGAAGCTACTCTGTGATCAATGTCGTATTGCTTCACTAGCTTTTTGACATCCTTATTAATGAAATGGCTACCCCCATCAGAAATAAGAATACGTGGAATCCCGAACCACGAAATAATGTGTTCCTTAGAAACTTGCAAATTATTTTACTGTATGCGGTTTGTGCGAGTATAGCCTCCACCCATCTACTAACATAATCTACAGCGAGAAGAATGTACTCGAAGCCACTGCTGGCAGGGAACGGTCCCATGAAATCTATACCTCATGCGTCAAATACCTCACAAATAATAACAGGTCGCATAGGCATTGCATCTCTAGCACTGATTGTCCCTACTTCTCTCTGACAATCCGGGAAACTCTTCACGAATGTACAAGCATCTCTAGTAAGAGTCGGCCACCATAATCCATTCTGAAGTACCTTCTGCGCGGTCCTCTTCCCTGAGTGATGTCCCCCTGCCTCTAAAGAATGGCACAGAGTGAGGACACTAGTATATTCCTCCTGAGGAATACAATGCTTGT
The DNA here is from genome assembly GCA_037367405.1 of Ottelia alismoides. Taxonomy (NCBI): domain Eukaryota; kingdom Viridiplantae; phylum Streptophyta; class Magnoliopsida; order Alismatales; family Hydrocharitaceae; genus Ottelia; species Ottelia alismoides. Next base: position 1,605,443 of record JAZKJV010000720.1, on the reverse strand, counting down.
AAACACAATCTGGTACTTCACAAAAAAGAATCGGATCCTCCCAATGGTAGTATCGTGCCTCGAAAACTAGTCTATCGACACGATCCTTTGGCCAATGCTAAGGACTTTTCTGTGTAACTAGAAAATTCACTATATCTGCATATCATGGAAGTTCGGTAACTACAAAGATTCTCTCGTCTGGAAATCTCTCTGCAATCTCTAGCATGTACTCATCTGAAGGTTGTTCTGTCTGTAATCGGGAGAGGTGATCAGCTACCACATTCTTTACTTCGGGTTGTCTCTGATATCCAAATCGAATTCTTGAAGTAAGAGAATCCATCTAAGAAGGCGTGCCTTGGTATACTTCTTTTCCATTAAAAATCAGATAGCTAAATGATCTGTATAGACTGTGGTTTTGGAGCTAAGAAGATAAGATCTGAATTTATCTAATGCGAACAATACTGCCAACATCTCCTTTTCTGTCACTGTGTAATTTTGCTGGCATAGTGGATAGCAACAAGAAGTCCATTCCTCATCTGTCCTAATACAACCCCGACCGCAAAATCTGAAGCATTCGTCATGATCTTGAAGGGTAGAGACCAATCAGGTGGCTGTAAGACAGGAGCACTGATAATTATTTCCTTTAATGTGAGGAAGGCATTAAGACATTTGTCATCTAACAAGAACTCGATGTCTTTGCCTAATAATTCAGTTAACGGTCGGGCAATCTTGGAGAAATCCTGGATGAACCATCTACAAAAGCCAACATGCCCTAGAAATGACCGTAACTGCTTAATGTTGGATGGTGGTCTGAGGCGCTTGATGACATCCACCTTGGCAGGGTCAATCTCCATGCCTCACTGGGAGATGACGCGAAGAGAGAACGAGATCTACCTCACAACATTTCTGAAGAACCTGGTCTAGGTGCACTAAAAAATTGTCAAAGGACTCACCATAGACCGAAAAATAATCAATAAAGACCTCTAGAAAATCACAAACCATGTCTGCAAAAATAGCAAGCATACACCTATGGAAAGTAGCAGGGGCGTTGCACAATCCAAAGGGCATCCGTCTAAAGGCATACGTGCCAAACAGACATGTGAAGGTGGTTTTCTCCTGGTCTTCAGGAGCAATGGTAACCTGGTTGTATCCGGAGTAACCGTCAAGGAAACATAAGTATTCCTTCCCTTTCAACCTTTCGATGACCAGGTCTATAAAAGGCAAAGGTAAGTGATCCTTCTTCGTCGCGGCGTTCAGCTTCCTGTAATCAACGCACACCTGCCACGACGTGGTTACTCTCTTTGGAATCTCCTCTCCACACTCATTCTTAATCATCTGAATTACCGACTTCTTCGGGACCACAAGTAATAGGCTAACCCATTCAGAGTTGGAGATGGGATAAATGAACCCTGCATCGCACTATTTCGTAATCTCTTTCTTGACAACATCTCGTAAAACCGGATTTGGCCTGCGTTGAAATTCTCTACAAGGTTTGCTATCGTGATCGAGATATATTTGATGAGAACACAAAGCAGGACTGATCCCGCGGAGATCCGATACAATCCACCCAATAGCCTTGCGATTTCTCTCAAGAACCTCCATAAAATGAGATTCTTGTTCTTCGGTCAATGATGAGCTGATAGTGACCGGAAACTGTCGATGTGGACCCGCAAGGAAAGCGTACTTCATATTTGGTGGCAATAACTTTAGTTGTGGTAAGGTAGGCTCTGGTTCTACTGAAATCTCATATATATGTGTGCTGGGATCTGTATCGATTGTGGATTTGTCTGCAGTATGGTTATCCACCATTTTAATATGTTCTAAAGTCGGACTACAGAAGATATCTAAAACATCACCCGACTTGCTACTATGATCATCCTCAGAATGACTAGAGGAAAACAAATCAGCTAAATGAAATTCTATCTCTAAATCATCTGAAGTGGAGGAATCATGTAAAGACTTTGAATCTGAAAGATCTGCGATAAACTCCTCAGAAGTCTGATCCCTCTGCTTCTCATCATCCATGCTGAATTATAAGGTACCCTCGGAAGAACTACCAACTGTAGTCTCGGACCCAACCTCTGCTATGAAATCATGGGTCTCTACTTGATACCTTTCGAGGTCGTCAAAACGAACCTCATTCATGTAATCACAAGTGGCTAAAGAACTCAAGAAATCTGAAGATGCATCACTGGATGTGTTTGATTCATTCGCCATCTCTATATGTACCTTCTTGCCCTCAGTGCAAAAAGATACCTTCCCTGTATCATAATCGAAGAGGGCTTTAATCGTCTCTACGAATTGCCTCCCAAGAATGATTGGGGTAAGGTGCAACTGTGTAGGGCAATCCATGTCCAGGACAGTAAAGTCTACTGGGAATTGCAGGCCCTGTACAATTACTATAACGTTCTTTAATATGCCCCTAGGTCTCTTTACGGAGCTATCAGCAAACTGAAGGATCGTGTGGGATTTGTAAAGAGGACCTAACTCAAGCTTGTTTAGCAAAGAAGATGGTATCAAATTGATCGAGGAACCGTTATCTAATATGGTGCGATCGAATGCGGCATTAGCGATCTTGCATCTGACATAATGTTCTCTTGAATCCTTTTTCTTCTTAGGTAACTTGTTCTATATTGAGCAAGATGTATCCGTGGTCAAAACATGTTTTTCTGTACGTGATCTCTTTTTCCTACACGTGGTGTATCTATTCTTCAGCTGATTCTCGAGCGTAGGAAAATGATCCAAGGCATCGTGAAGTGGGATCTTCAAAAAGATGTCATCTTTTAATAGTCTTTCAGTCTCTAGAGTCACACCATTCTATTTATGATTTTTCTTTCCCCTTCCAAACAAAGCATCAGGAAAAGGAACAATATCGGGAATGAGAAAATCAGACTTTTTATTGAATTGAGAATCAACTTGTACACCGAGAGTTTCAGAATTATGTACAAAACTCTCTAAAACAGGAGAAGAAACATTTTTATCAGGAGTATCTACATGGTCTGGCATTATATCATCGTCTGTCTCGCTGGTGTCCATGTCAATAGTTTCGGCATCGCTCCCTTCTCTCTGATCTTCCTGGTGGTCCTTATCCTCGTGGAAGTTCTCCTCCTCAGCATCAAAATATGGCTACTCATGGATTTGCTCATGTTCCTCATCAAGTGCCCTCTCCTCTACTCCAGCAGATGCTCGTGATGATCTACCACTCTTGAGATGAATGAAGTTAGATAAAAATTCAAGAAAAGAGATCGTACATGTAGTGTTGTCTACCTGATTTGGATGCCTCCTCTTATTATTCGGATTCATTTGAGGTTGGGCTGTGAGAGTGGTCTTCAGCGCGGTTAACTCATCTAGACGACGGTTAACCTACACCATCTCGGTCTTGTGTTCAATTTGGAGCGTACACAACATATCCATGATTTGATTTAATGCATGGGCCTGTGAAGCCATCTCAAGTCCAGTGCGGTGACCCTGGCTTTCTACTCTCTCCGGCCTTGGCGTGAATTGCTGCAAGGTGTAAGACTGGGAGGATCTCTACGGTGCAAAGGAAGATTGCTGCTGTTGATAATGATATGGTTGTGAATGGTTAGCAGGATATTGATATGATTGTGGTCTCTGATATGCATGCTGGTGAGATTGTTGTTTCATGAAGTGCTGTCAGTGCTGGAAGTGTGGATGTCCATGCTGCGGGTGACTGTACTGCTGATGATTATGAGGTACACTCGGTTGCTGAATCGGAGTATACCAAATCCCGTTGATCTCAAGAGTGGCTTGAGTCTCAACATCCATATCCGCAACACTAATTATCTGACCGGGATTGGCATGAGACTGATCCTCATGCCAATCAATCTGTGGAGTCTCGGGCTCGCTCTGAACAAAATGTATCTGTCGGATGGGTGGAGCGGGTAAAGTCCTCTATAAAGGTTGTGCAATCGAAGAAGATTGGGTCTGCTAGTACTGAAGTTTAAGCTCTGAAGCCTTCTTCGTGAGATCACTCAGCTGCTGAGGTAGAGATGAGAGTTTTCCAACTCTCACAGCGGCAATAAGTCCTGAACTTTTTTCTAAATCAGATCCACCAACGTTAAATTCTCGCTAATGAAGCCCATGTTGGTGTTGGATTCATACTTTGAAATATTAGCCACCTTATGATGCTCTCGGTGATGTGGTGGCTGAGGGGCCTTCTGGAATGCCCGAGTAGAGTCGACGACTCTCGAATTCTTCGCCATCCCTTCGAAGATGGACCAGACCGTCTCGGCATCATTATTCAAATAGCTGTCGCCACATGCGGCACTCATCAGCCCCTGAATGTCCGGCTGGAGTCCTCCAAAATAGTTCTGTACAAGCACCTTCATCAGTATCTCATGATGCGGGCATATCTCCATACGATCTTTGAATCTATCCCATGCCTCTTGGAAAGACTCATTCGGTAGCTGCGTGAAGTTGGAGATCTGACTCCTCATCATGTTCGTCATCCCCAAAGGAAAATACTTATGCAGGAATGTGTACTTTAAATCGTCCCATGTAGAAACTTCCCTTCCTAGATGATTCAACCATTAAAGTGCCTTATCTGCTAAGGCGAAGGGAAAGGCTTTGAGGCGAACAACCTCCTGCGTAACTCCCGGATAGCTAGCCGTACAGCAAATCACCTCAAACTGTTGCAGAAAGGTAAATGGCTCCTTTGTAGCATTCTCGTAGAACTTGGGTAGCAATGAGATGAAGGGCGGCCTCAACTCGTATGGCCGTTGATTTGGTGGTAACTGAATCCAATGATGTAGCATTCTCGCACCCGGGTCATACTCATCTCGTAAAGTAATGGGAACCACTGCAGGCGGTAAAGGGTTCCTTGCTCCTGCTCTCAGCACGGCTATCTTAGCCCGCAACTCATTCTGAGTTCTAAACTATTCTCGTATCTACATGTTCATCTGTTGTAAGGTGTCGAGAATTCCTGTCATGATATCTACAGTTGGATATGGTTTTCCTTCGGTGTGGTGATCCTCAGCTGGCCTCTCCTCTGCTGGTCCTTTGCCACGAGCCATGTATTTCAGATCTGTTGGAAAAGAAAATTTCTCGTAAGAACTCAGCGGAAAATTAGCTGGAGTTGTTGATAATGTATTGAGGCAAGGGTCTGCCTCAATAGACAGGCCGGGAGGCGAGGGAGTCTGGGTCTAACTCTCCTCGAGATCAGATGGGACCAACTCGGAAAGAGGGTCATCCCGAGCTTGTGAAGATGTACAACGGACGGTGGATGGTCGAGGGCTCATGGAGTTTGAGAAGAAAAGTCATCGAGTCGTCATCTTCGATGTCAAGAGATAGATCGGGAGAGCACGATTTACGATTCAAGAAAGATGGGAACCACGTAAAAGACATGGTAACTCACACCCCACAAGCAAACGCAAAGCAAACCCCGTTTTCACCAACACAACCCAATGATGACCATAAGTGTTCGGTATTTTATCTTGTCGGTTTTAAGGTTGTATTAGAAAACAAGTATAATCTCGATTAACGTGAGCTGATAGGTGCTCGATGTTTCCCCAAAATACTATCCCGAGTCTTTATAGAGAATCACTTTCTCTCAGCCAGTATGGGGGTAAGTACAGACTGTTTCCAGCTACCCGTGTTACTTGAGGAAGGAGCCTTACGTAGTGTCCTCTAAACCCCCCACTCTGCTAAGTAAACCTGGACCGTTTCCGGCTACCCGAGCGTACCCACTGAAAAGCGGTGATTAGGTGTATAGACTAAGTAGTATCTCAAAAGAAATACAGGTTTTGGGTTCTATCCTTATGGGTCGCCTATCACTCGTTCACTCTGAGAAGAACTTGTGCGGGAATTACTCTCCTAGATCAATTGAATCTTATGTTTGTTTTAAGACCAGATACTTTAACAGTCCTGATTTTATTTTTGGGGTTTTATATTTTTTGAGTTTTTTTCAGACAAACGTCTACCGAGTGTCTTTATTATTTATTTATAAGTTCTATAATAATGCACCTAGGTTGTGAGTCCTAAGACTAACTACAAAAGTGCAATTCGATTGGAAAAAGAAAGCTCCTAAACAAGCACCTAGCCTCGTAAAAAGCCGCCGAAAACCAACAATGCGAAAAAAACTGTGGTGGGTGCCCTGATCCCCCGAATGCACAGCATTTGGCGAATCAGGCCCCCAGAAAGAAAATGGGAGGGGAGGTACAAGTCGGGACGCCCTTAGGGGTCCCTTTCTACAAAAACAAAAACATGGACAAGTGCCCCTTTTTTTACAAGAATAAAAAAATAAAACTCAAGTCATAACTATTCTTTCCCTCAACAATCGAGAACCTCGGTCTCTACACTTTCAACTGTTTTGTGGCTTTTGAGAAAGCCAGTTGAACCTGCAGGCCCTGCAAGAATTAGTTAAGAAACTAAAACATACAAAAAATCGTAAACAAAACTTTAAAAGGAGCACGAAAAACAGTAAAACTGAAAAAAAACTGTAAATCGAAAATCAAACGAAAATTTGTAACGTCAAAAATAATAGAGAAAATCGGTTGAAAAACCGTTGTAAAAACAATGCTTACCTAACAACGGTGCCATTTTGATAAGAATGCAGCCCGGACTCCTACGGTTGTGTTGGTTATAGAGAGAGAGAGAGAGGGAACTGCATTTCAACCAAACAAAAATTACGGTAAAACAGGAGATGAAATCCTATTTTACCGTTCACTACTAATTTTAACCAGGTGAGTGTTCCTGGGTCGAACTCGAGGAAGTAGAATGTTCAAACCACGGTTTTCGATACAATGAATAAATTCCAACAAAATCCTCTTTTATTCTTCATTTTACGATGAAGGAAATTGAGAACAAATTCGGTTTAAAACAAACTCAAGAAGACAAAATTCAAACCACATCAGAAATGGCGAAAAATTCGGGTAAAATACTTGAAAAATCCCTTGGTAGTTATCAAGCTACCCTATAAAATTCGCGGGAAAATTAGAAAAATTCGAGGTTCAAATGGCCCTTACAAGCCAAGGTCCTAACTGCAAGAAAAATGTTTAGTTTCTATTACAAAACCATCCCTGGAAGGACTAAAATGCGAAAGAAATATGTTTTATTGCAATTAGGTCCCCACACAGGGACCTACTTGTAATTCTAGAAACGTCTGGAGGCAGGCTTTAATTCCTGGAACATGGAGGGTTTATGATGCAAATGTTCTACCCCTTCGCATCCTACGGCTGAGATTAGAATCTACTGTGTGATATTGTCCGTCCGCTTCTGCCAAGTGTCGCAAGCCTGTAAACCAGGCGTTCGTGAATGTTCTTCAGACGGTTCGTGCTTCTGACAAAGAGGTCCTCTTCTTCGGATTTTTGCTAGCGACTGACGAGGTTTTTGGCCCTCCGGCAGGGCTAGAGGGGTAGCTCCTCCACCCCTCGAGCTCGCCCGCAGGTGAACTCGATCGGGGATGGTCGTGATTGACGGAAGAAAACTATTGAAGATGGTCGTTTACTCTGATCCTGGAGCTACTACATGAGGTTGCTTCGTATTTGATCGAGTGATTTCTTGTGTTTGGAAGCTCCACTTGCTTTGATTTTTCTCCAGATTGAAGACAGACCTGCAAATTACAAGCGTATGTGCTCGATTCGCAAAGAAATCGATCGAATGTTTATGATTTTGCAAGATCAAAAAGTGTTTCCAGACTTAACATACCATGGCGTGTGAATGGCAATGAAGAAGATGATCGTTTGGGGTTGTTTTGATTGGAATTGAAGTTCAAATTCGATATAGCGCCTTAGATGGACAATCATACTTGCTAATGATGCACTTAATTCAACTAATCAAGGCACAAGGATCGAGAAATAACAGATTAGAAATGGATGAATTACCTGGGATTGCAGGGTGTAGAACCGCTGCTGGTGATTGCTCGACGGGGAGGCTTCCCAGAGATTGACGCTGCTCGAAGCAGCGATGCAAGGCAACGATGAGCACCTTGGAACCTCCTCCGATCTCCCTTCTTCCACGTGGGCTGAGGACGAGGAGCTGTTACCTCCTTGGTTGGCCGGAGTCGCGGGGAAAAGGTGGTAGTCGGCCAATTAGTTCTGGAGAAGAATTGGTTTGGGGAGAGTTAGTTGGATCTCGCCAACTTCATGGCTATTTATAGATGAGTTGCTTGAGCTCCAAGGTGGATCTAATAGTGGGCGAGTAGGAGGGTTGTTAAGAGAATAGGATGGATGGCTTGAATCGATTGGATTAGTTGTGAAGTGCGCGGAAGAAATTGGTGAAGAGGTGGCGTTGGAACAGAGTTCCATCAGCCTGGGTTCTTGAAGAAGAACCAGGTGTTGACACGTGTCAGCACCTGGTTGGCCAGATGAATAAATAACGTATAAATTAAATAATAAATACTAAATAATGTTAATTTAAATAGTTGTAAAAATGAAAAATGTAAATAATTAAATTCTCTAAATTATGGAATAATTATTTTTCGTAAATAATAAATATTATTCAAAATATAAATATTATATTAATAAATAGATATAAATAATACTTAATAAATAGATATTAAATTTTAAATTTAATAATTAATTAATTACTTATTTATTTTATATTTTATTAATTATTAGAATAATAAATAAAGTCTTTGTGAATTTTTATGGATTTTAATAAATAATTTAGATATATTAATAAATACAGGTATCTGTTAGCTAGTTCAATTTTATCTAAATTAGGGTTTTAGAATTTATTAAAATAATAAATAAGTTCCAAAAATTCTGAAATTAATCATGATAAAAATACAATATCATGAAAATAATTAGAAATTATAAAATTAGTAAAACTTATAAATAATGGATTATAAATAAAATAAATAGCCAGAAACCCCTTTGTCAATAGGTCCCAAAACTGACTTTTTGCAAACTGACTCCGATTTTAATAAAACCATTCTATTAATTAGAGAATATTATTTTATGAACTTTAAAGGTGAGTAGAGTGAAATTGGATTTCATATGAGGAAGTTATGATATTCGGAAGTTGAGATTTTGATAATTAAAAAGTAAGTTTCTTGGCATATATACAGGATAATATTTTTAACTTATTTTTATAATTTTATATATTTTTATAAATAATTAGTAAATGAATTTGGTGAAAAATAAGTTCAGATGAATTAATTAAAAATCAATGAAGATTTGATAATTGTTTGATGAATAATGAATAATGTGTGGAGTGTTACTTAATTATTTTTTTATGATTTTCTTTTTTTTCTCCCCCTACTTGTTGTTTTGTCGACCAATCCATACTGACTTGGTCTCGTGGGTTAGGTTATATAAATATATCTTTCAGCTGTATTTATATTATCTGAGTCATATTGTACATATATACATATCTACAATCTGCCTTATTTTCTTTCCTTATTTTTTATTCTTTATTTATTTACATATTTTTGATGTATAAAAGTGCATTTTTATTTATGAATATTATTTTGATAAAATGTGGAGATTAATGAATATTTACATGTATTTGTTAAGGGTTTTAAGACAAAATACGACAGAAAAGTTAATGAATCATATATTCATCAAGAATATCAGTATCCAATGGGAGAGCCCTTGATATTATAGATTTTCTCTATGTATCAAATGTTAGAAGGAACTAACTATATGTATCCAAGCTTGCAAGCTATGGATACACTTTCCTTTTCTATAATAAACTTATCATAAATCGTTATGGTAATTTTATAGTATATGGCTCTCTAACACCAAGTGGACTCTATGAATTGAACATGCATGATTGTTCTAAGAATGTTAGTACCACTGATAACATTAATATTAATAGTGAATTAAAATCCCGAAACGATAAAGGGAGGATGGAGATCTTTTAACAATGATCTGACATCAAAGACTTGGACATGTTTCTGTTGATAGTATCAATAGACTGGTAAAAGATAGACATTTAGATTTTCTGGAAGTCTATGATTTACCAACTTGTGAACATTGTATTCGTGGAAAAATGTGCAGAGCACCCTTCTCTAAGAAAGGTGAATAATGCGAAGGTATATTGGACCTAATACATACCAATGTATGTAGTCCCTTTCATACTGCGACTCGAAATGTACATCAATATTATGTGACCTTTATTGATGATCATTGACGGTATGGTTTCATCTTCTTATTACGTCACAAACATGAAACCTTACTAATGTTCAAATAATTCATGTCTTTGGTTGAGAACCAACATGAAAGAAGAAAAAGCAGATTCTATTTGACTGATGTGGCAAATACATCTTAACGGAGTTGCAGAGAGACATAATAGAATCATGTTGGACATTGTAAGATAAATGATAAGTAAAGCAAACTTACCTCTCAGTTTCTAGGGACATGTAGTAGAGACTATAGCTGATGTCCTAAACAAGATTCCATCTAAATCTGTACCTTAAACCCCTCGTAAGATTTGGTATGGTACCAACTCAAGTGTACGACACTTGAGGCTTTGGGGTTGTTTGGTCCATGCTAAAAATGTGGATGTAAAAAAGCTGGAATCTCGCACAAGAGAGTGCTACTTCATTGGATATGTAAAGAATAGTATTGGTAGCAACTTTATGATCTTGAGACTCAAAGGTATATGTTTCTAGAGATGTTAACTATCTGGAAAATAAATTCCTAAGAAGTTAAGAAAATAATGAAGTTAAGGAACTAATCGAATCTAGCGAGACTAATGAAGTTCCTACACCATAAACTGAAGAGATAGATGAAAATGGCACGACCGTACCTCATAATAGGAGATCTAGGGTTGTAATACAACCTAAAAGGTATGGATTCCATGTATCGGAAGATTTTGATGATGATTAAACTTCATTTAATAAAGCTTTCGGTGATCGCGACATGGATAGATGGATTCAAGCAATGAAGTCTGAGGTAGACTCCGTGCACAAGAATGGTGTATGGACCCTCTAAGATCCACCTAAAGGGGTTAAATCCATTAGGTGCAAATGGATCTTCAAAAGAAAGAGGGTGCCCAATGGAAAGGTAGAGACCTTCAAAGCATAGCTCATATCCAAGGGTTATACACAGAAAGAAGGCATCTATTATGATGAGACATTCTCTTCTACTACCATGCTCAAATCCATTAGGGCATTGCTGACTATAGCTATACAACTGGACTATCACATCTAGCAGATGCATGTCAAGAACACTTTTCTTAATGGATACCTCAAAGAAGATATATGAGCAACCTCAAGGGTTCATAGCTGAGGAAGGAAAAGTATGAAAGCTAAAGAAATCCATCTATGGGCTCAAACAAGCTTCTCGTAGTTGGAACATCCAATTTGATGAAACCATTAGGAGTTATGATTTCTTGTGGAATGTGGATAAACCATGTGTGTACAAGAAGCTCAGTGGGATCACCATCGTGTTCATTGTGCTTTATGTAGATGTCATCCTTATCAATGGGAATGATACATGGATGATGACCGGTGTTAAGGTCTGGTTGTCTAATACCTTTGAGATGAAAGATCTCGGAGAAGCCTCTTACATCAAAGGCCTGAAATTGTTCAGAAATAGACAAAAGAGAATATTGGGACGGTCATAACAAGGATACATTAAGAAGATCATGGAAGGATTTGGTATGGATAATTCTAAGAAATTCTTCCTTCCCCTAAACATGGTATCCTCCTATCTAAAGGGTTGGCTCTTCAAAATGTTGAGGAAAAGAAAGCCATAACCGGATGCCCATACACATATGTTGTAGGAAGCTTGATATATGCCATGGTATGTACTAGACTAGATATCTGCCATGGAGTGGTGAGCTTTTACCAATCCTACTATGGAGAGAAACACTGGATTGCAGTGAAGAGCATCTTCAAGTAACTTAGAAGAACTCAAGACTATGGATTGGTTTATGGAGATAATGATCTCCAAGTTTTAGCGTACACTGATTCTGATTTCCAATTAGATATAAATGATAGGAAGTCAACTTAAGGGTTCCTATTTTTTGTTAGATAGTAGTGCTCTCTCACCTAAGTGTAGCAAGAAGAAGGACACTATGGATGTTTCAACAAAGTAAAGCATTGGATGCATAAGATGCGGCAACTTTATTGGATCTAGATTATGTTCACTTAGGCTATGCAATTTTGTAAAAGAACTTGGCATAGTCACGGTGACAAAGTGACTAATTAGCTTACCTGTCTATTTGATAAATAGTCAAAGCTTAGCACAATTAATATGGGGTTGAGAATTGTATATGAATAGATCTGAGGGCTAGTGGGAGACTGTTGGACTTTTAAACCCTTGGCAACCCATCAAATGCAATAAAAGTAATTGTTTTTTATCGTGTCCATCTGAAATGAAAAGAATAATTGATTGAATGTATTTTACTGTTAAGGTCTCTTTGTACAATTAGGTTATGTGACGTTGACATATTAAACACCATGCAACTGGGAGGACACAACATACTTCAAACATGTGACATTCAATAAAGATCTCCAATATGAGAAAGAGATGGCAATCTTTCTTTAAAGACTGATTTCCAATCGACTTCTTGATGTAGGTCCTCTGTATAAAAATGGAGATTCAAAATTGTTGAAATATCGAAGTCAAAGAGTTGACTTGATGAGTTCGAGATAAACTAAGACCTGAATCATAACTGTCATGATCAGGCACACATCCTTTTGACCTGAGACAGATCTGCATCTATATGCTTGAGTATGCACATTTGACAAACCAATAGCTTGGTGACCTTGCCAAGGTCCATATACATGTGTGTTAGTGTGCATAAGAAGTCGTATGAGATGTATGATCTCTCGAAGGAATCATACAGGTTCACAATTGATGAACTGGAAGACAGAGCTCCCTCATGCGATATTTTGGGGTCAAAATGATTTCCATGCATGGTCGTGTTGTTATGAAATAAGACATGAATTCAAGATATTAATATATGCTTTTGGAAAGTATATGATTAATATTGTCGTCCAATTACTAAATTAGAAATCGATTGATACATTACGAAGAAGATGGTCAAACCAAAGTTTTAACTTCAAAGTCATCAAGGTCTTTCAGTGTAAAGGATGGATGAATATTGGGAATACAGGGTTACATCTATTGCAATGGATCGTCTACCATGACATTTCCATTTCGATTTCCAAATGTTAGAAATAAAAATGATTATGAAAATGGAAATATACAAGCTCCTTGAACTCATTTCTTAGCTCCAAATGGTTTCTATGATTAGAAATGGTCAAGGAAGCTGGATTCAACTCACTAACACTTCGTCCAGCTCATGGAGAATGTGTTGTGTTTCATTGAGCTCATTGAGACTGTAACTATTACAACTCAAGCTCAACATTCGTACGTGAAAGATTTTTATAAAAATGGTATAAACCCTAAAATTGTATAGTTATCCAAATTCTAAGTCACTATACATGGATAGTATGAACCCCAACGTTATCTTCAAGTACATTCATATTTATCTCATGAGTCCTAATTGGATTAGAACTCATACCTATTATTGTCAATATTGTAGTAATTATGATTATTAAATATTATCGATAAGGGGAATTTTGTGAATATAATTCACATGTATAACTCATTATTGAATGTGAGTAAAGAATCACAATAATTAATATTTATATGGAAGTGATTCATATAAATATGTATGTAAATATTATTTACATAAATTTTCCAAGGCAAGATATTGTGTAAATTTGATTCACACTAATTTTGTATATGCAAATTGGATTTACATTTAATTTTAGGCTCATGAATATGATTAATAAGTTTTGAGTATTAATTTCATAATTTCTTCAATGTTGATAAATTATCAAGTGAATTAATTAATTAATTAATTAAAATTTTTCACAACAACTTCCATTTATAGAATGTGGTGTGCGTGTATACTAAGTATGCATGGTCCACCATGTTGTTGAGTTCTTATTAAATTAGGACTATAATGTTGTTACTTATTTTATTTTAATTAATTAAAATTGATTGGAGATATTAAGGAGATGATCCTTATTTAATCATGATTTGATCTTAGCCCTTCATCTAAAATCCAAAGGCTACCATGGTACATGGTGGACGTGTAGAACAAGTACAAAAGGAGTGTTATGCCCTCTCTTTTGACAAAATTATGAGAGTGAAATCCTCTTCTAAATTTTGTGCCACCTTGAGAGAGAAAGAGTCTTAAGAGAATTCAACTTTTACAACTATGTTCTTGTTGCCCTAGTCGACATTCGAGTTCGTGGGAAGAGCCGCAACTCATCTATACACACAGACAAGTCTGCAGATCTTGGAAATTATTTTGGAAATTATTTCCTTAGAATTTCTAATTTCCGAATGCATAAATTGGTGTGCTACATTTTCTAGTTCATACGATGAACTGACATTATTTTGGCAAATTGTTTGCTAACTATTCCGTGTTTCTGTGATAGCAATAGATAATATTTATTACTTCATTCAGGGGAGCAACTAATATGAAGATTTAAACTTTTTTTTCATTTTTTTACTTATTGATATATGTTGCATATATCAAGTTTGATTTGACATTTATTTTTCCTTAAGTGCTTAAAACTTCTTAAGCTTTTGAAAAGGATTTTTTCATCATTAAAAAGTGGGATAAATTTATTACTTTGGTCCTCTATTATTTTAAATGTGACACACAAATATATTATATCGTAGTCTCTTGCATATTCATAGTGATTGCAGGACTGCAAGTATGCATCTCATCCCGATATGACTTTGTAAATTCGTCTCTTTGGAGCGAAAGAAAAAGCTCAACTTTGTTGTTTCTTGTTCAAAAGAGTTGTATTAATTTTACAAAAGTTGTAACTGTAACAATTCTTTAATCAAAAGTTTCATTTTCAGGAAGATTAAGTTTTGATGAACTTATCGATCATACTTTCACATCGATCGATCACATCTTATCAATGATATGTACTTCACTGGCCGGCCACACATTGTCAATCATATGTCTTGAAATTATCAATCATTTTTTAAATTCCATTCAAATGTTATCAATTGATCGATCTTTGCTATTTTGTTGATTGATCATTTAAAGTTGATCGATCATACTTATTAACCTAATTGTTCATATTGGGACGTCATCTTTGATTTCATACCACTTTTGTTTCCAATGCTCACTATTCTTGAGCCCCTATATATGGGATCCCACACTCACAGTGGGAGTACACACCATTTGAAAAATCACTCTTACTTTCTCTCGAAAAACAAGAAGCTCTCTATGAGTTATTCCCTGATATTCTTTCTCATGTTAATCGATTCATTTGATATTTGGAGAAGAATATTCTTGGTTGAAAAGATGTGAAGAAAATTGTTTAATTTAGCAGTGTTTGATCGCTAACCACCCTTCAAGTTATTCTTATAGAAGTCAAAGAACTTTTGGCAGCCTCTTCTCAGCATGGTGATATTTATTACTTGTTCTATATTGCTTATTCGCATGTGATATATGTGATATAATTTTTTGTCCTACTATATGTGAATTATCTATGTAATTATATACTATTATTTTATCTCAAGATATCATCTACTCTTTATTGGAGAATTATATTCTTGATATTTGTGGAGATAACTTTATCTGGATATTATTATTGTTATATCTCTTATTTCTGGTAAACGTCTTTTTGCAAGACCTTAGGTGTCTTATCCTAATTATGCAGATAAGCTCTTAGATGTGAGAGCACTAAGGAAGAACGAAGAATGTTAAAAGCTCGGTAGATCTTCTGCTAGTACTATAGTGTCTAATATGCAGTGTTGATCTTTGTTTTGGATCCAAGATTGTAAAGGAAAAAGCTTTGTAAACAATTGAGATATCTGCAAAAATATCTCTGGATTTAGTGAAGTAGTTGATTAGCTTGGTGATGAATACCCATTCATTCACTTTATTCCTTTATTTTATCTTTAAATCCTTAGATATTACATGTAAATAAATCTATAGATTTATTTACATGTAATATCTAAGGATTTAAAGATAAAATACATGAATTAAGAAAAGAAAATTAAAGTAAGTATTGTAAATACTGACTAACCTTAGACCCCGAGAGTAAGTCAATATTGACTTGGTAGACAAAGAATGAAGTTGGTGGATTTAAGGGCAGAGAAATACAGACAAAATAACGCAAACACCTAGAAACCCTAGTTGCCCAATAGACTACATATACAACCAAACAAAAACTAATTTATGCACACTCTCACACATATCAAATATAGATATTTTCATACAAAACTTGTAAACAAAAATACATAGAAAATATAGAAATATTTGCATATAAAAATAATGTATAGTATGACTGAGACACACATTTGTAAAAGTCGTAAACAACTTCAAGGATCAATATCCTCCATATGAACTCAAAATTCACCAAACACCTTTATTGATTTTAAATTAAATTATCCATTTAGTGAAGGTGGTTTAATTAAAACTGTAGTTAAGGTATAAAAGTTGGCTTTTTGGGTCCCATTGTACTATATACCTATATTTTTACCCATTTTATCCCCTCTTTATATATTTGCTCTTTTTATATTTTTTAGTACTTGTAAATATTATATAAAATAGCTAGTTCCGCTGCATCACCGCTCGTATGCAGTCTATAATTTATAAGGGTTCTCGCATAATGGATGCATGCGAGTAAAGAAGTTAGTCCAAAAGATATTGCAAATGAAGTTGTAGATTGGTAGTTGGAATGTTGGCACTTTAACTCACAATTGATGGAGATAGTGGATACGATGGATAGAAGTAAGATTCATATACTATGTCCTCAAGAGACTGAATGGGTTGGAGAGAAAGCAAGGGAGATCGAGAAGACATGCTTTAAACTTTGGTATTCAGGTAAAGATAAGGGTAGAAACGGTGTTGGAGTGGATTTTCATAAGGATTTGAAGGATTCTCACTGCACTACCTTTCGCCTTGAAAAGGAAAGCATATTATTGGGTGAAGAACTTAGGAGTGACTGTGACCACTTATGAGAGGTTCAAAAACATGTTTTTGAAGAAACTCTACCCTTTTAGTCGGACCAACGAAATGAGGACCCCAATCACCAGTTTCTCTCAGATGCCCAATGAACCACTCTGTGAGGCTTGGGATAGGTTTAATGACCTGCTACAGAAATGTCCCTACCATGATTTGGATAATAATATCCTAGTTCAGTCACTCTACTCTGGCCTCAACTACGAGACTCAAGGGTTAGTTTGGAGCTGAGACCGTCTGGAAGGTACTGGAGCAGATGGTAGAGACAAGCCGTTCACAGATCGCTAGTAGAGCATACACTGATTCCTTGAACACCTTTCAAGACAAAGGAGGAAAGCAAACTGTCGCAGAGATAGCAGAGGATTTGATTCCAAACATGAACATCATCGCTGATAAATTGATCGTGGTGGATCAAATTCATAAGAGAATGAACGACATCGACAACAAGATTTCCCAATTCCCAAAGCAGATGGAGGAGCTTACTGAGAAGGTGTCCAAGATGGGGATGCCTACTGCACCTACTGTTCCAATCTATCATATGCATCATGTCCAGGAGAAGCCAGGAGCGGAACAACAACAACCATGGGCTCAGGACCAATTCTATGCCCAACCTTCCCAGCAGCCACCCCCACCGACCAAGACAGTCGAAGAAGCCCCGCCTCTGACATTCGAAGTAAATGGCATTTGGTACACACAGGACACTACCCGACAATGTAATATGGGGGACTATCAGCCTTATCAACGTCCACTCACTTTCTACAATGCCACATTTCCTCCACAGCACACTCAGAACACTACATCTTTCCAGCATCCGAAGCAGCAGCAGCCCTACAATCGCCAGAACCAACCTCAGTAATACCGTCAGCAATATCAAGCTCCCAGACAGACAGCTCAATCGTCCAATCCTCCAAAAGAACCAGTCGATATCCAGAGGCAAATGCTTGAAGAGATTTGCAACTTCTGAAATGAGATGCACAATCTATGGGTTGATGTCAATCGCTTGTCCCATTAGAAGGATGAGTAGACATCCCCAGCCACAACCATTCCCGCCCAAGTTCAAGCTAAACCCCAATAGCTTGAACAAATTTCAATCATCTCAACATAATGGCCAGGTACACTATTCAGATTTTTCCACATCTGAACATGAGATCCTTTCGTTTGACAATATCAATGCCATATCACTCAGGAGCGGAAGGACCTTGGTCGTACCTGACCGGGCAAGGGAATCGGATTATGAAGACTCGGAAGATCAACCGGAGGATGTTTCCAAGGAAGAAGAAGAAGGATGCCTGAAGATCCCAGCACGAGATAAAGGGAAAACATCTATGAAGTCTGTAGAGGACCTTGAACCTCTAGTTGCTGCAAAAATACCTTTGTCACCTTTTTAGCAACCTGATTTTGATTATTATCAAAAATCTTATGATTGTAACAAGAACTCCAAGTCTCATAAAGATGTTTATTTATGATTCTGGCTCTTATCTCTTGTCTCAAATGCTTCTATCCCTTTTCCCCATGCTCTTAAGAAAGGAAAACAAAAGAAAAACATTCTAGATGACCTGGAAATGAAACAATTCTTCCAGCAAAATATCACAATCAAAGTACCCTTGGATCAGTATGTGGCCAGTAATCCAGCATTCTAGAAGTACTTGAAGGTGAAATGCACTCCCACCAGGACTCGTACAAAGAAAACAAGCCAATTTGTGGAGACTTATATCTTGACAGTTGCCACTACCAAATGTGTCAAAAATCAGCATTTGCCAATAAAGAAAAGGGATCTGGGTGCCCATTATGTGGAGAGTCGCATTAGCGGCATTGCGTTCGCATGCACACTTCTCGACAATGGTTCTTCCATAAATCTTCTACCCTTAGCTTTATATTATAGATTGGAGTTAGGCCCTCTCAAGAAATCATCATCTTTACTCCAATTTGCTAATAAATTCACTAAAAGACCTAAGGGAGAAGTGAAAAATGTTATCATCATGATCGAGGGTACATAATACAAAGTGGACTTCACTATCCTTGATATGGAGACCCCGAACCATTGGAAGGAATCACAAATCATCCTTGGAAGACCATTCTTAGGAACCGCCAAAGCTGTATTCGATTACGGTTCCAGAATGATGAAATTCCGCTCTCCAGGCGGAGAAGTAGACTTGGAGATGAAACAAAGAAAGTGGCAAAGGCCAGACTCCGAATCCACCACTGAATATGCCGAAACATCAGAATGCAATCTCCTCAGCACTATGGGACCGTGGGACCAACTACCGGACATGCAGATTGAAAGCACATTATCAGAAGAAGAAACAATGCACAGTGCAGTTTGTGAGATATTACCAAACAAATCTAGTCACCCAGATCACTACAGTCTTCATGACACAGAAATCCTTTCGGATTTGTCAGTCCCATCATCTTCGGGACAATCAAGAAATATCGACGATGAGTCGAACGCGGCTTTGGCCGAATTACCGCACTACTTTAGCGATTCGACTCAACTCTCTTTGGAATTGGTAGCCATCACATCACAGTGTGATTCACCACCAACTGATACTGAGCCAGATGCTAAAGTCATTCATCCAGACTTGATTGATGATTCAGAATTGCCAGAGCTGAAACCACTACCTCCCACACTGAAGTATGCATTTCTAAATGGACCGAAAGAAAAATTCCCTGTGATCATTAGCTCATCATTAACCGTGGACCAGGAAACCAGATTACTCAAAGTCCTTGAGCGAAATCGAAAAGCCATCAGTTGGACTGTGTCGTATCTCGTAGAAATAAACCTTGCTCTCTTCTCACACCAAATTTATGTTGAGGATAATGCAAGGCCTTCCCGTGAATTTCAAAGAAGATTAAACCCCAATCTTCGGCAAGTGGTTAAGAAAGAGATAGAGAAATGGTGCAAAGCAGGATTTATATACCCCATTTCTGACTCCAAGTGGGTGGCCCCCCTTCATGTCATCTCGAAGAAGTCAGGAATCCAGATGGTCACCAATGAGGAGGGGGTAGAGATCGCGACCCGAGTACCCATGTCGTGGTGCGTCTGTGTCGATTACAGGCGCCTGAATGCTGCGACCAAGAAAGATTACTTTCCACTACCATTTATTGATCAAATCTTGGAGAGACTTGCAGGGAAATCATTCTTTTGTTTTCTTGATGGGTACTCCGGCTACAATCAAGTAGCTATCACTCCCGAGGATCAAGGAAAGGCCACGTTCACATGTCCCTTCGGTACCTACGCATTCAAGCACATGACATTCTGTCTTTGTAATGCCCCAGGCACATTTCAGCGGTGCATGATTGTCGTATTTGCCGAAATGGTTGGTGATTTCCTGGAAGTCTTCATGGATGACTTCTAGGTTCATGGTGATTCATTTAATACATGTTTAGCGCACTTGGACCGAGTCCTCCAGTGATGCAGGGAGGTTAATTTGGCACTCTCTTGGGAGAAAAGTCACTTTATAGTGATTGAGGGCATCGTGTTTGGGCACGTCATTTCCAAAAAGAGAATGGAGGTAAACCCTTTCAAGGTGGATGTGATCAAGAAACTTGAGACACCAACCAACGTCAAGTCAGTGAGGTCGTTCTTATGGCATGTTGAATTTTATCGAAGGTTTATCCCAGATTTTTCAAAGATCGCCCGCCACTGACTGAGCTCTTAGGAAAAGACACTGAGTTTATTGTAAATCACAGGTGTCTAGAGTCCTTCGAGCTCCTAAAAAAGAAATATGTGAATCGTCGATATTACAAGCTCCCGACTGGTCTGTTCCCTTCGAGATCATGACTGATGCATCGGATTTTGCTGTCGGAGCAGTACTTGGACAAGAAGAGATGGAATTCCTTATGCGATTCACTACGCAAGCAAAGTGTTGGATCCTGCACAGGGAAATTATACAGTGCCTGAAAAGGAAATGCTCGTGGTTGTTTGGGCCCTTAAAAATTCAGATCATATATATTGGGCTCCAAGGTGACAATTTTCACAGATCACACGACAATTATATATCTCATGGATAAAAAGGATGCTAAGGCACGAATTTTGAGATGGATCTCGTTAATCCAGGAATTCAATTTGGAGATCAAGGATAAACCTAGAATAAAGAATGTTTTTGCTGATCACCTTTCCCGAATCGAGCAAAACGATTATCCTGACACTGAACCAATTAAGGAGACATTTCCAGACGAATCAGTTTGCGTTATTGATTCAACCCCATGGTATTCCGACATAGTGAACTATCTTGTCTCCAAGAAGGTTCCCTTTGGTTGGACCAAGAGAATGATAGATCGATTAAAGTAAGATTAGAGAAAATACCATTGGGACGATCCTTTCCTTTTCTATGAAGGACCGGATTGTGTCTGGAGAAGATGTATTCCTCGGGAGGAATATCAGAGTGTCCTCACACATTGTCATTCTCTTGAGGCTGGAGGACACCATTCGGGAAAGAGAACTGCGCACAATGTACTCCAATGTGGATTTTACTGACAGACCTTATTTCATGATGCTAATGAATTTGTACGGTCATGCATGATTTGTCAAAGAATGGGAGGGACTGTGGGATATAGAGATGAAATGCCCATAAAACCAATGATTTCTGTGATGTTTTCGATGCATGGGGGATTGATTTTATGGGTCCCTTTCCCAACAACAATGGATTTGAGTACATCTTGTTAGCGGTTGACTATTTATCAAGATGGGTAGAGGCTATTCCAACCCGAACCGCATATAGCAAAGTCGTCTGTAAGTTTATCAAGGATAATATCATTGCAAGGTTCGGGATAACAAAAGTTTTGATTTCTGATGGAGGTAGCCACTTTGTGATCAGGGAGATGAGATCTTTGGCTAAGGAGTACAAATTTGAGCATAGAATAGCCAACCCATATCATCCACAATCGAATGGCATGGCAGAGGTTTCTAATCGAGAGGTGAAGGGTATTATTCAGAAGTTGGTTCGTCCAGATAGGAAGAATTGGTCAAAATTATTGGACCAAGTTCTATGGGCCTATAGGACAGCCTATAAGACTCCACTTGGTACTTCACCTTTTAGGATGATCTATGGCAAGCCATGCCATCTACCCACATAACTGATTCACAATCAGAATGGGCGAATTAAAAAATTGAATTGGAGTTGTCACCTTGGGAAACTATGTCAAAACTTAAATCTGAATGAGCTAATTGAAATCCGAAATCGAGCATATGACAACAGTGTGATTTAAAAGGACAATGTCAAGAGATGTCATGATAGACACATTCGAGATAAAAAATTTGTCCCTGGGCAGAAAGTGTGGTTGTTTAATGCTCGGTTGAAGATTTCTCATGGGAAACTAAAATTGAAATGGATGGGTCCCTACATTGTCATCGACGTGCATACCAATGGAAGCGTGGATATTTCCGAACTCAAAGATGATGCACAACCATTCGCAGTAAATGGACAATTGCTAAAGCCATATATTGAATCACCCAAAGAACAAACAGCTCAAGTCGAGGTCATCTACTTCACGCAGAGCGAGGACATTGATGATTTATCAGATCATTCCCACCCTCCCTCCCGACCACATCGGCCTCCTTGTACAGCTTCTTCCTCTACTTAGGCCAAGGCCTAAGTATAGAGGGGGATCGATGCCATCTGTATATACCATCGTTCTCCTTCTCCCGATCACTTCACTTCCACCCTTCTTCTATACGTAGGCTGACCAGATCCTATGTATAGGGGGACCCGACATCCACCTGTATATACTCTCCTCATTCACATATCCCTACCGCTTCATTTTTTCATTTTTCACTCTCTTATGTTTAGCCCGAGCTATGTCTTCTTTACGCTTCTTGTGCTCTGAGGGCACAACACTCGCTAAGTATAGGGGGGTATGTGTATATACTTTGTATATATTTTACCCATATCTCGTACTTTCGCGTAAGTCTATATGTATTTACGAGATGGGTATTACTTTGAAAAAAACAAAAACAAAAAAACAAAACAAAAAAACAAAAACAAAAACAAAAAAAACAAAACAAAAAAACAAAACAAAACAAAAAGAAAGAAAAAAAGAAAAAAAAGAAAAAAAATTGCTACTAACACTGACCATGCCCAAAATTTTTGAAAAGAAATGACTTCTTATCCATTTTTGCATAAAAAATCCCTTGCATAAAATTTCAAAAAAAAATCAAAAAAAATTCACAACAAAAATTGTGTCTGCATTTCACACACCTGCAGTTCATCCAACATCGCATTCATTCGCATGAAAAGTCATTGGGTTATGAACCAAGTTGTGAGCAGAAACCGAGAGTGGTCTGGACTTGACCTTAATCCACCTAATTTCCAGAGGAACTTCACCGAGAAATAGGATTTTAGAAACTTCAGGTCTTTGACTTAATTCTTTAAGTTCCACATGACAGTGTGCAACGTTTGACTCTTAGTGTCTAACCTGGTCTCTTCATTCTGGGTACAACTCTTGAATAGGGAATTAATTTGTACTCTCGCACTATGCACATAGCTCAACTTAGATGGGATGTTGGAAGACTCTGTGAGTCTCTTTTCTGGTAGCGTGGAAATCTAAAGATCGGAATACGGGTTGAAATAAAGCTTCGGAAAAGGGATGGACGGCTGGGCACAATTTTTTCTAAGACCCCCAAAAATGTATGGAACAAAAAGATTCTATATCCGTAGGGGCACAACAAGATCCAAGCAGAACCATCGAAAATTCCAAATTCAAAGAAGCATTCTACCAAATAAAAATCTGACCAAAAAGGTCCAAGCTTCAAGAAACCTGCAGATCTTGGTGGAGACTCGACTACACTGGCCAGCTTCACAAGGAGAGGTGACTACACTGGCCACCCTCCAGTTCTTTTCCCCTTCTTCTATCTTCTCTCCCCAATTCGATTGTGAACACAACGCGACAGACCTTAGAAGGAAATACCTGACTCCCCGAGGATGAGTTACTGGAGAGGAAAGGAGCATGGTTATCCGGCATTCTGGATGGGAAGAGCTAAAACCCTTCACACACATGAGTCGGTTCTTCAATGTTCATAGGGTACAATTTGGGAAGAGGATTGATCTAAGATGACTTCTGAGCTGAAACTGTGACAATGATATGTAGAACTTGAGGGCTGTTGATTTTAAAATTCTAAGTCTCACAGAAGTTCCACCACACTAATAATCCAAAGGTGGAGTCTAGTTTCATTTTCACCTTAAGCTCATGGTCTTGGTATGGAACCCAATCTCATTTCACCTCATGGCATTTCTTTTTGATGCTCCGGTACGAGCACGGTTTAAGTATAGGGGGATGATGAATCTCGAATTCATCACTCTAAATCGCATTTATTAAACTCAACTCCCTCAAAATAATCATCATTTCTGCAGTTATTCTGTATAATTTTCATTCATGCATGTTTTCGTAAGAATTGCATTTTATCCATAATTTCTGCACAAAATAAGAAGCCAAAAATCCAAGCCAAAAATGACTTGTAAATAGCCTAACTTCCTTGATTTTTAACTCATTCATGCTAACTTTGAATGACCCAAAACCATTCCTCTATGTACATATCACTCACAAGAATAAATGAAAAATGGAAAAAAAATCACTAACCCTGTTAAGTGGACCAAAAACCCAAACCCTTGTTTCAGGATTTGCGGACTAAAAGCCCCATATCTTTCCCATCCAGTGTCCGATTTGATCCTACTCACTTTTGAACTAATTTACATTTAATTACCTTCAAAACAAGACCAAGTTCAAGTGAATCGAAGCTCATATATGAAAGTTGGGTTTTGGGCCTCTTTTGTACATTTTGTATTTTAGCGGTTTTTGACCCAATATTTTTGTACATATTTTCTTAATTAATAAAAATCAAAAAATATTAGAGTAAGGTGTATTTATTTATCTTTGATTTTTCCATATTTTTTCCGGATTTTTATTTGGTTTAAAAATGACAAAAAAATAGAAAATCCAAAAATATAGGTATTATATGTATATGGGACACCCCAAAAATTCACTTTGTGCATTTGATCAATTTTGATTTTTATTTGTTTATGAAAGCTGTAGATCTCATCGAGACGAGCAATTTTTGTGAAGAAACTTTTTCGATCTGAGGTCATTTGCTATTTATTTTTGATTTTACAAAATCTTTTTCTACGGATTTTTCTGGTGCTGACACGTGGCCGCCTCAAGGGCCGCCACATGTCAGCATTTTTGGCCCCTTTTTATTATCGTTTTTATTAAAAAAATATTAATTAAATACCCGCATGTGCGAGGCACGTGCCCGCAGGCACGCGCCATGCCCGTGCGCTCCTTTCTCTCCGCCCGTCGCCACGTGGCGCCTCCACGACCGTTCGATCAGCGGCCGATGGAACGACTACTATGCGTCTTCAACCTCCCAACACCTCCCCGTGATCTCCGCACCAGCCAACCACCTCCGCGAGTCATCCGCATCTCTCTTCGCCAACCGCCGACCTTCGATCATCTCACAACCACCTTCGGATCCCTCGCGTTATCAGCACAATCTCTCTCCTATTTAAAGGCACCATCGACCTCCTCGTTCCCCCATCCGTCGACTGCACGCAAGAAAGGAATCGGGGTGATAGCCCGAACTCTTTCTTCTCCGATAAGGTGCGAGGCTTGACGCCTCGTTGCAGGAAGCTCTCCATCCTGCTGCTTCGCTCTGGGTCCTATCCCAGTCGAGCCCCCTTCACCAGGTACACACCTGCTCCGCTTCACCTCTTTCTTCCCGTCCGTAACCTCCATCCCCGATCTCTCTCTCGATCACCATCTTCTGCTACGACCTACACCCCCGCCATCTTCAACGTCTCCACCAACTTCGCACCGTAGAGCCTATGACTTCTGCCTCCTTCGTTCAACCGCTACGTCGCCGAACGTCGTCGACTACGCCTCCGCATCGACCAACGTTCAACTCTGAGCTACTACGCCAATGCATCTTCGACAACGATCGCCTCCACCAACCATCTCCATCTACTCTAGCACCTGCCTAGAGCTCCACCGACTACGACCACTTCACCGTCGTCTCCTGGCCGTGTGTCGGTCAACGACAACCACGACTCCACCGGTCATTCCTCCTCCGCTGGAGCGACCCCCTCACCGCCACCAGCTCTCCGCCTAAACCACCTTGGTTGGGGGCCCTCTTGGCTGAACCTGCTCCAGTTGCGCGGCCGGGCGCTAGACATGTGGTCCCTCACACGTGCTTCGCACGTGCGTGGGGAAATGTAAGAAGGAGCACCCCGGGGTCACGTGCCTTGCATGTGTCCTCTGGGTATATCGCAGATGCCCCCTGGAGGTTACTCTATTTGCGCTTCAGTCCAGCCCTTCCAAGGGCACGTACGCAGCACGTGCCTCTTAAAGAATTTGCAGAGACACCCTCCTAATTTCTGGTAATTACGTCTAGATCCCGTTTGCATATTTTCCTTATATTTTTTCATTGCAGTTATACCCCTGTATCCACTTATCATTTTAGACCTCTTCTCTGCATCATTTCATTTATTAAAAATAGCATAATGTTCGTCTTTTAATTGTCTACACTTTTACATGATCTGGATATTTTATGATTGATGGTTAATTAATAATCAATTATTCTGTGAAAAACTGCGAACTTTACCCATTTCTTGCTATTAAATTTGCCATTGATGAACCATTGCTCTAAAAAATCCCCAAAAATCATATATTATAGAGTTAATTGTGCTTGACATTGTGCCCAAAAAGATTTGCATTTGCATGCATAATTTGCCCTGTAAAAATCATTTGGCATAATTCAGTATTTGATTTTTAATAGGTATTAGATCTTACATTTCAAGGGTTGAGGATTTTTCTGAGACCCATCACCTAGTGATAGATCTTAGATAATTTTATCTCTTGAAAACAAGTAGGTTTAATATTTATTATAATTAAATTTTGAAAATCATTCTATTTGTATTTAAAAATTCATAAAAAAATTCATATTGCATCCAAAAATTCTAAAAAGATTACAGTGCATTCATTTCATTATAATTTCCATTATGGCCAAGTTTCAAATTTTTCAGACATCATTTGAACGTAATTTGCATTTTAGTCCATAAAATAGGCCGAAATTACATCTTGCATCACTTATTTGCATTAAAAATTCCAAAAAAGACCGCCTTGAAAACCGTACACGAACCTTGATAGACATAATTCTAGGTTGTTCCTTTGCCTTCTTGTGATCGACCCTGGGACTTGCCCAAGTAAAATAAACATAAAACCACTTGATTAAAATTGATGAATAATTTTTGTGGATATTTCTTGACCGATTCCGATCGCCGCCTACAATGAACATCATCTATTATTTTTACACACGACGATAAATACATCTTCTTAACACGTGGATTTTCGGACTCGTCAGGTGCCATATGAGGACGGGAGTGGTATTGTTGCTGCTCACCGTGATGATGACGACGGTGATGCTGAAGCCACCACCAAGGATGTTGATCCGGACGATGGTATTGAGGCTATCGTATTTCCAGTTGCAGATGGTCATCTAGTTGCAGATCGTGGTATTGATGCCACCAAGTTACTAGTTTCCATACTAGAGCATGGTACTAATGCTGCAAGTTCAAATGTTGTCGGTGGTACTGATGCCACCAAGAGTCCTTATGTTGTGTTAGCTCAGTTTGTATCTAAGGAGTCTTATAGAAATATACAAAAAATGAAAAAAAAAAACATCAAAAATAAAAAATATGAATAAAGGAAAGGTTTGTATATCTCCTGTGAGTCCATATATTGTGCCTGATGATATTTGCATGGATTCTATCCTATTGAATGAATAGGAATTACTCCTGAGCCTCATCTCTCTAGGGAGGGTCCTCGAATCCCCTTCCCTCAAGCACTCTACTTATGAAAGAGGCTAAAGATAGAAAATCCAAAAAAAGGCACCAGTTAGAGCTCAACGAGTAGATGATAAATAGATTTCAAATCCAGCTGACTCTTCAGAAGGCACCTGAGCACATCCCCTTATTCTAGAAGAACTTAAGAGAGAAGACCACCATCCGTAGGAAGAATAGGAACCATAATGCAGAGATCCATGTGCTCACTCGTGCCACTTGCTTTGCTATCCAGAACCGACTGCCATCCAAGAGACCGATGCAGGAGCTCCATATGTCAGATGCCATATCCATGAGCAGTAGTTCGATCATACTCTGTTAGACAACGGTTCCTCGATTAACCTCCTCCCGGCTGCCTTACTCGACCGATTCAAGTTTGTCCCTCTAAAACATAGCAGGTCAGTCCTTCAGTTTGCTGATAGATCTATTAAGAAGCCGAAGGGGTTACTAAAGGACGTTGTCATCATAATTCATGTCCTGAAATTCCCCGTGGACTTTGTTGTACTGGACATGGAGATCCATGAATCTGTGACCCATACCCCCATCGTCTTAGGACGATTTTTCTTTTCCACAACCAAGGTAGTGTCCGACCATGATAGTGGGAAGGTATACTTTCACGTCGTGGCCGAAAGTGTACATATAGAGATGATTGAGGAGACTAGAGCCAGAGACTCAGCTTGCTCAGAGCATACCATCGACTCAGAGCTGATGACAGATGCAGATCTAGAAGTCCACCAAGAGTGTGAATTTGTGATTACAAATGATGAAGCATTTTGGGCAGATCCAGCATCACGAGCTCTTGTCACACCTTCAGACACTGCAGAGTTACAAATGACAGCTGATGAGAGTTTGGAGAGCATACTCATGGCACCAGACACTTTAGAGGCTGATGATCGTGATTAGGGTAGCAAAGCAGACTATATTTCTTTTGATTCAGATTCAGATCCCTCGAACTCAGACACTGATTTTGACTGGCAGAACTTTGATGATTATTTATCATGTCCGATTTCCTTAGAGCCCGTAGCTAGGATAAAGAGCGAGACAACAAAGCTGGCAGATACACCAGCAGGGCCATCTTCGTCAGATTTGCAGCTTCAACAAGAGTTCTCACATGAAAATTTGTAGCTTTCACGCAGACTTTTCAGAAGCCAGATTTATCAGCTCCCACTTGTCCTGAGTTGAAGAACTTTCCTCAGAGCATGAAGTATAGATTCCTTGCGGGTGAGCCAGATATGTTCCCAGTCACTATCTCAACAAATTTGACTGAAAACCAAGAATCTCGTTTGATGGAGGTTCTTGAAAGAAATCGCAAGGCAATAGGATGGAGTGTAGCTGATCTCCATGGGATAAGTCCGTCCATGTGCTCCCACCACATCTATCTTGAATAGTATACGAAGCCATCGCATGAGTTCCAGCGAAGGTTGAGCTCGAATTTTCGAGATGTGGTCATAAGGAAATATCTAAGTCATGGAGCATCGATTTTATGTACCCCATCTTCGACTACAAATGGGCTAGTCCATTCCATGTGGTACCTAAGAAGACGGGTATCACCACAGTTGTTAGCGAGTTTGGAGAGGAGATAGCTACCTGGGTACCCACTTCTTGGAGAGTTTGTATGGACTACTGACGATTGAATTAGGCCACCAAGAAGGATTATTTCCTGCTGCCTTTTATTGATCAGATTATCGAGAGGCTGGCTGGGAAGAGTCACTAGTTTTTTCTTGACGGGTACTTCGGGTACAATAAGGCGGCCATAGTGCCCGAAGACCAGGAGAAAGCGATGTTCACATGTCCGTTCGGAACGTATGCTTTTAGACGGGTGTCCTTTCGTTTATGTAATGCCCCTGCTACAGTCCAAAGGTGCATGCTTTCCATCTTCTCGGACATGGTGAGAAAATGTTTAGAGGTCTTCATGGATGACTTTTTAGTCTATAGTGATGGGTTTGATGCTTGTCTAGATAGCCTAGACTGAGTACTTGAGTGCTACATTGAGGTCAACCTTGTTCTATCTTGGGAGAAGAGTCATTTCATGATGACTCAAGGGACGGTTCTTGGCCACATCATCTCCAATAGGGGCATGGAGGTCGATCTGGCCAAGGTGGATATCATCAAGAAGATCAATCCACCATCCAATTTATGACAGTTGCAGTCTTTTCTAAGGCATGTCGGTTTCTACCAATGGTTCATACATGACTTCAGTCGGATTGCTCGATCGCTTACTGATCTGCTGATGAAAGACACCGAGTTCATTGTAGATGATAAGTGTCTTGCGTCATTTGAGACTCTCGAAGACTAGTTGTGCAAGCTCCTGTCCTTCAGCCACCCGATTGATCTCTCCCATTCTAGATCATGACAAACGCTTCTGATTTTGCCATAGGGGTTGTGCTTGGATAGAGGAAGGATAAATTACCTTTTACCATTCACTACGCTTGCAGGACTTTGGATGCAGCTCAGCGGAACTACATAGTGATTGAGAAAGAGATGCTAGTTGTAGTTTTTCTTTGCTAAGTGTTGACATGATATATCGAGGATTGGTTATTAATGGATATGAAAGTCATTGTTGTTACCTCCAAATAATCCCGCGACAAACAAACATTTTTTTCTTCTCAAGCTGCAAAATTAACTAAAAGCGAATAATGAAGCAAGAGAATTTTTTTGCTACTTATTTACCTGTATAGCGGACAGGATCGAACTTAGGGAGGCTATAATTCTCGAGGGTTATTCAATTAATCAAAAATCAATTAAAAGAAAAATAGGAATCTCAAAGGCAAACTATCCTTGGTTTTTGTGAATTTTTTTTTCTTTTTAAATTTTTTATATCTATTTTTTAGTTTCTGATTTTCAATTTTTTTAGTGATTTTTAATTTTGCAGATTTTAATTAATTTGAAATAAAGAACAATATGCACATGATAAGAACTACGCACACCAAACACTTTTTGTATTTTTCATTTATATCAAAAATGATCAGAAAAAATCCAGAGAAAGCATTTTTGTGTTTTAAGGTTTTCAAATATTTTTGAGAATTTTCGTAGAATTTTCAGATATTTTTACATTTTTCTAAAAATCAAGCAGTGGCAAAAATGAGAAACAATGTAGAGCCTGGAGTAAAAAACTCCTGGCAATTATTTTTATGATGAAATATATTCAAATATCTACAAACAGGAATTGAAATAAAGGTTTTTGAATTTTTGTAGAATTGTCAGTGATTTTTATATGATTTTTTATTTTTTTTCAAATTTTTTGGGTTTTAAATAGAATCAATGCGTGAAATTAGGACAGAAATGAAAAGACAATGAAATACAACTATTCTATTTTTTTGGAATTTTAAGAAATATTCAAATTTTATGAATTTTTGAATTTCAGGTAGTGAAAAGACATTTTTTTTATTTTTTAATAATATTAAATAATGATAAAATGCAATGAAAACTTTATGCTCGAAAGATAAGCACATCACGAGCATAGATGGTTTCTGGAAATTTTGTTGACCAAAGAAAACATTTATTTCAATGAGAAAAACAAGTAAAATAAAGTCTTGATAATCTGGGACTAAATCGTAAATACATAATGTTCTAGCATCAGTAAATAACAAGAAATAAATATTAGGATAATATGCACAATTTACCCAGTTAATGTGTGCTGCATACGTGATGTTCTAGCTGGCAGGGGCTTCCTTGCAATTACTATAATGTTGGGAAATGTCTACGCAATTTGCCCACTATGGACTGGTAAGGGTGTTTATGCAATTTTGAAACTTTTAGGGGCGAGTCTGTAATTTTTCCGATATATATATATATATATATATATATATATATATATATATATATATATATATATATATATATATATATTTTTAATGAATCCTAGGGTTCCCTGTTTGTCTCAAAACAAAGAGGGGAAGGGGTGTCGTGCGTCGCCGTTGCTTCTGGGGGAGTGGGCGATGGGAGCTAGCGGGTTGACGGTGGTAGTTCTAGGTCGTGGTCTGCGGAAGGTTGGCATGGGGTCGCGCGACGGAGTGGGCTGGTCATGCGACGAGGATCGACGCCGTGGAAAGTGATGCGTCGCAGTGGATTCGGGTTGCTTGATGGTGGTTGCGCGCGTGGTCTCGTGCAAGGGCGCGGTCGACACCGGACTAGTGGAGGAACTCTAGCGGCGAAGGTCCTTGCATCGACGACAGGAGCGGAGGCTCTCTAGGAGGTCGGCGGGCTCCTGATGGGTGGTGCATCAGAACTCGGTCGCCAGGAAGGAGATGGGATGAGGCAGGCGATGCGCGGCTGGAGGGCGGCGGTGCCGAGTGCGTCTGGTGGAGTAGTGGCGGTGGTGGCCCTTTTTTATTTTTTAAAATGTAAACAGTAATATTTTTTATTTTTTTGTAAATTTGAAATAGAGAAATTAAAAATAGAAAATAAAAATGGTTTATTTTTATTTTTATTTTTTAGATCATCCTGTAAAACAAATGTTAGAGAGAAAGAATAGATATATCTTTTTGTTTTTTATTTATAAACAAATGAGGATGGAAGCATGATGACTCAATCCCCAAAATCAAAACGGAATGTGTGAGTGAGGATCCGGCGAAAAATAAGGAA
Organism: Ottelia alismoides; assembly: GCA_037367405.1. Classification (NCBI taxonomy): domain Eukaryota; kingdom Viridiplantae; phylum Streptophyta; class Magnoliopsida; order Alismatales; family Hydrocharitaceae; genus Ottelia; species Ottelia alismoides. Next base: position 1,573,131 of record JAZKJV010000720.1, on the reverse strand, counting down.
TTGATCCGAGTCTCCGACCACCGTGCGTGGTCGGAGTTGAGAGATCGTGCGATGTAGAAAAGAATGCGTAGAGATCGAGAAAGTGAGATAAAAAAATCGAGTCAGTGGCAGATCAAATCGTGATGGATTCTAAGATCTAGATAAAAAAATTTGACAATGAAGGAAAAAATGTGAGAAAATAAAACTACGATTAATCTAGGATAAAAAAGAGAAAATGGATCTCACCTTAGGAGCGAAAAAGACCTTGATCACCACGATGAAGGCCGATGCGCTGTCACCGGACGGCTCGAAGGCTAGGAACCCTTCTGCGACAAGAAGACTCTCGGAGATCGGGCTCCTGATAGCACACGGGTACTCCAAAAGGGTCACCATGAATAAATAATACAAGAGTTGTCGCTGAGGCGACCGCTCATGGAACATCCGGGTCAATCAGCAATTAACCCACAACAAAAGAATACATCAATGAAGTTCAAAAAGAAATGTGAATTAATCTTTATTTACTCTACCAAAAAAATGTATAGGGAACAAGTATGTAGAGGTCGAACCACAGAGAGCAATACGAAAATGCATGCGCCTACATGTGCATATTAGTCATCCTTGTGTGCAGTGGGTTTTTTTTAATTAATTAAATATATTTTTTTATTTTATTTACTATTCTTATATTATATATATATATATATGGATAACAATAATATAATTAGATAATACATATTTATATATGTACTATATTTAATATAAGGATGTATGGATACCCATAGAGGATCGGTATATACATACAATAGATATATAGGTAGATATAAATACAATAGAATATATATATATATATGCTTTTTTTGTTTTTATAAATAATAATAATAAATAAATATAATAATACATATAAATAACTAGATACATATATTATACATATATATATATATATATATCTTTTTTTCTTTCTTTTTAGGAAATACCTATATATACATAAAGTGGTACTATAATATTTACAAAAATACTTAAAACAGTCAAAAATCAAGGAGTAAAGTCTTTTTGGGTTTTTCATCATATTTTACTGTTTTTGTGATTTTGGGGGGATTTTTGAGAATAATTTTAGTATTTTTAAATAGCTAAATAATAGCAAGCAGTGGAATAAGGGTTGGCTGTAATAAAAATGAACATTAAAAATAGTTACAAGCCTCAAAAATTTTCCACCCTATTTTTCTAATAAAGATAATAAAATGTAGCATAAATAAAGCCTGGATTTATATTTTTCTGATTTTTCTTTGAGTTTTTATATTTTTTTGGAGTTTTTGCGTATTTCTGGATTTTTAAGGTTTTCCTTTTGAGATTTTTAGGGATTTTTGGACTGACACTAAAATAGTTCAAAATACACCATAGGGAATTTTTCAATGCATTTTGATATTTTTTTGGGATTTTTTCAGTTAGACAGTGAATAAAGGACATGTTTTTTATTTTTAATAAATGCAAAACTGAGACAAAGTGAAAAATTAAAAATATGGCAAGCAAGTTCAACCCAACAGTAGCTTAAGTCTATTTTTGCAATATTTTTCGAATTAATATGGCGCACAAAATAAATAGACAAAGCATTCAAAAATTAAATGGCCTAGCAGGGGTATTTTTGCAAATAAAATAGTTCGCAGGGGCATTCATGCAAAAATTACAATAAAAATACACGTGACTTTTTATTTCCAGGATCATTTAATAAATACAAGAACCCGGCGGGGCCTAACTGCAAATTTTACGCGCCTCACGTGGTGCTCCACGTGCGGCATCTAAGGATTAAAACGCAAACATTAAAACTACAGGGGGACTTCTGCAAATTACACAATTTATATACATAGTAACTTTTTATTTTTGGGGTTAAACTATAAATACAAAAAGCTGAGGGGGTCGAATATGAAATTTACCCCCAAACACGCGCGTGATCCAACGGCATCGAGCGCGCCACTTGTCCATGTGTCGAGCCCTCGGCGCTCGATACCCCTTCGACGATCTGCGGCCGAAATTGCATCTGAGGTCTGATCGCACGGCCCAGGCTTGCGCTAGATGGACGGCTCTGATTAGAACTGGAGTCGTCCCCTTCATCAAACGGTTGCTGCTGCTCACGAAGAACAGGGAAGAACGGCTGACTTCCCTGACTTCGATCGGTGATATCTCCGCCTCCAGGCGCTCCATGTTGCTGCTGGTGGCCTCCAGGCGTCCGGCAAGGCGGTGCGCACCGTTCGAGATACTCCAGAAGGTCCAGGACCCCCTAGATCGGTTGAACGAGCTCGGAGAAGAGAGGGGGGTCCTGGGACCTCGCAGGGACTATGATCGAGCCCCAGAGGGCTCCATTAGCTTGAGACCTGCACCACAAAATTGAGGGGCTCGAGGGGGTTTTCCTCGACCAGGGGTTCAGGGTAAAAGAGTAGGGGAGGGTGGAGGGCGGCGAGGTCCGGTGAAGCGGAGGAGGGTGACCTCGATTCGCAGAGCAGGGCGAGCTCTGGATGATCAGAAATGTGGGCTGAGTGTAGAATGCGTAGGGGAAGGCGATGAGGTGGAGCGAAGTGTCGGATAGCGTGCCGATCAGGGTAGAGAGGTTCGCCGGAGCTAAACTCCGGCGAACTTCGATCTTGGGCTAATCGAGCACCTGAGGCTCTACTGATTACTCTAAAAGCTAAACTACAGAGTAAAAACTAAAACTAAGCTAAAAACGAGAAGAAATCAGCTCTTATACCTGGTTGGCGACCAGGGAGCAGGACCTCCGGCGAGCGGCGGTCGTGGGCACTCCTCGCGACTCCTCCGACCGTCTGAAGCCTCCAGGAGAACCCTCCTGTCACAAGGATCCTCGAGAACTGGAAAAGATGGTGGAAAATCGACCGAAGGGAGGCCAAAAAACGGGAGGAAGTCGAAGGTCTTATTTATAAACAAAGTATGCGCCCTTATTGGCCGGCGAATCATGACGAATCTGGGCTATGTACAAGGGAGCATGGGATTGGGCGTGATTCTTGGATGTACAAGGAACAATTTTCATGAAGGGTCTTATCGTCCTCGAGCTACAAAAATCGCGTGAAAAATCGGGGAAACAAGGCCTCTCGTGACTTGTCAGAGGGGTAGGTAGGGTATGAAGAGTTGACCCGAGGTCAACCCTTGGCGGCCTGCGATTGGTCCACGCAGGCCGCTAGAAGACAAAACAGCATGGGTTAATATAGATTAATTATTTTAAATTAGTAAATGATTTTATTATTTTTTGAGTATAAAATAGAAAATGTTTATTATTTTATGTAGTATTTATTTGTGATTTTTATTGAATTTTTCAAGGTGTTTTATTATAGTTTTATTTGAATAATATGTATATGTATGTATTTCCATGTATTTTTATGTATTTTATTTTTAATTTGTTTATTTTCTTTTATTATTTTATTGGCTTATTTTATAAACTTATAATTTATTTTTATGAGTATAAAGGTATTTTTATTTGATTTTTATGAGTTTATTTATATTTTTGAATAAATAGGTATAGGTGTATGTAGGTATACTTATAGGTGTTTTATCTATGTATTTTGTACACTTAATTTAGTTATTGTATTTTATTGATTTTTATTTTGGGTTTGTGTTTTTAATGAGTTATTTATAATGTATACCTGATTATAAGAATAACTGAATAAAATCCTTTTTATTTATATATAGGCATACAGCATTGGTATTTTTGTCTATGAATTTGTAGACTTATTTTATTTTACAAATTATTTTGTTTTCTTGTACTTTCTAATATGTGTATGCATTATATACATTATTTACAAAATTCTATAAAAATATTAATTTACACAATAAAATGAATATTTTAATCAGTCCTATATACAAGAAGGGCCAAAAACCTAACTTCTGCATATGGACTCCAAAAATTATGAAACCAATTTTATAAAATAGTTCATGGAATGCTATATACAATTAAAGGTGAGTTTGGGTGATTTGGAGTCTTTATTTGCAAGATATGGGTCTGTGAAGTTGAGATTTTGGCTTTTTATTCTGTGTATAAAATGTACAATGGGTATTATTTTTACACAAACTCAATTTTGTATTTTTATTTACATTATTATTTACAACTTTTATGTACAAAGTTTCTTTATCTGATGAATAAATAATTATATACAAAATAGGTGCCAAAAATGCATAAATGAATGAATGAATGAGGATTTGTTGTACACTGGCCCTTATCTCCCCCTACTTTATTCCTTGTCGACCAATTCCATGCTGGCTTTGGTCTCGGGGTTAGGGTCATAAAATATTTGCAATATTTTATTCCTTTTTCTTTTCTTCTCTTTATTCTTTAATTTTGACATTAAAAACCTTATTTTATGTACCCTAAATACAATGAATATTAGGTACTACTATGTACAAATAGATGCTATTTACATGCATTTGCTGGGGTTTTCAAGGCCAAAATGATAGAATAAAGGTGACGAAATGGAGATTCATCACCCCCCTATACTTGCCTTTGCTAGTCCCTAGCAAACAATTATGCAATAAGTACAAAAAGAATACAGAAAAGAAAAAGGAAAATGAAAGAAATATAGAGTGAATAGGGATGCTTTCAGTGCAATGCATGTCCTACAAAGTCTGAATTTGGAGCTCCTGTCAGACCTTGGTGTGAATGTGTGTGGAACCTAGTAGGGAACCAGCTCTAAAATACAACAGCCTTCGATAGTGACAGGACTCGGTTCAACTCACCTCAACAGCCGGGTCAGAACCAGTCTACATCATACGCAAACCCTTATAACTATGAATCTGACTTGTACGGTGTAAGTGATAGTGGCTCTCCCCAACTGAAATGATAAAAGAACTGACTTCTCCAGAATGACAACCCAATGATTCCCCAATCCAACAGCTCTTTCCTCGAGGAGCAGGGTATTCCCTTCTCAGTTCAAGTGGCAACCAGCTCAAGAGGAGGGGGTGAAGAGAAGAATGGACGGTAGCCAGTGTAGCTACCTATCCCGGGATGCAAGACCAGTGTAGTCAAGACATCCAGCTGCAGGCTCACATATTTGTCTTTGGAACTCACGCTTGCTTATTGACTTTGTACATACTTTGCAGGCATTTTATTTTTGTACAGGCCTGACCATTTTTTTTTTCAACATACCATTCACAGCAGCATTTACATAAGGAGTTTTTCCTCTTGAGCCAGTAGACTATCCCTCTTTTGAAGCTTTATCGCAACCCACAATCTCTTGTCTTTAGACCTCATGGTTATTGGACCAGGTTGGGGTGCACTTCCCTCCCTAGACGAGGACGAATGTTTCCACCCGTGTGCGTCTCAGACTGGCAAATCCAACCCCCTCACCACTCCAACTGAGTTGAGCCAAGTGAACAGTGCAAGTGTCCAAGTTAGGTTACGGTCGGCAAGAGTCGTACGTGTGTCTCGAAAAGTTCTAGTTAGTCCACTGAGGTGACTTGAAACCAGCCCTGATTTCTCAAAGAATTAAGTCTGTATAGACCTGAAGTACCTTAAACCTAGTTCCCATAAGGTTCCAGTGCAGTTAGGTGCGGTAAGGTTCAACCAAGCTCCAATTTGAGACTTCATTAGACTGATTCAATCATCAAGCTCACTCAAACAGAATATGAATGGTATGCTTATGCTATGCACAATGAATGATGAAAATTTTTCACAAAAAGTTTGGAAAGAATCAAAGAATGTTTTTACATAAAGAATTTTTGCAAACAAACTAAGAACTGGACATACGCAAAAAGTATATACAATTATTTACACGGACGTGCTGCTTTATTCACAAAATGTATGAGTTTCTAAAAATTTTACATGTTTGAATGGTGTAGTTTATTTAGAACTATACAGAAAGAATTGTATGTGTCTTATTTATGATTTACAAGATTTTGTAAGAGTGTTCTTATTAGGTTTTGAAAATACTTTTGCAAACTATAGTACACAATAATTTTCGCAATCATTTACACACATTTGAAATTTATTTTTGCAAAGATTTGTCACACTATGTATAATTTTCACAATAGTCTTGACAAGCATTTTTCACAATATTTGCACATAGGTTTTTCAAATCCTTTCTTTCACACAAAAAAAAAATTTGCAATCACAATGTTTTCACACATTTGAAATCATTTCACATCAAATTTTTCAAAACTGGTCACCCTATTTTTCAAATCATACTGTATAGGTATCTGATTTATTAATCAGTATGTACAAAAGAAGAAAAATAGTATTTGATGTATAATATAGCTTTGGTTCTTTTAGGCTTTGTTTGGGCTTATTTCTTATTTACAAATGAGAGATTTTTGTGCGGACTCCTCAGACTTACTTGAGAATCATTTTCACAGGGATTATGAAAACTATAGTCCAAAATAATTTTGCAAACATGTTCACGCATTTGAAAATCCTTTTACAAAGGTTTTACACAACATAGATAGATTTTTCAAAACAATTTTGTCAATCAAATTTTTCACAATCATTTGCACACTGCTTTTCACACTTTTTGGTTTCATTCAAAGAAAATAAATTTTACACACAAAACTAATTTTCCAAACTTTGAATACTTGTACACACTCTTTTCAACCAAATTTCACAAGATTTTTCAAAAGAGAATGTTTTGTACAAAACCTTTTTCTGAGTCAATAATCAGTACAATTACAAAGAGTCTGAGGAACTCACAACCATCTTTCATTATTATAAAGCTACTTTTTACATTTTATTTTATGATGAGGTGGTCTTTTATTTTTCAGTATGAGTTATGGCTTTTAGTATATACATGGTATATACGACCCCCCTATACTTAGCTTGAGCTATGTCCTCATAGATCGAAAGGAAAAAGCAAAGACATAACTCGTACTGAGTATAGACAGATCTAAAGAATAAATATGAATAAAATGAATGAATGAGAAGTTGACCGTCCCCCCTATACTTAGGATCAAATGATCCGAAGTATAGCAGACTGTACAAAAAAGCAGGGAGGGTCAAGGGTGGGAATACACAGATCGTACTCAGATTGTCTCCCCCTATACTTAAGGTAAGCTACTCCTAAGTAGAGATAAGAAGAGGAGACAATGGAGAGGATCGGAATGAAATGAAAAGCTCTAGGTGCACGTCCCCCTATACTTAGGGCAAAGTACGTCCTAAGGATAGAAAACCTGTCTACAAGGGCGGCACCTTTTTAAGATAGAAAAAGAAAATAGAAAAGGAAAAGAAGAAAAGAAGAAAATCAGATGAACAGTTGTTGAATTGCATAATCTGAATCTTTCGATGCCGCAGGTGCTGTAGAGATGTCATCATGGTGCATGAGCTGAACGGAGTCAACAAAGGCCAGGAATGTGTCTGGTTCGAGGTAAGGCTTCAGTAGTTGGCCGTTGACGACGAATGGCTGTGCGTCAGGGGACAATTCTGATATAGCAATGCTTCCATTGTCACGCACTTCACAAACTCTAAATGGCCCTGTCCACTTACTCTTTAATTTGCCTGGGAATATCCGCAACTTTGCATCAAATAACCACACTTTCTGTCCAACATCAAAGGTCTTTTGTCTGATGTGCCGGTCGTGCCAGCGTTTCACCTTCTCCTTGTACATCAAGGTGTTATCGTATGCATAGTCTCGAAATTCCAAGAGCCTGTTCAGATCATCTTTTCTCTTCTGACCACTTTTACGTGAGTCCAAATTACAGCTGTTGATTGCCCATAAAGATTTGTGAATTAATTCCACGGGCAGATGGCACGGCTTCCCATATACAAGACGATAGGGCGACATGCCCAAGGGAGACTTGTAGGCTGTTCGGTAAGCCCATAGGACCGAGTCCAAGAGTTGAGACCAGTCCTTTCTGTTTGGCCTAACAAGTTTTTGCAGAATAGTCTTGATTTCTCTGTTTGATAACTCCGCCATGCCATTGGTCTGAGGGTGATAAGGAGACGTGACACGATGGTCGATGCCGTACTCCTTCGTTAACTTCTTGACCTCTTTGTTAATGAAGTGGCTACCCCCGTCTGATATACGGATTTTTGGTATCCCGAACCGCGAAATGATGTTCTTCTTCAGAAACTGGCAAACTGTTTTGTTGTCGGCAGCTCGAGCAGGGATAGCTTCAACCCAACGACTCACGTAATCGACGGCAAGGAGGATGTGCTCAAAACCTTGACTGTTAGGGAAAGGTCCCATGAAGTCAATGCCCCATGCATCGAAAACGTCTGCTATATGAATGATTTTCAGGGGCATTGAGTCTTTGGCAGTTAGTGTTCCCTTCAATCTCTGACAGTCAATGCATCTTTTGACGAATTCCGCTGCATCCTTGAATAAGGTGGGCCACCAGAGGCCACACTGTAGAACTTTGGCTGTCGTCCGATCTCCAGAGTGATGTCCACCAGATTCGAGCGAATGACAATGCTCGAGGACACTAAATTGCTCTGTCTGAGGAATGCACCTACGCCAAATACAATCTGTTCCTTCTACGAATAAAAGAGGATCTTCCCATTGGTAGAAGCGGATGGTCGACATGAATTTGTTCTTTTGGTTCTTCGTCCAATCCGATGGTGTTACCCCCGAGACGAGGTAGTTGACTATATCTGCATACCAAGGAAGAGAATCCACTACTAATATGGCTTCGTCAGGAAAGGTTTCTGTAATAGGTGCATTGTACAGAGGAGACTCAGGCTGCTATATTCTGGAGAGGTGATCTGCTACCACATTCTGAACTCCAGGATTGTCCTTTATTTCCAGATCGAATTCCTGGAGGAGAAGGATCCAACGAATCAGTCTTGGCTTGGCATCCTTCTTCTGTTGTAAGTACCGGATAGCAGAGTGGTCTGTAAAGATTGTGACTTTTGATCCCAACAAATAGGATCTGAACCTCTCTAAGGCGAAAACCACAGCCAACAATTCTTTCTCTGTCATTGTATAATTCCTTTGAGCTTCATCCAATGTTCTGCTGGCATAGTGAATGGCGTAGGGCGCTTTGTCTTTCCTCTGCCCTAGAACAGCTCCGACTGCGAAGTCTGACGCATCGGTCATTATCTCAAATGGAAGAGTCCAGTCGGGAGGCTGCAAGATTGGAGCCTGCGTGATAAGCTCCTTCAACTGATTGAAAGCAAGGAGAACTGGCTGATCAACGATGAACTCAGTTTCCTTGCACAAAAGTTCTGTCAGAGGTCGGGCAATGCGGCTGAAATCTTTGATAAATCGTCTGTAGAATCCCACATGCCCCAGAAATGACCTCACATTCTTAACTGACTGAAGTGGCTGAAGATTTGAAATGACATCCACCTTTGCCGGGTCGACTTCCATGCCACGTTTGGAAACGACATGGCCCAGCACAATACCTTCTGTGACCATAAAGTGGCTCTTTTCCCATGAGAGCACTAAATTGACTTCTTGGCATTTCTGAAGCACTCGGTCTAGGTGCTCAAGGCAAGAATCGAAACCATCACCATAGACAGAGAAATCATCCATGAACACCTCGAGAAAACTGCCTACCATCTCGGCGAAGACTGCTAACATGCATCTTTGGAAGGTTGCAGGTGCATTGCACAATCCAAAGGGCATTCTCTTGAAGGCATAGGTGCCGAACGAGCAAGTGAAGGTAGTCTTCTCTTGATCCTCAGGGGCGATCGCCACTTGGTTGTACCCGGAGTACCCATCCAGAAAGCAGAAGAACTCCTTGCCTGCTAATCTCTCCAAAACTTGATCAATGAATGGCAAGGGGAAGTGGTCCTTCTTGGTTGTTGCATCAAGACGGCGGTAGTCAACACACACCCGCCAGGAGGTTGGCACCCGAGTAGAAATTTCCTCTCCTTTATCATTTGTAACCACGGTAAGCCCCGATTTCTTAGGAACAACATGCAGCGGGCTTACCCATTTTCAATCGGAGATAGGATAGATGAAGCCTGCATCACACCACTTCGTGATTTCTTTCATGACGACGTCCTGAAGGTTAGGGTTTAGCCTTCGTTGGAATTCGCGAGACGGCTTAGCATCTTCTTCTAGATAAATGTGGTGTGAGAAAAGGGCTGGATTTATCCCTCGAAGATCTGATACGTTCCAACCAAGTGCCTTGCGGTTCTTTTCTAGAACCTCGAGAAGTTGAGATTCCTGATCCGGTGTCAGCCTGCTGCTGATGATGACCGGATACATTTGTTCTTCACCCGCAAGGAAAGCATACTTCAGGCCTGCAGGAAGTGGCTTGAGTTCTGGTTTTGATCTGTCCACTTTATCGGTTACTTCTGATACCATGCTGGTGGTGGACTGTACTTCCTTGCGATACTTACCATCCTCAGCTTCTTGTTGAGATCCCGGTGATGCACCGAACGGTTCTGCGCTGAGCTGATCATGTTCGGTCTGGAGTGAATGCTCAAGAAGATGCGCCTGCATCTGAGAATCTATCTCCCAAGAATCATCAGAGCATATGCTGACTGCGCTTTCCAAGTCCTCCTCAAGAGTGAGGATTTCTCGGGTCCATGAATCATCCAAAGATAAGGCGGTCTCTGATCTCTGCAATGAAATCGCAGTCTGCTTCTGATGCGGTCTGGCTCTCATCAGTTGCGGTATTCGGTTCTTTGTTCATGTTTATCGTGATTCGCTGGGTGTTCGAGCTGAAAGTGATCTTCCCAGACCCGTAATCAACCACGGCGCCTGAAGTACGAAGGAATGGTCTGCCAAGGATGATAGGGGTCTGTAGCAAGGGTGCAGGCGAGTCCATATCAAGGACTACAAAGTCAGCTGGGAATTTCATTTCCTGCACTTTAACTATCACGTCTTCCAAGAGACCTCGGGGCCGTTTGACAGATCGGTCAGCGAACTGAAGGATCATGCGTGTCTGCTTGAGCGGTCCCAGCCCGAATTCCTGCATTATGGACGAGGGCAGAAGGTTGATGGAAGAACCACTGTCCAAGAGAGTGCGCTCGAACACCTGATCAAAAATCTCGCAACTGATAAGAGGTGCTCCTGTGTCTTGCTTTTTCTGTGGGAGATTACTAATAGCTGCTACCGTGGCCAAGGTGAGGACATGTTTCTCAACTTGCTGGCGTCTGTTCTTTCTTGACGGGCGACGCTTGGTGGTACATACCTCCTTCAGTCCTTTCTTCACAGCTGGCATGTACTCCACGGCTTTCAACAAGGGAATCTCAACAGTCAATTTATCCAAAATATCCACAACACCTGGATCAGACAATGCATTTTTGCGTTTTGCAATTTTTTTGGATTTTTGAATTGCATGAGGAAAAGGAATATGTACATCACGATCAGGAAAATCAAAGTTCTTATTTACATCAAAATCTTCGCCCATAGGATGTCGTACATCCGAACTACAAAAAGGAATACAATCTGGATCTTGGCCTGCTGATGCTGCTGGGCGATCAAAAAGGGTAGCGTCTGCTCCATCGGCTAGCGAGGGATCGGTGGCTGCTGGCGGCTCCTCCATTGCTAGCACGGCTTCGCTTCTGCTACGAGCTTCTTTTTGTTGATTTTGCTTTTGCTGATTTTTTTGTATTTTTGGCTGAGGTTGATGCTGGTATGGCACGACGGTTGTACTGGCTTCTCCTTCCACTTCCTTCTCACCCACCCCTGTGGCTGGTACGGCTGATGTGGAAGATGACGATCCACCTATTTCTTTATTCACCCCACTTGTAGTAGCAGGCGGAGGGAGGGCCCTACCGCTCCTGAGAGTAACAGCATTAGAATAAACAGTAGTATCATTACCAGATACGGACAGGACATTACATTCTACCTGCTCTTTTTTCTTGAAATTATTGGGGTTTGCTTCGACCTGAGCCGGGATGGTGGTTCGGGTGGCAGTCAGGTCGTCAAGGCGCTTTTTCATTTCTGCTAGCCCTTTAACAAGGTGGGCCAGACAATCCATAGTGGGATTAGTAGGGGATACATCCGAAGATCAGCGTGCAGACCACGCTGCTGTTGGTTAGATGGGTGGGGATGCTGTTGCTGGTGGTGTTGCGGTGGTGGAGCAGGAAGTTGAAGCTGTTGGTATGGCGGAGGTGGATACTGGTGGTATGGTTGAGGCTGAGCAGCCGCATACTGGTGATATGGTTGTGGGTGGCGGTACTGCGGCTGCTGGTAAGGAAAACTCTGCCTCCATTGGTGTGCAAACTAGGAAGGCTGCTGGTGTTGCTGGTTAGGTTGAGAGGTTTGGCCAAAACGACCACCCTGGGGCTGGTGGTACTGCCGGTTGGCAAATTGCTGACCCTGGGGTTGTCCCTGAGGACGGGTCGGCTGTGCATCATTCGTCCACACCCCATTGACTTCTTGGATTAGGGGTGGCAGTGGGAAAACTGGATCAGAAATAGAAAGGAACTCTGGCTGGTATACGACCATCTGCTACTGCGACTGGCCCTGATCGGGCGCCTGCACGTAGTACACGTGCTGGACCGCCGGTGGCTGCTGACTCGGCTGAGGCTGATGCTGCGGTTGCTGCTCGTCCTTCTTCTCAGCGGGAGCGTCTGATGGTGTCGCCGACTGGACAGAGTTGATCGTACCGACCAACAACTCGAGGTACTTGTTGATCTGATCGAGCTTATCCAGGTTCTGGGTCCTCTTCTCGATCACAGCGAGTTTCTCAAGGTCCTGTGATCGCTTCTCGATGATATCAACCTTAGAGAGATGACCCCCGATGATGCTGAGGTTGGAGCTCTCATCTCTCTCTGCTTCCTTGGATGCAGCCATGTGCACTTGCTTCTGGAGGATCTGGGGCTGCTTCTGGTATGCCTTGGATGAAGAGAGGGCGGCCTCTCCTTCGACCATTTCTTCAAAAATCTGCCAAACAACATCTTCATCCTTGTTAAAATGGGAGCCCCCACATGCTGCGTCCACGAGCCTTTGGCTTTCAATGTTCAGTCCCCCAAAGAAATGCTGGACCAAGCTGGTCTTCGGGATATCATGATGGGGACACTTCTCCTGCAGATCAGTGAATCTCTCCCAAGCCTCGTGTACTGACTCATGTGCTCCTTGGGAGAAATTACTGATACGTGCTCGCATCTGGTTGAGCCGACCGAGAGGGTAGTATTTGTGCAGGAAGGCGGACTTCAACTCCTCCCAGGTCGTCACGACCTTTCCCATATGATTGACCCAGTAGAGGGCCTTGTCCTGTAAACTGAAGGGGAAAGCCGTCATATTTACGATGTCCAGAGGGACATTGGGATAGTGTGTGGTACGGCAAATGCGGGAGAATTGCTGCAGGTGAATGTACGGCTCTTCGTTCGTGTTTCCATGAAAGGCAGGGAGAAGGGCTATGAATTGGGGCTTAAGCTCAAAGTGAGCGTGCACCGGTGGAATGAGAATCCACTCGGTCATCTGGCTGTCTCCCGGGTTGTATGTTTCTTTTAGTGTCGGCTTCGGTGGTGGTAATTCAAAGTCATCATCAGGAGGATCACCACCTCCACCTCCACCTCCTCCCCCCCGGCCTCCTCTGCCTCTGCCTCCTCCTCCATCGTCACGGTTCCTCATGTCATTCAACATATCCTGGAACGCGGTCTGTGTGAGGGCCTGCTCGGTCAGCTGCTGCTGTATGGCCTGGATAGATGCCAGCAACTGTGCATTAACTTGATTTTGATCTGGCACCTGTCCCTCTGGTGTGGGTGGCTGCTGACCCTTGCCCTTTCGTCCTGGCGCCATGTCTGGGTCTGAGTCGGACGAAATGAACTTCGGAGTAGTCTCCAGGGCTCGCGCTGGCTTCTATCTGCAGAATGAGATAGTTCCGAATCAGATCTCTTGCAATGAACTTTCAGCTGCCGTGATTAAGCTGGAATTCAGGTCTACCCCAGCATGTTGTGAATGGAAAAGGGATGTAAACTGTAATCGACTCCCATTCACAACGGCGAAAGCGGGACAAAAGTGATCCCAGTTTATTGGGTGGCCAAGAGAGAGGTAGAAAACGAGTCTGGAGACCGATCCGCAAAGTCCGGATCGGGTTCTCGGGAATCGCCTCGAACTTATTGGCGGAGTTGAGTCTATGGAATCGATATAGGTGTCGGCATGGTCCCGATGAAACCATCTATGGATCAACATCGCGAAGCACAAGAGAATGTCGGATTGTTGGAAGAATGATACGATGGTCAACGAGGAATAAAAGGAGTGTAAAACAGTAGAAAGGCTCGGTTGAGCGGGGTGGTCAAAGGGAGAAACAACAAAACGTGCGCAAATGCGCGGGACTTGATCTTTGAACCTTAATCTAGATTCATTCAAACACAATACAAAATCGGGTTCACCAACTCACGCCATGTGAAGCCGTGAAAGCTCGGCTATTTATTATCTTTTCATTTTTTAGAGTTGTGATTTTTCAGGCATGTCTTATAACAAGTCCTTAGTACGCTACCCTATAGGAGAGAGAGTACTGCCGGAAGAGTATCCTGTACTTGTCCTCCTCCTGTGTAACCTGTAGTCTGTACTTTTTGGAGTCCTTGTAACCCTTCCTGGATCCCTACTCAGCCAAAGAAAAGAGAGAGGAAGCCGATAGGCGAAACCAATATTTCGGTCCTCGCTCGCAATGGAATCACCCGTGAGCGTGCAAGAACCTACTCGGACGCAGGACGATGAGATAGACACCCCCGTGAAGGCGTGGCCTATGCTCAATACTTCGGACAGGGTCGATGCTCTCACAACAGAGAGTCACCATTGGTGACCAAGTCCTACTCGCCTACGTACGATAGTAGCGCCATTACTTCGGAAATCCAGGCGATACACAAGGCAGTTGCAGACTGGGTTTTTGGCTTTAACCCTTAGGGGTCGCACTCGCTCAAGGGAGTAGGGTTTTGGTCCCCCTCCAAGGCACCTGAAAACAATGAGGGCTTTATGAACCCGGTACAATGATAGTCCATTACAGATTTTAATTAAGGTCAAAGTTTATTTAGCAGCCCCCTTGTTTTAATTTTTGGGTTTTCACTTTTTTTGGATCTGTTTCATACCAGCGCCTAACGTTTTTGTAGATTTTCATTTAAGTCCTAGGTGCTCAAAATCAGAGGGAGATAGCGGAAAAGCCGTGCAAGTGGTTCCATGATGGAAATCTCACCATTGAACCGAATGATGCTTGCTGAGTTAGAAGACTTACAGTGCATCCCAGCTCTCTCCATGTGGTATGCAAAACAGAATTTTTAAACCTATCTACATGTCGGTATGCAAGGCACAAAATCGCCCTAAACATTAGCTGCTATTAGCGTGAAGAACCATAAGTCGCTCGTTCATCTCTAGCCCAAGAGGGTCCGGTCTTGGCTTACCTCTCCTCTGCTCAACAAATTGAGGGTAGGAGAAAGTGCTTTACAAGGTTCGCTACGGCACAGAGGGCTAAGAGACAAATTAACGACTTGTTTAAGTTTGACTAGATCCAAGCGAAGTAGACTATAGGAACATGCATTCTTATTAATGTTTGGACCTAGCTACCGAGTCAAGCAACCTATATCTAGGGGCTCCAAGCACACAAAACAAAGTAAAAGAATGGCGGAAAGCACAAAACTTCGGGAAACAAAATAAAATAAGGCGATGAAAACTCGAAAAGCTGCGATGAGGCCCCCAGGTGAACAATCACCCGGGCACTGGACCTCATTGTGAAGAGTAGAGTCCTGTTTAATTACATGCCAAAATAGTCTCTCTCTCACCATAAATTACAAAAATAATCCTAAGTGTCTATCCTATCTAATGCCCATCTCCTTGCTTCCTTGGTGCTCTCTCCAGATGGTAATGAGAAGAGAAGACCATCCTCCTCCAAGCTCGGCTGCCTTGGCCTCCTAGGAAGCCATCCTCGCGTGGCGGTCCCTCGCATCAAAGTCACAAAAAGATTGCATTAGAATAACTCAGTCAATCAAATAGAGCAGACATCATAATCACAATAAATAAATAAATGAAGCATGGTGATTAATAGCAATAAAAACAATAGCTGCTCACAAAAATAAATGATTAATCAAGGCTTTTATACAAGAATGACAAAAATTAATTAGGATATGCTCATTGCTCCCCGGCAACGGCGCCATCTGATAGCACACGGGTACTCCAAAAGGGTCACCATGAATAAATAATACAAGAGTTGTCGCTGAGGCGACCGCTCATGGAACACCCGGGTCAATCAGCAATTAACCCACAACAAAAGAATACATCAATGAAGTTCAAAAAGAAATGTGAATTAATCTTTATTTACTCTACCAAAAAAAAATGTATAGGGAACAAGTATGTAGAGGTCGAACCACAGAGAGCAATACGAAAATGCATGCGCCTACATGTGCATATTAGTCATCCTTGTGTGCAGTGGGTTTTTTTTAATTAATTAAATATATATATTTTTTATCTTATTTATTATTCTTATATTATATATATATATATATGGATAACAATAATATAATTAGATAATACATATTTATATATGTACTATATTTAATATAAGGATGTATGGATACCCGTGGAGGATTGGTATATACATACAATAGATATATAGGTAGATATAAATACAATAGAATATATATATGCTTTTTTTGTTTTTATAAATAATAATAATAAATAAATATAATAATACATATAAATAACTAGATACATATATTATACATATAGATATATATATCTTTTTTTCTTTCTTTTTAGGAAATACCTATATATACATAAAGTGGTACTATAATATTTACAAAAATACTTAAAATAGTCAAAAATCAAGGAGTAAAGTCTTTTTGGGTCTTTCATCATATTTTACTGTTTTTGTGATTTTTGGGGGATTTTTGAGAATAATTTTAGTATTTTTAAATAGCTAAATAATAGCAAGCAGTGGAATAAGGGCTGGCTGTAATAAAAATGAACATTAAAAATAGTTACAAGCCTCAAAAATTTTCCACCCTATTTTTCTAATAAAGATAATAAAATGTAACATAAATAAAGCCTGAATTTATATTTTTCTGATTTTTCTGTGAGTTTTTATATTTTTTTGGAGTTTTTGGGTATTTCTGGATTTTAAGGTTTTTCTTTTGAGATTTTTAGGGATTTTTGGACTGACACTAAAATAGTTCAAAATACACAATAGGGAATTTTTTTGGAATTTTTCAATGCATTTTGATATTTTTTTGGGATTTTCTCAGTTAGACAGTGAATAAAGGACATGTTTTTGATTTTTAATAAATGCAAAACTGAGACAAAGTGAAAAATTAAAAATATGGCATGCAAGTTCAACCCAACAGTAGCTTAAGTCTATTTTTGCAATATTTTTCGAATTAATATGGCGCACAAAATAAATAGACAAAGCATTCAAAAATTAAATGGCCTGGCAGGGGTATTTTTGCAAATAAAATAGTTCGCAGGCGCATTCATGCAAAAATTACAATAAAAATACACGTGACTTTTTATTTCCAGGATCATTTAATAAATACAAGAATCCGGCGGGGCCTAACTGCAAATTTTACGCGCCTCACGTGGTGCTCCACGTACGGCGTCTAAGGATTAAAACGCAAACATTAAAACTACAGGGGGACTTCTGCAAATTACACAATTTATATACATAGTAACTTTTTATTTTTGGGGTTAAACTATAAATACAAAAAGCTGAGGGGGTCGAATATGAAATTTACCCCCAAACACACGCGTGATCCAACGGCATCGAGCGCGCCACCTGTCCACGTGTCAAGCCCTCGGCGCTCGATACCCCTTCGACGATCTGCGGCCGAAATTGCATCTGAGGTCTGATCGCACGGCCCAGGCTTGCGCTAGATGGACGGCTCTGATTAGAACTGGAGCCGTCCCCTTCATCCAACGGCTGTTGCTGCTCACGAAGAATAGGGAAGAACGGCTGACTTCCCTGACTTCGATCGGTGATATCTCCGCCTCCAGGCGCTCCATGTTGCTGCTGGTGGCCTCCAGGCGTCCGGCAAGGCGGTGCGCACCGTTCGAGATACTACAGAAGGTCCAGGACCCCCTAGATCGGTTGAACGAGCTCGGAGAAGAGAGGGGGGTCCTGGGACCTCGCAGGGACTATGATCGAGCCCCAGAGGGCTCCGTTTAGCTTGAGACCTGCACCACAAAATTGAGGGGCTCGAGGGGGTTTTCCTCGACCAGCGGTTCAGGGTAAAAGAGTAGGGGAGGGTGGAGGGCGGCGAGGTCCGGCGAAGCGGAGGAGGGTGACCTCGATTCGCAGAGCAAGGCGAGCTCTGGATGATCAGAAATGTGGGCTGAGTGTAGAATGCGTAGGGGAAGGCGATGAGGTGGAGCGAAGTGTCAGATAGCGTGCCGATCAGGGTAGAGAGGTTCGCCAGAGCTAAACTCCGGCGAACTTCGATCTTGGGCTAATCGAGCACCTGAGGCTCTACTGATTACTCTAAAAGCTAAACTATGGAGTAAATACTAAAACTAAGCTAAAAATGAGAAGAAATCAGCTCTTACACCTGGTTGGCGACCAGGGAGCAGGACCTCCGGCGAGCGGCGGTCGTGGGCACTCCTCGCGACTCCTCCGACCGTCTGAAGCCTCCAGGAGAACCCTTTTGTCACAAGGATCCTCGAGAACTGGAAAAGATGGTGGAAAATCGACCGAAGGGAGGCCAAAAAACGGGAGGAAGTCGAAGATCTTATTTATAAACGAAGTATGCGCCCTTATCGGCCGGCGAATCATGACGAATCTGGGCTATGTACAAGGGAGCATGGGATTGGGCGTGATTCTTGGATGTACAAGGAGCAATTTTCATGAAGGGTCTTATCGTCCTCGAGCTACAAAAATCGTGTGAAAAATCGGGGAAATAGGGCCTCTCGTGACTTGTCAGAGGGGTAGGTAGGGTATGAAGAGTTGACCCGAGGTCAACCCTTGGCGGCCTGCGATTGGTCCACGCAGGCCGCTAGAAGACAAAACAGCATGGGTTAATATAGATTAATTATTTTAAATTAGTAAATGATTTTATTATTTTTTGAGTATAAAATAGAAAATGTTTATTATTTTATGTAGTATTTATTTGTGATTTTTATTGAATTTTTCAAGGTGTTTTATTATAGTTTTATTTGAATAATATGTATATGTATGTATTTCCATGTATTTTTATGTATTTTATTTTTAATTTGTTTATTTTATTTTATTATTTTATTGGCTTATTTTATAAACTTATAATTTATTTTTATGAGTATAAAGGTATTTTTATTTGATTTTTATGAGTTTATTTATATTTTTGAATAAATAGGTATAGGTGTATGTAGGTATACTTATAGGTGTTTTATCTATGTATTTTGTACACTTAATTTAGTTATTGTATTTTATTGATTTTTATTTTGGGTTTGTGTTTTTAATGAGTTATTAATAATGTATACCTGATTATAAGAATAACTGAATAAAATCCTTTTTATTTATATATAGGCATACAACATTGGTATTTTTGTCTATGAATTTGTAGACTTATTTTATTTTACAAATTATTTTGTTTTCTTGTACTTTCTAATATGTGTATGCATTATATACATTATTTACAAAATTCTAAAAAAATATTAATTTACACAATAAAATGAATATTTTAATCAGTCCTATATACAAGAAGGGCCAAAAACCTAACTTCTGCATATGGACTCCAAAAATTATGAAACCAATTTTATAAAATAGTTCATGGAATGCTATATACAATTAAAGGTGAGTTTGGGTGATTTGGAGTCTTTATTTGCAAGATATGGGTCTGTGAAGTTGAGATTTTGGCTTTTTATTCTGTGTATAAAATGTACAATGGGTATTATTTTTACACAAACTCAATTTTGTATTTTTATTTACATTATTGTTTACAACTTTTATGTACAAAGTTTCTTTATCTGATGAATAAATAATTATATACAAAATAGGTGCCAAAAATGCATAAATGAATGAATGAATGAGGATTTGTTGTACACTGGCCCTTATCTCCCCCTACTTTATTCCTTGTCGACCAATTCCATGCTGGCTTTGGTCTCGGGGTTAGGGTCATAAAATATTTGCAATATTTTATTCCTTTTTCTTTTCTTCTCTTTATTCTATAATTTTGACATTAAAAACCTTATTTTATGTACCCTTAATACAATGAATATTAGGTACTACTATGTACAAATAGATGCTATTTACATGCATTTGCTGGGGTTTTTAAGGCCAAAATGATAGAATAAAGGTGACGAAATGAAGATTCATCAGCTCCTCTCACCAAATATTGATCAAATTAAAATGATGGAGAAGGAGCCATATAAATAGAAAAGATAATGGAGTTTGAAATTTGAACTTTCTTGAAGCTTTTGATGAAGATAAGAGATAAGAGATAATAAAAATTGAAATGAGATAAATTAGCAAGATAAATATTTACAAAAATTAAATAATTTTTTTGTATTTTCGTCACTTTATATATTTGAAAAAGAAATGTTAATTTTTTTATTTTTTGTGGTAGTTACTTAAGAAAATTAACTATATACATATGTTATATACATATATGACATTATATATAAGGGTAAATAACTAGTTATTTTTGAATTATTTTTTTTATTTTTTATTTTTATTTTAAGTAATTAGTAAAAATATTTACAAATACAATATGTACAAATACATGGGAAAATTGCACAAACCACCCCAAAAAATAACTTTTCACCTGTAACTCCAAAAATTATAAAATCACAACCATTTTAAAGATAATTTAATTTAGAATACAATGGAGTGAGTTTGGTTCAATTTGAGTTCACATGGAGCTTGGAATTGGTCTTTCAATTAGTGCTTACTGGCTTTTTCCCAGTATGGTTGCTTTTATTCTGTACATGATTTGATTATGCAATTATTTTTATTAATTAGAAAACAATTTTATTTACAACTTTTGTTTTGAAAATTATTTTGTTTGAGGTCTATTTATGTACAAGTAAAATAGTGAAGTATACAAATATACACAACCCATAATTTTTTTAGATTTTTTGAATAAAGACCCTATCTCCCCCTACTTTATTTCTTGTCGATCAGGTCAAGTCTTGACCTTCTCTCAGGGTTCGGGTCAGCTTGTATCTATTACATATATACAGTCTTCCCTTTTTTATTTTCTTTTCTTTATTTTTCCTTTCTTCCTTTCTTTATTTATTTTAGATTAAAATGGCATACAAATATACAATATTTAGACACAGATGCAAATTAGAAAGAACATGGAGTTAGTATTATATACAGGTGTTTTATAAAGGTATTTTAAGCTAAAAAAATGAATAAAGATGATGAATCGCAGATTCATCTTCCCCCTATGCTTTACCATTGCTAGTCCCTTACCAAATACTTATTTGAAAGAATAAGTGAATAAAAGAAAAAAAAGGGAATATAAAGAAATTAGGACAATATTGAGTATTAAACTTATCTTCATAAGATTGTATTATGGAGCTTTGTCAGACCTTTGGATTATTAGTGTGTCGAAACCTTAATGGGAGATGGATTTAAAACCTAACAGACTCTATGTTCCACAGGACTCCTATTCAGGTCGCCTCAACAGTCTGGTTAGAACAAGTCTATATACACAAATTCTTGTGACTATGAATCTTTACTTGTATGGTGTAAGTGAGATATAGCTCCCCATCTCAAAAGTAGCAAAGAAACATCCTCCCTCAACAAGGTAACTCTAGTTCCCCGGTCTTGCAACTCTTTACTCGAGGAGCATAGATATTCCCTTCTATGTTCAGGTACAACCAGCTCAAGAAGAGGGGATGGAGAAAAGAATGGACGATAACCAGTGTAGCTACCTATCTTTGGATGCATGACCAATGTAGCCAAGTCATCCGCTACAAGCTTACAAAAATTTGTCTTTGAAGTTCTTATTGTATTTTTATTCTAGTATATACACTTGGCAAGCATTTTACTTTTCAATTAGTCTTGTCCACTTTTGGAGATTATGTATTTTTTCATACTCCTTTTTTTTGAAAGTATATACAAGGTGCAACATGTACATAAGGAGTTTTTCCTCTTGAGCCAATAGACTATCCCTCTTTTGAAGCATTATTGGAACCCCACAACATCATATCTTTAGAACTCAACATCGCTAGACCAGGTTGAGACGCACTTCCTTCCCTAGAGGAAGACGAGAGGTTACGCTTAGATGTACTTCCCTCGTATGCTACCCCATGCCAAAAGATTCTGCCTCCTCTCTACCTCATCCATGAAGAGCTATGTGTAGAGTGCCTGTCCAAGATAAGCCACGGTCTGAAAGAATCATGCGTGTGTTGTTAAATGTTCTACTTAGACTAATCAAGATGACATGTGAACATAGTCTTATGGACTCAAAGAATTAAGTCACTAGGACCTGAATAGTCTTAACTCAATTTCTAATAAGGTTCCTCTGAAATTAAGTCGATTAAGGACCAACTAAGCTCCATTCTTCAATTTTATTCCAGACTTAGTTTAAATGTCAATACTATCCTGAAAAATGCACATGCAAATGCAATAAAATATGAACAATGCAAAGAAAGGTTTTTTTGAAAAAAAAATGATTCACATGTGAAAGAAAATTTTTTAAAAACAATTTTCTCATTTTGAACTTTTTATGGATTTTTGGAGAAAATGCAGATGTAAAAGGAAAGGATTTTTTTGAATTATGCAAGTTTTTATAGCTTTTTGGTTTTGTAGTTTTTTTTCAAAAAGGAAAAAAGGTTAGTAAAATATATACAAGTATATACAAGATTTTTTTGTTTTTTTTTTCTTATTGTTTTTTTGTTTGGTTTTATTTTTGTTTTTTTGGTTTTTTTACACACGTGGATTTTACAAAATTATATACATACCCCCTTAAATAAACATATTTAAAAGTACAAGTTATGTCTAAAAAATATATATATAATATATACGACACCCCCCTATGTTTAGCTCGAACTATGTCCTCATAGTGATCTGAGAGCGGCAAAAGAAGGCATAACTCGTGCTAAGTATAGAAAAGTGAAAAGACTCCTATGCTACAATGACTCAAAGAAAAATGAAAAGAATAGAGGTCTGATGCAGAGAATGTACAGAAAAAAATGATATGAGCAACATCTCCCCCCTATACTTAGGGTAGAGTGTCCCTAAGTATAGGCA
This sequence comes from Ottelia alismoides, assembly GCA_037367405.1. NCBI lineage: Eukaryota > Viridiplantae > Streptophyta > Magnoliopsida > Alismatales > Hydrocharitaceae > Ottelia > Ottelia alismoides. Next base: position 1,550,172 of record JAZKJV010000720.1, on the reverse strand, counting down.
ATAAAAGGAGTGATGAACAGGACGAATATGAACAACACAAATCCTTCACCCCCATATACTTAGGATAAAGCACATTCTAAGTATAGCATATATACACACGGATAAGGGTTGAATGATAAAATAGGAGAAGAAAGAATGAAATGAATGGATATACAAGAGGAGTGGATGCTCATGTATCAAACGTAAAAGATGGAATCAAAAGATCATCGTCTGATACCACAGATACCGAATCAATGACGAACATTAATGTATCATGATCTAGATATGGCTTCAGCAACTGTCCGTTCACAACAAAAGGTTGTGCGTCAGATGACAACCTAGATATGACAATACTCCCATTGTCACGCATAGTTCTCACGATGAACGGTCCTGACCACTTGCTTTTCAATTTTCCTAGAAACTGCTTATAAATAACAAAACTTTCTGATCAAGGGAGAAAGTCTTCCTTCGAATGTGTTTATCATGTCAGCGCTTGACTTTCTCCTTATACATGAGTGATTTATCATATGCAAAGTCTCGGAATTCTAGTAATTTATTCAAATCCCACTTCCTATTCTTTCCAGCTTTCTCATAATATAGATTGCATACACAAAGTGCCCACAAAGATTTGTTAATTAATTTCACTGGCAGGTGGCAAGGCTTTCCATACACTACTGTAGGGAGACATACCCAAAGGAGACTTGTACGCCTTCCGAAAGCCCATAGAACTGAATCAAGCATCTGGGACCAGTTCTTCCTATTTGGACGTACAAGTTTTTGCAATATTGTCTTGATATCCCTATTTGAAAATTTTGCCAAACCAGTAGTCTGAGGGTTGTAAGGAGACGCAACTCTGTGCTTAATGGCGTACACCTTTACAAGCTTCTTTACTTATCTATTAATGAAATGGCTTCCCCCATCTGAAATCAGTATTTAGAGAATACCGAACCGTGCAAAAATATGGTCCTTGAGAAAGGAACAGACTCTACGACTATCTGCAGCTCGGGTGGGAATAGCCTCCACCCATCGACTAACATAATCCATGACGAGTATGATGTACTGAAATCCCTGACTGACATGAAATGGGCCCATGAAGTTTGTGCCCCAAGCATAAAAAACCTAAAAAATCTGTATATATCTTAGGGGCATGGTCTCTTTGGAACCAACAGTTCCTCCAATTTTCTGACAATTAGTACAACCTCGAACATACTCTGTAGCATCCTTAAACAATGTGGGCCACCATAGGCCGCTCTGTAAAACCTTTGCTATCGTGCGTTTCCCCGAATGTTGCCCACCAGATTCTAGTTTGTGACAGTGCTCAGGTACACTGGTGTGTTCCTCCTGAGGAATGCACCTTCTCCATATATAATCTGCACCCTCATGAAATAGGTACAGATCATACTACTGGTAATAATCTCTGACAGAAATCTGTCTACCTTGTACTTCGGCCAATCTTGTGGAACTTTCTTAGAGAAAAGATAGTTCACAATATCAACATACCATGGGAGTGAGTCCATAGACAAAATGGCCTCATTTGGAAAGGTTTCAATAATAAGAATTATGTTCTGCTCAGAGGTCTCTGCATCTGTGATACGGGAAAGATGATCTGCCACAACATTTTTCACTCCAGGTTTATCTTGAATCTCTAAATAAAATTCGTGGAGAAGAAGGATCCATATGATAAGGTGTGGTTTGGCATCCTTCTTTGCCTGCAAATATCGTATGGTAGTGTGATCCGTGTATACAATAACATCTGATCCGATGAGTTAAGATATGAACTTTTCTAGCCCAAACACAACTTCTAACATCTCCTTCTTTGTGATTGTATAATTCAGTTGTGCTTCATCCAGAGTCTTGCTAGCATAGTGTAGAGATTATGCTATCCCATCCCTTCTCTGTCCTAAACAGCTCCAATTGCGAAATCTGATGCGTACGTCATAATCTCAAAAGGAAGAGACCAATCTGGTGGCTGTAAGATAGGAGAAGTAGTAACCATTTCTTTCATCTGATTAAATGCAAGGAGGACTTTCTCATCGACAACAAAATCATTGTCCTTACACAGAAGCCCAGTCAAAGGTCTTGCAATCTTGCTGAAGTCCTTTATGAATCGCCTATAGAATCCTACGTGTCCTAGAAATGACCTCAACTGCTTCAAATTCTATGGTGGCTCTAACTTTGAAATCACATTAATCTTAGACGGGTCAACCTCTATACTATGTTTGGAGATGATATGGCCCAATATAATTTCCTTAGTCACCATAAAGTGTCTCTTCTCCCATGAGAGCACTAGGTTTACCATAAAGTGAAGCATCACCCTCGCACGAAGGAGCGGGCTAGTCAGGAGACGGGGAGCGATGCTGCGGAAGGTGATGCGTCAAGGTGGAGTCGGGTTGCTTGATGGAGGCTGCGCGCGTGGTCTCGCGCAAGGGCGCGGTCAGCGCCAGAGTGGTCGAGGAACTCTAGCGGCGGAGGTCCTTGCGTCGGCGACAGGAGCGGAGGCTCTCATAGGAGGTCGACAGGCTCTTGATGGGTGGCACAACAGAATTGGTCGCTAGGAAGGAGATTGGCTGAGGCAGGCGGTGCGCGGTGGCGCCGATTGCACCTGGCAGAGCAGTGGTCGTGGTGGCTGTTTTTTATTTTTTTTAAATGTAAATAGTAATAAAAAAAATTTATCTTTTTTGTAAATCCATAATAGAGAAATTAAAAACAAAAAATAAAAAATGTTATTGTTATTATTATTTTTTAGATGATCCTGCAAAACAAATGTTAGAGAGAAAGAATAGATATATATTTTTTGCTTTATTTATTTATAATTAAATGATGTTGCAAGCATGATGACTCGATTCCCAAAATCAAAACGGAATATGTGAGTGGAGATCCGACAAAAAATGAGGAATGGATCCGAGTCTTCGAGCACCGTGTGTGGTCGGAGTTGAGAGATCGTGCGAGGTAGAAAAGAACGAGTAGAGATCAAGAAAGTGAGATGAAAAAAATCGAGTCGGTGGTGGATTAAATCGTGATGGATCTCAAATATAGATAAAAAAAATTGACAATGAAGGAAAAAATGTGAGAAAATAAAACTACGATTAAACTAGGCTAAAACAAGAGAAAATGGATCTCACCTTATGAGCAGCAAAGACCTTGATCACCTGGATGAAGGCCGACGCACTATCACCGGACAGCTCGGAGGCTAGGCACCCTTCTGCAACAAGAAGACTCTCAGAAATCGGCCTCCTCTCACCAAAGATTGATAAAATTAAAATGATGGAGAAGGAGCCATATAAATAGAAAAGATAATGGAGTTTGAAATTTGATTTGTTTTGAAATTTTGGATGAAGATAAGAGATAAGAGATAAGAAAATTTTAAATGAGATAAATTAGCAAGAAAAAACTATTACAATTTTTTTTATATTTTCATCACTTTATTTATTTGAAAAATAAATATTACTTTTTTTATTTTTGTGGTAGTTAGTTAAGAAAATTAACTATATACATATGTTATATACATATATGACAATGTATACATGGGTAAATAAGCAAATTAGTTTTTTTGTTTTATTTTATTTTATTTTTTATTTTTATTTTAAATAATATGTATAAGTATTTACAAATATTTACAAATACAATATGTAAAAATACACGGGAAATTGCACAAACCACCACAAAAAACCAACTTTTCACTCATAACTCCCAAAATTATGAAATCACAACCATTTTAAAGATAATTTAATTTAGAAATAAAATGCAAGTGAGTTTGGTTCAATTTGAGTTCATAGGGAGCCAGAGTTGGTATTTCAATTAGTGCTTAGTGGCTTTTTCAAGTGTGGTTGCTTTTATTCTGTACATGATTTGATTGTGCAATTATTTTTATTCATTAGAAAACATTTTTATTTACAGCTTTTGTTTTAAAAATTATTTTGTTTGAGGTCAATTTATGTACAAATAAAATAGTGAAGTATACATATATACACAACACACAAATTTTTTGGATTTTTTGAATAAAGACCATATCTCCCCCTACTTTATTCCTGGTCGATCAGGCAAGTCTTGTCCTTCTCTCAGGGTTCGGGTCAGCCTGTATCTATTACATATATATAGTATTCCCTTTTTTATTTTATTTTCTTTATTTTTCCTTTCTTTCTTTTTTTATTTATTTTAGGTTAAAATGGTATACAAATAAACAATATTTACACAACAGATGCAAATTAGTAAGAACATGGAGTTAGTACTATACAAGTGTTTTATAAGGGATTTTAAGTTAAAATAAATGAATAAAGATGATGAATCGCATATTCATCAATAATTTCCGATCTTACATTCTTGGATATAGAGTGATGATTTACACAGATCACACCGCCATCCGATACCTCATGGCAAAGAAGGATGCAAAAGAAAGATTGACCCGATGGATCCTTCTACTCCAGTAGTTTGATATAGAGATTAAGGCTAAACCTGGAGTTAAGAATGTGGTGGAGGAACACCTTTCCCGATTAGAGCATCTTGAGGATTCAGAGCATACCACACCTATCACAGAGACTTTCCCAGACGAGGCAAATCTTACTATCACCTTGCTTCCATGGTACACTGACATTGTGAACTATCTTAATACCAAGAAAGTTCCACAAGGTTGGCCCATGCATCGACTTGAGACCTTCCTCGCGAAGTTTAAGTCGTACCATTAGGAGGATCCCACACTTTACCATGAAGGAGGGGATAGTATCTAGCATTGGTGTATTCCTCAGGAGGAGCACCACAGTGTATTCACCTACTACCACAAGCTTGAGGCAGGAGGACATCACTCTGGGAGACGGACAACACAAAAAGTTCTCCAATCCGACCTTTGGTGACCTACCCTCTTCTAGGATTTAGATAAATTCGTGAAGAGGTGCACTGATTGTCATAAGATGTGCACTTGTGGACAGAGAGATGTGATGTGGATGCATCCCATTCACTTCTGTGAGGTTTTTGATGCATGGGACATCGATCATGTGTCCATTCCCTAAAAGTCAGGGGTTTGAGTACATTCTGCTTTCTATGGATTATGTTAGTCATTGGATTGAGGGCATTCCCGCCCGAGCCACAGATGCAAAAACTGTTTGCAAATTATTGAGGAAGAATATCATTTCACGGTTCGTTATACCTAGAATCTTTATTTCATACGGGGGACTCATTTTATCAACTATAAGGTAAGGTCCCTTGCTAACGAGTTCAACATTGACCATAGAGTTGCCACAAATGAATGTTCTTATTGGGGTTTTGAATAGGGAGATCAAGACTATTTTGCAGAAGGTTGTCCACCCAGACTGAAAGGATTGGTCACAGCTTTTGGACTTGATCTTGTGGGCCTATAGGACTTACTCCGAGACACCTTTGGGCACATCTCCCTTTCATCTTGTTTATGGCAAGACATGCCACTTACCAATGGAAATCAAGCACAAGTCACTTTGGGCAGTCATGAGCTACTATTAGATCCCAAGAATGTAGGAGATCAAAGGAAAGTAGAATCGGTAGCCCTAGAGGAGTTGAGAGACACAACCTTCTCAAGTAGCCTATAGTATAAGGATAGAGTGAAGATAAGACATGATTCTCATATTAGCCATTAATAGTTTGAGCCGATCCAAAGTGTATGGTGATTCGATGCTAGGGGAGATTATTTCCCGGGAAACTATAGAGTACATGGAAGGGACCATACATGGTAAGAAAGGTGCCCGATAACGGAAGCATTGCTATATCTGAGTTGTCATCTGATTCCACCTTTCGAGTCAACACCTGAAGCCATATCTAGACCATGATCTGATGATTGTTGACGATTCCCCTATTCATTTTGTATGAGATGTGATCTTTGATTCACATCATTGGCATCTCATACCTGAGTTTCACTTCTACTCCACAAATGTATAGATCCATATTCTCTATATCATCATTCTTTCTGTTCAACACCCCAGTCTCATCTTATGATTATGCTATACTTAGGGTGCACTTTCCCTAAGTATGGGGGTGTTGAATATTTGTGTCCATTTGATTATATTACCTTGGATTTGCTGCCTATACTTAGGGATATTTTACCCTAAGTATAGGGGAGATAATATCTACACATCCTACTCCTCGGTTTTTCCCTTGTGTGTATAGTCTTCGATGCTTAGGATTATTTGATCCTAAGTATATTGGGATCACCGATTTCTATTCATTTGATTCTTTTATTCATTGTTTTAGTATAGAATTATTTTCACTTCCACATACTCAGCATGAGTTATGTCTTCTTCCATTGCTCTTTGATTACTCTGAGGACATTGTTCGAGTTAAGTATAGGGGGGTGACGTATATATTGTATATATACTTTAGTCATAACTCATACTGTGTGTGTTAATAACATGGCTATTATTTATAAAACATGAATAAAAATCTTTGCAAAAATTATTTTTGTACAAATTTTGTAAAAATGTTTGTGAAAATATTTTGTTTTCAAAAATGTTTGTAAATTATTTTCTATATCAAAAATATGTATATAGTACAAAATTTTTGAAAACTATTTGAAAATTAAAAATTTTGCGAAAATAGTTTGAAAAAACTATATTCATAAATGATTTTGCAAAATATTTTGCCACATAAAGGAATAAATAAGGGGTATAAAAACTACTTGTATATATGTATACATTAAAAACAAGAATCTACCCCTAAACTCTTAGTATATAAGTATCATGTACATAAAACCTGCAATAAAGAATTCTTGTGTAGATTTGTACATAGTTTTGTAAAAATCTATCCTTATTTTTCATAAAGACCTAAAATTTTGAAAAATCTAAATTTTCTTAAAAATTTGCATATTTTTGAAAATTCCATACAAAAAGAGTTTTGCACGTACTTGCATGTGCTTTCTTCATAATCATGGTTGACATTTAAACTAGTCTGGAATCAAATTGAAGAATGGAGCTTGGTTAAGACCTTAATCCACTTAACTTCAGAGGAACCTTATAAGATTTGGGGTTAAGACTTTTCAGGTCCATAGTGACTTAATTCTTTGAGTCCACTAGGCTATGTTCACATGTCATCTTGATGAGCCTTAGTAAAACACTTAACAATGCACACATGAGTCTCAAAGACAATGGCTTGACTTGAACAAACACCTTATACATAGCTCAACATGGATGAGGAGGAGAGGAGGCCGAATCTTTTGGCTTGAAGTAGCATACGAGGGTAGTACAACTAGCTGAAAGCTCTCATCTTCCTCTAGGGAGTGATGTGCGCCTCAACCTGGTCTAGTAGAATTGAGGTATAAATACAAGAGATTGTGGGTTACAATAATGCTTAAAAAGAGGAATAGTCTAATGGCTCAAGAAGATATACTCCTTATGTATTTGTTGCACCATGTATATATGTTGTACATATTTGCATCAAACAAATGTGTAAGAAAATGTGTGAAAAACTCCAAAAAAGGGGACAGGCTTGATTGAAAATAAAATGCCTGCCGGAGTGTATAGTGAATAGGCAAAACTTATGTATTCCACCATCTCATAGCATGGAAGCTTGCTGCTGGAGACTTCGCTACACTTGTTAACTCCAAGGGATATGTGGCTACACTGGGCACAGTCCATTCTCATTATTCCCCCTCTTATTGAGATGGTTGTACTTGAACTTAGAAGGGAATACACTGTTCCTCGAGAAAAGAGTTGCTACACTGGGGTATCAGAGTTACCTTGCCGAGGGAGGTTGTTGCCTTGCCAATTCTGAGGTGGGGAGCTACATATCGCTGACACAGTACAAGGAATGATTCATTATCATTAGAGTTTGTCAATGTAGACTTGTTCTGATATGGTTGTTAAGGAGTCCTAACTATAGAACTGTGGAACTTGGAGGTTGTTGAGTCTTAAACTTATTTCCCAATAAGGTTCTGCCAAACTAATAATCCAAAGGTCTGACTGAGCTCCATACTCAAATTTAATGAAGGTGAGTTCAATAATCAACTTTGATTCTTTTTCTTTTCTTCTTATTTTCACTTCTTTTTCAAAAAAGTGTTTGCTAAGGGACTAGAAATGGTAAAGTGTATGAGGAGGATGAATCTACTATTCTCATTCTTTATTTTTTTATTTTATCTCTATCTTTTAGCAAAACTACATGAAATTATATGTAAATACAATAACTTATCTTTGTACATGATTGTGTTAATATTGCATAATTAGCACTTATTATCCAAAAATAAAAGAATAAAGAGAAAAGAAAAAGAATGATGTATTTAGTATAAATAGAGATTGACCCAAATCCCAAAGAGAAGATAAAACTTTGACCTGATCGACAAGAAATAGGTCGAGAGAGATAGGGTACACTTTATATTGCACATAACACCTATACCTATACAAATAAATGATCATATTTATTTTACATTATATGAACACCATATTATTTTTGAATACTTGTATACAACCCTAATAATTAAATAAAAAAAATAAAGATCAAGAAACACAAAATAAAATAAAAATATAAATCAAAGTTCATTGTACAAAGGCCACATGTGTATATAATGTATACAATACCTATTTATTTAACACCCTCAATTAATTTATAAAAATAAAAAATCATTTTATATCCCTAAAATTATTTTGTAAAAAAATAAAATAAAAATAAAAAATTTAATAAAATAAAAATACCTATGTATAATACATAGGTATATTATACCTATACAAAATACTATATATTGTATATACCATAATAAACTAATTTATAAAAATAATTAAAAATCACAGAAAAATAACTTGAAAAATAATAAGCATTTTTTATTTTCTATTTTAATCATTTACTATTTAATATTTACTATTTTTTCATTTTTTGTAAATCATGCACTCTAATTGGTCCACGTCAGAAGGTTGACCTCGGTCAACCTTCTCCTCTAACTGACCCGACCCAATTCCTATTTTGCCAGAGCTTCTTATCCCCTTTTTTCCTGATCAGGTCATATCTCCATTCACCTTGATCCTTGAGCACTCTTATGCTCCGAAGATCCATGATCTTCGCGTATCCCTTGACGCAGCCGGATCTGCCTAGGTTTTCGAGCACCACTCCGATCTTTCTAGAACCATAAGAACATCTATATAATGTTCTCTCCGCCTCCTGAGCATGGTATCTCGTTCCTCGTGCCACCACAGACCCCTAGACACCTTCAGGAGAGTGACAGTAGTGCCTTGTTTGGTGGTCCAATTGAGCGAAGCTCATCGCTTGGTCGGAGAGCCGCCGCGAGAAGCCTCCTTCGCCTGCTTCAGTCTAGTCGAGGACATAAGACCCGTCTATCCACATTTCCATAAGGCCCTGAGTTGTTTAATAGCTCCAAGTAACCTTCATTGCTCTTATCTTTCACGTTTCACTTTGATTTCATCCATATCATCAACCGTAGTTCACATGCTCTGACCAGCCGGTCGGAGACCGGTTACTCGCATTTTACCATTCGGATTTACTCCCCGATTCACCCCCCATATCCCTAAAAAACCTGACCCCCTCAAATCTTGCTCACCGAAGCAAGATTAAGCCTAGACGTGCTACCCTCCATGTACACTGGACATGAAACCCGCTCCCTCATCACTTCTCTTCAAGAATCCAAGCAATAACATGACCAGAGCTAAGCCTTCGAGTCTGTCTTCCCTTTGCAGGAAAAATCACACGAGAAGACACCTGATTCGAGCTTTATCTTGAGCGGCGGAGCAACTCTAGGCGAGGCTCCACCCTACCGATCATCTGACCATCAGTCCATCCATCGAAGTCGCCCACTCAACGTGGAACCCTTCCATGACTGTGCTGGACCCTTTAGCTCCTTCGTTGTCCATCCATCGTGCAATAGATCTCCCTCCATTCTCAGTTGAAGTTCGCCCAAGCCATGTTCTTCCAGCCACCTCCTTAGTCCTTAGTCGTCCGATCAGGAGCTAAGTCCCAGAACTGATCAGGATCATATGAGCACACCTTATTCCTAACAGTCTGATCATATTCTAGGGTGAATCAGAGGAGTATGCTACCTCCAACTTTGACAGCAATCAGATCCGTACAGACGTGGTGAATCAAAGCCACACGTCCCCGACTGCATCAGAGCTGTCAGATCCTTTTCAAGGGATTATCAGAGCTGTCAGAGACCCTAAGTGTGAGGCACATGCTTTGAGGGTATCTTGCATTTCTTTTCTTACAGTTTTCCTTATTTAGCTTTACTCTAATAAATATAAAGTGTAATTAATAACAATTGCAGTTTGAACCTTCTAGTTTTCTGTATTTGTACTTTAGTCCAATCGAGTCTGAGTCACGTGTGTATGCACGTTTATTTTGGGATATGTGCATTATCTGGTCTGAACAACTTGCTGGTTATGGGATGAACTTTAAGCTTTGATATTTGCACTTATACCCCTACTGGTCTGGATCACATGTAGCGCATGATTTATGTGGATAAATTGCATCTCTGTCCCTTAAACTTCTATTGCATGTTATGCTTTGGCCTCACAATTGAAAATATTTGCAACTTGGTCCCTATTGCACTATTTTTAACTCATGTTTTTTTATTTAATGCGATAAATATTAAATTGACCCTAAAAATTACCTATAGCTCCTGCTAGTAAGTGTTCTTCGTGGTGATTTTTGGGTGTTGATTTCCTTATATTTTTAAAAATCCAAAAACCCTTAAAAAGTGTCCTGTTTATTTATAAAAATTATAAAAATTTCAAAAAATACTTAATATTTCCGCGAAAATTCATGTAGTTGTATTTTATTGTCTTTTATCTCCAATCTAAATTGTGCTTAAAAACACTTTATAAAAACCATAAAAAATGCAAAACACTCAAAAACTTATAAAAAATATATTAATTTATAGAAAAATCCAAAATATTGATTTTAGTCTCTTTTTGTAGATATTTCCTTGTATTTATGATAAAATTCACTCCCAAGAGTGGGCATTTTAAGCATTTTTAATTTACAAATTACTTCTCACTGTCTCTTGTTTACCAATTTGTCACTATTGATTTTTAGAAAATTCCAAAACATTTAAAAATTCCATTAAAATTACAAAAAATATTATAAAATATATAAAAACCAAATATTTTTATTGGAATTTCCTAATTATTTTTTACATATTAGAAAATTACAAAAATATTGTGTGACTGCTTTGTTCTTATTGCTTCTCTATTGAAAATTAAAAAAATTGAAAAACCAAAAACCACTAAAAAGATTTTTATTCTCGAAATCCGACTACTAAGTTTTTGAATCATGCTCCTTGTGTTCGACCATGGTCGCTATATCGGGTAAATAAAATAGCGAAAGATGCTTACATTGATTGCCTTATCTTAGAGTGGTTTGCTTTTCTTGTTAACCGATTTGATTGATTGAGGACAACGACACTTAGCCTTTTTATTCCACCTTAGTCGATCATGAAGTCGTGTCATCAATGCAACAACTATCTTTACATTTATCTTCACAAAAATAATTCCAAATTAAATTTGTGAAAACATCAATCATGTCATTGATAATTATGAATCATAGTCATATGTCCAACATAATATGTAAATTAGATTTAAAATTATTTGTTTATTGTGAATCCAATTCACAACAACATATAATTTGTAAATCTATTTACAATTAAATCTCTCCATCATATTATAAATCATATTTAAAATATCCATGATGATTGTGGATTGTGATATCCACATTAATCATAACCTTGATAATTAAATCATATTTAATCATCTTGGATCTCTATTCTCATGTGCTCAAATAATATGAATCACATCCACATTATTCACATCTTTGATAATTAAATCACATTTAATTATCTTAGATAACTCTTCTTATAATATGAATTAAACTCATATTGTTCATGATAATTAAATCATAATTAAATATCTATTTTCTTAATGCTCGGATACATATATAAATAGTGAAATTATTCTCGAACTCTTTCAAGAACAATGTGCTTTCTCTGCGGATACTTGGAGATAAGGACAGGGCGATTATATTGTTCCACGTATAGTGACTTAGATATTGAGATCACATCTCAAATCCAGATCTTGTGTACCTATCATAGATGCTTGATTAAATCAAGATCACAAATCGAATTTTCTCATTGTATCTGAATCACATTCAGATCAAGGTCCAACATTTGGACTAAGATCAGATTACTTCTCTATGTAAGGAGTCACTAAAATCCAAACATGTTTCATCACTCCCTTGGAATGGAAGTGTCATGGTTATACAATCGTTTATGATCACATCACCCAAAGGTATTCCTAATACATGTACATCCTGCATATTAGAAGACCCAGAATAAACCTGAAGTACTAGATCAATTTGACACTGTCTTCTTTAGGGATTTATCATAAAGTTTCTCATTTGACTATTGGGAGTTAATCGATCATATACTTTCCAAAAGCATATATCATACCCATATATTGATCATATACTTTTAAAAAGCATATATCAAACCTACAATTTCATGCAAGCTTCCAAAGTGAGACGATTGTGCATGGAATTTGATTCTTTCCAAAATCTCATGAGTGAGCTCATGTCTTCCGGTTCAATAAATGAACATGTATGATCCCTTTGAGAGATCGTATTACTCATATGCCCTTGTATGAACACCAGCGCACCGGTGTATACACCATGTTTAAGTCATCAACCTATTGGTCTGCCAAATGTACATACTAAGACATATAGTAACACATCTGTCTCCGATCAGAGGATGCGTGCCTATATCATGACAGAATACGACATAAGTCTTTGGTTATCTCGATCTCGTTAAGTCAACTCTTTGACCTAACATATCTAACACCTCTGAATCTCTATTCCTATGCAGAGGACCCGCATCAAGAGGTCGATTAGATACAAACCTTTAGAGAAAGGAATGTCATCTCCTTCTCAAGCTGGAGATCATCTCTTAACAATCATTTGATGGTGCTTGATGAGTCCTTAATCTAACTCTTAAGATATTTATCCAAGCACCAGCCTTTATGATTCAACAATTAAACCAACAGTTGTATGATCATTAAGATGGCCATAGTACATTACCCTAATTGTACTAAGGGACCTATTGTGCAAATTAGTTATTCTTCGTTTCAGATCTAGGAATGATATTTGCAATAACATTTATTACTTAATAGCTAGCCGTGGGCTCGCATGTCCAACAGAAGTGTAGTGCTGATAAGTGTCAGCAACCTAAAAATCCAAGCTCAAAAATCATTCTTAAATAGGTAATAACTAATAAACGATGTTATTTAAGAAAAGTGTAGAAGTAGAATTTGTAGATAATTTTATTATCTAAATTATGATGTATGTATATATATAATAAATAACATATTTTATATAGATAAAATATTAATACAATAATCTTTATAAATAACATTTACATTTTTTACGTGATATTTTGATAAATAGGATACAATTTTATTTTTTATTAGTTTATATAATAAAAAATAAAACTTATGTGAATTTTGTAGATTTTAATAACTTAAAAAATATAGATTAATAAATGCATGTATTTACAATGCAATTCAATTTCGTCTATTTTTATAGGTTTTAGTTTTAATTAAAATAAGAAATAAGGATTTTATTTTTGTTTTATTTTATAAAAAACTACAAGATTAAGAAAATAAAAAAATAAATAAATCACTTGTACTGTAAATAGTATGTACTGGCCCAGGAACCAAGTTGTCAGTAGGTCCAAAAATTGACTTTTTACAAACGGACTCTTATATCGATGAAATCACCTTCATTAATTAGAGATTTTTATAACTTGAACTTTAAAGTGAGCAGAGTAAAATTGGAGTTCATATGAAAAAGTTATGAGATTCGGATGTTGAGAAATTGAAAATTTGAAAATCTGTTTATTTGGCTTATTTATTCGTTGGAATTTTTAATTATTACTGTATTTTTATGTAAATTTTTATAAGGGTTTTTATCAGTTATGTCCCTTTGAGATAATGCAATATCAGTTATGCCCCTCCCTTTTTGGGAATATCAATTATGCCCCCGACTTCTTGTCGTTCGTTTACTTGTGCCCCTCATGTTAGTTGCCAGCCATCCCTAATGCAAACGGACGTTAACTTCAGGGACACAACATAATTTAAATTTTAAAAAAAGGACTTATAAGTCATCGTCTTCCTCCTCCCTCGTTTCTTCCTCTCCTCCCCCTTCTCTTCCTCCCCCTCCGCCCAGCTCCTCCGCCACACACCTCTCCCTCTACCCAGCTCCTTCTCCTCTGCCCCTACTCCTCCTCTTCGCTCAACTCCTCCACCCAGCTCCTCCCCCTCTGCCCAGCTACACCCTCTCCGCACAGCTCCTCTGCCTAGCCCCTCTTACTTCGCATGGCTACTCCAGCTCCGGCCCCAGTCCTCCCCCTCCGCCCTCTCCCTCTGCCCAGCTCCTCCCCCTCCGCTGACGTTCCTCCACTCCACCCCTTCTCACCATTGGCTGGTAGCATCTGAACATATATATATATATATATATATATATATATCCATATAGATTACAAAAAACAAAAAAACCATACCACCGTGTTCATTGATTTGGCGATGAAGTATAAAATTTTCTCAAAACTTGATGATGATATGTTATCATACAATACCTCCCCTGGGTATGGTAATGATGGTTGAGTCCTGAATGGGTTTCGCTTATCCAACTTTTCATCATCTTGAAAAAATTATCGCTTCCATTGCAGAAATTGGTCATATTCTACAACTTAGCAGGCAACCCAGGTCTTCCTGGAGCAGCAACAAAAGGTGATTAATGTGTCTGGTTTTATTTCTTTTTAATTTATTTTCTTTGATGAACGTTTTATTAAAATGCATAAAAAACGAAATCAAAATGAGCTTGAAATCAAGAAACTAAATGAGTCTGAGTCTTCACCAACACTCTGTACAAAAGTTATCATTTTCACATTTTATTTTGTTTCTTCTTTTTCTTACTTAATAAAAATCCAAAAAATATATTAATGTGTAAATATTTATCATCGATTTTATCGTATTTTTCCCGATTTTTATCTTATTTAAAAAATAGAAAAAATATAAAACCCAAAAACCAAGGTACTTTATGTACATGAGTACCCAAAAAATATCACTTTGTACAAATGATCGATTTTGGTTTTGTTTTCTTCATGAAAGTTGTATATCTTGTTAAGACGAGCAACTTTTGTGAAGAAAATTTTTCGATCTGTTGTTCTTTGCTATTTATTCCAGATCTATCCTTCTCATTTTATTTCGATTTTTCTGGGAGTGACACGTGGCAGCTCCCGGAGCTGCACTTGTCACCCATTTTTGGATTTTTTAATTCATTTATTTTATAGAAAAATAACTAAAAATAAAATAATAGAAATAAATAAATAAATAAAATAAAAAGCCATGTGGCTTACATTTGGCCGTCCGATCTCGGCCAATCAGACGGCCGCTACGGTCCACCACCCTTCCCCTTCTAGCCGATCCTAGCGTCGTCGCCCTTTCTCTTTTTGAACCATCGCAAATCAAGACCGGCTACCACCTGGAATCCTCCATCTCTGATACTCTCACAGATCATACGCCCGTGCTTCTCCTCTTCACTTTTCTATTTCACCTCGCCGCCACAAATCAATCAATCCCCATCGAATCCTCATCAGATCGCCCGTACCCTCGTCAAGATCTCGCATCCCTGGTCAATCAACCATCCATCTCCAGCGAATCTCCCCTCTCCTATATAAATCAGTGTCCTCGAAATCAAGTTCATCTGATTGCACAGGAAGAAGGCCCCGGTGGTGACAGCCCAGTCTCCCTTGACCTCGACGAGATCCGAAGCCGCGATGCTTTGTAGCAGTTTCCCAATCGTGGAGCAGATCTTTGTTCCAGTACGCCATCGATCCCACCTTTCTAGCCACACCTCTGCCCGTTGCGACAACTTTCCTACGCTGTCAATGCTCCAAAATTGAACTCATCGTCCTCATCAGTCATCTTCCTCGACACATCATCAGAGCCATCTTTGACAAGGAACTCCTCCAGAGTCCTTCGAAGTCGAATGAGCTTGCTACCTCATCGTACCACCAAGCATCTCTCCAAGAGCTCATCGGATCCTCCTTGACACAACATTGGTTTGCATCAGCTACTCCACCAAGCACATCGACGACAGCAGGTTCCGCCGACCACCAGTCCTTCCTCCATCCATCTCTACTGCGAGCCATCAGGCTTGTGGCCCGAGGCCCTCTTCATGTGCACAACACATGGAGGAGGGAACACCTAGAGAAAGAGAGCACCCTCCACCCCTATGTGAGTCACGCGCGCTACGAGAGAGATTTGCATAGAAACCCCTAAAGGCCTCCTTAACCCCATAACAGTACAGCCACCCAAGAGGGCACGTGCAATGCACGTGCCTTCCTTGAAATTTTGCAAATCGACCCCGAAGGGTCTCGGTAATTTTACTTACACCCATGTTCTTCATTTTGTTATTTTATTTAATTTTCTGTATTACAAACAGAACCCTATATTCCTATATTATTTTGAGCAATATTTTCACACCATTTTATTATTCCAAAATTAGCATTTTGTTCTTCAATTAATTCTTGACATTATGGCATAATCATTAGTTTTTTATATGATGTGGTTATTTAATAATTAATATTTTTGCGTAAAATTGTTTATTTTGCCCGTTCTGCACTATGAAATTCATAAATAATTATCTGTAGCCCCAAATATTGCCAAAAACTCAAAGATCGTAGAATTATTGCATTTAACATTGTTTCCAAAAAGAATTGCATTTGCATGCATAGTTTGCTCAATAAAAATTATTTTGTTTAATTTAGTAATTGATTTTTAATAGGTATTAAACTCATCATTTTTCACATTTAAAATTTTTCTAGGATAGTCCATTTATTGTTGTATCGTAGATAATTTTATTTCCTGAAAATAAGTAGCTCAATATTTATTATAATTAATCATTGAAAAACAAATGGTTTGCATTCATTAATTCATTATTTACTCAACTTGCATCTAAAAATTCCAAAAAAAATTACAGTGCACTTATTTCATCATAATTGACATCTCGACCAAGTTTCGTAGTTTTTCGATATCGTTTGATTGGAATTGCATTTTAGTCTTTAAAATTGGTCACATTTGCATTTACATCCACAAATTGAATTAAAAATACCAAAAATATTTTGCCTCAAAAACTGCACACAAAATTTGATAGAAACTAATCTAGGTTGTTCCTTTGACTTCTTGAGTTCGAGCTTGGGAGTTCCTAAGTAAAATAAACATAAACCACATCGATTAAAAATTGAATAAATTATTATGGTTATTTCTTGATCGGTTCTGAATTTCTGACTCCAACAAAACGACAAATTTAAATGATAATTCATGCAAATTATCGTTGGGTTTTGTGCGATCGTCAGATGGTGTCGTTTCTAGGGTGGCAAACAACTTAGGATTTTTTAGAAAATCAGTGTTTGGTTTCCCTTATTCGGGTTGTCTGACCCCTGAATCTCATCACTGGATATTTTCCACATTTTTTTCTTTTCTGTATTTTATTTATTTTTAAGCCTTTATTGTCTTTTTTCATTTCTTATTTAATTTTGTGTCACTTTCTTACACACTCTCTCTTATTTTTTGTGCGAGGTACCCGACATCCGTAGAGAAGTTTTCGAAAATCGATGCATCTTCACAAACATCCGAAAAGCCGTCTAAATTTAAGATCGAGTCGAGTCATGAGAGTGTGCAGAGTCTAAGATTTATTTTCTGCAATTTTTTTGTAATAATTGTTCACTTACAGTGGTGTCAGTTTGGACTCTCATAAGTGTAAAAAAGACCTCAAACTTTTTCTGTGGTGTGTCGTGGCTTGTTGCACTCTCCGGTGAGGGTGGGATCCGACTTGAGTGGCTCGTAGGTTAGGCTCGCACATACGACTATTAAAGCTTTTAGGAATTTTTTGATTGTTCTCGTAGAACCTAGGACCACACCTCACATTAATTGAGATGCACATTAGATTGCTCAACTTAGTCGAAATTTTAACTCAATTCTTCACGGCTAATAGAACTGTCTACTAGGTGCAGTTTTAATCGGCTTGCATATTTAGAATAATCTTTGAATATTTGTATTACATCGGACATGAAGATTGCGAGGAATCACTATAAGTCTTCTATCTGAGCATACATCAATGTTTCATGTGCATCATCTTTTCTCGAATTCCTCCCTCATGTTTTGTCACATAAATTTGGCGAAAATTGGGACTAAACGGTAGACGTGTGTTTGTGCTCATCTAATTTTTCAGTGATTGCCTAATTAAAATTAGGACTGCATAATATAGTCAACTTAAATTAACCTATAAAATTAAGAATTTTTGCGAGAGAGTAACCCCGTCCTTGTATTCATTTATCTTTCTGTGAGGAGAGAGACGACACTTAAGGCTAGAGCACAGCTTCATATTTTCATATTGACTACGGATTATATAAAAACAATTAGGTACCTCTCAGTGAGGAAATATGGGTAGACGGTAAACAGTCTGGATTTCCTTACTAGAGTGGGTGGTTTAAAGGACACTGTTTAAGGCTCCATCCTTAAGTAATGGGTGGCCATTTTACGGTCCGTACTTACACCCATACAAGTTGAAAGTAGGTGCAACTAGTCATAAGAATTCGGGCCAGTTTTTAAGAAAATTTCTGGCATCTAATAGCTTGCTATATCACCAACTAAAATTAAAAAGATAATTTGTTGAACTCTTGTGGCTTCATTTTGTGAGTTGATGAACCTGGGGTTTGATTTGTGTTTGCATTGGTGTGCGTGAACCTATCTCGAATATCAAAAACCGCACACTTGTGCCATCACTCTCCTTGATTTAACATTTCGGGTTTCTACTGTTGAGTATCCCGTACACTTGAAAATTTTCAACCAAGATCTATCATGATAACTCATCCACCTTCTTCGAGGATGACGAGACATTTGTTCGAGTATACATCAAATCTATACTATGAAAATGAATTCATCTCGGTCAAAACCTCTTCTAACATGCATCATCCAACTTTCACAAGAGACTCTCACCCACAAATATATCCAACCCTCTCTACAAATCCGATCTACCTTATAAATGACAATACTTTATATTCGGATCATACAAACAAATAGCCGATTGTGGTCTCCACTTCTTTGTATGTTAACCCTCTATATTCTGGTCATACAATCAATCCTTCATACTATGTAAATGTCAATCCTTCATTCGTGGGAGACTCTTACCACAGGATGAATCTGATCGAATTTAACACTTCTTCACATCTTCCAGCTCCCCTACCCTTGGCCACAAATGAGCGACTACATCTTGGATTGACCCATTTCTTGTCAGAACTCATGAACAATTTAAAGATAAAATCACTTTTGAGACAAATGACCGGTCGAGACAACAACTCCAACTAACTTCAATCTCTCCTCACCATGTTGTTGGAACAGGTCAATACTTTACAAATCCACAATTCAATTTGACCATTGGAAATAAAATGAAAATCCGAACAGATCAAGAGGATTGACCCACACCTGATAATCTTCCATCTTGGATTAACGTGAAATTTCCATCTTCAGATATGACACTCATAGAGAGGACTGAACTGATGATATTGACACCCATAAACCTTGTATGTTGACTCCACAGTATAAGAATCCGACCAATCATGACCAAAGGAATGGACTCTACTCAAATCAGCAATGCGTGCTTGAGTCACAACATTTTGAGTACGTGACCTATAGATTCCATCCGAGTCGTCCACCTGAGTAGACTCCTTCCATGATTTTTCAAGAGAAAATATCAGAGGACAACAAATCAAGATATATTTTGAGAGGATCTTCTCCAAGCTAGTACATGAAAATGGAAGATGAAATAATTGGATCTCAAGTTGAAAAATGAGAGAACACTCAGACTGCTCACTTGATTGATCCTTACTATTATTTGGAGGATGACATTTCAAGGATAAGTAAGAGATATGAATTAATGGAGAAAAAAATAGAAATTTTACAGACCGACTAATTTCATTTTATGAATTCTCGGGTAAGAAAGTTGAGGATTAAATGATTGGATCTAATGTTGAGAACCCTAAGAATATTCAGAAACCCATAGACTATGATCACCCTAGGGACGACTATGGCAGTGACACCTCTGCATATTACTCCCCTAGGGGTAACTCTGATTCTAACTCTTACTCCACGAATTGAAACCCTTCATCATCTACGGAAAGAACCACATCACCACACCATATTGAAAACACTCAAAAATAGAAAAATCAGAAAAAAAATTCATAAAAATTGGAAGTGAAGAAGATTTGAAGAATTTGGATCATGCTCGAAGGGAAGCACCGGAGAAAAGATTGATTTTTGAACTTCTCTTGATACAGGCCGTTGAACACTTCCCTGATCTTAAAGGATTTGTAATGAGAAAAATAATGATGAAAAAGTCGGGAAAAACGGGAACAAAGACTGAAAGACATATTCTGTCAATGGCCACAACCTTAGTGTTGAAGAGAAAAAACAAGAGCCTCATAGTGAAGCGGTTGCCCCGATTTGATTGTAAAATCAAAGATAAAATATTTACCCATGCTCGAATCGATGATGACTTACCAATCAATATCCTCCCTCCTCTGTATTTGACAAGCTCAAACTCAGACCTATCAAGAAGATAAGAGTGTTGGACATGCGAGCCCACGTCGAGCCATTATGCAATAAATGGTATTGCGAGTATCATTCCCTGATCTGAAATAACGAATAAATAATTTACATAATAGGTCCCTTAGTACAATTAAGGTTATGTACCATGACCATCTTGTTGATCATACAGTTGTTGATTCAATTATTGAATCATAGAGGCTGGTGCATGGATGAATATCTAAAGAGTTAGATTGAGGACTCATCAAGCACCGTCAAATGATTGTTAAGAGATGGTCTCCAGCCTGAGTAGGAGATGGCAATCCTTTCTCATTTAGGCTGATATATAACCGACCTCTTGATGTAGGTCCTCTGCATAGGAATAGAGATACAGAGGTGTTAGATAAGTTAGGTCAAAGAGTTGACGTAACGAGATCGAGATAACCAAAGTCCTATGTCGTATGCTGTCATGATATAGGCACACATCCTCTGACTAGAGACAGATGTGTTACTATATGTCTGAGTATGTACATATTGGCAGACCAATAGGTTGATGACCTAACCAAGGTCTATACATCGGCGCGTTGGTGTGCATAAAAGGGCATATGAGTAATACGATCTCTCAAAGGGATCATACAGGTTCATTACTGAATCGGAAGACATGAGCTCACTCATGAGATGTTGGGAAGATCAAATTCCATGCATAGTCATCTCGCTTTGGAAGCTTGACTAGATTTGTAGGTTTGATATATACTTTTGGAAAGTAAATGATCAACACCTGGGTATGATATATGCTTTTTGAATGTATATGATCGATACCAACTCCCAATGATCGAATGAGAAACTTAATGATAAATCTCTGAAGTAGATAGTGTAAAATTGATCTTATACTTCGGGTTTATTCTGAGTCTTCCAGTATGCAGGATGTACAGGTATTGGGAATACCTGAGGGTGATGTGATCATAAACGGTTGTATAACCATGACGCTTCCATCTTAGGGAGTGATGAAACGGGTCTGGATTTTAGTGACTCCTCTCAGTAGAGAAGTAATTTGATCTTAGTCGAAATGTTGGATAGTGATCTGAATGTAATTCAGATGCAATGAGAAAATTAGATTTGCGATCTTGATTTAATCAAGCATCTATGTGAGGCCTGAGATCTGGATTTGAGATGTGATCTCAATATCCATGTCACTATACAGGGAACAATACAATTACCTTGTCCTTATCTCCAAGTATTCGCGAAGAAAGTGCATTATCCTTGAAAGAGTTCGGGATAATTTCATTGTTGATATATGTCTCCAAGCATTGAGAAATTGGACAATTAAAAGTGATTTAATTATCATGATTAATATGAATTCGATTCTTATTATAAAGAGAGTTATCTTAGATAATTAAATGTGATTTGATTATCAAAGATGTAAATAATGTGAATGTGATTCATATTATAGAGATCCAAGATGACTAAATGTGATTTAATTAGCATGGATATTGAATAATGTGGATATCACTATCCATATTAATCACATATATTATAAATGTGATTTATAATATATAAGAGAGCTATTTGTAATTTACATTTGTTAATTAAATGTTAATGTGAATTGGATTCAAATTGGACATTATATTGAAAATGTAATTTACATTTTATTTTGGGTTGTAAATGTGATTCACAATTTTCCAATGGAAAGATTGCAATATTCACAAAATAATTATGAATTATTTTTGTTGAATAATTTACGACAAGTGTTGTTGTAAATCTTGGAGATTTCTACGGAATAATGTAATCTCATGATACATGAGATTACATGAGATTGCCACCAAATCCCAAATTATGGAAGGAGGCAATCTTCATTCCATAATCTCCATGCTTGATTGAATTAATTTGAGATTAAATCATATTGATTTATAAATATATATTTAATCTAAATTAAATTAATTGTTGTTGGTTTTTTACCATCAAAATCTTGACCATTAAAAGAAATACAAATCAATGTGAGCCATTGGATTTGTGTTGCCCATAGATTGAGATCCATGGATCCCAAAATATTATAAAAGGAGAGGCACCCCTTTGCTCTTCTTTACACAATGAGAACATAAGTCTCTCTCTCTCTCTTTCTCTCTCTACACGCCCTCTCTTCTTCTCTCACGTGGCCGTCCACCATGGATGCTCTATAGAGGTTCTCCATCGCCGCAGCGTCATTGTTATGCTGCCCGATCGTTTGCTCGTGGATCTCTTTCTCCTTCGGTGTGCATCGCTCATCAAAGATGACGTCGGATCTTGTGCGTCGAGATCAAGAGATTCGCCGCTTGGATCATCAACAAGGATTGTGAGGAGCACGTGTTTCATCAACACGCTCGTAAGCGTCTCCTCCGTCGGATCGGACTTGAGACAGGAGGTCTCTTCATTTAGATTCGATCGCAGCCACGCTTCAAGAGGTAATCCTATTACTTGTTTGTGGTTTAGACGAAATGATGCGAGAAGTGTTCTTCTATCATGTGGTTTTGTTACATGAAATTTTTTTAATTTCCGCTGCATAGAACAACTAGTATGACTAGTCGTTCTTCATTGTATTCGATACGATGCTCACTTCCGTGATGCTCTTAAGTATCTAACCATATCCTTCAAGTGGTATCAGAGCCTTAGGTCAGAGGTTCCAGATACGATCCGTAAACCTAGGACGACTTGGGTTCGTTAGGGCTGTGAAAGTTTTATCGCATTTTATTTTCGCATCTATATTTTGTGATTATTTTCGGCCCTCTTTAAATTGTTTAAACACGGAAATATAAATTAGATTTTGTTCCTCATTAAATAAGGAAACCATAGGATCTGAGTTTACGTTATTTGGATTCTGTTTGCTCGAGATATGGTTGTTTTAATGAACATGTATCCACTGTTGCGGGAACTGCGAATCTTAACGTGATTAATGAGTTAATTATTGTTTTGATCCGCCTAGAAATGCATGTAATGTCACTTAGATTCTGTCCTAAATCAAATTAGCAATATTTGGATACTGATTTTGTCCAATTTGGATTTAAATTGATTGCGATATGTTAATTTTAGTTAGTAGGGGTCACTGCTGAAATTACGTTCCTAATCAAGAACCATGTGATTGCCAATTAGAGAAATTAATTATTAATTTCATGAAATAATTATGAAAAATATTTGAGAAATATTTAATAATGATTATTTCCTTAATTGATTTTGCCTCAACCAATAAATTGATTAGATTTGATCTAGATCACAATTGGAAACACAATCAACAAACAACTTGCTTGAATAGGATTGGGAATTTCTCTAGCAAATTTCCTTATAATAAAAAATATTTTGATTATTAATATATGGTATAATTTCGGTTGAAGAACCGATGATCATCTCAAAGTGCACATTGATCTATTTGGCATTATCCTTTCCTGTGGTGGATATGGTGTCTAGTTGGGAAGCATTGGGGTAGCGGGTCACACCGGTTGCGGTCCGTCCCACTTTCGTCGGTACAGGCCATGATAGCGGGTAGGGACTTGATAATGCTGGAAAAATCAATATGTATTTTTCTAATTATTAAAATTTGAATTAATACGTATTTTGGGATAATTCCATATATGTATTCAAGTAAAAACAATCAAGTGTGTTGATTGAATTGGACTGATACTTGATTTAATGAGATTGAATTAATTATATCCAATTAAAAATACTCTATTATGAATAGATGTGCATTTCTCTTGAAAGAATTAATTATGTGAATATGATTCATGATAATTAATTAAACTTTGAATATGATATGGAGGATCACATAAATGACATCCATGGTCTCCCGTCAAGGCGAAGGGTTCCGTCGCTAGATATTGTATGTAGGAGACGCATGTCCAAAGTGATAGCTCCTGCATACAATCCATTTGGATTGGGATCTTCGCTTCTCGAAAGAGTAAGGACGTATGCGTAGTGACCCCAATATCGGATCCTCATATTATTTGGGTGATATTGGATTGCGCATAGCGAGTTGTATTCCTGTTGACAGTTGGTTCAATTAATGACAGGTCAACATCACCTTAGGGGTGGTGGGCTCTAGTGTTAAAGATCAAATTGGAGGATGCAAGTTGGACTTGCAAGGCGGAATGTGTTCCCGCTTCTTTTTATCGGAGTTACAGGTTCTCATATTATTGGGATGTAACAAAGATAAGGAAGGAGATCCCATATCTTGCTTAAGATATAATGGTAAGTATATCTCTTACATTGAAAGTGATTAAGGGAATGAACTTTCAATGTTGACAAGGCTAGACAACTTTGATATATAAATTCCTAAATCAAAGTACAATATATAGTTAAAGATATTTATGTAAAATTCTTATTTCAGATAATCCTTCATTAAACCCACTCACTATTATACTCAATAATAACCAGTAAAATATCATGGATTGGATCCATGATCTAGATATTGTACCTGCAGTTGAACACATATTGTATGTGGTTACAGTGTGCAAGTTTCCTCATAATAATGAGGAGTTACAATTAAATAGACAATAGGACTACTACCCTAGGGTTTGTATTTATCTGTAGTCTTGATCTCTCATCGAATGTACTTTGGAAGTAACATGTCGATGATGATTGTAATTGTCAAATAATCCTTATAAAGTTCTAAAAAGATGTTCTGGCGTACATATGTGCTCTCGACATTTAATCATGAATGACATTATTCTTTGCATCATGCAGAATGGTTGCTATATAAGAGATGTTGTATTCAAATTGTTTGAATACCTACCTGACCACTGTTTTAAGAGCTTAGATGGATGTAGATACGATGAGTGTCATCATTCTACTATCTATACTCTAGTCATTGATGAAGCTTCAAGATATTCATATTGTATGAGTAGAATGAAGCATGTACAAATGTTAAAATGCTCTTATATTGAAATCTTTTGAATTCAACATAAGAGATCCTTTGTCTTAAGCAATGGT
The DNA here is from genome assembly GCA_037367405.1 of Ottelia alismoides. Taxonomy (NCBI): domain Eukaryota; kingdom Viridiplantae; phylum Streptophyta; class Magnoliopsida; order Alismatales; family Hydrocharitaceae; genus Ottelia; species Ottelia alismoides. The sequence continues at coordinate 1,524,655 of JAZKJV010000720.1, read as the reverse complement.
TGTTTATAGATGAAGGGAGCACAGTGGAAGCGTGGGTCTGACCCATGTGAGAATGAAAGTCAAAGAGTTGACTGTACTTCTGTGACTTCCATATAAAATCCAAAGAGTTGGATAAATGCCAATACTGCAATAAGCTAATGTGTTGATAGTGTGACTATCAAATCTATCTAGAATACTTAGAGAAGGAATCAGATAGTACATCAGAATAATCTACATATAATCATTGAAATTGACTTACTTATTTTATAAGATAAAGTCTAACAATTTGTATCTCAATCTTTTAAATGACACTTGCAATTAGTTGCATATATGTTAGAAGATTAGAAATTTGATCTTGAAGGTTCAATAGTCATCCACATGGATATTGATGCAATTGCTGCAACAATCTCTATTGGATTTATAGATTTCATAATTTCAGTGGGAGAGATCTTAGTCTTAGAGAATGTCTCTATGACCCAGATTTTAGAATACACTCATTGTTTATTTCGAAATATTCGAAATAAACATGAATTCTGTAATAGATCTATCATAAAGAGTTATGATGAAGATATTTCAGATCGTAATCTAAAATCTTGTGGACTCTATTAAATTAGAAAATTAATGAATGGTTCATTAAGATTTCTAATACTGAAAATTAAACCACTAAAGATCAATAGGAGGACGAAGATCATTTGATAATGATCTAGCATCATGTTTTGTACATTTGTCTGTTAATGTGATCAATAGACTGATAAGAGATGAAACTTAGATTGTCTAAATATTCAAATCTTATATACTTGTGAATATTGCATTCAAAAGTAGAAATGTCCAATACATCCTTTCTTGGGAATTGTGTAAGATGTCAAGGTATTCAAAATCTCATACATATTGATGTATGTGAATCATCTATATCAGAACAAATATTATGGATATGTGATATCTATTGATGATTATTTGAGATATGAGATTTCTTTCCTTCACCTTAGAAAGCTTTGAAATGTTCAAAGATTTCACAATTTTGGTTTTGAACCAAAGTCTGAAGGAAGATGAAATGAATTTGATCTAACCTAGGTAGCTTGTACCTATTAGATGAATTCATGGAATACCTCATACTATTTTTATCTCACTCCTTCTTATAAACCTAAACTCAATAAGAGTTGTAGGGAGATACAATTGGATCATGTGTGACATGATATGCTCAATGATGAATATTAGCATAATTATCTATTTGTTATTAAGGTATATATGTAGTAGAGACTACAATATATATCCTTAATAAGGTTACATGCATGTAATTAGGAATCTGGCACTGGAGAGTACTACTTCATTAGGAAAATAAAGGATGGTATTGGATACCTACTTTATGACCTTTAGATTTTTAAAAGATCTCATCTTTGAGAATATGATTCTTATAGGATGACTCTCTTGAGAATCAAGATGAAAATGAAGTAAAGGAACTCATTTAATCTTGAGATGATAATGAGGCTCCTGGAATCGTAAACTAAAAAGGCATTTAAAGATGAAACACTAATACCTCTTCAAATAAGTTTGAAGATGGATTCCATGTGTCAGTTGAATCTGACAATGATCTAACTTTATATGATGAAGCTTCTAAAGATCATGACATGAAAAGATGGATGTTATAAATAATGTCTAAAGTAGACTTCATATACAGGTGTTGTATATAGACCCTCGAGGATCCACCTATATGGGTAAGACCCATTAAGGTTTAAATGGATCTTCAAGAGAAAGAGGAAACCTGATGAAAATGTAGAGACCTTCAAAGCACGGTTCGTAGCCATGAGATGCACACCGAAGAGAAGACATCGCTTGCGATGAGACTTGCTCTCCAGTGACCATGCTTTAACCTATCAGAATATTGCTAACCATAGCTACACTCAAATAAGCTTCTTGTAGTTGGAATATTGGATTTGATAAAATCATAAATGTTATGGTTTCAGATAAAATCTTTATAAACCATATGAAGCTTAGTGGGAGTGCCATTGTGTTCATCGTGCTATGCGTAGATGATATCCTAATCATTTGGAATGATATAAGGATAATAATAAGTATTTTATAATCCGGTTGTTCCATACCTCGAGATATGATCTCAAGGATACCTCTTAGATCGTAGTTCTGAAGTTGTTTAGAAGCAAAGAAAAGAGGGTATTGGGACCATCACATTAGTGGTATACCTTGGACATTTCCATGGAAAATTACAAGAAAGGGTTCTTTCCCTCAAGATATGGTACTGACCTATCTAAAGGAATAGCACCTCAAAGAGTTGAGGATGTGAATGCTAAAACTGCTTACCATTGTGCATCAGTTTCGAGAATCCCGGTGTATGCTAGATGTGTACAAAAGCCAGATGTTTGCTATGCAGTAGGAGTAGTAAACGGTTGCTGATCCTACTATGGCGATTAAACACTTGATTGCAGTAATAACAATATCTTCAAAAGATGATGAAACTTAGAGATAGTGATCTCAAAGTCTTATCTTCAAAAGTTTAATACCTTGTTGATAGTGATCTATAAGGGTCTTAACTATAGATACCTTAGGAGATAGAGATCTCTAGGAATAAAGGTATTCTGATAAGGATTATGGACATAATGGTGTAGTGTCAAGGACACTATGACTGATATCATTGAGTATTGATTGCATAAGATGCAACATCCGCATTGGATGCGAACATTGTTACTAGGATATATGCAAGTGTCGTAAAAGGACTTGGCTTAGTCTCTTGGGATCAGAGTGACTGATCAACTTACCTAGCTATTTTCTAAATAAACTATGATTGTCACATGAGTGCGGGTTTAAATGATTAGCCCATTAATGGCTCTTTGGGCTAGTGAGAGATTGTTGGGCATGGGAGCCCACGGCGAGCCATTATGCAATAAATGTTATTGCGAATATCATTCCCTGATATGAAATAAAGAATAAATAATTTGCATAATAGGTCCCTTAGTACAATTGGGGTTATGTACCATGGCCATCTTGATGATCATACAACTATTGATTCAATTATTGAATCATAGAGGCTGGTGCTTGGATGAATATCTAAAGAGTTAGATTGAGGACTCATCAAGCATCGTCAAATGATTGTTAAGAGATGATCTCCAGCCTGAGTAGGAGATGGCAATCCTTTCTCATTTAGGCTAATATCTAACCGACCTCTTGATGTAGGTCCTCTGCATAGGAATAGAGAATCGAAGGTGTTAGATAACACAGGTCAAAGAGTTGACTTAACGAGATCGAGATAACCAAAGTCCTATGTCGTATGCTGTCATGATATAGGCACACGTCCTCTGACCAGAGACAGATGTGTTACTATATGTCTGAGTATGTACATATCGGTAGACCAATAGGTTGATGACCTAACCAAGGTCTATACACCGGTACGCTGGTGTGCATATAAGGGCATATGAGTAATACGATCTCTCAAAGGGATCATACAGGTTCATTACTGAAACTGAAGACATGAGCTCACTCATGAGATGTTGGGAAGATCAAATTCCGTGCATGGTCGTCTCACTTTGGAAGCTTGACTAGATTTGTAGGTTTGATATATACTTTTGGAAAGTATATGATCAACACCTGGGTATGATATATGCTTTTGGAAAGTATATGTCCGATACCAACTCCCAATGATCGAATGAGAAACTTAATGATAAATCTCTGAAGTAGATAGTGTAAAATTGATCTTATACTTCAGGTTTAGTCTGAGTCTTCCAGTATGCAGGATGTACATGTATTGGGAATACATGAGGGTGATGTGATCATAAACGTTTGTATAACCATGACGCTTCCATTCCTAGGGAGTGATGAAACGGGTCTGGATTTTAGTGACTCCTCTTAGTAAAGAAGCAATCTGATCTTAGTCCAAATGTTGGACATTGATCTGAATGTAATTCAGATGCAATGAGATGATTAGATTTGCGGTCTTGATTTAATCAAGCATCTATGGGAGGCCCGAGATCTAGATTTGAGATGTGATCTCAATATCCAAGTCACTATACGTGGAACAATGCAATTGCCCTGTCCTTATCTCCAAGTATTCGTGGAGAAAGCGCATTATCCTTGAAAGAGTTCAGGATAATTTTATTGTTGATATATGTATCCAAGCATTGAGAAAATGGATAATTAAATGTGATTTAATTATCATGATTAATATGAATTCGATTCATATTATAAAGAGAGTTATCTTAGATAATTAAATGTGATTTGATTATCAAAGATATAAATAATGTGAATGTGATCCATATTATAGAGATCCAAGATGATTAAATGTGATTTAATTATCATGGATATTGAATAATGTGGATATCACTATCCATATTAATCACATATATTATAAATGTGATTTATAATATATAAGAGAGAGCTATTTGTAATTTACATTTGTTAATTAAATGTTAATGTGAATTGGATTCACATTGGACATTAAATTGAAAATGTAATTTACATTTTATTTTGGATTGTGAATGTCATTCACAATTTTCCAATGGCAAGATTGCAATATTCACAAATAATTATGAATTATTTTTGTTGAATAATTTACAATAAGTGTTGTTTTAAATCTTAAAGATTTCAATGGAATAATGTAATCTCATGAGATATCATGAGATAACATGAGATTGCCACCAAATCCCATATTATGGAAGGAGGCAATCTTCATTCCATAATCTCCATGCTTGATTGATTTAATTTTAGATTAAATCATATTGATTTATCAAAATATATTTAATATAAATTAAATTAATTGTTGTTGGTTTTTTACCAACAAAATCTTGACCACTAAAAGAAATACAAATCAATGTGAGCCATTGGATTTGTGTTGCCCATAGATTGAGATCCATGGATCCCAAAATATTATAAAAGGAGAGGAACACCCTTGATCTTCTTTACACAATGAGAACATAAGTCTCTCTCTCTCTCTTTCTCTCTCTACATGCTCTAGAGAGGTTATCCATCGCCGCAACGTCGTCGTTATGCTGCCCGATCATTTGCTCGTGGATCTCCGTCTCCTACGGTGCGCCTCGCTCATGAAAGAAGACGTCGGATCTCGTGTGTCAAGATCAGGAGATCCGTCGCTTGGATCATCAACAAGGATTGTGAGGAGCACGTGTTTTATCAACACGCTCGAAAGCGTCTCCTCCGTCGGATCGGACTTGAGACAGGAGGTCTCTTCGTTTAGAGACTTGATCGCAACTATGCTTCAAAAGGTAATCCTATTACTTGTTTGTGGTTTATACGAAACAATCCGAGAAGTGTTCTTCGATCATGTGGTTTTGTCACATGATAATTTTTTAATTTTTGTTGCATAGAACAACTAGTCTGACTAGTCGTTCTTCGTCATATTCGATTCGATGCTTACGCTTTCGTAATGTTCTTAAGGATCTAACCATATTCTTCAAAGAGAATTTGTTCAACTTACTGATCGGTCTATAAAGCGATCGAGAGGAACAATTTCAGTAATCATTACATCCGAAGGTGCTCCGCTCAAAGTGGACTTCACGATCATTGATATTGAGCATCAAGGAGAATCCACCCAGTCTCCGATCATTCTCGAAAAGCCATTCTTGGCATTGATTAAGGAAATTATTGAGTGCGAGACTCGGGAAATCAATTTTACAGCATTGGGAGCACTTCAATCTCACATAGTCGTTGATGAAACATGATATTATGAGGCAACCCACAAAGCCGGCAACAGTCACAACCATCAAGTGGTAGATGAACCCTACCCTGCTGCTACACCTGAGATAACGACTGTTGAGGAGACTTTTGGTTCAGAGATGCTCCCCATTGTTCCATTTCCCATTGCTCTCACATGGAACATGAAATACATGACTTCTTATATGATCCTAAGACATATGCATGGGCTCATCCTGAGTCGGCTGAAATCTCCTCTGACCACTTTGATCAAATCAACCTAACATAGGAATTCTCCAACATCAAGTCAATCGAGAACAAATATGTGGGGCATGTACTAACCATTAGTTCGGAAACTCTCCCACTGTTCCATTTCCTGCTGCTCTCACTATGGAACATAGAATTTATGACTTCTCATATGATCCTGAAACATATGCATGGGCTCACCCTGAGTCGGCTGAAATCTTCTCTGACGACCTAGACCAATTCAATCCAACTTAGGAGTACACAAACACTAAGATAACTAAGAACAAATATGTGGGACGTGCACTAACCAAGGAGGAAAATTTCAATGGTTATTCAGCTAGAGACTCTATTGTAAACACCTCACTCCCATGACCAGCACCTTCACATACAATATAAAACAAAATGGCTACTCCTTCATCTAAAAAGAAATTTCCTTCCGCATGTCAAAAAATGTATCATTTGATGATTCCTCATCAGGTCCATACAAGGTAATCTACATGAGTGAGGTATGTTCAGAAGTTTTAAAACCCTATCTACGCAAAGATCCAAACATCGATTCCCATTGGATGACTCATGTTCCTCATAATTATTCATCCAGAGCTAATTCTCTTGATCTCATTAGATATACAGGAATAAACTCTTATGTCCATACTGAGACTGGCGCTTCTGAATATTCATCCGAGGATGAAGCGCTTGACCCCAAGACTACGAACAAAGTGATAAAGCAACTTAAGAACAAGAATATCAGGAGTACCTCCACCTTCAAGTATTATTCTTCTGAGGATAACTCTGACCATAGCTGGATATCATCTAATTCATACACTTCATCTACTCTCCAGCATGATTTTTCTGAGGATAACACTGACAATGGTTGTGACTCATATGCTTTATCTTCTTCTTATCATTATGATATCCCACCTCAAGTTCACAAAAATATCAGCTAAAATAACCGTAATCATCAGCTACTGTTGGCACGTGATTTTCAAGGTTTTATTCAGATGAAAATAAATACAATGTCGTCGTAACCCTAAAATCCTGCAACAAATAATTTTTTTTCTTAAGCCCAAATAATTACAGAAAAATGTATGAAGTGAAATTTTTGCTATTTAATTAACATGTATAGCAACATGATCGAACTCTGGGAGTCTACGATTCCCGAGGGTTATTCTATCCAATGAAATAAATCAATGAATGAACGAAGGAATCTCAATATACACTACTCTTGGTTTTTTACAAGAATTTGTATATTTATTTTTTAAATTAATTTTTTTATTTCTAATGTTTATATTTTCTTATTTTAAATTTTTTAATGATTCTGATTTTTGTACTTTTTTCAAATATAAGGAACGATATGCACAAGGGAAGAAATACATACACCACACTCTTTTTGTATTTTTCAATTGTATATAAAATTCTCAGAAAAATCCATAGAAATTATTTTTAGAGTTTAAAGGATTTGAAATATTTCTGGGAATTTTTGAAGAATTTTCAGATTTTTTATATTTTTTCTAAAAATCAAACAGTGGCTAAAATGATAAATAACACATAGCCTGGAGTACTTTGCAACCTAAATATATTTAAGTGCCCAAAACTCCAAGAGATTATTTTTATGATATATAGATAAATATCTACAAACAAGAAGTGAAATCATGAATTTTGAATTTTTTTTATAATTTTCTGTGATTTTTCAAAGATTTTTGATATTTTTTAATTTTTTTAGGTTTTGAAAAGAATAAATGCAAGAAATTTGCACATAATTTAAGAAACGAAATTACTCAATTTTTTTGGAATTTTTAGAGAAATATTCAAATTTATATGAATTTCTGAATTTCAGGAAGATAAAATGACATTATTTTTTATTTTTTAATAATATCAAAGGAAAATAAAATGCAATGAATATTTTATGTTAGAAAGATATATATATCAGGAGTCTACCCAAATTTTTTCTGAATTTTCATATCAATAAAAACATTTATTTCAATCTAAAAGACAAGCTAACAAATAGACTGGATAACAGGGGCTGATATGTAATTTGCTTAAAGTTCTTGCAGAAAATATAACAATAATAAACAGAAGGGAAGATTTCGCAAATTACCCAATAAATGTGTGACATGTTGCTAGCGGGGGAGTTTTTATAATATTTAGAATGTTTGGGTAGAGTCGTAATTTTCCCCAACACAATATGTTTCTAGGGCTTCTGCATTCTTCGTTCTTGCCCTAAATAACAAAGGGGAGGTCGTCGCCCCCTTTCTCCCTTCACGCCCAAGTAACGTCAACTGCAGCGGTGGTCAGTGTTGTCCGCACAGGCGCTACGTCTGGTGGCACTGGACAGAGGATGGAGGTCCGTGGTGCACTCGTGCATGAACTATGGTGAGGAGAGTTGCGGTGGCGAGCGCGTTCAGAAAGCGCATCTGGCGGCGCTGGATGGCGGACGACGTGGAGGTGGTGCTCGTCGCAGGGAGGGTCACGCATGATGTTGCGCGATGACGTGTTGGAGCTGTAAAGGTCTATGGTGGGCTTCAGGCTGAGGAGACGAGTGCAGGCTCCTGCTGCGAGGTGAGGCGCAGTCCAGGCAGAGCACAGTGGGGCGGTGGGTGCCACGACGACACTAGTCAAAGGGGTGAATCAGATCCCAGATGGCCCGCTCTGGGTGGTTTAACGTTCGGCGGTGAAGGTGATCAGCTCTGGTGGGGACAGGTGGTGGAAGTGTTGCAGGAACGACGACGGTGGGCTGGAGCAACGCACGCGGTTGGCACGGCTTGAGGCGGAGACATGCGTTGGGCTGGTCGGTGCATGCGGCGTCGCAAGGGAGGCAACACATGGCCCCAGACGTCGACGGTTGGTGGCGATGTGGTCAACGATGCCGAGTTGCAGATGGCTACTGCGTCAGAGGCGATGGTATAGTGAAGCTCTGCCCAGATGGTGGAGGAAGGCTAGCGAGCGCGAGCGATGACGGGCGGTGGGCACCGCCGGCAGCTAGAGAGGGCAGTGTATGCTGCCCCTTTTTTATGTTTTCAAATGTAAAAACATAAATTAAGGGAAAAAAATTAGAACAAAAACTGTAACTATCTTTTCTAAATTTTTTTCTTTTTTATATTTTTTGTTATTTTTTATTTCCTCCTGCAAAATAAATGTTGGAGAGGAAAACTTTATAATTTTTTATTATTTTTTTATTTATGAGCAAATGAGGATGCGAGCATGATGGCTTGGTCCCAAAATCAAAATGGAATACGTGAACGAGGATCCGACGAAAAATGAGGAATGGATCTGAGTCTCCGGCCACTATACGCAGCAGGAGTTGGAAAATTGTGTAAGGTAGAATAAGAACACGAATAGATCGAGACGTGAGATGAAAAATCAAGATATATGGTGAATCAAATCATGATGGATTCTAAAAATCTAGAAAAAAATGACGAGGAAATGAAAATGCGAAAAGTAAACTGTGATTAACCTAGGATAAAAATAAGAGAAGAAAAATGTAGATCTCACCTTAGGAGCGGAAAATGCCGTGATGGCCTCAACGAAGGCCAACTCGCTGTCACTAGACAACTCGAAGGTTGGGTGCTCTTCTTCAACAAGATGGCTCTTGGAAAAATAAGCTCCTCTCCACCAAATATTAATCAAGACGAAATGAGGGAGGAGGAGCTCAATAAAAAGGATAAAAAAGTCAAAAGGGGAATAATTACAAATAAGGAATGTGTTTAGTGGTTAATTAAATAAATTAATAAATTACTAAATTAATTAATTAATTAAAAATGATATTCGTAATAAAATACAATAATTAAGTTAACTAATTTAGAAAATAATTAGCCACCTTAATGGTGGTTATTTAATGTATAAAATTAAATCATATATACATGTTATGTTTTCAAATCAAATTAATGGATAACTAATAAATCAAGATTTCATTATTATATTAATTTAATCAATTAATGTTAGATAATAATATTTTTGTGGTTTTTATATAAGGAGGTTAATTTTATGCATACCATATATGCATAATGCACATTATACACAGGTACAAAAAAGGAAATAATTTTATACAAAAATTTAGTTATTTTTTATTTACTTTAAATTATAATAAACAATATTTACAATTAAAAATGTAATATGCCAAAATAATAAAATAAAATAATAAATACAATAACATGGTAAAATTGTACAAACCACCCCAGAAAACCAAATTTTCAACCTACCTCCAAAAATTAAGAAATCACAAACATTTTAAAGATAACTTAATTTAGAATACAATGGAAGTGAATTTGATTTAATTCAAGTTCAGATTGGAGCCTGAATTTGTCTTTCAATTAACGCTTTACGGCTTTTTCCAAGTGTGGTTACTTTTAATCTGTATATGATTTTATTTTGAAATTATTTTTATTATTGACAAAACATTTTTATTTGCAATTTTTGTTTAGAAAATTATTTTATTTGATGTCAATTTATGGACAAATAAAATAGTTTAAGTTTAATACAAGTATACACAGAATAAATGAGAAGTATTTACAAAACACATTTTTTGGATTTTCTAATTAAGGACCATACCTCCCCCTACTTTATTCCTAGTCGATCAGGTCAAGTCTTGACCTTCTCTCCAGGTTCGGGTCAGTCTGTATCTATTACATATATACAGTCTTCTTCTTCTTTTTGTTTTTCCTTTATTTATTTATTTATTTATTTTTGGTTAGAATAGTAATTTATGTACAATATTTACACACAGATGCAAGTTAGTAAGAATATGGAGTTAGTATTATATACAAATGTTTTATAAGGGATTTTAAGATAAAATAAATGAATAAAGATGATGAAATGCAGATTCATCAGCCCTCTATGCTTTACCTTTGATAGTCCCTAAGCAAACACTTATTTGAAAGAATAAGTGAATAAAAAGAAAAAGAAAGGAAAAATAAAGAAACTAGCACAATATTGAGTATTAAACTTATCTTCATAAAATTGTAGTTTGGAGTCTGTTAGACCTTTGGATTATTAGTGTGGCGGAACCTTAATTGGACATGGATTTAAAACCTAACAACCTCTAAGTTCCACAAGACTCATATTCAGGTCTCCTCAATAGTCTGATCAGAACAAGTCTATATACACAAATTCTTATGACTATAAATCTTTACTTGCATGGTGTAAGTGAGATATAGCTCCCCATCTCAAAAGTAGCAAAGAAACAACCTTCCTCAACAAGGTAATCTAATTCCTCGATCTAGCAGCTCTTTCCTCGACGAGCGGGGATATTCATTTCTAAGTTCAAGTACAACCAGCTCAAGAAGAGGAGATGGAGAAAAGAATGGACGGTAATCAGTGTAGCTTCCTATCCTTGGATGCATGACCAGTGTAGCCAAGTCATCCAGCTGCAAGCTTACGAAAATTTGACTTTGAAACTCCTTATTCTTTTTTTACTTGTATATACACTCCAGTAGACATTTTATTTTTCGATCAGGCCTGCCCACTTTTGGAGATTCTACATTTTTTCCTTTTTTTGAAAATATATACAACGTGCATCATGTCCATAAGGAGTTTTTCATCATGAGCTAGTAGACTATCCCTCTTTTGAAGCATTATTGCAATCCCACAGCATCCTGTCTTTAGACCTCAACATCGACCAGTTTGAGAAACACTGCCCTCCCTAGAGGAGGACGAGAGGTTCCACCTAGATGTACTACCCTTGTATGCTACTCCAAGCCAAAAGATTCTGCCTCCTCACTACCTCCTACATGGAGAGCTACGTGTAGAGTGCTTGTCCAAGGTAATCCACGGTCTGAAAGAATCATGCATGTGTTGTTAAATATTCTACTTAAACTAATCACGACGACATGTAAACATAGTCTTATGGACTCAAAGAATTAAGTAGCTAGGACCTGAAAAGTATTAACTCCATTTCTTATAAGGTTCCTCTGAAATTAAGTGGATTAAGGTCCATCTAAGAATGTGGATGGTGAGAGATGGCGTAGGTAGTGGCCATTGTCAAGATGTGATGCTCAGATCTTCTCCTCCACTTTCTCTTTTTGTGTTGAGGAGAAGATAAATGGGTCATGGCCTGGTGAAGTGGGCTTTAATGATCTCATGAAGATTAGCCACCATCAGTATCAATCAACATTTTTTGAATTTTTAGACCTCCTCCATACGAGGGAGGAGATCAGAATAAGTGTATACACGGTGAATGCCAAGAGCAGTCTGTATAGTAGAATCCTCGGGGTCAAGGATGGGACATGCGGTGAATGATGGTGTGGAAAAATGGTTTGGCATGGGTTCCCTCTCCTCACAAAATGAATCAACATTATATCTACCGAAATCTATTTGGATTTTTAAAATTTTATCATATTTTGTATTTTGGGCGATTGCAAGCTCTCAGGATTATCCTCAAGTGAATCCATATCCTCAAATAGTGGAGCTACATTCCGGCTCGTATTAATGTTAAATAGATTGGTAATCCTTGAATTCATATGCTCCATCATCTGGTTAAGGGTCTCAAGTGTGGACATCTTGAAAGGTGACTCCAAAATCACAGGGTCGGGTGAGTGAAATGAGGGTGGGTGAAGATCAATGTCCGATTCTTGAAATAATGGGTTAGGTGGATATGCACAAAAATCAAGAGGAAAGCCCTCCTAGAAAAAGGGAGGTGGACTGACTGGAGGGAGCAACAGATCCGCGACGATCGAATTAAAATCACTCCATTTGGCCATTTCCAAAATAAAAGACGAAGATCAGGAGAATACGAGGGTCAAGTCAAAAGATGTGAAAAGAGGCGCAAATGCATAGAAGGATCTAGTATGCACACAAGAAATAAAACACAAAACAAACCCCTGCTTCAACAACTCAACGGATTGTGAAGACCGTTCGATCAATGATCTTGTCAAGTTTTAGAGTTTGGTGATATTACAATCTATCAGAGCGGTTTAGAGCGAGCTGTTAGGAACCCAATGCTCCCAGGAGATTGTCCCAATCTCACAACTAGTTTTTCCCAGCCTGTATTGATGCGGACCGTTTACCCGCTACCCGATCTGCCCAATCTACCAAGGAAATCTCGAATCGATTACCAGCTACTCGGTGAAGTCCTCACTGGAGAACAACTAATCACAAGACCAGTAGTCTGAAGAGAGTTCAGGCCTGGCTCTATCTTAGTTTGCATTTCGCTCTCTCGCTATAGATTAATCAAACAAGGAGGGGGTGACTCTCCCCAAAACAATGATTTTTTGTTACGTTTATGTTAGGGTTGAGTTTTCTTTAGCAATCCCAATTTTAGGCAGTCATCACTTGGTTTAAGTATTTTCAATAAATCTCCTACCGAGTGTCCAATTTCCTTTTTAATTTATATGAGTGAAATTAAGGAAGGAAATCATAAATGCCAATGCACGATTACAATGATGCATGCAGGGGTTAGAGATGCGTACCTTGTCACCAACACTCTAGATACAAGTGATCCACGTAGAATTTAAATAAAGAAAAAGAAAATATCCTAAATGATGCACATGAACCATCCTAACAATAACTTCTATTAGCGGGCAAGAACATGTTAATTTGACTAAGTCTAAATTACACTCTACTCTATAGGTACGGAAATTCTTATTTAGGGCTTTGGACCTAATTAATTACCTGGCTCAAGCAAACTAATCAAAGAAATCAATAGTTGGCTAACAAAATCCGCGTGAAACAAATTAAAAAAAGTGATAAAAATAAAAACCGATGAGGTCCCCCAAGTGCACTGGCATTTCGCGAAACAAATCCCACAAACAAAGTTTATAGTGTCCTTATACAAATGTTTGAATAAAAATAAAGACATGAAATTTTCTGCGATATTTTTTCGATCTCCAATTTCTTCTTCTCCTCTTCTCACGCTCTCCTGCAGCTCGGTGAAGAATCAAGTCACCTCGTCTTCTCTCGGATGCACCGACTCTCCTAAGAAAATCACCCTCGCTCGTCGGGCCCTCCTAAATGATGCACATGAACCATCCTAACAATAACTTCTATTAGCGGGCAAGAACATGTTAATTTGACTAAGTCTAAATTACACTCTACTCTATAGGTACGGAAATTCTTATTTAGGGCTTTGGACCTAATTAATTACCTGGCTCAAGCAAACTAATCAAAGAAATCAATAGTTGGCTAACAAAATCCGCGTGAAACAAATTAAAAAAAGTGATAAAAATAAAAACCGATGAGGTCCCCCAAGTGCACTGGCATTTCGCGAAACAAATCCCACAAACAAAGTTTATAGTGTCCTTATACAAATGTTTGAATAAAAATAAAGACATGAAATTTTCTGCGATATTTTTTCGATCTCCAATTTCTTCTTCTCCTCTTCTCACGCTCTCCTGCAGCTCGGTGAAGAATCAAGTCACCTCGTCTTCTCTCGGATGCACCGACTCTCCTAAGAAAATCACCCTCGCTCGTCGGGCCCTCGCAAGAAAGGGGAAATACAAAATATGTAAGAGACACAAGTATATGAAAATCTAAGCAAAATTGAATAAATTAAATACAGTGAATATGAACAACGAATAAATATGGAAAAAATACAAACAAATATAGACAACCAAGAATAGCAGGTCAAAAGAGAAACCTAACTACCCTCATTATGCCTCCCCAGAAACGGAGACATTTTGTTGGCATGTGATTTACAAGGTTTTATTCAAATGAAAATAAATACAATATCGTTGTAGCCCTAAAAATCCCGCAACAAACAAAAAATACCTTTTTTTTTTCAAGCCCAAATAATTACAGAAAAATGTAGCAAGAGAAATTTCCGCTATTTAATTAACATGTATAGCAACATGATCGAACACAGGGAGGCTACAATTCCCGAGGATTATTATGTCCATTGAAATAAATCAATGAAAGAATGAAGGAATCTCAATATACACTACTCTTGATTTTTTTATAAGATTTTTATCTTTCTTCTTGATTAAATTTTTTATTCCTAATTTTTTTATTTTCTGATTTTCAAATTTTTAATGATGTTGATATTTGCATTTTTTCAAAAATAAGGACCGATATGCACAAGGGAAGAAATATGCAAACCACACTCTTTTTGTATTTTCCAATTATATCCAAACTTCTCAGAAAAATCTAGAGAAAATATTTTTGAATTTTTAGGGATTTGAAATGTTTTTGGAATTTTTTATAGAATTTTCAGATGTTTTATATTTTTTCTAAAAATCAAACATTGGCTAAAATGATAAATATGGCACAACCTGGAGTAATTTGCAACTTAAAAATATTTTAATGCCCAAAACTCTGAGAGATTATTTTTTGTTAAAATATAGACAAATATCTACAAATAAAAAGTGAAATCTTGATTTTTGGATTTTTGTAGAATTTTCTATGATTTTTCAAAGATTTTTGATATTTTTTAATTTTTTGGGTTTTGAAAAGAATTAATGCATGATTTTTTGCTCTGAAATTAAAAAACAATGTAAGGAAATTAATCTATTTTATTGGAATTGTTAGAGCAATGTTCAATTTTTTATGAATTTTTGAATCTCAGGAATAAAAAAATGACAATGTTTTTTATTTTTTTAATAATAACAAAGGAAAATAAATTGAACTAAAAATCTATGCTGGAAGATACACGCGTCAGGAGTCCACCCAATTTTTTTCCGAATTTTCAGATCAATAAAAAATTTATTTTAATCTAAAAGATAAGCCAATAAATAGACTGGATAACAGGGGCTGATATGTAATTTGCTTAAAGTTCTTGCAGAAAATGTAACTATAATAAACAAAAGGGAAGATTTCGCAAATTATCCAATAAATGCGTGAGAGGCTGCTGGCGGTGGCATTTTTATAATATTTAGAATCTTCACGGCAAAGTTGTAATTTGCCCAAAAACAATATGTTTCTAGGGCTTCCACATTCTTCATTCTTGCCCTAAATCAAAATAGGAAGGCCGCTACACCCTTCACGCCCAAGAACGGCGGTGGCGTTGGTGGTCGGCATTGTGCACACAGGCGGTGCGTCTGGCGGCGTTGAACGAAGGACGGAGGTCTGCGGCGCACTCCCGCGCAGACGGTGGTGAGGAGGGTTGCGATGGCGAGCGCACGTAGGCGGTGCGTCTGACGATGTTGGATGGCTTGGAGGTGGTGCCCCTCGATAGGGAGGGTCGCACGTGGTGTTTCGCGGCTGTGCGTTGGAGCTGTGAAGGTCGGTGGTGGGCTTCAAGCGGAGGAGAGGAGTGCTGGCTCACGCTGCGAGATGAGGTGCGGTCTAGATGGAGCGTGGTGGGGTTGCAGAACTGTGACGACGCTCGTCAGAGGGGTGGATCAGATCCTGGATGGCGCGCGCTGGGCGGTTTCGCGACCAGCAGAGAAGATGGTCGGCTCTGCTGGGGAGCGACAGTGGAAGTGCTTTAGGAACTATGGTTATGGGCTGGTGTAGTGCGCGCAGGTGACACGGCATCAGGAGGATATGGGCGTGGGGCTGGTCGGTGCGCGTGATGTGGTGAGGAAGGCGACACACGTCCCCCAGACATCAACGGTTGGTGGCGGTGCGACCAGCGAGGCCGAGCCACAGGTGGATGCGGCATCAGGGGTGATGGTGCAACGAAGTTCCACCCGGATGGCGAAGGAAGGCTGGTGAGCGCGAGCGTCATTGGGTTGCGAACCTGAGCGACAATGGGCGGTAGGCACCGTTGGCGGCTGGAGAGGGTAGTGCCACTTGTCCCTTTTTTATTATTTTTTATTTTTTATAATTTCAAATTTAAAAAAGAAATTAAGAATTTTTTTAATTTTTTTAGAATAGAAACTGTAAATAACTTTTCCTAATTTTTTTATTATATTTTTTTGTTATCTTTTTACTTATCCTGCAAAATAAATGTTAGAGAGAAAAACTTTGTACTTTTATTATTAATTTTTTATTTATAAACAAATGAGGATGCGAGCACGATGGCTCGATCCCAAAATCAAAACGGATTGCATGAACGAGGATCCGACGAAAAATGAGGAATGGATCCGTGTCTCCAACCACTCTCCATGGCCGGAGTTGGAAAATTGTGTGAGGTAGAATAAGAACGCGAATAGATCAAGATGTGAGATGAAAAATCGAGATTGATGGAGAATCAAATCATGATGGATTCTAAAAATCTAGAAAAAAAATGACGAGGAAATGAAATGCGAAAATTAAACTACGATTAACCTAGGATAAAAATAAGAGAAGAAAAATGTGGATCACACCTTAGGAGCGGAAAATGTCGTGATGGTCTCGACGAAGGCCAACTCGCTGTCATCAGACGGCTTGGAGGCTAGGCGCTCTTCTTCAACAAGATGGCTCTAAGAAAAATAAGCCCCTCTCCACCAAATATTGATCAAGAGGAAATGAGGGAGGAGGAGCTCGATATAAAGGAGAAATAAAATAAAAAAGGAAATAATTACAAATAAAGAATGTGTTTAGTGGTTAATAAAATAATTTAATTATTATTAAATTAAAAAATTAATTTAAAATGAAATCCGTAATTAAATAAAATAATTAAATTAATTAATTTACATAAATTAATTAGCCACCTTAATGGTGGTAATTTATGGTATAAAATCAAATAAGATATACATGGTATGTTTTCAAATAAAATAAATGAATATTCAGTAAAAACTTCTTAATTATATTAATTTAATTAATTAATGTTAGAGAATAATTTTTTGTGGTTTTTTATATAAGGAGGTTAATTTTATACATATCATGTATAAATAATGCACATTATACACATGTATAAATAAGGAAATAATTTTATAGAATTTTTTTAAATTAAAATTTTTTACTTTAAATTATAGTAAACAATATTTATAATAAAAAATATAATATTCATAATAAAATAAAAAATAAATACAATAAAAAATGGTAAAATTGCACAAACCACCCCAAAAAACCGATTTTTCAACCGTAACTCGAAAAATTATGAAATTACAGCCATTTTAAAGATAATTTAATTTAGAATACAATGAAAGTGAGTCTGATTTAATTCGAGTTCAGACAGAGCTGGAATTGGTCTTTCAATTATTGCTTTACGACTTTTTCCAAGTGTGGTTACTTTTAATCTGTACATGATTTTATTTTCATTTATTTTTATTATTTATAAAACATTTTTTTTACATTTTTTTAGAAAATTATTTTATTTGAGGTCAATTTATAGATAAATAAAATAGTGCAAGTTTTATACAAGTATACAGAGAATAAAGGAGAAGTATTTACAACATACATTTCTTCGGATTTTCTTATTAACGACCCTATCTCCCCCTACTTTATTCCTTGTCGATAATGCCAAGTCTTGACCTTCTCTCAGGGTTTGAGTCAGCCTATATCTGTTACATATATACTTTCTTCTTTTTTTTGTTTGTTTTCCTTTCTTTCTTTATATATTTATTTTCTGTTAAAATAGTATATATGTACAATATTTACACGCAGATGCAAGTTAGTAAGAATATTGAGTTATATTATATACAGGTGTTATATAAGGGATTTTAAGATAAAATAAATGAATAAAGATGATGAAATGCAGATTCATCAACTACCCACCCCCTCCCGACCCCATCGATTCCCTTGTACATCTTCTTCCTCTACTTAGGCCAAGGCCTAAGTATGGGGGGGGGGGGTCGATGTCATCTATATATACCATTCTCCTCATCAACTCCTTCTCACGATCTCCCCATTTCCTCCCTTCTTTCATACTTAGACATCTTTTCAATTTTAGTTGGTGATAAATCAATCTTGGAAAAAGTTTAGCGAGCTGTTAGGTGCTGAAATTTTCGTAATGACTGTCCCAAATTCTTATGACTAGTTGCACCTACTTTCAGCCAGTATGGGAGTAAGTACGGACCGTAGAACGGCTACTCGTTACTTGAGGACGGAGCCTTACACAGTTTCCTCTAAACCACCCACTTTGCCAAGGAAATCTGGACGTTTACCGTCTACCCGTAGAACCTCACTGAGAAGTAGCTAATCATTTTTGATAGAATCAATAGTCAATATGAAAATTCAGGTTTGGGCTCTAGCCTTAAGTGTCGTCTCTCGCTCACTCAGAAAAATAAAAGCATCCAAGGTCGGGGTTGCTCTCCCGCAGAAATTCATGATTTTATGTGTTATTTTGAAATCGGCTATATTTAGCAGTTCCAATTTTAATTAGGTGATCACTGAAGAATTAAATGAGCACCAATACACATCTACCATATAGTCCCAATTTCCTTTTAAACTTATATGACAAAACAAGAGGGAGAAGTTCAGGAAAAGTCGATGCACGCGAAAAACTATGATGTATGCTCAGTTAGAAGACATAGAGTGAATCCTCGCAATCTTCATGTGGGATGCAATATAGAATTGAAAGATTATTCTAAATGAATGCAAGCCGATGAAAAACCGCACCTAATCAGAAAGTTCTATTAGCGGGAAAGAATTGAGTTATGGCTAAATTGAACGATCTAATGTGTGTTTCAATTAATAGTGAAGTGTGGCCTAATTCCTATGAGCACAAAAAAATGCTCTGAGAGTCGTATGTGCATGTCTATCCTAATTGCCACTCAAGTCAGGCCCCACCCTCACCGGAGAGTGAAACAGGTCATGACACACCACAGAAGAAAGTTTAGAGTCTTTTACACACGTGAGAGTTCAAACGAACACTGCTATAAATGAGCAATTAATTACAGAAATTAAATTAAGGAAATTAAAATCCTAGACTCTACTCTCTCTCACGACTAGACTTTATCTTAAATTAATTACGACTTTTTTTGAAGTCCGTGAAGATGCTTCGGTTCCTGAAAAACTGCTTTACGTATGTCAGGTACCTCGCAAGAAAAATAAGATAGAGAATGTAAGAGAGTGACTCAAAAAATAAATCAAAAATAAAATGAGGAAAATAGATGTTGAACATAAATAAAATAAATTGCAGGAAAAAAATGGAATTTACAAGGAGAAATTCAGGGGTCAGACTACCCAAATGCGGAAAACCGAATGAAAATTTTCAAGACACAAAACTAAGCCGTTTGCCTCCCCGACAAAGGCGCCATCTGACGATCCATGAATTACGTTGCATTAAAGATGTGTATTTATCGTTCACAAAAAATAATGTGTTTGTCTTTTTGTTGTAGGCGGCAATCGGAATCGGTCAAGAAAATAACAACACAAAATATTTGTCAATTTTAATGAATGCGGTTTTATGTTGATTTTACTTGGGCAAGTCCCAAGGTCGAACACAAGGAGGCAAAGGAACAACCTAGAATTATGTCTATCAAAGTTCGTGTGCGATTTTTGAGGCAGTCTATTTTTTGGAATTTTTAATGCAATAAAGGATGCAAAATGTAATTCCAGCCTATTTTAGGGACTAAAATATAAATTACATTCAAACAATGTCCAAAAAATATGAAACTTGGCCAAGATGATAATTATGATGCAATGAATGCATTGTAAATTTTTTTTGGGAATTTTTTGGATACAATATGAATATTTAATGAATTTTTAAATGCAACAGAATGGATTTCAATATTTAATTATAATAAATATTAGACCTAATTATTTTCAAGGAATAAAATTACCTAAGATCTATCACTAGGTAATGGACCTCAGAAAAATTCTAAACCTCAAAAATACTAGTTTCAATACCTAGTAAAAATCAAACACTAAATATGCAAAATTATTTTTACAGAACAAACTATGCATGCAAATGCGATTCTTTTTGGGCACAATATTCACCACAATTAATTCTACAATATGTGATTTTTCAGGAATTTTTATAGCAACGGTTAGTCAATTATAAATTTCAGATCAAGAGATGGACAAAATATGCAATTTTCCACAAAATAATTTTTTATTAATTAACCATCGATCATAAAAATGTCCACAATATGTCAAAATGTAGAGAATTAAATGGCAAACATCATGTTATTTTTTTGAATAATAAAATAATGCAGTGTAGTTGTTCAAAATAAAGGGGAAAGACAGAGGTACATATGCAATATAAATATAATAAATAAAATTGCAGGGGGGACCTAGATTTAATTACCAATATAGAGGGGGAGTTCCTCTGTAAAATACCCAGCAGGTTACGTGCGATGCACGTGACCCGTGGGTTAGAGGACTGGTCTGCAATATGGAACTCCTCCGGGGGGTTGTGCGCAATTTTCCCATGTGGTCACGTACAATGCACGTGACCCGGGGGCTGACGTTGGCCGCTGACGTCCCCCTGCCCCCATGTGCACGACACGTGGCAGGGGTTTCGAACTGGGTGCCCGGTGGCGATAGCGACGGAGGTGGTGAAGTAGTGGAGGAGCGGGCTTCGGTGCGATAGTCCTTGGTCCTCCAGTGATGGTTGGCTATTATCGAGGCATGGCCGGTGAAGGCATTGGGGAGGGCCGAAGACGTTGGCGTGGAAGCTTCGCTGGAGGTATCGATGAAGATGGTTGTCGATGGGTGTTCCAGGCTATGGCGGAGAAGATGACTGGCTTTGCGTTAGTGAAGGCGAGGCGGAGTAGCAAGGTTGTCGAAGTCGATGTCGAACATCGTAGAGGTTTTAGATGTTGTCAGAGAAGATCCTAGGTGGTGGCTCGATGGGACTATGACCGAAGCAGGAGCAGCAACAACTCGATGGTGGAGCATTGGTCGTAGGCTGCGACGAGGGAGAAGTCCCTCGGATCTCGCCGGAGAGGAGGATCCTCCGGGCTGTCACCACCGGAGGAAACTTTGAAATTAGGGGTCTTGGCGGATGGGGGACCTCTAGGGTGGTGTCGATCTTTAAATAGGGGCGTCGAGGGTCATCGGATAAGGAAAGAGATCTAGGGGCGATTTGGAGTCGGGGATTTGGGGCTCGATTTGATTTGGTCGGAGATCGATTGGAGATACGGCGGGGTCGGCGAAATCGCGGGGGGGGGGGGGGGGGGGAGATCTGAAGCGGCGGCGGCGTATCTCGTAGCAGAGAAATTGGAGGGGCATCGTTGGTTTGGGAAAGTCGGGTCTGGAGATGATGACCCCAGGGCCGTCCGATTGCCCGATGATCGGATGGCCCAGATCCCGACGCATGGCGGCAAAGGGGAATATGGGGGCGCGTCACGTGCTTGGCGTGTGCCAGAGCAGCACGTGCCTTGCAAGTGCACGACCTTTAATTTTTTTGATAAAAACTTAATAAATAAAAATGCCAAAAATGGATAACACGTGGCAGCTCCAAGAGCTGACACGTTGCAGCCCCAGGAGCTGCCACGTGTCAGCACCACAAAAATCCGCAAATAAATACTTTGTAAAATCAATAATAAATAGTAAATGACCTCGGATCGAAAACTTTTCTTCATAAAAATTGAACTTCTCGATGAGATCAATAACTTTCATGAAGATATCAAAACCAAAATCGATCAAATGCATAAAGTGATGTTTTTGGGGTATCCCATGTACATAGAATACCTTGATTTTTGGGCTTTGTAATTTTTTGTTATTTTTAAACCATATAAAAATCCGGAAAAATATGGAAAAATCAGAAAAAAATATTTACACATTAATTTTTTTTGGATTTTTATTAATTGATAAAAAGAAGAAATATATTGAAATAAGAAAAAGACCAATTTTATACAGTCGGTTAGTGACGACTCGAACCAAATTTGTTTCTTTGATTTCAAGCTCAATTTGGATTCGGATTTTTGCGTATTTTAACAAAACTTTTATCAAAGAAGACAAATGAAAAAGAAATAAACTAAAATAGGTTAAATATATACATAAAATAATAGGTCAAAATCAGCTTAAATACAAACTATACAAAAGAGGCCCAAAACCCAACTTTCACATACGAGCTCTGATTCACTTGACTTGGTCTTGTTTTGAAGGTAATGGAATGTATATTAGTTCAAAAGTGAGTAGGATCAAAACGGACACTAGATGGGGAAGATATGAGGTTTTTAGTCCGGAAATCCTGAAACTAGGGCTTGGGTTTTTGGTCCACTTATTTGGGTTAGCAATTTTTTTGTATTTTTCATTTATTCTTATTAGTGATATGTACATGGTGGAGGTGGTTTGTGTCATTCAGTGTTAGCATGAATGAGTAAAAAATCCGGAAATTAGGCTATTTACAGGTTTTTTAATTCTGGCTGTGATTTTTGGCTTCTTATTTTGTGTCGAAATTAGTGCTAAAATGCAATTTTTATGAAAACATGCATGAATTCTAATTATGCAGAATAAATGCAAAAATGCTGATGATTTTGAGGGATCTGAGCTTAATTAATGAGATATAGAGTGATGTATCTGAGATTCATCAAGTTTGCGATATGAATAAGTGAGTCTGAACTAGCTGATGAGGTGAACTTAAATGAAGATTTGTGGAACTTGAGGACTGTTGAGGATAAAATCCTAATCCTAGTTAAGGCTCCGACAAAAAGCTTGTTTCAAGCTCGATCGAGCTCTGTCCTTTGTTTATTCTCATGAATTGGTTTAGGAAAACAAATTCATTCTAACTTTCTTTCTTTTTCATTTACTTTTCAAATAAGTGTTTGCTAAGGGACTAGCAAAGTTTATGTATAGGGGGTTGATAAATCCATGATTCATTAACATTTCTGTCGCATTTTTTCTTAAAACCCTCAACAACATGTAAATATCCAATAATTTTCATCTTTTATCAAAACCCCATTCATGAATAAAAATGCACATTTATGCATCAAAAACATGTAAATAAATAAAAGAACAAAAATAAAGAAAAGAAAACAAGGCAGATTGTAAATATGGATATATGTACAATATGACTCAGAAAATATAAATATAGTTGTAAGATATATTTATATAACCTAAACCACGAGAACAAGTCAGCATGGATTGGTCGACAAACAATCAAGTAGGGGGAGATAAGAAAAGAAAATCATAAAAATAATTAAAGTACACTCCACACACTCTTCATTATTTATCAAATAAATAGCAAATCTTCATTGATTTTTAATTAATTCATATGTACATATTTTTCACCAAACTCTTTTCCTAATTATTTCTAAAAATATATATAAAAAAATAAAAATAAGTTAAAAATATTATCTTGTATATATGCCAAGAAATCCAACTTTTAAATTGTCAAATTCTCAACTTCTGAACATCATAACTTCCTCATACGAACTCCAGTTTCACTCGACTCACCTTTAAAATTCATAAAATAATATTTTCTAATTAATGGAGGTGATTTTATTAAAATCGGAGTCCGTTTGTAAAAAGTCGATTTTGGGACCTGATGATAATGGGGTTTTTGGGCTATTTATTTTATTTGGAACACACTATTTATAGTTTTATGAATTTTATAATTTCTACATATTTTCATGATCTTGTATTTTCACCATGATTTATTTCAGATTTTTTGGAGCTTATTTATTATTTTAATAAAATCTGAAACCCTAATTTATAGATGAAATTGAACTACATAACTTATATCTATATTTATTAATATATCTAAACTAAATTATTAAAATCCACAAAAATTTTCAAAGGCATTATTTATTATTCTAGTAATTAAGAAAATATAAAATTAATATATCATTATTTATTTATTGAACTAAATTCAATACCTATTTATTAAGTATTATTTATACATATTTATTAAGATAATATTTATATTTCAAATAATATTTATTATTTACAAAAATTAATTATACCATAATTTAGATAATTTAATTCTCTTTATTTTTCGTTTTTATACCTTTTTAAAATAATGCTATTTAATATTTATTATCTAATTTATATTGAATTTTTAACATCTGGCCAACCAGGTGCTGACACGTGTCAGCACCTGGTTCTTCTTCTCCAAGAAGCCAGTGTAGCATTCTGTTCTACCGGTTGAACTTCAACAAATTCTTCCTCGCCATTCCTAACCTCCTCGATCGATCTTAACCCTCCAATTTTCACCTCCTAACTACCCTAATTCACGCCTACCCTTAGATCCACCTTAGATCCTTGTTGATTCACCTATAAATTCCCCTAAAGTTGGCGCAACCAACCAGACCTCTCCAACTACCAGAACCCCCCAGCTCCAGTGTCGAACCACCTTCTTCCTCGCCTCGTCCCGCCGACCACGGTGGTGATAATGCCCAATCGCCGCCCCGCGAGGAAGAAGAATGTCGGAGGAGATGCTCCAGGGCGACCACTAGCCTTGCGTCGTTGCTCAGCGTCGCGTCAAGCTCCGGGAAGGATCGACCGTTGAACTGTTATCAGAGGTAATACACCTCTATTTCCCAGATCTGTGGATCCATTCTTTATAATTTTGTTTCTCGATTTTCATGTATCCTTTAGCGACTTTAATCACGTAATTATAGACCACAATCTCCCTTCTTAGACATGTACCTGATTCATAACCTCAATTTCATTTCAAATCAATCAAATTCGCACATCATTCTTTGCTATTTCTCACGACTTGCTTCACTTATTCTGGAAACACCATTTTGAACTTGCAAAATCATTAATCCTTTGGCCGATTCGAGTGAATCGAGCACACAAATTATTACTTGCAGGTTTATCTTTCATATGGAGCGAATTCAAGACATCTGGAGCTTCCAAACGCAAGGAAAATCTCAATCAAAGAAGATGCGACAACATTAGCATCAGTTTCCAGGACAATTGAATCGTGAACTTCATAGACGGAGAACCGCTGCCTTCCGCCACCTACGGAGGAACTCTACCGCGAGCGAGCTCGAGGGGTGAAGGTGTCACCTCTCTGGCCCTGTCGGAGGCCCAAGCGTCGCATCCTTCGTCGGGAAGAAATCGGAGAAGATTTCCTCGTTGTCAGCTACGCGCAAGACCACAAGAACATGAAGAACACCAGGTCGCACAGGTGTGCGACACGTGTCCCTGACGAACAACCATGATCAATCCCCATATTCTAATCTTGACCGTTCATTGCGAAGGGGTAGAAAAATTGCTACATAAGGCCAGCAGAGTTCCTGATTTCCAGAGCACTCCAACAGTTTCCAGAAATTGCATTTAGGTCCCTGTGTGGGGACCTAAATGTAATTACTTTAATTTTCTTTTCTTTTCATTCCTTTTCATGGACCATTCTGTAATCAAACAATAAACTTTTCTTTGCAGTTATGCCCCTGGCTTGTAGGGGATGTTTGGACTTCGAATTTTCCGTATTTTTCCGTGAATTTTTTAGGGTAGCTTGATAACTACCCGAGACAATTTTCTATTTTTTTCAAGTTTTTTCGTCGCTTCATTGTGTCGATTTGATTTTCGCCATTTCGAGTTAGTTTTGAGCTAAATTTCTTTTCAATTTCTTTCTTTGTAAAATCAAGAATAAAGAGAATTTTTCTTGAATTTCTTTCTTGTCTCAAAAACTACAGTTTTAATATTCTGCCTCCTTGAGTTCAACCCAGGCACACTCACTTGGTAAAATAATTAGTGAACGATAAAATAGGAGAAGAATCCGCTTTATCCGATTCTTTCTCTCTCTCTCTCATATTTTATCGTATTTTTGTTTAATCAACGTGGTTCCCTCTTTGCGGCTTTTTCTCTACACGACATCTTAACTGCAGGTCGGACCTGTGTTATCAGGGGCATAAGTTGGAGGTCTGCCTAACGCCAAACACTTTCCACCCTCCAGATCTTGCTTGGGACATCGTCGATCGCCTTTGATCCTTCAAATCAACGGCGGAGAATAGCATGAACTAGCACACTCCATCATGAGTTGTTGTCGAGCAAAATGGGTCCATCCTTGGAAGATTGAAAGTCACCAGCAAAGCCATTCAAGCCAGTTCTTCTTGTGCTCCTTGTTGCTCTCCGATCAAGAATGCTCTTCTCCAGATTCAATCACAACCGTTGAAAAAACTGTAATTCCAAGTCGTGGATCAACCTTTCTATATGGATTAGCTTCCATATAGGCCATTAAGGCATAATAAACTAAACAAGTAGACATCCAGGCTAGATTGAGAGATATGATCTTAGAGCTCTGGAACAAGAAACAAGAAAGGAGAGAAGAAGAGCAGGGAGGTAGGAATAGGGGAGGAGAAGATCCACTCATTGAACCAGTGGCTAAGTAACAAATCAATGATTCATTAACATTGTTTCAGCATTTTGTCTTAAAACCCTTAACAAATACATGTAAATACCCATTAATTTCCATATTTTAACAAAACCTTACTCATGAATAAAAATGCACTTTTATGCATTAAAATCATGTAAATAAATAAAAGAATAAAAATAAAGAAAGTAAAAAGAAGGCAAATTGCATATATGTATATACGTATAATGTGACTTGTAAAATAAATATAGCTGAAAGATATATTTACAACCTAATCCTCGATACCAAGCTAGCACGGATTGATCGACAAATAAATAAATAGGGGGAGATAAGGAAAGAAAACAAATAAAAAAATTAATTTCACATTCCACACACTCTTCATTATTTATCCAATAAATGTGAAAATTTCAATGATTTTTAATTATTTCATATGAACATATTTTTCACCAAACTCTTTTATTAATTATTTCTAAAAATGTGTAAAAAGATATAAAAAATAAGTTAATATAGTATCTTGTATATATGCTAAGAAATCCAACTTGTAAATTGTTAAAAACTCGAATTCCGAACATCAGAATTTTCTCATACTAACTCCAATTTCACTCTACTCACCTTTAGAGTCCATAAAATAATATTCTCTAATTAATGGAGGTGATTCACTAAAATCGGAGTCCGTTTGCAAAACGTCAGTTTTGGGTCCAAACCACAACTGGGTTTCTGGGATATTTATTTTATTTTGAACGCATTTTTTATCGTTTTAATGATTTTATAATTTTAAATTATTTTCTTGATCTTTTATTTTAATGTAATTTATTTCACAATTTTCGGAGCTAATTTATTATTTTAAATAAATCAAAAACCCTAATTTAGAGGAAATTTTGAACTGTATAACTTATACTTGTATTTTTAATATACTTAAATTAATTTTTTTAAAATTCACAAAAATTCATACATAATATATTTATTATCCTAATAATAATAAAATATAAAAATGGTATATTTTTATTAATTTTTTAAAATGAAAATCAATTACTTAGTTTTCAAGTATTAACTATACATATCTATTAATATAATATTTACATTCCGTAAAATATTTATTATTTATGAAAACTAATTACTACATAATTTAGATAAACTAATTATCTATATTTTTGTTTTTATACCTATTTAAAAAAATGTCATTTATTCATTAGTACCTAATTTATAAACTAGTTACACATCTGGCCAACCAGGTGCTGACACATGTCAGCACCAGGTTCATCTTCTTCAAAAAGGCAAGTTGTTCATTTTGTTCCAACGCCCAACCTTCAACCAATTCTCTTGCGCTCCTTCTTCCTCCTAAACCCGATCTAAACGCTTCATCTCCTAATCCTAACAACCCTAATACACGTCGGCCATTGATCCATACCTAGCTCTCCTCCGATCATTCTATAAAAAGCCATGAACTTCTTCATTCCAAACTAACTCACCAGAGCTACATACTTCCAGAAACCCAACTAGCTATCGACTCACTTTCCCCACCGTGCTCTGCCCCAATCCGAAGGTGATAGCTCCATCTGAGGCTCTAGCATGGATGAAGGATCGTCAAAGGATAGTTCCAAGGCCCAAGTTCATCTTCATTGATGCCGCCACGCGCGTCTACCTCCGGGAAGCCACCTCATCGAGAAGTGACCTGCGGAGATATACACTCTACAACCACAAGTATTCATCCATTCTTTCTATTTTATTTTCTCGATATTCATGTATCACTTAGACCACTTAAATGCTTAATTAGTCTCATTTTATCTTCTTCTTAGATGCACATCCAGATTAAATCTCAAACTCATTCCGAAGTCACTCCAAATTGCTTCCATCTTCACCGTTATAACTTGTTATGGAAACATACTATTAGATCTGTAATTTCCATAAATCTTGGCCGATTCTTGCACAAATCGAGAAACAAATATTCATTTGCAGGTTCTCAAGAACATCTGGAACATCAAATTTCACTTCTGGATCTTTTCCTTCGAAGAAGAATCAAGCAAAGACGCCATCCCTTCATCAGACCTCCTCATTACGAGTCATCATCTTTGACGATGTCTTGTGACCACTTTCCTCCACCTAGGAGCCAGCTCACCTGAAGGCGAGCTTGAGGGGTGAAGGAATCACCCCTCTGGCCCTACAAGAGGCCAAAGAACTGAGTCGTTCTCCAGAGAGAAGTCGGAGAATACGCTACCGTCACCATCTGCGCAGAAGAGGGAAGAACACAAAGAATAGCCCAAAAGCTACAGGCTGAGGAAACGTGGCGGGAAAGGACAGTCCAGATTGTGCCATATCTTCTAATCTTGATCGTCGAGCTCGAAGGGGTTTGAAAATTGTATATTAAATACAGCGGAGTTCCAGAAATTTCAGCATGCTCCAATGTTTCCAGTATTTGCATTTAGGTCCCACGACATGGAACTAAATGCAAAACTTTTAGTTTTTCTTGTAGTTTAGTCCCTGATCAAGGACCTCTTTGTAACAGATAGTTATACTTTTCTTTGCACTTCTACCCCTGAACTGTAGGGTTGTTTTGGACCTTATTTTAACCTTATTTTTCTATGAATTTTCTAAGGTAGTTACATAACTACCCTAGCAACGATTTTTTGATATTTTTCATAGATTTTTGTCTTGTATTTTTCTCGCTTGAATTTTTAAACGTGTATCAGTTTTGAAGCATTTTCTTGCCTTTTCAAGAAGAAATAAAATCAGAAATTCTTTTCTTTTCTCAAAAGCCGTAATATAGGTATTCTGCCTCCTCGAGTTCGAACCAGTGGAACTTACCTGGTTAATAATTAGTTTAAGGATAAAATAGGAGAGCCAACATCATTTTCCTTCATTCTTGCTATATCTCTATATCTCTCTCCTATTTTATCTGAGATTTTGTTTGATTGGTCAAAATCCGATCTTTGCAATTCTTTCTACACAGACGACAACTTTTCTCTATCAAACCGTGGGCCGGATTTCGATTCATCACTAAGCTTACATTGAAAGATGTTTATAATCCAGGGGTAGGACAGACCAACATATGGATTAGGATCCCTTCTTTTCATGGGCACTTTGAGCTTGAGCCCACAATTTTACCACTCCTTCCAACACTCCATGGACACATCAATGAAGAACTTTATGTACACCTCCAATAATTTGATCACATTTGTGGCACAATACACTACCTGAATGTTCCATTAAACACAATAAAGATGATAGCCTTCATGTTCAGTCTCATGGAGAAGGCACTATATTGGATTAACCATTTGGGAATGGTTGTTACAACTTGTGAAGAGTTGATGTCCTCTTTTTTAAGCAAATATTATCCACTTGGACGTCTCAACCAAATGTGTTCCCTGATTGCTAACTTCTCCCAAATGTCTCATGAGCCTATTACGAGGTGTGGGAAAGATTTAAGGATTTAACGGAGAAGTGCCCCCATCACAGCAATCCAAAGATGAGATTTGTGCAGTACTTCTTTGGGGGTTTGAGCACTGAGAACTAGAAGTTGGTAGATGTCGGTTGTGGGGGGTCCAACTTCAACATGTATGAGGATGTCCTTTATCATATTTTTGAGATGGTGGAGAGATTGATAGCTCTATCTTCTTCATGTGCTTTTCAGAAGCATCGTGTTACCTCTCGTTCAGTACCCCACAAGGCTATCAAATGACAGCATCACATGATGTGGATAGGGTGGATAGTACAGATCTGACCATCATAGGAAATAGCCTATCCAAAGTGGACATAATTGAGAAATGATCCAAGGAGCTTGAGAAGCTACATGTGATCGAACAGAGGACAAAAAACCTGGATAATCTGGATGAAATCATAAAGCATTTGGAGCTCCTTGTTAGTACGATTAGTTCATGTCAGAGTGCAAGTACAGTAGCTGATACTTCTACTCGTGAGAAGACTTCTTCCACATCAGCAAATCAGAGTACTGGACGGCCATCTACAGTTCAACATGTTTACTACATGCGAACTCCTTACAAGGTCCAACAACAGTCACATCAGATTATACCATACTAGCAGGAGCTTCCATATATTCCCTAGCAGCAGTCTCCACCTCCACCTCTCATTCAGGAGGTGAACGATATTTGGTTCGACCGAGAGCACAACCAGCCATGTCCATCAAGGCAAGGTCAGTTGCTTTCCCAGTAGAGTCAGAGACCCATCCACCATTTTCAGGGAGGGAGACCGCACCCCCATCACCAGTAGTTAGAGCCTCACTTCTAGTCTCCTCCACACTTCTAGAACTGGAGACATGGACAATGGCAGAGGGAGCGTACATATCCTCACCAGGCTTACTATCAGCAGCAATTTGTATTTTATGGATAGTTTTCACATCCTCCTCCTCTTCCTCCTCATTATCTGCAGTTGTATCTGGATACCAACAACCTCCACACTACCAGTCTCAGTGACATCCAATTATTGAGCATCCTGAGGCAACTTCGATGAATCATGTACTAGATTAGCTTGCTTTATTAATGAAGAATATGATAACCTAACTCAGATGCTTGAAGACCTAACCACCGCCAAGATATTTATTCTAGCCCAGGTCGAAGTCAATCCCAACCATTTCAGATGCAAGGAGCACGTAGCCCTTGATCCATCCACACCCGAGATAGGTATGACCTTTGATATTACATGTTTATCTAACAACATTCATCTCAGGAGCGGTAGGAGATTGCAGTCGGTCACAGATCAGATGGGATTGGATAGAGCTACTGAGAGAGCTTCACTAACTTCAACATTTTCTTCACCACTTCAGTAGCGGTCCAGTGTAGAAGAACCAGATCTTGGAGTTTCACTATCTTCTTCTTCACCATCACCACCACTTTCTTCCCCAGAATTATACAGAAAACACCAAAAAGAGAATTAAGAAATATGCAATGTCGAGTTAGTCGCGAAGGAGAATACACCAGTCGTGGATTCTTCTTCTACACCAACAGATCAAGCAGCACATCATGTTTTTCCTTTTGTTCCATCTATTCTTGTAGTGGATAACATTGTACAGACTAAATCTGGTTTTCCACATGTATATGATGACTCTATTTCGAATAAGAGAAATGAGAAGCATGATATTTCTTCTGACTTTGTGTCGTTTCCTTTAGCCTTGAATAAAAATAGAAAATCAAAGAATTAAAAACAACTTTATCTGATCTTGGAGTGGTAGAGATGCTTCGTAATATCTTTTTTAGATATGCCACTTCTTAAGGCCATGGAGTGCATGCATGCAGTCAAAAAGAGAATGAAAGAAACATGTACTCAAAAGCGTTAACCAATGTAGAACATGCAAAAGAAAATAGAGAAGCACATCTTAACGATGGCCACAGTTCATGCCATTAGCAACCCCCGAGCACCTCACATTTGTTGCCACATCTTTAATCAAGAATTTGATCGTACTCTTCTCTATAGCGGATCCTCCATTAATCTCATGCCGTCCTCGCTACTCAATGAGTTTGGGTTGGGGCCTTTTAGATCCACCAGGATGATCCTTCAATTTGTTGATAGATAGATTAAGAGTCCAAGAGGCATTTTAGAGGACGTTATTATAACGGTGCAAGGAATGAGATTCCCAATTGATTTTGTTGTCATGGATATGGATACCTTTACATCGTTACTCCATACCCCGATCATACTTGGTCGACCATTCCTTCAAATGGTTGAAGCGATAGTTGATTATGGTACTGAAAAGATCATCTTTCACTCTCGCAGTGACAAGTTGAAGATAAATACGATCCCAGCTCCGAGACCATCACTGCCACCAGCAACAACAGATGAGAGAGAGAGAGTTACACCATATTTTGAGGAATGTGATTCTCTTGTTGAGTTTCAAGATACAGATCTTTTCTCTGATTTCATGGATACCTAGGAGTTCTTTTCTCAGAAGGACCTCCTGGAAAGCACAATCACCTTGAGTTCCCTTATTGACCATCGTTTGCTGATGGACAATTTGTGTTGTATTTTGAGGATCATTCTGAGATTTTAGAGGTACATACTGAATTCATGTTCTGAGATTATTGATGAGATACCTCCAACTAAGATTTATGAGATACTTATTTAGAATTATGAACATCATGATGAGTCATTCCTTTCTGAGTATAAATAATTCATTACAGACCTTTCTGAGATTTGACATGTTGAGCCTACAATAGCCACAGTGGACAGTACACATAGTGCAGATCATTTACCTTCTGCCAGTGCAGTTGCATAGGTTATTACAAAGCCAATTAAGACCCCGTCTAAGCTTAAAGCTTTACCCTCAACATTGAAGTATGCCTTCCTTGTGGGTCTTTCCAAGATGTTTCCAGTCATCCTCAGTTCTTAGTAGACAAACGAACAAGAATTTCACATGCTAGAGTTTTTTAAGAGAAACTGCAAGGTCGGGATGGAATATTTCGGATATCCGTGGGATTAGTCAAGCTTTGTGCTCTCAACATATCAACCTAAAAGATGACAACAAACCCTCATATGAGTGTCAGCACCGTCTCAATCCAAACCTCTGAGATGTTGTCATGAAAGAGATCAGGAAATGGTGTAATGTTGGCTTTATTTATCCAATCTCAGATTCCAATTGGGTCAGTCCTTTACATGTGGTCCCGAAGAAATCTGGGATTACAAGTGAGAAGATTCCGACCTGTGTACCTACTTCATGGTAAAGAATAACCGTGGTGAGGAGATTCCGACTTGTGTACCTACTTTATGGTGTGTCTGAGTAGATTATCGGCGCGTGAATTCAGCTACCGAGAAAGATCACTTTCCATTGTCCTTTATTGATCAGATTATTGAGAGGTTGGAATGGAAAGAGTTCTTTTGTTTCTGGATGAGTACTAAGGTATAACCCAGTTGCTATCACTCTTGAAGATCAGGATAAAATTAATTAGACTTGTCTGTTCGGCACATATGTCTTTAGACGGATGCCATTTGGATTACGTAACGCCCCCGCTACATTCCAAAGGTGTATGTTACCCATTTTTGCTGACATGGTGGGTAGTTCTCTAAAGGTCTTCATGGACGATTTCTCGTTCTGCGAGGAAAGCTTTGATGCATGTCTTGTTCATTTAGATTGAGTAATTCAACGTTGCGGTGAGATAAACTTAGTTCTCTCATTGGAGAAGAGTCACTTTATGGCGACTAATGTGATTTTATTGGGCCATTCCATCTCCAAACATGGTATGGAGGTTGACCCAACTAAGATTGATGTGATATCCAAGCTAGAGCCACCATAGAATTTTAAGCAGTTGAGGTCATTTCTAGGAGACGTTGTATTTTATAGGCAATTCCTTAAGGACTTCAACAAAATCGCTATACCATTGACTGAGCTTCTGTGCAAGGAGAGTGATGTTATTATTGATGAGAAAGTACTCCTTCCATTTCATCAAATGAAAGACATGGTTACTTGTGCTCCTGTCCTACAACCACCTGATTGGTCTCTTTCGTTTGAGATCATGATGGACACGTCAGACTTTGTAGTTGGAGATGTTATAGGGCAACAAAGGTATGGGATACCATTTGCTATACACTATGCTAGGAAGACTCTGGATGAGGCACAATGTAATTACATAGTCATAGAGAATGAGATGTTAACAGTGGTGTTTGCATTAGAGAAGTTCATATCTTACCTCCTTGGTTCATATGTTATTGTATACACGGATCACACTACCATACGATACCTACAAGCAAAGAAGGATGCCAAACCATGCCATATCATATGGATCCTTCTTCTCCAGAAGTATGATTTAGATATTTGAGATAAAGTTGGAGTGAAGAATGTTGTGTGACGAACCAGAAACTACCCTGTTTAATTTGTCATTTTTATGTTGTAGTTGGGCAAATAGAGATCAATCAAAAATAACCACAATTCAACAAATTAATCAATTAAGTTGGACGTGGTTTTATGTTTATTTAACCTAGGAAAGTACGAGGATCGAAATTAATGAGGAAAAGGAATAACCTAGGTTTAAGTGTATCAAATTAGATGTGGATTTTCGAGGCAGATTGTTTTAGTATTTTTAGTGTGATTTTCGAATGCAGATGCAAATGCAGGCTAATTTTAACGACGCAAAATTAATGTCTATCAAATGATGTCCAAAAACCACAAAAACTTTGCTTGTAATTTTTTTGGAATTTTCTTATGCAATATGAATATTTAATGAATTAAATGGCCACAAGTAATGTGATTTTCAGTAATTAATTATAATAAATATAAAACCTATTTATTTTCAAAGAATAAAATTATCTAAGATATATCACGATATGAATATCTCAGAAAATACTAAACCCTAAAAATATGAAGTTTTTTATTTATTAAAAATTAATTACTTAAATTAACAAAATGATTTTCACAAAATAAAATGTGCCTGCAAATGCGGTGATTTTTAGCACAAAGTAGAATACAACTAAATTTATTAAACCTGAATTGGAAATTTTAAATGCAATGGTTAACTAATTATGATTTTAAATAATTGATTGGCAAAATAAGAAATTTTCCACAGGAATAATTATTAATAAATAAGCACAAATTACAAAATTAAGAATCACATGCCATAATGTCCAGAAATAGTTGACGAACAATATGCCATTTTTTAAGAATAAAAAGATGCAAATAGAGTTTCAAAATACAAAGGAAATACATGGGTCTAATTGCAAAATAGAAAATTAAATAAAATAACAAAATGTAGAACATGGACGTAAGTGGAATTACCAAGACCTTTGGGGTCATTTGTGCAAAATTCTCGAGGGTCACATGCTCCTCACATACCCGTGTAGAGGTAAGGGGCTGCTCTGAATTTGAGGTTCCTTGAGGGGCTAGTTTGCAAAATCCATGAGACTGGACTGGTCCTTCATGTGCCTCCCCCTCGGGATCTGTACTTGTCTGAGGGAGGTTGGAGTGTTCTAGAGGAAGGCGCTTAGAGGTGGATATCGGTTATGCACGAAGGCGCTCTAGAGGAAGCGAGCGGAGGCGATGCTGGAGTTCATGATCGAGCTGAGAGGTTGAAGCTCGAGCCATGGAGTGGTGGAGCGTGAGGTGGTCGAAGAGGCAAAGTCCTCTGGATGGTGCTCTTGGCGACCAACACACAGCCAAGGGTCGTTATGGAGGTATTGCTGGAGCTTATCTGAGTAAGCTATCTATGGTGGTTGTTAATGGAGAGGAGAAGCAACATCGTGTCAAAGAAGAACTGAACCTCATTGGGTTGGTGGCGTATAGAAGATGGACGGCCGGAGATGCATCTAGAGGTGCGGTTGAGAGGCGAGGCGAGGCTTCAACAGTGATGACTATATAATAAGGTGGAGGTGATGCGAGGGTATGGTGGCTCAACGACACGAAGATCAGAGCAAGCTGATGAGCGTCTAGAGGCTCGAGCTGTGACGGCCGAAGGGGACCAGATCTTGTCGCTGGCCTGAGAAGCAAACTTGAGTTGTCGCCTCTGGCGTGGTGGCATTCCTAAGACCTATTGTGTATCGGTAAATACTGGAATTGGAGGGCGATGGGGTTTTATAACAGATGAGGCAGCTGGAAAGGCTTGAACAGGAAGGGTGAAGCTTTATTAGATCTAACGAAGGTAATTGATTTAGATCGAGTGGTTGATATTGAGACGGCAGAGAGTGAGCGGGAACTGGTGGAGAGGATCAGAATGATGGATATGTGGGATCGTGGCAGCAAAGATTACAGAAGGGTAGTGGTGGAGAGATTGACGACTGAGCCAAATCTGGAAGGTGGGTGGTGGAAAGGTGGGAGGAAGGAGATGACTATGAGCCGTCCGATTGGTTGAGAAAGAATGACCCAAATGAGGCCATGTGGTGACGGAGGTAATTAATAAGAAGAGGGGAAATCCCAACCATTGGATGTATACCCCTTCATCCAACGGCTGGAAAAAGGAGTAATTGTGGGAGGAGGCGACGACACATGGCGGCTCCAAGAGCGACCACATGTCAAACTCAGGAAAAATTTAGAATAAATGTTAAAAAATCAAAAAGAAATAAAAAACGACCTCGGATCGAAAAATTTTCATCATGCAATTACTCGTCTTGATGAGATCTACAAGTTTTATGAAGAGACCAAAACCAAAATAGGTCATTTGCATAAAGGGGTATTTTTGGAGGCACTCTATGTTCCTAAAATACCAGATTTTTGGGTTTTGTATTTTTTTTTATTTTATATAAGATAAAAATCAGGAAAATATGATAAAATAAGAGACAAAAATTTATACATTGATCTATTTTTTGGATTTTTAGTAATAAATAAATTAGGAAAATAAATCATAGAGGACTCATTGCGTAAACTGTCAATTAAGACTTAGACTCATTTTGTTTCATTGATTTTAATTTTATTTTAGGTTTGGATTTTTACGCATTTTAATAAAACTTTTGTCAAACAAAATAAATAAAAAAGAAATAAAATAAAAAGAGGTAAATATGTACATAAAATATCAGGTCAAAATTGGCAAAAATACACAATGTACAAAAGAGGCTCAAAACACACTTTTTACATACGAGCTCCGATTCACATGAACTTGGTCTTGTTTTGAAGGTAATTGAACGTACATTAGTTCAAAAGTGAATAGAATCAAATCGGACAATGTATGAAGGAGATATATGAGTCGCGAAAAACATGCTTTAATTTGTGTGAATTAATGAAGCGTTTAAAATTTTGTAATGAATTTCTCATTTCGTTGCAGGCGGGTAATCAAAATCAATCAAGAAAATAACTACAATTAATTTATTCAATTTAATTCAAGTGGCTTTATGTTTGTTTTACTTGGACAAGTCCCAAGGTCGAACTCAAGGAGGCAAAGGAGCAACTTAGAATTTTGCCTATCAAATTTCGTGTGTGGTTTTAGAGGCGAATATTTTTGGTATTTTTAAATTCAACTTTTGAATGAAAATACAAATTGCATAAATTTAGGGACTAAAATGCAAATTTTAGCTAAATATAGTCCAAAAATTACGAAACTTGGTCGAGATGTAAAATGTGGTAAAATAAATGCACTATATTTTTTGGAATTTTTGGATGCAAGATGAATAAATAATGAACTTATGAATGCAAATAATGTGATTTTCAGTAATTATATATAATAAATATTAAATCTATATATTTTCAGTAAATAAAATTATCTAAGATATATCACAAGGCAATATCTCATAAAAACTTAAACCGTAAAAATGTTTAATTTAATACTTATTACACATTAAATAATGAAATATACAAAATGATTTTTATAGAGAAAAATGTGCATGCAAATGAAATTCTTTTTGGGTGATGTAAAACACAATTAATTCTACGACAAGTGAATTTTTGGTAATTTTTGGGGCTATGGTTTATTTAAAATGAATTTCTAAACTCAAACTAGGTAAAAATATGCAAATTTTCACAAAAATAATTATAACTAATTAACCAGAGTGCATAAAAATATGACAAGCATGCCATAATATAGAGAATTAATTGTATATTACAATGTTATTTTTTTAATGATAAAAAGATGCGAAGATAATATTTAAAATGATGGAGAAGTCAGGGTTCTATTTGCAATATTACAATAATAACATAGAATGAAACTGCAGAAAATGGACTAAAGATTAATTACCTAAACTCCAAGGGGAGTTACTGCAAAAAATCCAAGGGGCACATGCAAAGCACGTGCGCTTGGATGACGGGGATACTGCTGTGATTTGGTGGAGATCCAAGGCCTCAGGCACAAAAATTCCCCACGCACGCGACGATCACGTGGGGGCATTCTTTACGAGCGTTCCCCCAATGCACATGTAACGCACGTGACGGGGGCCTCGGGCCTTGTGCCCGGTAGCTTGTAATGGAGGTTCCGGGTGGAGTTCCCAAGCATCTAAAGAAATGTGATGAGGTGAAATGAGATCGGGTTCCATACCAAGACCATGAGTAGAAGGTGAAAATGGAGCTAGACATGTCCTTTGGATTATTAGTTTGGCGGAACTTCTGTGCGAATTAGGGTTTTATGATCAACAACCTCCAAGTTCTACACGTCATTGTCACAGTTTTGGCTCGGAAGTCATCTTAGATCAATCCTCCTCCCAAAGCATACCCCATGAACATTGAACAATCAACTCATGTATGTGAAAGGTTTTAGCTCTTCCCATCCAGAATGTCGGACTACCATGCAAACCTCTCCTCCAATAACTTGTCCTCAGGGAGTTAGGTATTTCCTTTTAATGTATGCCACGTTGTGTTCACAATCGAGATGAGGGAGAAATTAGAAGAAGGGGAAAAGAACTGGAGGGTGGTCGGTGGAGTCACCTCTCCTTGTGAAGCTGGCCAGTTTAGCCAGGTTTTCTTGAAGCTTGGACCTTTTTTGTCAAATATTTATTGGTAGTTGGCATCTTTTTGTTTGAATATTTGGTAGCTCTGCATGGATCTCGTTGTGCCCCTACAGATATGGAATCTTTTTTTCCGTACATGTTTTGGGGTCTTAGAAAAATTGTGCCCAGCTGTCCATCCCTTTTCTGAAGCTTTATTTCGGCCTGTGCTCCGGTCTTAGATGTCCATGCTACCATAAAAGAAACTCACACGGTATTCCAACACCCTACCTGAGTTGAGCTAAGTGCATAGTGCGAGGGTAAAAATTAATTCCATATTCCATAGTCGTAGCCAGAATGAGAAGACCACGTTAGACAACAAGAGTCAAAATCTTGCACATTATCATGCAGAACTCGAAGAATTAAGACAAAGACCTGAAGCTTCTAAAATCCTCTTTCTCAGTGAAGTTCCTTTTAAAACTAGGTGGATTAAGGTCAAGTCCAGACTACTCTCGGTTTCTTCTCATAATTCGGTTCAGAACCCAAGGGTTTTTCACAAATGCATGAAAAGCTGGATGAAGTGCAGGTATGTCAAATGACATATTTTTTTTGACTTTTGTGATTTTTTTGATTTTTTCGGAATATATATATAATGCAAGGATTTTTATGCAAAAATGAATAAGAAGCTATTTTTCAAAAAATATTATTGGACACAGTCAGTGTTAGTTGCAAAATTCTCTTTTTTTACTATTTGTTTTTTTGTGTTTTTTTGAAGATTTTACAAGTTATTTACCCACTCCATAAATATATATCGACTTACGAGAACGTAGAGCTAGGGGTAAAATATCTACATAGTATATATACACACCCCCTATACTTAGCAAGTGATATGTCCTCGGAGCACAAGAAGCTCAAAGAAGACATAGCTCGGGCTAAGCATAAGAGAGTGAAAAAATCATACAAAAATAGAAGTCGGCCTGCCTCCCTATACTTAGGTTGTAGATAGTCTAAGTATAGAAGAAGAGGGAAACTGAGGCGGTCAGGAGATGTGAATGAGGAGAGTGTATATAGATGTTGATGAGGAGATTGAGGGCGGAAGTGGAGAGTGGTATATACAAATGGGCATCGCCCCCCCCCCCCATACTTATACCTTAGCCTAAGTAGAGGAAGAAGATGTATAAGGGAACCAATGGGGTCGTGATGTAGCGTGTGAGGAATATGATTATCTGTACAGCTTGTGTATGACTATTTTTCTTCATAGTGTGATCTGATGAGTCTTCAATATGCTCGCTCTGCATGAAATAGATGACATCGACTTGGGTTGTATGTTCTTTAAATTACTCTACATATAGCTTCAGAAATTTCCCATTCACTGAAAAAGGTTATGCATCATCTTTGAGTTCAGTAATATAAACACATCCATTGGTGTGCACATCCATGACAATGTAGGGACCCGTCCATTTCTATTTGAGTTTCCCATGAAAAATCTTCAACCAGGCATTAAACAACCACACTTTCTGCCCAGGGACAAAGGTCTTATGCTTAATGTGTCTATCATGCCATCTCTTGACCTTGTCCTTATAGATCACACTATTGTCATATGCCGAGTTTCGGATTTCAATTAGCTCATTCAGATATAAGTCACGACCTAACATCCCAAGGTGATAACTCCAATTAAGCTTCTTTTTGCCCATTTTGATTTGTGAATTAGATCTGCAGATAAATGGCATGGTTTGCCATCGATCATCCTAAAAGGTGATATACAGAGTGGAGTCTTGTAGTCAGTCCTATAGGTCCACAGAACCTGGTCCAAAAGTTGAGACCGGTTCTTCCTATCGAGGCAAACCAACTTATGAAGAATACTCTTCACCTCTCTATTAGAAACCTATACCATGTCGTTAGACTATGGGTGATAGGGTTTGGCTATTCTATGCTCGAATCTACAATCTTTAGCAAATAATCTCATTTCTCTGTTCATAAAGTGGCTACCCATATCAGAAATAAAAATTTTAGGAACTTCGAATCTTGCAATGATATCATCCTTTATAAACTTATAAACAGTCTTGCTGTCTGTGGTTTAGATCGGGATAACGCTCACCCATCTTGACAAATAATCAATCGCTAACAAGATGTACTCAAATCCATGGCTATTGGGGAAGGCCTCATAAAATCAATTCCTCATGCATCAAACACATACAGAAAATTATTGGTTGCATGGGCATTTCATCTCTATATCCAACAGTCCCTCCCATTCTCTGACAAATCGGGCATGACCATAGAAAATCATTGGCATCTCTAAATAAGGTCGGCCAGTGAAATCCACATTGGAGTACCTTGTGCACGGTTCTCTTTCCCAAATGATGTCCTCCAGCCTCAAGTGAATGACAGTGTGTGAGGACACTCTGGTATTCCTCCTAAGGAATACATCTCAACCAAATGCAATCCAATCCCTCATGAAAAGGAAATGATCATCCC
The DNA here is from genome assembly GCA_037367405.1 of Ottelia alismoides. NCBI lineage: Eukaryota > Viridiplantae > Streptophyta > Magnoliopsida > Alismatales > Hydrocharitaceae > Ottelia > Ottelia alismoides. The sequence goes on along the minus strand of JAZKJV010000720.1, from coordinate 1,483,086 downwards.
AGTGGTATTTCGCTCAAATCCGACTTCATTCGGTCAATTATGCTCTTGGTCCAACCTAGGGGAACTTTCTTGGAGACAAGATAGTTCACTATGTTGGCGTACCATAGGAGTGAGTCAGTATCACAAACTGACTCGTCTGGAAAGGTCTCTCGAATCGGTCTAATATCAGAATTATCATTTTGTTCAATTCGGGAAAGGTGATCAGCCACAACATTCTTTATTTCAGGTTTTTCCTTGATTTCCAAATTAAAATTCCTTAATTAATAAGATCCATCTCAGAAGACGCACCTTTGTATCCTTCTTTTCCATTAGATATCTGATTGTTGTGTGATCAGTAAAGATGGTCACCTTGGAGCCCAATATATATGATATGAATTTCCCTAGGGCCCAAACTACCGCGAGCATTTCCTTTTAAGTCGCCATATAATTTCTCTATGTAGGATCCAAATCTTTTCTCGCGTAGTGAATCTCATACTGTATCCCATCTTGTCTTTGTCCAAGCACAGCCCCGACAGCAAAATCTGATGCATCAGTCATGATCTAAAAGGGAAGAGACCAGTCGGGAGCTTGTAATTTTAGTGATTCACATATTTTCTTTTTCAGGAGCTCGAAGGCCACTAGACACTTGTAATTTACAATGAACTCGGTGTCTTTCCCTAAGATCTAAGTCAGCAGGCGGGCGATCTTTAAAAAATCAGGAATAAATCTTCGATAAAATCCAACATGCTCTAAGAATGACTGCATTGACGTTTGGTTGGTGGCTCAAGTTTCTTGATCACATCCACCTTGGCAGGGTCAACCTCCATTTTCTTTTTGGAGATGGCATGCCCCGCACGATCACTCTATTACCATGAAGTGACTTTTCTCCCGGGAGAGTACCAAATTGACATCCCTACACCTCTTGAGGACTCGGTCCAAGTGCGCCAGACATGTATCAAAAGAATCACCATGGATCGAGAAGTCATCCATGAAGATTTCCAGGAAGTCGCCCACCATCTCGACAAATACGACGATCATGCACCGCTAAAATGTTCCCGAGGCATTACAATGCCCGAATGGCATGCCTTGAACACGTAAATGTCGAATGGACATGTAAATGTGGTCTTTTTCCTGATCCTCAAGAGTGATGGCTACTTGATTGTAGCCCAAGTACGCATCAAGAAAATAGAACGATTTCCCTACAAGTCTCTCCAAGATTTGATTAATAAATGGTAGAGGAAAATGATCTTTCTTGGTCGCGGCATTCAGGCGCCTATAATCGACACAAACGTACCATGATGTGTGGACTCATGTCTTGATCTCCACCCCCTCATCGTTGGTGACCATCTAGATTCCCGACTTCTTCGGGACAACATGAAGCGAGGCCACCACTTGGAGTCTGTAATAGGGTATATAAACTCTTCTTTGCATCATTTCTCAATCTCTTTATTAACTACTTCCCGGAGATTAGGGTTTAATCTTTTCTGAAATTCATGGGAAGGTCTTGTGTTATCCTCAACATATATTTGGTGAGAGCATAGAGCAGGTTTAATCCCTACGATATTTGACACAGTCCATCCAATGGATTTGTGGTTCTGCTCAGGAACATCAAGTAGCATGGACTCCTGGTCTGTAGTTAATGTTGAGATAATGATCACAGGAAATCTTTCTTTGAGTCCCTCAAGAAACACGTATTTGAGTGTAGGAGAAGAGGTTTCAATTTAGGGCAAATCTGAATCATCAATTAGTTCTGGTTGAATGGCATTTGAGTTCGTGGTGGATCAATCTGTGATGTGTTGGCTACCAATTCTGATGAAAGGTGAGTCAGGTCGCAAAAGTAGTGCGGTAACTCGGACAAAGCCATGTACGACTCGTCATCTATGTCCCTTGACTGTTCCGAAGAAGAGAACGGACAGATCCAAGGGGATCTCTGTGTCATCAAGGGTATAGGCATCTGTATGTCTCAGTAAATCAAGCAAAACCTGGCAAACTGCATTGTGCATTATTTTTCTTCCAATGAGAGGGTCTCGCTCTGATCTTCTAGAATTTGATGCCAAGGTCCATTAGTGTTAATGAACATGCATTCTGTCTCTGAAGATTCTAAGTAATCGATGGTAGATTCGGAGTCAGGTCTTTGCCATTTTGTCTGCTTCATCTCCAAGTCCACCTCTCTGCTTGGAGAGCAAAATTTCATTATTCTTGTACCGTAATCAAATAATGCTCCAGTGGTCCGCAAAATGGTCTTCCAAGAATGACTTGAGATTGTCTCTATGATTGGTGGTTTCCATATCAAGGACAGTGAAGTCCACTTTGTACTCTGTCCCCTCAACTAAGATAACAATGTTCTTCACTTCTCCCTTGGGCCTTTTCATGGATTTATTAGCAAATTAGAGTAGCGATAATGATTTTCTGAGAGATCCTAACTCCAATTTGAAATATAAGGCTAAAAGCAAAAGATTGATTGAAGAATCGTTATCTAGGAGTGTTCGTGCAAATGCAATACCGTCGATGCGACTCTTCACATAGTGAGCACCCAGGTCCCCTCTTTTTCCTTGGTAGATGTTGATTTTTGACACATTTGGTAGTTGTCATTGTTAAGATATGAGTCTCCACAAATTGACTCGGTTTCTTCGTGCGAGTCCTGGTGGGAGTGCATTTCATTTTCAAGTATTTTGAAACGTAGAATTATTAGCCACATATTGATCAAATGGAACCTTGACTATAATTTTTTCTTGACAAAATTGTACCATTTCTGGGTCATCTTGAATGATTTTCTTTGGTTTGCATTTTTCTCCCGTAAGAGCTTGGGGAAAGGAGTGGATGTTGTTGAAACTGGTGATAGAAGATCCAAATCATAAACAGAAATACCATATTTTGATTTTATTGAAACGGAGTTCTTATTACATGCATCTTTATTCTTCAGCTGAACATGAAAATCAGAGTTGTCCTCTACATATTGTGGAAATGATGACAAAGGTGAATTAGCCTCGTCTGGAGGTGTAAACTCCATGGGTACTTTTCCTTTCTCAAAAGCGGGAATCCTCTATATCCTTGGAGATGGCTACGAATCCATATTTCTTTATTCTTTATCTTCGAAAGTATCCTCCGATTAATCTCCTTAATCATTTTGATCCATTTCCCTTGCCCAGTCAGGCACAGTCACGATCCTTCCGCTCCTTAGTGACATAACATTGATATTGACAAACGAAAGGATCTCATGTTCAGATATGGGTGAGTGTGAGTAGTATACCTAACCACTTAGTTGAGAAGATTGAGATTTGTTCATGCTATTAGGGTTAGCTCGAACTTGGGCGGGAATGGGTTGTAGCAGGGTCGTTTGTTCATCTCTCCAACGAGATAAGCGATTAATATCAACCCGTAGTTCATACAGTTCTTTTCGAAAATAGTGAATCTCCTCTAGCATCTACTGCTGGATATCTACAGGTTCTATCTGATAGCTGGATGGTTAGATCGTTTCTTTGAAGAATGGCCTTGTGGTTCTTGGTACTGCTGCCGGTATTGCTGGGATGCCTATTGGTATTTGTTCTAGCGGTTGTACAGCTACAGTTGTTTTTATGTTGGGGTTGGGCATTATTCTGATTGTGCTATGGGGCGGGTGGAAATGCAGCATTATAGAAAGTTGTGGGATGTTGGTAAGGCGAACGATCCCCCGTATTACCCTGTTGGGTAGGGTCTTGAGTATACCAAATGCCATTCACCTTAAACACCGGAGGTGGTACTTCTTTGACAATCTCAGCTGGTGAGGGTGACTACTGGAAAGGTTGGGCATAGGATTGGTCATGAGCCCCATTGTTGTTGTTGTCTTGACCCTGGATGCTCCTGGACATGATGTACTCGATAAATGGGAATAGTGGATGTAGTTGGAGCTAGTACCCCGATCTTTGATACCTTCTCAGTCAATCCCTCCATTTGCTTTCAAAATTAGGAGATCCTATTGTCGATGCCATTCATCCTCTTGTGAATCTGATCCACAACCACTAATTTATCAACGATTATGATCATGTTCGGAATCAAATCCTCAGCTATTTCTGCAACAGTATGCTTTCTTCCTTTAGATTGAAGTGTGTTGAGGGAATCGGTATACGCCCTACTGGAAATCTATGAGCGGTTTGCCTCATCCATTTGCTCCAATACTTTCCAGATGGTTTCTGCACCTCATGATGTGTAGTTTCTTCTACAAGAAGCACTCACTAATTCATGTGTTTCGTACTGAGACCAGAATAGAGTGAATTGACCAAGATGTTGTCATCCAGATCATGGCACGTACACTTTTGTAGTAAATCCATAATCTATCCCAAGTGTCACATAGTGGTTCATTAGGCATATGAGAGAAATTGGTGATGTGTATCCTCATCTGATTGGTCCTACTCAAAGGGTAGAACTTTTTTAAGAACAGGTTCTTGATCGATCGTACGTGGTCACCGTCACTCCTAAATTTTTCACCCAATAGTCTTCCTTTCCTTTCAAGGCGAATGGAAGTACAGTGAGACGATTGTAATCCTGGATGACTTGGGGATGTCTCAGATTAGAGCATACTAACTCCAAGTCTCGTAAAAATTCATAGGTTCTTCAGCAGCATTACCATGAAATTGTGGTAGTTGGTTCAAGAAGTGTAGTTTCAGTTCATAGATTATTTCTCTCTCGAGTAGTTGCAAATAATTTCTCACTCTGTACTGGACAGTGTTATATGTTGCTGTTATTGACGGTTCTCCTCACCATTTAACTGCTCTATTTGTTCCCTCGGTAAAAGTTGTTGCTGCTCAGATGCAACCAATCTTGCCAAAATCATCTGCATCGGGTCTTCATTCAGTTCATCTCCATGATCTATTTTCTTGGGAGGCATCTTCTTCAGGTTCTCTTCTTCTTCTTCTTCACCTTCAGAATATAATAGATGAATTAATAGAGTGGAAAGAATCTGAACAAGAATCATTGAGGTGAGAGTTTTCCTTGTTGTGGTTAGGAGAGAGAGAAATAGTCTAGGTTGACCTCCTTCGAAGAAGAAGAAGGAATTGTATGATGAGGATTCATAGGAAGAGTGTCCATGAACCAAAGGTGGTTCGGAGTAGGAGTGTCTCCGAACCCTTGAGAGTGGTAAGTTTGCGATGGTCAATGGAGGGTTCACGGAGTCCGAACAAAATTCACCACACACCTTCATTCCTGATTTCAAACTATTTGGGTAAAGTTTACATTCATGATATAGGCACAAGTGTATGGTATTCGATGATTATATTGAATCTACGCACAAAACAGACACAATCCAAACCCTTGTTTCACCAACTCACACAGTGAAAAGTGCAAGAGTGCGACCAATTATCTTGTCAAAGTTAATTGGTTATTCAAATCTTGCAAATGTCTAAGCGGGGTGTAAGGTGCCCGCACTTTCATACCGACTGGCCTGAATTCTTACGACTAGTTATACCTACTTTCAGCCAGTATGAGTGTAAGTACAGATCGTATAATGGCTACCTGTTACTTAACGACAGAGCCTTACGCAGTATCCTTTAAACCACCCACTCTGCTGAGGAAATTCGGACCATTTACTGGCTACTGTATTTCCACACTGAGAAGTACCTAATGATTTTTGTAGAAATAGTAGTCTATATGAAAACTCTGGCTTAGCTCTATCCAAGTGTTCGTCTCTCTCCCCTCTACAAGATAAATGAATACAAGGTCGGGGTTGCTCTCCCACAAAATTCTTGATTTTATGAGTTAATTTAGTCAGCTTTGGTTAGCATTCCTAATTTTAATTAGGCAATCACTAAAAAATTAGATGAGCACTCTACCGTTCAATATCAATTTCCTTTTATTTTTTTAGTGACAAAACAGGAGGGAGAAATTTGGGAAAAGTCGATGCATGCAAAAAACGATGATGTATGCTTAGTTAGAAGACTTACAGTAATTCATCGTAATCTCCATGTGGGATGCAATACAATAATTGAAAAATTGATCTATATGAATGCAAACCGACAAAGCCACACCTAGCAGAAATTTCTATTAGCCGTGAACAATAGAGTTAAAATTTTAACTAAATTAAATGATCTAATGTGCGTCTCAATTAAAGTGCAGTGTGTTCTACGAGCACAAACAAAAAATCATGTAAGCTATAATAGCCGTATGTGCAGGTCTAACCTACGAGCCACTCAAGTCGAGCCCCACCCTCATCGGAGAGTGAAACATGCCACGACACACCATAGAGAAAGTATGAGGTCTTTTTACACTCGTGAAAATCCAAACGGACACCTCTATAAATGAACAATTATTACGAATAGTAAAATATATCTGAAAATAAATCCTAGACACTACTTCCTCTCTCTCACGATTGGACTCGATCTTAATTTATTATGCAATTTATCAATTGTCAGGGAAGATGTGTCATTTTTGGAAAAAACTGCTCTACGTACATCGGGTGCCCCGTATTAAAAATAAGAGAGAGAGTGTGTGTAAGATAGTGACAAAAAATTAATAAAAAATAAATACAAGAAAATAAATTCTTAAAACTAAATGGAAAATAAACAATGGCACAATAAGGGGTCAGAATATCTGAATGTGTGGAAAACTTGACACTAATTTCCTAAACAAAAACCCTAAGATGTTTGCCTCCCCGGCAACGGTGTCATTTGATGAGTTGCGAAAACCCTGCTTTATTTTGTGTGACTTAATTAAGTATTTGAAAATTTATGATGAATTTATCGTTTCGTTGTAGGTAGGTAATCCGAATCAATCAAGAAAAAACCACAATTAAATTATTCAATTTAATTTGAGTGGCTTTATGTTTGTTTTACTTGGGCAAGTCCAAAGGTCAAACTCAATGAGGTAAAGGAACAACTTAGAATTATGCCTATCAAATTTCTGCACGGTCTTAGAGGTGAATATTTTTGGTATTTTTAAATGCAACCTTTGAATGCAAATGCAAATATAGCCAATCTTAGGGACTAAAATGCAATTTTCAGTTAAACGGAATCCAAAATCTACGAAACTTGGCCAAGATGTAAAATATGGTAAGATAAATGCATAATTTTTTTTGGAATTTTTGAATGGAAGATGAATAAATAATGAATTTATTAATGCAAACAATGTGATTTTTAGTAATCAATTATAATAAATATTAAATCTACTTATTTTCAGGAAATAAAATTATCTAAGATATATCACAAGGAATATATTTCAGGAAAATCTTAAATCCTAAAAATGTTGAATTTAATAGTTATTAGAAATTAATTAATGAAATGTAGAAAATGATTTTTATAGAGACAAATATGCATGTAAATTCAATTCTTTTGGGCACAATGTAAAACAAAATTAATTATATGACTTTTGAATTTTTGGTAATTTTTAGGTCTATGGTGATTTAATATGAATTTCTAAACACAAACTAGGTAAAATATGTAAATTTTCACAAACAAATTATTATTAATTAAACATAATGCATAAAAATATCACAACCATGTCATAATATAGAGAATTAATTGAAGATCACAATGCTATTTTTTAAATGATAAAAAGGTGCAAAAATAATAATTAAAATGACGAGAAAAGTCGGGGTTCTATTTGTAATATTACAATAATAACATAGAACGAAACTGCAGAAAATGGACTAAAGATTAATGGGGATGTTGCTGTGATCTGGTGGAGATCCAGGAGCTCAGGCGCAACAATTCCCCACGTACGTGACAATCACATGGACGTGTTCTTTACAGATCCCCCAACGCATGCGCGACGCAGGTGGTAGTGGCCTCGGGCCTTGTGCCCGGTGGCTTGCGGTGGAGGTGCCAGGCAGAGAGGGCCCTGCTGGAAGGCGGAGGAGCTGGAGGCCTTAGGCAGGGCTGCGGCCTTCGAAGGCAGAGTGGCTCATTGGTGTCGATGAAGTGCAAGGCATTAAACTGCATATGATGTCAATGAAGAGATTTAGAAGCGGAAGAGGCGGAGGTGCTTGGCAGTGTAGGCGAAGCATGGTCGATGGAGGTGGAACCATCGATGATGAATTCCAGAGGTGTGGTTATAGTGAAGATGATCGAGGGAGCGGGGCGCGGAATGGAGGAAGAGTCGATGTGTGTGGAGATTGGAGTGGTGATGAGCGAGTATTGGAGAGGAGTCAGAGAGAATGAGGAGGTGGAGATACTTGAAATTTGGGGCTCGACGGTGAGTGGCCAGAGACGAGCAAGCATCAAGCAGACGCTGCAACGAGGCGTGGAACCGTGGATCACGCCTAGCAAGAGTGTAGACGATGTTGTCACCACCGGGACGAAGACCTCTGCTGGTTGAATGATGGATGAAGATGAGAACGTAGCCCGACGATGGGTAAAATAGGGCGGAGTGGCTATGTAAGGAAGGTGACGGTGACGTGGATTTGATGTGGGAGACAGCACACAAAGGAGGAAGGCAGTGGTCGTGATTGGAGATGGCATAGATTGTAGAGAGATTGATCGGTGACGGTGGATGCCAACAAAGTCATGACGTTTTTAGGGAGACGACAGAGAAAATCACGTAGGCGGCGACGCCCAATTCGAGAAAGGAGGTGGGAGGAAGAGGACACACAGGGGTCGTTCGATCGACCGAGATCGAACGTCCCTAATGCAACCATGTGGCATTTTATTATTTTATTATTTTATTACTTTTGAATTTTTAATAAATTTTTTAATAAAACAAATTATATATATCTCCAAAAATGGTTGACACGTGGTGGATCCAGGAGCTGCCATGTGTCACCACTAGAAAATTCGAAATAAAAAGACAAAGATAAATCTGGAATAAATAGCAAATGACCTCAGATAGAAAAACTTTTTCATGGAAGTTACTTGTCTTGTTGATATCTACAACTTTCGTGAATAGATCAAAACCAAAATCTATAATTTGCACAATGTGATATTTTTGGGTACTCTATGTACATAGAACACCTTGATTTTTGGGTTTTCTAATTTTGGATCATTTTTAAATAAGTTAAAAATCGGAAAAATTACAATAAAATCAAGGATAAATATTTACACATTAATCTAATTTTTTGGATTTTTATTAGTTAAGAAATGAAGAAATAAAAAAATACGAAGAAGACAACTTTCGTACATACAGTCAGTGAAGACTCAGATTTTGTTAATTTCTTTGATTTCAACTCATTTTGGATTTAGATTTTTATGTATTTTAATAAAACTTCAGTCAAAGAAGATAAATGAAAAAGAAATAAAATAAAATTAGTTAATTATGTTCATAGAATAATAGGTCAAGAACTGCTAAAATACACAATGTACAAAAGAGGCCCAAACCCAACTTTCACATATGAGCTCCGATTCACTTGAACTTGGTCTTGTTTTGAATGTAATCGAATGTATATTAGTGCAAAAGTTAGTAGGATCAAATCGGACATTGTATGAGAAAGATATCAGTGTTTTAGTCCAGAAATCCTGGAATTAGGTTTTGAGTTTCTTGTCCACTTATTTATGTTAGTGATTTTTTATATTTTTTATTTATTCTTGTTAGTAATATGTAAAAAAATGGAGTTAGTTTAAGGTTATTTGGAGTTAGCATGAATTATTTAAAAATCAGGGAAGTTAGCTTATTTTACAGGTTAATTAGGTTGGATTTTCAGCTTCTTCTTATGGGCAATAATGAGTGATAAAATGCAATTATTATTTATACATGCATGTATGCTAATTATGCAATATAAATAAAGAAATGCTAATGAGTTTTGGAGATTTGAGCTTAATTAATCATTTTTAGAGTGATAAATCAGAAATCCATCAAGATATTAACGTTTTAGTCTGATAGATCTCAAACTAGGGTTTGAGTTTATTTGTCAATTATTCATGTTAGTGTTTTTTTTTTGTATTTTTACTTTATTCTTGTTAGTAATATGTACACAATGGAGTAGTTTCCGATGATTTGGAGTTAGCATGAGTTTATTAAAAATTGAGGAAGTTAGCTTATTTTATAGGTCAATTGGGGTGGTGTTTTGGCTTCTTATTTTATGCAATGATTATTTATACATGCATGAATGTCAATAATACAATTTAAATGATGAAATGCCAATAAATTTTGTGCAATCAAGCTTAATTAATCTCTTTTAGAGTGATGAATCACATATTCATCAACCCCTTATATTTAAACCATGCTCGTCCCTGAGCACTTAGAGAATGAATGATTTAGTTGGATTAATCACTGACTGTGCATGTAGAGTACAAGACTCGATCTATTGAAGAACTCTTGATTTTAGTGATCCCAAAATTCCAAGCTGAACAAGGCTTTAGTTAAAAGATATCCAACTTCTGTAGCTCTAAGACTCTCGTTGTTTACATATATAGTAGGGATATGATATTTAGTGTGGATTGCAGACATAATAGTAGAGTCAAAACATCACCCAAGGTCCACGTCCAAGAGACTCTCCTAAGGACCCAATGCTCAACACATAGGGAATAAATCAGTTCTTGCATTTTAGTTGTCAGACTTGAAAGTGTAGATGGAAGGCCAGTTGATGGAGGAGAAATGTTTGTGTAATTTTCTTCTCTCCCTCTCATTGGAACATGGATACACTCGAGTGCCTTATTAACTCAATGCATGTGCTTTAGGTTATTGATCAGTGCGTCTGTCAAGAGAGTTCAGAGTTGTCTGCACTTGTTTTCCTAGGAGTACACCAGGGTGTGTCTCTTTTAAGTACATATCATACCTTCGACACCCATATTTGTATCACTATATGATGCAAGGTTCTTTTTGGGTGCTAGCCCGACTCTTGGTCCTAATAGCTTTAGTCCAAGTGGACACTTTGAAATAGTTGGCAGCGCTCGCCTTTGGTGGAAGCTCTTTGAGTTTGTATTTGTAATGAGAGAACTTTTCTTTGTATTTCAATGAGAGAACTTCTCTCGAAATTTATTTCATTGATGGTTGGTTGGCTCTACTGCTTTTACCAAGTTGGCGGACACTGATCAACAATTAATTAAGTTTCATCACACCCTGGCACATAGGTTTTTATCAAGAGATTAGCACAAGAACCTTGTTCTCATACATGCTGAATGTGCTGACTCTCGGGTTTCAAGAAGCCTTCATCGATTTTATCCCATCCTCGAGCATCATAAAATCAAGTCCAAACTCAAATCCCTCATCCTAGATCCTTAAGTAAAATTCCAACACAACTCATCATAATTACAGTCATGCATGAGAGGTGCTGATTATATTATTTTAAGGAAGAGAGTAAGTATGTAATATAGCACACAAATTTTTCAAATTAGGTAACTATGAATAATTAAGTCATGGACCCTAATGACTAAGGATGGTTAACTCTGAATCTTAAATCCTCATAAACAAAGTGTCTTTGAACTTCACAAGTCTTGTGTGAAAGTGTAAGTGTCAGGGATACATCCAACTAAAGAATGCATGGCTGAATGAAATGGAAGTATACAAATTGTTTTTTTCAAGTTGTTTTTGAGAAATTTTTTAATGCAAGATTTTTTTGTTTTATTTTTTTCAAAACTTTGGTTGCACACAAAATTGGACATAGATAATGTTAGTTGCAAAACTCTCTTTTTATAAAAGTAAGTTACCCACCGCATAAATAAAATATAGACCTACATGAAAGTACGAGCTAAGGGTAAAATATATGCATAGTATATACACATACCCCTATACTTAGCGAGTGCTATGTCTCAAAGCACAAGAAGCGCAGAGAAGACATAGCTCGTGCTAACTGTATGAGAGTGAAAAAGAAAAATAGAAGTCAACCTGGCCCCCTATACTTAAGCTTTGTACAATCTAAATATAGGAGCGCAAAAATGGGGCGATCGAGGGCAGAAGTGGATGAGGAGATTGGTATATACAGATGACATCGCTCCCCCCGCCCATACTTAGGCCTTGGCCTAAGTAGTGGAAGAAGAAGTACAAGGTAACCACTGGGGCTGGTAGGGAAGGTTGCCGGTGATCAAGGAGGTTTTTGACAGATCTTTTTGTGAGCCTATGGTGGGTGATCATAATGATAGGAAGAAGATGATTCCCAACCATCATCAGAGTTATTCATAGAAGAATAGTACTGTGAGGTATATTGATCGAAAGAAGATGAAGTAGATGATTCCCAACCATCATCGGAGTTATCCTCAAAAGATTAATACTAGAAGGTAGAGGTTATCCAAACATTCTTATTTTTAAGCTCCTTTCTCAAAATGTGCTCCGTCTTATGGTCAATCAACTCGTCCTCGAATGATGAGTACTCTGAAGCATAAGTCTCAGTCTGGTCGTATGAAATTATTCCAGTAATCTAATGAGACTAGGAGAGTCGGCTCTGGAGGAATAGTACTGAGAGCAAGAGTCGTCCAACAAGGGACGATATTTGGTTTCTTGCTTAGATAGGGCTTCAGAGCTATTGAACTGAGCTCGCTTATAAAGATCACATTATCTGGACCTAATGAGGAATCATCAGAAGATTCCTATTCTGGTATGTTGAAGGAAACTTTCTTAGTCGGTTTTCTAGAACCTGAATTATCAAGAATATGAGGAGATTGATATGTCTTGAGGTCTTCGAGGGAATGCCTTGAGGAATCAGTTCTCTTCTTATCCTCACCAGAGAACCGATTAGAGTAAGGAGCAACCAAAATTGGCAATTTAGTCATTGTTGTCTGTGAAGGTGCGGGTTCTAGGGATTGAGTGCTGACAATCAGTTCATCATTAGATGAATAATCATTGTAATATTCCTCCCTGATCATCGGACATCTCGCATATGTGTTCTTAGTTGGCTTGGCATAGATGCGTTTCTATGTCGAACCATAAATGGGTCAAGGCGTTCTGACACCATTTAGCCCTTGATTTTGAGTCCTCATTAGAAGTTGTCACAGTATTGGTGGAGGTGCAAGAAGCAGGAAATGGGAGTGTGGGGTTAGTCTATGATCCAATGGTCGGCTCAACTGTAAAGCCTTGAACTTGGTTGTCTCTCGAATCCTATATCATAAGATCTGGCTCGTTAAGAGGAAACCAACGGAATTTGTTTCGTGTGAATCGGACTTCATGTTGATTTGTTATGATTTTCGGAAGAAAGAGAAGTAAGGAGGTTTAAGACATCATTAACTCTTAATGACCATCATTGAAAGTAATTAAATACGATTAAATAAACTAATGATATATTGAGGATCATTAATGACCATTAGTGAACACTAATCAACGGTTAGCAAAAGTTAAGCATAAGCTGCAAAGGTTAAATCACGATTAGTAAAAGTTAATCACGATTAGTGCTAATTAAGCATCATTAGTAAAAGTGAATCTAGAGTCTTCTGGATAGTTCTAACTTAAGCCCTAAGTTTTGGATAAGTTTTAGCCAAAACCATGGCCCGCTAAGCACGGTTAAGATCTAAACCATGGTTTTCTAACCATGGTTAGTGGTTTTCTAGAGCCTATAAATAGCCTCCCTAGCCATTCGTTCTTTACAATTTCCACTACAACCACCACCCCAAAGGCTAGGGTCGAGAGGTCGGGAGGAGGAGTGGGAGGCGAGGAAGGAGCGCTAGCGAAGCGCTGTTGGGAGAACGAGGAGGAGGAAGGTACGATCCTATCTTAGTTTGCTTCGTGAGCTAGGTTTTCGATTTATATTCAATTTCCTTGTTGTATTCCTTTCGGTGATTTTATAGAGGAAATTCTTTCTGATTTTCTTTTAAAATATGTCCCGGTATAAGGGGAATTTAACTCTGTCAATTTTTTTAGAAATATGTCCCGATATAAGGGGAAACTCTGTCAAAATTTTTATAGAAATATGCCCCAATATAAGGGGAAACTCTGTCAAAATTTTCCTACAAATATCACCTCGTATAAGGGGAAGCTCTACTGAATTTGAAGAGAATATATGTTCTTTGTGTTCTTCTGTGTTCTTCACATTCTTCATGTTCTTCATTCATTATTTGAGTTCTTGGCATGTTCTTAGCGTTTTTGATACGAAAATGAAATTCTATCATTTCAGGAGCTATAAATCATCCTTTTGAAAACGAATCACGATAAAGTACTGCATACGAGAGACAGCTCGACTAGGTAACGAAATCCTTCCTTTTGTTGTTGGGTTTTCATATGAGATCATTGAGATATCTGTATTTACGCTCCTCGCTACGAAGAATCCTAATTTGGTTAGTTTTGAGAAAGTATGAAAGATTGCTTTGTGATTTTAACTAAAATAAGGTCTAAGCATCGAATGGATGCAGTGGTTTAGAAATTTAAGGTTTGGATGTTAAAATAGATATAAATATGAGTATATAATATATAAATATATATATATATATATATATATTTTTAAGTCTATACTCAGTATTTATGTTTATGCAAATCTAAGGCTTAACGGAGGAATTACATCACGGGAATTGATGTGTTTTGATTTGGATCCTGAAAAGATTGTGTCTTACGTAAAGAATGACTGGGAGTAGAACTACAGGTCGGGCATGCAACATGTAGGTTAGTCGGAAGGAACCAGTATTGGTGTTGCCCTACCTAGGTGGCACACAGTTGCCCTATTATGATAAGTACGCATGAAATGAATGATTTGCAACGCGTGGTAATAGGAGCCAATATATTCGGGTTGAACGACGGAAGATGTGGTCGTGCAATGTGGAGGCACGGGTGGTTCAATAGCGGTCGAGTCTCGATAACATGTATTTAAAGCCGCTATGTTATGTGATTAAAGGTTAACCTGAGGTTTTAAGCAACTGGATCCTCGAGGATGGTGTTCTCCTTTATTTGCAGGCTGAGGGTTTGAGACCCTGATTAATAAAAGAAAAGGAAATTGTCAGGGTAGTATTAGAGGATTGGTTGAGGCGACGTGCAGCAGCATAAGTTTACAAGATCAATGCAATCTCCAATCCCGAAGTGTCCACAGCTTCGGAGTCCATATAGTGGTGAGGTAATTCCCTGGACTAATCCCTGACGTGGAATAGAAAGGAATGGGAGTTAAATTAATGAGAAGGGATGACATTTTTGAGATAACAAGTTTTAAAAAAATTACACTGTTTGTTTGCATTTCTCTTTTTCGTTACTTAGCATTCGCTGATTGTTATCATATGATTTATGGAAAACCCAACATGTGTTGGTGAGTCATTACAAGGACTTTAATAATCCAGCCAGCTAACATAGTCATCCAGCCAATCATAGTAGCTTTACTCTATAAGGTAGTTGGTAATCTTTTTTTGTATTTCCTTTCGACCTGATGTACATGTAAATGGTTATAGTGGGACAATGTATAATGTGAACTTTATATTGTGAATGGAAAAGTATTGAAATACTTTCTTCTAAGTATTTTTAATTGCAGTATGTTTCTGAATTTTAGTTGTGATTGTTGAATAAATTATTGCTGAGTAACCAGATACATATTTGGAAGGATCTGACGACTCGTGGGGTCGTGACATCAACAGTCATTATCTTAGGTGTAGCAGCGGGGTAGGGCTCTTCTACCGCTTGACGGTTACGGCTCTTGACGTATTCGTTGGTTGCCTTAGAATATCATGTTTCCTCAAAGGATGGGCGAGGTCTAAGTGCTCCCAATGCGATAAAATTGATTTCCCGAGTCTCATAATCTATAGTTGTCTTAGCTAAGGTTAAGAACGGCTTTCTGATAATGATTGGAGACTGGGTGAACTATCCTTGATGCTCAATGTCAATGATCGTAAAGTCCACCTTGAACAGAGCACCTTGGAATGTAATGATGACTAAAAAAGTTCCTCTCGATCATTTTATATGTCAATAAGCGAGATGAACGATCTCTCTTGATTTCCTGATTGGTCTGAGTTTGAGCTTGTCAAATATGGAGGTCGGGGGGATATTGATTGGTGAGTCGTCATCAATTTGTGCATGGGTGAATGTGGTGTCTTTGATTTCACTGTCAAACATATGAAACCCCTTCACTCTGCGGCTCTTGGTCTTTCTCTCCATCACCAAGGAGATGGCCATTGACAATATGTGTCTTTCAGTTCGTGTTCTCTTCCTGGCCGACTTTTTCAGCATTAATTTACTCATTACAAGTCTTTCAAGGTCAGGGAAGTGTTCAATAGCCTTCATTAAAGGAAGCTCAAAAAGCAATCTTTGATCCAATACTTCCCTAAGAGCAGGATCCAATTTCTTCAAATCCTCTCCACTTTCAATTTATATTGGTTTTTTTGTTTTTTTTCAATTTTTGGTGTTTTTGAATTTTCCGATTTTTTTGGTCTTTTTGATATGTTGTGTAGATGTGATGCTTTCCACAACTGAGGAGAGCCTTCGATGTGCCGACTCAGATTCATCCCTAAGGGAATAATATGCAGAGGTGTCGTTGTCATAGTTTTCCCTAGGGTATATAGAGTTTGTGGATTTTATTGAGATCCAATCATTTCATCTTCCATTTTTATCCACGAACTAGGAGGATATTCGTTTAACATATTCCGTCTCTGTCTTAACTTGTCATCCTCTAAAAACTTTTCATGATCGATTATGGGAGGATTCTGCTCTATGTAAGGATTCTGCAGAAATCTGTAGCTCTCATACTCAACATACTATGACTCATGCATGCAATACTGGGTTGAGTAGATGCCATTTCCAAGGTCATGATTGGTCAGATCCCCATACGGTGGAGTCAACATACAGGATTCATGTATGTTGATATCATCAGTCTAGTCCTCTGTATGTGCATGATGTCTGAAGGAGCAGTCTACGGTTGGTCAATAGGGATTTGATCATTAGGGTCAATCCAATATGGATCATCATCCAATGTGGGCCACTCCATCCGTTTTCGTAGGATCACCATGTTATTTCTAAAGGCAAAGGCAAGATGTGGATTAGTGAAGTGTAGACCTATCCCAACAAATTTGTGACGAGAATTTGAAGACGGTTGGGGTTGGTGTTCCTGCCAGTCGTTTGTTTCAATAGTAGGATTTCTCTTCAAATGGTTCATGAGTTCCAGCGAGAAATCGGGAATAAGATGGGTCAGCTCAGGATGGAAGTTGACCATGTGTAAAAAAGGTTGGGGGAGGTGGGAAATATGAAGAAGCATTGAATTCAATCAGATGATCTGAGTAAAATGGATTAAAATTAATAGAGTGAGTTGGATTCATCCGAGGGTGAGAGTCTCCAATGAATGTTGGAGGAAGCATGGAAGAAAAGGGTTTAGATGATCGGGGTTTGATCAAGAAGAAATAATCTACTAGGTACGAAGACCAATATCCTGAAATTTTCAAAAGAGATAGATGACGGAATGGATCATGTTTGAAAAACATGCAAATGCACTCACAAACAGAAAAATTGAATCAAGAAGGAAGAGTGATGGCACAAGTGTGTGGTTTTTTATTATTTGAACTCAGTTCACGCACACCAATGCAAATGCAATACAAACTTGAAGTTTACTAACTCACACAGTAAAGGTCGAAAGAGTCCATCCAATTATCATGTTAATTTTAATTGGTGATAAAATCAATATTGAGTCTGTAAGCGAGCTGTTAGGTGATGGAAATTTTCCTAAAGACGGTCCTGTATTCGTACGGCTAGTTGCATCCACTATCAGCCAGTATGGGTGTAAGTACGGAGCGTAAAATGGCTACCCATGTCACTTTAGGACAGTGCTAATCACATTGTCCTTTAACTACCCACTTTGCTAAGGGAGACTGCAGTTCCCTCACTGAAAAGTAGCTAGTCATTTTTTAGAATCAGTAGTCTGAATGAAGATTCCAGAGCTTGGCTCTATCTTAAGTGTTCATCCCTTACTCACTCAGAAAGATAAATAAGTCCAAGGACAAGGTTATTCTCCCACAAAGGTTCTTGATTTTTTAGGTTAATTAAAGTCGATCTTATTTAACAGTCTTAATTTTAATTAGGTGATCACTAAAAAATTAGGTGAGCACAAATGCACGTCTACCATCCAGTCTCATTTTCCTTTAAATCTTAAGTGATAAAACAGGAAGGAGAAAATTGGGAAAAACTTATGCACGCGAAAACAATGATGAATGCTCAGTTAGAAAACTTATAGTGATTACTCACTATCTCCATGTAGGATAGAAGAGTTAATCATTTATTCTATATGAAATGCAAGCCAACAAAACCACACCTAACAGAAAGTTCTGTTCGCCAGGAAGAATTGAGTTACATTTTGACCAGGTCGAACAATCTAAAAGTATGTCTCAATTAAGTGCAGTGTGGTCCTAGGTTCTACAAGCACAAGCAATATAAACCCTAATAGCTCTAATAGCTACAGTGTAGGTCTAACCTACAATATTTCCCTTAGATCGGGGGCAGGGCAGCTGGAGTTCGAAAGTAGGGCCGGGCGGGAGGTTCAGGCAAGAAGAAGAAGAGAGGCCTCTCTTGTGGGGGAGAAAAAGGTGCTATCATCTACCCTCCCATCTATAAGTCTAAGTCAGGCCCCACCCTCATCGGAGTGTGAAATAGGTCCGACACACCATAGAGAAAGAGTTCAAGTCTTTTTTACACATGTGAGATTCCAAACGGAAACCTCTATAAATAGTAATTAATTACAAATAAGAAATAAAAATGTTGAAAATATATCCTAAACTCTACGCTCTCTCACAACTCGCCTCGATGTTAATTTTATGTGGCTTTTAAGCGAGCTATAGAAATGCATCGATTTCTGAAAAATTCCTCCAAGTACATTGGATACCTCACAAAAAAATAAGAGAGAAAATGTAAGAGAGTTAACACAAAAATAACTCAAAATAAAAGATGAAAAATAAATGCTAAAAAAATAAATGTTGAAAAATAAATAGTGGAAAACTTACAGTGAAGGCTTGGGGGTCAAACTACCCAAGTTTATGGAAAACCTAATACAATATCTTCTAGGCAAAAAACCTAAGGCGTTTGCCTCCTCGTCAATGGCGCCATTTGATGAAACTGAAATTACCGTGTTTCATTTGTCATTTTTATGTTGCAGTCGGGCAATTAGAAATTAATAAAAAAATAACCACAAAATTCAATCAATTAAGTTGGATTTAGTTTTATGTTTATTTAACCTGGGCAAGTCCCAGGGTCGAACTTAAGGAGGAAAAGGAACAACCTAAGTTTAAGTCTCTCAAATTAAATGTGTGGTCTTCGAGGCAGATTTTTTTAGTATATTAGTGTGATTTTTTAATACAGATGCATATGTGGGCTAATTTTAAGAACAAGTAAATAATGTCAATCAAATGATGTCCAAAACTCACAAAACTTGGCTGAGATGTGAATTATGCTAAAATGAATGCATTGTAATGTTTTTGTAATTTTTTGATGCAATATGGATATTTAATGAAATAAATGAGTGCACGCAATGCGATTTTCAATAGTTAATTATAATAAATATAAACCTACTTACTTTTAGTGAATAAAACTATCCAAGATATACCACGATGTAATCTATATCAAAAAAATCCTAAACCCTAAAAATGTGAAGTTTTTTTATCTATTAGAAAATAATTACTTACAGTCAAAAAATGATTTTTACATAATAAAATGTGCATGAAAATAAGACAATTTTTGGGCATAAAGCAGAATACAACTAAATCTATTAAATGTGAATTTTTGGCAATTTTTAAAGAAATAGTTAATTAATTATGAATTTAAGGACATTAATTGAGCAAAATATGCAATTTTCCATAGAAATAAATATTAATAAATGACCACATATCACAAAATTAAAGATCACATGCCATAATGTCAAGAAATAGTTGATGAACAATATGACAATTTTTTAAGAATAAAAATATGCAAATAGAGGTTTAAAATACATAGGAAACACAAGGTACTAATTGCAAAATAGAAAATAAATAAAAAAACAAAATACAGAACATGGATGTAAGTGGAATTACCAAGAGCTTTGGGATCTTTTGTGCAAAATTCCCAAGGGTCACGTGCTCCTCTCATGCCCCTGGAGTGGAGGGGGTGCTCTAAATTTGAGGCTCCTTAAGGGGCTTGTTTGCAAAATCCACGAGAGGGGGTTGTTCCTTCATGTGCCTCCCCCTCGGGATCTATGCTTGGCTGAGGGAGGGCAGAGCATCGATGGTCGACCACGCCTGAGGGTAAACGTCAAGGATACGCAAAGGCACCCTGGAGGAAGTGGGCAGAGGCGCTGCTGGAGTCTAGGGCTGAGCTGAGATGTCGAAGCTCGAGTTGTGGAGCAGTGGAGTGTGAGGTGGTCGAAGAGGCAGAGTCCTTTGGATGGTGCTCCTGGCGACCAACACACGACCAAGGGTCGTCGTGGCGTTGTTGATGGAGCTCGTTCAAGGAAGCTGCCTCGAGTGGCTATTGATGGAGTGGAGGAGCTACATCGTGTCGAAGAAGAACTGGAGCTCCTTGGGTTGGTGGCGCGCAGAAGTTGGGCAGGCGAAGATGCACCTAGAGGTGTGGTTGAGAGATGAGGTGAGGCTTCGATGGTGGTCATGATATAATAAGGTGGGGGTGATGCAATGGTATGGTCGCTCAACAGCACGAAGATTGGAGCAAGGCGACGGGCATTTGGAGGCTCGAGCTGAGACGGCTGAAGGGAGCCGGATCTCATCGCAGACCTAGGAGGCACACTGGAGCTGTCACCGTCGATATGGTGGCGCTCCTAATACCTTCTATGTATTGGCAGAAACTAAAGTTGTGGAGGGCGATGGGGTTTTGTACCAGAAGAGGCAGCTAGAAAGGCTCGAACAGGAAGGGCGGAGCTTTATTGGATCTGATGAGGGTGATTGATTTGGATCCAGTGATTGATATTGGAAGGTAGATGGTAACCAAGATGTGGTGGAGAGGATCGGGATGATGGATACATGGGATTGTAGTGGCGAAGATTACAGAAGGGTGGCGGTGTAGAGATTGACAGTTGAGCCAAATCTTGAAGGTGGGTGGCGAAAAGGTGGGAAGAAGGAGATGAATATGGGTCATCCGATCGGCCGAGATAGGATGGACTAGACGAGGTCACGTGTTTGTGGAGGAAAAGAAAGGGACTATGGGCGATCCCAATCATTGGATGTATACCCCATCATCCAATGGCTGGAAAGAGGAGTAAGTGAGGGAGGAGGCGGCGACACGTGGAAGTTCAGGAGCTGCAATGTGTCACACTTAGAAAAAATCTAGAATAAATACAAATAAAAAAGAAATATCATACAACCTCATATCGGAAAATTTTCTCCACCAACTTTGTTTATCTCGATGAGATCTAAAACTTTCATAAAGAGACCAAAACCAAAATATGTCATTTGCACTAAGTGGTTTTTTTGGTGGCACTCTATGTACATAGAATACCTGATTTTTGGATTTTGTAAATTCTTTTGCTATTTTTAAATAAGATAAAAATCAGAAAAAATATGATAAAATAAAAACAAATATTTACACATTACTCTATTTTTTGGATTTTTAGTAATTAATAAAATAGGGGAATAAAATATAAAGTTCTTATTGCATAGACTATCAATGAAGACTTAGAGTCAGTTAGTTTCTTTGATATCAGTCTTATTTTAGAATTGGATTTTTATTTTAATAAAAAATTTATCAAAAAAATAAATGAAAAATAAATAAAATAAAAAGAGTTAAATATGTACATAAAATATCAGGTCAAAATTGGCTAAAATACACAATGCACGAAAGAGGCTCAAAGCCCACTTTTCGCATGCGAGCTCCCAGTCACTTGAACTTGGTCTTGTTTTGAAGGTAATTGAACGTACATTAGTTCAAAATTTAGTAGGATCAAATCAGACACTATATGAAGGAGATATCAGCATTTTAGTCTAACATATCTAAAATTAGGGTTTGGGTTTATTTGTCAATTATTTCTGTTAGTGATTTATTTTGTATTTTTCCTTTATTCTTGTTAGTAATATGTACATAATGGAGGTAGTTTCTGGTGATTTGGAGTTAGCATGAATTAATTAAAAATTGGATAAGTTAGCTTATTTTACAGGTCAATCAAGCTGGGAGTTTTGGCTTCTTATTTTATGCAATTATGCATGACAAAATGCATTTAATATTTATACATGCATGTGAAGGATATGGGGAGATCCTTAAGCACATCACGGAAGCGTGAGGATCGCATCGTATGTGATCCGGAGCGACTAGTTGCACTAGTAGCTCGAGGCAGCAAAAATTAAAATTTTCAAGTGACGAAACACATGATCCAAGAACACTTCCCAGATCGTTTCGTCTAAACCAAAAACAAGTAATAGGATTACCTCTTGAAGCATGGTTGCGATCGAGTTTCTAAACGAAGAGACCTCCTGTCTCAAGTCCGATTCGACGGAGGAGACGTTTGCGAGCGTGTTGATGAAACGCGTGCTTCTCGCAATCCATGTTGATGATCCAAGCAGCGGATCTCCTGATCTCAACACACGAGATCCAATGTCTTCTTCACGAGCGAGGCGCACTGAAGGAGACGAAGATCCACGAGCAAACGATCGGGCAGCATAACGACGATGCTGCGGCGATGGAGACTCCCTCTAGGGCATCCATGGTGGACGGTCATATGAGAGGGAGAGAGAGAGCAGGCGTGTAGAGAGAGAAAGAGAGAGAGAGAGAGACTTATGTTCTCATTGTGTAAAGAAGAGCAAAGGGGGTGCCTCTCCTTTTATAAAATTTTGGGATCCATGGATCTCAATCCATGGATAACACAAATCCAATGGCTCACATTGATTTGTGTTTCTTTTAATGGCCAAGATTTGTGTTGGTAAAAACCAACAACGATTAATTTAATAAAATCAAATAGATATTGAATATAATTTGATTTATATCAAACAATCTCCATTAGAGAAATTGGAAGGAGGCAAGCCTCCTTCCATAAGGAGGGTGGACGGCCACCACATTCCTTATAGGAATCGTGGTCGTCCACTCTTCCTATATGGAAGGTGGATGTCTCTCTCCTATTACATAAGATTACATTATCTCATGATTTTCTCCAATATTTGCAACAACTTTTGTTGCAAATAATTTCACAAAAATAAATCCAATCTATTTTGTGAACATTGCAATCTTGCCATTAGAAATTTGTGAATCACAATCACAACCCAAAATAAAATGTAAATTACAGTTTCAATTTAATGCCCAATGTGAATCCAATTCACATCAACATTTAATTAATAAATGTACAAATAGCTCTATCTCTTATATATTATAAATCACATTTATAATATATATATATATATATGACTAATATGGATAGTGTTATCCACATTATTAATATCCATGATAATTAAATCACATTTAATCATCTTGGATTTCTATTCTCATGTTCCCAAATAAAATGAATCACATTCACATTATTCACATCTTTGATAATCAAATCACATTAAATTATCTAAGATAACTCTCTTTATAATATGAATTGAATTCATATTAATCATGATATTCCAATCACATTTAATTACCTATTTACTCAATGCTTGGATGTGTATATCAACAATGAAATTATCCTGAACTCTTTCAAGGATAATGTGCTTTATATGAGAATACTTGGAGATAAGTACTGGGCGATTGATGTTCCACGTATAGTGACTTGGATATTGAGATCACATCTCAAATCCAGATCTAATGCCTCCATTGATGCTTGATTAAATCAAGACCGTAAATCTAATCTTCTCATTGCATCTGAATCACATTCAGATCAATGTCCTATATTTGGACCAAGATCAGATTACTTCTCTATTGAGAGGAGTCACTAAAATCCAGACCCGTTTCATCACTCCCTAGGAATGGAAGCATCATGGTTATACAATCGTTTATGATCACATCACCCTCAGGTATTCTCAATACCTGTACATCCTGCATACTGGAAGACTCAGAATAAACCTGAAGTATAAGATCAATTTTACACTATCTACTTCAGAGTTCTATCATTATGTTTCTCATTTGACTATTGGGAGTTGGTATCGATCATATACTTTCCAAAAGCACATATCATACCCAGGTGTTGATCATATACTTTCCAAAAGCATTTATCAAACCTATAAATTCAGTCAAGCTTCTAAAGCAAGACGATTGTGCATGGAATTTGATTCTTCCCAATATCTCATGAGTGAGCTCATGTCTTCCTGTTCAATAACCGAACCTGTATGATCCCTTTGAGAGATCGTATTACTCATATGCCCTTGTATGCACACCAACATGCTAGTATATAGACCTTGATTAGGTCTTCAACCTATTGGTCTGCCAAATGTAGGTACTCAGACATATAGAAACACATCTGTCTCCGATCAGAGGATGTGTGCCTATATCGTGACAGCATACGTCATAGGACTTTGGTTATCTCGATCTCGTTAAGTCAACTCTTTGATCCAACTAATCTGACACCTCTGAATCTCTATTCCCATGCAGAGGACCTGCATACAGATATCAACCTAAATGAAAAAGGATTGCCATCTCCTACTCAGGCTGGAGATCATCTCTCAACAATCATTTAACGGTGCTTGATGAGTCCTCAATCTAACTCTTTAGATATACATCCAAGCACCAGCCTCTATGATTCAATATTTAAATCAACAGTTGTATGATCATCAAGATGGCCATGGTACATAACCCTAATTGTACTAAGGGACCTATTATGCAAATTATCTATTCTTCATTTCAGATCAGGGAATGATATTCGCAATAACATTTATTACATAATGGCTTGCCGTGGGCTCGCATGTCCAACAATCTCCCACTAGCCCAAAGAGCCATTAATGGGCTAATCATTTAAACCCACACTCATGTGACAATCATAGGCTATTTAGAAAAATAGCTAGGTAAGTTGATCAATCACTCTGTTCCCGAGAAACTACACCAAGTGCTTTTACGACACTTACATATCTCTGAGTAACAGTTCTCGCATTCAATGCGAAAATTGTATCTTATGCAACCAATACTCAACATTGTTAGTTTTATTGTCATTGACATTATAATTCAATAATCATTTAACCAATATTTAATTTCTATCATCCTTATTAGAATACCCTTAACCTTGGATATCTCTATCTCCTAAGGTATCCGCAGTTAAGACCTTTTAGATCACTATCTATAAAGTCTTAATTTCTTGAAGATAAGACTTTGAGATCACTATCTCAAAAGTTTTGCCCTCTACGAAGATATCGTTATTACTGCAATCAAGTGTTCTATCACCATAGTAGGATTAGTAACAATTTACTACTCCCACTGCATGGCAGACATCTGGCTTTTGTACACATCTAGCATACACCCAGCTTCTCGAAACTGATGTCCAAGGGCTAGCAGTCTTAACATTGACATCCTCAACTCTTTGAGGTGTGATGAAACCCAATTTCATCATCTTAATTGTCCATTATTAACCCCCATGCTTAAACATGTGTCAATAAAACCCAGATAATATCCTGTAATTATCAGAGTCTTGAATAAATTAAAAACCACAAAAAAATCACAAAATTAAAATCCTTGGTATTTTTAGCCTTAAAAATACCCTCCCAAATATTTGGTGAATTTAGTTGACCTCATATCCAGTTTTGGTCAACATGAAACTTGTAGATCTCATCATGATCTACAACTTTTATGTTTTGAGTTTTCTTAAATTCGATCTTCTAACCCCTCAAAAGTCAACATTACTCTTGCAATAATCTGATTGGGCCACGTGGCCCGTTCTGGGTGAGCCACGTGGCTCGCCCTACTTGTCTTATCCGCTAGCGTCCTCGGCCGTTAGATCTCCTCCTGAGATCCAATGGCCCCAAGCTCCCTACGCCCGCTTCTTTTCTCAACCGTCCGATCATCTCCGCTTCTAATCATCGCCGCTCATTGCCGCCTCTCTCTCCTCACGCCATGTGGCGGCTTGAGATCCATTCGATCGCGCCTCGATCTTTCCATCTGAGCCGCTAGCTCTGCAACATCGCCAACCCTTCGATCATCTTCAGATATGATTTGGATCGCCCGCTGCCGCTTGATTATTATCTCGACACATGGCGACTTCATGGCCCGTTGATCGCATCGCCACAGATTACATCCTGACCGCCCTTTAACGCCCAAACCCTAGCCGTTGGATCTCACGATCCAATGGCCAAGGCTTTGCCATCTACCTCCGGTCAGGCCTCTAGCCCACGTTCGCCATAACGCGCTCACTCCTCGCCCTTTCTATTTTCACCACCCTCTCCGACCACCTCTCTTCTCGCCAACCGCCTCACGGTCAACCTCCACCATCTGTCGTCTTCACCGGTATCTCCACTACCCTTGACTCTCCTCCGGTCACCCCATAACCCCCTCGCAAACCACGACTCCACTCATCAGCTCCGCCATCAACCACCTTCAAATACCCCACATCCCCCTCCATCAACACTGGTCTGCCTTTACGTAGGGGCATGGCCCAGCCCTCCGCCACCTCCCGGTGATAGGGGGAGGTGGCTGGATCAAGCGAAGACGACCGTGCCCCCGGTGAGACCCACCGCCTATCACGGTGGTGCTGCGGAGGCTCAAAGCCCCGTCTGAGCTCGCTGGGACGGCCGCCCAGCACTTGCGAAGACCCCGAGGTCCTCAAAAGACCTCAAGCCCAGGCCTCCACTCCGCCCGATCTCCGGTAAGTCTTCTCCGACCTCTTTTGTGTTTTCTTCGAATTTTGCTTAATTAATTAGGTCGTTTCCTTTATCTCCGACCTCCATTGATCAAAGCTGTAGATCCACCTCGACTCACCCTTTCACGCGCACGCTTCCGACGCACCCTTCTTCCTCCAGACCCTCAACCACCTCCGACCCATCTCCTCCGCCACTCACGGCGGAGGAGCTCCGAGCTCCCACGTTCTCCGCCCCACACGAGCTCCCATTCCACTCACGCACACACGTTTTTGCTTCAGCTATTGCGCTAATGTTGCAGGTCATAAAAATCCGTCAATGGCCGGAGGCTCATCGGAGCCAATTTCGTCCACTGTGCCACCATCAACAGAGCTTCGATGGGTTGATCCAAGAGGCCCGGTGCCCTCCCCGAGCTCCAAGCGACCTTGACACACTTCCAAGGAGCTTCAGGGAGGTCGCCAGTAGCCGAGAACGAGCGGCGGAGGAGAAGCCCCTTCGTTGGATCTCGGTTTCCACCTCCAGCCGCTGATGAAGACGGAGGTGCATATAACGTTGGATGGTCCTCTCTCAGCAACCATCCGACGGTCCAGATGAGCCCACGCAACCACTCAAGGAGCCATTGGATCCTCATGATCCAATGGCCGCTAACCGGCCACGCGTCAACGCCAGGGCTACCCCAAGCCTCGACACCAGACCAGCAGGCCTGGGGGTTCCAAGCCTATGATGAGCCTCATCGACCCCTAGCCTGGAGGCTCGTGTACACCGAGCCTATCTGAAGCACCACGAACCTCTGTCGAGCCTGAGCCGCCCTCCGAGCCTGGATGGCGCGTGCACAGCACGTGCCATCAGGGTATTGCATAGAAATCCACCGAAGTTCTTTAAATTGCAAATCGGTCCTGAAGTCACGTGTTGCCCATGCACGTAGGGGGTAATTTGCATTGAAACCCTCGTGGGTTTTCAAAATTGCAAAAATACTCCTGTGCGTGTGGAACTTTTATAGGGAAGGCCTCGATATTTATTTTAATTTCACTTTGGTCCTTCCCAAGGACCTATTTGTATTTATCTTTTCATGTTTCTTTTCAGTTATGCCCTTGCTTTCTTTCTTGCATATCTTGAGCTTCGTAACTCCAATCAAGTTGATTTCAGTTTCATTTCAAAGCTCGTTTGGTGATCTTTCTAATGGCATGCTTAATTATTATTTTAGACTCAAAGATTTTCATTGTATTATTTTAGAAGTCATGTGTCTATTTGAGCTTTAACTTATACCTTGCTTAACTTGTTCATCATGCTTGACTCTTAACTGAACCTTAAATCAACTTTTGTTAAGTTTGCTCATTATTCTGATCTAGGGCATACTGCTTGTAATGCATTGCAGTTCATAGCATTTATTTGCATGATGAAAATAAAAATTAAAAAATGAATGTTTATTTCTTTAATGTCTTGTCTTGTTCTCTTCCATACTTTGACCTATATATTGTCTTTAATTCAACACCTAGTTAAATAGATGAAAATCCGAATAATACATGAGAGGCTCGTGTCCCTGAGTTCGACCTTGGTATCTTGCCAAGTAAAAATAAATATACGACCATCTTATTCTTATCGAATATCAATGAGATGGTCCTTTGATGACCCGAATTAGCCCGACTGCGATGACGATTTCAAGTGTTAAAACAACACTCTTAAAGGGCCGATTTAGCGGCTCGTCAAGGTGCTATCCCTTTAGATAGGTTAGTACCATATCTTGAGGGAAATAAGCCTTTCTTGTAATTTTCCAAAAATGGAAATGTCCAAGGTGTACCATTAATGTGATAGTCCGAATACCCTCTTCTCTTTGCTTCTGAACAACTTCAGAACTAAGATCTAAGATGTATCCTTGAGATCATATCTCGAGGTATGGAACAACCATATTATAAAACACTTATTATCATCCTTATATCATTCCAAATGATTAGAATTTCATCTACATTTAGCACGATGAACACAATGGTACTCCCACTAAGCTTCACATGGTTCATCAAGATTCTATCTGAAATCATAACATTTACAATTTCATAAAATCTTATGTTCCAACTACAAGAACCTTATTTGAGTCCAAAGATGGAATTCGTTAGCTTGCATACCTTGCTTTCCTCAACCTTGAAGCCCTGAGGTTGTTTCATGTGAATACTCTCAAAGAGGTATTCATGGAGGAATGCAATCTTGACTCACGTCATGAAGATGTCATAGTCAAGTTGTGTAGATATGGTTAGCAATATTCTGATGGGTTAAACCAAGGTCACTAGAGAGCAAGTCTCATCGCAAGCGATGTCTTCTCTTTGGTGTGCAGCTCATGGCTACGAATCGTGGTTCGAAGGTCTCTACCTTCTCATCAGGTTCCCTCTTTCTATTGAAGATCTTACACCTTAATGAGTCTTACCCATATAGGTGGATCCTCAAGGGTCCATATACAACATTTGTATATGAAGTCTACTTTAGACTTTATTGTTAACATCCATCTTTCCATGCTATGATCTTCAGAAGCTTCATCACATGAAGTCAGATCATTGTCAGATTCAACTGACACAGGGAATCCATCTTCAAACTTATTTGAAGAGGTATTAGTGTTTCATCGTTAATTGTCCTTTTAGTTTCCAATTGTAGGAGCATCATTATCTTTCTCAAGATTAAATGAGTTCCTTCACTTCATTTTCATCTTCATTCTCAAGGGAGTCATCATCTAAGAATCATATTCTCACAGATGAGATCTTTTAAGAATCTCGAGGTCATAAAGTAGGTATCCAATACCATCCTTTATTTTCCTACTGAAGTAGCACTTTCAAGTGTTAAATTCCAGCTTACTTGCTTGGAACCTTATTAAGGATATATATTGTAGTCTCTACTACATATATATCTGGAACCTAATAGGTAATTATGCTAAAACTCATTATTGATCAAATCATGTCATACGTGATCCAATTGTATCTCCCTACAACTCTCTTGAGTTTAGGTTTACTAGGAGGAGTGAGATAAAAATAATATTCATATCTCTATAAGGTATTCCATGAGTTCATCTAATAGGTGCAAGCTACCTAGGTTAGATCAAATTCATTTAATCTTCTTTCAAACTTTAGTTCTAAATCAATATTGTGAAATCTTTGAACATTTCAAAGCTTTCTAAGGTGAAGGAAAGAAATCTCATATCACAAATAATCATCGAATAATATCACATATCATCAATGTTTATTATGATATAGATGATCCGCATACATTAATATGTATGAGATATTGAATACCTCGACATCTTAATCCATTCTCGGAAAAGGGTGCTTTGGACATTATTACTTTGAATACAATATTCACAAGTATGCAAGATTTGAAATTTTAGACAATTTAAAGTTTCATCTCTCACTAGTCTATTAATCACATCAACAGACAAATGTCCAAGGCTTGATGCCAGATCATTATCAAATGATCTTCGTTCTCCTATTGATCCTTTAAGGTTTAATTTCAGTATTGGAAATGTTAATGAATCATTCATTAATTTTCTAATTTAGTATAGTCCATAAGATTTTAGATTACTATGTGAACTATCTACATCATAACTCTTTATGATAGGTCTATTACAGAATTCATGTTCATTTCCAACATTTAGAAATAAACAATGAGTGTATTCTAATATCTTGGTCATAGAGACATTTTCTATGATTAAGGGCTCTCCCACTGAAAATAACAAGTCCATCTATCCAATAGATTTTGTTGCAACAATTGCATCAATATCCATGTGGATGACTATTAAACCTTAAAATCAGATTTTATAGTCTTCTAATACATATGCAACCAATTACAAGTGTTGTTAGAAGAATGAGATACAATTATTAGACTTTGATCTTATCGAATAAGAAAGTCAATTTCAATGATTATATGTAGATGTAGATTACTCTGATGCACCATCTGGATCCTTCTCTAAGGATCCTAGATAGACAAGATAGTCACACTATCAATACATCAGCTTATTGCAGTATTGGCATTCATCCAACTATTTGGATGTCATATGGAAGTCACAGAAGTACAGTAAACTCTTTGACTTTCCTTCTTACTTGGATCCAACCCATGCTTCCACTGTGCTCCCTTTATCTATAAACAACCATTGCTTAAGACGAAGGATCTCTTAAGCTAAATTCAAAAGATTTCAATATAAGAGCATTTCAACATTTATACATGCTTCATTCAGTTTATACAATATGAATATTCTGAAGCTTCATGAATGACTAGAGTATAGATAGTAAAATGATGACACTCATCCTATCTACATCCATCTAAACTCTTAAAACATTGGTTCAGGTAGGTATTCAAACATTTTTGAATACATCATCTCTTATAGATCCACCATTCTGTATGATGCAGAGAATCATGTCACTCATGATTAAATGTCGAGAGCACATATGTATGCCAGAACATCTTCTTAGTTTTTTATAAGGATTATTCAATAATTACGATCATCATCAACATGTTATTCTATGAGAGATCAAGACTATAGAGATATACAAACCCTAGGGTTGTAGTCCTATTGTCTATTTAATTGTCATTCCTCATTATTATGAGGAAACTTGCACATTGCAACCACATACATTATGTGTCCAACTGCAAGTACAATATCTTGATCATGGATCCAATCCATGATATTTTACTAGTTATTATTGAGTATATTATTGAGTGGGTTTAATGAAGGATTATCTGAAAAATAAGAAATTTGCATAAGTGTATATATTATATATACATATTTTACTTTGATTTAGGAATTTTTATATCAAAGTTGTCTTACCTTGTCAACACTTAAAGTTCATTCCCTTAATCACTTTCAATGTAAGAGATATACTTACCATTATATCTCAAACAAGATCAGGGATCTCCTTCCTTATCTTTGTCACATCCCAATAATATGAGAACCTGTAACTCGGATAAAAAGTAGCGGGAACACATTCCGCCTTGCAAGTCCAACTTGCATCTCCCAATTCGGTCTTTAACACCCGGGCCCACCACCCCTAAGGTGATGTTGACCCGTCATTAATTTAACCAACCGTCAACAGGAATACAACTCGCTATGTGTAATCTAATATCGCCCCAATAATATGAGGACCCGATATTGGGGTCACTACGCATACGTCCTTACTCTTTCGAGAAAAGAAAAGCCCGATCCAAATGGATTGTATGCAGGAGTTGTCACTTCGGACAGGCGTCTCCTACATACAATATCTGGCGACGGAACCCTTCGCCTTGACGGGAGGCCATGGATGTCACTTATGTGATCCTCCATATCATATTAAAATTCTAATTAATCATCATGAATCATATTCATAATGATTAATTATTCTAAGGGAAATAACATCTCTATTAAAATTAGAGTGTTTAATTTTAATTGGATTCCAATTAATCTAATCGATTAAATTAATGATCCAATTAATATCCAACAAACAATCTTTATTGTTACTTGAATATGGTATTATCTCAAATATGTATTATTCTGAATTTTAATAATTAGAAAAATACACCATGATCTCTCATGTATTATAAAGTCCCTACCTCGCTGTCATGGCCAGTACCGGCGGGAGTGAGACAGACCGCACACGGTGCAACCTACTACCCCAATGCTTCCCGACTAGACACCATATCAACCTCGGGAAAAGGTAATGCCAAATTGATCATTGTGTACTTGAGATGATAATCGGGTTTTCAATCGAAATTATACGATATATAATAATAATCAAAAAAATTTCGGTTAATATTATAATGACATTTGCTAAACAAATCCTAAATCCTATTCAAGCAACATGTTTGTTGGAAAGTGGATTGTGTAACCAATTGTGATCTAGATCATAATTAATCAATTATTGATTAAGGCAAGTCATTGAAGAAAATAATTATCATCAAATATTTCAAAAATATTTATCAATAATTATTTCATGAAACTAAACCATTTAATTTCACTAATTAATTAAATTACAATCACAAGATTCTTAATTAGGAAAGTAATTTCCAGTAGTGACCCTCACTTACTAAAATTAGCATATCTCAATCAATTTAAATCCAAATTAAGCAAAGTAAGTTTCTAAAGTTTGCTAATTTGATTTAAAACAGAACTTAAGTGATTTGCACGCATTTTAAGGTGTTCAAATCCGTAATACGTTAAGATTTGCAGTCCCCGAAACAGTGGATACATGTTCACTAATTTGATCATAACTTGAGCAAACGGATTCGAAATCACGCAAACTCAGATCCTACGTTTTCCTTATTTAATGGAGAACAAAATCTAAGTGTTATTTTCGTGTTTAGACAATTTAAACGGGACCGAAAATAATCACAAAACAGAGATACGAAAATGAAATGCGATAAAAATTTCGCAAACCATAACGAACCCAAGTCAGCTTTGGTTTATGGCTCGTATCCGAAACCTTTGACCTAAGGCTCTGACACCACTTTAAGGATATGGGAAGATCCTTAAGCGCATCACGAAAGCGTGAGGATCGCATCGTATGCGATCCGGAGCAACTAATCGCACTAGTTGCTCGAGGCACGGAAATTAAAATTTTCATATGACAAAACCACATGATCTAAGAACACTTCTCAAATCATTTCGTCTAAACCACAAACAAGTAATAAGATTACCTCTTGAAGCGTGGTCGCGATCGAGTCTCTAAATAAAGAGACCTCCTGTCTCAAGTCCAATCCGACGGAGGAGACACTTGCGAGCGTGTTGATGAAACACGTGCTTCTCGCAATCCATGCAGTGGAGTTGAAAAGGACATATTAAAAGAAGATGGCATCATCACTCACACGTTATCTTCGAACTAAGGTATCATAGCGTAAGTATCCCTTTTAAGCAAAATTGGGCGACGAAGATGCATTTGACTCCCTCGAAGGTTACTTTGTCTCTTACAGGGATAGTAAAGGGACAAACATTGTATAATCAAAAATCTTAATAGAAGACTAAACAAATCTTAGTCGGGAAGAAGTGCAGAAATAGGGATTTTTCTATCAAAGACAGAGGAAGACACATAGTTGATAAGGAGAGACATGATAATATCAAGGATGTGATTATGTTTCAATAATCCGATCTTCGTTGGGAGGTATACGGGAAGGATGATTGATGGATAACCGAAGAATCATGAAAGAAAATCAGACTATAAATGCAAAAGTCAGGGGTTTTATCAGTACTAATATTTTTTTACTAAAGAAGAGTCTGAGTTCAATTTTTCCCAATAAAAGATTGAATAAAATTCTCCACCTCAGGCTTATTTTTCAAGAGAAACAATCAAGGTTCTCTAAAATAATCATCAACCACAACAAGGTAAAAATGACTTCTTTGATAATCAAGAATACTACTAAGTTATCAAATGCCAAAATGTAACTGTTAAAAAATAGGAACGCGGAAGCGAAATTGATAAACAGAGCATAAGATAGAAATATAAAACATGGAAGACAAACATTTTACGTGGAACCCTACTCCCTAGGGAGCGGGATGAAACTACGAGAGAAGCCCTCAAAGGGGCATATGTTGCATTGCTTTTCTCAATGGATACAGGAGGGCTGGGGCTCCTTATATAGTCTCCACATAACCTCCAAGTCCCACCACTGGTAGATGTGGGACTAAACATAGTGATGTTGGTGATCCAAGCAGCGGATCTCCTGATCTCGACACATGAAATCCGATGTCTTCTTCACGAGTGAGGCGCACTGAAGGAGACGGAGATCCATGAGCAAACAATCAGGCAGCATAACGACGACGTTGTGGCGATGGAGACTCCCTCTAGGACATCCATGGTGGACGGCCATATGAGAGAGAGAGAGTAGGCATGTAGAGAGAGAAAGAGAGAGAGAGAGAGAGAGAGAGAGAGAGACTTATGTTCTCATTGTGTAAAGAAGAGCAAAGGGGTGCCTCTCCTTTTATTGAATATAATTTGATTTATATCAAATCAATCTCCATTAGAGAAATAGGAAGGAGGCAAGCCTCCTTCGATAAGGAGGGTGGACAGCCACCACATTTCTTTATAGGAATTGTGGTCATCCACTCTTCCTATATGAAAGGTGGATGTCTCTCTCCTATTACATGAGATTACATTATCTCATGATTCTCTCCAATATTTGCAACAACTTTTGTTGAAAATTATTTCATAAAAATAAATCCAATCTATTTTGTGAACATTTCAATCTTGCCATTAGAAATTTGTGAATCACATTCACAACCCAAAATAAAATGTAAATTACATTTTCAATTTAATGTCCAATGTGAATCCAATTCACATCAACATTTAATTAATAAATGTAAATTACAAATAGCTCTCTCTCTCTTATATATTATAAATCACATTTGTAATATATATATATATGATTAATATAGATAGTGTTATCCACATTATTCATATCCATGATAATTAAATCACATTTAATTATCTTGGATCTCTATTCTCATGTTCTCAAATAATGTGAATCACATTCACATTATTCACATCTTTGATAATCAAATCACACTTAATTATCTAAGATAACTCTCTTTATAATATGAATCAAATTCATATTAATCATAATAATTGAATCACATTTAATTACCAATTACTCAATGCTTGGATGCGTATATCAACAATGATCCCAAACTCTTTCAAGGATAATGTGCTTTCTCCGCGAATACTTGGAGATAAGGGCAGGACAATTGTATTGTTCCAAGTATAGTAACTTGGATATTGAAATCACATCTCAAATCCAGATCTCAGGCCTCCTATAGATGCTTGATTAAATCAAGACCGTAAATCTAAAATTCTCATTACATCTGAATCACATTCAGATCAATGTCCGATATTTGGACAAAGATCAGATTACTTCTCTACTGAGAGGAGTCACTAAAATCCAGACCCGTTTCATCACTCCCTAGGAATGGAAGCATCATGGTTATACAATCGTTTATGATCACATCACCCTCAGATATTCTCAATACCAGTACATCCTGCACACTAGAAGACTCAGAATAAACCTGAAGTATAAGATCAATTTTACAATGTCTACTTCAGAGTTCTATCATTATGTTTCTCATTTGACTATTGGGAGTTGGTATCGATCATATACTTTCCAAAAGCATATATCATACGCAGGTGTTGATCATATACTTTCCAAAAGCATATATCAAACCTACAAATTCAATCAAGCTTCCAAAGCGAGATGACCGTGCACGGAATTTGAGTCTTCCCAATATCTCATGAGTGAGCTCATGTCTTCCGGTTTAGTAACCGAGCCTGTATGATCCCTTTGAGAGATCGTATTACTCATATACCCTCGTATGCACACCAGCGCGCCGGCGTATAGACTTTAATTAGGTCATCAACCTATTGGTCTGCCAAATATATATATACTCAGATATATAGCAACACATCTGTCTCCGGTCAGAGGATGCGTGCCTATATCGTGATAGCATACGTCATAGGACTTTGGTTATCTCGATCTCCTTAAGTCAACTCTTTGACCTAACTAATCTGACACCTCCGAATCTTTATTCCCATGCAGAGGTCC
Source organism: Ottelia alismoides (assembly GCA_037367405.1). Taxonomy (NCBI): domain Eukaryota; kingdom Viridiplantae; phylum Streptophyta; class Magnoliopsida; order Alismatales; family Hydrocharitaceae; genus Ottelia; species Ottelia alismoides. The sequence goes on along the minus strand of JAZKJV010000720.1, from coordinate 1,447,132 downwards.
TGCATCAAGATGCCGGTCAGATATCAACCTAAATGAGAAAGGATTGCCATCTCCTACTCAGGCTGGAGATCATCTCTCAACAACCATTTGACGATGCTGTTGGACATGCGAGCCCACGGTGATCCATTATGCAATAAATGTTATTGCAAATATCATTCCCTGATCTGAAATGAAGAATACATAATTTGCATAATAGGTCCCTTAGTACAATTAGGGTTATGTACCATGGCCATCTTAATGATCATACAGCTGTTGATTCAATTATTGAATCATAGAGGCTGGTGCTTAGATGAATATCTAATGAGTTAGATTGAGGACTCATCAAGCACCGTCAAATGATTATTTAGAGATGATCTCCAACCTGAGTAGGAGATAGCAATCCTTTCTCAGTTAGGCTGATATCTGACCAACCTCTTGATGCAGGTCCTCTGCATAGGAATAGAGATTCAGAGGTGTCAGATTAGTTGGGTCAAAGAACTGATTTAACGAGATCGAGATAATCAAAGTCCTATATCATATGCTGTCATGATATAGGCACGCATCCTCTGACCGAAGATAGATGTGTTACTATATGTCTGAGTATGTACATTTGGCAGACCAATAAGTTGATGACCTAACCAAGGTCTATACACTGGTGCGTTGGTGTGCATATAAGGGCATATGAGTAATACGATCTCTCAAAGGGATCATATAGGTTCATTACTGAACCGAAAGACATGAGTTCGCTCATGAGATATTGGGAAGAATCAAATTCCGTGCGCACGGTCATCTTGCTTTGGAAGCTTGACTGAATTTGTAGGTTTGATATATACTTTTGGAAAGTATATGATCAAAATCTAGGTATGATATATGCTTTTAGAAAGTATATGATCGATGCCAACTCCCAATGATCAAAATGAGAAACTTACTGATAAAACCCTGAAGTAGACAGTATAAAGTTGATCTAATACTTCGGGTTTATTCTGAGTCTTCCAGTATACAGGATGTACAGGTATTGGGAATACCTGAGGGTGATGTGATCATAAATGATTGTATAACCATGACGCTTCCATTCCTAGAGAGTGATGAAACAGGTCTGGATTTTAGTGACTCCTCTCAGTATAGAAATAATCTAATCTTGATCCAAATGTTGGACATTGATCTGAATATGATTCAGATGCAATGAGAAGATTAGATTTGAGGTCTTGATTTAATCAAGCATCTATGGGAGGCCCAAGATCTGGATTTGAGATGTTATCTCAATATCCAAGTCACTATATGTGGAACAATACAATCGCCATGTCCTTATCTCCAAGTACTCGCAGAGAAAGCGCATTATCCTTGAAAGAGTTCATGGATAATTCTATCGTTGATATATGTATCCGAGCATTGAGAAAAAGGATAGTTAAATGTGATTTAATTATCATGATAATATGAATTTGATTCATATTATAAGGAGAGTTATCTAAGATAATTAAATGTGATTTGATTATCAAAGATGTAAATAATGTGAATGTGATTCATATTATTTGGACATATGAGAATAGTGATCCAAGATGATTAAGTGTGATTTAATTATCATGGATATTGAATAATGTGGATAGCACTATCCATATTAATCACATATATTATAAATATTATTTATAACATATAAGAGAGCTATTTGTAATTTACATTTGTTAATTAAATGTTACTGTAAATTAGATTCACATTGGACACTTAATTGAAAATGTAATTCACATTTTATTTTGGGTTGTGAATATGATTCACAAATTGTTAATGGCATGATTGCAATGTTCACAAAATAAATTGGATTTATTTTTGTGAAATAATTTGCAACAAAAGTTGTTGCAAATATTGGAGATAATCATGAGATAATGTGATCTCATGTAATAGTAATGAGACATCCACCTTCCATATAGGAAGAGTGGACGGACACAATTCCATAAGGAATGTGGTGGCCGTCCACCCTCCTTATGAAAGGAGGGTTGCCTCCTTTCCTAATTCTCCAATGGAGATTGATTTAATATGAATCAAATTATATTCAATGTATATTTGATTTTATTAAATTAATTGTTGTTGGTTTTTACCAACACAAATCTTAGCTATTAAAAGAAACACAAATCAATGAGAGCCATTGGATTTTTGTTGCCTATGGATTGAGATCCATGGATCCCAAAATTTTATAAATAGAATGGTACCCCTTGCTCTTCAAAGGCCAATGCTATTGAAGCACATCTCTCTCTCTCTCTTTCTCTCTACACTCCTACTCTCTCTCCATCTCATGGCTGTCCACCATGGATGCCCTAGAGAGAGTCTCCATCGTCGCAACGTCGTCGTTATGCTGCCCGATCGTTTGCTCGTGGATCTCCGTCTCCTTCGGTGTGCCTCGCTCGTGAAGAAGACGTTGGATCTCGTGTGTCGAGATCAGGAGATCCGCCACTTGGATCATCAACATGGATTGCGATAAGCACACGATTCATCCCCGCGCTCGCAAGCGTCTCTTCCGTCGGATCGGACTTGAGACAGGAGGTCTCTTCATTTAGAGACTCGATCGCAACCACGCTTCAAGAGGTAATCCTATTACTTGTTTGTGGTTTAGATGAAACGATCCGAGAAGTGTTCTTGGATCATGTGGTTTCGTCGCATGAAATTTTTTAAATTCTGTTGCATCGAGCAACTGGTGCGACTAGTTGCTCCTCATTGTATTCGATGCGATGCTCACGCTTCCATGATGCGCTTGAGGATCTAACCATATCCTTCAGGTGCTTGATGTGTCCTCAATCTAACTCTTTAGATGTTCATCCAAGCACCAGCCTCTATGATTCAATATTTGAATCAACAGTTGTATGATCATCAAGATGGCCATGGTACATAACCCTAATTGTATTAAGGGACCTATTATGCAAATTATCTATTCTTAATTTTAGATCAGGGAATGATATTCATAATAACATTTATTGCATAATGGCTTGCCGTGGGCTCGCATGTCCAACATCGTGAATGTTAATAATGTAATTTAAATGATAAAATGCTAATGAATTTTGGGGAATCAAGCTTAACTAATCTCTTTTAGAGTGATGAATACATATTCATCACTGTGGCAGATCACCTTTTCCGGATCACAGATGTAGAGAGTTCTGAGCAGTCAATACTTCCTATATCAGAGACCTTTCTAGATGAGACCATTTTGTCTATGGACTTATTCCTATGGTATGCTGATATTGTGAACTATCTTGTCTCCAAGAAAGTTCCGCAAGATTGGTCGAAGCACAACGTAGACAGATTCCTATCAGAGATATATTTTTACAATGGGGGGATCCATACATGTTTGGTGAGGGTACGGATTGTATCTGGAGAAGGTGCATTCTTCGGTAGGAATACACCAACATACATGAGCATTGTCACAAACTAAAGTCGTGTACGCATCATTCGTGGAAGCGCATGGCAGTAAAGGTTTTACAAAGCGCCCTATGGTGGCCAACTTTGTTTAGGATGCTACATATTATGTTCGAGGTTGTACTGATTGTTAGAAAATGGGAGGAACCATTGGTTAAAAAGATACCATTCCCTTGAGATATATCCATATTGGGCATAGAATTCATGGGCTCACTACTTGTCAGTCAAGGATTTCAGTACATCCTGCTTGTCATGGATTATTTTAGTCGTTGGGTAGAGGCTATTCCCACCGAGCAGTTGATAGACATATGGTTTGCTCCTTTCTAAGGACCACATTATTGTGTGGTTCGAGATTCCCAGGATACTAACTTTAGATGGGGGAAACCATTAAATTAATCAAGACATCAAGAATCTTGTGAAGGAGTACACCATTGAGCTTAGAGTTGCGTCTCCTTACCACTCACAGATTCACAGCTTGGATGAGATTCCAAATAAGGAGATAAATACGACATTACATAAGCTTGTACGTCAGATAGGAAGGATTGGTCCCGGATGCTTGACTCAGTTCTATGGCGTACAAGTATCCATGGGGAATGTCTCCCTATAGATTGGTTTAGGAAAAGCCTTTCCACTTGCCAGTTGAATTAATTGACAAATCATTATGGGCACTCAATGTATGCAATTTGGATTATGAGAAGGTAGGATGGAGTAGGAAGTTGGATCTGAACAGATTGCTGGAATTCCGAGATTTTACATGCGACAACTCACTCATGTATAAGGAGAAAGTCAAGCGTTGGTATGATAGGCACATTAGAAGGAAGAGTTTCTCCCCTGATCAGAAAGTTTGGTTTTTTGACGCAAAATTTAAGTTGTTTCCTGGCAAATTAAAAGCAAATGGTCAGGACCGTTCACTGTAAGAGTTGTGCGTGATAATGGTACTATTGTCATATTTGGATTGTCATCTGATGCACAATCATTTGTTGTGAACAGACAGTTGTTGAAGCCATATCTAGATCATGATACATTCTTGTCCGTGGTTGATTCCATATATGTGGTATCATACGATGACTTTTTGACATCTTATGTGTCTGATACATGATCTGATTTTCTCATGTATATATCCTTTTGTTTTATTCTTTCCTCATTCATTTTAATCATTCACCTCTTTTTCGTTTGTGTTCTATACTTAGGATGTACTTTATCCTAAGTATAGGGGAGGATATATCCTTTTGTTTTATTCTTTCTTCGTTCATTTTAATCGTTCACCTCTTTTTCGTTTGTGTTCTATACTTAGGATGTACTTTATCCTAAGTATAGGGGAGGTGAATGACATGAGTTTTGCCATTTTCGTGTTGTTTCATCACTCATGTTGTTGCTTATACTGAGAGATCCTTTACCCTGAGTATAGGGGGAGTGATGTTGTTCATTTTGTCTCTTTCATGTTTTTATTTTCTTTTATTTCTTATGTTCTCTCGCTTGTCTCTCAACTTGTTGATATTCTTTTTCTATACTTAGGGATCTTTTACTCTGAGTATAGGGGAGGATGAGTTGAGTCATTGAGTTTGTTCATTCTTTTCCTCGATTTTCCCTATCTGTACAGTCTTGTATACTTAGGATAATTTGATCCTAAGTATACGTGGTTCACCGACTTCTTTTATTTTCATCTATCTTTGAGTCATTATTGTATAGGATTCTTTTCACTTTTCTATACTTAGCACGAGTTATGTCTTCCTTTGTCGCTTTTTGATCACTATGAGAATACAATTTGAGTTAAGTATAGGAGTGTCGTATATATTTTATATATACCATTAAAATAATTTACAAAAATCTTTTGTAACTCATATTTCTATTAGTAAATGGCTATTATTTAAAAAATTGTTTTGAAAAATGATTTGTAAAATAATTTGCAAAAATGTTCTGTAAAAATGTTTGCAAATATTGTGTTGTAAAATCTTTTGTAACATTATTTGTAAACTATTTGTAAAAATGTTTGTAATTTTTTTTGTAAAATTAATTTTTGTACAAATCTTTACAAAATTATTTGTAAAAGTATTTTGTTTGTATAATATTTGTAAATTATCTTCTATATTAAAATTATTTATATTGTATAAAATGTTTCTAAAATTTTTGAAATCAAAATGTTTGCAAAAACCTGTTTGTAAATTTATTTGTAAAATAGTTTGCAAAAACGTCTGTAAAACTTTTGAAAAATCTTGATAAAATATTTTGAAAAATGTTTGTTTTGTATAATGTTTTGAAAAGGTTTGTAATTTTTTTGTAAAATTATTTTGTCACGTGGGATATAGAATATGGGAGATATATATACATTTGTAAAATCTACGTGTGTATAAAACCCTTAATCACTTGTCTTCCTATAAATAAAATTATTTGTAGTATATAAAGTCCATTTATAAAACTTGTATCTAAAACTTGTGAATAAAACCCTTTTGTAAAAATTCTGTAAAAAATTGTATAATCTTTGTATGTATACTTGTATATATTCCTTGTAAATACATTCAATATGCTAACCTTTTTTAAAAAATGTGTTTAAAATCCATAAAAATTTGCAAAATTCTATGGTATTTTTCAGAAATATTATTATTATATTTTCTTTTCTTTTCTTTAAAAAAATGTTTTGTATATATTTCTTGCACTTGCATGTGCATTTTTCATATAGTATTGAAATTTAAACTAGTCTGGAATAAAATTGAAGACTGGAGCTTGGTTGGATCTTAATCCACTTAATTTCAGAGCAACCTTATAAGAAATGGAATTGAGATTCTTCAAGTCTGTAGACTTAATTCATCGAGAACCACGAGACTTAGTTCAGTGTCATATTGAATGCCTAAGTAGAATACTTAAGAGCACGCACATGATTCTTGTTGATAATGACCTAGCTTGCACACCGGCACTTACACTTCGCTTACCTCAGTTGAAGTGGTAGAGGACTGGATTTGTCGGCATGAGACACAAGCCAATGGAAACATGGGAAGTCACACATTGTGGCCATTGTACACCAACCCGGTCCAGTGGCAACGAGGTCTATCGACGGAATGATGTGGGTTGCAATAAAGCTTCAAAAGAGGGATAGTCTAGTGGCTCAAGAGGAAAAACTCCTTATGTGCAAGTTGCACCTTGTATAAAAAATGCAAAATCAAAAACTCCAAAAAATGGACAGGCCTGAATGAAAATAAAATGACTGCCAGAGTATTTATATATATGTATAGCCAATAAGCAAGCTTGACCTTCCAAGTCAGATATTTGTGAGCCTACAACTGGATGACTTGGCTACACTGGTCAGGCATCCTATGATAGGTAGCTACACTAGTTACCATCCATTCTTCTCTCCACCTCCTCTTCTTGAGTCGGTTGCACTTGAACTTAGAAGGGAATACCTCGCTTCTTGAGGAATGAGGTATTGGATTGAGGAATTAGGGTAACTGACGAGCCCGGAAAAGCCGCGATAAGAAATCGTTTTTATCGTTCGTGCGTGAAAATAATTAGAGTCGTTCGTTGTAGGCGGCTTTCGGAAACAGTCAAGAAATAACCACAATTTTTAATCAAATTCAATCAAGTGGTTTTTATGTTTATTTTACTTGGGCAAGTCCCAAGGTCGATCACAAGGAGGCAAAGGAACAACCTAGATTAATGTCTATCCAATTTTGAGTTCGGTTTTCAAGGCGGTATTTTTTTTGGAATTTTTCAATGCAAGATGAGATGCAAAATGCAAATTCGGCCTATTTTAGGGACTAAAATGTAAATTTTCAGTCAAACAATGTCCGAAAAATACGAAAGTTGGCCACAGTGTAAAACGTGATGAAATGAGTGCACTGTAATTTTTTGTAATTTTTAGATGCAATGTGAATTTTTTACGAATTTTTAATTGCAAACAGAATGATTTTCAATATTTAATTTTAATAAATATTAAACCTACTTATTTTCGAGGACTAAAATTATCTACGATCTATCACTAGGTGATGGATCGAAGAAAAATCCTAAACCTCGAAAATGTGGGGTTTATTACCTATTAGAAATCAAACATTGAAATGCTCAAAATGATTTTTACAGGGCAACTAATGCATGCGAATGTAATGATTTTTGGGCACAATGTCAAGCAACTTAATCTCTACAATATTTGATTTTTGGGGAATTTTTAGAGTCACAGTTAATTAACTATGAATTTCTGAGCACAGATTGGGTAAAATATCTCAATTTTCGCAAAATAATTATTTATCAATCAACCGTAAATCATGAAAATATCCACGACATGTCAAAATGTAGAGAATTAGTCAATGAACATCATGCTATTTTTAAATAAATAAAATGATGCAATGTAGAGGTCTATAATGGATGACAAACACAAGGGTATAGATGCAATAAATAAATAAAATAAATGAATAAAAAGTGCAGTGGCGGCCTAAGTGCAATTACCAAACTTAAAGGGGCGATCTCTGCAAATTTACCAAGGGGTCACGTGCATTGCACGTGACCTTGGCCTGAGGAACTTGGCGCGAATATGGAGACTTCCAGGGGGCGCGTGCAATTTGCCCCCACGGTCACGTGCTCTGCACGTGACCTGGGAGTGACGTAACTATGACGTCCCCCCACGCACGTGCGGGCCACGTGCGGGGGGTCTCGGGTCGGACCCGGCAGCAGGCGGCTGAGACAGGCGGTGGTCGATGGCTGGCTCCAGCCAAAGCTTGGCCGAAGGCGGGGTGCCGGTGAGTCGAGGCGAGGCGGAGCTGGTGGGGGCCTCGGGCTGACGAAGGCGGTGGCGCTGGAGGGGCCCTCAAGCTCCTGGACGGTGGCGTCGAAGGAGTCGGTTGGCGGAGACGAAGGTCGGGGAAGCGTTGGCGGAGACGAAGGTGGTTGTCGGAGAAGCGTCGTTGTCGAGGCGGAGGTTGCGTTGTCGAAGACGATGACGATCGTTGGTCGGTGGTGTTCTTGGACGCAGGTGGTGGCGCGCTTCGGAGAAGACGGCTGAAGAGTTGGTCGATGGCGAACTCGTAGGCTCGACGAGAGGAACCTCGGAGCGGGGCAGAAGGCACGGAGGGCCGTGGCTGCAGCGGCGTCGAGGGAGAGACGCCGGATCTCGTCGGGAAGAAGGCGGAGCTCGGGCTGTCACCACCGAGCTCTGTGATGGAAGATACAACCGGCGGATGGGCTGCTCTGGTGGTGGCGAGGGTTTTAAATAGGCGAGACGGGAGGTCGTTGGAGAGGCAAGGGAAGCGGAGGCGGTTGGCTGCGGTCGTTGCGGAGGGGAGAAGGCGGCGGAGGGCGCGAGATCAGCGGGCGGAGGTTGCGGAGAAGAGGCGCGACGGTTGCGAGGTTGGGGGTGACCTACAGCGGCCGTTCGATCGGCCATGATCGAACGGTTGCGGGGTCGCCACGTGGGGCAAAGGGAGGAAGGGAAGGCGCGGCACGTGCGGAGCACGTGCCTGGGGGCACGTGCAACGCACGTGCGCGAGTTTTAATTTTTAATTAATTTTTTTTTAAATAAAAACGAGATTTAAAAAGGCGAAAAAACCATGACACGTGGCGGCCTCTGGGGCTGCCACGTGTCAGCACCAGAAAAATCCGCGAATAAATCCTTTGTAAAATCAATAAAAAATAGCAAATGACCTTGGATCGAAAAAGTTCCTTCACGAAAAATGTTCGTCTCGACGAGATCTACAACTTTCATGAAGACATCAAAGCCAAATTCGGTCAAATGTAAAAAGTGAATTTTTGGGGTATCCCATGTACATAGAATACCTTGATTTTTGGTTTTCTAATTTTTTTTTCATTTTTTTAATCACGATAAAAATCCGAAAAAATAGGGAAAACTCAAAGATAAATAAAAGACACCTTAATCTATTTTTTTTTGGATTTTTATTAATAAAGAAAATATACATATAAAATACAGGTCAAAAAGCCGCGAAAATACAATGTACAAAAGAGGCCCAAAACCCAACTTTCACATACGAGCTCCGATTCACTTGAACTTGGTCTTGTTTTGAAGGTAATTGAATGTGCATTAGTTCAAAAGTGAGTAGGATCAAATCGGACACTGGATGGGGAAGATAGGTGGCTTTTAGTCCGAAAATCCTGAAACTAGGGTTTGGGTTTTTGGTCCACTTGACAGGGTTAGTTATTTTTTTGTATTTTTTATTTATTCTTGTTAGTGATATGTACACAGTGGAGGTGAGTTTGAGATATTCGGAGTTAGCATGAAGGAGTTAAAAATAGGGGAAGTTAGGCTATTTACAGGTCAATTCTGGCTTGGATTTTTGGCTTCTTATTTTATGCAGAAATTAATGCTAAAATGCAATTCTTATGTAATCATGCATGAATGCTAATTATGCAGAATAAATGCAGAAATGCAGTTGATTTTGAGGGACTTGAGCTTTAATTAATGAGACTTAGAATGGTGAATCCGAGATTCATCATCCCCCTATACTTAAACCATGCTCGTCCCTGAGCATCAAAAAGAAATGCCATGAAGTGAAATGAGACTGGGTTCCATACCAAGACCATGAACTGAAGGTGAAAGTGAAACTAATCTCGACCTTTGGATTAATAATGTGGCGGAACTTCTGTGAGACTTAGAATTTTAAAAACAACAGCCCTCAAGTTCTACACATCATTGACACAGTTTCAACTCAGAAGTCATCTTAGATCAATCCTCTTCCCAAAGTATACCCTATGAACATTGAATAACCGACTCATGTGTGTGAAGGGTTTTAGCTCTTCCCATTCAGAATGCCGGACTACCATGCTCCTCTCCTCTCCAGTAACTCGTCCTCGGGGAGTCAGGTATTTCCTTCTAAGGTCTGTCGCGCTGTGTTCACAATCGAATGAGGGAGAAGATAGAAGAAAGAGAAAAGAACTGGAGGGTGGCCAGTGTAGTCACCTCTCCTTGTGGAGATAGCCAGTGTAGCCGAGTCTCCACCAAGATCTGCAGGTTTCTGAAGCTTGGACCTTTTTGGTCGGATTTTTATTTGGTAGAATGCTTCTATGTATTTGGAATTTTTGGTGGTTCTGCTTGGATCTTGTTGTGCCCCTACGGATATAGAATCTTTTGTTCCGTACATTTTTTGGGGTCTTAGAAAAATTGTGCCCAGCCGTCCATCCCTTTTCCGAAGCTTTATTTCAACCCGTACTCCGGTCTTTAGATTTCCACGCTACCAGAAAAGAGACTCACACAGTCTTCCAACATCCCGTTTGGGTTGAGCTAAGTGCATAGTGCGAGAGTGCGAATTAATTCCCTATTCCAGAGTTGTACCCAGAATGAAGAGACCAGGTTAGACACTAAGAGTCAAACGCTGTACATTGTCATGTGGAACTTAAGGAATTAAGTCACAAAGACCTGAAGCTCTTAAAATCCTATTTCTCGGTGAAGTTCCTCTGAAAATTAGGTGGGTTAAAGTCAAGCCCAGACCACTCTCGGTTTCGGCTCATAACTCGGTTCAGAACCCAATGAATTTTCACAGATGCAAATGCATGCGGTGATGGATAAAGTGCAGGTGCGTAATGCTGACACAGACATTTTTTTTTGTTGATATTTTATGCAAGGGAGTTTTTTTTTATGCAGAAAATGAAATAAGAAGCCTTCTTTTTTTTTCAAAAATTTTGGGTAGGTCAGTGTTAGTGGTAAAACTCTTTTTTTTTTATGTTTGTTTGTGTTTTTTTTTTCAAGTTAGTACCCACCCCGTAAATACATATAGACTTACGCGCAAGTACGAGATATGGGTAAAATATATACAAAGTATATATACAGACCCCCCTATACTTAGCGAGTGCTGTGTCCTCAGAGCACAAGAAGCGTAAAGAAGACATAGCTCGGGCTAAGCGTAAGAGAGTGAGAAAAAAGAAAGAAAAAAGAAGAAAAAGAATGAAAAGAAAAGCGGTCAGGAAATGAGGAGAGTATATACGGGTGGATGTCGGTTCCCCCTATACTTAGGCTCTGAACAGCCTAAGTATGGAAGAAGGGTGGATATGGAGCGAATGGGAGTTTGGAGAAGAATGATATATACAGATGGCATCGGTCCCCCCTATACTTAGGCCTTGACCTAAGTAGAGGAAGAAGCTGTACAAGGGAACCGATGTGGTCGGGAGGGAGGGTGGGTAGCCGATGATTAAGGCGGTTTTCGGCTGATCTTTTTATGAGCCTGTGGTGGGAGATCGTAGTGATGAGTCGGCGATGAGGCATATGATTCCCCACTACAATCAGTGTCATCCTCAGAAAAATCATGATGGATAATAGATGAAGTGTTTGAGTCAGATGAAAGATATCCATCATCAGAGTTATCCTCAGAGGAGTAGTATTTGAAAGTGGGCATACTCCAAGTATTCTGGTCTTTTTGTTTTTTCAATTGTTTTCTCAGAATTCGTTCCTTCTTGGGGTCAATCAGTTTGTCCTCGGATGAAGGCTCAGAAGCACCGGTCTCAGTCAGCTCATACGAAAGAATTCCAGTGTACTTGAAGAATGCAGGAGCATCAGCTTTGGATGAGTAGTAGTTAGGAACGGGAGTTGTCCAACGTGGATTGAATTTTGGATCCTTACGAAGATATGGCTTTAGGGCTGCCGAACAGACTTCACTCATGTAAACCATCTTTTCCGGACCTGATGAGGGATCATCAACTGATTCCTCTTCCGAAAGGTCAAAGGTGACTTTCTTTTTATTTCGTCGTGAAGGTGTCGGTTCACTTGAGTATCCAGATGAATAGCCATTGAAATTCTCCTTGGTTGGTGCTTGGTCTGCGTGCTCGTTCTTAGTCTCTCAAATGTTTGAGCACTCTCGATTTGGGATGATTTGTTCAAGATATTCAGAGAATGTTGCACCAGGGTGTGACCATGCATATGTCTCAGGATCGTAGTAGAAAGATTTGTCTATTTTGAGATCCTTGGGGATTTGAATATTGAGGAGATTTTCTAAACCAATAGTCTCATCAACAACTGCTATCTCAGGTGTGGTTGCGGGGTAGGGCTCTTCTACCGCTTCATGGTTACGGTTGTTGGGGATTTCGTGGGTTGCCTCAGAAGATCGTGGTTCCTCAAAGATAGGGTCAGATTTAATTGCTTCCAGTGCTGTGAAATTGATTTCCCGAGTCTCACAATCGATACTCGCCTTGGCCAATGCCAAGAATGGCTTTCCGAGAATGATTGGAGACTGGGTAAATTCTCCTTGATGCTCAATATCAATGATCGTGAATTCTACTTTGAGCGGAGCACCTTGGAATTTCATGATGACAGAAATAATTCCTCTCGGCCGCTTTATCCATCGATCCGCTAATTGTACAATCTCTCGTATCTTCCGAATCGGTCCGAGTTTGAGTTCATGGAATACAGAGGTCGGGAGGATATTAAGTGGTGAATCATCATCAATCCGAGCATGGATGAAAATTGTGTCTTTGATTTTGCAGTCAAATCTGGGCAACCGCTTTACTATGCGGCTCTTGGTTTTTCTCCTCAACACCAAGGAGGAGGCCATTGACAAGATATGTCTTTCAGTCTTTGTTCGTATTCTGCCTGACTTTTTATTCATTAATTTATCTGTTATAAATCTTTTAAGGTCGGGGAAGTGTTCAATGGCCTGTATAAAGGGAAGTTCAAACATCAAGCGTTTCTCCAGTGCTTCCCGTATAGTCGGATCCAAATTTCGCAGATCATCTTCAGTTTTAATTTTTATGAAATTTTCTGAATTTTCAATTTTTTTGTGTTTTTCAAATATTTCCATTTTTTTGGTATTTTCTGGGTGGTATGGGGGTGTGGGGTGTTCTTCAGACGAAGAGGGGCTCTGGTGTTCAGGGTGATAGTCATTTTCAGAATTGTCCATAGGTCCCTGAATATCCTCAGAATTTTCAATCTCAGATCCAGTTATTTCCTCATTCATTTTACTGTCCGAGCCACCATAGAATGCGATGAATCGATCGGTAAATTTTTGAAATCTCTCCTCTATTGACTTGAATTTCTTATTTATCATCGAAATATCCTCCTCAAGATTTGGTTCATGATTAATTATGGGAGCAGTAGGTTTATGTTCGATAATTTCATCTTCCATTTTTCTCTTTGTGCTGAGAGGAGAGCTTCTTAGAATATCCGAAATATGCTCAGTATTTTCTGAAAATTTCTCCTCAAAAATAATGGAAGGAGGCTGCTCATATAGTCTAGTCATGTGGAGTTGATCCGAGTAAAATTTATTTCTTTGATCATGAGTGGTCGGATCTTGGCATGGTGGAGCATGTCTGAAGAAGAGGTTGTCGTTCATGAAGCCTATCGAATTGGTGAAAAGAGATGGTGGTTGGGAATTTCTTGGAGGAGGTGTTTTGGGTCTAACCGACACGAATTCATTTTCATAGTATAATTTCGATGGGTGTTCCGTCATTTTTGAGAGGAATGGGGGGTTGGATCTGTGAGAGTATTTGGACAAGAGTTCCATTATGAGGTTTAAATCAAGATAGGGAAGAGATGATTGCACGAGATATTCAAGAGAATTTTTATCGAATGTGCGGCTATTGATCTTGAAATCGGTTCACGCACACCAATGCAAACACAATTCAAACCCCGGGTTCACCAACTCACACAATGAAGCCGTAAGGGTTCGGCTGTTATCTTTTCAATTTTAGTTGGTGATAAATTCAATCTTGCAAGCCGTTTAAACGAGATTTTAGGTTTGGAGCTGGGCTCTATCCTAGTGTGCGTCTCTCTCCTCGCTGCAAGATAAAATCAAACAATGCCGGGGTTGCTCTCCCGCAGAAATTCTTGATTTTATGGATTTTTAGATCGGCTATATTTAGCAGTCCCAGTTTTATTAAGGCGATCACTGTAGAATTTAGGTGAACACAAATTCACGTCTACCGTCCAGTCCCAATTTCCTTTAGATTTATGTGATAAAACAAGAGAGAGGAATTCGGGAAAAGCCGATGTACGCGGAAAACTTATGATGAATGCTCAGTTAGAAGACTTACAGTGCCTCCTCGCAATCTCCATGTGGGATGCAATACAGAATTGAAAATTTATGCTAAATGCGTGCAAGCCGATGAAAACCGCACCTAAGCAGAAAGTTCTATTAGCGGGAAGAATTGAGTTGAATTTGGCTAAGTTGAATGATCTAATGTGCGTCTCAGTTAAAGTGCAGTGTGGCTTAAGATCCTACGAGCACAATCAGAAATAAAAATTGCTCTAAGAGCCGTATGTGCAGGTCTATCCTAATCGCCACTCAAGTCGGGCCCCACCCTCTCCGGAGAGTGAAACAGGCCACGACACACCACAAATAAAGTTCAATGTCCTTGTACACACGCGAGAGTCCAAACAGACACCGCTATAAATGAGCAGAAAATAAAAATGCAGAAATTAAAAACCTAGACTCTACTCTCTCTCACGACTCGACTCGATCTTAATTTAATTGCGGTTTCTTCGGGTGTCGGTGAAGATGCGTCGGCTCCTTGAAAAGCCGCTCCACGTGCGCCGGGTACCTCGCAAGAAAAATAAGAGAGAGATTGTAAGAGAGTGACTCAAAAAATAATCAAAAATAAAATAAATGAAAGAAATGCTGAAAAATAAATACAAGAAATAAAATGGGATTTACAATGAAAGATTCGAGGGTCAGACTACCCGAATTCGAAAAACCGAACAAAAATTTTCAAAACAAAAAAACTAAGCCGTTTGCCTCCCCGGCAACGGCGCCATCTGACGAGCCCGAAAAAGCCGCGATAAGAAATCGTTTTTATCGTTCGTGCGTGAAAATAATTAGAGTCGTTCGTTGTAGGCGGCTTTCGGAAACAGTCAAGAAATAACCACAATTTTTAATCAAATTCAATCAAGTGGTTTTTATGTTTATTTTACTTGGGCAAGTCCCAAGGTCGATCACAAGGAGGCAAAGGAACAACCTAGATTAATGTCTATCCAATTTTGAGTTCGGTTTTCAAGGCGGTATTTTTTTTGGAAATTTTCAATGCAAGATGAGATGCAAAATGCAAATTCGGCCTATTTTAGGGACTAAAATGTAAATTTTCAGTCAAACAATGTCCGAAAATTACGAAAGTTGGCCACAGTGTAAAACGTGATGAAATGAGTGCACTGTAATTTTTTGTAATTTTTAGATGCAATGTGAATTTTTTACGAATTTTTAATTGCAAACAGAATGATTTTCAATATTTAATTTTAATAAATATTAAACCTACTTATTTTCGAGGACAAAAATTATCTACGATCTATCACTAGGTGATGGATCGAAGAAAAATCCTAAACCTCGAAAATGTGGGGTTTATTACCTATTAGAAATCAAACATTGAAATGCTCAAAATGATTTTTACAGGGCAACTAATGCATGCGAATGTAATGATTTTTGGGCACAATGTCAAGCAACTTAATCTCTACAATATTTGATTTTTGGGGAATTTTTAGAGTCACGGTTAATTAACTATGAATTTCTGAGCACAGATTGGGTAAAATATCTCAATTTTCGCAAAATAATTATTTATCAATCAACCGTAAATCATGAAAATATCCACGACATGTCAAAATGTAGAGAATTAGTCAATGAACATCATGCTATTTTTAAATAAATAAAATGATGCAATGTAGAGGTCTATAATGGATGACAAACACAGGGGTATAGATGCAATAAATAAATAAAATAAATGAATAAAAAGTGCAGTGGGGGCCTAAGTGCAATTACCAAACTTAAAGGGGCGATCTCTGCAAATTTACCAAGGGGTCACGTGCATTGCACGTGACCTTGGCCTGAGGAACTTGGCGCGAATATGGAGACTTCCAGGGGGCGCGTGCAATTTGCCCCCACGGTCACGTGCTCTGCACGTGACCTGGGAGTGACGTAACTATGACGTCCCCCCACGCACGTGCGGGCCACGTGCGGGGGGTCTCGGGTCGGACCCGGCAGCAGGCGGCTGAGACAGGCGGTGGTCGATGGCTGGCTCCAGCCAAAGCTTGGCCGAAGGCGGGGTGCCGGTGAGTCGAGGCGAGGCAGAGCTGGTGGGGGCCTCGGGCTGACGAAGGCGGTGGCGCTGGAGGGGCCCTCAAGCTCCTGGACGGTGGCGTCGAAGGAGTCGGCTGGCGGAGACGAAGGTCGGGGAAGCATTGGCGGAGACGAAGGTGGTTGTCGGAGAAGCGTCGTTGTCGAGGCGGAGGTTGCGTTGTCGAAGACGATGACGATCGTTGGTCGGTGGTGTTCTTGGACGCAGGTGGTGGCGCGCTTCGGAGAAGACGACTGAAGAGTTGGTCGATGGCGAACTCGTAGGCTCGACGAGAGGAACCTCGGAGCGGGGCAGAAGGCACGGAGGGCCGTGGCTGCAGCGGCGTCGAGGGAGAGACGCCGGATCTCGTCGGGAAGAAGGCGGAGCTCGGGCTGTCACCACCGAGCTCCGTGATGGAAGATACAACCGGCGGATGGGCTGCTCTGGTGGTGGCGAGGGTTTTAAATAGGCGAGACGGGAGGTCGTTGGAGAGGCGAGGGAAGCGGAGGCGGTTGGCTGCGGTCGTTGCGGAGGGGAGAAGGCGGCGGAGGGCGCGAGATCAGCGGGCAGAGGTTGCGGAGAAGAGGCGCGGCGGTTGCGAGGTTGGGGGTGACCTACAGCGGCCGTTCGATCGGCCATGATCGAACGGTTGCGGGGTCGCCACGTGGGGCAAAGGGAGGAAGGGAAGGCGCGGCACGTGCGGAGCACGTGCCTGGGGGCACGTGCAACGCACGTGCGCGAGTTTTAATTTTTAATTAATTTTTTTTTAAATAAAAACGAGATTTAAAAAGGCGAAAAAACCATGACACGTGGCGGCCTCTGGGGCTGCCACGTGTCAGCACCAGAAAAATCCGCGAATAAATCCTTTGTAAAATCAATAAAAAATAGCAAATGACCTTGGATCGAAAAAGTTCCTTCACAAAAAATGTTCGTCTCGACGAGATCTACAACTTTCATGAAGACATCAAAGCCAAATTCGGTCAAATGTAAAAAGTGAATTTTTGGGGTATCCCATGTACATAGAATACCTTGATTTTTGGTTTTCTAATTTTTTTTTCATTTTTTTAATCACGATAAAAATCCGGAAAAATAGGGAAAACTCAAAGATAAATAAAAGACACCTTAATCTAATTTTTTTTGGATTTTTATTAATAAAGAAAATATACATATAAAATACAGGTCAAAAAGCCGCGAAAATACAATGTACAAAAGAGGCCCAAAACCCAACTTTCACATACGAGCTCCGATTCACTTGAACTTGGTCTTGTTTTGAAGGTAATTGAATGTGCATTAGTTCAAAAGTGAGTAGGATCAAATCGGACACTGGATGGGGAAGATAGGTGGCTTTTAGTCCGAAAATCCTGAAACTAGGGTTTGGGTTTTTGGTCCACTTGACAGGGTTAGTTATTTTTTTGTATTTTTTATTTATTCTTGTTAGTGATATGTACACAGTGGAGGTGAGTTTGAGGTATTCGGAGTTAGCATGAAGGAGTTAAAAATAGGGGAAGTTAGGCTATTTACAGGTCAATTCTGGCTTGGATTTTTGGCTTCTTATTTTATGCAGAAATTAATGCTAAAATGCAATTCTTATGTAATCATGCATGAATGCTAATTATGCAGAATAAATGCAGAAATGCAGTTGATTTTGAGGGACTTGAGCTTTAATTAATGAGACTTAGAATGGTGAATCCGAGATTCATCAGTAACCATGTTGGAGAAGACAAACTTTTATAGTTTCAGCCGAGGAGAGCTACATATCACTTAAACTGTACAAGAAAGATTCATAGTCATAACGTTTTTGCATGTGAGTTGACTTATTCTGACTTGGCTATTGAGGAGAGTTGAGAAGAGTTGTGTGGTTCCTAGAGACTGTTGAGTGGCAAGTCCGATTCCCACTAAGGTTCCGCCCATACTAACAATCCAAATGATTGGCTGAGCTCCATACTTGGATTTTATGAAGATAAGTTAAATACTCAATATTATTCTAAGTTCTTTATTTTTCCTTTTTTTTATTTTTTAATCACTTATTCTTAAAATAAGTGTTTGCTAAGGGACTAGCAAAGGTAAAGAATAGGGGAATGATGAATCTACATTTCATCACCTTTATTTATTTATTTAGCTTAAAATCCCTTATAAAATACCTATAAATATCAATAAATCTATTCTTTTACCAACCCTATTTCTTGTGTAAATATTGTATATTTATCATTATTTTAACCAAAAATAAATAAATAAAAGAAAGAAAGATAAAGAAAATAAAAGAATGTATATATGTAAAAGATACAGGTTGACTCTGACCCCGAGAGAAGGTAAAAGATTGATCTAATCGAAAAGGAATAAAGTAGGGGGAGATAAGGCCAAAAAACCAAAATACAGAAAATCAAGTTCCATTTGTGCACATTCATAACTTGTATATTACTGTATATAACATAGATTCTTTTCATTAATTTATTTATACTCAACTTCAACTCAAACACATATGTTTTCTTTAAGAAAATTGTACATAAAAAACTTTTGTACATAATAAAAATAATTACAAAAAAACTGTGTACATTGTGCAAATAATAGAACTCTGAAAAAGCCACAAAGTTCAACTTATAAGATCAATATCTTCTACACCAAAAATCAAAATTAATCAAACTCACTTTCATTGTACTCCACATTAAATAATCTTTAAAATGAAGGTGATTTCATAAAAATAAGAGTTAAGCGTGAGATGTGGCTCTTTGGTGTATTATTGTATACTATACCTATGTATATTATTTGTATATTTAATTTCTTTTATATTATATAATTTGTATTTTTATTAATTTTAAATATTGTGCTTGACTTATACAAAATACAGATAAAAATCACAAAATCAAAAAATCAACAAAAATAAAATCATGTATATATTGTATATGTATCACTATATATAATGTAAAAGACTACTATTTAATTAACCTAATAAATAACTTCATAAAAATCAAATAAAAATATCAATAATACCCTTGCAAAATATTACAAATTAATAAATTATTAAATTACATTTATATTTGTAAAGATAATTAATTAAAAATCTAAGTGTTGTAAATATAGGCATCTATACCTGTAAATAACACTTGTATTTATTTTAACCCTTGTATGTACCATATTTAATTAATTAAAGATCACCTAAATTAATTGTATTTAATCCTTAACTTTTTTTATTTACATTATTTAAAATTATTTTTTATTTTTTACCTAATTTATTTAACTTTTTATTGATTTTTTGTCATGTAGCCTATTTTGTCCTATTTCAAGCGCCTTCCCATTGGATGGACCCGGGTCTTTTCACCTAGGTCAACATCTGATTCAATACCAAATTCCAGCTCGTTCGTGTGCATACCCGTCTTCGCCTATGTTTCTTGCATGCATCGATTACTAACCCACCCTGATTCCTTCACCGGTTCTTTAGCCCTAATAGCCTCCTCGCTAGACCATTGACTCCCTCAATTACACCTCGATCAGCTCTCGTTTTGAATTCAAAACCTGGTCGGGCCCTATGCCTATATATATTTCCATATCATCGCTCGCCACCGCTTGATTCATCTTCTTGGCATTCTTGCGCCCGAAGCCTGTTGCAGGAGTCAAAGAGAGATGACAACGAGCTTTGCCCTAGGCCGGGAGTGCGTGAGAGAATCTAGAATTCATGATCCAGCATGTGGCCGGAGACATCCGCCGCCTCGTTTCACCTCCCCGTTGTTGCCACAGATCGAGGCTGATTACCTCCGCCATTCACCGTAGGTAACTGTAGGTAGTTTACTTTTGATTCTGCCATTTACATTTTGCATTCTAATTCTTCTTTTAGCTTAAATTGGAAATCCATAAGTCATCTCTAATTTGCATGATCGGAGGTTCCTAGATCACTTGTCTTTCAATCCGACCCCTCTACAACGTTCACCTCAACATTCTCCATTTCTTTTCACATCTGACTCCTTCATATCTTCACAGATCTGGATATTCGATCTCCACCAAATCTTCGTCGGAGATCCTCCTTCCTTCACCATTTTCCCATCTTTTCTACTTAATAAAATTTATCGGAGTCTCTCTCTGAGTAGTGAAAATCCTTGCAGGTCTCAGGAGTCCACCTGAGAGCGAGGGGTGTATGTTAGAGGTCCACCTAGAGTCGAACACTTTCCGCCCCTCTAGATCTTGCTCGGGCCATCGCCGGTCGCCTTTGATCATTCTTATCGATGGTAGAGAATAGCAAAAATGTGTGCACACCAACATGAGCCATTCGTGAGCGAGATCCGTCCATCCTTGGTCAATTGAAAGTCATCGATGGAGCCATTCATGCCAGTTCTTTCCTGAGCTTCTTGTTGCTTTATGATCAAGAACTCTCTTCTCTAGATTCAATCATAGCCGTTGAAAAAGCCCTAATTCCCAGCTGTGGATCAGCCCTTCAACATTGAATCATCGTCGCTCAAGAACCTCCATCTTCAACCGTTAGATCAGATCATCAACGCAGATTAGTTGACCAAGCCACCGCGTGGATTGAGGGTACATTTGCACCCTCAAACCTGCTTTGTTTTTAGTTTTAAAAATAAGTCCACTTTGGGCACGTGACTTCTTGTATATATTTGAACTTTGTATTTTGTTCCCTACCATTTATTTTATTTGCTTTCTCAACCAGCTTATTTTTATACACATTTTATCATTAGAAAAATTGCAATAAAAAGCTTGTAGTTTGTTGTTAATGCTTATCCCCTAGAAATAATTTATTTGCAGTTAAGTCCAACCCAACGCACCTCACATGCACTAGCATGTGTTTTTGGGCATTTTGCTTATTTGGCTCTCTATTTTTAGTATTGTTATCATTTGGTCATCAAATAATTTTCTTTGCATACATATCCATGTGAGCCTACATATATTTTGCATGTTTAATTGAATTAAAAAAAATAACAAAACCTCATATAAAAATCCACAAAAATCATGTTAGGCTTCTGTTAATTATTTCTTTCATCACTAATTTTCATTTTGCATATTAATCATTTTTATTATTTTTAATAATCAAAAGCAACACAAAAATTTCCTATTTTCATTTGAAAATCAATAAATAATAAAAAATCTTTCAAAAAAACCTAAAATATTCATGTTTATCTATGTTGTCTTCATTTAATTTCAGTACCATTTTTGCATTATTATTCCTCACAAATACAAAAAAGTCATAACACATTCAAAACACAAAAAAATCATATAAAATCATAGAAAATTCTAAAAAAATCTTAAAATAGCTTTTTGGGTAATATAGAACTTCATCTATCTAATCTTTCATATTTCATTCATTTTTTATTTGATTTATTAGTTTAAAAATCCCAAAAAATCTGCATTGCGTTATGTGCCTTGTTTTTCTAGTTTTTCTTTTATTTGAAAATACGAAAAATTATAAAAATTCTAGAAAATCACTCAAACAGTAGCAAAATTTCAAAAACCCAAAAATATTTTTGATATATTTGAGAATACAAAAAGAGTGGTTTGTTTATTTATTTATTTTCTTAATCAATCTTCTATTATTATAAAAAATGGAAAGTCATTTATAAAATTAAAATAAAAAAAATATAAAATTAAAAAACCAAATAAAAAATAAAAAAATAAAACTCAAAGAAATTAAAAAAATCAGAAACAAAAACCAAGAGTATTGTGCATAGAATTCCCTCTTTCTTTTCTTTGATTTTTCATTCGATTGAATAACCCTTGATATTTTAGTAGCCTCCCTTAGTTCGATCCTATAAGTGTAAAAAAACATCAATCACTTTTTCTTGCTTACAATCTTTCTTGCTTGTTGGCCTAAGTTGTGAATAATCACAATAATTTTTGGTGAGGGATTTTTACAACATTGCAAAGATTTCTTCTTAATAAAAACCTTGAAAATTCTATGCTCAACAACCTCGCATGCTTCTTAGTGGTTCGAACCCTACTACTTGTCACTATACACCTTTTTGTAGTGTATAATAAAATTTTAGCTCACTTATTTTATTGTTTAATCATTATTGTGGGTTAAGTGTTGAAATTGTCACATGGAATTGGATACTGAGAGCCGAGAGAGGTGTCGATACAATGATTATCGGATCCGACTTGTCAGACACTGTAGACCCTCCAAGATCGGACGTTTGGTACCTCGTCCCATGTGCTTTTCACTCGGCTAATTAAGAAATCATGAGTAAGGAAGACTCATGTTGTGTTTTTACCTAGGTGGGTCTTCATGTAAAAATTCTATGCAATTCTGTCGATTGGTTGCTTGATCATTGTTTCCATGCTTGCTGATTATTCCTTAAAGACATATAAAGCTGTCTCGAACCACTATTCACCATTTGTCCCCTCTTGTGGTGTCGTGATCTAATAACTCACAAAATTAATAAACATAGAAAAATGTTCGATGACTTACAAGTGCATTAGGAATTTTCAAATAATAAAATATCAAAGTCTACTCTTTGTTCATAAAAAATAAAGAGATGCTACATTATCAATATTTATTGAATTGGATCTACACTTGAGAAATAAAGCTGTTTTAAATTTCATTATTACCATATAAAAAATTTCAAATAAACTTGAACATCAATTTGAAGATTCATACCAGTGAAAAAATGTTATAACCACAACAACCAATAGTGTCTTCTGTATGGGCCATGTAGAGCACACACAAACGCACGAGATAAAAGTTGCGGAGCAAACTCAAATCTTATTGAAGAAAATGGTTTCAATTTTTAAAAGCAAAAGTTTTATTTTTATTTTGAGGAACATACTTAAACTAACTATCAAATGGCAAAAGTTATATCAATCATTCCAGCTTGAAATAGAGAATCAAATCTAGGCAACTATTCAAAAAGAATTCAGAGATTACGAAACATAAATAGTTATATCATTTCTTTTTATCTGCATTTTAGTGATTATGAATGTCACTTTATAGTATTATATTGATAAATACATTTTTTCCTCAATATGTGCCCCTTTCTAAATCGGATCCTGCCTCCTTCCTATCTGCTTGCTCTCTTGTTCCTATCTTTGTTACATGTACCGAAATTAAATCTGGACCGTTATCTTCTCTATGGCCGATATGATGTTTTGCTCCGGGCTAGAGTTTTTTTAGGACTTGCTGTCCACATTTGTGAACTATATATTTCTAAGACTTAGTTTTATTGGGCTCATCCAATCATCTCCCAGTCTATTACAGATAAAAGGCTTGTTATAAAATCCACGCACGACCCGGGGGCTTGTGCTTGCATATCCCAAAAGTAACTCTAGTTTGGGGGCGAGAGTAATTACGGGGCGTTGGAATCGGATTTAACGAAAATGGCTACAAAACATCGAGAGATTTACCTAATCCCCTCGTTAAAGGAACAACTCATTCAGATCTTTGTTACTTGCACGCACAGCTCATATCCCCAAAAGTAAAAATATCCTCTCGTCATCCCCATCTTTCTTCTCCCACGACCAAGGACAATGCAACACCCAGGCGAAGTCCTACCCTTGTTCTTCTTCTTCCTTCTCCTGCTGCTCTTTCCTGCCCCCTCTTCCGCACTCCAGCACCTCACTACCGCCGAAGAAGAAGAAGACGCCCAAGCTCTCGTCCTCCCGCAAGTGGGCGGCGGCGCATCTCCACCAGCATCCCAGCAACCCACCACCTTCTTCGAGGTCAGCAGACCCATAGACGTCCCCCGCCTCTCAAAGCGGTGCTCCGTCCTTGTACTCCAGCACGACTTCGGAAGCACTTATGGCCAACCACCCGTTACTTCCCCTTTCACCCCTTGCGCGCCGGTTCACCCTTCCAGGATCGCCCTCGAGTGGTCCGCCTCCTGCCGCGGCCGCCAGTTCGATCGCATCTTCGGCGTGTGGGTTGGCGGCGTCGAGCTCCTCCGCAGCTGCACCGCCGAGCCCCGCGCCAATGGCATCGTCTGGACCGTCTCCAAGGATGTCACGCGCTACGCCTCGCTGCTATCGCGCCCGCAGACCCTCGCCATCCACCTCGCTAACATCGTTGACGGAACCTACACCGGAGTCTACCACGTCAACGTGAGCCTACATTACTACTACGGGGCCGAGAAAGCCCGGAATCCGCGAGGCGAGTATGGTCCCGCGGCCGATGTGGTGGTGCCGGTCTCTCGAGATCTTCCGATCAACGACGGTCTGTGGTTCATAGTGCAGAACGCGAGCGATCCGCAGGGGAAGGACGTAGCGATTCCGAGGAATTCTTACAGGGGAGTGCTGGAGGTTTATGTTTCTTTCCACCAAGGAGACGAGTTCTGGTATTCCAACG
Organism: Ottelia alismoides; assembly: GCA_037367405.1. Classification (NCBI taxonomy): domain Eukaryota; kingdom Viridiplantae; phylum Streptophyta; class Magnoliopsida; order Alismatales; family Hydrocharitaceae; genus Ottelia; species Ottelia alismoides. Next base: position 1,422,522 of record JAZKJV010000720.1, on the reverse strand, counting down.
CCCCTAACGACTATATTGCAGCCAATAATCTTAGTTCTGATGGGAACGGGCCTTTCAGAGAGGTCACTGTTAGTGTTGATGATACAGTAGTCGGTGCTGTTTGGCCTTTCACTGTGATTTATACTGGTGGTATCAACCCCCTTCTCTGGAGGCCGATCAGCGCCATCGGATCGTTCGACCTCCCATCTTACGATATCGAGATCACGCCGTTCTTGGGGGGATTGCTGGATGGGAAACCACACAAGTTCAGTTTTAGTGTCACAAACGCAGCGGGTTCTTGGTTTATTGATGCCAATCTGCACCTTTGGTTGGACAGGAGGAGTTCCTATACTACCGGTAAGCTGATCAAGCACAACGCACCAGAGGTGGTTCCCTCGCTTGTTTCCAAGTTCAGGGGCCTGGATGGGAGCTTCCTGACCACTGCATCCCGACAGATATCGGCTACCGGGTGGGTGAAGTCATCCCATGGGAAGATCGTCACGCATTCCTACCAGGATTTCACTTTCAGAAACTTGATGGTGTACAGTGGAAATGGCTCCGCGCAGGTGATCAATCAGACGATAAAATCGGATTATGGCATATACGCCGAGAACCCTGGTTCAGTTATATATGCGGAGCAGGTGTTTCGTGAATTCCCTCTGCATCTTCATATGGGAACGACTGATATGATTAATGGAAGTTATGCAGAGATATCTAATGTGTCTTTGTCATTCAATGAGAAGAGAATTGCTGGCGAGAAGTTTGGATTCTCGTTCAGTTCGTTGAAGAATTCACAAGAGGGTCATGGGCAGATGGTTGTGAAGGGCCATTTTGGTTCAAAATGGCGTAGCAGGTACGGGGCAGAGATACATGTACGAGGGCATCGATGGCTGCTACTTCAGGAACGTGAGAAGTGACAATTACACGATTTTGCATGATGACTCCGGAAACATATGTAGCATGAACTCCCAATTGGGATCATGGGGTGCATCCCTTCAACAGATGTCCTTTCTTTGAGGGGATCTAGAATCTCCATCTGAGGGCTGGCTGAGGTACCAGGATTCGGTAATTAGGATGCTGATATCTGAGTGCAGCCCTGTTCGATTGTCTTGCTTAATTATATTATTTGTTCATCAAGTGGTTAAGATATATTCAGCTAAAATAAGGATTTTTTCCATCTTTCTCATCGACTCATTGGTTGAATATCTGAAATATAGTTTCATAAGTTCATGTTTTTGGCGAATGTGTTACGTTGTGATGGGCACATTCTCATAACATTATCTGTAATCATTGATACTTATGTTGATCGCTCAGTAGTAATCGTCAGTTTTCACATGACTGGGAGTGTCTTACTGCTGCCTTGCTGAGTCTAGTTGATTTTTTCTTGTCCCGGTCGAATTTCTCAAGATTGTTTATGATATATTCAGATTGGTCTTGTTTAGAGCAAAACTGATTCGACCACTACATTAGTTTGGGCACCTGTTGAGTTGATTTAGCTCAAAGCATTTTTGTTTAAGATGCATCTATTCGGATGAATCCTTTGGTGTTTGAGAGATATTTAGATAGGGATTTCAGGGATTTCTTACCAAAGCTTACAATGTGTGTTTTTCTGAAAACATCGTGACAAGTAAAAAGCAATCTCACCTCAGGGTCCCTCATCTGTAGTTGTGAATGATATCGAGTCTGGTTGGTTGAATTAGTATCATTGGTACATGCATGTCTTTGAATCGTGGCTGGTTCCTTTGGGCCGTTCTGTTTGGTTGGAGGTTTGGTTTGGGTTGAAGCAAGCTCCCTTAAGAGGTTAGTGAGAAGCATAAGCCTTTGTATACATAATGCTTAAGAGTAAATATTAGTATTGACAGTTTAATAAGCATGCATATCATATGACTTAAAATCACTGATACAGTCATTGGTGGAAAAGACTCGACTTCACTGGATACATCTCTCTCCTTGTGAAATATTCATTAGCACATACTATGTAAGAAGATTACATGATTTGATGACGTAGTATACTATGAAATTCATCATAAAATTGAACTTTAAGAATGAAAATTGGCAGTAGTATAGCACTAGACTCTAGTGCTGCCTGTCGTTTTCGGGGTAGTCGTATAAGTGGATGCCTTTGTACCTTAACCAAAAGATACACTGGTTGCACATGCATCTAAAAGTCATAGGTGAATTCCTTTGTGATTTTCATTTCACATACTTGAAGAATAAGGAGTATGATTCCAAACCTTGCTCCCTCCACAACCATCCTTCAAGTTGAAGAATTTGTCTTATCAACTCAGACCTTCTCTTAATCCCTCTTCATCACACCATCACCTCCCCAACAATGAATATTTATTTATTATTTTTATTTAATAAATTCGTAAATAGGCCCCATCCCTTTCTTGTGAATGTAGCACCCATTCAATATCCCATGCAAACGTGAAAGCATATAGAATCAACTGGGCACTTATCCAAATCAATATTCCAATTTGAATGCATTTCTGCAAATTGAGAAAATTTTGTTAAATGCAAAACACAGGTTCTCATTGACAATAAAAATTGACTAACAATTCCATCATATGACATGCTTATCAACACCGTCGTCATACACATAATCAATGCGCACATGATGCATCTGATTCCGCAATAACTCGAAGATATCTTTCATATTTCATAAGGCAACATCGTGGTGTTACGTGTATAAAAAACCTAGCTCTTTGTCACAATCCTTAATGTGTTGCAGAGCAATTTCAAGTTGTGATTCCACATTCTTAGTTGCTTCTTTTGATTCCCTCAAAGAAGATCATTCCGTGCTCTAGATGCTCCATTGTGCATGCACAAACCACTCGTGATAGTCGCATTGGCTCATTGGGGCATACAAAGAACTCACACATCAATGGATCCTCATCAACCTCGGTGTCATACCTCAACATGACTCCATATTCACATCGATAAACATTTGAAGTATGTGTGGAAGCCATTCTATCCTCAATGATAAGTTTGAATAGTGGCCGACGTAGTAAATACACACACTATATTTGAAATTACAAGGATGTTTGAAATTCTAAGGCAAGAAATGTGTATGCATGAAAAGGATAACATAAAGTTCATCATAAATTACAAGGATATGTGAAATTCTACTTCTTAGCATGTTATTCCACATGGCATGCAATATTCTCGAAGTATCCTTCATCATCGAATGTCAACGTGAACTATACTTAAGACATGATGATGTTCCTCGTTCACTTTCGTGGAATGAATAGTTGATTCCTATGTCAAACAGTCTAACCCCTTCATTGCTTGTTGACAATATAGATGACCTTGACCTAGTCTCTTTGCAGAGATAAATCATAAGATGGCATGTCCCGGAGACATTGAAATCAAATCTCCGACATATTAGTGATTTAGATTTTTTGATAATGACAAAAAATAGTTTATATATTTGTTTTTGCATGACTAAACGTTTTAAGTAGATGGAGAACCTGGAGAGAATGTAAAGAATCTAAGAAGAAAGTAATTAAGTATAGCCGAACAAAGGCAAAACTACATTTGAAAACATCAAAACCCAGTGCTCAAAAGACATGTAGAAAGAAGATCTGAAATCTTAAAAGCTCAAGAACAAGCGGAGAGGAATTAGAGGCTCTTTTGTAAAAATTGCCAAGTTGGTCGATTTAAATAATTTTTATTTTGTTGAAAAATAACAATGAAGTTATTATATATTTTTAATGGAAAAGGTTAAAAAATTAAAATCACATTAGTCGGTTAATAATTTTGCCGACCAATTTCGTATTGAGTCGACTATTGAGTTTTTCCGATCAAACTATTTTGAACCTCAAATATCACATAATAGATTTTCTTTTTCAATTGTCGAACCTCAAATATCACTTACTAGATTTTCCCTTTTAACTGACTATCTATTTTGTCTAGGGTGGAGCATTGGGTTAGGCCAACCTAGGGTTGATCATGACCTGATCAATAAAAGCATGGGCCCAACCTGAACCTGGTGTAAATGAGGGTGGGGCTCGGTTTGACTGACCCCGAACTAGGGTTGGCCCTTGAAAACCCTGTCGTACGAATTGATGTGGGATGTGGGTTTTGCATGGTATATGCATGGGAGCCACGATGGAAATGATAGTCCGAAATGCCCCCTCACCCAATCTATATGAACTCAAAAGCAAATCAAGATTAGTCATGTATCAACTTCAAGATATCACATTGAGCATCTAATACTAACTTGAAACAAATATTTACTAGTTGAGCACATAACCATCAGAGGTCACTGGGGACTAAAGCAATCAATCTGTATTCAAAATTAAAATTTGAGGGAAATTTTTTCAACCCAATCTAAAAAATCAATAAGCATAAATCACAACACCACCAATTTCAGATTAGTTATTAACCTCAGTTAAAGCAAGAAATCTGCATAGCTTCACATAACTAATGGCTCCATATAATTAGCGGCTCCAGATCATCATATGAATTCCTAAGAATTAATATCCATCTATGTCGAGTTGACGGATTTAGAATTCTGTTTATTAGAGTTTTCAAATCCAACCTACACTATCAAGTCTATAGTGGCATTATTAGAAATTTATATATTTTAGAACATCAATTTTATATATCTTAAACGTCAATTTTATTAAACTCATCTGATGTCATTAATCTTGCTCATGTCATTGACCACCACTGTTGACTTCTCCATAGAATGCTTTGCGAATTCTATCATATACGCACACTCCTCTTTGGTCTTTTTATAAGTAAAATGGAGGTGGGTCGAGCTCTGCCCGAACTCGAGTCTGACCTCGTTGGTCATGTGCCCTCGAATTGTCCAAATCCAAGCTGTGACCTGGCCCAAGGTCCGAGGAAATTTGATGAGCCCGATCCGAGCTTTCCCGTGTTGAGCTGGGTTGAGCCCAATGTTCCACCCTAATTTTCTATATTTCGACTAATATGTTCATCAATCAACTACTTTAAAGTCCCAGACAATTAATATCAACTCTAGTAAACATGCTACTATCCCAGCCTTTTAAATAACTACCTTAAAATTCTAACCAATTAAACTTTTTCTTACAGTCTAATTTTGGAATGTTTATTCCTAATTTCCAATACCATTATGACTTTTAGTCGACTAACCTTTTATATCAATCGACTAATCTTCATTTCAATTGACTAACCATTTTTCTCAATCAGCTAATTTTCTCTTGAATGCATACCTTGATACTAGTCATTCATTAGTGACATTCTACCTAACCATACTTACTCACCATAATGGGCCACTAATCATTTCTAAGCTTATAAATAGGACTCATAAGTTCCATTACACTTTACCATGCTTAGAATTAGAGATGGGCATGGGCCGAGCTGGGCCGGGCTCTTAAAAGCCCAGGTCCAAGCCCATTTAAGAATTCAAGGCTTGGGTCGGGCTCAAGGCCCACATTTTTTCCTTTTTTTCGGCCCAAGCCCGAGCCCGACCCGATTCTTATGGGTCGGGTTTGGGCCGAGTTGGCCCAAGTCTACTTGCCACAATTAGTTGATGGAATTAGTTGTTGAAATTAGTTGATCTGTATATCTCCATACTAATTTATTAGATGAGACACCATTGCATTGCTGCCGAAAATCATGGATTCGATGACTCCATTGCATCCTCTACTTTATATTAATACATGTTTAACCACTCGAAAGTTAGAGCATCCCAACAACTAGAGAATATGAAGGTGACAAGGTGCGTGTGTGTCAGTTTTTTCAGACTGCAAGAGTGAATTAAATATAATTTAATCAAAATCAATTCGTTTTCCCAATCTGTCCAGGATTGCCGCCATATTTTTGAACCTTTCAACTATTCGTCTGTCTTTTGTATGATCTGCTCACTCTATTTTCTCCGAAAAAGGTTGTCATGATTGATAAGACGATCAGACATATTGTTGAGCCTCGGCGTCAGCTATCCTATACACATGCAGGAGGAGGTCATTCTCTGACCAAAGGTTCCCTATGGCCTCAAACAAACAAAAGAAAGAGAGAGAGAGGAGAGAGAGAGAGAGAATATGCCGACAATTAGATGTTCTTGTAAACACCAACCTATCCACCACCATCGTAGAATAGACCACACCCAAAAATAAAGAACCCTCCATCCAATCCAAATCCAATGCCATCGAGCTTATCAATGGATTTTTTCTCATGCATATAATAAATAAAAGAAATATTTCCAGGCAACTGTTGTACATATAAATACCAATCTAAAAAAAAAAACTCTATGTATACATCCTCAAAATAAATATCAAGAAAACAGATAATTATTATGATTACTCAAGACTACTTTAGATGCCTACTCAAGCCTATTCGGGCGGGGCTTGCGGGCTTTTCGGGATGGGCCGAGCCCGAGCCCGAGCCCGGCCCAAAAAATAAATGGGACTAATATCACGGTCCAGGCCCGACCCATTTTTATTTGGGCTTGGGCTGGGCTGGGCTACATGGGATGGGCTTCGGGTTGGGCTGGGCCAGCCCGTCCCAATGCTCACCCCTACTTAGAACTCCTATTTAGTCATCTAAAGGAAGTTGTAAGATGTTATTGTGTGCATATACTCAAATGCTCAAGATATCAAGTGGTCAATTGAGTTCTTTTGCTCTTAAGTTCTCATTCATCTCCACTGAGCTTCACTCACCTTATTCGTACTTCACAAAACTCAAGTAAGCTTGTGCATTCAGTTTATGTACTAAGACGCACTTTTATTTGTCTAGGTACATGGATCGTGGGTTCATTTCTCTTAAAGAGATAAACTCTCCTTTTGGATTTATCCAAGGAAAAGTACAAGTTCAGGATCGTTGTTTTTTTCTCGCTTGGATTTCCACATTGAAATAATTGTGCATATTGTGGTTTGCATTTTATTCACTTTTTCTATCTTTGTATCTTCTAACTTTTAACTTGGAAGTCGATCTTTTGAACTATTGTTGTTGCATAAACCATCCCCTCTTATTAAAAGATTCATATTATGTATAAGAACAAGTGCAAGTTTTCTAGGTATCTACTTGTAGATCCTACATTGTATAAGGACATGTCTCCACCAACTCGAGCTTCTCCACATACTTTGTATCGAAGCCACCACATTTCAATGTGAGCTGAAGGCTAGGGTTTTGGCCTTAGTAAAAGATATGGTAAGATCCTTAAGCGCATCACGAAAGCGTGAGGATCACATCGTACGCGATCGGGAGCGATTAGTTGCACTAGTTGCTCGAGGCAGCGGAATTTAAAATTTTCATGGCGATGAAACCGCATGATCCAAGAACACTTATCGGAGCATTTCATCTAAACCACAAACAAGTATTAGGGTTACCTCTTGAAGTGTGATTGCGATCGAGTCTCTAAACGAAGAGACCTCCTGTATCAAGTCTGATTTGACGAAGAAGACACTTGCGAGGCATTGATAAAATTTGTGTTCCTCGCAATCCATGTTGTTGATCCAAGCAACGAATCTCCCGATCTCATCACACGAGATACGGCATCTTCTTTACGAGCGAGGCGCACCGAAGGAAACGGAGATCCACGAGCAAATAATCTGGCAGCAATACGGTGACACTGCGACGATGAAGACTCTCTCTAAGGCTCCATGGTGGAGAGTCACAATGAGAGAGAGAGAGAGAGGGCATGTAGAGAATGACAATAAGAGAGAGAGAGCAATAGTTGTTGTCTCCAACTTGTATGTGTAAAATAAAAGGCTAGAGCCACCCTACTATTTATAATATTTTGGGATACTTGGATCTCAATCCATGGACAACACAAATCCAATGGTTAACATTGATTTGTGTTTCTTTTAATGGCTGTGATTTTGTTGTAAATTCACAACAACAATTAATTTAATTAAATAAATATATATTGAATATAATTTTATTTATATTAAATCAATCAAGCATGGAGATATTTGGAAGGAAGATTGCCTCCTTCCAGAAGAGGGGGAGGGATCCACCCTTTCCTAATGGGAATTGGTGGCAATCTCCATGTAATCTCATGAGATTACATTATTCCATTGAAATCTCCAATATTTATGACAACACTTGTTGTAAATTATTCCACAAAAATAATTCATAATTATTTTGTGAATATTGCAATCGTGCCATTGGAAATTTGTGAATCTCATTCACAACCCAAAATAAAATGTAAATTACATTTTCAATTAATTGTCCAATGTGGATCCAATTCATATCAACATTTAATTAACAAATGTGAATTACAAATAGCTCTCTCTTATATATTATAAATCACAATTATAATATATATGATCAATATGGATAGTGCTATCCGTATTATTCATATCCATGATGATTAAATCATATTTAATCATCTTGGATCTCTATTCTCATGTGCCCAAATAATATGAATCACATTCACATTATTTACATCATTGATAATTAAATCACATCCAATTATCTTAGATAACTTTCCTTATAATATGAATCAAATTCATGATATAAATGATAATTAAATCACATTTAATTATCCATTTTCTCAATGTTCGGATACTTATATCAACAATGAAATTATCCATGAACTCTTTCAAGGATAATGCGCTTTCTCTGCGGATACTTGGAGATAAGGTCAGGGCGATTGTATTGTTCCACGTATAGTGACTTGGATATTGAGATCACATCTCAAATCCAGATCTTGCGGACTGATGAACCTCGGTTTCATCATAATAATTTCCATTTATTATTCCCCTAGCTTAAATTTGTGTCAATAAAACATACTAAATACTATATATATCTTGACTTTAAATATATTAAAAATATAAAAAATTACAAAATAAAAATTGCAGTATTTTTATACCTCTAAAAATGCTCTCAAAAATATTTCTACCTTTGTTTGACTTATTTTGTGTTTTTATTCAACATGAAACCTGTATATCTCATCGAGATCTACAACTTTTATGTTTTGAGTTTTTCCAAATTCAGAACCCTTTTATTTCTTTTCTATTTTTCTTTAATTTTTTGATTCTGAATAATCTCATTGGGCCACGTGGCTCCTTCTGGTTGAGCCATGCGGCCCGCTTCCCTGTGTGCTACGTGCCCTCCATTTCCAGCAATCCGATCCACCTCTTGCGCTTTCAATCTCTTTCGCTCACCCCCGTTCACCCGCAACCCATGATCGCCTCTCCATATTTCATCTGAAGTGTTCTTCCCCATTCTCTCATGGACCATTGGATCTTTAGATCCAATAACCATCCGCGCCTTGCCCATAGATCGCCGATGCGTCCTGTTAGATCAGGACCACCCCTTCACGCTCTTTACCCAATCGTTGGATCACAAGATCCAACGGTCAAGCCTTCGTCTCCCACCTCCAATCGCCTTCTCTCTCCCACGATCTCCACGACTAACCGCTATTTCCCCTTTCCATTTTCTCCATCTCCTCAACTCCTTCCTCGCCCCATCTGAACGTGCTCTGCCCAAACCCATTCCTCCGTCATCCTCGTAGGCTATGTGGCTTCACACGCCCCTGTTGTCAGCAGTTTTCTCAAGGATCGGAAATTATTGAAAAGATATAGTAGTCGTTGCTATCCCCAAAAATCTCGTGTCAAACAAACAATTACTTTTTTTATTTTGCTACTTATTAACTTGTATAGTAGATAACGTTGAACTCAGGAGGCTACAATCCCAAGTGTTATTCAATTAATCAAAAATCAAATAAGGGAAAAACATGAATCTCAAAGGATAACTGTCCTTGGTTTTTGTATTTTTTTATCTTTTTATTTTTTTTAAAATTTTTTTTATTTCTATTTTTTTATATTTTTTTATTTTCAAAATTTTTAGTTGTTTTTAATTTTGCAATTTGTTTTATTTTAAAAATAACACAAAGCAATATTCAAAAATCCCGAGAAAATATTTTTGGGTTTTAAAAGTTTTGAAATGTTTTTGAGAATTTTTGTGGAATTTTCAGATGTTTTTCTATTTTTTTAAAATCAAACAGTGAGAAAATGCAAAAATGTGCACAACCTGGAGTAATTTGCATCTTAAAAATATTTTAATGCCCAAAACTCTTGACAATTATTTTTATGACAAACTAGAGGTAAAAATCTACAATCAGAAACTGAAATCACAATTTTTGGATTTTTGTAGAATTTTTATGTTTTTTTTTCTGAATTTTCGTTTTCCATATTTTTTTAGTTTTTAAAGAGTTAATGCATGAAAATTGGCCAAAAATTAAAAACATCAAAATACACAAACACGAATTTTTATTAAATTTTACAAATTTTTATGAATTTTCAAATTTCGAGCAGACAAATTATCATTGTTTTTTTTAAAATATCAAATGTCAACCAAAATTCATGAAAAATTTATACAATGATGAGAACTACTGCAGGAACATACACCATTTGTTGGGAATTTTTTGAAAAATAAAAACATTTATTTTGATGAAAAAGATCATGCAAAGTTTAAGTTATGCAATATAGGGACTAAGATGCAATATTCAATGTTTTTGCGTTAAATAAGTAAACAAAATAAAGTGCGAAGAGGAAAACACAATTTACCTATGAAATGCGTACAAAGCACGTGACATGAGGAGGCAGGGACTTTTCTGCAAATCAGAAATGTCTGAAGGCTTAGATGTAATTTACCCAAGTTGCACATGCGTCACACGCACTAAGAACTAAGTGCAGGGGCGCGTTTGTACTTTTAGAAACATCTGAGGCTTGAATTGTAATTTTTGCAAACTTTTTTAATTCCAAGCCCTAGGTTTCTTCTCTGTTTGCTACGTTTCAACGCATGGAGGGGCACAGCCTGCCGCCGCGTCCATCTGCTTCACCAAGGGCGGCGGCGCGTGGCGGAGTTGTGGCATGCAGTGGCGTGCGGAGGTGTGCAAGCTTTAAGGGGGGCGGTGATGCCCTATCAGGCGGCGAAGGACGGCGGACTTGCGCTGGAGGGCGACGATGGGGATGAAGTTGGTTGGTGCCCAAGGCGTGGAGGGGGATCGGCTCGAGGCTTCTGGAATGGGGCACCGCCTCGCGCGGCGGTAGTGGAAGTCGATGAAGAGGGGGGCCTCTGATGGTGGCCGATGGCCTCCGTCCCCCTGAGGGTGCAGGTGCCTGGGCGACACACGCCCATGTGGATCAGGAGGGCGCGTGGCCGCGCGCGGTTGGCCAGGCGCGGTGACGTGTGATGCTGCGGGAGGAGGGCGCGGGGCGGCACTACCGCCTGTGTTTTTTTTAATTTTTTTTATTAATTTGTAAATTGTAAACAGAAATGTAAATAAATTATTATTATTATTTTTTAATAAAATGTAAACATGAACTACGATATATATTTTTTCTTTTTTTTTTAATTTTAATTTTTTAGTTGTTATTTAAATGATCCTGCAAAACAAACGTTAGATAAAAAGAAACAAATAATTTTATTATTATTTTTTATTTATTTACAAATCAGAAAAGGAACGGGATCTCGCAAAAATAAAAGAATCGAATCCAATTCTCCGACCACCGTGCGTGGTCGGAGTTGATGGATCGTGGATGATAGAAATTAAATGCGGAGAGATCACGAAAGTGAGATGAAAAATCGAGTCGAAGTGGATCAAATTGTGATGAAATTAATGATCTAAATAAAAAAAGACAACGAAATAAAAGTGCGAGAAATAAAACAAAAATTAACCTAGATAAAAATAAGAAAAATGTGGATCTCACCTTAGGAGCGGAAATGGACCGTGATCGCCTCGACGAAGGTCGACTCACTGTCACCGAATAACTCGGAGGCTCGGCACTTTTCTCGACGAAATTTTCTCTAGAGATCGGGCTCCTCTCTCTAAAGATTGATCAAGTTAGAATGAGGAAGAAGGAGCCATATAAATAGAAAAGATAGAGATGAAATTTGAATTTTTGAATTTTTGCTTTTTTGGTGGAAGAGATAAGAGAGATGAAAATTTAAATGAGATAAAGATAAACAGAGAAACAATTATTTACAAAATTATCTATTTTTTTATTTTTCATCACTTTATTTATTTGAATTAAAAAATGTTATTTTTTTTTACTTTTTTATGGTGGTTAATTAAAAATAGCAACTATATATATATACTATATATATGACATTATATACAAGGGTAATTGAGGAAATTAGCCTTTTTTGCTTAAAAAATATTTTTTATTTTTTATTTTAAACAATTAGTAAAAAATATTTACAAATATATACAAATACAATATATACAAAATTCATGGAAAATTGCACAAACCACCCCAGAAAACCAATTTTTTACTAGTAACTCCAAGAATTATGAAAACATAGCCATTTTAAAGATAATTTAATTTAGAATCTAATGGAAGAGAGATTGGTTCAATTTGAGTTCATATGGAGCTGGAATTGGTCTTTCAATTAGTGCTTAGTGGCTTTTTCCTAGTGTGGTTACTTTTATTCTGTACATGATTTAATTATGCAATTATTTTTATTAATTAGAACACATTTTTATTTACAACTTTTGTTTTAATGGTTATTTGATTTGAGAATAATTAAGGTACAAATAAAATAGTGAAGTATACAATTATACACATCACACATTTTTTTTCTGTATTTTCTAATTGAGGACCCTATCTCCCCGTACATTATTCCTGGTCGATCAGGTCAAGTCTTGACCTTCTCTCGGGGTTTGGGTCAGCCTGTATACAGTCTTCCTTATTTTTTTATTTTCTTTATTTTTCTTTTATTTCTTTAGTTATTAATTTTAGGTTAAAATTAGTAAGAAGTGTATAATATTTACACACAGATGCCAGTTAGTAAGAATATGTTGTTAGTGTTATATGCATGTGTTTTATAAGGGATTTTAAGCTAAAATAAATGAAGAAAGATGATGAATTGTAGATTCATCATCCCCCTATGCTTTACCTTTGCTAGTCCCTTAGAAAACACTTATTTGAAAGAATAAGTGAAAAAAAAGAAAAAAGAAAGGGAAAATAAAGAAAGTAGGACACTATTGAGTATTAAACTTATCTTCATAAAATTGTAATTTGGAGCTCTGTCGGACCTTTGGACTATTAGTGTGTCGGAACTTCTGTGAGACTTAGAATTTTAAAACTGACAGCCTTCAAGTTCTACACATTATTATCACAGTTTCGGCTCAGAAGTCATCTTAGATCAATCCTCTTCCCAAAGCATACCCTATGAACATTGAACAATCGACTCATGCGTGTGAAAGGTTTTAGCTCTTCCTATCCAAAATGCTGGACTACCATGCAAATCTCCTCTCCAGTAACTCATCCTGGGGGAGTCAGGTGTTTCCTTCTAAGGTCTGTCTCACTGTGTTCACATCGAATTGGGGGAGAAGTTAGAAGAAGGAGAAAAGAACTTGAGGGAGGCCAGTGTAGTCACTCTCTTTGTGAAGCTGGCCAGTGTAGCTGAGTTTCCACCAAGATCTGCAGGTTTTCTTGAAGCTTGGACCTTTTTGGTCAGATATTTATTTGGTAGTGGCTTCTTTGTATTTGGATTTTTGGTGGTTCTGTTTGGATCTTGTTGTGCCCCTACGGATATAGAATCTTTTTGTTTCCGTACACGTTTTGGGGTCTTAGAAAAATTTGTGCCCAACCGTCCATATCTTTTCCGAAGCTTTATTTCAACCCGTACTCCGTTCTTTAGATTTCCACGCGACCAGAAAAGAAACTCACACAGTATTCCAACATACCGTCTGAGTTGAGCTAAGTGCATAGTGCGAGAGTACAAATTAATTCCCAATTCCAGAGTTGTACCCAGAATAAAGAGATCAGGTTAGACACTAAGCGTTAAACGCTATAAATTGCCATGTAGAACTCAAAGAATTAAGTCAAAGACCTGAAGCTTCTAAAATCCTATTTCTCGGTGAAGTTCCTCTGAGAATTAGGTGGATTAAGGTCCAACTAAGCTCCATTCTTCAATTTTATTTCAGACAAAGTTTAAATGTCAACACTATCCTAAAAAATGCACATGCAAATGCAAGAAAATATGAACAATGCAAAGATTTTTTTGAAAAGAAATGATGCACATGTGAAAAGATATTTTTTTAAAACAATTTTCTAATTTTGAACTTTTTGTAGATTTTTGGAGGAAAATGTAGATGTAAAAGAAAGTTTTTTTGAATTATGCAAGTCTTTATAGATTTTTGTTTTTGTAGTTCTTTAAAGGGAAAAGGGTTAGTAATAAAAAAGTACAAGTATATACAAGATTTTTTTGTTTGTTTTTGTTTTTGTTTTGTGTTTTTATATATTGTTTGTTTTTTTTATTTTGTTCTTTGTTTGTTTTATATTTATTTTTTTTTGATTTTTTTACACACATGGATTTTACAAAATTATATGCATAACCCTCAAATAAACATATTTAAAATAAGAGTTATGTCTAAAGTATATATACAATATATACGACACCCCCTATACTTAGCTCGAACTATGTCCTCATAGTGATCAGAGAGCGAAAAAGGAAGACATAACTCGTGCTATGTATAGAAAAGTGAAAAGACTCCTATGCTACGACTCAAAGAAAAGATAAAAAGAAGAGAAGTTGGTGATCCCCCCTATACTTAGGATCAAGTAATCCTAAGTATAGTAGAGTGTACAAAAGGGAAAAACCGATGAAGAGAATGTACAGACTCAAAAATAAAAAGACACGATATGAACAACATCACCCCCTATACTTAGGGTAGAATATCTCTAAGTATAGGCAACAACAAGAGTGATGAATATGACTAATATGAAAAACACAAATCATTCACCCCCCCCCCCATACTTAGGATAAGGCACGTCCTAAGTATAGCATATATACACACACACACACACACACACACCGAAAAGGGGTGAATGATAAAATGGGAGAAGAAAGAGTGAAACGAAAGGATATACAAGAGGAGTGGATGTACAAAGGTTTAGAAGGTCTAAAGCGAACCTTCTTGCGAGACCACTGAGATATGGATTTGACAAGCTGTAGGTCGATATTGGGATCATCATTAGACATAAACTGAGTAGGATCGACCAAGAATGTATCCTCAGCAGTTTCAGATTGTGCAGGCCTAAACCGGTCAGTGGAAGTATTGTGGTCATGTATGACCATGGAGGTCTCGCATATATCAAAGTAAAAAGGCTCGAATTCATTATCCAGAAAACTAAAATAATTTTAGCCTAGCGAGCCTCTACTGGATCATCATCTTTATCAAAAGGCCCAAATTCCTTTATAAAAGCAATCAAATCAAATTTGGCCTGATCGGTCTCATCTGAATCAGGGTGAATAGGAACGGACTCATCAGTGAAAGTAGTCAAATCATGTCCGTCCTATCTAGTCTCAAAGTCTGCCTTCCGCTCTAGGGTGTCTATCGTGTAAATTCCGCGGATGTCATCAATGCATCGCCACATACCAAAAGGGGGAAATCCAAGGTCTATGCTTTCCGAATCTTCCTCCTTGAAGAGGAATTCTTGGGTTTCATTATCATCCAACATATAACAAGAATCTCTGATATTATCATCGAGGTCAAATCCCTTGGGGTTGGCTAACACGGGCGGGCTCTCATGGGATGCAGGTTTCTGGTCAGTAGTGGGTGTAGTGATCAACACATCACTTCCTACATCAGAACGGAAGCGAATCTCTCCTGAACCATAATAAATAACGGTTCCCGCAGAGACGAGGAAAGGTCGTCCCACGATGATTGGAGGGTGCTCCACAGGGGCAGAGGTCTCCATGGGCATTACAACAAAATCCGAAGTGAAATTCATGCCCTGAATAAGAATGACAACATTTTCTAGAATACCCTTCGGCCTCTTGATAGATCCATCAGCAAATTGAACTATCATCCTGGTTTTCTTGAGAATTCCAAGATGGAGAGACTATACCATAGAGAAGGGTATTATAATTATTGACGAACCGCCATCAAGGAGAGTGTTATCACAAGAATAGTCAGATATGGAGCAACTCACAAGAGGTGTAGCAGTGTTCCCTTTCTTAAAATGTGGACAGTGGGAGATGGCGTAGGTAGTGGCCATGGTCAAGATGTGATGCTCAGATCTTCTCCTTCACTTTCTCTTCGTGTGTTGAGGAGTAGATAAATCTGTCATGGCCTGTTGAAGTGGGGCTTTAATGATCTCATGAAGGGTGGCTACCACTTCGGGTTCAATCAACATTTTTTTGAATTTTTGGACTTATACAAGGGAGGAGGTCGAACTCAGCATTTACACGAGGATTGCCAAGAGCAGTCTGTATAATAGAATCCTCGGGGTCAAGATCGGGACATGTGGTGGATATATGTGTGGGTAAATGATCGGGCATTTGGGTCCTCTCCTCACAAAATGAATCAATAATGTGTCTCCCAGAATCTTTTTGAATTTTTAAAATTTCATTTTTTTTTGTATTTTGGGCGATTGTAAGCTCTTATGATTATCCTCAAGTGAATCCATACCCTCAAATAGTAGAGCAGTGTTCTGGCTCGTATTTATGTTAAATATATTGCTAATCCTCGAATGCATATGCTCCATCATCTTTCAGGGTCTAAAATGTTTATACCATGAAAGGTGACTCCAAAATCCCAGGATCGGGTGGGTTAAATAAGGGTGGGTGAAAATCAGAGTCCTCTGATTCCTGAAATAATAAGTTAGGAGGATATGCACAAAAATCAGGAGGAAAGTCCTCCTAGAACAAGGAAGGTAGATCGTCTGGAGAGTACGAGGTATCCGCGAAGATCGGATTAAAATAACTCCAGTCGGCCATCTCCGAAACAAAAGACTGGATCGGGAGAACACGAGGGTCAAGTCAAAAGATATGGAGAAAAAGGCGCAAATGCACATAAGGATTGACTATGCACACAAGCAATCAAACACAATACAAACCCCCAGTTCACCAACTCAACTCAATGTGAAGATCGTGAAGGTTCGATCAATTATCTTTTCAATTTTAGAGTTTGGTGAGAATACAATATATCCGAGCGATTAAAGGGAGCTGTTAGGAATCCAATGCTCTCAGGAGACTGGCCCAATCCCAAAGTTATCTCTTTCCAAGCCTGTATGAATTGCGGAATGTTTACCGGCTACCCGATCAATTCAATCTGTTAAGGACGTCACGGGCCGCTTTACCACTTACCGGAGAGATCCTCACTGTAGAACGACTAACCAAGATAGTAGTCTAAAAAGAGTTCGAGTGTGGCTATATCCTAGTGTGCGGGTCGCTCTCTCGCTCAAGCAAACCAAACAATGAGGGGGTTACTCTCCCCAAAATAATGATTTTTCCTTGTGTTTATTTTAGGGTCGAGTTTTCTTTAGCAGTCCTGTATTTTAGCAGTTATCACTTGGTTAAAATATTTTCAATGAATCACCTACCGAGTGTTCAATTTCCTTTTTAACTTATGTGAGTGAAAACAAGGAGATCGGAAATGTCAATGCGCGAAAAAAACAATGATGCATGTAGGGGGTTAGAGATGCATACCTTATCTCCAGCACTCTACATGCAAGTGATCCACGCAGAATTTAAATACAGAAAAATAAACTAACCTATATGCAAATGCAAGTGAACCATCCTAGATGATAGCTTCTATTAACGGGCAAGAACAAGTTAATTTGACTAAGTCCAAATTACGCTATACTCTATAGACATAGAAATTTCTTATTTAGGGTGTTTGGACCAAATTAATTACCTATCTCAAGCAAATTAATTAAAGAAATCAAGAGGTAGCTCACAAAATCTGCGGGAAACAAAGAAAAATAAGGCGATGAAAACAAAACCGCTGAGGTCCCCCAAGTGCATCGGCACCTGATGAAACATCCCCGCAACAAATGAATGTCCGTTTACAAGAGTTCAAATGCTAGAAAAGAAAAACCCCCTCTCTCTCTCTCTTTTATTTTTTTCTCTTCTCAAGCTATCCTGCGGCTTGGTGAAGAATCAAGCCGCCTCCACGTCGCTTGGGTGCTTCGACTCTCCTAGGTTAGCCTCCTTCGCTCCACGGGCCCTCGCAAGAAAAAGAAAGATAATGTGTAAGAAATACAATTATCAAATATGAGAAAGAGAAAAAAATGAAACAATGATTATGAACGATAAAGTGAACGATAAAATGTAAACATATATTTACAACCAAGAATAGCAGGTCAAAAGAGAAACCTAACTACCATCGCCGTGCCTCCTTGGCAACGATGCCATTTTGTTGTCAGCAGTTTTCTCAAGGATCGGAAATTATTGATAATATATAGTAGTCGTTGCTATCCCCAAAAATCCTGTGTCAAACAAACAATTATTTTTTCTATTTTTGCTACTTATTAACCTGTATAGTGGACGGGGTCGAACTCAGGGAGGCTACAAATCCTGAGGGTTATTCCATTAATAAAAAATCAATTAAGAGAAAAACATGAATCTCAAAGGATAACTATCCTTGGTGTTTGTGATTTTTATCTTTTTTATTTTTTTACTTTTTTTATTTCTAATTTTTTTATTTAATCTGATTTTCAAAATTTTTAAGGGATTTTAGTTTTGCGATTTTTTTATTTTAAAAATATCATAAAGTAATAATAAAAAATCCAGAGAAAATATTTTTGGGTTTTAAAAGTTTTGAAATGTTTTTGAGAATTTTTATCGAATTTTCAAATGTTTTTCTATTTTTTTAAATCAAACAATGAGAAAATGCGAAAATGTGTACAGCCTGGAGTAATTTGCATCTTAAAAATATTTTAAGTGCCAAAAACTCCTAACAATTATTTTTATACAAACTACATGCAAATATCTACAATCAGAAAATGTAATCACAATTTTTGGATTTTTGTAGAATGTTTTATGATTTTTTTTAAAATTTTCATTTTTCGTAATTTGTTTTGATTTTTATAAAGAGTTAGTGCATGAAAATTGGTCAGAAATTAAAAAACATCAAAATACACCTACACTAATTTTTATGGATTTTTGAGCAATTTTTCGAATTTTTATGAATTTTCAAATTTCAAGCAGATAAAATATCACTGTTTTTGATTTTATAAAAATATCAAATGTCAACCAAAATTCATTAAAAATTTAAACAATGATGAGAACTACAGTAGGAACATGCACCATTTTTTGGGGGATTTTTTTTGAAAAATAAAAACATTTATTTTGATGAAAAAGAGCATGCAAAGTTTAAGTTCTGCAATATAGGGACTAACACATAATGCTCAATGTTTTTGCATTAAATAAGTAAACAAAATAAAGTGCGAAGAGGAAAACACAATTTACCCACGAAATGCGTGCAAAGCACATGACTTGAGGAGGAGGGGATGTTTCTGCAAATTTGAAATGTCTGGGGGCTCAGATATAATTTGCCCAAGTTGCGCATGCGTCGCACGTGCTAAGGTCTAAGTGCAGGGGAGCGTTTGTACTATTAGAAACCTCCGGGGCATGAATTGTAATTTTCACAAATTTTTTTAATTCCAAGCCCTAGGTTTCTTCTCTGCTTGCTTCGTTTCAACGCAAGAAGGGGCACGACCTGCCGCCGCATCCTTCTTCTTCACCAAGATTGGCAGCGCGTGACAGAGTTGTGGTGTGCGGTGGCGCACGGAGGTGTGCAAGCTTCCAGGAGGGGCATTGATGCTCTATCAGGCGGCGAAGGACGACGGGCTTGCGCTGGAGGGCGGCGATGGGGCTGAAGTTGGCTGGCGCCCAAGGCGTGGAGGGGGATCGACTCAAGGCTTCTGGAATGGGGCGCCGCCTCGCGCGACGGCGGTGGAAGTCGATGGAGAGGGGGGGCCTCTGGCGATGGAAGATGGCCTCCGTCCCGCTGTAGGTGCAGGTACCTGGGCGACACGCGCCCAGGTGGATCAGGAGGGTACGCGGCCGCACCTGGCTAGCCAGGTGTAGTGGCGCGCGATGCTGCGGGAGGAGGGCACGGGGCGGCTTTGCCACCTGCATTTTTTTAAATTTTTGTTTGTTTTTATTATTTGTAAATTGTAAATAGAAATGTAAATAATTTTTTTATTATTTTAGGAAAATGTAAACAGGAACTAAGATATATATATATTTTTTAATTTTTTAATTTTTATTTTTTAGTTGTTTAATTAAATGTTCCTGCAAAACAAACGTTAGAGAAAAAGAAACAAATAATTTTTTTATTTTTTATTTATTTACAAATCAGAAAATGAACATGGATCTGATGAAAATGAAAGAATCGAAATCGATTCTCCGACCACCGTGTGTGGTCGGAGTTGATAGATTGTGGAAGATAGAAATTGAATGCGGAGAGATCAAGAACGTGAGATGAAAAATCGAGTCGAAGCAGATCAAATCGTGATGAAATTAATGATCTAAATAAAAGACAATGAAATAAAAGTGCGAGAAATAAGACTACTATTAACCTAGATAAAAATAAGAAAAATGTGGGAGAAGGAGCCATATAAATAGAAAATATAGAGATGAAATTTGAATTTTCGAATTTTTGATTTTTTTGGTGGAAGAGATAAGAGAGATGAAAATTGAAATGAGATAAAGATAAAAAGAGATAAAATTATTTACAAAATTATATATTTTTTAAATTTTCGTCACTTTATTTTTTTGAATGAAAAAATGTTATTTTTTTATGGTGGTTAATTAAAAATAGCAACTATATACATATACTATATACATATATGACATTATATACAAGGGTAATTGAGGAAATTAGCCTTTTTTATTTAAAAATTTATTTATTTTTTTTATTTTAAATAATTTGTAAAAAATATTTACAAATATATACAAATACAATATGTACAAAATACATGGAAAATTGCACAAACCACCCCAGAAAACCAACTTTTTACTGGTAACTCCAAAAATTATGAAAACACAACCATTTTAAAGATAATTTAATTTAGAATACAATGGAAGTGAGATTGGTTCAATTTGAGTTCATATGTAGTCGGAATTGGTCTTTCAATTATTGCTTATTGTCTTTTTCCAAGTGTGGTTACTTTTATTCTGTACATGATTTAATTGTGCAATTATTTTTATTAATTAGAAACATTTTTATTTACAACTTTGGTTTTGAAAGTTATTTGATTTGTGGTTAATTAAGGTACAAATAAAATAGTGAAGTATACAAATATACACAACACACATTTTTTTTGGATTTTCTAATTGAGGACCCTGTCTCCCCCTACTTTATTCCTGGTCGATCAGGTCAAGTCTTGACCTTCTCTCGGGGTTTGGGTCAGCCTGTATACTGTCTTCCTTCCTTTTTTTATTTTCTTTATTTTTCCTTTATTTCTTTCTTTATTTATTTTAGGTTAAAATTAGTAAGAAGTTTACAATATTTACACACCGATGCCAGTTAGTAAGAATGTGGAGTTAACGTTATGTGCATGTGTTTTATAAGGGATTTTAAGCTAAAATAAATGAATAAAGATGACGAATCACAGATTCATCAGCCCCTCTCTCTCTTGCTCCATATTCCACTCCAAACCCACGACCTCTGCCACCTGCAGCTTTGCCCTCTCCACTTCAAATACGCCTCATCCGCTCACGCTTCGCCTTGTCCACCTTTACTTTACGCGGGCCATGACCCAACCTCTCTCCGTCTCCCCGTGATAGGGGGTTGTCGGATCGACAACGTGAAGACCGTTGTGGCCCTGATGATGACCCTTGGCCATTGTAGGCCATGCTCCGGCCGTGATACGCTGGTGAGCTGCTCCAGTTGGTCGCCGGAGTCCAACGAAGAATGGAGCTCCTCCTAGAGCTTAGCCCAGACCGCCCTCCTCCGCCTCGATCTTCAGGTAAGTATCCTATGCTTTTCCTTATCATTTCTTCTAATTAATTAGGCGCCCCATCTTGTTTTCTCTCGAAATTGAACCCCTATTAGCTTCACTGCACTCGCTCATCTTCGTGCTACCCTCTGCTTGCCTCCTCCTCTTCTCCATCATCTGAACACCCCTGCTCCACCTCCCCTCCAGTTCGTCGGAGATGGAGCTCCAGTCCCCCATTCCTTCGCTCGCACGGGACTCACTCCACTCACTTCGCACCATGCATACACGCTTCGGCTACATATTAACACCACGGGTACAACTTCTCTCAATGGTTGGAGCCTTCGACAGGGCTCATTTCAAGAGCTTCATCTCCGATGGTCTCATGTCGCCACTGTGATACTGACCACCCCGACTGTTCTCCTACATTCGAGCTTCACCGCCAACGCTTCTAGAGCCTTCCCCAAGTTTCCGACAACCAATAAAGACCTGGCGGAGCTTTTGGCCCATCACCGGAGCCCCGCCAAGTCCGCCGCAGCCGGTGGCGGAGCCAAAGAACAAAGTGCACAGTTGCCGTCCTATCTCCATGATCAGACAGTCCACAGGACGCCACACACCCGTGCTCGAGCCTCCACTTCCAGCCTCTAGAGAACCAAGCCAGAACAACAGTTGTTGCCTCGTGGCCTGAGCCTCCCGAGCCTCGCACCCGAGCCTGAGACTAAATCCGAGCCTAGCCTCACGTGCCTTGGTCACATGAGGGCTAAAATTATAGAGTTGCCCCACCGACTTCTCTATATTGCAGATAGGTCCTCTGAGAACATGCCCAACATGCTCGCTTGGGGTTATGTGCATTCAAGCCCCTCCAGGTTTTAATAATTGCAATATAACCCCCGCATGTATGGAAAAATTACAGGGAAGTCCCTAAGATTTATTTCAATTATAATTAAGCCCTCCAAGGGCCTATTTGCAATGCTTTTCTATTTATTTTTGAGGTTTGCTTTACGTTTATGCCCCTAGACTCTTTTGTGAATATCTTGAGCATATGATCTCCATTTTAGTTGATTTCAGATTCATTTTGAAGCTTGCTTCATTATCTATGGATTGGCATTATTTTTTCTTTATTTTGGCACTTTTATTCAAGCAATAAATTTTAGTGAGATAGTGTCCTCTATTTAAAGAATTTTAATGTCATTTTCCTATTCATTGATTAAGCTGGCTGCATGAATTGAATCTGAAATTGACTGCACTTGTATTGCTTAATGATTTCATCTAGATATGGCATACTTGCATTTTTCTACACTTGTATCTCATTGCATTATAAAGATCACATAAAAAGTGTATTCATCTGTCTGCATCATGTTTCTTTATGCCATGACATATTAGTAGTTATTAATTCATCACTTGAGCTGAGTATTAGGAATCTGATAATCACTTAAGAGGATCGTGTCCCTATATTCGACCTTGGGCTTGCCAAGTAAATAAATTTGACTGCTTGCATTTAATTGATAAATTAATCTGAGTGGTTTTTGATCGATCCTATTTCGCCTGACTGCAACGAAACTCGAACATCAATTCGACACTATTAAGAGAGCAATTTTAGGGTCCACCAAATGGCACTGTGTTGTGCAGGAAAATCTTTGAGGACTGGCTATTAATGATACATATGTGGTCGTTGTTATCCCCAAATCTCGCGACAAACAAACAATTTTTTTCTTCTCTCGTTGCAAAATAATTACAAAAAATAATGTGGAGCAGGAGAAATATTTTTGCTACTTATTTACCTATATAACGGATAGGATCGAACTCAGGGAGGCTACAATTCCCGAGGGTTATTCAAATAGTCTACGAAAAATCAATTAAGAAAAAGCAGGAATCTCAAAGGCAAACTATCCTTGGTTTTGTGGATTTTTTTATCTTTTTAATTTTTAATTTTTATTATTTTCTAGTTTTTTAAATTTTTAGTGATTTTAATTTTACATTTTTTTAAATTTCAAATAAAGAACAATACGCACAAGACAAGAACTACGCACACTAAACTATTGTTGTATTTTTCAATTATATCAAAAATGCTCAGAAAAATCCAGAGAAAATATTTTTAGGTTTTAAAGACTTTGAAATGTTTTCGTGAATTTTTGTAGAATATTTAGATATTTTTATATTTTTCTAAAAATTAAACAGTGACAAAAATGAGAAACAGTGCACAACCTGGAGTAATTTGCAACTTAAAAATATTTTAGTTGACCAAAAACTCTGGCAATTATTTTTATGATGAAATATATGCAAATATCTATAAACATGACTGAAATCACAATTTTTTATTTTTTTATAGAATTTTCTGTTATTTTTATAAGACTATTGATGTTTTTCATTTTTTTTGAGTTTTGAAAAGAATTATTGCGTGAAATTTAGATAGATTAAAAGATAATAAAATTCAACTAATCTATTTTTTTTGGAATTTTTTGAGAAATATTCAATTTTTAACAAAAATTTGAATTTCATGAAGAGAAGAAGACACTGTTTTTTGTTTTTTAATATTAAGAAATGATGACCAAACGTAGTGAAAAATTCACATCAGAAGTATAACATGATTTTTGGAAGATTTATTAATTAAAGAAAACATTTATTTAAATAAAAAGATCATGCAATCAAGTCTGTAACACAAGGACTGAATTGTAATTATTTGTTGTTCTTGCAGAAAGAAATAACATGAAATCAATAGAGGAAGAAAGTGCAATTTACCCAGTATGTGCGTGATACACACATGATTTCAATCTGAAGTAGGGGCTCTTTTGAAATTTGAGAGATGTCTAGGGGGCTTTAATTTATTTTGTCCAAAATTCCCCTAGGATTTCTTTGGAGTATTCGTTCTTCACGTGGGGAAGGGGCGCTACCTCTCGCATATTCTTCCTTGACGATCGGCGGCAGCCTGGAGGTCTCAGCAGACGTTGCCCGCTGGTGGTCTACGGATGAGGAGGCACGAGCGAGAGTGCATTTGAGCGGTGGTGGTGGGCGTTGGCATGCGTATGGGCGGCGCCTACACAAGCTGAGGTGGAAGGGCGACGACGTGGAGGGTTGTTGCTGTGGCGGAAGCTCTCTTTATTTTATTATAAAAAAAAGGATAACAAAACTTATATATATATATATATATTTGAATAAAAACATAAACTGTCATTTTTTATTTTTTTATTACTTTATTTTTTGTATTTTTTAATTTGTCCCTGCAAAACAAATGTTGGAGAAAAAACATAGATATATTTTTATTATTGTTTTTTTATTTTTATTTATCAACAAATTAGGATGCAAGCATGATGACTTGATCCTAAAGTTACACAGAAGATGTGAATGCGTGCGGTTCCAAGGGGAATAGCAGATGGAATCAAATCTCTGACCACCGCGTGTGGTCGGAGGTGGGAGATCGTGCAAGGAAGAAAAGAATGCGTAGAGATCGAGAAAGTGAGATGAAAAATCAAGTTGGTGGTGGATCAAATCGTGATGTATTTTTAAGATCTAAAAAAATAAAATGATAATGAAGAACAAATACGAGAAAATAAAACTATGATTAATCCAGGATAAAAATAAGAGAAATGTGGATCTCACCTGAGGACCAGAAAAGACCTTGATCACCTCAACGAAGGCCGATTCACTGTCACCGGACGACTTGGAGGCTTGGCACACTTTTGCGACAAGAAGACTCTTAGAGATCGGGCTCCTCTCACCAAAGATTGATCAAGTTGAAAAGGTGGAGAAGGAGCCTTGTTAATAGATAGAATGGGATTGAAGTTTGAATTTTTGAATTTTTGGATGAAAATAAGAGACAAGAGAGAAGAAAAATTAAAATGAGATAAATTAGCAAGATAAATATTTTCAAAAGTTAATATTGTTTTTTGTATTTTCATCACTTTATTCATTTGAAAAATAAATGTTAATTTTTTTTATTATTTGTGGTAGTTAGTTAAGAAAATTAACTATATACATATGCTATATACATATATGGCATTATCTACATGGGTAAATAAGCAAATTAATTAATTTTTTTTTGTTTTAAAATTTTTTTATATTTTTTTATTTTACAAATATTTACTAAATACAATATGTACAAATACATAGGAAAATTGCACAAACCACCCAAGAAAACTAACTTTTCACCCTTAATCACAGAAGTTATGAAATCACACCATATTAAAGATAATTTAATTTAGATTACAATGAAAGTAAGTTTGGTTTAATTTGAGTTCATATAGAGCTAGAATTGGGATTTCAATTATTGATTAGTGGCTTTTTCCAAGTGTGGTTGCTTTTATTCTATACATGATTTGGTTGTTAAATTATTTTTATTATTTAGGACACATTTTTATTTACAACTTTTGTTTTGAAAATTATTTTATTTGAGGTTAATTTATGTACAAATAAAATAGTGTAGTATACAAATATACACAACACACAATTGTTTTTGGATTTTCAGATTAAGGACACTATCTCCCCTTACTTTATTCCTGGTCGATCAGGTCAAGTCTTGATCTTCTCTCGGGGTTCGGGTCAGCCTGTATCTATTACATATATACAATCTACCTCTTTTTTTAATTTTATTTTTTATTTTTCCTTTCTTTCTTTCTTTCTTTCTTTATTTAAGGTTAAAATGGTAAGAAGTGTACAATATTTACACACCGATGCAAGTTAGTAAGAATATGGAGTTATATTATATAAGTGTGTTTTGTAAAGGATTTTAAGCTAAAATAAATGAAAAAAATGATGAATCACAGATTCATCATTCCCCCATGATTTACCTTTGCTAGTCCCTTAGCAAACACTTATTTGAAAGAATAAGTGAATAGAAGAAAAAAGGAAGAAAAAATAAAGAAGGTAGGACAATACCAAGTATTAAACTTTTCTTCATAAAATTGTAGTTTGGAGCTCTGTCGGACCTTTGGATTATTAGTGTGTCAGAACCTTAATGAAAAATGGATTTAAAACCTAACAGCCTCTAAGTTCCACAGGACTCGATTCAGGTCACCTCAATAGTCAGGTCTGAACAAGTCCACATACACAAATTCTTGTGACTATGAATCTTTACTTGTACGGTGTAAGTGAGACATAGCTCCCCATCTCAAAAGTAGCAAAGAAATAGCCTCCCTCAACAAGGTAACTCTAGTTCCCCGGTCTTGCAACTCTTTCCTCGAGGAGCGGAGATATTCCCTTCTAAGTTCAAGTACAACTAGCTCAAGAAGAGGGGATGGAGAAAAGAACGGAGGGTAACTAGTGTAGCTACCTATCCTTGGATGCATGACCAGTGTAGCCAAGTCATCCGCTGCAAGCTTACAAAAAAATTTCTTTGAAGCTCTTATTTTAATAATTTTTTATCCCTGTATATACATTCCGGCAGGCATTTTACTTTTCAATCAGATCTATCCACTTTTGGAGATTCTGCATTTTCCTTACTTTTTTTTAAAAGTATATACAAGGTGCAACATGTACATAAGGAGTTTTTCCTCTTGAGCTAGTAGACTATCCCTCTTTTGAAGCATTATTGCAACCCCACAGCATCCTGTCTTTAGACCTCAACATAGCTAGACTAGGTTGAGACGCACTTCCTTCACTAGAGGAAGACGAGAGGTTCCGCCTAGATGTACTACCCTCGTATGCTATCTCAAGCCAAAAGATTTTGACACCTCACTACCTCCTCCATGAAGAGCTATGCGTAGAGTGTTAGTCCAAGATAAGCCACGATCTGAAAGAATCATGCGTATGTTGTTCAATGTTCTACGTAGACTAATCAAGATGACATGTAAACATAGTGTTATGGACTCAAAGAATTAAGTCACTAGGACATGAAAAGTCTTAACTCCATTTCTTATAAGGTTCCTCTGAAATAAAGTGGATTAAGGTCCAACTATGATCCATTCTTCAATTTTATTCCAAACTTTGTTTAAATGTCAATACTATCATGAAAAGTGCACATGCAAATGCAAGAAATATGTACAATTCAAAAGAAAGCACTTTTTGAAACAATTATCTGATTTTGAATTTTTTATGGATTTTTGGAAAAGAAAGGAAAAATGATGCACATGCAAAAAGAGTGTTTTTATGCAACTTTTTATAGATTTTTGGTTTTGTATTTTTTTCAAAAAGAAAAAAATAGTTAGTAAAATATATACAAGTATATACAAGATTTTTTTGTTTTGTTTTTTTGTTGTGTTGTTTGTTATTTTTTATTTGTTTTGTTTTCTTCTTCTTTTTTTTGTTTTTTTTGTTTTTTTGAAAGGTGATCAAAGTCTATATACACACGTGGATTTTACGAATTTATATACATATCCCCAAAAATAAACATTAAAGTACTAGTTATGTCTAAAGTATATATACAAATATATATGACACCCCCTATACTTAGTTCGAACTATGTCCTCATAGTGATCAGAGAGCGATAAAGGAAGACATAACTCGTGCTAAGTATAGAAAAGTGAAAAGACACCTATGCTACTATGACTCAAAGAGAAAATGAAAAGAACAGAGTGGTGATCCCCCCTATACATAGGATCAAGTAATCCTACGTATAGAAGACTATACAAAAGGGAAAACTGATGCAGAGAATGTACAGACTCAAAAATACTAAAAAAATGATATGAACAACATCACCCCCTATCATTATGGTAGAGTATCCCTAAGTATAGGCAACGACATGAGTGATGAACAGGACGAATATGAACAACACAAGCCACTCACCCCCTATACGTAGGATAAAGCACATCCTAAGTATAACATACACACACACACACAGAGAAAAGGGGCGAATGATAAAATGGAAGAAGAAAGAGTGAAACGGAAGGATATACAAAGGAGTGGATGTACAAAGGTCAAGAAGGTCGAAAGAGAACCTTCTTGCGAGACCGCTGAGGTATGGATTTAACAAGGTGTAGGTCGATATTGGGGTCATCGTTAGACATGAACTGATCAGGATCGACCAAGAATGTATCCTCAGTAGTCTCAGAGTGTGCAGGCAATAATCAATTAGTGGAAGTAATATGGTCATGTCCTGCCAGGGAAGTCTCGCAAACATCAAAGTAAAAAGGCTCGAAATCATTATCAGAAAAATTAGGGTCAATTTCAGCATGGCAAGCCTCTACTGGATCATCATTTTTATCAAAAGGCCCAAATTCCTTAATAAAATCAATCAAATCAAATTTGTACTTATCAGTGTTATCTAAATCAGGGTGAATAGCAACAAACTCATCAGTAAAAGTAGTCAAATCATGTCCGTTCTATCTAGTCTCAGATTCTGCCTTCCGCTCTAGGGTGTCTATCGTGTAAATACTGCGGATGTCATCAATGCATCTCCACATACCAGAAGGGGGAACTCCAAGGTCTATGCTTTCCAAGTCTTCCTCATTGAAGAGGAATTGTTGGTCATTATCATCCAACATACAACAAGAATCTTTGATATAATCATCAAGGTCAAATTCCTTGGCTTTTTCTACCACGAGCACACTCTCAAGGGATGTAGATCTCTAGTCAATAATGGGTGTAGTGATCAACACATCGCTCCCTACATCAGAACGGAAGCAAATCTCTCCTGATCGATAATCAATAACGGCTCCTACAGAGGTGAGGAAAGGTTGTCCTAAGATGATTGGAGGGTGTTCCTCAGGGGTGGAGGATTCCATGGGCAATACGACAAAATCCGAAGTGAAATTCATGCCCTAAATAAGAATGACAACATTTTCTAGAATACCCTTCAGCCTCTTGATAGTCCCATCAGCAAATTGAACTATCATCCTGGTTTTCTTGAGAGGCCCAAGATGGAGAGACTGTACCATAGAGAAGGGTATTATAATTATTGACGAACCGCCATCAAGGAGAGTGTTATTATAAGAATAGTCAGATATGGAGCAACTCACAAGAGGTGTGGCAGTGTTCCCTTTCTTAAAATGTGGATGGTGGGAGATGGCGTAGGCAATGGCCATGGTCAAGATGTGATGCTCAGGTCTTCCCCTTCACTTTCTCTTCTTGTGTTGAGGAGTAGATAAATCTGTCATGGTCTGTTGAAGCAGGGCTTTAATGATATCATGAAGGGTGGTCATAACTTCAAGTTCAGTTAACATTTTTTTTAATTTTTGGACCTCCTCCATACAAGGGAGGAGATCGGAATCAACATTTACATGAGGATTGCCAAGAGCATTCTGTATAGTGGAATCCTTAGGGTTAAAGTTGGGACATGTGGTGAATGACTGTGTGGTTAAATGGTTTGGCATGGGTGCCCTCTCCTCACAATATGAATCAATAATGTGTCTCCCAGAATCTTTTTGGATTTTTAAAATTTTCTCATTTTTTGTATTTTGGGTGATTGTAAGCTCTCATGATTATCCTCAAGTAAATCCATATCCTCAAATAGTGGAGCAGCATTCTGGCTCATATTTATGTTAAATAGATTGGTAATCCTCGAATTCATATGCTCCATCATCTAGTTCAGGGTCTCAAGTGTGGACACCATGAAAGGTGACTCCAAAATCACAGGGACGAGTGAGTCGAATGAGGGTGGGTGAAAATCATCTTCCGATTCCTAAAATAATGGGTTTAGTGGATATGCACAAAAATCTGGAGGAAAGTCCTCCTGGAAAAAGAAAGGTGGATCGGCTGGAGAGTGAGAGAAGTCCGTGAAGATCGGAATAAAATCATTCCAGTCGGCCATCTCTGAAATAAAAGATGGGATTGGGAGAGCACGATGGTCAAGTCAAAAGATGTGGAGAAAAAGGCACAAATGCACAGAAGGATCGAGTATGCACATAAGCAATCAAACACAATACAAACCCCCAGTTCACCAACTCAACTCAATGTGAAGACCATGAAGGTTCGGTCAATTATCTTATCAATTTTAGAGTTTAGTGAGAATACAATCTATCAAAGCAGTTAAAGCGAGTTGTTAGGAACCCAATGCTCACAGGAGACTGGCCTAATCCCAAAGTTAGATCTTTCCCAGTCAGTATGTATTACGGACCGTTTACCGGCTACCCGATCAACTCAATCTGTTAAGGACATCGTGGGCCGCTTTACCGACTACCGGAGAGATCCTCACTGGAGAACGACTAACCCAATATAGTAATATGAAAAGAGTTCAGGCGTGGTTCTATCCTAGTGTGCGTGTCGCTCTCTCGCTACGTACAAACCAAATAGTGAGGGGTTACTCTCCCCAAAACAATGCTTTTTCCTTGTGATTATTTTAGGGTTGAGTTTTCCTTAGCATTCCCGTATTTTAGGCAGTTGTCACTTGGTTAAAATATTTTCAAAGAATCGCCTACTGAGTGTCCAATTTCCTTTTTAACTTATGTGAGTGAAACACAAGGAAGGGGATCGGAAAATGCCAATGTGCGATTAAACACAATGATGTATGCAGGGGTTAGAGATGCGTACCTTGTCGTCAGCACTCTACATGCAAGTGATCCGCGCAGAATTGAAATACAGAAAAATAAACTAATATATATATGCAAATGCAAGTGAACCGTCCTAACAATAACTTCTATTAACAAGCAAGAGCAGGTTAATTTGACCAAGTCCAATTACACTCTATTTTATAGGTACCAAAATTCTTATTTAGGGTTTTTGGACCTAATTAATTACCTGGCTCAAGCAAATTAATTAAAGCAATCAATAGGTAGCTCATGAAATCTGCGGGAAATAAAGGAAAATAAGGCGATGAAAAAAAAATCGGTGAGGTCCCCCAAGTGCACCGACACTTGAGGAAACAGGCCCCGCAACAAATGAATGTCCATTTACAAGGGCTCAAATGCTAGAAAAGAAAATCTCTCTCTCTCTCTCACTCTCTCTCTCTCTCTCTTTGGTCTCCTTCAATTCCTTTTATCCTCTTCTCATGCTATCCTATGACTCGGTGAAGAATCAAGCCGCCTCCATGTCGCTTGGGTGCTTCGACTCTCCTAGGATCGCCTCCTTCGATCCGCGGACCCTCGCAAGAACAAGAAAAGAGAGAATGTGTAAGAAACACAATTATCAAATATAAGCAGAAAAAATGAAATGAAATAGTGAATTTGAACAATGGAGTGAATGTGGAAAAATATACACAAATATATACAACCAAGAATAACAGGTCAAAAGAGACACCTAACTACCCTCGCTGTGCCTCCCCGGCAATGGCGCTATTTTGTTGTGCAGGAAAATCTTTGAGGATTGGTTATTAATGATACATATGTGGTCGTTGTTATCCCCAAAAAATCCCGCGACAAACAAACGAATTGTTTTCTTCTCTCACTGCAAAATAATTACAAAAAAATAATGTGGAGCAAGAGAAATGTTTTTGTTACTTATTAACCTGTATAGCGGATAGGATCGAACTCAGGGAGGCTACAATTCTTGAGAGTTATTCAAATAATCAACAAAAAATCAATTAAGAAAAAAGTAGGAATCTCAAAGGCAAACTATCCTTGGTTTTTGTGGATTTTTTATCTTTTTAATTTTTTAATTGTTATTATTTTTTGATTTTCAGATTTGTAGTGATTTTAATTTTGTATTTTTTTAATTTCAAATAAAGAACAATAAGCACAAGATAAGAACTACATACACCAACTCTTGTTGTATTTTTCAATTATATAAAAAATGCTCAGAAAAAATTCATAGAAAATATTTTTGGGTTTTAAAGACTTTGAAATGTTTTTGGGATTTTTGTAGAATTTTAAGAAGTTTTTGTATTTTTCTAAAAACTAAACAGTGACAAAAATGAGAAAAAGTGCACAGCCTAGAGTAATTTGCAACTTAAAAATATTTTAATGCCCAAAACTCCTAGAAATTAATTTTTGATGAAATATATGTAAATATCTACAAACAAGAACTGAAATCATGATTTTTGGATTTCTGTAGATTTTTCTGTGATTTTTATAAGATTTTTGATGTTTTTCAATTTTTTGGTTTTGAAAAGAATTAATACATGAAATTTGGATAGAAATTAAAAGACAATGTAATACAACTACTCTAATTTTTTTGTAATTTTTAGAGAAATATTCAAATTTTTATGAATTTTTGAATTTCAGGAAGAGAAAAAGACACTGTTTTTGATTTTTTAATAATAAGAAATGATGACCAAATGCAATGAAAAATTTACGCTAAAAAGATAAGCACATCAGAAGTATAACATGATTTTTGAAAGATTTATTGCTCAAAGAAAACATTTATTTCAATAAAAAGATCATGCAAGATTAAGTCTGTAACACAAGGACTGAAATGTAAATATTTGTTGTTCTTGCATAAAGAAATAACACGAAATAAACAGAGGAAGAAAAGTACAATTTACCCAGTGTGTGCGTGATATACACGTGATTTGAATCTGGAGCAAGGGCTCTTTTGAAATTTGAGAGATGTCCAGGGGAATTTAATTTAATTTTTCTAAAATTTTCTTAATTCCATATGGTTTCGGGAGTATTCGTTCTTTACGTGGGGAAGGGGTACCGCCTCTCGCCTATTCTTCCTCGACGATCGACGGAGGCCTGGAGGTCTTGACAGATGCCGCTCGCTGGTGGTCTGTAGATGAGGAGGCGCGGGCGGGCGTGGGTCTGAGCGGTGGTGGTGCGCATTGGCGCGTGTATGGGCAGCGCTTGCGCAAGCTGAGTTGGAAGGGCGATGACGTGGAGGGCCACTGCTGCGGCGGAAGTTTTTTTATTTATTTTACTGTAAGTCAGAAATGGTACAAAAAACTTTTTTTATATATTTTTTGAAAAAAAACTGAAAGTGTAATTTTTTTTATTTTTTATAAATTTATTTTTTTGTATTTGTTTATTTATTTCTGCAAAACAAATGTTAGAAAAAACATAGATATACTTTTTTATTATTGTTGTTTTATTTTTATGTATCAATAAATTAGGATGCAAGCATGATGACTTGATCCTAAAATGTGTGCGGTTCCGAGGGGAATGGCAGATGGAATAGAATCTCCGACCACCGTGTGTGGTCGGAAGTGGGAGATCGTATAAGGTAGAAAGGAATATGTAGAGATCGAGAAAGTGAGATGAAAAATCGAGTTGGTGGAAGATCAAAACATGATGTATTTTTAAGATCTAGAAAAAAAACAAAATGACAATGAAGAACAAATATGAGAAAATAAAACTACGATTAATACATGATAAAAAAAGAGAGAAGGTGGATCTCACCTTAGGAGCAGAAAAGACCTTGATCACCTCGACGAAGGTCGACTCGCTGTCACCAGACGACTTGGAGGCTAGGCACCCTTCTACAACAAGAAGACTCTCAGAGATCAGGCTCTTCTCATTAAAGATTGATCAAGTTGAAAAGGTGGAGAAGGAGCCTTATTAATAGATAGAATCGGATTGAAGTTTTAATTTTTGAGTTTTTGGATGAAGATAAGAGATAAGAGAGAAGAAAAATTGAAATGAGATAAATTAGCAAGATAAATATTTACAAAGAATAAATATTTTTTGTATTTTCATCACTTTATTTATTTGAAACATAAATGTTATTTTTTTTATTTTTTGTGGTAGTTAGTCAAGAAAATTAACTATATACAAATGCTATATACATATATGCCATTATCTACATGGGTAAATAAGCAAATTAATTAATTTTTTTGTTTTATTTTTTTAATTTTATATTTTTATTTTAAATAATTAATAAAAATATTTACAAATTTTACAAAATACAATATATACAAATTCATGGGAAAATTGCACAAACCACCCAAGAAAACCAACTTTTCACCCATAATTCCAAAAATTATGAAATCACAACCATTTTAAAGATAATTTAATTTAGAATACAAAGGAAGTGAGTTTGGTTCAATTTGAGTTCATTTGGAGCCGAAATCGGTATTTTAATTATTGTTTAGTGGCTTTTTCCAATTGTGGTTGCTTTTATTTTGTACATGATTTGGTTGTACAATTAATTTTATTATTTAGGACACATTTTTATTTACAACTTTTGTTTTGAAAATTATTTTGTTTAAGGTCAATTTATGTACAAATAAAATAGTGCAGTATACAAATATACACAACACCCAATTTATTTTGGATTTTCAGATTAAGGACCCTATCTCCCTCTACTTTATTACTGGTCGATCAGGTTAAGTCTTCACCTTCTCTCGGGGTTCGGGTCATCCTGTATCTATTACATATATAATCTTCTCTTTTTTATTTTCTTTTCTTTATTTTCTTTCTTTCTTTCTTTATTTAATTTAAGTTAAAATGGTAAGTAGTGTACAATATTTATACACAGATGCAAGTTAGTAAGAATATAGAGTTAGTATTATATACATGTGTTTTTGTAAGGGATTTTAAGCTAAAATAAATGAATAAAGATGACGAATCGCAGATGCATCACACCGTCCGGGGACACGACTCATCTTTTATTTTATTTAGATTTTTATTATTTGAAGTGATAATTTCTAACCTTTAGGTCAAATCATTTGTTTTTCTTGCATTGTGTTGATAATTCTCTAACATCCATCTAATGCTTGCTTTTTGTGGCAGGGTTCCTTGGCGATCAAGGAGGCAAGGAGCAGGAGCTCACATCGTGAGGAGCCACAGAAGCACCATTGGAGAAATGGACGAGATATAAGGTCTCACATTTTTTTCATGCATTCATGTAATAATCATCTTTACAGCAGTCTTCACTTAAAGACCCGCAATTATAAATGAACGAATGATATTGTGGTTGTGTGGGGTCTGATTTGCTTGAGTGTTGAATTAGGATCAGGCATGCGACTCTCAGAGATATTTTTATTTCATATCTCATGTATTTGATCGTAGGTAGGACACACTAATTTAAGATGCACAGAGACATCGCTTCACTTAGCCAAAACCAAATAGGTTCTTTCCCCTCTAATATAAGCATGCTAGATGCGATTTTATTGACTTGCATATATTTAGTATTTGAATTTTCATCCAGTCTTGATTTTCAAAGAGAAAGCTACATGCTATGAGAGTTTTTCACTTTAGCATAGATCATGATTTTATCATGTGCATAGGCTTTTTCTCGACTTCTCTTCATTGATTTATCACCTAGGATAAAATGGGAATTTGGAATGGTCGTTAGACGCTGTTTGCTTGATTTATATTCACAGTAAATCAGTGATAACCTTGAAGGTAAAATTGGGGCTGTTAAAGCAAGTCGAACCAATAAAATGGAGTAAAATCATTTCTTAGGAGAGCAAGACCCTCTTTACATAGGATGTTATGACTTGATGCATCTTTAAACCTTGTGTAAATGAGAATGAATTTGTATTAATCACCAATAAAAATGACAAGATAAATAATCAACAGTTGTTGGTTTCATGTGTGAGTTGGTGAATCAAGGGTGTTGCTTGGTTGTTTGAGCCTTATTTGTTGATTTCCGAAGCCCTCCCATCGATATTAGGTACTCCATTCATCTCATAAGATTCACTCACGTGTAAATCCATCCTAACCTCTCTGTTCTCCTCAGCTCTCTCCAACTACACTTATTCATCTCTTTACTTAGTCTATTCTCATCCTAAGTATGGGGGGACCTGAGTCCCCGTGAATTCCATACTCATTTATCCTTATCTACGACACTTAGGATATTTTAACCATAGGGGATGTCCTCCTCAGTTCCAGTATCTTTTCCTATTTCTTAACTTGAGCTATGGCTTTGTATCACTTAGTGCTATGAGGACATAACATAAGTTAAGTATAGGGGGGTATACCATATATATTATATATATACTTTAGCCATAGCTCTTATGTTGAAAATTTTGAAAAAAAATTAAAACTTTTTGGCTAGAGTATACATTTTCTTAACTAAGTTGGATTAAATGTTTCCAAAGTTTGAAAATTTTTCTCTACTACATTACTTATTTTTAAGAAAATATTTTGAAAATCGTTTGAAAAATGGGTTTTACTTGTTTTGAAAAATCGTTTGAAAAATGTTTTGAAAAATTTATATATATGTGACATAGTTTGGAAAATCTTTTCAAAATCTGTTAAAAAAGGAGGGTATAAATAAGACTGACTTGTGTTTGTAAATATCATTTAAAAAAATGAAAAATAATTGATGAAGGAGTTGGTTTAATCCCTGACACTTCCACATTTCACACAAGATTAGTGTTGTTCAAGAACACTTGGTTTATGAGGTCTTGAGATTTTAAGTTAACCATCGTTAGTGAATAGGGGTTTTGACTTAATTATACATATTTCCCTAGTTTGAAAGGTTTGTGTACTATATTGCATGCTTAGTCTCTACCTCACATACGCGACTGTAGTTATGATGAGATGAGCTGAAATTTCACTGAGGAACTGGGATGAGGGATTTGAGTTTGGACCTGATTTGATGACGCTCGAGGATTGGATAAAATCAATGAAGGCTTCATGATACCTGAGTGTCAGTATATTTAGCCAGTACGAGAACATGGTTCTTATACTATCCCTTGACATTTACCTATGTGCCAGGGTGTGATAAAATCTCAAATTTTTTATCAGTGTGTGCCAACTTTTGGTAAAAGCAGTGGAACTAGCCAAAATGAAATGAAAAGAAATATAAATGTTGAAAGAAAAGCACTCACCCTACAAAGTCAAATATCAAAGAGATTCCACCAAAGTCGAGCACTCCCAACCATTTCAAAGTGTCCACTTGGACCACCGCTATTAGGACCAAGGAGACGGGTTATCACCTAAAAAGGGCTCTGCATCGTATAGTGATACAAGTTTGGGTGTAGAAGGTACGATAGGTACTAAAAAAAGACACACCCTGATGTACTCCCAGGAAAAGAAGTGCAGACGACTCCAATTTCTTTTGATGGACACACTGATTAGTAACTAAAAAAATATGTGTTGAATAAGACACTCGAGAGGATCCTTGTTCAATTGAGAGAGAGAAGAAATGACACAATCCTATGCCCTCCATCAATTGGCCTTCCATCTACATTTTTAAGTCTGACTACTAAAGAGACGGTGGATTGGATGCAATATTTGGTTTATTCCCTAGTGTTGAGGATTGGGTTCTTATGAGAGTCTCTTGGACTGGAACCTTGGGTGAAGTTGTGACTCTACTCTTGTGACTATGGTCAACACTTAATATCATATCCTCATTATATATGTGTACAGAGAAAGTCTGATGATTAGAGAAATTGGATGCCTTTTGATTAGAGCTTGGTTCAGCTTTGAAATTTTGGATCTCTAAAACCAAGAGTTCTTGAACGGATAAGGTCTTGTATTCACTTGCACAATCAGGGGTTAAATCCAACTTAATCATGCTTGAGATGCTCAAGGATGAACATAGTTTAAGTATAGGGGGATGATGAACGTCAATTTCATCATGATAATTTCCATATATTAATCCCCTAGCTTAAAGTTTTGTCAATAAAAACCAGAGTAAATGTTGTATATATCTTGTCTTTAATTTATTTTAAAAATACAAAAAAATTAAAAAAAAAATTATAGTGTTTTTATGTATTTAAAAATGTTCCCAAAAATATTTCTCCCTTTGTTTTACTTCTTTTGTGTTTTTAGTCAACATGAAACTTGTAGATCTCATCAAGATCTATATTTTTCATGTTTTGAGTTTTTCCAAATTTGTCCTTCTTATATTTATTTTATTTTTCTTTTATTTTTATATTTTGAATAATCTCATTGGGCCATGTGGCTCCTTCTGGTTGAGCCATGCGGCCCGCTTACCTGCATGCCACGTGCCCACTGCTTTCAGCCGTCTGATCATCTTTGGCTCCTTCAATCTTTGTCGCCCGTTCCATCTTTATCTTCTGTCATTCGATCGCCCCTCCAGGCTGCATCTAGAACGTCCACACCCGCTTAATCCTTGATCGTTGGATCTTTAGACCCAACAACCATCCGCACCTCGTTCCCATCCGCACGATGCGTCCTGATCAATTAGACCAGGACCGCCCCTTTGCGCTCTTTTCCCAACCGTTGGATCGCAATATCCAACGATCAAGCCTTCGTCTCCCACCTCCGGTCACCCTCTCTCTCCCACGATCTCCACTACTAACCGCTCTTCCCCCTTTCCATTTTCTCCATCTCCTCAATACTTCCCTTACCCCTCTGATCGTGCTCTGTCCAAGCCCTACCCTCTAGCATCCTCATGAGACACTTGCCCAACCGCACCCCCATCTCTCTCGCTTCTTATCCCAACCGCTACCCACGACCTCCACTACCTTCATCTCTACCCTCTTCCATTCAAATACATCTTGTCCGCCCGCTCTCCGCCTTGTCCACCTGTACGCGGGCCTTGGCTAAGCACCTCCCTACCCCTTTGTGACAGAGAGGGGTTCAATCGAGGTCGCGAAGACGACCAACAACCCCGGTGATGAACCTTGGCCATTGTAGGCCATGATCCGGCCATAACACGTCGACGAGCTGCTCCAGCTGGTCGCCGAAGTCTAGCAAAGACCAGAGTCTCCCTTGGAGCTCAGCCTAGACCGCCCTCCTCCGCCTCGATCTCCAAGTTAGTCTTCTTATCTTTTTCTTCGAGTTTCTACTAATTAATTAGGTGCATTTTCTAATCCTCTCCTTCAATTCACCATCGGCCAAGCTTCCCCACACTTCGCTCATCTTCGCCATGCCCTCCGACCACCCTCTCAATCCTTCACAACCTCCAGTTGCTTCAACCCCTTCTTCGCCTCGTCATAGAAGATCACCGAGCCTTCGCCTTCTCCATTCGATAAAGGCTCTCACTTCACCTCACTTTGCTCGCACTCACTACGTCTGCACACTTCGTCTAGTCTCTCTAACAATTGTAGGTGTTCATCTTCATTGGTCGGAGCCTCATCGCAGCTCACTTTGTAAGCTTTGTCTCCGGCGTACGAGCGTCGCTAGCCTCCTCTACGAAGTCTAGCGTCTTCCCCGTGCTTCGGCGTTAGCCTCCAACC
Source organism: Ottelia alismoides (assembly GCA_037367405.1). Taxonomy (NCBI): domain Eukaryota; kingdom Viridiplantae; phylum Streptophyta; class Magnoliopsida; order Alismatales; family Hydrocharitaceae; genus Ottelia; species Ottelia alismoides. The sequence goes on along the minus strand of JAZKJV010000720.1, from coordinate 1,383,087 downwards.
TTCCAGGAACCTCTAGAGGGCTTCATCATGCACAAACAATGATGAAGGAGCTCGTGCAGCTCTGTCGAAGACCTGTGCACGCTGTTAACCATCAACGGTAGAGATGCTCCAGGAGTACAAGTGCCGTTGTATGGTACCTCCCTAGTGCCCATCCAACGGCCCACATTCAGCCACGTCGACACATCCGAGGCTCGGAGGCTCGGGCAGTCCAAGCCAGTACCTAATGCTCCAGAATCGTCTACGTAGCCCAAGCCTCTATCCGAACCTCCAGCCATGCACTCGAGCCTTCGTCTGAGCCTAGACTTATGTGCTCTAGTCATGTAAGGCTGGGAAAATTGCAAGGGTGCCCCATCGATTATCCATATTATAGATAAACCCTCTGAGCACGTGCCCAGAATGCGCGCCTGGGGTTATTTGCATTTGAGTCCCTCTGGGTTTTAATAATTGTAGCCCTCAATGTGTATGGAAAAATTACAGGGAAGGCCTCGTGACTTTTATTAATTGCATTTATGCCCTTCTAGGAACCTTTTTGTAAGAATTTTCTATTTATTTTTGACGTTTTCTTTACATTTATGCCCTTAGACTATTTCGTGAATATCTTGAGCATATGAAATCTATTTTAATTGATTTCAGTTTCATTTTGAAGATTGCTTACTTATCTATCCATTTGCATGATTTTATCCCGTATTTGACACTTAAAATTTGGATGATAAATTCAAGTAATATAGTATCATTTAATTAATGATTTCTCATGCCCTTTTATCTTATTAATTAAATTTGCTTCATGAAATTGCTCATTGGTTTCATCCTGGTAGGGCATATTTTCTTATCTTTACACTTTCATTATGTTGCATCATAAAAACAAAATAAAAAATACATTCATCTGTATGCATCATGTGTCCTTATGTGTTTCCTATTAATTATTAATTCATTGTTTAATCTGAATATTGAGAATCTAAATAACCACCAAAGAGGCTCGTGTCCCTGAGTTTGACCTTGGGCTTCCCAAGTAAATAAATTTGACCGCTTATGTTTAATTGACAATTTCATTAAGTGGTTTTTGGTTGATCCGATTTCGCCCGTATGCAATGAAAATCAAATGTTAATTCGACATCATTAACAGGGTGATTCTAACGATTTATCACGGACCTCTCATAGATGCTTGATTAGATCAAGGGAGCAAATCTAATCTTCTAATTGCATCTGAATCACATTCAGATCTCTGTCCAACACTAGACCAAGATTAGATCACTTCTCTACTGAGAGGAGTCACTAAATTCAAGACCCGTTTCATCACTCCCTAGGAATGGAAGCATCATGGTTATACAATCGTTTGTGATCACATCACCCTCAGGTATTCCTAATACGTGTACATCCTATACACTGAAAGACCCAGGATAAACCCAAAGTATTAGATCAATTTTACACTGTCTACTTATGGGATTTATCATTAAGATTCTCATTTGACTATTAGGAGTTGGTATCGATCATATACGTTCCAAAATTAGATATCATACCCAGGTGTTGATCATATACTTTCCAAAAGCATATATCAAAGCTTACAAATTCAATCAAGGTTTCAAAGCGAGAAGATCGTGCACGCAATTTGATCTTCCCAACATCTCATGAGTGAGCTCATGTTTTTCGGTTCAGAAAAATGAACCTGTAAGATCCCTTTGAGTGATCGTATTACTCATATGCCCTTGTATGCACACAAGCGTGCCAATGTATAGACCTTGATTAGGTCATCAACCTATTGGTCTGCCAAATGTACATACTCAGACACATAGTAACACATCTGTCTCCGGTCAGAGGATGCATGCCTATATCATGATAGCATACGATATAGAACTTTGGTTATCTCAATCTCATTAAGTCAACTCTTTGAACTAACTTTTCTAACACCTCTGAATCTCTATTCCTATGCAGAGGACCTGCATCTAGAGGTCGGTCATATATCAGCCTTTAGAGAAAGGATTTCCATCTCCTTCTTAGGCTGGAGATCTTCTCTTAATAATCATTTGACGGTACTTGATGAGTCCTCAATCTAACTCTTTAGATATTCATCCAAGCACCAACCTCTATGATTCACTAATTGAATCAATAACTGTATGATCATTAAGATGGCCACGGTACATAACCCTAATTATACTAAGGGACCTACTAAGCAAATTAATTATTCTTCATTTCAGATCAGGGAATGATATTTGAAATAACATTTATTGCATAATGGCTTGCCGTGGGCTTGCATGTCCAACACTTAACGCATCATGTAAGTGTGAATATCGCATCACATGCGATCAAGAGCATTTAGTCGTACTAGTTTTAAGGGGCAACAGAAATTTAAAAAATTTATAAAGATGAAACCGCATGATATGATAACTTTTCTCATATCTATCAAGATCACAAATGAGTAATAGAATTACATCTTTGAAGAGTGTTTGCGATCACATGTCTCTAATTGAAGAGACCTCCTGTCTTAAGTCTGATCTAATGAAGGATGCACTTGCGGGTGCGCGGATGAGACGCGTGCTTCCCACATCCGAGTTGACGATCCGAGTGTGTAACCACCTGATTCCATCTTACGAAATACGTAACCTTCTTCACGAGCAAGCTTCACCAAAGAAGGCAGATATCCACGAGCTGTCGATCCAGCATCACAGCGACGATGATGCTCTCAATGTCAATATAGTGGATGGCCACAATATTGAGGGAGAGAGAGAGAGAGCTTGGGCGTGTAAGAGAAGAGAGAGAGATTTGTTGTTTTCTTATTATTGTAACAGAAAGAGCTAGGTCTAGCCTTTCTTTTATGAAAAAATGGATGGTGGAGATGCACTCCTAATTCAAATTAATGGTCATGATTTTGTTGCATAAATTTGCAACAACAATTAACTAATTTAAAGAAATAATTATGTTGAATAACATTCAACAAATATAAATTCAATTAAATCAATTTAATGTGGAATAATAAGGAAATGAGGAGAGCCTCCTTCCTCATTAGGAGGACGACCACAAAGGAGTATTACTCCTTGTGGGTGTCCACTCCTAATAAGGAGTGGAGCCTTCTTCTTTCCATATTTATGAGATTCTCAATTCTCAACACAATTTCTACATGTTTGTAACAAATTTTGTTGCTTAAATTATCACCAAAAGAATTCTAAATTATTTTGTGGTAATTTCAATAATGCCATTGAAAAGTATGAATCGTATTCAACCATCCAATATAAAATATAAATTACATTTACAATAATTGTATAATGTGAATCCAATTCACATTAACAGTTAATATGTAACCCCTATTTGCAATAAAATATCTTCATGATATTTATAATATTTATGATTATTGTCGATGGTGATATCCACATTAGCCATATCTCTGATAATTAAATCTCATTTAATTATCTTAGTTGACTCTTCTCATGTGTAGAAATAATATGAATCAAATTTGCATCATTTATGAAAATTAAATTAAGTATCATTTTTTCAATGCTCTGATATATTATCAACAATAGAATTATTCTTGAACTCTTTTAGGAATAATGTGCCTTCTCTACAAGTACTTGGACTAAGGAAATGACGATTGTACATTCCATGTATAGTGAATTGGATGTTGAGATCTTATCTTATGTTCAGATCCAGGTGATCTCCCAAAGATGTTTGATTAAATCAAATCATGAATCTAATCTTTGAATTTTATCTGAGTCACATTCATATCAATGTCCAACATTTGGACTAAAACCAGACTACTTATCTTCTAAGAGGAGCAACTAAAATCCAATCATGTTTCATCACTCCCTCGAAATGGAAATGTCATGGTTATATAATTATTTACGATCACATCACCCTCGAGTATTCCTAATACTCATACATCCTGCATACTAGAAGACCTAGAATAAATATGAAGTTTTAGAACATATTTAAAGCGTCTTCTTCATGATTTTATCATTAAGTTTCTCATTTGGTCATTGCGAGTTGGTATCGATCATATGCTTTCCAAAAGCATATAGCACACCTATAAATTCTTATCATGCTTCCAAAGCATGGCAACCATGCATGGAATTTGGTCGGTGCCAATAGCTCATGTCTTCTGGTTCAGTAGTGAAACTATATGATCCCTTTGAGAGATCGTACCACTCATATGCCCTTGTATGCACACCAGCTCGACGGTGTATAGACCTTCATTAGGTCATTGATGAATATATGATTTATCACTCTAAAAGAGATTAATTAAGCTCATTCTCCCAAATTCATTTGCATTTTATCAATTATCTTGCATAATTAACATTCATGCATATGTGAATAATAAATTCATTTTATCATGCACAATTGCATAAAATAAGAAGCTGAAAATTCCAACCTAATTGACCTGTAAAGTAAGCCAACTTCTCTGATTTTTATTAGTTCATGCTAACTCCAAATCACCTATCCATTGTGTATATATCACTAACAAGAATAAAGAAAAATACAAAAAACACTAACACAAATAGTTGAGAAACAAACCCAAACCTTAATTTTAGTTTTGTTGGATTAAAATGTTGATGTCTTTTTTATACAGTGTCCGATTTGATCATACTCACTTTTAAAATAATGTACATTCAACTACCTTCAAAACATGACCAAGATCAAGTGACTTGGAGCTCATATGTGAAAGTTGGGTTTTGGGTCTCTTTTGTACATTATGTATTTTACCGATTTGTGCTTATCATTTTATGTACATATTTGATTCTTTTTATTTTATTTATTTTTTATTTATTTTCTTTGACAAAAGTTTTAATAAAATGTGCAAAAATCCAAATCTAAAATAAGATCGAAATCAAAGAAACTAACTAAGTTTGAGTGTTCACTAATAGTATGTACAGAGTCATCTTATCGTATTTTATTTTATTCCTTTATTTTCTTAATTATTAAAAATTCAAAAAAAAATGATTAATGTGCAAATATTTATCTTTTATTTTACCGTATATTTTCCTAATTTTTATCTTAATTTAAAAATGACAAAAAATTACAAAACCCAAAAATCAAGGTATTTTATACACATAGAGTACCCCAAACTAACACTTTTCACAAATGACCGATTTTTGTGTTTGTCCCTTCGAAAAAGTTAGAGATATCATCGAGACGAGCAACTTTTGTGAAGATTTGTTTTTGATCCGAGGTCATTTGCTATTTCTTTTTTATTTATCTTTTATATTTTATTTTCAAATTTTCTAGGGGTGCCACGTGGCCGCTCTTAGAGCCGCCATGTGTCACCCATTTTCAGTTTGTTTATTTTTCATTTTAATAATATTTTTCTAAAAAAATAAAATAAACTACCACGTGGCCATACTAGGGCCATCTCATCTCGGCTGATCGAACGACCCCTGTGCGTCATCTCCTTCCCCTTTCTTCTTTTGACCGAGCCGCTGCTTCCCTGCAAATGTCGCACACCACTGCTCCATCACACGATCCTCTTCCATTCTTGGCCAACACCGCTCTGGTGATCATTCCTCGATTTCCATAAATCTCCTCCTCGTCGAATCTCCTCACAATCTCATCTACGACTAATGAATCACCTCCCCCATTCCATCTCGGTCGCGCCACCCATATATTCAATCTCCGATCCCCCCTCCTAATCAATGCCGCCTCCTCACAGCTATATATCCATCACTACCAACTCCCAATGAACCCATCCGCCGATAACCCTATTCGATGAGGAGATGACGGTGGCATAGCCGCCTCCTCCACCTTCCTCGACGAGGTCTAGTGTCATTCTCGACACCATTGCAGAGCGCCTTTGCGCGACTACTCCAGCTCCAGACACCTTGGTGTCTTCGAGTAGCTTTGGCTTCTTCGAGCCTTCGAGCACCGCCTCATCTTCTACTGCATTCGCACCTCGCCTCAGCCTTCCGCGCTCTACCTCAGCCATCCGTGCTCTGCCTCACCGCCGCGCCCTCCTCTGTTGGGAAGGAACTCCAACGACCGTACACCGATACCCACCTCCACATCCTCCACCCGCTCCATCTTCGATTCCATCTCATTCATCAACTTCGACCATCAACTAAGCCACAATCACCCCGCTTCTAGCCACCAGCCGCACCTCCACCGCGACCGTGCTCCGCTTCATCAACCCCTGTTTAACAACCCCACACCACCTCGACTTCACCGCACACCTTTGCCCTGAAGTCCTTCATATGTGTATCATCCATAGAAGTAGCCACCATCAAGCTCAGGCCACCTCCATCCGAGCAGCTGGCCATCCAAAGGCAAGCTACAAAAATCATAGGATCAAGAACGAGAGAGATCCCATCCATTGCTTTTCGTCCAAAACTCATCCGTTGATGTACCATCATCACACTGCCAGTTTCATGCCACGTGGTCCTCTTTGAACCATCAAATCAGAAGAAAGATCAGAGGGCTCAGATCAACCCCTAGCTGTGGATCCAAGCCACATGCCTCGTATGTATTCGAAGCGGGGAGAGGCGACATATGGAGGTTTGACTCCGCCTGAGCCAACCCTCCTCACGTGCTCCCATGTGAGGTGTAAGGCAAAATGTAGACATGCCTCGCCTTCCTCCTAGAGTTACCAGAAGGCCCAGTCACGCGCGCTGCACGTGTGACTTTTGGTAATTTACATTAACGTCCTCAAAAGCTTCATAAAAGTACAAGAAGACCTTGCTTGGGGTAATTTTCATAGATGCCCCTACTGTTTTGGAAAATTACAAAACAATCCTCAACAAGGGTATAATTGCAAGATTTTAAATATTTTTATTACAATTATTCCCCTCAACATTTATTTGTCATATCTTGAGCAACTTTGATTAGATTTTAGCATTGTTGGTGTCATTCTGAACCTTGAATTATTCTCTATCATATTGAACATTGAAATTCTACTTCTGAGACATTATTTAACAATAATTAATTGAAGTTTATTTGGTTCAATTTTGAGCACTTGTCTTTTAATTCATTAATTCTCTTGCTTAATAAATTGTTCCTTGATTTGTGGGGATTAATTTTGGGAAACTAATATTATATTTGTTGACAAACTAATTCTCAAATAAATTAAGAGGGGGATTGACTTGACTTGCTTGGCTAGTTCTTGCTCCAAATTTATCACTTTGCATTATCATCATATCATGCATCAATTAAAAGTCAATCTAAAATTGTATTGTTTTATTTCTTTCACATGACACAGCATGGCTTTATTTTCATGCATTAAACTTTTTTTGCAAAACTAATGCATAACGTGTCCTCTTTGAATTAATTTCATTCTTCAAAAATCCATAAAAAATACAGAAAATACTAAAAAAATCACCTCAAGAACCACATATCAAATTTGATAGACTTAAATCTAGGTTGTTCCTTTACCTCCTTGAGTTCGACCCTGTGACTTACCTAGGCTAAATAAACATAAAACTACTCCGATTAAATTTGATTAATTAATTAAGTGGTTATTTCTTGATTGATTCTGATTACACGCCTACAGGGAATGACACATTTATTTTTAAATGCATAATTTGCACTAATTAATAAGAGGGTATTTCCAGACTCGTTAGTCATCAAGATAATGTTCTGCCTAATGTACATACCTAGATATATAGTAATTAATATGTCAATGGTCAAAGGATACATGCCTATAGCGTGACATCATATGACATAGATCTTGGTTATCTAGATCTCATTAAGTCAACTCTCTGACCTAATGAAATACGTTCAGATGCCCTTATTAATTTGTCATTTTTATTATAGCACGAAAATACAATGATCGATCAAAAACCACACTACAATAGTTCAATTTATATTGGCAATTTATTATTTTACTTGGGTAAGTCCCAAGGTCAAAGTTAGGGAGGTAATATGAGGATTTAAGATTAGTTCTTAAATAACTGAGATTAATAGTTTCTCAAAGAAGAATTTTTATTATTTTGATTTTTGCATTTTATATGGTATTAAAGTAAGAAATGTAATTAATTAAATCAAAATATGATGCAGGAATTTTGTAAGTATTTTAGTGTAAGAAATGACTCTATGCAATGTGTGTGAATAATGAATAAATGTAATTTTTATGCGTTTTTAAATGCTGAATAAAATGATGCACTGATAAATGCAAGAGACAAGTCAATCACATCCAAGATCCAATTTTATTTGCAATGCCCCATCCCTAAGGATTAATTTCAGACAATATGATCAATAAAGTTCCAATTAATCTCCAAAATAAGTCCCCCAAATTACTCAAATTATTGTAGAATCAATAAAAGATAATAAATGTGCTCAAAATTAACAGAATAACTCTTCAAAATCTTTGATGTTCAATAATGTCTCATAGTAAAAAATCAATTATTCTACATGAAAGAGAATTACATAAAATAAAAAAGATATAAAAAATACCAAAATTCGACTCTAGATGTTCAAGATATCAATCGATCAAACTCAAGGACATAAATGTAAAGAAAATAAATTAATATGGTTTCAATATGGACCCTCAAAAGGGTATATCTATAATTATTCAATCCTAGGGGATTTTCTATGTAATTTACCTTTTGACGGGAGCATACTTGCGATTTACAAGAAGTAGAAGGGTGTGGATGCAATTTTCCCCACATGCGCCTGCTCATGAGGGGCTTCTTTGGAAATCCTTGTAAGTGCGATGGTGCAAGCGTACTTTACTCCTACTCATGTGAGTTGAATCATGTGCAGTGGCTTTGGCAATCGAACATTGGGAAGGCACTCTTTCTTGCCTGATTGAGTGGTTCGTCTGAAGCCACGTGGTTCTTCTCAATGTTCGCTCGTCGGAGAAGATCGATAATTGGGAATCAAGCATTTACGGATGGTAGAGATTCGATGGAGCATGGAATTGACGATAACTGTAGTGGGATGGATCCCTTCTCTTCTTTATCTCCTCCATTGATAGGGCACTAATCAGAGCACGAAGCTCTGATGTGTGTTTCCCACCCTCCTTTTGTCGGCTGACACACAACCTTGATAATGCCATTGACAGTTGTGGATCTGTGTTCCTGATGCATGATCTACAAGAGATATGGACTCGAGGATGGATCCTCAGTATGGGAACTAAGAAGATGAAGGCGAAGATTATGAGGAAGGAGTGCATACAACATAGGATGAAAAAAATGAATGAAGAAGAAAGGAGGAGGAATATGGTACCTGGAGATGGAAGTCAATGCTTGGGATGAAGTGGTAGAAGCTGCTACTATTATTATCCTCGATTAGCACCGGCAGAAGGTGCTGAGAGGCTCAGCTACTCAATGATGAAAAACACATGAGAAGGTGCCCATAGATCACGCCTTCACATAGGTGTCTTTGCCGGAGGTAGATAAAGATGTTGTCACTAGACCCGAGACCTCTAGCCCTCTCTCCTCTTCGTTGGTCATCGAATATAGTGTTGAATCCCTTCAGATGATGGGGTTGGATGATCTATATAGAGGAGAGGGAGTCAGATGACCAGGTCTTTGGATGCGAGGAAGAGACGTAGGGGGTTAGATGTCGGCTTTTGTAGGAGGGGATTGGGATAAAGGGGGTTTGATCGTTGGAAAAGAAGGGTATAGAGTTAGTTTAGGTCATCAGGGAAGAGATAACATAGAGATGGTCGTCGAGAATTGGAGATCGAAGGTAGTTAGAGGGGTGATGAATCCATGATTCACTAACATTTATGTCACATTTTATCTTAAAACCCTTAATAAATACATTTAAATTCATTAATTCTCATCTTTTATCAAAATACCATTCATAAATAAAAATACATTTTTGTGCATTAAAAATATATAAAAAATAAGAAAATAGAAATAATGAAAAGAAAAAATCTTGATTGTAAATATGTATATATTGTACATGATGACTAAGAAGATATAAATATAGCTTTAATATATATATATATATATATATATATAAAACCTAAACCTCGAGACCAAGTAACATGGATTTGTCGACAAACAATAAAGTAGGAGGAGATAAGGAAAAAAATTACAGAAATAACTAACTACAGAAATAGTACATTAATTCCATTTATTTATTATTTATTTGCAATCTTCAACTAATTTTAGTTAATTCACATGGACATATTTGTCACCACACTCTTCTCTAATGTTATAAGAAGGGGCTGGGGAAGCTGCACCTAGGGTGTAGCTAACTAGCTACAACCCGAACACTTTTTTATTGGTTTTTTGTGCTCTTGAAATGAAATCGGGAGGGATTTAAATTACCATATATTACTGTGTCCTCGTGGCATATTGAACTAAATTCGACACTTCTATCATCTCCATCAAGACTATCACTTTTTAACTATCTCATAATACCTGAAATTGACCATATCTAGATGGGCATGCTAGGAATGTTCATTTTGCATGAAATATGAAACATACATTCCACTCAATAAACTAAGTAAATCCCCATAGGTTTCCTTAAAAAATAAAAAAAACCAATAAGAAAAATGGTCAGGTGTAGCTGAAGCTGCTGGAGCTTGTCGTTAGGATCTAGGCAGGGATGAAGTTGGTGACGTGTGAACCCCAGGAGCTGGAGTTTGCCGGTGTGGCTGGAAGCGGAGCATCGTTGTCGGAGGTGATGTTGTGGCGGTAGAGGAACTAGAAGCTCGATAGCATGGAAGTTGAAGGTGAATGATGCGGTCAAAGTCGGATGCGGGGATGTTGAGGCAAAATGATCGAGACCGGACGTGTAATGAAGATGAAGGAGATGCGAATGGAGGAGGAGGCGAATTACCAGAGGAAACTGCTCGACGAAGGAAGTCTGGAGCGAAGCAGCCTCGCTGAGGAGGGATGCGACGAGGTGCGATGCGCCTCAGATCACGTCAACCAAGGACACGTCGGAGGGGAAGGTGCTGTCAACGCCTTGAGATGGGTCTTCCTTTGTAGATGTAGATCGACAGATGGGAGATCAAGGATGCGGCAGCAAGGGTTAAATAGGGATGGAGGGCACGCGCGATTGGGAAGGGATCAGGGATTGATTGGGAATCATGAGGGCAAAGAATGATCAGACAGAGATGCGATTGGGGTTATTGATATCAATCAGAGATGGCGGATGGGCGAGATACGTGGGCGGAAATCATCGGAAATCACGACGGCGGCGTCGCCTCTCGAACAGGCAAAGGAGCAGGAGGAAGACGAGGTACAAGAACCGTCCGATCGATCGAGATCGGGCGATCCTGATCTCGCTACGTGGCAGTAAGTGGAAGGGCACGTGCAGTGTGCGTGCATGATGAATCTGTGATTTATCACTCTAAAAGTTGAAAATAGAGCTTTGTTCCCGAGTAATTAGCTTCATATTTCCACTTATATTGCATAACTAGCATTTATGCATGCATAAATAATATCTGCATTTTAGCATTCATATTTGCATTAAATAAGAAGCCCAATTCACTTGTAATAATCACCTGTGAATACCATATTTGTATCTATTTTGTACTTACTCCAAATTCAATAAAATCAACTCTATAGTGTATATATTACTAACACTAATTATAGAAAAATATCAAAAAAATACTAACTTGTAAAATTGACCAATAAAATCGAGTCCAAGTTTGAAGCTAGGAGCATTAAAATGCGCACATCTCTCACATACAGTGTCCGATTGAGGTATACTCACTTCTAATAATACATTCAAATACCTTCAAAACAAGACCATTTTCATTAGAATCGGAGATCGTATGTGAAACTTGGGTTTTGGGCCCCTATTGTATACCGTACATATTGACCTTTTTACCCTTGTACTTTATCCTTTTTTTCCTTAACTATTAAAAATAAAAAAAATAGATTAAATTATAAATATTCATATTTTCACTATTTTTATTTTGAATTTTCTCTTATTTAAAACTAACAAAAAATTGCAAAAGATAAAAATACAGTATTTTATACCTATTACCACCCAAAAAATGCATTTTGTACATATGACTTTTGATTTTCGGTCCTTCATGAAAGTTGTAGATCTAATCGAGACGAGCAACTTTTGTGTTGACTACTTTTTGATTTAAACTCTTTTGTTATTTCATTTTGATTTTTCTTTACATTTAACTTTTGAATTTTATGGGAGCAACACGAGGCAGCTCCTGGAGCTGCCACACATCCCCCATTTATTATTATTATTTTCGGATTTTAATTAATTAATTATTTATTATTATTATTTTATTTTAATTAATTATTTTTATTTATTTATTTATTTTTTATATATTTGTCTTCTATCTTTATTTTCTCTTCCATATTTTAGTAGCCTACTTATATTACTTTATTTATTATTTTATTTTATTTCCATTTTACTTCTTCTCCCTTTACTTTTTCCCCACTCCAAGTCACCAACTTCCCATCTTCCCCTCATCTCCCACCACTCCTCGAACTTCCACCCCACTTCATTTCCAACTTCCTCCTTCTATTAATTCCACTCGCCCTCTTCATTCATCCTCATCCGCCATTCCATTTTGTGAGAAAAGCTCTAGCTTCACCAAAGCTCTTAGGTGACAACTCGTCCTTTGGTTTTGAGCGACGATGAGTCTAGTCGAGATCCGCAGTGACCTCCATCCCTGCGTCGTTGTTCTTCAATAGAAGCCGGCCAAGCTTTACGGGAGCCTTACCGACCTGTTCGAGGCGATAACTCCGACCAAGGAGAATCTCTAGTTGGCCGATTCCCAGGCATCAACATCCACTCACCATCAGGTATACTTCCCTTTCTCTGTCTCCTTCTTCTCAATTTTTTATCTAACAATTTTTTGTTTGTTCTTTTACAAATCACTATCAATCCTCATAACCATTATTACACCATCATCACCATCACATTCTCCACTTTTTTCATTTCATTAGTCCATTTCTTAATTCCTGTTTATAAAAAATATACAAAAAATTACAAAAAATAAAAAAAATAAAAAAAGAACAGGCTGCATAGGCAATGTCCGACGTGCCCTCCGTAGCTGCATCGACCACCAGCTAGCGGGTTGCGCCGCCCGCTCCTCCTTCGACGTTGTACGCTACCCCCTGGGCGTCCGCAACCCTTCACCTGCGCACAAACCTGGCATCGCCTGCCAGTGCCACCTCTCCATCTCATGCTTCCACGCCCTCCAGTGCCTAGCTCCGCTGGGCGCACGGTGCTCCGACCTCCAGGTCAGGCCGCCAACCGCACTGCCAAAGCGATGCCCGTAACCCCACCAGTTGCCCCCAGGTCGCCTTCCTCCCATCGATGCCGACCCACCTCTCCCCGGTCGCCCCTGCAGCCTATCAGTAGCGGCTCACCCTACATGAGTTCATCGCACGCCTGTCAACCTCCTACAGCGTGGCTTCGCCCAGCTGCCAACACCGCGCGGCCCCGCACGTGGCCATATCCTGCGCTGCCGCACCCTGCATCCAACGCACTGCTGCATCGCACGGCTTCCGCCACCGCATTACGCCCTCTGTGCGCCGATCCTAGGGCATCCCTAGAGCCGCCCACCCTCCTGTGCCGTAGCGTGCATGAGAGGGTGCGTTTCCACAAACGTCGTTTTTATTTTTATATTTTTTTGGAAAATTTGCATTTTAACCTGTAAGTTTTCTATATTTGTAAAATGACCCTTGTGCAAATTTTGTCTATTTATTTTTATTCCTGTATTGTAAAGAAACCCCTGCATTATTGTTCTAATTTGAACATCAGTTTTGCATCATTTTTTTTTTAAAATAACATTTTGTAGAGCCTTTAAATCATTATCTGTTGGCTATTTGTTTGCATTTTTGTCAGCATTGGATAATTTATTAAAAATCAGAGTTTGAAATTCAATGATATTTTATCCATTTATGCTATGAAATTTGCTCATACTCAAATATTGTTCCAAAAACTATGAAAAAATTGCGGATGATACTTTAAGTACTATTTAATTACTATCCAAATTTCATCTAAATTGGACGTGTCTTTTGCCTAAAATAAATTGTTGAGTGATTTCTGTAATTGATTTTTAATTAAATCCATGGATATTATTTTTACAAAATTTTAACTCTCCTGGATTTCTAATTTAATATCTATTTGAGATAAATCGCTCTCTGAAAAATTTGATTTCGTGGATTTATTAGAAATTAAAAACTAGCAGTCACTCTATTTTTATTAAAAAAATCATAAAAAATCATATATTGTCAGAAAATTCCATAAACATCAGTGTAGCTTCATTTCATCTTATTTCACTTCCAGTAATTTTTTTCATAATTTTTGCATTCTGTTTGCATGAAAAATTACATTAAAATCCTAAAAAAGTTTGCATTTTTCATTGTTGCATTTTAAATCCAAAAATTTCAAAAAAAATATATTTTGCATTCATAGTTGGATTAGGTTTGCAGGAAAATTATAACTTTGCTAATTTAGATTGATTTGTTATTAAAATCAATTTTTCTAAGTTGCTCGTTTTCTTAATAACCTATCATCCGCATTTGTGCATCTGCATTTTTATCGCATTAAAAAAATCAAAAAAATCCATTTGGAAAGTCGTGAGCTAATTCCTCTAATCTGATATGAAGTTGTTCCTTTGCCTCCTTAAGTCGACCCTAGGGCTTTTCCAGGTAAAAAATACATCAAACCATGCATTTCTTAATTCATCGATTCGTGCTGTTATTTTTTGATCAATCCTGATTATCGGCTACAACAAAAACATCGCAATTATTAATTAAAAGGGTGATGTTTGGATACATCGGTGCATAGGCGGTACATGTGCTGCACACATGCCTTTTAATTAATTTTTTTCTAAAAAATAAATTAAATACCTCCAAAAATGGGTGACACATGGCAGCTCCAGTAGCTACCATGTGTCAGCCCCACAAAAATCAAAAAATAAATACCATAATAAATACATAAAAATAGTAGATGACCTTAGATCGAAAAATTTTCTTCATAAGAGTTGCTCATCTCGAAGAGATCTACAACTTTCACGAAGAAACCAAAACCAAAATCGAGTATTTGTATAAAGTGATATTTTAGGGTATCCCATGTACATAGAATACCTTGATTTTTGGGTTTTCTATTTTTTTATTATTTTTAAACCAGATAAAAATCCAAAAAATATGATAAAATCAAAGACAGTTATTTACACATTAATCTATTTTTTTGGATTTTTTATTAATTAAGAAAAAGAAGAAAAAATAGATTGTGAAAATGATAATAGACAATTAGTGAAGATTCAGTCTCAGTTAGTTTCTTTGATTTCAAGCTCATTTTGGATTTGAATTTTTGTGCATTTTAATGAAACTTTTATAAAAGAAAATTAATAAAAAATAAAGAGAGTTAATTATGTACGTAAAATAATAGGTCAAAAGCCGCTAAAATACAAAATGTACAAAAGAGGCCCAAAACCCAACATTCACATATGAGCCCCGATTCACTTGAACTTGGTCTTGTATTGAAGGTAATTAAATGCACATTAGTTCAAAAGAGAGTAGGATCAAATTGGACACTATATGAGGAAGATATCGAGGTTTTAGTCTGGAAATCCTAGAATTAGGGTTTGGGTCTTTGGTCAACTTATTTAGGTTAGTTATTTTTTTTGTATTTTTCATTTATTCTTGTTGGTGATATGCAGACAATGGAGGTGGTTTCAGGTCATTTAGAGTTAGCATGAATTAGTTAAAATTAGGTAAGTTAGGCTATTTTAAAGGTCAATTGGACTGGGATTTTTGGCTTCTTATTTTGTGCAAGAATGAGTGATAAAATGCAATTCTTATCAATACATGCATGAATGCTAATTGTGCAAAATAAATGAAGGAATGCCAATGAATTTTAGGGATTTTAGCTTAATACATCATTTTTAGAGTGATGAATCTGAGATTAATCATCATGCTTACATTCATTTGACTTCGAAGCTCAAGCTTGCTTATTAGGTATATACATGCTCTGACGGGAATTGATTTTCTTTGACTTTTGCCCATCTTTTCTTTTTGGAGTTTTTGAAGATGCATTTTTTATACCATATATAACAACATATACATATGGACTTTTTCCTCTTATGCCAGTAGACTATCCCTCTTTTAAAGCATTATTAAAACCCATAACTTCTTTCATTAGACCTTATGGCTATTGGATCAGGTTGGGGTACAATGGCCACAAATGTGTAACTTCCGATGTTTCCATTGGCTTGTGTGTTATACCGGCAAATCCATCCCTCTATCACTTCAACTGAGTTGAGCAAGGTGCATGGTGCATGTGTGCAAGCTAGTTCATTATCAATAATAGTCATGCATGTGTTCTGAAATATTTTACTTAGGTAGCCAAGATAGCACTGAATTAAGTCCTTTAGTCGCAAAGAATTAAGTCTAGCAGACTTGAAACATCTCGCTTCTAGTTCCTCAAAGGTTCCTATGATTAAGTAGATTAAGGTCCAACGAAGCTCCAATCTTAGGATTTTATTTAGACTAGTTTAATTATCAGTACCAATTTGAAAATTGCAAGTGCTATGTACAATGCAAGGAAAAAGTTTTTGTGATGCATTTTTCTTTTCTTTGTAATTTTTTATAGATTTTCAAAAACGTTTTGCAAATTTTTATATAGATTTTTGAATACATTTTGAAATTTTTTATGTGTTTTTAATTTTGCAAATTTTTAGTAATTTTCCAAAACAAAAGTTTTTTGGCAAATAATTATATGCAACTATTTACATATGAGTGCATCTTTGCGTTTACATGAATTTAGGTTAAGGAATTTACAGGTTTGTATATGCAAGGTTTGTAAAAGATTTTTATTTTCTTAAATCATGTACATAGTTCTCAGAATAATTTGAAAATATTTTCACTAATATTTTGAAAACTTAAATTTGAAAGAGCAACTTGATAAATAATTTTTATAAACATTTACAAAATTTGAAAATCATTTTGCAAAATTTTTGAAACATTATATATAGATTTTTCAAAACATTTTTGCAACCATTTTCCAAACCATTTGCAAATAGATTTTCAAAATATTTTATTCAAACAATGGACTCAAATTTTTACAAATCAAACATTTTTACAAAGGTTGAAAATATTTTCAAAATAGTTTTCAAAAGATTTTTCAAAGAGATTCTTCAACCATTTTTCCAACATTTTTAACGGACTAATTAATCAGTATATCCAAATAATTTTTAATATGTGTTTTAGTTTTAACTAATAAGCCATATTATTTGAAAATACGAAAGTATGACTTAAGGCTAAAGTATATACATCATATATGCGACCCCCCTGTGATTAGCTTGAGCTATGCCCTCATAGAACAGAGAGAAAAAGAGAAGACGTAACTCGTACAAAGTATATACAAGTCTATACTACAATGACTAAAAAATGAATGAATGAGAAGTTGATCGTTCCCCTATACTTACGATGAAATAATCCTAAGTATAGCAGCTTGTACACAAAGCAGGGAGGATCAAGGGTGTGAATATGCAAAATCATCAGCTCGACCTGTCCCCCCTATACATAGGGTAAAATATACCTAGGTATACCTAGAATATCAAGATTTGGGGGGACATGTGAGGGATCACGAATTGAGCAACTCAGGGTGACCATCAACCTATACTTAGGACAAACTATGTCCTAAGTATAACAATGACGAAAGGGTTGAATACCTTTTCAGGAGAAATAGAAAAATGAAAGTGAAAATAAGAAAACACGAAAACAAAAAATCTTTTTGTGATTTTCAACTTTCAGTGTCTGATCTTTCTGTCACTGGGAGATTATATTGAAATGTGACTTCCATCGAATCAACAATTGATAGGAATCGTGCTCGAGGTATGGCTTCATCAATTGTCCCTTAATGATAAAAGGTTGTGTATCGGGCGATGATTCATATATGAGTAGACTTCTATTGTCACACACATTTTCACTATAAATGGACCAATCCATTTTCTCTTCAATTTTCCCAAGAAATTTTTTAACTTCACGTCAAATAGCCGCACCTTCTGTCCAGGTTCGAAAGTCTTCTTGCGGATGTGTCTTTCATGCCATTTTTTACTCTCTTTGTACACCAGGTTGTTATAATATGTGTAGGCTCGAAATTCAAGTAGTCGATCCATATCAACTTTTTTGTTGTTTGCTCCTCACTCGAAATCAAGGTTGCACAAGTTCAATGCCCACAAGGATTTATGAATGAGTTCCACGGGCAAGTGGCAAAGCTTGCCATAAACAAGGTAGTAGGAGACATGCTGAGTGGAGACTTGTAGGCCATGCGATAAGTCCAAAGAACCGAGTCCAGTAACTGAGACCAATTCTTACGATCCGTATGAACATGTTTTTGTAGCAATGTTTTGATCTCCCTATTTGAACATTCAACCAAGCCATTTGATTGTGGGCGGTACGACACAACAACACGATGTTCGATGTCGTATTCGTTTATTAACTTCTTGACCTCCTTGTTGATAAAATGGCTCCCCTTGTCAGAAATGAGAATCTTTGGGATTCTGAACCATGAGATGATGTTGTCTTTCAAGAATCGATAGACTGCGCGATTGTTTGTTGTTTGTGCGGGGATTGCCTCCACCCATCTACTAACATAATCGATGGCAAGTCGGATGTCCTCAAAACCGTGGCTGTTAGGGAATGTTCCCATGAAACCAATGCCCCCAAGTGTTGAAGATGTCAGATATCTGAATGTACTTCAAAGAATTGTATCACGCATGCTAATGTTCCCAGCCATTCTCTGACAGTCAGTGCACTTCTTGACATAATCATATGCATCCTTGAATAAAGTTGGTCATCAAAGACTACATTGAAGCACTTTTGCCACCATTCTCTATCCAGAATGGTGTCCATCGGCTTTGAGCCTGTGATACTGGTCTAGGACACCCATAATCTCCTCCTTAGTTATACAGCCCTTCTAGAACTAGTATGTATTCTCTTGGAGTAGATGTGGTTATTCACACTGGTAGAAATGGATGTCTTCCAAGAATTTATCTCGTTTGATTTTCCGACAGTCTGGCAGAGTCTTCTTGGAGATGAGGTAATTCACAATGTCTGCATACCACAGGAGAGAGAGGATATAGACATGTCTGTCTCATCTAGAAAGGTCTTAGTGATATGAATTTAATTTTGCTCAGGAGGCTCTGCATTGACAACTCTGGAAAGATGATCTGCCTCTTCATTTTTGACGCTCGGTTCGTCTTGAAAGTCAAAATCTTGGAGTATAAGGATCCAACGAATCAGACAAGGTTTGACGTCTTTCTTGATTTGGAGATACCTGATGGTAGAATGGTCAGTGTAAATGATATCCCTTGATCTGAGGAGATGTGATATGAACTCCTCTAGGGCAAACACTATGGCTAGCAACTCTTTATCTATAACTGTATATTACTTATGAGCTTCATCTAATGTTCAGCTAGTGTAATGAATAGCAAATGAATCCCATATCCTCTTTGTCCTAAGATATCATCAATTGCGAAATCAGATGTGTTTGTCATGATCTCAAAGGGAAAATACCAATCGGGTGGTTGTAGGATAGGAGCATGTGTGATCAGGTCTTTTAACTAGTTAAAGGCTTGGAGAACACGATCATCCACCACAAAATTTATCTTCTTTCCTAACAATTCTGTTCGCCATCGTGCAAGCTTGCTAAAGTCATTGATAAGTCATTGGTAGAAACTGAGGTGCCCCAAAAACAACCGAACCTGTTTTAGATTGGTGGGTGTCTCAAGTTTGGAAATTGCTTCCACCTTGGGTTGGTCAACTTCCATGCCACGTTTCTATACAGCATGACCTAATACTAGCCCTTCAGTCATCATGAAGTTGCTCTTCTCACACGAGAGCACAAGGTTCACTACACAACACCTCCTCAAAACACGTTCGAAATAGTCAAAACATTGATCAAATGAATCTTTGTACATTGAAAAATCTTCCATGAACACATGAAGAAAATTTCCCACCTTGTCTGCAAATATGGCTAGCATACATCACTGAAATGTAGAGGGGGCGTTACATAGCCCGAAGGCATCCGTCGGAAAGCGTACAACCCATAAGGACATGTGAACGTGGTTTTCTCTTAGTCTTTAGGAACAATTGCCACTTGACTATGTCCAGAGTAACTATCCAAGAAGCTGAAGTATTCCTTCACGGACACTCTCTCAAGAATCTGGTCAATAAAGGGAAATGGAAAATGATCCTTCTTGGTGGTGAGGTTGAGACGTCTATACTAATACAAACTTGTCGAGATGCGCTACTCTGGTTGGAATCTCCTCTCCTTTGTCATTAGTAACAATGGTTATCCCAAACTTATAGGGAACTACGTAAAGGGGACTCACCCACTTGGATTCAGAGATAGGATAAATGAATCCGACATCACACCATTTCTGAATTTCTTTCATTATAACCTCTCGGAGTTTTTGATTTTGCGCTAGAATTCATGAGAAGGCTTACTGTCTTCTTCCAAGTAGATGTGATGCGAGCTTAGAGATGGATTAATCCCATGGTGATCCAATATCTTCCAACCTATCTCCTTGAGTTCAAGAACCTCCATCATACGAGATTCTAGGTCTTCAGTCAAATGAGCATTTATAGTGATCAAATGTTTGGTTCTCCAATAAGAAAGGAATACTTCATACTGGAGGGCAACTGTTTGAGCTCTGGTGGTGTGGGAGTGACTTTGATGGTGACTTCGAAGACAATTGTAGGTGTAAGCTCTTTCGACCCTCATCTCTCCACCTTTGAAAATTTAGTTTCATCATTCATGATATCTCGTTTATCTGCAATGAAATCTTCCTGCTCAGACGAGAGGGATGGTTCAAGTTCTTCTAGTGGTACATCAATGAAAACCTTATATTCGAAGACTTCAGTTAGTTGGACTGTGCTTTCCCATCCTTCCTTAGGGGGAGGAATTCCATGATTTCTTTATCATCCAGAAATAAATTGGTATCTTTGATATCCGCTAAAAATCATAGTCCTCATAACATCAATATTTGAGCACTCTCATTTCAGACACAACTTCTATAGGCTTTGGCTCAAGAATGGTCTCTATCAGAACTTTGTCAGTGCTGGAGTGGAATGTCATCTCTTCAGTGCTATAGTCAACTACTACCTCGACTGTTTGAAGGAACGACCGACCAAGGATGATCGGGGTATGAAGTAGAGGCATGGAAGTGTCCATATCCAAGACAACAAAATCAACAAGGAAATGCATCCCCTAGGCAGTGACAATCACATCTTCCAACATACCTCAAGGCCGCTTGACTGATTTATGCGTGAATTGCATAATCATCTTGGTAGGTTTATGTGGTCCTAACCCAAATTCTGACAGTAGTGACGATAGAAAAAGGTTGATAGAAGACCCACTATCAAGAATTGTGCGCTCAAACTCATTTTTGAACATAGTGCATCTAATCAAAGGTGCTCCCTTGTCTTTCTTCTTATGCAGGAGTTTGCTGGTGGCATTCATAGTAGCCATGGTAAGAATGTGCTTTTCTGAATTCTTCTTCCTGTGGCTCGGACGCTTTGTTGTACATGCCTCTTTGAGTCCTCATTTCACTACAGGTATGTACTCCATGGATTTCAGCAAAGGCATCTCAAGAATTAAGTTTTGAAGAATTTGGATAATTTTGTGATCAGATAAAGTATTTTTCAATTTTTTACTGTTTCTGATTTAATAACTGAAGGAAAAAGCATATGTATGCCATCAAAAATACTTTCATTAAAATTTCTGTCCATGTCTTTCTGTACAGGTAGATGGCAAAAAGTAATACAATCGTCTACATGTTGAGGACAAAAAATGACAGGCTCGGCTCCATCGGTTGGCCTCGGCACTACTGTAGGTTCTAGGATCTCCAAGGATGGCCTGACTTCACTGGGACAATTGCTTTCTTTCTGTGTTTTTGTATTTTCTGCATTTTTTGTGTTTTTGGTGTAGGTGGTGCTACTCCAAAAATTTCTTTGGCCCCATCAGCTAGATTGGCTGAAGATTCGCCATCAGATGCTTTGTTCTTCACCTTCGATGTCGCAGATGTCTAGAGTTCCTACTGCTCCTGAGATGTACAACATTAGATAAAGCAATATCGTTTCTACTTGATTCGGTTTGAACAGTACAAACTACCTGCTCCTTACGATGGAAATTTTTTAGATTCGCATCGACCTAGGCTGGAATGATAGTTTTAGCAGTCGTCAATTCATCGATCTTTTGGCTCATCACAACCATGTTCTTGATGAGCTAAGACAAACAATAAAGAGATGGGTTGACCGGGGCAACCTTATAAGATTTGGACTAATGAGATCATTAAGTTTGCTGGTAGGAGGGAGGCTGTTGGTAACCCTAAGAATAGTGAGATGGAGGAGGAAGAGAAGGGTACTGCTAGTACTGCGAGGAGTATTAGTAGTGATATTGAGCAAGCGAATGCTGATTTTGCTAGTGACGGTATCCAGACTATTGTTGCTAGTTATTCTGCCTCCAGTTGTATCCATGTTGCAGAGGTTGCTAGTGATGGGCCGGGCTGGAAGTTCCGCCTTCCTTGTTGCTGGTGAAATGGCTGGTTGGCCTGATTTTGACCCTACTGTTGTCCTTGAGGATGGGTCAGTTGCTGATCATTACACCAAATGACACTCACCTCTTGAATGAGCAGGGTAGGTGGAGAACAAGTTTTGAGGTACTGGTGCTGGAACTCCGGTCGCTGGTAGAAAACCATATGAGTATATAGCTATGGCTACTGCTTCTCTAGGGCCTACACATAGTATATGTTCTAGACCAGAGGTTGGCTGGGACTCGACTGAGGCGGTTGCGGATGTGACTGCTCCTTGTTCTCATCTAGAGGCTCAGTTGTGACGGTCACTATGTTGCAGGCACTGATGGTATTCACCAATAGCTCCAGCTGCTTGATGATGATATCAAGATTGTCTAAGCCCTTCATTCTCTACTCGATCCCTATGAGCTTCTGTAAATCCTGAGACCTCTTCTTAATAACCTCTACCTTTAATAGGTGGTTATCAATGATGGTCAAGTCATAATTTTCACACATGTTGACTTCTCTTGTCTCCGCTTTGTTTACATTCTTGTAGAGAACTTAATGTGGTGGCGATTGAATATGGAAGGTACGAGATGAGGATAACATGGTGTCTCCTTCGACCATCTCCTTGAAAATCTACCAAACTGTGTTCTCGTCCTTGTTGAAGTGAGATCCTCCACAGGCATCATCCACCAGATGTTGAATTGCTTCTGTTAATCCCCCAAAAAAATGTTGGACCAGGATGGTCCTCAGAATGTCATCATGGGGGAACTTCTCATTTAGATCGCTGAATCTCTCCTTTATTTCATGGAAGGACTCTTGGCGTCCCTAAGAGATACTAGAAATTTTTGACCGCATGAGATTAAGACGCTCGAAAGGATAGTATTTGTGAAGGAAAGCTGACTTCAAGTCCACCCAAGTCGTCACCACATTCCCCAGATGGTCGATCCAGTATAGTGCTCTGCCCTGAAGGCTGAATGGGATGGCGGTTATCTTGACTACACACAACGGAATGTTGGGGTAGTGAGTGGTGTTGTAGATGTGCCCAAACTATTGTAGATGGATATAGAGCTCCTTGTTTGAATTCTAATGGAAGCTAGGGAGGAGAGAAAGTAGCTGCGGCTTCAGCTCAAAATGTCTATGTATTGGTGGAATCTGGATCCACTCATGATATAGTCCGCCCTCAGGTTGTATGCTTCCTTGAGTGTTGGCTTGGGTTGTTTTCTCCATCCTTCATCCTTGCCTCCATGAGGTCCATCTACAGAGCGATCATCTTGATCATCATCATCATCATAACCTCCTCCTTGAGGTGTTTCCCTCTCTTAGGATCTCCTGCTCAAATCGTTCAACATTTCTTGGAAGATGACCTGGGCAAGAGCTTGATCGGTCAGATACTATTGGATTGCCTGAATGGAAGCTAATAACTGACTATTGACCCCGTTTTGACCCGTGCCCTGCTCCTGATTTTGCTCTCTACTTGAGAGCTGCATCCCTTTCCTCTTCCTGAAGGAGCCATTTCTGATGCTGGCTGTGAGCGCACGGGCTCAAGATCAAGTTGTGAATCTACAATTGGAAATAATAACTAATCAATCCTCAGAAATGATGGAGAAAGTTCGAGATGAGAGTCTATCTCGAACAAAGAATTTATTGGTGAAAGAAAGCTGGTACAAGGAAGGAGACCGAGAAAAGAGTCTTCTTGGTTTTCGAAGCAAGTGTGGATAGGGGAGACCAAGGAGAAGTCCGCAAAAGTACGTCCTGTCTTCTTGGAGATCACCCCTTATTTAGACAGATATCGAACACGAGGAACCGATGTAGTTGTCAGTGGAGTCCTAGTGAAACCATCTAGGGGTCGACGTCATGAAGGGAATGAGGAAGATCGATGAAGGATGAAGGATACTGCGATGAACGAGAAATAAAAGGAGTGTAAAACAATAGAAGGCTCACGATGAGAAAGGGTCAAGAGGAAATGTGCAAAGAGAAATGCGACAAAATGGTGCAAAGACGCTTGACTAATCTTTGAATCTTCATCAAGATCCAAGCAAACACATTAGAAATTTTGGTTCACCAACTCAAAACATGTGAATTCATAAAGTTTTGGATATTTTTATCTTTTTAATTTTGGAGTTGTGAATTCAGAAAAAGTATTGTCACCAGTCCTTAAGCAGATAGCCCTAGAGGAGAGCGTGTACTGCCAGGAAGAGTTTCTGTGTCTTTGTTCCACCTCCTTTGTATCCTGTGATCTGTGCTCCTTAAGATCCTCAACCTCATGCCTGGGTGGCCACTCAGCCCATGAAAAGAGAGAGAAAGCTGATAGGAGAAACCATTACTTCCCTTGCAAGAGGGGTACTCGACCGCAAACCAATGAGATAGACACACCTGTGAGGGCACAACCTAGGCTCAGTACTTCAGACCAAGTCGAATGATCCACAGAAGGTGGGAACACCATCGTCGACAAGGCCCTACTCTGTCACATACGATAGAAGCACCAATACTTCATCGGTCCTAGGTGATTGTTGAGGCAACCACACATCAGGTTTTTGGCTCTATTCCTTAAGGGTCATATGACACTCTGTCTGTAATGTACCTGAATGAAATGTGGGCTTTGTGAACACCAGATAATGATGTTCGTTACGGATTTTAATCAGGTCAAAGTGAGATTAGCAACCCTATTTTAATTTTTGGATTTTCACTTTTTTAAGTATTTTTCAATAGCAAATTCCTAATAAATTTTTGTATTTTCTTTAATTCCTATGTGATCCAAAAATATAGGGAGATAGCAGAAAATCAACGCAAGTGGACACGAGGATGAAAATCTACCCTCGTATCAAATGATGCATGAAAAGATAGAAGACATACAATGCTTCCCAGCTCTCTCCATGCGAGATGCAAAACAAGGAATTCACAAACCTAATTTATATGATGATATGCACACGAGGAAATTTCCCTATACAACAATTGCTGTTAACGAGAAGAACCAAATGTTAAATATGAGAGTAGAAACCTAAGGTCCAGTCTTGGAGGCTCCTCGGCGCCCACCACAATGGATCCTGCAAGCGTTGTATGGAGACCTCTCACGGCGCGTGGTTTTAAGTCAAGTATTGAACAATAAAGTTTGATAAAAGTCCAAACATAGATCTATAGGTACATGTAGTCTATTAGGGGTTTGGCCTTATATTACCAATCAAACAATCCTACAAAATAATGGCTCATTCCACAAAAAAAGCAGAAAACTCAAAATGCGGGAAACCAAGAAAACAAAGGCGAGAAAATCACAAAAAATATGGTGAGCTCCAAAGCGAACAATCACTTGGAAATTAGGCCCGAGTGTCCAAGTCTATGCACCTGTATTATTACAAATTAAATATATAAAAAATAAGTCTCTCTTCTCACAAAAATAAAAAGGAGACTATACTAAATTCTTCTCTCTCTCTCTCTCTCTCTCCTCTTGGTCTAAAAGGAGTAGGACCAAGTCTCCTCGACTCGAGTGCCTCAACCACATAGGCGGTCGCTGTCTTCTCAAAGTTCCTTGCGAGAAAAATAGAAGAGACAAATAATAACACAATAAACAATTATATAAAAGAAAGAGAAAATCAATAAAGAAAAATAATGCAAAAGAATGGACCCAAAATTCCATCCTATACGTTGCTCCCCGACAACGACGCTGTTTGGAAACCACAGTCTTGCAAGGGTCTAGATAATATCCTAACGAGAGCGAAGATATATTGTCGCTGAGGCATCTGCTCATGAGAGTCGCAATATTTCAACAATCAACCCACATAATGTATAGAAAAGGCAATGCACGCAAGTGTGTATCAAAATTTATTATAAACCCTACAAATAAATGTGTATAGTGGTCTAGTACAAGTACGGTGTCGAACACAGGGAGAACAAGGGATAGACAACAAAAATTGACTAAAAATCAATAAATGTTTTTGTGATTTCTTAGGGATTTTTGAATTTCTATAGGTTTTAATTATTTATTTTTTCGAAATTTTTTTATATTTTTTTGATTTTATAATTTATATTATATATTTTGTTTTGTATTTTCTGATTTTTAATTTTCTTTTATTTTTAATAAACTATTATAAAAGTATAAATACTATTATAGTTATATAACTAATACTAATATAGATATAGCTAAAAGTTCTAAAAAATTACTAAATAAAATATTTTTGTCTTTTTTATATATTTTCTCTATGTTTGATATTTTCTAATATTTTTTACTATTTTTTGTATTTTTAATTAAATTATTTAAGCACAATAGTAACTAGAATAAATAGGCTGAATAATTTTGGAATTTAAAAATAGCTAAAAGCATTAGAATTTCCCGAAACTATTTTTAAAATATATTTAATGTAATAGAAAAATTCAGAAATAGAATCAAGTATTTTTGGATTTTTTAGAATTTTTGTAATTTTATAAGGATTTTGGAGCTTTTTAATTTTTAGTATTTTTATTTTCCTATTTTTACGGATTTTTGGTTTGTAGATGCTAAACATGATAATAAACAAAATATATTTTTTTGTAATTTTTTGAAACATTTTTATATTTTTTATATTTTTCTTCATTTAACAAGGAAAAATAGCTCTGTTTATGATTTTTAATAAATAGAAATATATGACAAAATACGTTATTAAAATTATATGTGGTAGAATATTATCTAAGGTATTTACCCTAAATTTCTACGAATTTTTAGGGTGCGTGAACTATTTTTTAAAATATAAAATGCATAAAAAGAAAATATAATACATTTTTGACATTTATATAAATATTTAAAGTTTATGGACTAATCCCAAAAACAATACAGAAGAATAGGGCCAAAACTATAATTTTTCCAAAATATATCGAATAATATATACCCAAAGAGTTTTTCTGCAATTAATACAAAGCTCTATGGGCCAGATGCAAAATTTCCAGAAAATATTAAACTTATATTATAATAATATGAAATAAAATGAAATACAGAAAATGCAAGGGCTTAAGTGCAAAATACCCAACTCCCTCACGCACACAGGCATGTGAGTGATGTTGATTAGACCTATGTGCAAATATGGAAAGTAAAGGGGGTGAACAACAAAATATCCAAAATATTTAACATTAAAGACGAAAGTTTATTTACTAAAAATGAAAAACAAAATACAGGTGGTGGAATATGCAAAATACCCTGAGCTGTGAGATCCAATAACTGAGATGAATCCACTTGACGTGTGGCATGCTCTGGATGCACGACACCAGTTTGCAATGGCCAGATATGATCATACCTCCCAAGGAGATCTGACAGTGGAGGCTCTCTTAATCGAATGACAATTGTTCAAACTAGTCGAAGCTCTTGATCGAACGATAGAGAGGCCAGATGGAAGAACAACAGAAGAACATGGCACTGGAGAGATTTAATCGGCACATTCTCCCTCGTTCGGCCACTTAGGAGGCACTGGCATGGTACAAAATGGAGCTACAGATCCTCCCTTTCGGATGACGGTCTCAGAAGGGTCCAAGACCCATCGATGGGGTCCTGGAGACTCAGGGTGACTAGGAGCACTTCCTAGGTTCAAAATACCTGCAAAGGGGATCTTTCTCTTCGATATCTACAGAGTTAGATAGGGGAAATAAAAACTAATCCTTCCAGTGCTTCATCAGGGGAAAATGAGCGCGGATGAGTTGGGGCGGAGCTCTCCGACAATGTGGTAAAGAGAGCGACCTGAATGCCCAATCTTAGTGAGATAAGAAGGGGTGCAGGTGCTTGGGGAGAAGAGAGGATGAAGGGGAATATGTTGGATGTGATAGTGGAGGCGAAGGACGGTCAGAACAAGCGGAAATAGAGGATGAAGATGAGCTCCGTTGATCGCAGTTTTGGATTTTACAATAAACCAGACAGAATCGAAGGAAACAAAAGGTTACACTACAAATACTGCTACATTAGGAATAAAAATAACAAGAAATGACGAATCTCTACCAGACTTGGATGAACCGGGAGCAAGCTTGTGACAAAGGAGGTGGCTGAGTTGGTACAACCTCAATTCGACACTGCACCTACATGTTGAATCCTCCTAAGAGCTTCTGCTGTCACCAACGTTTAATAGATGTGAGGGTATTATGGTTTTAGTGGCAGAATATGGATCAAAGGGGTAAGGAAGGGTGGAGGAGACATTATATACATGGCAACTTCATCGACAGAATACGCCCGATACAATGATCCATTGACCGAGATAAGATGCGCACGTGAAGGGGTATTGATCTAGAAACGATAGTAAAAAAGGAATCGAGTAATCTTGATGAAAGGATAGGGACCCAAAATTCGGCGAACTGAGGTCAAGACTCTAACAGATGCCATGCCCACGAGGACTAGGAATTGGTCCTGGTCAATAAGATCAAGCTCCCATTGGTCCACGTTAGGCCACAAGGCGATGAAATAGGCAAAAAAACATAATTAATTAAATTTAAAACAAGAAATAATTTTATTAATTTTTCATTAAAACATACAAATAATAATAATTTTATGTTGTGTTTTATTTATTTTTGCAACTTAATTTCTGACTGATTACATTTTACAAGTATATTTATATGCATAATGACCTATATTTTGAATATTTTATTTTTATTTTCTATTTTGTATTTTATTATTTTATTTACACAACTTATATATTTATAAATTATAATTCACTTAAATAAATTTTTATTGTATTTTTCTAAAGTTATTTGTATACTTAGATAAATATATGTATTTATTATATAGGTGTATGTAAAGGTAATTCATTTATGTATTTTGTACACTTATTTATTTTAGTATAGTTTTATTGGTTTTTTTATTCTAATTATGTACATATACTCTAAATAATATTGAAAAAAATTTAAAATATAAAGTAATGAAAAATATAAAGAATAAATTAAATGCATATTTTATTCAGGTATATAATACAATAGGGTTCCAAAACCGAACATTTGCATTTTAACTCCAAATTAAAAGAAACCACCATCGTTAAATAGATAATAAAAATTTATATACAATTAAATTTGATTTTGATAAATTGTTCATATGGAGAAGATATGGGTCTGGGAAGTTTGAACTTTGGATTTTTATTCTGAGTGTAGAATGCACATTAAGCATGATGAATCTGTGATTCGTCATCTTTATTCATTTTTTAGCTTAAAATCCCTCAGAAAACAAATGTTTATAACACTAATGCCATATTCTTACTAACTTCCATTTGTATGTAAATATTGAACAATTCTTACCATTTTAACCTAAAATAAATAAATAAAGAAAGAAAGAAAAAATAAAGAAAATAAAATAAAAAAGGAAGACTGTATATATGTAATAGATACATGCTGACCCGAACCCGAAAAGAAGGTCAAGACTTGACCTGATCGACCAGGAATAAAGTAGGGGAGATAGAGTCTTTATTCAGAAAATAAAAAAAATGTGTGCTGTGTATATTTGTAAACTAACACTATTTTATTTGTACATAAATTGACCTCAAATGAAATAACTTTCAAAACAAAACTTGTAAATAAAAATGTCTTCTAGTTAATAAAAATAATTGCACAATTAAATCATGTACATAAGAAAAGCAACCACACTTGGAAAAAGCCACTAAGCACTAATTGAAATATCAATTCCGGCTCCATATGAACTCAAATTGAACCAAGCTCACTTCCATTGTATTCTAAACTAAATTAACTTTAAAATGACTATGATTTCATAATTTTTAGAGTTATGAATAAAAAGTTGGTTTTCCGGGGTGGTTTGTGCAATTTTCCCATGTATTTTGTACATATTGTATTTGTATATATTTGCAAATATTTTTACTAATTATTTAAAATAAAAATAAAAATTTTTAAAAAATAAAAATGTTTAAACAGAAAAAAGCTAATTTCATTATTTAACTATGCATATAATACCATATGTATATAGTATATGTATATAGTTGCTATTCTTAATTAACAACCCCATGACGAAATAGCCCCTCTTAGCCCTTGCCCGCTGGACTTCTCTTTCCAGTCTGGCCATAGTTAAAAAAATAAAAAAAATAACATTTTTATTCAAATAAATAAAGTGACGAAAATAAAAAATATTAGTTAATTTTTGTAAATATTTTCATCTCTCTTTATCTTTATCTCATTTCAATTTTCATCTCTCTTATCTCTTCAATCAAAAATTCAAAAATTTAAATTTCATTCTCTATCTTTTCTATTTATATGGCTCCTTCTCCATCAATTTAACTTGATCAATCTTAGGTGAGTGTAGCCTGATCTCCGAGAGTCTTCTTATCGCAAAAGGGTGCCTAGCCTCGGAATCATCCGGTGACAGCGCGTCAGCCTTCGTCGAGGTGATCAAGGTCTCTTCTGCTCCTAAGGTGAGATCCATCATCATTTTCTCTTATTTTTAATCTAGGATTAATCGTAGTTTCATTTTGTCGCATTTTAATTTCATCATCATTTTTTATTTATTTAGATCTTAAATTTCGTCACGATTTGATCCGTAACCAACTCGATTTTTCATTTCATTTTCGTGATCTCTCCGCATTCTTTTCTATCTCCCACGTTCTATCAACTCCGACCACGCACAATGGTCGGAGAACCGGATTCGATTCCTCATTTTTGCCGGATCCCCTTTACATATTTCGTTTGATTTTTGGATCGAACCATCCTATTCGCATCCTAATTGTTTACAAATAAACAAATATAATTAAAAAACAAACAAAAAATATATATTGTTTTTCTGCCTAACATTTGTTTTATAGGGATTAAAAAATATAAAAGTAAAAAAAATAAAAAATATTTTTTTATTATTAGTTCTATATACAAAAAAAACAAAAAAAAAATAAAAAGCAGGTCACGGCTCACGGCCTCAAGCCGTGCACCACTCCTCCAGGCTCGAGCCCTCCGCCCAACACAGCGGCAGCGTCTTCGCGTGAGGTGCACCGGCCGCACCTTCCTCTGCACGTGTCTCCGCCCGATCCGTCGCCTCCCACGTCGCTAGGCCGCACCTCCAGATCCTGCGTGGACGACGGCCCCTTGGTCCCTCCCCCTTGGAACGAAGAGCCCAACAATGCCTCCCATCCGTCGCAGGTCATCACCAGAGTGCTGCTCTGCCACGCCACCCCCCATCCATCGTAGGTCATCACTGACCTCCGCCCATTGCTCCTCCATGCTCGGTCCACAACAACGACTGCGACCACACCTCTTCTGGCAGCAGCCCGCCGACCGCACCGCTGTGCATCACCGATCTGCACCGACAATGCCGCCCTTAGCCGTCAAAGCCACTACGCACACGCGCCGACGCACACACTCGAAGCCACGCTCCAGGTCGACCCCTCCGCACGCGTGCCCGTCATCCACCACAGTTGCTTCCCCGCGTGATCAGCAACTCCTCCGTGTGACGCACACCGACAGCGTCGTGCCGCCGTCGATTTGAAACACGTTCGCCTAGGCCACCGCCAACCGTGAGCCGTCGTTCGCGCGACAGAGCACCACCCGGGCTACCCGATCCATCCACTTGAGAAAGGGGCGGCGGCGACACTCCACATTCCCTTCTTGAAGAAGCAACGAAGAGCTGAGCTATAATATTTGAAAAATTGCATTCGATTCCTTGGGCATTTTCAAAATTGCAGAAGCACCCCGCCAGAGCACAAGGCACGTGCGACGCACACCTATACTTGGGTAATTTCCACTTTTCATCTAAAGGTTTATCGCTATTAATATTTAATGCAAAACAATAAGTATTTACATTTTAGTCTTTGACTTCCAGACCTTGACTTTGCTTGCTTTTCTTATTGAAATAAATATTTTCATTGCTCAATAAATCTCCCAAAAATCATGCTATGCTTCTAATGTGCTTATCTTTCTAGCATACTTTTTTATTACATTTTATCGTCATTTAATATTATTTAAAAATAAAAAACATGTCATTTTTCTCTTTCTAAAATTCAAAAAAATCATAAAAATTGATTTTTTCTCCAAAAATCTAAAAAAGTAGAGTAATTGTAATTCATTATCTTTTAATTTTTATCCAAATTTTGTGCATTAAATATTTACAAGACTCAAAAAAAAAATGAAAAATCTTGTAAAAATTGTAAAAAATCTACAAAAAATCCAAAAATCATGATTTCAATCTTTGTTTGTAGAAATTGGTCCTTATTTTATAAAAAAAATAGTTGTTGGGTGTTTTGGGCATTAAAAGATTTTTAAGTTGCAAATTACTCCAGGCTGTGCATTATTTCTCATTTTTGTATCTATTTAATTTTTAGAAAAATAAAAAACATCTGAAAATTCTATAAAAATTCTCAAAAGATTTCAAAATATTTAAAACCCAGAATTATTTTCTCTGGATTTTTCTAAGCTTTTTTGATATAATTAAAAAATACCAAAAGAGTTTGGTGTGTGCAGTTCTTTTTTTGTGCAATTGTTCTTTATTTGAAAATAAAAAAATGAAAAATTAAAATCACTAAAAATTTGAAAATCAGAAAAAAATAGAAATAAAAAATAAAAGAAATAAAAAAGAGAAAAATTTGACAAAACCACGGATAGTTTGCCTTTGAGATTTCCTTTTTCTTATAATTGATTTTTTTATTGTTTAATTGAATAACCCTCAGGAATTCTAGCCTCCCTGAGTTCGATCCTGTCTGCTATACAGGTTAATAAGAGGCAAAATTAATTTCTCTTGCTCCACATTATTCTTTGTAATTATTCTGCAGTGAGAGAAGAATTTTTTTTGTTTGTTTGTCATGGGATAATTGTGTTTCTTACACATTCTCTTTTATTTTTCTTGCGAGGGCATGCGGAGCAAAGGAGGCGATCCTAGGAGAATCGAACACCCAAGCGGCGTGGAGGCGGCTTGATTCTTCATCAAGCCGCACGATAGAGTGAGAAGAGGAGAAGAAGAATTGAAGGAGACGAATAAAGAGAGAGAGAGATTTGTTTCTAGCATTTGAACTTTTGTAAACGGACATTCATTTGTAGCGGGGTCTGTTTCGCCAAGTGCCGGTGCACTTGGGGGACCTCACCGGATTTGTTTTCATCGCCTTTATTTTTCTTTGTTTCCTGTGGATTTCAGGAGCTACCTCTTGATTGCTTTAATTAATTTGATTGAGCCAGGTAATTAATTAGGTCTAAATACCCTTAACAAGAATTTCTATACCTATAGAGTAGAGCGTAATTTGGATTTAGTCAAATTAACCTGTACTTGCCCATTAATAGAAGCTATAATCTAGGACGGTTCACTTGCATCATATAGGATAGTTTATTTAAATTCTCCATGGATCACTTGCATGTAGAGTGCTGGCGACAAGGTACGCATCTCTAACCCCTGCATGCATCATTGTTTTTAATGGTGCATTGGTATTTTCGATCTCCTTTCTTGTTTTCACTCACATAAGTTAAAAAGGAAATTGGACACTCAGTAGGCGATTCTTTGAAAATATTTTAACCAAGTGACAACTGCCTAAAGTACAGGACTGCTAAAGAAAACTCGACCCTAAAATAAATACAAGGAAAAATCATTATTTTGGGGAGAGTAACCCCCTTATTGTTTGGTTTGCTTGAGCGAGAGAGCGACCTGCATACTAGGATAGAACCATGCCTGAAATCTTTTCAGACTACTATCTTGGGTTAGTAGTTCTCTAGTGAGGATCTCTTCGGTATCCAGTAAAGCGACCCACGATGTCCTTAATAGCTTGAATTGATTGGGTAGCCGATAAACGGTCCGTAATTCATACTGGCTGGGAAAGATCTAACTTTGAGATTAGGCCAGTCTCTTGAGAGCATTGAGTTCCTAACATCTCATTTTACCGCTCTGATAGATTGTATTCTCACCAAACTCTGAAATTGACAAGATAATTGACCGAACCTTCATGGTCTTCACATTGAGTTAAGTTGGTGAACGGGGAGTTTGTATTGTGTTTGATTGCTTGTGTGCATACTCGATCCTTCTGTGCATTTGCACCTTTTTCTCCATATCTTTTGACTTAATCCTCGTGCTCTTCCGATCCTGTCTTTTGTTTCGGAGATGGACGACTGGAGTTATTTTAATCCGATCTTCGTGGACTTCTCGCACTCTCTAGATGATCCACCTTCCTTTTTCCAGGAGGACTTTCCTCCTGATTTTTGTGCATATCCACCTAACCCATTATTTCAGGAGACAGACTCTGATTCTCACCCACCCTCATTCAACCCACCCGATCCTGGGATTTTGGAGTCACCTTTCATGATTTCCACACTTAAGACACTGAACCATTTGATGAAGCACATGAATTCAAGGATTAACAATCTATTTATCATAAATGAGAGCTAGAATGCTGCTCCACTATTTGAGGATATGGATTCACTTGAGGATAATCATGAGAGCTTACAATCACCCAAAATACAAAAAAATGAGAAAATTTAAAATCCGAAAAGATTATGGGAGACGTGAGACACATTGTTGATTTATTTTATGAGGAGAGGACCCAAATGCCGATCATTACCCATACATATATCCACCACATGTCCCGACCTTGACCCTGAGGATTCCACTATACAGACTGCTCCTGGCAATCCTTGTGTATATGTTGATTTCGATCTCCTCCCTTGTGTGGAGGAGGTCTAAAATTCAAAAAAATATTAACTGAACTCGAAGTGGTGGACACCCTTCATGAGATCATTAAAGCCCCACTTCAACATGCCGTGACAGATTTATCTACTCCTCAACACAAGAAAAGAAAGTGAAGGAGAAGATCTGAGCATCACATATTGACCATGGACACTGCCTACGCCATCTGTCACCGTCCACATTTTAAGAATGGGAGCACTACCATACCTCTTGTGAGCTACTCCATCTCTGAACATTCTTGTGATAACACTCTCTTTGATGGAAGTTCTTCAATCAATATAATACCCTTCTCTATGGTACGGTCTCTTCATCTTGGGCCTCTAAAGAAACCAGGATGATAGTTCAATTTGCTGATGGATCTGTCAAGAGGCCGAAGGGTATTCTAGAAAATGCTGTCATTCTTATTCAGGGCATGAATTTCACTTCGGATTTTGTTGTATTGCCCATGGAGACCTCCACCCCTGTGGAGCACTCTCCCATCATCCTAGGACGACCTTTTCTCGCCTCTATGGAAGCCGTTATTGATTATGGTTCAGGAGAGTTTCACTTCCGTTCTGATGCAGGGAGCGATGTGTTGATCACTACACCCACTACCGACCAGAGACCTGCATCCCATGAGAGCCCGCCCGTGTTAGCCAACCCCAAGGAATTTGACCTCGATGATAATATCAGATACTCTTGTTATATGTTGGATGATAATGAAACCTAGGAATTTCTCTTCAACGAGGAAGACTCAGAAAGCATAGACCTCGAAGTTCTCTCTTCTGGTATGTGGAGATTCATTGATGACATCCACGGGATTTATACAATAGACACCCTAGAGCGGAAGGCAGACTCTTAGACTAGACAGGACATACATGATTTGACTACTTTCACTGATGAGTCCGTTACTATTCACCCTAATTCAGATGAGACCGATCCGACCAAATTTGATTTGATTTCATTTATAAAGGAATTTGGGCCTTTTTATAAAGATGATGATCCAGTAAAGGCTCACCGGGATGGAATGGATCTTACTTTTATAGATAATGAATTCTAGCCTTTTTACTTTGATATTTGTGAGACGTCCCAAGTTGGACATGACCATACTACTTCTACTGATCGATTTAGGCCTGCACAATCTGAAACCGCTAAGGATACATTCTTGGGCGATCCTACTCAGTTTATGTCTAATGATTATCCCAATATCGACCTACACCTTGTCAGATCCATTCCTCAGCGGTCCCGCAAGAAGGTTCATTTTCAACCTTCTTGAACTTTATACATCCACTCCTCTTGCCTATCCTTTTGTTTCACTCTTTCTTCTCCCATTTAATCATTCACCCCTTTTCCATGTGTGTATATATGCTATATTTGGGATGTGCTTTATCCTAAGTATAAGGGGGGTGAATGATTTGTGTTGTTCATATTCGTCATGTTCATCACTCTTGTTGTTGGCTATACTTAGAGATACTCTACCCTAAGTATAGGGGGGGTGATGTTGTTCATATCGTGTCTTTCTATTTTTGAGTCTGTATATTCTCTTCATCGGTTTTCCCCTATTGTACACTCTACTATACTTAGGATTACGTGATCCTAAGTATAAGGGGGGATCACCAACTTCTCTTCTTTTTATCTTTTCTTTGAGTCATTGTAGCATAAGAGTTTTTTCACTTTTCTATACTTAGCACGAGTTATGTCTTCCTTTATCGCTCTTTAATCACTATGAGGACATAGTTCGAGCTAAGTATAGGGAGATGTCATATATATTATATATATACTTTAGAAATAACTCATACTTTTTAAGATAATTATTTCGGGGGATATGTATTTAATTTTGTAAAATCTACGTATGTAAAAAAACAAACACAGAAAAAAGCAAAATAAAAAAAGAAAAAAAAACAACAAAAAAACAAAAAAACAAAAACAAAAAACAAAAACAAAAAACGAAACAAAAACAAAAAACAAAACAAAACAAAACAAAAACATAAAAACAAAACAACGACAAAAAACAACAAAAAAAAGAAAAAAACAAAAAATTCTTGTATATACTTGTATATATTTTACCAACCCTTTTTCCTTTTTGAAAAAAAAAACTACAAAACCAAAAATCTATAAAAAATTGCATAATTAAAAAAACCTTTCTTTTACATTTGCATTTTTCTCCAAAAAAATCCATAAAAAGTTCAAAATTAGAAAATTGTTTAAAAATGTGTTCTTTTTACATGCACATCATTTTTATCAAAAAGCAAAAATAAATAATAAAAATTGCTTTCTTTGCATTGTACATATTTTCTTACATTTGCGTGTGCATTTTTCAAGATAGTTTCAGCATTTAAACTATGTCTGGAATACAATTAAAGAATGGAGCTTAGTTGGGCCTTAATCCACTTAATTTCAGGGGAACCTTATAAGAAATGGAGTTAAGACTTTTCAGGTCATAGTGACTTAATTCTTTGAGTCCATAAGACTATGTTCACATGCCATCTTGATTAGTCTAAGTAGAAAATTTAACAATACACGCATGATTCTTTCAGACCTTGTCTTATCTTGGACAAACACCTTACACATAGCTCTTCATGGATGAGGTAGTGAGGAGACATGATCTTTTGGCTTGGGGCAGCATACGAGGGTAGTACATCTAGGCGGAAACTCTCATCTTCCTCTAGGGAAGGAAGTGCGTCTCAACCTGGTCTAGCGATGTTGAGGTCTAAAGATAAGATGCCGTGGGGTTGCAATAATGCTTCAAAAGAGGGATAGACTACTGACTCGAGAGGAAAAACTCCTTATGTACATGCTGCACCTTGTATATGCTTTAAAAAAAGTATGGAAAATGCAGAATCTCCAAAAGTGGACAGGCCTGATTGAAAAGTAAAATGCCTGCCGGAGTGTATATACAAGGATAAAAAAATTCAATAAGAGCATCAAAGACAAATTTTTGTAAGCTTGCAGCGAATGACTTGGCTACACTGGTCATGCATCCAAGGATAGGTAGCTACACTGGTTATCTTCCATTCTTTTCTCCATCCCCTCTTCTTGAGCTGGTTGTACTTGAACTTAGAAGGGAATATCTCCGCTCCTCGAGGAAAGAGTTCCTACATCGGGGAACTAGAGTTACCTTGTTGAGGGAGGCTGTTTCTTTGCTACTTTTGAGATGGGGAGCTATACTTCACTTACACCGTACAAGTAAAGATTCATAGTCACAAGAATTTGTGTATGTAGACTTGTTCTGACCTGACTGTTGAGGTGATCTGAATAGGAGTCCTGTGGAACTTAGAGGCTGTTAGGTTTTGAATCCATCTCCCATTATGGTTCCGACACACTAATAATCCAAAGGTTCGACAGAGCTCCAAACGACAATTTTATGAAGATAAGTTTAATACTCAATATTGTCCTGATTTCTTTATTTTCCTTTTTTTTCTTTTTATTCACTTATTCTTTCAAATAAGTGTTTGCTAAGGGACTATCAAAGGTAAAGCATAGGGGGATGATGAATCTGCGATTCGTCATCGTTATTCATTTATTTTAGATTAAAATCCCTTATAAAACACATGTTTATAACACTAACTCCATATTCTTATTAACTTGTATTTGTGTGTAAATATTGTATACTTCTTACCATTTTAACCTAAAAAAATAAGCAAAGAAAGAAAGGAAAAATAAAGAAAAGAAAAAAAGGAAGACTGTATATATGTAATAGATATATACTGACCCGAACCCCGAGAGAAGGTCAAGACTTGACCTGATCGACCAGGAATAAAGTAGGGGGAGATAGGGTCTTTATTCAGAAAATCAAAAAAATTGTGTGATGTGTATATTTGTAAACTAACACTATTTTATTTGTACATAAATTGACCTCAAACAAAATAGTTTTCAAAACGATAGTAGTAAATAAAAATGTCTTCTAGTTAATAAAAATAATTGCACAATTAAATCATGCACGGAATAAAAGCAACCACACTTGGAAAAAGCCACTAAGCACTAATTGAAAGATCAATTCTAGCTCCATATGAACTCAAATTGATCCAAGCTCACTTCAATTGTATTCTAAATTTAATTATCTTTAAAATGGCCATGATTTCATAATTTTTGGAATTACGAGTAAAAAGCTGGTTTTCTGAGGTGGTTTGTGTAATTTTCCCATGTATTTTGTACATATTGAATTTGTATATATTTGCAAATATTTTTACTAATTATTTAAAATAAAAATAAAAAATAAAATTTTTTCAACAGAAAAAGCTAATTTCCATATTTAACTATGTATATAATGTACCATATGTATATTGTATATGAATATAGTTTCTATTCTTAATTAACCACCATAAAAAATTAAAAAATAACATTTTTTATTCAACTAAATAAAGTGACAAAAAACAAAGAAATTAGTTAATTTTTGTAAATATTTTTATCTCTCTTTATCTTTATCTCATTTCAACTTATCTCTTCAACCAAAAATTCAAAAATTCAAATTTCATTCTGTATCTTTTCTATTTATATGGCTCCTTCTCCATCATTTTAACTTGATCAATCTTTGGTGCGAAGAGCCCGATCTTAGAGAGTATTCTTGTCACAGAAGGGTGCCTAGCCTCCGAGCCGTCCAGTGACAGCGCGTCGGCCTTCGTCGAGGTGATCAAGGTCTTTTCCGCTTCTAAGGTGAGATCCATAATCATTTTCTCTTATTCTTAATCTAGGATTAATTGTAGTTTCATTTTTTCGCATTTTAATTTAATCATCATTTTTATTTATTTAGATCTTAAAATTCATCACGATTTGATCCGCATCCAACTTGATTTTTCATCTCATTTTCGTGATCTCTCCGTATTCTTTTCTATCTCCCACGATCCATCAACTCCGACCATGCACGATGGTCGGAGAACCGGATTCGATTCCTCATTTTTGCCAGATCCCCGTTCACATATTCCGTTTCATTTTTGGATCAAATAATCATGTTCGCATCCTAATTGTTTATAAATGAAAAAATATAATAAAAAACAAACAAAAAATATATATTATTTTTCTACCTAATATTTGTTTTGCAGGGATTAAAAAAAGAAAAAAATAATAAAATATTTTTTACTATCGGTTTTGTGTACAAAAAAATAGAAAAAGCAGGTCACAACTCATAGCCCCACACCGCGCACCCCTCCTCTAGGCCCGAGCCCTCCGCCAAGTACAACGGCGGCGCCGTTGTGCGAGGCGCGCCAGCCACGCCCTCCTCCACGCGCATCTCCGCCCGATCTGCTCCCTACCACGTCGCCAGGACAGACCTCCAGATCCTAGGTGGGAGGCAATGCCTTGGTCCCTCCCCCTTGGAACGAAGAGCCCAGCGACGCCTCCCATCCATCGCAGGTCATCACCAGGGCGCTGCTCCACTACGTCGCCCCCCATCCGTCGCAGGTCATCATCGACCTCCGCCCGTTGCTCCTCCGTGCTCGGCGCACAACAGCGATCGCGGTCTCCCCTCTTCTGGCAATAGCCCGCCGACCGTACCGTTGCGCATCACCGATCTGCATTGATAACGTCGCCCCCAGCCGTTGAAGCCACCGCATGCATGTGCCGACGTGCGCACTCGAATCCACGCTCCAGGACGACCCCTCTGCACGCGTGCCTGTCATCCACCGCAGTTGCTTCCCTGCACAATCAGCAACTCCTCCGCACAACGCACACCAACAGCGACACGTCGCCATCGACAAGCACGTTCACCTAGGCGACCGCCAACCGCGAGCCGCCGTCCGCACGACGGAGCACCACCCGGGCTGCCCGCTCCATCCTCTTGATAAAGGGGTGGTGACAACACTCCACGTTCCCTGCTTGAAGAAGCAACGAAGGGAAATCCCTAGGGTTGAACTATAATGTTGGAAAAATTGCATTAGGTCCCTTGGGCATTTTCAAAATTGCAGATGCACCCCGCCAGAGCACAGGGTGCGTGCGCCGCACGCCTATACTTGGGTAATTTTCGCTTTTCATATGAAGGTTTATTACTGTTAATATTTAATGCAAAAACAATAAGTATTTACATTTTAGTCCTTAACTTCCAGACCTTGACTTTGCTTGCTTTTCTTATTGAAATAAATATTTTCTTTGGTCAATAAATCTCCCAAAAATTATGCAATGCTTCTGATGTGCTTATCTATTTAGCATAAATTTTTTAATGCATTTTATCATCATTTAATATTATTTAAAAATAAAAAACATGTCATTTTTCTCTTTCTATAATTCAAAAAATTCATAAAAAATGATTTTTTTTCTTCAAAAATTCTAAAAAATTAGAGTAATTGAATTTCATTGTCTATTAATTTCTATCCAAATTTTGTGCATTAACTAATTATAAAACTCAAAAAAATTGAAAAATACTAAACAACTTGTAGAATTCATAAAATATTCTACAAAACTCCAAAAATCATGATTTCAGTCTCTGTTTGTAGAAAATGGTCCATATTTTATCATAAAAATAATTACCAGTAGTTTTGGGCACTTAAAGATTTTTAAGTTGCAAATTACTCCAGGTTGTGCATTGTTTCTCATTTTTGTCACTATTTAATTTTTAGAAAAATACAAAAATATCTGATTCTACAAAAATTCTCAAAAACATTTCAAAATCTTTAAAACCCAAAAATATTTTCTCTGGATTTTTCTGAGCAAATTTGATATGAACAAAAAATACAAAAAGAGTTTGGTGTGCGTAGTTCTTCTTTTGTGCATATTGTTCTTTATTTGAAAATAAAAAAAATGAAAATTAAAATCACTAAAAATTTGAAAATCAGAAAATAGAAAAATAGAAATAAAAAAAGTTAGAAAGAGAAAAGTTTCACAAAAACTAGAGATAGTTTGCCTTTGAGATTTCCTTTTTCTTTTAATTTATTTTTTTGTCGATTAATTGAATAACCCTCGGGAATTGTAGCCTCCCTGAGTTTGCTCCTATTCACTATATAGGTTAATAAGTAGCAAAATAAATTTCTCTTGCTCCATATTATTCTTTGTAATTATTCTGCAGCGTGAGAAGAAATTTTTTTGTTTGTTTGTCACGGGATTTTTGGGAATAGCAATGATACTCCATTATTAATTCTCGATCGTCGAAGGTCACGTGCCAACAATGCAATATTTTTATATGAAATAAATTTTGTATTTTTTATGTATTTTTATCTACAACATTCTTGTCTAAAGTTTATTGATTTGAGGTATAAGCAATAAAGAATGAAATGAGCCTCAAAATTGATTGATTGGGCATATTGTGAATTGGGGTTTTGCTGTATTTTCGGCCCTTATCTCCCCCTACTTTATTCCTTGTCAACCCAGTCGTCATGATGCCTATTTGTCGAGGTTTAGAGCCCTTCAATACCTTTTGTATTTCATTTATTTTTCTTTTCTTTTCTTTATTCTTATATTTTGGCTTTAAATATAGTATCTTATACAATATTTACACAATAAATAACATGTGTTATTTTCTATAAAATAATTATATATACATATATTTAGCTAGGGTTTGAATACCAAAATGAAAGAATAAAGGTGATGAATGGATATTCATCATGGAGCAGATTGTGTTAGTAGGAAACGTATTCCTCAGGATATATACAATTGTGTCCCCACCTTGTGCCATTCTCAAGAGGCAGGGGGACATCATTCAGGGAAGAGGAAATCACAAAAGGTACTTCAGAGCAATTTTCGGTGGCCAACTCTAATGAGAGATGTATGCACATTTGTTAATAGTTGCCTAGTTTGTCAGAAAGCAGGAGGACCGATTAGTGTACGAGGTGCAATGCTGATGTGACCAGTTATCATTTATGAGATATTTGATGCATGGGGCATTGATTTTGTGGGACCATTTCTTTCGAGAAGTGGCTTTGAGTACATACTTCTAGTTATAGATTATGTTAGCAGATGAGTGGAGGATATATCTGCACGAACCACTGATAGAAAGACAACGTACATGTTCCAAAGGTAACACATTATTTCACGATTCAGGATACCATGTATTCTAACATCTGACAGGG
The DNA here is from genome assembly GCA_037367405.1 of Ottelia alismoides. Lineage (NCBI taxonomy): Eukaryota > Viridiplantae > Streptophyta > Magnoliopsida > Alismatales > Hydrocharitaceae > Ottelia > Ottelia alismoides. Next base: position 1,340,147 of record JAZKJV010000720.1, on the reverse strand, counting down.
GTAACCATTTTATCAACAAGGATGTAAAGAAGCTAGTGAAGAATTACGCTATAGATCATAGAGTAGCTTCTCCATACCACCTACAAACAAACGACATGGCTAACGTTTCAAATAGGGAGGTAAAATCCATACTTACATAAGTTGGTATGTCCTGATCAAAATTATTGGTCACAACTTCTAGACCAAGTTCTTTGGGCATACCATACTGGATACAAGAGCCCCTAGGCACTTCTCAATTCAGACTTGTTTATGGAAAGCCATGCCATTTGCCTGTAGAGATCATGCATAAATGAGAATGGTCTATCTGAGAGATATCACTTGATATACAAAGAGTTGGAACCAAGTGAATGAAATAGTTGAGATTCGAAACCAAGCACAGGATAACACTCTCATCTATAAGGATGAAGTCAAGAGGTGGCATGACAAACACATTCACCACAAGACCTTTGTTTCTAGCCAAAATGTTTGGCTATTCAATGCAAGGTTGAAAATCTTTCCTGGCAAGTTAAAAGAAAATGGGAAGGTCCATACATAGTCAGAATGGTGCATGGCAATTGAAGCATAGCCATATCATATGTGTCACTTGGTGTAGAGCCATTCATAGTGAACGGGAGTATGTTGAAGCACTTCATCTAATTTGCATAGCATTTGGCCCGAGTTGAGGTGATCTACATTGTACATGACTTGTGACTACTTTTCCACTTCATTTTGTCTTGTACAGAGACCTTGAGACATTTCGCTTTGGAGTTCACACCACTTGTACATTCTTCTTAAATCCTAATCGTCCCTTTTCTCGTCTTTATACTTAGGATACCCGATCCTATGTATAGGGGGACCGATTGCATCCATATATTTTCATTTTCGTATTTTGTTCTTTTTACTTTTCTTTTGTGTGCATTCTTTTACACTCATCACTCGTCTCTAATTTTTGGCCACAGTTTTTTCTATTCTTAGGATGCTTGATCCTAATTATAGGTGGACCGAGTGATCCCATTTCATTTCTTTCTTGTCTTCTTCCTTCTTTCATTTGTATATTCTTTGCCCTCAGTCACCTCATTTTTGTCTTCCATTATACTTACGATGACCAAGTCATAAGTATATGAGGGTGACTGACTTCTATTCTTTCATTTTTTTCACCCACTTTTACTTAGCACGAGTTATGTCATCCTTTTTCTCTTTTTGGTACTATGAGGACATAACACAAGCTAAGTATAGGGGTGCGTATATATTGTATATATACTTTTATCCGTAACTCGTACTTTTATGTATTTTCTATATCTATAAAATCCATAAAAAGTGGGTATGGGTAAAATTTATTTAAAAGCTATTTATGAAGAATTTATTAAAGCCTTGTAAATAAGTAAAATATATGTAAAATTCTTATTTAAAATTCTTATTTAAAATTGTTATTTAAAATGTGTATTTAAACATGTATATTACTTGTTTAAAATCCTATTTATAAGAAATATATAAAAATAACTTAATACTTAAATCTTTGTAATTTAAACTTGTAAAATACATCAGTTAGTGAATCTAAACTAAAATATTGGTAACTTATCTTGTAGTTTTCTATAGAATATGATTGTTTATAAAAATTAAAAAAATCAACAAAATTCACAAAAAATACAAAAGTTCTAAAATCCATAAAAATTCAAAGTCTTTGAAATACATAACAACTAATAAAATTTAGAAAATTTATTTCACGAAAACACTATTGCATTTGCATTAGCATTATTTAGAATAAGTTTGAGTTCTTGAACTAAAGATTGGAAATAGTCCAAAATATGGAGCTTGATCATGGCCTTTACCCTAATTCTAAGGAGACTAGTTTAGAGCTGGAATTTAGAATCTTCAGGTCTTTGACTTAAATCTTTGGGTTCCATAAGACTGTATAGAATTTAATTTAAACTTGCATACGTAGAACACTTGCTGTCATACGTTAAACCCTTCAACAATAGACCAATTTTGGACACATGCACTTGGCACTTAACTCGATTTGCTTGGAGTGTGAAAGACAGTTCATTTTAGTGGTGCATTTTCATCATTGTCTAGTGGTACGTATGTCTAAACATTGGAGTTATTTGGTTGAAATAAAGCTTCGGATGAGGATGGTCCACTGGCACAATTTCTCTAAGATCCAAAAAATGGCAGAACAAAAGATTCTATATCTATAGGATACAAGAATGTAATGCAATTGTTCTTATTACCCTAAAACATGGGCAGAACAAAAGATTCTATATCAATCAAGGAAAAATTCATGAAGTACATTATTGATAAAAAAATGATCTATGTTTGTCAGATCCAACTTATCTTGGTAGAGACTTGGTTACATCGACCAAGCTTCACAAGGAGATCTGATTAGACTGGTGATGAATATGTGATTCATCACTCTAAAAGTTAAAAATAGAGCCTTGTTCCCGAGTAAATAGAGGCATATTTCCCTTTATAATGCATAAATAGCATTCATGCATGCATACATAATACATGCATTTTAGCATTCCATTTGCATTTAAATAAGAAGCCAAAATCCCTTGTAAAATATCCACTTATCAAAATAACCTCTTCCTTATAATATGTACTTCCTAGTTAATAATATAGGGAAGAAAGCCAGAAATCCCCTTGTAAATAAGCCAATAAAGCCCTAGAACCCCTAGACCATAAAATGCCCATAGATCCTTCATACCAACTCCAAAATAGGTCTACTCACTTTCAGAATAATACACATTAAAAGAACTTTAAAATGAGACTAATTTCATCCAATTTGGAGCTCGTATGAAAAAGTTGGGTTTTTGGGCCTCTTTGTATACTACATGTATGTATATGTGTATCTTTGTATTTATATATCATGTTTGACCTCATTTCCATCTTTGTTCAACATGAAACTTGTAGATCTCATCGAGATCTACAACTTTCATGTTTTGAATTTTTCCAAATTCGGTCCCCTCCTCTCTCTACCCTTATTTCTTTGTCCAGCCAATCACAACAGGCCACGTGGCACCATCTGGTTGCGCCACGTGGCCCGCTCCCCTTGCCCAGGCCGCCGCACCTCTCAGCCATTGGATGGTCTCCCAGATCCAATGGCCAAACCGCCTCCACTTACGCCTTTTCCCTCAACCATCAGATCAAGTCCCCCGCCTCATCTCAATCGCCCGTTCGCGCCTCTTCCTCAGCTTGCCACGTGGCGCTTGTTGTGCCCTTGGATGATGCACTCCATCCCTCCATCTCAACCGCTCAGCCCACCGTGCAGCGCAGCCCTTCGATCTTCCTCAGATCTGATCTCCGCCGCTCGTCAGCGCCCTCTCCTCCGCACGACACCTGGCGCCATCACGACCTTTGGATTAAGCCACTCCTGATGCAATCCACACCGCTCGCGCATACTTCGCCCACATCGCGCCACATGGAGGGCTCCTGATGCTCAGATCACAGCGCCCTGATCTCCATCCTACCGCTCCTTCCCGCCTCGATCACCACCGTTGGATCACAAGATCCAACGGTGGAGACTTCATCTTCCACCTCCAGCGCCCCTCTCTCCCACATTCTACGCCTTGTGGGAGGGGCAGCCCCTTCCTATTCTCAGCCGCGTTCCTTCCACCGTCAACGACCACCACCACCTCCACGATGACCCCCACTCATCCATCATCTTTGCCAGCTACCCCACTCGCCACCACTTCCACCAGCGACGCCCCACTTCCTCCATGAACCCCGCTCCATCATCATCCTGGCCGAGACCTTCGACCTATAAATACTCAAGATCCCACCATCGTCGCACCCATCCGCCACCCCAGAGAGACACCCCGAGCTCGGAGCTTCTGATTAGTGACAGTAATCGCACGATTCCTTGAGCGAAGACGGTCGTCTTCTCCGGCGAGATCCTCGGTCACCGCCGAGTCGCAGCCCTCCTCCGCCGAGCTGGTGCTTGAGCTCAGGGACTCACCGCCCCTTCGAGCAACGATATGGAACTCAAACTCGAGCTCCAAACCCCAGGTGAACACCTCCATCCCCGATTGATCTTCATTTTGATATTGCTTCATTTTTCTCGCATTTTATTCGACGTCTCCGTCCACCTTCTCGCCTCGCTTCCACTCCGCCGAGCTCCGCGTTGGAGCTCTCATCTTCGCGGTACCCTCCACGCTAACACTCCGGCCGATCTCCGCCTCCACCGCTGGTTCACCACCGTCCGCCTGCCCAGCACCCCACCAGGTCGCCCCTCCGCGCGACGCCTGACCGTGTGTGTGTCGGCCCTACCACTAGCCTCCCGGCCGCCACACGCAGCAGCCCCGCTGCGCCCCACCGACCTCACCCCCGGGCTCCCAGCCACCTCCGCGAGCCCCTCGCACCGACTCCGCTTCGCCGCCTGGCTGCGAGCGCAGGCCCCCTTGCCGCACCGCGCTATAGCCGGCCTCCCGCGCTGCCCAGGCGCATCACACTCCTCGCCCTCAGCCATCGCTGCCCCTCGCGGCCGCACGCAACCTCCAGCGGCCTCAAGGCCGCTCGCTCCACCTACCCTGCACCACGCTTTCAGTCCAGGTCAGAACAAGTGTACCAGCCTCAGCAACACCAGCAGCAGCAACGCACATATCAGCAGGGCCCAGCACCGTCCCACCACCAGCAGCAGTATCGGCATGGCCAGCAGGGACAATACAGAACCTCGTCCACACACCAGCCTGCTCAGCCCACCAAATTAGAGTCTCTCACCTTGGCGATCCAGACCCTGTCTGATAGGGTCCACCAGATGCCTCCCTGAGTTTGACCTTGGACACTACCAAGTAAAAAAAATCACCGCTTGAAATTAACTCAAATCTAACTAAAGTGGTTTTTGATTAGCCCTCTCGTATCCGACTGCAACAAACAAAATTAAATTAATTTGGACATTAAATTGACTGAGTTAACATAGGGTGCGGGGCGGTTATCAAAATGGCGTCGTTGCCGGGGTCAATCGGGTCTCTCATACCCAGGACCAACAGATGGCGCCAAAGACCCCAATTCTCGTACAGGTTCAGGCCAACCCAAACAGCTTACATCATGGCCAGAACCGACCTCGAGATCAGGTATATTATTCAGATAATTATTTATCTGAACATGAGATCCTTTCGTACGATAATGTGAATCATATGTCCCTCAGGAGCGGAAGGACCGTGACCATACCTGATCGGGCACGGGCACAGAAGGAAGGATCCTCCGAGACTCTATCTGAGGAGAACTTGGAGGAAGAAGAGGAGGAGCATCACCACCACCATCGCCAGCAGAAGAAGAGGACATCTGAGTCCTCGAAGCAGCAGTCCCGCATCCGCATGGAGTCCTACGAAATCGATGAAGAGCCCGCACCTCCATCTGAGGAGGATCGTCCAGCAGTCGCGGAAGAAGCATCACCGGTTTCGCCTTAGCATTTTCTTTTCAGTCAGAGTCAGAGTCCTCGTTTGTTTCAGAGTCAGCATCATGTAAAGAACTCAGTTCCTGAAGTTAATGAAAATCTTTCAGTTTCCGAACATGATTTGGAGTCAATAATCCCTTTCCCCTGAACTCTCAAGGGTGGAAAAAAGAAAACCAAAAAATTCCAAAAAGATGACCCTGAGATGGCAGAGTTCTGCAATAAACACATCAAGGTCACAATCCCCTTTGACAAGTACGTGGAGATGACCCCTGCATTCTAAAAATACCTTAAGGTGAGATGCACACCTACTAGGGTTAGCAGGAAGACCAAAAGCCGTGTTGAGAAACACATTTTATCAGTAGCCACGACTTGTGCAATAAAGAACTCGTTTCAAAGGAAACGAAGACACATGGGTACACATTATGTAGTGAGTCATGTTGATGACATCGCGTTTGCACGCACTCTCCTGGACAATGGTTCCTCCATCAATCTGATGCCTACAGTCCTCTATGAGTGGCTTAATCTCGGACCTCTTAGGAAATCTAGAGCCCTTCTACAATTTGCTGATAAATCAACTAAGAGGTCCCAAGGAGAATTGAGGAACATTGTGATCAAAGTCGAGGGGCAAGAATACATGGTGGACTTCATTGTCCTGGATATGGAAACCCCTCGTAATTGGAGAGACTCCCAGATCATTCTAGGTAGGCCCTTCCTCAGAATAGCAGGTGCCTTATTTGATTATAAGATTGGGAAGATTCAGTTCCAAACTCCAGGCGGAGATGAGGAACTCGAAATGAAGCAGACAAGATGGCAGAGATCGGATTCAGAATCCAGCACCGAGTACTCTTCTACCGGAACAGACTGCGATCATGTAGACATAGTTGGGCCATGGAGACAGAACCCAGCCAACACCGATGAGTCCCTCCCCTCCGGAGATGATCCAGTGCATGAATTAGTTTGCGAGGTCCTCAGAGACGAGTACAACTCAGAACCTGCATCGCCCTACATCTTCGATGACGTAGAGGCCCAGTTGGGTCTGTCTGTCCTCCCCTCTTTAGGACAATCGAAAGATGACTATGACGAGTCGGACGTGGCTTTTGCCGATTGCATGGATACTTTTGACGATCCGACTCCTGAGCCGAACAACTTGGTGGCAACTATCACAGAGAAAGATCCAGCCACTTCCAACACCGAGCCAGATCAGATTGAGCCAGACTTCTTAGACGATCACACTATTCCTGAGCTCAAACCCTTACCCACAATCTTAAAATATGCCTTCCTTGCGGGTCAGGACAAGAAATTTCCGGTCATCATCAGTTCGTGATTGACCAAGGAGCAGGAATCTCGCTTGCTAGAGATCTTGGAGAAAAACTGCAAGGCGATAGGCTGGAGCATTTCCGATCTCCACGGGATAAATCCCGCTCTGTGTTCTCACCATATTTACTTGGAGAATGAATCCAAACCCTCTCGTGAATTCCAACGTCATTTGAATCCATATTTACGAGAGGTCGTGAAGAAGGAGATAGAAAAATGGTGCAACACAGGTTTCATTTACCCAATCTCTGACTCTAAGTGGGTGGCCCCAATCCATGTTGTCCCGAAAAAGTCGGGAATTCAGACGACTACCAACGAGGGTGGAGAGGAGATCGTGACGCGAGTACCCACGTCGTGGCACGTCTGTGTGGATTACAGACGCCTGAATGCCGCGACGAAGAAGGATCATTTCCCCATACCATTCATTGATCAGATCTTAGAGCGACTAGCGGAGAAAGAGTTCTTCTGCTTCTTAGATGGGTTATCGGGCTACAATCAAGTAGCCATAGCTCCAGAGGACCAGGAAAAGACCACATTCACATGCCCCTTTGGTACCTATGCTTTCAGGCGCATGCCTTTTGGGTTATGCAATGCTCCAGGTACTTTCCAAAGATGCATGATTGCTGTATTCACTGAAATGGTCGGCGAATTCCTGGAAGTCTTCATGGATGACTTCTCGGTCCACGGCGATTCCTTCGATTCTTGTCTTAGGAATCTGGACCGAGTCCTAAAAATATGTTGTGGGTCAATCTGGTGCTCTCCTGGGAGAAAAGTCACTTCATGGTGACGGAGGGCATAGTGTTGGGGCACGTCATCTCCAAGAGAGGAATGGAGGTTGACCCTGTCAAGGTGGATGTGATCAGACGACTCCATCCACCAACCAACGTTAAGCAGTTGCGATCGTTCCTCGGGCATGTTGGATTTTATCGAAGGTTCATTAAGGATTTTTCTAAGATTGCCCGGCCGCTAACTAAGCTTTTAGGCAAAGACATGGAGTTTATTGTTGATCACAAATGTCTTGAGGCCTTTAAGCTTTTGCAAGGAATGATTATGGATGCACTCATCATACAAGCCCCAGATTGGTCTCTACCTTTTGAGATCACGACGGACGCCTCAGATTATGCTGTTGGGGCTGTGTTGGGACAAAGAAGAGATGGTGTCCCGTTTGCAATTCACTACGCAAGCAAAGTGCTTGACACCGCTCAGCGTAACTATACAGTTACGGAAAAGGAAATGCTTGCGGTAGTGTTTGCCTTGGACAAATTCAGATCTCACCTAATTGGATCCAAGGTAACTGTGTTCACTGACCATACGGCACTACGATACTTGATGGAGAAGAAGGACGCGAAGGCGCGTCTTTTTCGATGGATTTTGCTTATCCAAGAGTTTGACTTGGACATCCGGGATAAACCTAGAAAGAAGAACGTAGTGGCCGATCATCTTTCTCGTCTCGAAGATCTTAATACTTCCGAGGATTCACCAATTCGAGACTCCTTCCCTGACGAGTCGATTTTTGTTATCGACTCACTCCCATGGTACGTTAATATAGTGAATTATCTTGTCTCCAAGAAAGTTCCCGAAGATTAGCCCAAGAGCCAAATTGACAGACTGAAGTCGGACTCTAGACACTACCATTGGGAGGATCCGATCCTTTTCTTTGAAGGACCGGATTGTGTCTGGAGACGATGTATTCCTCAGGAGGAATACCATAGTGTCCTTTCTTTATGCCACAACTTAGAGGCAGGAGGACACTACTCCGGGAAGAGGACCGCATGGAAGGTACTTCAGTGTGGCTTCTATTAGCCGACTCTGTTTCGCGATGCCACCGCCTTCGCGAAGTCGTGCCCAGTATGCCAGAGAATGGGAGGAACCGTCGGTTCCAAGGATGAGATGCCAATGCAGCCGGTCATCATTTGTGATGTCTTTGACGCCTGGGGCATCGATTTCATGGGCCCATTCCCTGTTAGCCACGGGTTCAAATATATCCTTCTTGTGGTTGATTATCTATCCAGATGGGTGGAGGCTATCCTGACCCAAGCCGCAGACAGCAAAACTGTCTGTAAATTCATTAGAGAGCACATCATCTCTAGGTTCGGGATCCCCAAAATGATGATATCAGACGGGGGTAGCCACTTTGTGAATCGGGAGGTGAAGAAACTCCCGAAGGACTACGGTATCGAACACCGTGTCACGAGTCCTTACCACCCACAAACCAATGGTATGGCTGAGGTGTCGAATCGGGAGGTAAAGACCATATTTCCAAAGCTCATCCGCCCGGACAGGAAGGACTGGTCTCAGATCTTGGATCAAGTCCTCTGGGTGTATCGGACAGCTTACAAGACACCGTTAGGAACCTCCCCATTCCGAATGGTATTCGGAAAGCCGTGCCATTTGCCCGCAGAGTTAGTGCACAAATCAGAATGGGCAATCAAGAAGGTCAACTGGAACACGCACCTGGGACAGAAGCAGAGAGACATGGATCTGAATGAGCTTGTGGAAGTCAGAAACCGCACATACGACAACAGTTTGGTGTACAAGGACAAGGTGAAGCGTTGGCATGATAGATATATCAGACGAAAGACCTTTGTTCCTGGACAGAAGGTATGGTTGTTCAATCCTAGGCTGAAGATTTTCCAAGGCAAGTTGAAGTCTAAGTGGACGGGCCCATTTGTAGTCCGTACGGTGCATGATAGTGGATGTGTCGAGATCTCAGATCTCGCAGATGACGCACCGACATCCTAGTGAATGGACAACTGTTGAAGCACTTCATCGAATCCAATGAGCAATTAGTCCATGTTGAGGAGATTGTATTCATGCGCGAGATAGATGCAGCAGATACACCTCAAGCCGTGTATGAGACCTTGCAGCAGTGAGCCCTAGCCATCCACAGCATCTTGAAAGATTCAGACTGACTCATCTGTATATTCTCATTCTTGCACATCCTATCCTCTCTCCCTCGCGACTCTAGTAACCCGTCCCCGCCTCATTAGATCACTATCTTGGATTATACTTAGGATAACCAGATCCTAAGTATAGGGGGGAGAGGTCACCTGAGTTCACTGTACATTCTCTAGATCACATTGGTCCTCATACTCACTTCCGTCCTATACTTAGGCTGACCTGAGCCTAAGTATAGGGGGGACCGATGCCCGCATTGTATATTCATCCACTTCTCTCCTTGACCTCGTCCGCCCCACTTTTTGACTTTCTTCTACACTTAGGCTGTCAGAGCCTAAGTATAGGGGGGCCGGTCGATTTCTATACATTTTCCTTCTCTTTAGCTCTCCTACGCTTAGCACGGGCTATGTCTTTTTCCTCACTCTTCGTGCTCTGAGGACATAGCACACGCTAAGTATAGGAAGGCGTGTATATATTACATATATACTTTACCCATAGCTCGTACTTTCGCGTAGTTTTGTATATATTTTACAATAATTATGGGTGGGTAAAAATTGAAAAGAAAAAGAAAAAGAGTCTTGCATTTTCATCCACTAGCATGTCATCTGCATCTCATCTGCATATCTTGCATATGCAAAGTGAAAAGCTAGTGGGTTCTGAACCAAGTTATGAGTAGATATTGAGGATGGACTTGATTTGACCTTAATCCACCTAATTTCAGAGGAACCTTATAGGATCTGGAGTTAAGATTTCTCAGGTCAAGTGACTTAATTCTTTGAGTCCGCAAGTCTATATTCACATGTCATCTTGATTAGTCTAAGTAGAATATCTCGTGCATACGCAAGATTCTTTTAGATAATGACCTAACTTGGACAAGCACTATGCACGTAGCTCTTCATTGATGAGGTGGTGAGGAGGTAGAATCCTTTAGCTTGGAGTAGCACACGGATGGAAACATCCGTCCTCCTCTAGGGAGGGTAGTGCGTATCAACCTAGTCTGGTAGTGTTGACATCTAAGGACGGGATGCTGTGGGTTGCAATAATGCTTCAAAAGAGGGATAGTCTACTGACTGAAGAGGAAAAACTCCTGATGTAAATGCTGCACATTGTATGAGTTTGAAAAAAAATGCAAAAACTCCAAAAAAATCAGACAGGTCCAAGAGAAAATAAAATACCTGTCAGAGTCTGAATATTAGTAAAGAAATGCAGTTGGATGACTTGGCTACACTGGTCAGGCATCCCAGGATAGGTGGCTACACTGGCCACCGTCCATTCTTTTCTCTACCCCCTCCTTTTGAGTTGGTCGCACTTGAACTTAGAAGGGAATACCCCGCTCCTCGAGGAAAGAGTTACTGGACCGGGTTATTGAGTTACCTTGTTAGAGGAGGCTGGTTCTGAGTCATTTCTGATGTGGAGAGCTATATCTCACTTACACAGTACAAGTAAGAATCATAGTCATCAGGAATTTGCGTCTGAGGATTTGTTCTGACCTGACTATTGAGGAGTCTTGAATAGAAGACTTGTGGAACTTGAAGTCTGTTAGGTCCTAAGTTCAGGTCCAAATAAGGTTCCGCCACACAATTAATCCAAAGGTCGAGTCAAGCTCCATTTTTAACTTTTGTTCATGACCTTGGTATGGAACCCAAAATCATTTCACTCTTGCATTTCATTTAGTTGCTCGGGGACGAGCAAGGTTTAAGTATATGGGGTTGATGAATCTGTGATTCATCACTTTGAAAGTTAAAAATAGAGCCTTGTTCCCGAGTAAATAGAGGCATATTTCCCTTTATAATGCATAAATATCATTCATGCATGCATACATAATACATGCATTTTAGCATTCCATTTGCATTTAAATAAGAAGCCAAAATCCCTTGTAAAATATCCACTTATCAAAATAACCTCTTCCTTATAATATGTACTTCCTAGTTGATAATATAGGGAAGAAAGCCAAAAATCCCCCTTGTAAAATAGCCAATAAAGCCCTAGAACCCCTAGACCATAAAATGCCCATAGATCCTTCATACCAACTCCAAAATAGGTCTACTCACTTTTAGAATAATACACATTAAAAGACCTTTAAAATGAGACTAATTTCATCCAATTTGGAGCTCGTATGAAAAAGTTGGGTTTTTGGGCCTCTTTGTATACTACATGTATGTATATGTGTATCTTTGTATTTATGTATCATGTTTGACCTCATTTCCGTCTTTGGTCAACATGAAACTTGTAGATCTCATCGATATCTACAACTTTCATGTTTTGAGTTTTTCCAAATTCGGTCCCCTCCTCTCTCTACCCTTATTTCGTTGTCCAGCCAATCACAGCAGGCCACATGGCACCATCTGGTTGCGCCACGCAGCCTGCTCCCCTTGCCCAGGCCGTTGCACCTCTCAGCCGTCGAATGGCCTCCCAGATCCAATGGCCAAACCGCCTCCACATAAGCCTTTTCCCTCAACCATCAGATCAAGTCCCCCGCCTCATCTCAATCGCCCGTTCGTGCCTCTTCCTCAGCGCGCCACGTGGCGCTTGTTGTGCCCTTGGATGATGCACTCCATCCCTCTATCTCAACCGCTCAGCCCGCCGTGCATCGCAGCCCTTCGATCTTCCTCAGATCTGATCTCCGCCGCTCGTCAGCGCCCTCTCCTCCGCACGACACCTGGCGCCATCACGACCTTTGGATTAAGCCACTCCTGATGCAATCCACACCGCTCGTGCATACTTCGCCCACATCGTGCCACGTGGAGGGCTCCTGACGCTCAGATCACAGCGCCCCGATCTCCATCCTACCGCTCCTTCCCGCCACGATCACCACCGTTGGATCACAAGATCCATTGGTGGAGACTTTGTCTTCCACCTCCAGCGCCCCTCTCTCCCACGCTCTCCGCCTTGCAGGAGGGGCAGCCCCTTCCTATTCTCACCCGCATTCCTTCCACCGTCGACGACCACCACCACCTCCACGATGACCCCCACTCATCCATCATCTTCTCCAGCTACCCCACTCGCCACCACTTCCACCAGCGACGCCCCACTTCCTCCATGAACCCCGCTCCATCATCATCCTGGCTGAGACCTTCGACCTATAAATACTCAAGATACGGCCATCGTCGCACCCATCCGCCACCCCTGAGAGACACCCCGAGCTCGGAGCTTCTGATTAGTGACAGTAATCGCATGATTCCTTGAGCGAAGACGGTCGTCTTCTCCGGCGAGATCCTCGGCCACCGTCGAGTCGTAGCCCTCCTCCGCCGAGCTGCTGCTTGAGCTCAATGACTCACCGCCCCTTCGAGCAACGATCTGGAACTCAAACTCGAGCTCCAAACCCCAGGTGAACACCTCCATCCCCGATTGATCTTCATTTTGATTTTGCTTCATTTTTCTCGCATTTTATTCGACGTCTCCATCCACCATCTCGCCTCGCTTCCACTCCGCCGAGCTCCACGTCGGAGCTCTCATCTTCGCAGTACCCTCCATGCCAACACTCCGGCCGCTCTCCGCCTCCACCGCCGGTTCACCACCGTCCGCCTGCCCAGCACCCCCCATGTCGCCCCTCCGCGCGGTGCCTGACCGTGTGCGTGTCGGCCCTACCACTAGCCTCCCGGCCGCCACGCGCAGCAGCCCCACTGCGCCCCACCGACCTCACCCCCGGGCTCCCAGCCACCTCTGTGAGCCCCTCGCGCCGACTCCGCTTCGTCGCCTGGCTGCGAGCGCAGGCCCCCTTGCCGCCCCGCACTACAGCCGGCCTCCCGCGTTGCCCAGGCGCGTCGCACTCCTTTCCCTCAGCCATCGCCGCCCCGCGCGGTCGCACGCAACCTCCAGCGGCCTCAAGGCCGTGCGATCCACCATCCCCGCACCGCGCTTTCAGTCCAGGCCAGAACAAGTGTACAGCCTCAGCAGCAGCAGCAGCAACGCACATATCAGCAGGGCCCAGCACCGTCCCACCAGCAACAGCAGTATCGGCATGGCCAGCAGGGCCAATACAGAACCTCGTCCACACACCAGCCAGCTCAGCCCACCGAATTGGAGTCTCTCACCTTGGCGATCCAGACCCTGTCTAATAGGGTCCAATAGATGCCTCCCTGAGTTTGACCTTGGACACTACCAAGTAAAAAAAATCACCGCTTGAAATTGACTCAAATCTAACTAAAGTGGTTTTTGATTAGCCCTCTCGTATCCGACTGCAACGAACGAAATTAAATTAATTTGGACATTAAATTGATTGAATTAACATAGGGTGCGGGGCGGTTATCAACTGGTCACACTCTGGTTCTCTTATCATTCTTATATCTTCTTCCTATATTCAAGTGTGGACACAACGACCTGAACATAGAAGGAAATATCCCCTCCTGGAGGATCGAGTAGCTAGATGTGGAATCCATAGAGTGTATTACTGGGGTGGTCGGTTTCTTCGCTTCTTTAAGAAAGAAGAGCTAACACAATTCACACACCATACAAATTGAATTCAAGGTTGAAAGAGCTAGCGATATGGACAAGTGGATCTGAGCTGGCTGTTGAGTTAAACCTAAATTAGGATTTGTTTAACTTAAGGACCGTTGAGACTAAAATCCTACTCCTAGTTAAGGCTACGACAAAATGCTTATTCTAAGGCCAGATCATGTTCTATACTTTATTTGTTCTCATAAATTGGTTTAGGAAAAGAAATTCATTCTAACTTTCTTTCTTTTTCCCTATTCTTAAAATAAGTGTTTGCTAAGGGACTAGCAAAGTTTAAGGGGTTAATGAATCCATGATTCATTAACATTTCTATCACATTTTGTCTTAAAACCCACAAATACACCTAAATAAGCATTAATTCTCATCTTTTTATCAAGATGCCATTCATAAATAAAAATGCATTTTATGCATTAAAAAGACATAAAAAAATAAGAAAAATAAAATAAAGAAAAGAAAAAAAGTCAGATTGCAAATATGCATAGGATGACTAAGAAGATATAAATATAACTATAAGATATATTTATATAGCCTAACTCCTGAGACCAAGTCAGCATGGACAAGTCGACAAATAATAAAGTAGGAGGAGATAAGAAATAAACCACAAAAACAACTAACTATGTATACATTACATTAATTCCTTTTATTTATTATTTATATGTAATAATCAACTAATTTTAATTAATTTATATATATATATACATATTTTTCACCAAACTCTTCTCCAATGTGTTTATAAAAATGTATATAAAAATATAAAAATCATAAAATTTCTAACTTGTATATGTGCCAAGAAATTTGGATTATACATTGCAAATTTCCCAACTTCCGAACCTCATAACTTCTTCATACGAACTCCAATTTCACTCTACTCACCTTTAAAGTGCATACAATAAAATTCTCTAATTAATGAAATGGTTTCATTAAAATTAGAGCCCATTTGCAAAAGTCGATTTTTAGACCTAATATTAACTGGATTTTTGGTATATCTATTTTATTCTGTACATATTATTTATAATACCATTATTTTAACAATTTTTAATTGTTTTCTTGATCTTTTAGTTTAGTTATAAAATAAAAACTAAAAATAAAATCCTTATTGTTATTTTAAATAAGTCAAAAACCCTAAAAAATATGAAATTGAATTAAAATGTATATACCTGCTTTTATAAATATATGTAAATTACATTTATAAAAGCTACAAAAATTGACACAAGTGTAATTTATTAATATATTAATTAATAAAATACAAAATAATATCTTATTTATTAAAATATTGAATAAAAAATGTACGTGTTATTTCTCAAGTATATTATATATATTATTGTTTTATTTATATATCATAAAATATATATAATTTATTTATTTGATATACATATATATTTATGTAATATACTCTATAATTTAGATAATTTATTTGTCTTTAATTTAATTTTTTACACTTTTAACAAATAACTAATAATATAGATTTTTGGTCTTAATTTAATTATCTTTAATTTTCGGTCTTGGATATTTTTGGTGCTGACACATGCCAGCACCACAACCCTTCTTCCACCTCAAGAAGAGGCCTGATTATTCCTCCTCGATCCAACACTAAAACCTAATCTAATCTGTTCATTTTCTAGCTCTAACAACCTTCTTACACGCTAGCCCTTCAATATAACCAAATTCTTCATCGTTCTTCCTATTGAAGTCAATCAAATTGGTCAAAACAAAAAACTTCTCCTATTCAGAACAAATTAACTCTAACCCTATCTTCCGGGCTCTATACCTTCCTTCTCGGGTGACAGACGAAGGAGGTGGCTGCTCCGCGAGAAAGAGGGAAGCACGGTAAAGGAGTTCCAAGGTGAAACTCACCTTGAATCGTGCCATCTAGCTACGTCCAGCTCCGTCAACCACCGCCCATCGAGTAATTACCTATAATTCATATACTTCCATTTCCTAGGTGATCTTCCTCCGTCATTTTTTTGTTCATTTTAAGTAGTTTTTTGGATGTTTAATCACTATTTTAGGGAGTCTAATCCTCCATCTTTAGTGTAGATTTGAGATCCTCAACCAATTTAATTGAAATCATAGTGAAATTCGATCTACAATTCCCCATTTCAGAAACCATCTACCACGCAACAACCCATCATCTATAGGTTGATTCCATTTAAATCAAACCATAACATTCTTGCTGGTTGTTCGTCATCCATTGAAGCCACAGGAACGTTTGGAGTGATTATTTGATTCGATTTGAGAAGCATCATATCTACGCAAAGCTTGGAAGACTCATGTAGTTCCTGGAACCTCAAGGAGTTCGACTATCTTCTTCGACACACCTTCTCACCACAAGAGAGATCAAAGAGGAGGGTCCCCCTTCTAGCCCTGCTAGAACAACCCAACCGCATTGCCGCCACCTCCAATCACTCACCAAAAATCCATGGGAATCCTGAAATCGGTTCCATCGCCACCTCCTTCCTCAATTTGGGGAAGAACTCCAAAGAACCCTAAGAGGTGCAGTTGGCTGACACGTGTCAAGAATGAGTGGTTCATGCTGCCTAGCATCGTCTAATCCATGCCATCCAACTGAACCAGTGTGGAGAAATTACATACTAAATCGAACATTTTTCAGAATTTCAATGCGCCGCTTGAGTTTGCAGATATTGCAATTATTACCCTCTGTAGGGACATAAACAAAAGAACTTTATTTATCTTTTCAAAAACTTTTATTCATTATATTACATTTTACCCCTGCACTACTATAGAATTTTGGACTTATTAGAGACATTATTTTTACTGATTTCACTAGGGTAGTTATTCAACTAATCTAGTGTGGTTTTGTTGTATCTTTCATAGTTTTTCATCATATCATTATTTTGATTTTATTTTCTGAAGATCATCTTGTTTTGATTTCTTCTTCCGTGTCTCCGAGCCCATTTCTCGATTTTCTTTTCTCCCTTGTTCTACTATATAGTATCACCATTATTACGTTTCTCCTATATACTATATAACATATTGTTAACAAAATATATTTTCTTCACTTATAAAATATAAAAAAATAATCTTGTTCTCCTTTATTTTTCCACTATAATAGAATAGTATATTGCCCTATCCACCACCTATTATATTGTATCACTTTTTTTCCAAAATTAAACATTTTTTTAAAATCAAAATAAAAATAATATAAAAATTTTGAATAATAAAAACAAACTAAATGAAGAAAAAAAAATAAAAAAATTACCATTTTTCAAAGAAGAAAAATAAATCATAAAAATATTCAATCTCCAAATCAAAGTATACTTTTTCTGCCTCCTTGTGTTCGATCCAGGAACACTTACGTGGTATATAATTAGTGAATCCAGATAGAAGAGATACTTCTATTCTTTTATTCATATTTTTATATGTTCTCTCTCTATTCTCTACATTTTGTTTGAAAAATGTGTTTCTTGTCTATGGCTGCTACAATCGATATATTTTTTTAATCGCATGAAAATGCGCTTTTTAAGGGGAAGGGTTCGTTTTAGGTGATAGGGTTGGGTGCCGAGGATAGAGTCGCGGATTGGCGGAGTATCTTGTTTGGCTGGTCAGGACTACAGATGGGAGGTAGGAGACGAGGAGAGGGTTGTTGGATCTTCTCATATCCAGTGGTACGGGGGATATCACATGTTATGCAAGTGAGGTGGCTAGAGGTGTGTGGGAAAAATAGGGACTATTGGATCAGAATGGATCCAATGGTCAGAATTTGATGAGCTAAAGGAGAAAAGGGTTTGACTTGGTTTTGGGCAGATTGACTAGGGCATTGAGGTGGGTTTAAGGTGGACCAATGGAATAGCGACACATGACTAAGACTTTGACCATGACCAACCAATGCATTGATAAATATAAATAAAATAGAAAATGTCCTCTAATGTAAACATAGTCAATATAAAAAATATTCACCTAAATGCAATGTATAATTTTTATGAATGACTCAAATGCACATAGATTATGGAATGAAAGATATGATTTTTTTGATCATTATTTATGTATAATATGCCCAATTTTTTCTTTTGTAATTTTTATTTGTATTTTTCTAGATGAATAATGCATGCAAATATATGATGTGAAATGATGTAATGGACTCGGATACAATTCTTTGTATTTTTATGGCTTGAGTTAATGTCATAATAAAATAGGGAATGAAATATATACAAGTAAATTAGGTTAGTGAGCTCAAGTTAAAATCTATCTTTTTATTTGTGTTTCAGATTTTTTGAATTTTGATTTTTATGTAATTAATTAGATCATGAAATGAAATAAAGAAAATAAAAGTAATAAATAAAAAAGAGTCAAATATGTGCATGAAATAATAGGTTAAAAATCATTAAAATATACAATTAAAATGTAGGTCCCAATATCCAAAATTTCACAAGTGAACTCCGATTCTTTTGAATTTGACCTTGATCTGTAGATTTTTAATGTATATTAATTCAAAAGTGAGAGAGTGAAATTGGACAATGTATGCGAGAGATATCTAAATTTACGGCTTTGTCTCCTGAAATTAGGGTTTGGGTTTATTTTAAATGCATAGAAGTTAGTATTTTTTAGTATTTTCCTTGATTAATATTAGTGATATGTACACAACGGAATTAGTTTCATCTCAATTGGAGTTAGTATGAAATAATTAAAAATATGTGAAATTAGGTGAAAAATCTAAAATAGATTATGAATGCAAAATGAAATGCTAATTTATGAAAATTATTTACAAGTGCATGAATGTTAATTTTGAGATATAAACATATGAATGTATCTAATTTCTCAAGATGATACCCTATTTTCAGCTAATTAGAGTGATGAGTCACAAATTCATCAAACCCCTATACTTTAAACTTTCTCGTCCCTAAGAAACTAAAAATGAAGAGACGAAATGAGATTGGGTTCCATACAAAGATCATGAACAAAAGGTGAAAATGGAGCTCAGCTCGACCCTTGGATTATTAGTTTGGCAGAACTTCTATGAGGATTATGGTTTTAAAATCAATAACCTCCAAGTCCTACACATCACTGTAGAGGTTCGGCTCAGAAGTCATTTTAGATCATCCCCTTCCCAAATCCTACCCCATGAACATTGAACAACTACCTCCTATGTGTGAAGGTATTAGCTCTTCTCCTCCAATACGTTGGAGTATCGTACAAACCTCCCCTCCAACAACTTGTCCTCGCGGAGTCAGGTACTTCCTTCTAATTTTAGGTACGTGCTAGTTCACAATGAATATGGTGGAAGAAGTTTAGAAGAATGAGAAAAGAACTAGAGTTTGACTAGTGTTGTCACATCTACTTGTGAGTCTTGGCCAGTTTAGTCACGTCTCCACCAAGATATGTAGGCTATATGAAACTTGGACAATTGTGGTCAATAATACACTTGAGAATTGGCTTCGTTTGGTATTAATTATTTTTTACTTTACATTGATCTTTTTTATGCCCCGACGGATATAAAATCTTTTTTTCCGTCCAAGTTTTAATGTCTTAGAAAAAAAATTATGCCATTAGTTCATTCCTCATTCGAAGCTTTATTTCAACTCATACTTCGATAACTAGATATCCACGCTACCAGAAGAGAAGCCTACATGGTCTTTGAACACCCATCCGAGTGGAGGTAAGTACTTAGTGCTAGAGTACAAATTAGTTCCCCATTCAAGAGTCATACTCATAATGAGGTGACTAGTCTAGACACTAAGAGTCGAAGTATGAACATTGTCATGCATAACTCAGAGAATTAAGTCCAGGACCTAAAGCCTCAAAAATCATATTTCTTGATGACGTTCATATGAGAATTAGGTGGATTAAGGTCAAATCAAAACCACTCTCAATTTTTACTCAGGGCTCATTTTAGAACCCAATAAATTTTCATCAATGCAAGTTATGTTGAATGAAATGCAGGTGCATGGGATGCAAACACATTCATTTTTTTATGGTTGTACACATATTATACATATTTACAAGTATTGTACACATTTTGCAAATTTTTACATGTTTTACAAAGATTACCCACACCCCATATTGGGTTAGTGATATATATATACAAAAAATGTTACCATGTAATGTAATGCAGAGTATGTGCACAGCGAGACTCACCTCCGCTATACTTAGCATATGCTACGTATATGAGTGTGCAATGAAGAAGGGAGAGAGGTAGAAGTCACCTCCCATACTTTGCTCTTGGTCAGCCTAAGTACGAAAAAAAGAAAAAAATGGGGCATTCGAGGGCAAGAGGATAGAAGATGAGTATGTGTAGGGTGAGCATCAATCCCCCTATACTTCGGATTTTACCTAAGAATAGTGGAAGTATAGGGAAACTAATGGGATCAGGAGAGGGATGCAAAGAAGATCAGGGTGGTTATTGCACTTCTGAGAATTTTGAGAGGTGAAATATACATGTTGATGAGTCATCAATTGGCTAAAATAATATACTCTCATTGTAGCTCGGGCCAATCAACAATCACTCAAACTAAGAGAAGATCTCCATGAAGAGTTTGTTAGCCATGTGAGCCCGAGGCGAACAATTTCTACAATAAATGTTATTGTAATATTTAATATATCAATAAAAGTTACGGATTTATTTCATTCCCTATCTAAGATTAAATTAAAGAATGTACTATATGGTCCCTTAGTGCAATTAGGGCTATGTACCATGGCCATCTTAATGACCATACAACTGTAGATGCTATGGTTGAATCATAGAGCTGATGCTTGAATAAATATCTAAATAGTTAGACTGGGGACTCATAAGCATCATCAAATGATTATTAATATATGATCTCTAGCCTGAGAAGGAGTTGGCAATCTTTCTCTAAAGGTTGATATCTGACCGACCTCTTGATGCAGGTCCTCTACATATTAGTAGAGATTAAGAGTTGTCAAATAAGTTAGGTCAAAGAGTTGACTTAACAAGATCGAGATAACCAAGACCTATGTCGTATACTGTCATGATATAGGCATGCACCCTCTGACCGAAGAGAAACATATTGCTATATGTCTGAGTATGTACATTTGGTAGACCAATAGTTGAAGGCTTAATCAAGGTATATACACCGGTGAGCTAGTGTGCATATAAGGGCATATGAGTAATACGGTCTCTCGAAGGGAGCATACATGTTCACTTGTGAACTAGAAGGCATGAGCACACTCATGAGGTATTGGGACCAATTAAATTCCATGCATGATCATCCTGCTTTGGAAGCAGGACAAAATTTGTAGGTACAATATATGCTTTTGGAAATCATATGATCGATACCAACTCCCAATGACTTAATGAGAAACTTAATGATAACCTGAAGAAGAAATTATTAAATTGATCTAAATCTTTGGGTTTATTCTAGGTCTTCCAGTATGCAAGATGTACGTGTATCAGGAATACCCAAGGGTAGTGTGATCATAAATGATTGTATAACAATGACGCTTTCATTCTGAGGGAGTGATCAAACCGGCATGGATTTTAGTGACTCCTCTCAGTAGAGAAATCTAATTTTAGTCCAAGTGTTGGATAGTGATTTGAATGTGATTCATATGCATCAAGAAGACCAATATCTTCGAGAGGTCCCCGAGATCTGGATTTGAGATGCGATCTCAATATCCAAGTCACTATATGTGGAACGTACAATCACCCTAACATTATCTCCTAGTATCCACGGAAAAAGTGCATTATTCTTGAAAGAAATCAAGAAAAATTCCGTTGTTAAAATATATATCTGAGCATTGAGAAATTGATAATTAAATGTTATTTAATTATCATGAATAATGTGAATGTGATTCATATTATTTAAATACATGAGAATGATGATCCAATATAATTAAATGTGATTTAATTACCATGTTATGAATGATGTGGACAATACTATACATATTAATCATACATATTATAAATGTGATATATAATATATTAGAGATAACTATTTGTAAATAGTATTTACAAATTAAATGTTGAAATGAATTGGATCCACATTGGATAATTAATTGAAAATAAAATTTATATTTTATTTTTGATGTTTGAATATGATTCACAATTTCCAATGGCATGATTCAAATTATCACAAATAAATTGTAATTATTTTTGTGAAATAATATATAATAAAATGTGCTGTATATATTGAAGGATTATATGAGATATGAGATCTCATATAATAGGAAGAAGGAGGTGCCCTTCCATATTGGGAGGGTGGACAACAACACTTGAATTAGGACTCAAAGTGGCAATCCCCCCCTTAATTGGATGGAGGTTTGCCTCTTTCCTAATCCTTTATGGTATATTGATTTGATTGAATTACTTTATATTGATTATTATTCAATACATATATTTAATTTATTTTAATTAATTATTGTTGTATTTTTACAATAAAATCATGACCATTGAAAGAAATATAAAACAATCTTAACCATTGATTTTTTGTTGTCCACGGATTGTGATCCATGGACTATCATACACGCCCCCCTCTCTTTAAAGTGGTCATCCACTTTGTTGACCTTGAGAGGATCGCCATCATCACTACTCCATCGCGTTGTGGCTTTGACCCCTCATGGATCTTTATCTTCCTCAATGCTTCTTGTATGCAAAGAAGACCTCGGATTTCATGTTATGAAATCAGGAGATCCATCGCTTGGATTTATGTCTTGGATTGCTAGAAGGACATGTCTCATCAATGCGCTTTCAAGCCTCTCCTCCGTCAGGCCTTACTTGAGACAGATAGTCTCTTATTTTAGAGACATCGATCACAACTATTCTTCAAGAGGTATTCCTATATATTCTATGTGGTTTAGATGAATTGATTCGAGAAGTGTTCCGGATCATGTGGTTCCATCACTTTAAAATTTTAAATTCCGTTATCCTGAACAACTAGTGAGGCTAGTCGCTCTCGATCGCATACGATGCGATCTTCATCTTTTCGTAATGCACTTTAAAGTTTTTCCATAACCTTAAGGTGGTATCAGATCCTTTGTCGAGGTCTTGAATATGATCTAAGTCCCTAGGTTAACAAGGTTTTGTGAATCGGATGAGCAGGGACTTGTTGTTTTGCATTGAATGCAAGATTCGAGTTGGTTTTTCGCTGAAATTTAAATGTACTTTTGGTTATTAAAATGTATTTATAAAGTCTAAGTATGCCCAAAATAGTATCCTTTAATTGGTATCGAAAGTGCATGAATGAAATTCGAAATGTTCCAGCCACGTTATTATTTTTGCATGTACTGACGGATCTCTAAGAAAATGATTTTTTTATTACTATTTTTCCATTATGAAACAAGAAATAAATAATTGGATTAATTAGAGAGTCAAACTATCAATCAGCTTGAATTTATTTTGTGCGATTCCAACTCTGTTTGCCCTAGATATTCCACATTTAGTGGAGATGGCTCAGACGATGATTAGATCATCAAATCTCTTTGCTTAATGTGTTTATTATTCAATGGAAATCATGGAAATTATGAATTTTCCTTGAATAATTTAATACCTGGGAATTATGAAAATAGATGATTAAACATCACTGGCCATTGAATCTATGTTTCATTAAAACCCTACTTTATCCTACAATAGTTGTAGGACAAATTTTACATGCAAACATGGTTGCTTGATATATTTAGATATTTTAGGATCTGAATTTCTTTTAAGATGTCTAATATTTCTGAATGATTATTTATATAGTATAATATCAGTCATCAAAGCTGATCGTTAAAACCACAAGTACATGGTCATTATTTTGTAATGTTCTCGTTCAGGATGGTGAAGAAGTCTAGTCCAGCTATGTTGGCTAGGTTTACTGATTAACACTTTGATTGTCAATGAAATGCTCTTTCCTTGCATAATTTGAGTGTACCGACCTAATCCATTTTTGAGGAAAGAATATTATGAGTAAGTCAAGTTATATTCTAATTATTAAAATAGAAAATAATACGTACTTGTGATAGTGCATATTATAAAATATCAAGCAATTCCTAATTGTTTGTTGGTTGATTGAATTGGATTAATAATTGATTTAATATTATTAAATTTGTTAGATCCAATTAAAATAAACACTATGTTATGAATAGAGTTGTAATTCCCTTGGAAGAATTAATTATGTGAATATGATTCATTATAATTAATTGAAATTTGAACATGATATGGAAGATCACATAAGTGACATCCATGATCCCCATCAAGGAGTAGGTTTCCGTCGCCGTCGATTGTATGTAGGAGACAGCTGTCTGAAGTGACAACTCCTGCTTACAAGCACACATGGGTCTGGCTCTTTGCTTCTCAAAAGAGTAAGGCCATATACGTAGTGACCCCAATATCGGTTCCTCATATTATTGGGACGATATTGGATTGCGCATAGCGAGTTCTAATCATGTTGACGATTGGTTCAATTAACAACGGGTCAACGTTGCCTTAGGGATGATGGGCTTGGATGTCAAAGATCGAATTGGGAAATGCAAGTTGGATTTGCAAAGCAGAATGTGTTCCTGCTTCTTTTTCTCCGAGTTACATTGTCTTATATTATTGGCGATGTAACCGATGTAAAAAGGAGATCCCACTTCTTGCTAGAGATATAATGGTAAGTATATATCTTGCTTTGAAAGTGATTAAGGGAATGAACTTTCAGAGTTAAAAGGTAGGACTTATTTGAATAAAAATTCTTAATCAAAGAATTTAACATTGAATATATAATTATTTATATGTTCTAATATAGTGCATTCTTATTTTCAGTTAATGAAATCCATGAACTCACTCAGTATTCTCCAAGACATCAAGCAGTTGACCGTGCCAAATTACTCTGATTGGATCCTTAATTTGGATCTTGTTATATCTATATATCACATTTCTTATGTACTGTCCAAGAACAAGTACACATACCCTAAGACACTAGAAGAAATCAAGTTCAATGAAAAATATTATGAAGATCATTCATTGACCAAATGTTATATTCTTGGATCCCTATTCAATGTGCTTTAGAAGCGGCATGTGGAAATGGAAAATTTTCAGGATATAATGTTAAATCTCAAAGAGATAATCTATGATGTCAGTCGCACACAGTGGTATAACATTATGAAGAACTTATTTGCTACAAAATGCATGAAGGGACTTCTGTTCGTGAACATGTAATCAAAATGTCTGTTTACTTTTCAGAACTGGAAACTCTTGGAGCTGAAATGTATGTAGACATGCAATCTGACTTCATTCTGCGGTCTATCCCCAAGTCTTTCTATAACTACGGTAACATACCACATGAACACGTTGAACTTGTCTAACGCTAAACTCATGGCTTCATTAAAGTTTGCAATAGAAATAATGAAGAAGGAGAATCCCACTAGCAGTGTAATGATTGTAAAGGTCAAGTGGATGTGCGGTCGGAAGAAAGGGTCTCAGAAGGTTCTGACCCAGAAGAATATGAAGAAGAGTCAAGTTGTTGGCTCGTTTTCTAATGCTTCCACACTATTAGCATCGAAGAAGACCGATGTTTGTCATCACTACAAGAAGTCAGGGTACTGGAAGTGTAACTGCCCAGATTACCTTAAATCTATAGAGAAAGGTAAAGCCCCAGTATGTATAAAAATCTACTTTCATCATTGAAACTAAATTTCTCACAGGACGAGAAGGTAGTTGGATCATCGATTCTTGTGCTTCTGATCATGTATGCAATTTGTTGCATCAATTTCAGGAAACTAGGAATCTTGATGATGGGATGATAGTCATCCAGATGGGATCTGATGCAAATGAATTAGGACCTACATACTGTCACTATCTAGTGGGAAATTCTTGGTACTTAAAGAATGTATTTATGTTCCAAATGTTAGATGGAACCTTTTATTTGTATCTAAGTTAGTTAGAAATGGATATTCGTTTCTATTATGTAATAAACTTATCATAAATCATTATGATAAATATATTCTGGATTGTGTTCTAACATATGCTGGACTCTATGAAAAGTGCATTGATGATAATGTCATGAATGTTACTACCACTAATAAAAATACTAAAAGAAACATAGAGGATGGAAATCATTCTAACACGATTTGGCCATCAAAGGCTTGGTCATTTATTTATCGATAGGATAAATAGATTGATAAAAATTGGACCCTTAGATTTTCTACAGGTCCGAACTTTGCCTACTGATGAACATTCTATTCGAGGTAAAATGACTAGGATGCCTTTCCGTAATAAGGTTACAATATGCAAGGGTATTCTTGACCTAATACATACTGATATATGTTGTCCCTTCAGTACCACAACACAAAATGTACATCTATATTATTTGTTGTTTATTGATGGCCATTCACGATACATGTTTATCTTCCTACTACGTCATAAATCTGAAACCTTTGAAAAGTTCATAGACTTCATGGATTTGGTTGAGAACCAAACTAATAGGAACATTAAATGGATTCGATCTGACCGAGGCGGCGAGTACCTCTCATATGAATTTAAGGAATAACTCAAATAGAACATAATTGTCTCCAATCTCACTTTTTGTGGAACTCCCCAACTTGATGGTTTTGCTGAAAGACACAATAAGGCCATCATGGACATGATCCGTTAAATGATGATTAAAGCTCATTTACCTCATATTTTCTTTAGTATTGCAGTAGAGATTGCAATATCAATCATGAATAAGATTCCTAGCAAATCTGTACCTAAAACTCCTCATGAGCTTTGGTCCATGCGAAGAGCATGGACAAGTAAGCTAGAATCTTGCACTCGTGAGTGCTACTTCATTGGGTATGTAAAGGATTGTATTAGATACCAACTTTATGACCCTAATATGTAGAAGGTATTCGACTCTAGAGATGCAAAATTTCTGTAAGATGACTTCCTTAAGAGTCAATACAAAAATGAAGTGAAGGAACTCATTGAATCCCCCAAGGATATTGAGATTCCTGAAGCATAAACTGAAGAAGTAAATGAAGATGTAACATCGATACCTTTTAGTAGGAGTTCGAGGGTGGTTGCATCACCTGAAAGATACAGATTCCATGTGTCAGGTGAAACTGACAATGATCCAACTTCAATTGATGAAGCACTCACGGATCATGACGTGGATAGATGGATTCTAGTAATGGAGTCTAAAATAGACTCCATTCATAAGAATAGTGTATTGAACCTAAAGGATCCACCAAGAGGTAAAACCCATTGGGTGTAAATGGATCTTCAAGAGAAAAAAGGTGACCTGATGGGAAGGTAGAGACCTTCAAGGCACGGCTCGTAGCCAAGGGCTACACATAGAGAGAAGGCATCGACTACAATGAGACATTCTTTCCTGTGGCTATGCTTAAGTCTATTAGGCAATGCTAGCTAGGTATAGCTGCAAATGTTGACTACAACATCTGGCAGATGGATGTCAAGTCTGCTTGCCTCAATGTATACCTCGAGGAGGATATCTATATGGAGTAGCCACAGGTCTTCATAATAGAGGAAGGCAAAGTATGCAAGCTGAAGTATCCATCTATGGGCTCAAGCAAGCTTCTCGTAGCTGGAACATCTGATTCAATGAAACCAAAAAGGTTATAATTTTGATCATAATCCTGATGAACAATGTGTGTACAAGAAGCTCAGTGGGAGCACCATTGTATTCATCATGTTTTATATAGATGACATCCTTATCATTGGGAATAATACGTTGATGATGACCATTGTTAAGATTTGGTTTCTCCATACCTTCGAGATGAACGATCTTGGAGAAGCCCTTATATCCTGTGTCTGAAGCTGTTTAGAAATAGAGAAAAAAGGATTTTGGGATTGTCACAACATGGGTGCATTAAGAAGATCTTGAAATGTTTCCATATGGAGAATTCCAAGAAAGTCTTTCTTCCCTTAAGACATGGTATCCACTTATCTAAAGGGATGACTGTCAAAGTATTTAGGATAAGAAATCCATAGCTGGATGCCCCTACCCATCAGTTGTGGGAAACCTAATGTATGCCATTATGTGCACAAGGCCATATATCTGCCATGCAGTGGGAGTTGTAAGCAGTTACCAATCCTACTATGGAGAGCAATATTGGAATGCATGAAGAACATCTTTAAGTATCTAAGATGGATGCAAGATAACATCTTGGTATATGGAGATGGTGATCTCCAAGTCTTATGATACATAAATTCATACTTCCAGTTTGATATTGATGATCGAAAATAGACATCAGGGTTAGTGTTCCTATTGAATGGTGGTGCTATGAACTGGGGAATTAATGAATCCATGATTCATTAACATTCTGTTTGCATTTTGTCTTAAAATCCTTAACAAACACATGTAAATATTCATCAATATCCATCTTTTAACAAAATCACACTCATGAATAAAAATGCACTTTATGCATCACAATCATGTAAATAAAAAAAGAATAAAAAATAAAGAAAACAAAAAAGGGGTAGATTGTAAATATGTATATATGTATAATGTGACTTATAAAATAAATATAGCTGAAAGATATATTTATAACCTAATCCCTGAGACCAAGTCAGCATTGATGGGTCGACAAACAAGTAGGGGAAGATAAGGAAAGAAAACAACAAAAAAATAATTATACATTTTATACAACCTTCACTATTTATCAAGTAAATGTCAAATCATCATTGATTTTTAATTAATTCATATGAACATAATTATTACCAAACTCTTTTCCTAATTATTTCTAAAAATGTATAAAAAATATAAAAATAATTTAGAAATAATATCTTGTGTATATACCAAGAAATCCAACTTGTAAATTGCCAAAATCTAAAATTCCGAACGTCATAACTTTCTCATACGGACTCCAATTTCACTCTACTCACCTATAAAGTTCATAAAATAATATTCTCTAATTAGTGGAAGTGATATTACTAAAATTAGATTCCGTTTGCAAAAAGTCAATTTTGGGGCCTATTCACAACTAGGTTTCTAGGCTATTTATTTTATCTAGAGCACATTAAGAATATAGTTTTAATGATTTTATAATTTTTTATTATTATCTTGATCTTGTATTTTAATTACGATTTATTTCGAAATTTTCTGACATTATTTATTATTTTAATAAATCAAAAACCACAATGTATAGGTAAATTTGAATTGTATAACTTATACCTATATTTATTAATATATCTAGTTAATTTACTAAAATCCACAAAAATTCACAAATACTTTATTTATAATCTTATTAATTAATAAAATACAAAATGGTATACTATTTATTAATTTATTAAACTAAAAATCATTTTTCTATTTATTAGGCACACTATATATTTATTTATTAATATAATATGTATATTTCATAAATTATTTATTACTTATAAAAAACTAATTATCCATAATTTAGATAAATTAATTATTTACACTTTTTATTTTTATACCTATTTAAAATACCATCATTTACTATTTATTCCATAATTATTAATGTATTTACACCAAGTGGCCAACCAGGTGCTGACACGTGTCAGCACCTGGTGCATCTTCTACCAAGAAGCTGTTGCAGCTTCTGTTCTACTGGGCTATCTTCTCCAATTTTTCCCACGTTCCTTGTTCATCAAAACTCAATCCTAACCCTCTAGCATCCAAGTTACACGCCATCCATCGATCTAAACCTAACTTCTCGTCGATTCTCCTATAAAACTCCCTAAACTTTGTCATCTACAACTAACTTTTCCTAACTTCCCAGTTCCAGCAACCGCCTAGCCGACTCCTCCACTTTCCTGCCTTAGTCCTCCTCACCTCAGTGATGACATCGCCCAAGGGTCGCTCCACATGGAAGAGGCTTCGTTAGGGGAGAGTTCCAAGGCAGGAGCACCGCCTTGCATCACGCCACCACACGTGTTGAGCTCCAGCGAGTATCGGCCGGTGAGTTACGACATGAGGTAATACCCCTCAATCTTCACAGATACCTTCCTCTATTTTAGCTTTTGATTTCATCGATCTTCGCACCTGGATTAAGATCCTAATCACGCAATCTGTTAGATCTAATACCCATATTTGATTAACACGCAAAATCAAAGCTAAATTTCACATCAAAAATGTTCAATTTTAGACTACTAATATATTACTCTCCTGGAAATGATATTTGAAATGCAATGTCTTCACGTTCTTGGCTGATTTCGTTGCAAATCAAGCAATACAAATCTTCAATTGCAGGTCTATCACATATCTGGAGCAACACTTAAATATCTGGAGCACTTCACTTCATCGCCTTCGCCAAATCAATGGATTGTAGGAGAAGATCTAGGTACCAAACCATTGTGACTTTCTCAGAGCTTTGTCATCGTCTCCCATCCATCTCCATCGTCCTCACCGCCTTATCCACGCATGCGAGCTTGAGGGGTGAAGGAGTCACCCATCTAGCCCTACAGGATGTCGGAGCACTCATTCCCATACAAACAATAAAATCGGAGAAGATGCTAACTCCCTCATGCGTGTCAAAAGAGGGAAGAACCACCTAGAACAGGTGGACTACATGCTTTGGCCACTTGTCCAGATGCGACAGTCGAGATCATCCGTGCCCTTTTAATCCAGAATGTCGAAGAGTGAACTGGTAGAAAAATTGTAAAGAAGCCCTCGCTAGTTCCAGATATTCACCAGCATCTCCTGAGTTTCCAGAAATTGCCTTTAGGACCCTACATAGGGCCTAAACGTAATAAACTTTATTTTCTTTACATTCCATTACCTTAGAAAGGACAATTTGCTAACCTTTATTTTCTTTTACTGCAGTTATACCCCTAAGCTATAGGGTACATTTGGACATCTTTTTGACATATTTTTTCATCAATTTTTCTAGGGTAGTTACACAACGACCCAAGTGAGGTTATTTTATTTTGTTGTGATTTTTATCACGTATTTTTTCTTGTTTGAATTTTCTAAAGTTGTTGTTTTAAGAGTTCTTTTCTTGTCTTTTTCAAGAAGAAATAAAAATCACGAAATACCTCTTTTCTCCAAAAATCATGATATAGATATTCTGCCTCCTTGAGTTCAACTCAGCCACACTTACCTGGATAAATATTAAAAAGTGTAAATAAAATAGGAGAGAGAAATCACATATTCTCTTCATTTTCTATCTCTCTCTCTCTCTCCTATTTTATTGATTTTTGTTTGATCAATCAGATTTTGTCTTTGCGGTTCTTTCTACTCCGACTCTGACCTTTATTTAACTACGGGCAAAATCCAGTTATCAAAATGGCGTCGTTACTGGGGAGGCATTAGCTATACTTCGGTTTTTAACTCTATTTTGTGTTTTTCTTTCTTCTTGATTTTTACAGTTTTTTCTGAGTTTTTTCGATTTGTTTTACACCTTTTTCCGCATTTTCACGGTTTTGTAATTTTCATCGATTTTCTTGATTTTTATAGTTTTATTTTCGTAGTTTTTATGTGCTTCCTAACGAGTTTTGCAGGGCCTGTAGGATCAACCGGCTTCTTCGGAAGCCAAATCTATTGAGAGTGCATAGACTGACTCCTTCTCTACAAGTCAGTGGTAGTGGGCAGAGTGAGTTGGTAAAATTCTTTTACATTTTTTTGTATTTTGAGAGAGAGGAAGGGGCAATTACCTGTTTTGACTTTTTTGTAGAAGGGGTCCACTAAGGACACCCCAGCCTATGCCTTCCTCCCTCTCTTTCTTAGGGTCTGTTTCACCAGGGCCATACACGTGGTGGAGCAGAGCACCCACCGTGGTTTCTCGCATCACGTTTTTCTCGACGATTTTTCCGCGTCTTTTCCAAGGCTAGGTGCTTTCTTAGTTTTTTTATTCTTCTATGCATGTACCTTTGTAGCTAGTTTTAGGACTCACAACCTAGGTGCATGCTTACTTAGGATAAAAATAAAAATAATTTTTTTTGTAGATGTTCTCTGAAAATACAAAAAAAGAGATAACTAAAAACTAAAATCGGGAATGCTAACATTATTTGACTTAAAATTAAACGTTAAGGATTCACTTGTTTTGGGAGAGCAATCCCCAACGCATGAATTGCAGGTATTCTCCAGATCTGTGAGCGAGGGACGACCCTTAAGGTAGAGGCAGAGTCCGAATTCCTTTCTGGATACTACTTCATACATTTTATCACTTAATCTTCAGTGGGGACCCTTGGGTAGCCGGAAATGGTCTGAGTTTTCTTGGCAGAGTGGGAGGTTTAAAGGACACCGTAATAGCACGATCCTCAAGTACCACGAGTAGTCTGAAACGGTCCGTACTTACTCCCATACTGGTTGAGAATAGGTGATTTCCTGTAAGAAAAGGACAATACTCTGATGAATTTTTGGGCACCTATCAGCTCATGCTAATATGCGAAAAGACATGTCTGCCAAATTACCCTAAAACCGAAAAGATAAACGACCAAGCTTTTACAGTCATCACTGGTTTGTGTTGGTGAACTTGAGGTTGCATTGTGTTTGTATGCGAGGTGTGCATTATACCTTGTCTCATACGCCTTCACACTCAGGTTTTTAACTTGACATCATGCTCTATCCTGATATCCTTTTTACATCGAAGATGATGACTTGACGGGTTTTGCGCTCAGAATCCATGAGCTTTCGACGATCCACCATCCATCGTACATCTTCACAGACTCAGGTTGACCCTCTTCCTGAGTTGTTCCCATCTAGTCACGAGGAGAATCAGACCCAGACTCCCTCACCTCCCAGCCCTTCTGTTGAGGTAGACCCACGCCTCAAATTTTTGTCTATTTCTCCTACACATTTTTCATTGAGTTTTATGAGACTTTTTCCTTCCCAAATGATTTGAAGACTATGGCTAGAGGGAAGAGACCAGTTGAGGACATACCAACTAAGGATAGACCGACTTGGGAGAGACACATAGATGATAGACCTGATCCAGCCTCAGATATTACTATGGGGATTCTAGATACATTACAAATGATGAGCCTACAGATCAGAGATCAGTGTAGAGCCAAGGATGAGCAGAGATAGCTGCACTGAGAGCAAGAGCTGGAAACCCACCACCGCATGTCGTGGCTCCCACTATGTTGAGAGATGAGTATGACCTAAGAGCATAGACGCTGCACCATTGGATTCGGTTACCAATGAATCAAGGGTCATTGATGAGCGACCAAGCGACTAGGGTTAAGTGTCAAAGTAAATTAAGGTCATTGCGACCCCAATCAGCCAATCAGACTCAACAAGAAAACAAGAAACCACACAAACAACAGATAAAGCACTCGAAGCAACGTTAGCGATCTCCTCTATTTATTTAACCTGGTATAGCAACCAGGGTCGAACACAAGGAGCACGGAGATGTACGAAGTAGTCCTAATCAGAGAATAAAAAGCATATTTTTATGGTTTTTAATTTTGTAATTTTTATATTTTCAAAATAAGAAAACAAGAGAAAGAAATGAAGATAAGCAAGCTTCAACAATTTTTATCAAGACTAAAGATGCTAAAAAATCAGAATTAAAAATATTCTTATTTTTTTTCAAATATTCAGATTTTTTTGTGATTTTATGGGCTTTTTCTTATTCTTATATGATTTTATAAAAATTAAACAAAGGCAAGAAAAGAAAGCAATGTATAGTCTTGACTAAAAGGAAATTTAAAAAAGTAAAAATGCCCTAATGTCCTGCTTGTTAGTTTTATGAAAATGTAAACAAAAATATCTAACTACAAAGACTGAAATTCTATTTTTTCGATATTTTTAGAATTTTAATGGTTTTTATAAGTTTTTTAGGGTTTTTATCCTTTTAGGGTTTTTAATAGGGATAATGCAACAAAATTAGTACATGATTTAAAACACACGTAAACAAGCACAAACTAAATTTTTTTTGTAATTTTAAAGCAAATTTTATATTTTTTGGTATTTTAGAAAACAAACAAAACACATTTTAAGGTTTTTGATTTTTAGAAAATATGAAATAAAACTAAACTAATTCATAAAAATCACCATAAATATTACGTGTTAGCAGAAGCTAACATTAATTTTTGTGGTATTTTTGGAGTTAATTTGGTAATTACTTGATTAAAAACAAAGCGCACAACATGCATGGACCTATATGCAATTATACTAAAGTTTCCGACCATATAATAACATACATAAAAGCTAAAGGCCTAAATTGTAAAATAGCTACACAGGCTCAGAGGGGCATAAGTGCAAATCTCAAAACATAAGATTCAATTAACAACTACCAGAGAGTTTAGGACTAGTCATGCAAATACCCCAACAAGTCACGTGGGATTACACATGCCTCAGGTTCAGAGGGACTTAAATGCAAATACAGGAAAGATAAGGTCCATACTATAAATTATTGAAAGAAAAATTAACTACGACAAATATTTACAGGACTTGGAAATAAAAACAGAATATAGAAGGGCCTAAGTGTAAAATACCCTTTGTTAAAAGCAATCCAACAGCCGATAGAGATCCACTTAACGGATGGATGGCTGCGATGCTCGGATGCCTCTTCAGTGATGGATGACGGACACACGATCCTCAGAAGGATCAGACGGTCAAGGCTTCCTTGATGGTGGACGGGCGAGATTAGAACTGGGGAAGGGCCTGTTGGGATGGCTGGGACGACGCTTGCAAGAACGCCGAAGAACTCTCCTCCGACGAGTTTCGATTGGCCAATACATGCGACAGGGACGTCCTCTCCAGCTATTGGAAGATGGGAGATGTTGATGACGGTGCTCCGCAGCTACAGGAGGGCTTAGGGGATCATGACCGAGTAGAGGGCCCTGGGGACAAACTGGCAACCTAGAGCGTTCCTAGACTCCTTGATACCTCTAGATGAGGCCTCTTGGCATGCAAAACCATGAAGGTGGAAGAAAATTGTGCTCGAAGATAATGCTCCGGCGAGAGTGAGAACGTACAAGTGCAAACAAAGAACAAAGGCGGGGAGTGAACGGGTAGGCCTCCGACAAGTGGAGGATTTGACCTAAGCAGGCTCCAAACCGATGGCTGGAGCTATCTGAAGGATTACGGAGCAGATGTAGAAGAGATTAAGGAGTTGAGGTGAGGTGGAGTAGCGTCGGATTATAGGGAAACAAGGTATGGAATAGGGATGTCGGAGATGCCCTATTTCTCGTATATGCGATGGATTGAATGGATGATAGATGGTGAAGGTGATACCTGAAGGTGGAAGAAGAAGGCCTGGGAGTCGTGGACGAAGCCCACGGAGGTGATTGCTGCAATGGACGGTAGTTCCAGAGGTTGGAGCTCCTTACGGCAGAGCAGTGGCAGAGCTCGCCGGACCTAGGACGTCCTAAAGGATGCCCAAGCCTTCTCCCTCTCTTGCTGTCACTCTGGAAAGGTAGAGGCAGGCGCAACCAAAGAGATGGAGCAGCAAAAGGTGGCAAAAAAGGAGGGGGGCATAAAGGTTATATAGGCACGGGGGTCTGAGAAGATGGGGATGGTGCCCGCGAGTCGAGGCGCAGATCGAGCAAGGGATCATCGGGCAAGAGTTAGGGATCTGCACCCTCATCTAGAGCGAAGATTTAGGCGAAGAGGAGGTTAGGTCGAGTCTAGAGAAATTAGAGAAGTTCGGCCAAAAACCCGACTCGACGCAGACGGGGTCCGAGGGGACCAGTTGAATGGGCTCAACTATCCAACGTGGCCCAACCACAAGGGGCGCAGGAAAAGGACAAAATAGACTACATGACAAACCAAAGAAGAAAAATAAAGAAAATTAAATTAAAAATTAATAAATGAATTTAAATGTAAAAAGAAAAAAATGAAAAATGTTTATTATTTTCAAAGAATTTTTCTTTTATTTTTAATTATTTTTATGAAAAATAAATTACTCTATATACAATATATAATATTATATACAAGTATAATATACATATGTATTATGTATAATAATTTTGATTTTGTTATTTTTATGCAAACGCTGTAATATTATGTTTTATTTATTTATAACATAATTTTAGGAGTATAAAACAATTTTTATTTTATTTTTATGATATATTTACAGGTGTAGAATAAATAGGGAATGTGACAAATATACATGCTTTTTGTACAAGTAAGAAGGATTTTATTTTTATTTTATTGTTCTAATTTCTATTTTATTTTTGTTTTCTTTTTAGGAATATATACAAGGAGATAAAAGGAATAATTTATTTTTATTTTATCAATAATTATTTATATACATAGGTATTATGTACAACATAGAGTAGGCCCTATCTCTCTCTACTTATTTTATTTGGCGATTAGGTCAAGGCTTTACCTTCTCTTGGGGTTCCGGTCACTCTGTATTTAATCTAAATACCCCCTTCCTTGTTCTTTTCATTTATTCTTTTATATTTACACAAATACATGCTAAATATGCAATATTAACCAATGCATGTTGATTTCCATGTTTTTGTATTTACACTTATCTACACGATGATTTGCCAAGATAAATTGCTAAAATAAAAAAAATAAAGAGTGAGAATCAGGGATTCACCACCCCCTATACTTTACCGTTGCTAGTCCCTTAGCAAACACTTATTTGAAAAAGAAGTGAGAAATAGAAGAAACGAAAAAGAAGGAGAATCAAGATTGATTATTAAACTTGTCTTTACTAAATTGAAGTATGGAGCTCAGTCAGACCTTTGGATTATTAGTTTGTTGGAACCTTATTTGGACTTGAGTTTAAGACTTAACAACCTCTAAGTTCCACCATTCTATGGTCAAGACTCCTCAATAATCCATATCAGAACAAGTCTACATACACAAACTCTATTGACCATGTATCTTTCCTTGTACGGTGTAAGTGATATGTAGCTCCCCACCTCAGGAATGACAAGGCAATAGTCTCCATCAACAAGGTAACTCTAATTCCTTAGTCTAGAAGCTCTTTCCTCGAGGAGTGAGGTATTCTCTTCTAAGTTCAACTTCAACCGGCTCAAAAAGAGGGGGAAAGAAGAGAATGGACTGTGGCCAATGTAGCCACGTATCCCTCGGAGCCCAACCAGTGTAGCTAAGTCTCCTGCTGCAAGCTTCATGAGATGATAAGTTGTAACACAAGCTTTGCTTTATTTGGCTATATACTCTCTGACAGGAGATGAGAAGGTGTAACATAAGCTTTGCTTCATTTGGCTATATACACTCCGACATGCATTTTATTTTCTGTCAGGCCTGCCACTTTTTTAGAGTTTTTCTTTCTTTTGCATATTTTTTTGAATGTGCATATTTACAACATATCTACATGGTGCAATATATATGCATAAGGACTTTTTCTTCTTGAGCCAGTAGACTATCCCTCTTTTGAAGCATTATTGCAACCCACAACTCCTGTCTTTAGACCTCAACACCGCTAGACCAAGTTAAGGTGCACTTCCCTCCCCAAAGGAAGATGAGAGGTTCCGCCTAGAAGTACTACCCCGTATGCTACCCCAAGCCAAAGGAAACTGCCTCCTTACCACCTCATTCGTGTGGAGCCAAGTGTAAAGTGTTGGTCCAAGTAAAGACATTATTTGTGAGAGTCATGCATGCGTTGTTAAATGTTCCACTTAGGCTCATCAAGATGACATGTGAACATAGCTTAGTGGACTCAAAGAATTAAGTCCCTATTGGACCTGAAAAGTCTTAACTCCAAATCCTATAAAGTTCCTCTAAGAATTAGGTGGATTAAGGTCTTAACCAAGCTTCATTTTCCAATTTAATTCTAGACTAGTTTAATTATCAACTATGATTCAGAAGAATATATAAATATATACAAGTTCTTTTTATGCAAATTTTTTGAAAATGTGCAAAAGTTTTGAAAATGTTTGAATGCATGCATGAATGCAGAAGTTTTGCAAGCTATTTACAAACATTTACATAAGGATTTTTGCAAACTTTAATTTCTCAAACATTTTTCAAAAATTTTGTACTATATACATAATTTTGATACAAAAATATTTACACAGATTTTACAAATAAAGCATTTTTACAAACCTTTGTACAAAAATAATTTTTGTAAATAACTATGTATGTGCAAGAAAGAATTTTATGTATAAGAAAAATTTTAAAATTTTTGTTATTTTTACTAAGTGGTTTTTAGTCATTTTCTTTATTAACACGCTCACACAAAGTACGAGTTATGGCTAAAGTACATATGCAATATATACGACACCCCCAATACTTAGCTCCAACGATGTCCTCAGCGTTATCAAAGAGCGATGAAGAAGGAATAACTCATGCTTAGTATTGGGAAGTTAAAAGAAAGGCTCTACGACGACGAATAAAAAAATGTAATGAATAGAAGTCGGTGATTTCCGCTATACTTAGGATGAAGTAAGTATAGCAGACTATACACAAAGGAAACACCGAGTGATAGAATGTACAAGGTAAGGAATGACTCGTCTTGTCCCCTCCTATACTTAGGGTAAAAGATCCCTAAGAATAGAAAGGAATATTAATAATTTGAAGGACAAGCGAGGAAATAGCAGAAACGAAGACAAATATATACAAGATGAAAGGAACGACATCACTCCCCCTATACTTAAGGTGAAGGATCCTTAAGTATAGGCAACGACAAGAGTAAGGAAACAGAATGAGAATGAACAACTCGGTGTCGACATCCCCTATACTTAAGATAAATTGCATCTTAAATATAGCAAAAATAATCCTACATGAGATCTGGGGTATGAAACAAAAAATGGAAGAAGGAAGGACAAATCATGATGAAACACATATATACAAAGTAGACAATGTTGAGGTGCCTCTCAACAAGCACTAGGTTTTATACCCCTAGCTGGGCACCAAGGTTAGGACAATGCAATATCAAGGTTCAGAATGGCATCTGTAAGGTAAATGTCGCACTGTCATCATAGTCTCGGTAGAAGAACAACGGCGAGGTCAACAACATAGAGGATGACACTCTAATAAACAATCAAGCAGGTGTCTGCTATCAGGTGAAGATATGGGAAGATGAAATAGTGCTCCGGTAGCACAAAAGAACTCATCGGCTCCAGATCAGAATGGAGTGGAAGGGTAGAGCCAAAGAAGTTAATGTGGAGAAGGAAGGATCAGTCATGGAATCCATCATGTTAATCACTGCCTCAAAAAGGCACGGAAGATCATGATCTGGAGAAACACTAAGAGAACTAATATCTGATGCATATAATGGAGAAATATCAGCAACATCATGGAATATCTCAAAAATCAAATCATCCTCGAGAGGGTCATCGAGGTGAGAAAACTCAGACTCAACATGATCAGAAGTAATAGAAGACTCGGTCTCGTGATCCGACAGATCGGATATACTTGCAGAAAGTGAAACCGAGTACGCATCATATATGGCATCCTCCTGCAGATAACCCTCAGGGAGTAATGCTAAATCATTAGCGAGGAAAGGAGGATCATAATCTAACTAGGAATCTGTGCCACTATCAGGCACCCACTCGTCGCACAGAAATGACCCATCAGCCGAAAACGACCTCTGAATAATCTGGAAACAGGAAAGGGTACTGGTCAACAATGCGAAAGCTGTAGAAGTGTGTGCAATTGATCCACGAGTTGTTGCAATGCTGGCTAACATCAGATCCTCAAGGAATGTATCAATCTCATCGAAGCGGAGGATACAAGGCTCAAATATGGGACTGTCTGTATGTGTCAGCTCAAAATGGTGTCCCTCATCGAGCTCTGGCTGTTGGGCCAGATCAATATCCATTTGAATAAGAGAAGTACCTCTTTAGAGTAGAAACTGAATGAGCTAGGAATGGAAATTGAAATGGTTGTACTGATGACTAAAACATTGTGGGATCCTCCTCCATATCTTGGAATATCAAAAGATCTGATATCCAAGACTCCTGAACTGAAAAGTATGGTACTGACTCAAACTCTTGCTGAAAGACCAACATGAACTCGATCAATCTATGGGTCTTAAAACCCACAGTACAATCATCTCATCCATCGTCTATACTGTAGTAGAATCCATGTCCTCAATTTGGTGTGTAGTAGCTGAGTCCTCATGAAATGTAGCACACCTAACTTGTAGCGCATCACCCTCATGTGCTGTATTGACTAATGCATCTCAAGAATATGGGATGTCTAAAAGTGCTCTCAAGATGGTCGCAAGTAAATCAATGTCAGAACTGTGGTGTGAACCACCACACGAGGTAACTACCAGTGCAATCTGCCCATCGGTCATCCCCCTCTTGGAGATCTCAACAAGGTCGATCATCAAAAGTCCACGATCCGGAAATCTCCTCAAGAGGTCAGGAAACCTCAGCCATGAATCATGCAATAGCTCCTACGGGTCTACTGAAAAATCTGTGATGAAATACCACATCATATCTTCTCTACAATGGGGTTAAAATCTCTGTAATAACTCTAAGCGTAACCCTCCCCACGTAGCGAACTTCCTTCTCAATCGTCTGTGCCATCTCATGGCTCTTCCCTGGAGTGAAAATGGGAAGGTCTTCAGCATCAGCTCCTCAGAAGTGATATCCGAGTATACATGGTTCACACAAAACTCCTCAAACTTAGAAAGATGAAGATATGGCTCCTCATGCACTTCCCCTGAAAACTTCAGCAGTCACTGAACGAACTCCAAATCCTGAATGAAGGGACTCAATGTAGAAGTTAACTACGCTTCCTTATCGGTGTGCTCATTCATCATCCCAGTATTGAAGTCGTCTAAAACTCACAACTGCTCCATGTGATTGCCAAGGGAATGAACTCTCATCCCAGCAACGAAATTTCCCGGGTCTCGCATCTGGTCAGTCTGATCTCTGCGAGTATCAAGCAAAGCATGCCCTGAAGAAAGAAGGGATAGAGAAGGAGAAGATGGAAGGTCGGTCGGAGTTTCGACTTCCCATGAGAGTGGACGCAAATGATGGAATAAGATGAAGAAGCTACGAGATCCGACAGGAAATGTGGGCGACCCATCATCCAGCTATAGAAAAGGAGAAAGTGAATGAAGGGAGGGAGGGAGGGATAAAGAGAGAGATGGAGTGAAGACAACAAAAGGGACAGAAGGTGACTGCTAATGATCTAGAAATAATGATCGTAACCTACTCACACCAATCACATACAAATGCAATGCAAACCCTCAATTTTACCTACTCAACGTAATGTGAGGACTACAAATTTGCGGTCTTTTTATCTTTTCTTTTTTAGAGTTAGGTGAGAAGATAAAATGTTGTAAAAACACTTAGGAGGATTAATGGGATTTGGGCTTTACTCCTTAGTGTGTTCGTGAGCAATTAAAAGCGAAAACAATGAGGGTATTTCTCTCTCAAAACAATGATGAATCAATTACGTTTAATTTTAAGGTCAAGTTCAATTATCAGTCCCATTTTTTTATTTCCTTTTTTTGGATATTTTCAATGAAACGTCTAACGAGTTCTCTGATTTCCTTATTATTCCTAGGTCCATAAAGCAAGGTGAGGAATACGGAAAAGCCGATGCACGATAAAATCTATGAATGCATTCACGAGATAGAAAGCATACCTTTCTCCAACAATCTACATGCAATATGATCCGTGCATAAAATTAAAGTAATCTATATGAATGCAATGGGAGAACCGTCTTAAAGAGAAACTTTTATTATCGTGAAGCACAGATTTATTCTATGTCCAAGCGAGTTCTATAGGAATAGATATTCTATAAGGGGCTTTGGACCTAATGCTACTTGGTTCAATCAAATAGAAACCTAAATCTAGGGGCTCAAGCATGAAAAAATCTGCATCAAATAAAAGCGAAGAAAACAAATCTCGATGAAGTCCCTTGAGCACACCCAGTGCTCGGCGAAACAAACCTCGATAAGCCAAGTCCAACAAGAGTGTCATGTATTATTACAACAATAATGATGTGCTGGAAATAAACTAAACTAAGCTAAGCTACTCTCTAAAAACTACAACATTCTCCTACTGTTCCTGCCTATCCTAAGGCACTCATCTCCTCCTAAGTATCCTTGGGTGGTTCCTCGCACGAAAAGAGAAACAGAAAGCGGGTCAGAACATCTTTGTAATAAATAGAGATAAGGAAAAGCAGAAAAACATGAAAAGACTACTAAGCCGTATTCCCCAGCAACGACGCCATTCTGATGAGCGACCATGTGATTAGGGTTAAGTGTCAAATTAAATCAAGGTCATTGCGACCCCAATTAGCTAATCAGACTCAACAAGAAAACAAGAAACCACACAAACAACAAATAAAGCACTCAAAGTAATGTTAGCGGTCTCCGCTATTTATTTAACCTGATATAGCGATCAGGGTCGAACACAAGGAGCATGAAAATGTACTAAGTAGTCCTAATCAGAGAATAAAAAAGCGTATTTTTGTGATTTTTAATTTTGTAATTTTTATATTTTGCAAATACGAAAACAAGAGAAAGAAATAAAGACAAGCAAGCTTCAACAATTTTTATTAAGACTGAAAATGCTCAAAAGTCAGAAATAAAAAAATTTTAAGTTTTTTAAATATTCAGATATTTTTGGTGATTATATGGGATTTTTTTGATATTTACATGATTTTATAAAAATTAAATAAGGGCATGAAAAGAAAGCAATGTACAACCTGGACTAAAAGGCAAATTTAAAATAGTAAAAATGCCATAATTCTTGGTTGTTATTTATATGAAAAAATAAACAAAAATATCTAACTAAAGAAACTGATATTTTAAATTTTTATTTTTTTAGAATTTTTAGTGATTTTTATAAGTTTTTAGTGTTTTTAGCTTTTTAGGTTTTTTATAAGGGATAATGCAACCAAAATGGTAATGGACTTAAAACACACATAAACAAACATACACAATTTTTTTTATAATTTTTAAAGCAAATTTTATTTTTTTTTTGGTATTTTATAAAACATACACAACATGGTTTTTGATTTTTAGAAAAT
This sequence comes from Ottelia alismoides, assembly GCA_037367405.1. Lineage (NCBI taxonomy): Eukaryota > Viridiplantae > Streptophyta > Magnoliopsida > Alismatales > Hydrocharitaceae > Ottelia > Ottelia alismoides. The sequence goes on along the minus strand of JAZKJV010000720.1, from coordinate 1,297,406 downwards.
ATCAAATAAAACTAAATTAATTCACAAAAATCACCATAAATATTACGTGTTAGCAGGAGCTAATATTAATTTTTGTGGGATTTTTTAAGTTAATTTTTTTAATTATTTGATTAAAAACAAAGCACAAAGTAGACAAGGACCTATATTCAATTATCCTAATGTTTCCGGCCAAATAATAACACACGTAAAAGCTAAAGGCCTAAATTTTAAAATGGCCAGACAAACACGCACGATACACATGACACTGGCTCAGAGGGGCATATGTGCAAATCTCAAAACATAAGATTCAATTAACAACAACAAGAGAGTTTAGGACTAGCCATGCAAATACCCCAACAGGTCACGTGGCACTACACGTGCCTCAGGTTTAGAGGGAGTAAAATGCAAATACAAGAAAGATAAGGTCCATACTGAATATTATACAAAGAAAAATAAACGACGACAAATATTTACAGGACTAAGAAATAAAAACAGAACATAGAATAGAAGGGCCTAAGTGCAAATTACCTTTTACTAAAAGCAATCCAACGGCCGATAGAGATCCACTTAATGGATGGACGACTGAGATGCTCGAATGCCTCTTTGGCGATGGATGACTGACATACGATCCTCAAATGGATCAGATGGTCAGGGCTTCCCCGATGATGGACATGCGAGATTAGAACTGAGGAAGGGCTTGATCGGACGGCTGGGACGATGCCTGGAAGAAAACCGAAGAACTCGCCTCCGATGAGTTTCGATTGGCCAATACGCGTGGCAAGGATGTCATCTCGAGCTGCTGGAAGATGGGAGATGTTGAAGATGGTGCTCCGCAGCTGCAGGACGGCTCCTAAGGGCCCAAGACCGAGTAGAGGGCCCTGGGGACAAGTGGTGACTTGAAGCGTTCCTGGACTCCTTGATACCTCCAGATAAGGCCTCTTGGCATGCAAACCCTTAAGGTGGAAGAAGATCGTGCTTGGAGATGATGCTCTGGTGAGGGTGAGTGCAAAGAGCAGAGGTGGGGAGTGAATGGGTAGGTCTCAAATGAGTGGAGGATTCGACCTATGCAGGCTCCAAACCGATGACTGGAACTATGGGATGGATTACAGAGCAAATGTAGAAGCGATTAGGGAGTCGAAGTGAGGTGGAGTAGCATTGGATGATAACGAAACAAGGTATGGAATAGGGATGTCGGAGATGCCCTCTTTCTCGTGTATGTGATGGATTGAATGGACGATAGAAGGTGAAATGATACCAGAAGGTGGAAGAAGATCGCCCGGGAGTCGTGGATGAAGCACATGTAGGTGATGGCCTCAAGGGACGACGGTTCCAGAGGTTGGAGCTCCTTGCAGTGGAGCGGAGGCAGAGCTCGTCGGACCTAGGATTCCCACGCCCATAAGGATGCCCTCGCCTTCTCCCTCTCTTGCTATCTCTCTGGAAAGCTAGAGGCAGGCGCAACCAAAGAGGTGGAGCAACAAAAGGTGGCGGAAAAGGAGGGGGGTCATGCAGGATTAGGCATGGGGGTCCGAGAAGATGGGGATGGCGCCCGCGAACTGTGGTGTGGATCGAGCAAGGGATCATCGGGCGAGGGTTAGGGATCTGCACCCTCAATCCGGAGCGAAGATTTGGGCGAAGAGGAGGTTGGGTCGGGTCTAGAGAAATTGGAGAAGTTCGGCTAAAAACCTGACTCGATGCAGACGAGGTCAGAGGGGACCAGATGATCGGGGTCAATGATCTAACGTGGCCCAATCAGAGCGGGCGCAGGAAAAGGAGAAAAAAGACTACATGACAAACCAGAGAAGAAAAATAAAGAAAATTAAATTAAAAATAATAAATGAATTTAAATGAAAAATGAATAAAATGAAAAATGTTTATTATTTTTCAATGAATTTTTCAGTGATTTTTTAATTATTTTTATGAAAAATAAAGTAGTCTAGTATATAGTATTATATACATGTATAATGTACCTATGTATTATGTACAATAATTTTTATTTTGTTATTTTTACCCAAACACACCAATTTTATATTTTATTTATTTATAACAGAATTTTAGGAGTATAAAACATTTTTTATTTTTTTTAAGATCTAATTACAAGTATACAACAAATAGGAAATGTGACAAATATACATGCAATTTGTACATGTAATAAGTTTTTTTTATTTTATTTTTCTTTTTTATTTTATTTTTATTTTCTTTTTAGTAATATATACAAGGGGGTAAAAAGAATATTTTATTCTTATTTTATCAATAAATATTTATATACATAAGTAATATGTACGGCATAGAGTATGCCCTATCTCTCTCTACTTATTTTATTTAGCGATCGAGTCAAGACTTGACCTTCTCTAGGGGTTCGGGTCACACTATATTTATTCTAAATATCTCCTTCCTTTTTCTTTTCCTTTATTCTTTTATTTTTGCACAAATACAGGCTAGTTATGCAATATTAATAGATGCATGCAGATTGCTATGTTATTGTATTTACACTTATTTACATGATGATTTGCCAAGATAACTAGTTAAAATAAAAGAATAAAGAGTGAGAATCAGGGATTCATCACCCCTATACTTTACCTTTACTAGTCCCTTAGCAAACACTTATTTGAAAAAGAAGTGAGAAAGAGAAGAAAAGAAAAAAGAAGCAGAATCAAAATTGATTATTAAACTTGTCTTTATTAAATTAAAGTATGGAGCTCAGTTAGACCTTTGGATTATTAGTTTGTCAGAACCTTATTTTGACTTAAGTTTAAGACTCAACATCCTCTAAGTTCCACCATTCTATGGTCAAGACTCCTCAATAATCCATATCAGAACAAGTCTACATACATAAACTCTAATGATCATGTATCTTTCCTTGTACAGTGTAAGTGATATGTAGCTCCCCACCTCAGAAATGACAAGGCAATAGCCTCCCTCAACAAGGTAACTCTAATTCCTTAGTCTAGCAGCTCTTTCCTCGAGGAGCGGGGTATTCCCTTCTAAGTTCAAGTTCAACTAGCTCAAAAAGAGGGAGAAAGAAGAGAATGGACCCTGGCCAATATAGCCATGTATACCTGGGAGCCCAACTAGTGTAGCTAAGTCTCACGCTGCAAGCTTCAAGAGATGAGAAGGTATAACATAATCTTTGCTTTATTTGGCTATATACACTCCGGCATGCATTTTATTTTTTGTCAGACCTACCAGTTTTTTGGAGTTTTTCTATCTTTTGCACATTTTTTTTGAATGTGCATATGTACAACATATCTACATGGTGCAACATATATATATAAGGACTTTTTCTTCCTGGGCCAGTAGACTATCCTTCTTTTGAAGTATTTTTGCAACCCACAACTCCTGTCTTTAGACCTCAACACCGCTAGACCAAGTTGAGGTGCACTTCCTCCCTAAAGGAAGACGAGAGTTTTCGCCTAGAAGTACTACCCTCGTATGCTATCCCAAGCCAAAGGAAACTGCCTCCTCACCGCTTCATCCGTGTGGAGATGAGTGTAAAGTGCTGGTCCAAGTAAAGCCATTATCTGTGAGAGTCATGCATGCGTTGTTAAATGTTCTACTTAGGCTCATCAAGATGACAAGTAAACATAGCCTAGTGGACTTAAAGAATTAAGTCCCTAATGGACATGGAAAGACTAAACCCCAAATCATATAAGGTTCCTCTAAGAATTAGGTTGACTAAGGTCTTAACCAAGCTCTATTTTCCAATTTAATACTAGACTTGTTTAAATGTCAACTATGATTCAAAAAAAATAGTCAAATATATGCAAAATTATGTTTATGCAAAATTTTTGAAAATATGCAAAATTTTTGAAAATGTTTGAATGCATGCTTGAATGCAAAAGTTTTGCAAATATTTATAAACATTAACACAAGGATTTTTTCAAACTTTTATTTCTCAAACATTTTTCAAAAAATATGTACTATACACACAATTTTGATACAAAAACATTTACATAGATTTCGCAAACAAAACATTTTTGCTAACCTTTGTACAAAAATAATTTTTGTAAATAATTATGTACGTGCAAGAAAGAATTTTATGTACAAGAAAAATTTTAAAATTTTTGTGATTTTTACTAAGTGATATTTAGTCATTTTATTTATTAACACACTCACACAAAGTACAAGTTATGCCTAAAGTATATATACAATATATGCGACACCCCCTATACTTAGCTCGAACGATGTCCGCAGAGTGATCAAAGAATGAAGAAGACATAACTTGTGCTTAGCATTGGGAAGTGAAAAGAAAGGCTCTACGATGACAAATAAAAGAATGTAATGAATAGAAGTCGGTGATACCCCCTAGACTTAGGATAAAGTAATACAAAGTATAGCAGATTGTACACAAAGGAAACATCGAGTGATAGAATGTACAAGGAAAGGAATGACTCGTCTTGTCCCCCCTATACTTAGGGTAAAAGATCCCTATGTATAGAAAGGAATATGAACAGTGTGAAGGACAAGTGAGGAAATAGCAGAAATGAAGACAAATATATACAAGATGAAAGGAACAACATCACTCCCCTTATACTTAAGGAGAAGGATCCTTAAGTATAGGCAACGACAGGAGTAATAAAAAAGAACAAGAATGAACAACTCGATGTCTACACCACCCTATATATAGGACAAAGTACATCCTAAGTGTAGCAAAAATAATCCTACATGAAACGTGGGGTGTGAAAAAGAAATATAAGAAGTGAGGAAAAATCATGACAAAACACGTATATACAAAGTAGACAATGTTGAGGTGCCTATCAACAAGCGCTAGGTTTTTACGCCCCTAGCTGGGCGCTAAGGTTAGGACAACACATTATCAAGGTTCATGACAACATCTGTAAGGGGAATGCCACACTGTCATCGTAGTCTTGGAAGAAGAAGAACAACGACAAGGTCAACAACGTAGAGGATGACACCCAAATAGCAATCAGATGGGTGTATGCTACCGAGTGAAGATATGGGAAGATGAAATCATGCTCCGGTAGAAGAAAAAAATCATCGGCTCAAGATTAGAATGGAGTGGAAGCGCAGAGCCGAAGAAGTCTAACGTGGAGAAGGAAGGATCAGTCATGGAATCCTCCACGTTAATCACCGCCTCAAAAAGGTACGGAAGATCGTGATCTGGAGACATACTAAGAGAACTAATATCCGATGATATAATGGAGAAATATCAACAACATCATCGAATATCTCAAAGATCGGCTCATCCTCGCAAGGGTCGTCAAGGTGAGAAAACTCAGACTCAGCATGATCAGTTGTATCAGAAGACTTGGTCCCGTGATCCTACATATCGGATACACTCGTAAAAAAATGAAACCGAGTACGCAGCATATATGGCATCCTCTCGTAGATAACCCTCGGGAGTAATGCTAAATTATCAGTGAGGAAAGAAGGATCAGAATCTAACTATGAATTTGCGCCGCAATCAAGCACCCACTCGTCGCACACAAATGTCCCATCAGTCGAAAACGACCTCTTAATATATGGAAACAATAAAGGGTACTGGTCAACAACGCGGAAGCTGTAGAAGTGTCTGCATCTGAGCCTCAAGCTGTGGCAATGCTGGATAACATCAGATCCTCAAGGAATGTATCAATCTCATCGAAGGAGAGGACCCAAGGCTCAAATATAAGACTGTGTGTTTCTCAGCTCAAAATGGTGTCCCTCATCGAGCTATGGCTGCTGGGCTGGATCAAGATATCCATCTGAATCAAAGAAGTACCTCCACAGAATAGAAGTTGAATGAGCTGGGAATGGAAACTGAAATGGTTGGACTGACGCCTGAAACATCATGGGTTCCTCCTCCATATCGTGGAATATCAGAAGATCTGATATCCACAACTCCTGAACTAAAAAGTATGGTACTGACTCAAACTCTGGCTGGAAGCCCAACAGGAACTCGATTAATCTCTAGGACTGAAAACCCACGGTGGTAGTCATCTCATCCATCATCTGTACTACAACAGAATTCATGTCCTCAATCTGTTGTGTAGTAGTTGAGTCCTAATGAAATGTAGCACACCTAACGGGTACCGCATCACCCTCGTATGTTGTCCCGACTAATGCATATCGATAAGATGGGATGTCTAAAAGTGCTCTCGAGATGGTCGCAAGTAAATCAATGTCGGAACTGTGGTGTGAACCACCACACAAGGTAACTACTTGTGCAATCTGCTCAGCAAACATCCCCCACATGGAGATCTCAACAAGGTCAGTCGTCGAAAGTCCATGATTCGGAAATATCCTCAAGAGGTCAAGAAACCTCAGCCATGAATCATGCAATGGCTCCTTGGGGTCTACTAAAAAATCTGTGATGAACGATCGCATCATATCTGCTCTACGCTGGGGGTACAATCTCTGTAAAAACTATAAGTGTACCCTCCCCACGTAGCGAACTTCCTTCTCAATCGTTTGTGCCATCTCACGGCTCTACCCTGGAGTGGGAAGGTATTCAACATCAGCTCCTCAGAAGTGATATCCGAGTATACTTGGCTCACACAAAACTCATCAAACTCAAAAAGATGAAGATATGGCTCCACGTGTACTTCCCCTGAAAACTTCAGCAGTCTCTGAATGAACTCCAAATCTAGAATGAAGGGACTTAATGTAGAAGCTGATTGCGCTTCCTGATCGGTAATCTCATCCATTATCCCAGTGTCAAAGTCGTCTAAAACTCGCAACTTCTCCATGTGATTGCCAACTGGATGCACTCGCATCTCGGCAACGAAATTGCCCGGATCTCGCATCTGGTCAGTCTGATCTCTACGGGCGTAAAGCACCACATGCACAGAAGATAAAGGGTATTGAGAAGGAGAAGATGGAAGGTAGGTCGGAGTTCTGACTTCCAATGAGAGTGGACGGGAATGATGGAATAAGATGAAGAAGCCACGAGATCCAGCAGGAAATGTAGGCTACCCATCATTCAGAGATAGAAAAGGAGAAAGAGAATGAAGGGAGGGAGGGAGGGATAAAGAGAGAGATGGAGTGAAGACAAGAAAAGGGACAGAAGGTGACTGCTAATAATCTAGAAAAGATGATCGTAATCAACTCACACCAATCGAATACAAACGCAATGCAAACCCTCAATTTCATCTACTCAACGCAATGTGAGGACCACAAATGTGCGGTCCTTTTATCATTTCTGTTTTAGAGTTAGGTGAGAAGACAAAATGTTGTACAACACTTAGGAGGCTTAATGGGATTTGGGATTTACTCCTTAGTGTGTACGCGAGCAATTAAAAGAGAAAACAATGAGGGGATTGCTCTCCAAAAAGAATGATGAGTCTTTACGTTTAATTTTAAGGTCAAGTTCAATTAGCAGTCCTAATTTTTATTTTTTTTATTTTCTATTTTTTTTTGGATATTTTCAATGAAACATCTAATGAATTTTCTGATTTCCATTTTATTCCTAGGTCCTGAAAGCAAGGGGAGGAATACGGAAAAGCCGATGCGCGATAAAACCTATGAATGCATGCACGAGATAGAAAGCATACCTTTCTCCAGCAATCTACATATAATATGATCCGCACATAAATTTAAACTAATCTATATGAATGCAATGCGAGAACCATCCTAAATAGAAATTGCTATTATCATGAAGCACAGATTTATTCTAAGTCCAAGCGAGTTCTGTAGGAATAGATATTCTATTAGGGGCTTTGGACCTAATGCTACCTGGCTTAATCAAATGGAAACCTAAATCTATGGGCTCTAGCACAAAAAATCCGCATCAAATAAAAGCGAAGAAAATAAATCCCGATGAGGTCCCCCGAGCACACCAGTGCTCAACGAAACTGACCACGATAAGCCAAGTCCAACAAGAGTATCATGTATTATTACAATAATAATGATGTGCTGGAAATAAATTAAACTAAGCTAATATACTCTCTAAAAACTACAACTGTCTCCTGCTTATCCTAGGGCATTCGTCTCCTATAAAGTATCTGCAAGCGGTTCCTCACATGAAAAGAGAAACACAAAGCTGGTCAGAAAACCATTGTAACAAATAGAGATAAGGAAAAGTAGAAAAATCTGAAAAGACTACTAAGCTATTTTCCCCAACAATGGTGCCATTCTGATGAGCGGCCAAGAGACTAGGGTTAAGTGTCAAAGTAAATCAAGGTTGTTGCAACCCCAATTAGCAAATCAGACTCAACAAGAAAATAAGAAACCACACAAATAACAGATAAAGTACACGAAGCAATGTTAGCGGTCTCCGCTATTTATTAAACCTGGTATAGCAACCAAGGTCGAACACAAGGAGTACGAAAATGTACTAAATAGTCCTAATTATAGAATAAAAGCATATTTTTGTAGTTTTTAATTTTTATATTTTCAAAATAAGAAAACAAGATAAAGAAATAAAGACAAGCAAGCTTCAACAATTTTTATTAAGACTAAAAATGCTAAAAAATCAGAAATAAAAATATTTTTTTGTTTTTCAAATATTCATATGTTTTTGTTGATTTTATGGGATTTTTTTGATTTTACATGATTTTATAAAAACTAAACAAAGGCAAGAAAAGAAAGCAATGCATAACATGGACTAAAAGGCAAATTTAAAATAGTAAAAATGCCCTAATGTATTGGTTATGATTTTTATGAAAAAGTAAAAAGAAATATCCAACTAAAGAAACTGAAATTCTATTTTTTTTTGATTTTTTTGAAGTTTTAATGATTTTTATAAGTTTTGTTAGTGTCTTTAGCTTTTTAGGGTTTTTATAAGGGATAATGCAAAAAAAGTTACTGGATTGAAACAAACATAAACAAACCCACAATATTTTTTTGTAATTTTTAAAGAAAATTTTATATTTTTTTCTATTTTATAAAACAGACAGAGCATGTTTTTAGGGTTTTTAATTTTTAGAAACTATCAAATAAAACTACATTAATTCACAAAAATCACCATAAATATTACGTGTTAGCAGGAGCTAACATTAATTTTTGTGGATTTTTGGAGTTAATTTGGTAATTATTTGATAAAAAACAATGCACACAACATACATGGACCTATATGTAATTATCCTAAACTTTCCAGCCAAATAATAACACACGTAAAAGCTAAAGGCCTAAATTGCAAAATATCTAGACAAACACGCGCGATACACGTGACACACGCTCAAATGGGCATAAGTGCAAATCTCAATACATAAGATTTAATTAACAACAATAGAGAGTTTAGGACTAGCCATGCAAATACCCAAACACGTCACGTGGGACTACACATGCCTCAGGTTCAGAGGGACTAAAATGCAAATACAAGAAATATAGGGTCCAAACTGCAAATTATTCAAAATAAAATTAACTACGACAAATATTTAAATGACATGGAAATAAAATCAGAACATAGAAGGGCCCAAGTGCAAATTACCCTTTACTAAAAGCAATCCAATGACCGATAGAGATCCACTTAACAGATGGACCACTGAGAGGCTCAGATGCCTCTTCGGTGATGGACGGCTGACACATGATCCTCAAATGGATTATTCAGTCAGGGCTTCCTCGAAGGTGGACAGGCGAGATTAGAACTGGGGAAGGGCATGATCGGACGGCTGGGACGATGCTTGGAAGAACGCCGAAGAAATCGCCTTCGGCAAGTTTCGATTGGCTAATACGCACGGTAGGGACGTCCTCTCAAGATGCTGGAAGATGGGAGATGTTGACGACGGAGCTCAGCAACTACAGGAGGGCTCCTAAGGGCCCAAGACTGAGTAGAGGGCCCTGGGGACAAACTGGTGACCTAGAGCATTCCTGGACTCCTTGATACCTCCAAATAAGGCCTCTTGTCGTGCAAACCCAAAAGGTGGAAGAAGATCGTGCTTGGAGATGAAGCTCCGGCAAGGGTGAGAACACACGAGTGCAAAGAGCAGAGGCAGGGAGTGAACAAGTAGGTCTCAGGTGAGCAGAGGATTTGACCTATGTAGGCTCCAAACTGATGGCTGGAGCTTGGTATGGATTGTAGAGCAGATGTAGAAGCGATTAAGGAGTCGATGTGAGGTGGAGTAGCGTCGGATGATAGGGAAACATGGTATGGAATAGGGATGTCAGAGATGCCATGTTTCTCGTGTATGCGATAGATTTAATGGACAATAGAAGGTGAAGATGATACCTGAGGTTGGAAGAAGAATGCCCCGGAGTCGTGGACGAAGCCCACGGAGGTGATGGCCTCAATGGACGGCAGTTCCAGAGGCTGGATCTCCTTGCGACAGAGCGGAGGTAGAGCTCGTCGGACCTGGGGTTCCCACGCCCCAAAGGATGCCCTCGCCGTCTCCCTCTCTTGTTGTCACTCTGGAAAGGTAGAGGCAGGCACAACCGAAGAGGTGGAGCAGCAAAAGGTGGCGGAAAGGGAGGTGGGTCATGCAGGTTATATAGGCGTGGGGGGTCCGAGAAGATGGGGATGGCACCCACGAACCGAGGCGTGGATCGAGGAAGGGATCATCGAGTGAGGGTTAGGGATCCACACCCTCAATCCGTAGCAAAGATTTGGGCGAAGAGGAGGTCGGGTTGGGTCTAGAGAAATTGAAGAAGTTCGGCCAAAAACCCGACTCGACGTAGATGGGGTCCGAGGGGACCGTTGATCGGGGTCAACGATCCAACATGGCCCAATCAGAGGGGGCGCACGAAGAGGACAAAATAGACTACAAGACAAACCATAAAAGAAAAATAAAGAAAATTAAATTAAAAATAATAAACGATTTTCAATAAAAAAATAAATAAAATAAAAAATGTTTATTATTTTTCAAAGATTTTTTATGTTATTTTTAATTATTTTATGGAAAATAAATTAGTCTATATACAATATATAGTATTATATACAAGTATAATATACCTATGTATTGTGTACAATAATTTTTATTTTGTTAATTTTACCCAAATACCTCAATTTTATATTCTATTTATTTATAACATAATTTTAGGAGTTCAAAACAATTTTTATTTTAATTTTATAATCTATTTACATGTATAGAATAAATACAGAATGTGACAAATATACATGCAATTTGTACAAGTAAGAAGGATTTTATTTTTATTATATTTTATTTTTCTGATTCTATTTTATTTTTGTTTTCTTTTTAGGAATATATATAAGGAGGTAAAAAGAATATTTTATTTTTATTTTATAGATAATATTTATATACATTGGTAATACGTACAACATAGAGTAGGCCCTATCTCTCTCTACTTATTTTATTTGACGATTTGGTCAAGGCTTGACCTTCTCTTGGGGTTCGGGTCACTCTGTATTTATTCTAAATACCTCCTTCCTTTTTCTTTTCCTTTATTCTTTTTTTTGCACAAATACTTGCTAATTAAGTAATATTAACAGATGCATGTTGATTACTATGTTATTGTGTTTACACTTATTTACATGATGATTTACCAAGATAAATAGCTAAAATAAAAGAATAAAGAGTGAGAATCAGGGATTCATCAGTCATACGAGCTGAGACCGTTCTTTATTTCTTTGCTTCGCAAGTACGACGGGAATGCTACAGAGGAGCCGTTTACCTTATTACATAGCCTAGTTCGAAAAAAACTAGTTAGTTACCCGGCAGTTGCGTAGGAGGCTATATCCTTAAAGCCTTCCCCTTCGCCTTAGTAGATAAGGTGTTCAACTGGCTGAGTCATTTGGGAATGGACATCTCTACATGGGACGATCTAAAGTCCATATTCCTGTGTAAATATTTTCCTCTAGGACAGGCAAACATGAAGATGAGGAGATGTATCTCTAATTTTACATAGTTACCGCATGAATCATTGAATGAGGCATGTGATCAATTCAAGGATCTAATTGAGAGATGCCCACATCATGAGATACCATTAAATGTGCTAGTACATAACTATTTTGGAGGACTCCAGTCGGATGTTCAGGGCCTAGTGAGCGCTGCATGTGGCGGGAGTTATCTGAATAGGATGCCGAGTCTATCTGGTCCATCTTTGAGGGGATGGCAGAAAACTCACGAGTTGTTAATTCTACTTGGGCATTCCAGAAGGGTCGCGACCACCACACCAGGAAGAACATCAAAAGATAGCGCATGTTTCAGAGTCTGAGTCATGATCCAACATGGGATTTATCAGTGAGAAGCTGAAATTAGTTGACATGATTCAGAAGCAAGTTCAAGATATGCAACCGCTACAAGAGTTGGAGAAACTCTCAATACTTCCCCAGCCATTGAGTGATCTGGCGAAGAAGGTGGCAGATTTAGAACTTCAGTACTAGTAGTCCCGTCCTTCTTCTACTTCTCAGCATGTTTGGAGATCTTTACCCGCTCCTCCCACCCATCAGATACAATTTATTCAGAGCGAGCCTGTTCAGTCTATTTAGACTCCACAAATTGATTGGCATTAGGACCAATGCCGATTCGAGCCAGATCACCAGCTCTGAAGATGTTGATGTTGATTATTAGGCCACTCTTGAGATCAACAAGATATGGTATGCTCTGATTCAGACTTCACCACACTTTACTCCTCAGAGCGTACACCAGCAGCAGCAATATAGTCATCTGCAGCTTGGATGTCCACATTTCCAGCACCGCCAGCACTACACACAACAACAATCTCACCGGCGCGCATATCAGAGACCACATTCTTTTCAGTATCCTGCTTCACATTCACAACCACATCATTACCAACAACAACAATAGTTGTCTTTTACTCCATAGAGATCTCCTCAGTCGTACGCACCACAGTAGTACACTCCTAGGTAGAGAGAGTAGATAGTCAGCGTCACCACATTGAGTCTGAGATATCGTCACAGGCCCTAGCACTGAACCAAATCATGGACATGTTGAGCACACTCCAGACCGCACACAAGACAGTGATGGGGTGGGTTAACCATCGTCTGGATGAGTTGACCATGCACAAGACCACTCTCCAAGCCCAGACTCAGATGAACCTAGACAACAAGAGGAGGCACCCAGATCAGGTAGACACCACTACATGTACGATCTCTTTTCTTGAATTTATATCTAACTTCATTCGTCTCAGGAGTGGTAGATCACCACGAGCACCTAATAGAGTAGAGGAGATGGAACAAGATGAGGAGAGAGAGAGTTGTTCCATGATACACATCTTGATGCTGAGGAGGAGGACCACCATGATGATGAGGATCAACGTGATGTCCAACCTGATGATGAGAGAGAGGGGAGCAATTCTGAGATACAAGACATGGACATAGACGAGTCAGTCGATGATACCACACCAAACCACGTAGATACTTCCGATGCAGATTTTTCTTCTCCTATTTTAGAGAGTTTTGTACATACTTCTGAGACTTGATGTACATGCTGATCCTGATTTGAATAAAGAAGTTGATTTTGTTGTCCCTGAGTTCATTCCTTTTACTGATGCTTTGTATGGAAAGAAATGGAAAAAATCCAAAAAATAATGTTGTCACTCCAGAGACTGAGCAGTTATTGAAAGATCACATTTTTCTGAAGATTCCATTCCATGATGCCTTGGATCACTTCCCTACGCTCAAGCAATAGTTGAAGAAAAGATGTACCACGCGTAGGAAGAAGAGACCACGTACAGAGAAGCATGTTTTGATCAAGGCCACATCATGCGCTATTCAGAACAAATTACCTAAGACTAAGAAGGATTCAGGAGCACATTATGTCAGATGTGAGATTTTATATGCAGCATTCGATCACACTATTAGATAACGATTCCTTCATAATCTATTACCATCTTGTTTACTCGACAAGCTCGAGTTAGGTCCTCTTTACAAATACCGCACGATCATTCAGTTTGCTGATAGATCTGTAAAGAGACCTAGGGGCATTTTGAGGAACGTTACCGTGACCGTGCAGGGCCTGCAGTTCCCAGTAGACTTTACTGTCCTGGACATGGATTGCCCTACACAGTTACACCTTACCCCGATCATTCTTGGGAGGCCTTTCTTGGAGACCACAATGGCCCACTTCGATTATGATACAAGGAAGGTATCTTTTCACGCTGAGAGCGAGAAGGTACATACAGAGATGGCGAGAGAATGACACACATCTAGTTTTGCATCTACCACTAATTCAGATTCCTTGAGTTCCTTAGCCACCTACAATTACATGGATGAAATTCACCTTGACGACCTTGAGAGGTATCAAGTAGATACCCAGGATACCCTAGCAGAGGATGGGTCTGAGACCATAGCTGGCAGTTCTTCATATGGTACACTATATTTTTGCAAGGATGAGGATGTGCATACAGAGCAGATACCCAATGAATTAAATGTAGATATTTCGGATTCTTAGAGTTTACACGATTCCACCACTTCAGATGATTTAGAGACTGAGCTTAATTTAGCTCATTTATTTTGCCCTAGTCATTCTGAGGGTGAGCACAGTAGCGAGTCAGATGATGTTTTCGACATCTCTTGTAGTCCGACTCTGGAGCATATTGAGATGGTGGATAACCATATTGCAGATACATCTACTACTAGCACAGATCCCATTACACATACAGATGAGAGTACAATAGAGACAAATCCTACATTGCCAGAACTAAAGACTTTTCCATCGAACATGAAATTTGCTTTCCTTGTGGGTCCACATTGATAGTTTCTGGTCATTATCAGCTCATCTTTGACCGAAGAGCGAGAATCTCGTCTGATGGAGATTCTTGAAAGAAACCGTAAGGCTATTGGGTGCACCATATCCGATCTCCGCGGGATAAATCATGCTTTGCTTTCTCACCATATCTATCTTGAACATGACAACAGACCTTCTAGAGAGTTTCAACGCAGGCTGGATCCGGTTCTAAAAGATGTTGTCAAGAAAGAGATTACGAAATGGTGTAACACATGGTTTTTTATCCCATCTCAAACTCTGAATGGGTAGCCCATTTCATGTTGTCCCAAAGAATTCTGGAATTCAGATGGTTAAGAATGAGAGTGGAGAGGAGATTCCAAAGAGAGTAACCCCATTGTGGTGGGTGTGCGTTGATTACAGGAAATTGACACCACAACGAAGAAGGACCACTTCCCTTTGCCTTTTATAGACCAGGTCATAGAGAGGTTGACAGGGAAGGAGTACTTCTGTTTCCTTGACAGTTACTCTGGATACAACTAGGTTACTATTGCTCCTAAAAATCAAGAGAAGAACATTTTCACATGTCCCTTCAGCATTTATGCTTTAAGACGGATGCCCTTTGGATTGTGCAATGGCCCTACTACATTCCAGAGGTAAATGCTTGACATTTTTGCAGACATGGTTGGTGATTTTCTCGAGGTCTTTATGGATGAATTTTCGATCTATGGTGAGTCCTTTGACAATTGTTTAGCGCACCTAGACCAGGTTCTTCAGAATTGTTGTGAGGTAGATCTCGTTTTATATTGGACAAAGGGTCATTTTATGGTTACAAACGGGATCGTGTTGGGGCATGTCATCTCCAAGCATGGCATGGAGGATGACCCGACCAAGGTGGATGTCATAAAGCATCTTGAACCACCATCCAACATCTAGTAATTACGATCTTTTCTTGGGCATGTTGGCTTTAACAAACGGTTCATGCAGGATTTTTTTAAGATTTCCCGACTGCTAACTGAATTATTAGGCAAAGACATCGAGTTCTTGTTAGATGAAAAATGTCTTAGTGCCTTCCTCACGTTGAAAGAGATGATTATCAGTGCTCTTGTCCTACAACCACCTGATTGGTCTCATCCTTTTGAGATCATAACGGATGCTTCAGATTTTGCGGTCGGTGTTGTATTAGGACAGAGGAGGAATGGACTTCCTGTTGCTATCCACTATGTCAGCCGCACTTTAGATGATGCTCAATGCAATTATACAGTGATAGAGAAAGAGATGTTGACAGTGGTGTTCACGTTGGATAAATTCAGATCATATCTTCTTGGCTCAAAGAATGCAGTGTTTACAGATCATCCATCTATTAGATACTTAATGGAGAAGAATGATGCCAAGACATGCCTTCTTAGATGGATTCTCTTACTTCAAGAGTTTGATTTGTACATTAGAGGTAAAACTAGGGTAAAGAACATGGTAACTGATCACCTCTCCCATTTACAGATAGAGAAGCGAGGAAATGACACAGCTTTCCATAAATCATCCTAAAAAGTGAAGTACCTATAGGTGTCTTGTAGGCCGTTATGTACACCCACAGAACTTGGTCTAACAATTGAGACCATTTTTTCCTATCTGGACGAACTAAATTTTGAGTGATGCTCTTCACCTCCCTATTTGAAATCTCTACCATGCCATTCAACTGTGGGTTGTAAGGACTAGTTATTCTATGATCAAATCTTGCTTTCATCTAATCATAAATCAAAACTCTAGATACCCTAAACTATGAAATAATATGATCCTATATGAACCCGACTGTTTGTAGCTCGGGTTGGGATAGCCTCCGTCCATCTCGACAAATAATCCACCGCTAACAAGATGTACTCAAAACCTTGGCTATTAGGGAAGGAACCCATGAAATCTATGCTCCAAGCATCAAAGACATCACAAAAAAATTGCAGGCTGCATGGGCATCTCATCTCTAGAACCAATTGTCCCTACCATCCTTTGGCAAACATGACACGAATGTACAAACTCAGTGGCATCTCTAAACAAGGTCAGCCAAAACAAACCACATTGTAACACCTTGTGTGTTGTTCTCGTTCCTCAATGGTGTTCTCTAGCCTCAAGTGAATGACAATACATGAGGATACTCTAGTATACCTCCTGAGGATTACACCTCCTCTAGACACAATTCAGTCCCTCAAAAAAAAGGAACGGATCCTCTCAATGGTATTTCCTCAAATCTGACTTAAGTTGGTCTATACGGCTCCTAATCCAACCATGGGGGACTTGCTTGGAGACAAGGTAGTACACCATGTTGGCATACCACGGAAGGGAGTCAACAAGACAAATTGACTCATCTGGAAAGGATTCTCTAATAGACTCAGCATTAGGGTAATCCTCTATCTCAATCCTCGAAAGAAAACCACTACATTTTTGACTCCAGGTTTATCCTTAAGTTCCAAATCAAAATCCTAGAGTAACACTATCCCCCTAAAAAGAAGCGCCTTCGCATACTCATGAGATACTTAATGGCTAAATGATCGGTATAAACTGTCACTTTCGAGCCAAGAATCACAGACCTAAACTTCTCTAAAGCCCAAACTGTTGCAAGCATTTCTTTCTCAGTCACTGTATAATTTCTTTGTGCTGGATCCAAAACTGTGCTTGCGTATGAATAGCGAACAGAATCCGACTCACCACTTCCCCAATACAACTCCTATAGCAAAATCCGAAGTGTCAGTCATGATCTCAAAGGGAAGAGACCAATCAGGAGCCATCAGAATCGACGAGTAATAAATCTTTTTCATAAGGATCTCAATGGCCTCCAAAGACTTGTGATATGCAAAGAAGCTTAGTCAAGGATCGGGCAATCTTAGAGAAATCGTGAATAAATCATATATAAAGACCAACATTCCCCAGAAATGACCTCACTGACTTGATGTTGGTTGATGGATCAAGTTTCTTGATCACATCCACCTTGGTAGGGTCAACCTCCATTCCCTTTTCGGAGATGACATGCCCCAATACGATACCCTCAACCATAAGATGACTATTTTCCCAAAGAGTAACAGATTAACATCTCTATACCTCTGAAGTACTTGGTCCATCTACGCTAAACAAGAATCAAATGAATTACCGTGGACCGAGAAGTCATCCATGAAGACCTCTAGGAAATCCCTAACAATCTCGGCAAACATGGCAATCATACACTGCTGAAAAGTATCTGGGGCATTGCACAACTCAAAAGGCATGTTCCTGAATGCATATGTGATGAAAGGACATGTAAAGGTGGTCTTTTCCTGGTAATCAGGGGCGATGGCTACTTGATTGTAGCCTGAGTACCCATTAAGAAAATAGAAGAACTCTTTCCCTGATAATCTCTCCTAAATTTGATCAATAAAAGGTACGGGAAAGTGATCTTTCTTGGTCGCAACATTCAAGCGTCTATAGTCGACACATACACGCCATGACATGGGTACTCATGTTGCAATCTCAACTTCCTCCTCATTGGAGACCAACTGAATTCCTGACTTCTTCGAGACAACGTGTAAAGGAGCCACACATTTGGAGTCAAAGATTGGGTAAATAAACCCCGCTGCATACCATTTCTCTATCTCTTTCTTAAATACTTCTCGTATATTTGAATTAAGTATCCTCTGGAACTCACAGGAAGGTCTAGTATTATCCTTAACAAAAATATGGTGTGAACAGATTGCATGCTTTATACCCACAAGATCTGACACCATCCATCCTATAACATTGCGGTTTTCTCTAACACTTTTAACAACAGAGCCTCTTGCTCTATAGTCAACCTAGAGCTAATGGTGATAGAAAACGTAAAATTTGGTCCCACAAGAAAGGAGTACTTGAGTGTAGAAGGTAGTGGCTTAAGCTCTGGTAAAGAAGAATAGTCAGGAACATCTGGCAGAACTACCACTGAATATGGATATGTGCTGAATAGTGGAGATGAATCATCTGTAATACTGTCCACCAACTGTATTGAAGAATAAAAAGTCGAATCGCCAATGCAACATGGTAATTTGGCCAAATCCTCGTATGACTCATCATCTAATTCCCATGGTTGTTCCAAAGGAGAAGGAACCGACAAGTCCAAAGGGACTTCTAAGTCACCAAGGGAATAGGGAAATTCAACTCTCAAGAACTCTGGCAACATTTCATCAACTGTTCTGTGTACACTATCCTCTCCATATGCGAGGGTCTTGCTACGTACTATCGGGTTTTGAACCCAAATCTCAACTGTCCTAACTACTCGCAATTTGCCTCTAAAAAGGAAGATAAATCTGTGCTAGATTCTGAATTAGGTCGCTGCCATTTCGTATACTTCATATGTAGTTCCACTTCTCCGCCTGGAGAACGGAACTTCATCATCACTGTATGATAATCAAATGAAGCATCCAACGATTCTCAGGAAGGGTCGCCCAAGGATAATCTGTGACTCTCTCCAATGATTAGGGATGTCCTTGTCAAGGACAGCGAAATGCACCCCATAGTCTCATCCCTCAATCGAGATAATGACATTCTTGACCTCACCCTTAGCCTTTTTCATCGATTTATTCACAAACTGAAGCAAAGCTCTAGATCTGCGTAAGGGTCCCAACTTAAGTTTCTCATATAAGACAAAGGATAACAAGTTGATCGAAGAGCCATTATCTAGGAGAGTGTAGGAAAACACTATGTCATTGATATGACTCACCACATAATGTGCACCTAAGTCTCTTTTCTTCTGTGGTAACTTTTGGTTCTTGAGACAAAAGGTATTGGCAACCAAGATAACATGTGTTTTGACATAGCTATTTAGTTTCTTCATGCTGACTCTGCTAGGTGTGCATCTTACCTTCAAGTATTTTTGAAATGGAGGATGACTTGCCACATACTCATCAAATGGTACCTTATCCATAATGTTATCTCTACAAAATCGTGCCATGTTAGGATCATCTTTTGGAAACTTATTTATGATGTGCTTTCTTGCTGTAAGAGCATGGGGGAAAGGGATAGGTAAAGAAGGATGTGAAGACTCAGAATCATAAACAAAAACATGCACTTTATTATCCATAGAAACTAAGTTTTTCACACATGAATCTTTTACATTTGGAATAGCGATTGAATCATCTACTACAAGTTGGGGGATGCCCATTGAATGTGCATTCTCCTCAATCGATGGTGCAAGGTCCTCCATAGACTCTAAATTTGATGCGTGCTACGCTGCTCTTGTACTCCACCTCAATCTCCTCCTAAAAGACTCTGCTCATGGGTGATCCTCTCTATGAAGATGCTTGGCGTCATCATCCTCTAAAGTCTCCTTAGGCCGAGCCTCAGAGTTGGTCCTCTCCATATCCCTTGCCCGATCAGGTATGGCAATGGTCCGTCCTCTCTTGAGAGACATATGATTAACATAATCAAACAAAAAGATCTTGTGCCCAGATTTGTGTGAATATGGATAGTATACCTGATCTAACTGCTGTTGATGAGGTATGTTCCTGCTATTGGGATTAGCCTGAACCGGGACGGGAATGGATGTAATAGGTGCAGTGCGCTCATAAAGTAGACAGGAAAGATGGTTGAGATCTACCCTCAAATCTTGTACCTCATTCCTGTAGGAACACAACAACTCCAAAATCTGTCTCTAGAAATCAATGGGTCCTGAAGATGAATGTTGCTACCGTGAAGAAGAGGACGACAAACAAGAATGTTAAGATTGGCTCTGATGTCCATAGGACTGCTGCTGCTGGGAGTGATGCAGAACATGCGGGCCCTGCTAGCCTGACGGGTACGTCTGCAGACGCTCGTACTACTGTTGCTGCTGCCTTGGTGCCTAGTAAGGAACGTATCCAGAGCTTTGTGATGCTGTAAGAGGTGTAGGATTAAATGATGTGTTGTAGAAGGTTTGGGGATGCTAATAGGAGATACGGTCATCGGTGTTCCACACACCATTTACCTCCCATACCTGTGAAGGCTCCTTAGTAACTATATCTACAGACGGTGGCTGCTGCTGGTAAGAATGGGCTAGAGACTGGTCCTCTACCCACAGCTGGGGTGGCCCTGACATATGTTGCTCCTGAATATGGTGAACACGATAAACGGTAGTAGCAGATGCAATCATGGTAGGTACCCTAGTCTTGATACCTTCTCTGAAAAAGATCTTCCTGCTTAGGTAGTTTGGATAAGTTTCTCTCCAACTCAACCATCCGCCTATCGATCCTCTCAACCACTGTAGGTTTGTCTGCAATAAGGCCCATGTCAAAAGATCAATTGTAGCCTTCACTCACCCTTTGGATAGGAATGGAATGGGGGTCTCTAGCTTATCTCTACTTGCGGTCTGTGCTTTAATCATCTCGACCATCCGCTCGAACACCTTCCAGACGGTGTCCGCACCTCGTGAAGTATAGCTGCATCCACAAGCGGCACTAACAAAACCGTGCACCTCAAGGTGTAGACTGCAATATACAGACTGAACCATGATGGTAGGCTCCAAGTCGTGACAAGGACACTTCTGTAAGGGCCTGTTTGGTTGCAGGGTTGGGCAATGTTGGCCCAACCCTGGTTACTATTCACAAGGGTACTTCCTCCTCACAGATTACTATTCACCCAGCACAACCCATCCCAACCCAACCCTGCCCAACCCTGCAACCAAACAGGCCCTAAGAGATCCTTGAATCTCTCCCATGTATCATATAAGGCTTCATTAGAAAGTTGGGAGAAACTCGTGATGCATGAACGCATCAAGTTAGTTCTACTCAAAGGATAGAAATTTTCAGGAAGAGGTCCTTGAACTGCACAAAGGTAGTTACAACTACCCCCCAGGTTCTTCATCCAATAATCCGCCTTATCCTTTAAGGCAAAAAGAAGGGCTTTGAGCCTAATGTAGTCTTGGCTAATCCTAGGATGCCATAGGTTAGTACCGACCAACTCAAAGTCCATAAAGAATGTTTATGTATCTTCATGTGCATTCCAATGAAAATGAGGCAACAAGCTGTGAACTACGACTTCAACTCATATTCAACTTCGGGTTCAACCGGGCACAACAAATTAGCCATCTGATACTTTCCATGGTTGTATGCTGCGTCCATTGGTGCATCTCTACCCAACTGTAACTGGCCAAGTTGTGCTCTCATAAGTACTTGGTTCTGCTCTGATTCTGCTAACCTGGCCAACACTGCATGCATTGGTTCCTCTTATTCTTACTCCTCTCCACTGTGCTTCTTAGGAGGCATCTTATATATATCTTCGTTACCTTCATCAAAGAAAGGATTGGAATGAGATCTAGATGATGATAACGAAATCAAATCAATATAACCGAGGCAATGATCTTCCTCAGTGAGTAGAGAAGAAAGAAAAGGGTCGGTCGAGATGTTACCACCCCCAAGGAGTGTATAATGATACACCGGTTCAAGGAAAAGGTCATCCTTAAACTAGGATGGTCCAGTTAAAGAAGAAGAAGGGGGCTGAACCTTTAAAGATGTGATATTTGGTTGGTTCAACGGCAAGCTTGCAAAGTCTGAGCAAATATCCGTCCAATTATCCATCTTTGAGTTTCAATAGATACGATAATCGAGCACACTCAATTTCAAAAGATTCTAGTACTACTGGGCATGTAAATGTGCGGAGTGACTCACACAAAGCAATCAATACAAACCCCTTTGAATTGATTCACCAACTCCACACAAAAGGCCGGGATGATGGCCTTATTATCTTGACAATTTTAATTTAGTGATTCAAAAAAATATTATGCAATCTTACAGATGTAGTCCCTTAAGGTAGTTCGAGTTCAAGCCAGTGGAACACACCAACAGGTACAAGACTACTTCTTCTAATGGTCGGAGGCAAGTGTTTGTAGCAATAACAGGACCCTAAAAGTGAGTCCAAGAGCTTAGGGCACAAGTCCAAGGATTTTGGCTCTAATCCTTAGGGGTTATGTCCTTACCTACTATGTCTGGAGGTAAGTACCTGCAATCAATGAGGGTTTTACTGCTCGTAATACAAGGTTGCTTTTATTCCAAATTAATTACATCAACTTGCAATAATTCGGTCACAATTTTAAGAGTTAGGTTATGATAAATCCCAGATTTATCATCATTATTAACACTCTTGCTTAAGTTAAACAACAAGATTCATTAACTAATTAACATTGATTAACAAATTTTGTGTTGTATATAATTGACACTAATTACACTATATTATATAACCCTATTATTATGCTAATATTTTATGTATTTATTTCTCACTAAAAATCAAACAAAAATAAGATTATTATTGTATATAACATAAAATAAAATAAAAGTACAAAAAATTAGCAAAAGAAAAAAGAAAGAAAGAAAATTGTTCTATAATGTTTTTATATATACATTTAATTTCTATCTATGTAAAAATGACCTCTGTCTCTTTGATTTCTACATGAAAGTTGTAGATTTCATCGAGATCTACAACTTTCATGTTTACCACTTTTCCTAATTCTCCCTCTAACTATTTTTTTTAATTATCTCTGATTTTGTGTTTTCTTCAATCCTGATTAGGCCACATGGCACCTTCAGATCGCACCACGTGGCCCACTCATCGCCAGACATCAACTCTACCACCGTCCAATCAGTTCATCTCAACAGCTCATACACACTTTCTTAACCGATTTTTCCCAGCCGCCTCCAGTTGCCTTATGATTAACTTCCTCCATCAAACCCTTCACTTAACCTCCCTTAACCTTGCCCTAACCGTAACTTCCATTAACATCTAATCTCCTTGTATCTACAGGCGGTTGAAACCATCCTAGAACCATATGCGAACTACCTTTCTTCTGCCTTCAAAAACCCATCGCCGACCACCGTAAGTGGTTGTCCACCCTTATGCAGGACCTACGCCCAACCCTCTCCTCCTCTCCGTGATAGGGAGAGGAGGATCGACGGAGGCCAAGATGACATCAGGCATGGTGCCATGCTACAACACCTATTTGGCTGCTGTTAGAGCTTCACGCATGGCTGAGCGTATCAAGTGAAGACTGGGGGGTTTATTGAACCCTCAGCCAAAGCCATTCACTCCACCAGCGAACCTTCTTCAATCCAGGTAATTTAGGTTTTGATTTATTTTATCATTTTTATTTATTTCTCTTCAGATGTACATACACCCATCTCTCGAATCAAGGCAATCCTGACCTCATCCATGGATCCTTGATCCACACTAGACGTTATGTGCTCTATGATCCTTGTTCCTTCACCCTACCAACTCGATGCATTTTCTTCTCCAAACATGGAGTAGAACCTATTAGGACTTCTCCTTCTACGCCTCGATCTAGTCCTCCTTTCATTCACAATATGCATGCACACACCCTCGGTTGCTTTGGTTGTTTTTTAACGTTTGTAGGTGATAGAGAGCTTCAATGGCCGGAATCCAAAGAACTCTTTCGATCTGGAGCTTCTTCTTTAATGTTTCTTCATCGCCGCTCTAGTCTAACAACTCGAGGACCTTCACTGACCTTGCTCCATCTTCGCGAGACATCTCTACGATTCCACTAACCTCTAGAGGACGTCTAAGAGCACGACAGAGAAATAGGGCTCTCGTTGGAGCCCCGCCTTCTCGCAGTCTCTCACAGCGGAGCATTTCATCAGATGGAGGCACAGATGTTGTTGGATCACCTTAATTTGAGCGTGATCTGATGGTTCAATTGCGACAATGTTATCAACTCCGACCCTGCAGCTATGGACCATACCGAGCCTCAAGACGAAGCATCAGACGATGCCATATGGCCCGAGCCACACACAACCATCTGAGCCTAGTACCACACGTGCTCTACGTGTGCATTTTTGGGCAAATTGCATTAATGCTCCTGCCGATTTTTTATTGTAAACATACCCCTGTGCAGGGGGTATTTCATAATTCCGCTTGTCGATTTTTATTATTTGCAAATTAGTCCCTATAAGGACCTGTATGTAAAGGATTTTTGCATGTTTTTATTACATTTATGCCCATGCACTTAAGCATCGTTTATCCAATTGAGATGATTTACATGCCATTTTGTTCCTTATTTAATTCTCTTTAATTTGACAATGTTTATTATATGATTTGTTGTTTATTATCTTGTTAATTAATTAGAGAGGAAATAGATTCTTTTATCACAATAAAAGGAACCCGAATTTCGAATCTTTCGCTCAATTGGATCTTGATCAATAAGTTGCTTAAGTATGATAGAGTATTTTAGGCCATATTTATATATGTTTTCACATATGTTGAAGTAATATCATTTTGTTCATTAAAGCGCCATTTCTAACATGCATTAACTTATTTTTGAATTCATCTCATTCATGCATGCATTTTCGATGAGCATTTTATCTTGTATGATTTGCTCGCATTATTTTGCTAGTTTTGACTTAGATGAATTCTCAGCCACTTAAACTAGATATATCAACACCTAAATAATCATATTATGGCCCGTGTCCTTGTGTTCGACTCTGGACATCCCAGGTTATAAATTAACATCGAATCCTCCTTGCAGAGATTATTTATTCCGTTATGTATGGCATGCTAAGTGCCCCTGCTACAACGAATCAATGTTAACTTATGAATTTAATAGTTCATCATATAGTGCCATTGCTGGGGACATGGCTTCATTAGTATAATTATTTTGGTTTTAAATGACTAGTTAAGTTAATTATTATTTTATCTAGGTTAATCCTGTGATGTGATGTTTTATGCATTATTTTGTATGTTCTGATAATCTTTGAATTTTCTGAACCCTTCTCTTATGTGGTAGGGCCCATTCATCAGGGACGCTTATGGCAAATGGAGGCATGAAGCCCCAGATGAAGTTCATGCTGATTAGACCGTAGAGGATGCCATCAAGTCTTTCGAAGATAATTTTGTTGATATTTTTGGTGTAATAATTATGAACTTGAACATTTTGTGTGTGTTGAGTTTGTTTAACTCATGTTGGGTGGGACTCAACTTGAGTTCTCAATTTAGGATCTAGGAACAAGGTTCATAGAGCTACTCTCGATGTATTATCCTAGGTGCTTGATTCGTAAGTTAGGGCACATTAACTTCATCTTATGAGATTTGCTCATCTCTAAGATTCATGAGACACACATAATCTACATTCAACATAACCCAAATTAATTGAACATCTTCTTGCTAATAGAACGTATGGTTAGGTGCGGTTTTTCATCGGCTTGCATGCATTTAGATAAAATTTTTATTCAGTCTTGCATGTGCATGAAGAGAGCTAGAGATAGTGTAAGTACTTCTCTTAAGCATGACATCATGATTTTACGTCTGCATGATTTTTCCATTTTCATGGTTTATCTCTTAGGATAATATGGAAACAAGACTGGATGGTAAATGGTGACTTATGTATTCAAAGATTTAATAGAAGTGATAACCCAATCTCTAAAAAATGGGACTGCTAATGCAAGTTGATGTAATTAAAATGGAACTAAAACTCACCTTGTTTCGGGAGAGAAAACCCCGCATTATTTGCAAGTATATATGCATTGATTGAGAGAGAGGACGTATCCATATGATATAGCCCAAACCATAAGTCAGCCTGCTCATAATAAACACGAATTTTGTATTATCACCAATAAAAATGACAAGATAATCATACCATATTTTTTTCTTCACTGGGTGTGCTGGTGAAATAATCAGGTTTATTTAATCTTGTTTGACTCTTCAGCCTCCCAAAACCCTAGTCTCGATTATCATCTCTCGAGATTCATCATCTAAAAATTCATCTAACATTGATCCCTTCTTCACTTTGCTTCCTATTCCTTATACTTGGTCTTATTTTCAGCCTAAGTATAGGAGGATCCGTTGTCGTTCTGATTGTTCCCCTCCTGTCACCTAGTTTTAAATTCATATCTTAATACTTAACTATTTCTCATCTTAAGTATAGGGGGACCCGAGTCGATGTTTTGCTATAACTGATTCTTTTTACTCATAATACATCTGTAATTCTATCATCAGTTTTTGTATATTCTTTTATATTTTGCATGAGCTATGGCTTCATATCACTTTGTGCTACGGGGACATAGCAAAAGCTAAGTATAGGGGGGTCTACCATATATATTACTTATATACTTTATCCATAGATCATATTCTTAAAATTTTGTCCAACTATTGGGGTTATGGATATCGTATTACATCTTTGAACTGATTTTTGTATAAAATGTTTTGAAAATAATTTTTGAAAATTATATACATATTTGACATGGTTTTCAAGTGTTTTACATGATTTGTCAAAATACAGCTTAATATGTTTGGAAAATCATTTAAAATGTTTTGAAAACCTACATATTTATGTGACATTGTTTGAAAAAGTGTTTTACTTAGGTTTGAAAAATGGGGTTTTACTTGTTTTAAAAATATTTGTAAAATGTATGGAAAATTTCTGTACATATGTGATAATGTTTACAAAAAGTTATCAAAAATATTTTTCAAAGCTAAGGGTGTAAAATGAGTCTAATTAATTAATTCTCTAAACAAAAAAATGAAAAAAACAAGAAAAATCACTCACACATTAACCTATTAATTAGTGTTATTCTATAACACTTTCAATATGCACTCAAGGTTTGAGATGATCTTTAACACTTGATTTAAAGAGTCCCTAGACTTAGAGTTATCATGTATTAATCATTAGGGTCTTGACATAAAAATTAACTCTCCTAGTTTAAAGATATGCATGCTATATTTCATGCTTAATCTCCCTTAAAAAATGACTATCACTCACATGCATGAATGCACTCATGATTGAGATGAGTCAACGTATCACTCAGGAGAATGTTATTTGAAGTTTGAGTTTGGACTTGATTTATATGAAGCTCGAGGATGGGATAAAATTAATGAAGGCTTCATGAAACCTGAGGGTCAGCATCTTAGCCAGTATGGGACATGTTCTTTTGCTATCTCTTGACTTTTACCTAAAGTGCTACGGTATGATGATATTTATTTAATAAGTTAATCACAGCACACTAACTTTTGGTAAAAGCAGTGGAGCTAGTCAAAACCAAAGAAAAGAAAGAAAGAAATGTTGAAAGAAAAGCTCTCACCATATAAATTCAAATATTAAAGAGCTTTCACCAAAGGCAAGGGCTCCCAACCATTTCAAAGTGTCCACTTGGACCACCATTATTAGGACCAGGAGTTGGGCTAGCACCCAAAAAGGGCTCTACATCGTAAATGCTACAAGTCTGGGTGTAGAAAGTATATTAGATGCTCAAAAAAGGCACACCTCGATGTAATCCTAGGAAAACAAGTGCAGACGAATCCAACTTATCTTTTGACGGACACACTGATTGGCAAAAATCAAAATGAAAATTGTGTTGAGTTTTGGAGAGAACCCTGCTCCAATGAGAGGAAGAGAAAATAAGTACACAATCCTACATCCTCCATAATCTGTCCTTCCATCTATACCATTGATGTCTGACAAACTAAAGAGATAGTGGATTGGGGCAAGATTAGATTTATTCCCTAGAGTTGAGGGGTAGGTCTTAGGACAGCTTCTGAGATTGGAATTTTTGGTGATATTTTGACTCTACTCTCATGGAGCAGTCTACACTAAGCCATGCTTCTTATATATATGTATACATTTTAGAGTCTGATAGTTATAAGAGTTGAATTCTTTTTTATTAATACTTGGACCAACTTAGAATTTTAGGATTCGTGAAACCTAGAGTTCCAGGTCAAATCAAGCCTTGTATTTTCACTTGCACTTTTCAGGGATCTCACCAGTTAAACTCTCCCTAACAAATTCTTTCTTTATTAGCTTGAGGACGAGCTTAGCTTAAGTATAGTCAACAACAAGAGTGATGAACATGACGAATATGAACAACACAAATCATTCACCCCTTTTTAGTGTGTGTGTGTATATATGGTATACTTAGGATGTGCTTTATCCTAAGTATGGGGGGGAGGTGAATGATTTGTGTTGTTCTTATTCATCCTTGTTCATCACTCTTATTGTTGCCTATACTTAGGGATACTCTACCCTAAGTATAGGGGGTGATGTTGTTCATATCATCTTTTTATTTTTGAGTCTGTACATTTTCTTCACCGATTTTCCCCTTTTGTACACTCGATTACTTGATCCTAAGTATAGGGGGGATAACCAACTTCTCTTCTTTTTATCTTTTCTTTGAGTCATTGTAGCAAAGGAGTCTTTTCACTTTTATATACATAGCACGAGTTATGTCTTCCTTTGTCGCTCTCTGATCACTATAAGGACATGGTTCAAGCTAAGTATAGGGGGTGTCGTATATATTGTATATATACTTTAGACATAACTCGTACTTTTAAATATGTTTATTTGGGGGATATGTAAATAATTTTGTAAAATACATGTGCATAAGAAAAACCAAAAAAACAAAAAAAAACACACAAACAATTAAAACAAAAAAAAGAAAAAAAAGAAAAACAAAAAAACAAAAAACAAAAAATTATTGTATATACTTGTATATATTTTACTAACCCTTTTTCCTTTTTGAAAAAAACTACAAAACCAAAAATCTATAAAAACTTGCATAATTAAAAAAAACCTTTCTTTTACATCTGCATTTTCTTCCAAAAATCCATAAAAAGTTCAAAATTAGAAAATTATTTTTTAAAAAGGTGTTCCTTTTACATGTGCATCATTTTTTTAAAAAAAAGCTTTCTTGCATTGTTAATATTTTCTTGCATTTGCATGTGCATTTTTTAGGATAGTATTGACATTTGAACTAAGTCTGGAATAAAATTGAAGAATGGAGCTTAGTTGGGCCTTAATCTACTTAATTTTATAGGAACCTTATAAGAAACGGAGTTAAGACTTATCAGGTCGTAGTGACTTAATTCTTTGAGTCCATAAGACTATGTTCACATGTCATCTTGATTAGTCTAAGTAGAACATTTAACAACACATGCATGATTCTTTCAGACCATGGCTTATCTTGGACAAACACTCTACATGTAGCTCTTCATGGATGAGGTAGTGAGGAGGTAGAATCTTTTGGGTTGGGTTAGCATACGAGGGTCATCTAGGCAGAACCTCTCATCTTCCTCTAGGGAAGGAAATGCGTCTCAACCTGGTCTAGTGATGTTAAGGTCTAAAGACATGATGCTATGGGGTTGCAATAATGCTTCAAAAGAGGGATAGTGTACTGGCTTAAGAGGGAAAATTCCTTATGTACATGATGCACCATGTTTATGCTTTCAAAAAAAAAGTATGAAAAAATGCAGAATCTCCAAAAGTGGACATGCCTGATTGAAAAGTAAAATGCCTACCGGAGTGTATATACAAGGATAAAAAAACTACAATAAGAGCTTCAAAGACAATTTTTTGTAAGCATGCAACGGATGATTTGGCTACACTGGTCATGCATCCAAGTTAGGTAGCTACATTGGTTACCGTCCATTATTTTCTCAATCCCCTCTTCTTGAGCTGGTTGTACTTGAACTTAGAAGGGAATATCTTTGCTCCTCAAGGAAAGAGTTGCAAGACGGGGGAACTAGAGTTACCTTGTTGAGGGAGGCTATTTCTTTGCTACTTCTGAGATGGGGAGCAATACCTCACTTACACCGTACAAGTAAAGATTCATAATCATAAGAATTGGTGTATGTAGACTTGTTCTGACCTGACTCTTGAGCAGACCTGAATAGGAGTCCTGTGGAACTTAGAGGTTGTTAGGTTTTAAATCTATTTCCCATTAAGCTTCCGACACACTAATAATTCAAAGGTCCGACAGAGCTCCAAACTACAATTTTATGAAGATAAGTTTAATACTCAATATTGTCCTAATTTCTTTATTTTCCCTTTCTTTTTCTTTTTCTTTTCACTTATTCTTTCAAATAAGTGTTTGCTAAGGGACTAGCAAAGGTAAAGCATAAGGGATGATAAATCTGTGATTCATCATCTTTATTAATTTATTTTAGCTTAAAATCCCTTATAAAACACCTGTATATAACACTAACTTCATATTTTTACTAACTTGCATTTGTGTGTAAATATTGTACACTTATTACCATTTTTAACCTAAAGTAAATAAAGAAATAAAGAAAGAAAAAATAAAGAAAAAGAAGAAGATTGTATATATGTAATAGATACAGGCTGACCCGAACCCCGAGAGAAGGTCAATACTTGACCTGATCGACCGGGAATAAAGTAGGGGGAGATATGGTCCTCAATCAGAAAATCCAAAAAAAATGTGTGTTGTGTATATTTGTATACTTCACTATTTTATTTGTACATTAATTGAACTCAAACAAAATAATTTTCAAAACAAAAGTTGTAAATAAAAATGTCTTCTAATTAATAAAAATATTTGTACAATTAAATCTTGTATATAATAAAAGTAACCACATCCGGAAAAAGCCACTAAGAAATAATTGAAAGATCAATTCCAACTCCATATGAACTCAATTTGAACCAAACTCACTTCCGTTGTATTCTAAATTAAATTGTCTTTAAAATGGCTGCGATTTCATAATTTTTGGAGTTACGGGTGAAAAGTCGATTTTCTAGAATGGTTTGTATATATTGTATTTGTAGATATTTGTAAATTTTTTCACTATTTATTTAAAAAAATAAAAAAATACTTTTAAAATAAAAAAATTAATTTTCTTAGTTACCCTTGTATATAATGTCATATATGTATATAGCATATGTTTATATTTAATTTTCTTAACTAACTTCTACAAATTAATAAAAAAATTAACTTTTAATTTCACAATAAATAAAGTGACGAAAATTAAAAAAAATTAATTTTTCTACATTTTTTGACACTTATCTGGTCATCTTTATCTCATTTCAATTTTATCTCTTATCTTTATCCAAAAAGTCAAAAATTCAAATTTCAACTCCATTATCTTTTCTATTTATATGGATCCTTCTCCCTCATTCCAACTTAATAAATCTTTTGTGAGAGGAGCCTGATCACTGAGAGTCTTCTTGTCACAGAAGGGTGCCTAGCCTCCGAGCCGTCCAGTGACAGCGCGTCAGCCTTCGTCGAAGTGATCAAGGTTTTTTCGCTTCTAAGGTGAGATCCACATTTTCTCTTATTTTTATCCTAGGTTAATCATAGTTTAATACTCTCACATTTTTCGTTGCCGTTTTTCTATCTAGATATTAAAATCCATCACATTTCGATTCTCCATCGATCTCGAGTTTTCATCTCATTTTCTCGATCTCTCTGCGTTCACGTTCTATCCTCTACGATCTCTAAACTCCGGCCGCGCACGGTGGCCGGAGACTCAGATTTGATTCTTCCATTTTTTGCCAGATCCCCATTTGCATCTTCCATTTTGATTTGGGATCGAGTCATCATGCTCGTGCCCTAATTTCTTGATAAATAAAAGTTATATAAAAAACAAAAAAAATCATTTGTTTTCTTTCTCTCTAACATTTGTTTTGCAGGATTATCTCAATAATAAAAAAGAAAAAAAGAAAACATTTCTAGTTTCTGTTTTTAAATTTTATATTTCGGATTTACAAAAAAAAATAAAAAATATAAAAAATATTTTGCTATTGTCTACATTTCAAAAAAAATCGAAGCCGCAGAAGTGGCCGTCGTCCATCCGCCTGTAGCAAAGAACTACCCACCGCCATCGCCGCTGTGCTATGCCACCTCTGCCCTACCGACGACTGCACAGCAGCGCGGCACCGCCGCGACTCCTGCGGCCCGACGCGCCACTGCGGCCCCTCTGCGTGTGTCGCTCGCGCCCCAGCGCATCCAACGACACCGCCACCACGTGCCATGAAGCCCACCGCCAGATTCGTCTTCCGCTGCAACCGATAATGCCACTACAGTAGGCACCGCATGTGAGCGGACCATCTCCACCTCAACGCCAAGCGTGCCTCAAGTGTGTAGACCTCCTGAAGCTTCAACGTCGCGTGATACCAGCCGCTTTTCCAGACTGGAACCGCCACAATCGCCGCCTCCACCATGCGAGGACGCGCACCCAGCACACTAAAGCCACCGACCGCTCTCAACGCCGACCGCCAGACCACCTAGCACTGCCCCGCACGATCAGCCACGAAGCCCGTACGGCGGCGGCGGCACGATCCACTCCCATCGGCCCCCTTTTGGGTCTAACGAAGCAACAGGATCAAACTAGGAACCCTAAGGGGTTTGGAATATAATATTGGAAAGAATACAAGAGCACCTTTGGGACTTTCACGTGTTACAAAAACACCCCTGCCAGAACAACATTTTGTTAGCACGAGCTTCGAGGATCAATAATTAATGATATGACGGGTCGTTGCTATCCCCAAAAATCCCATGACAAACAAATTTTTTTGCTACTTATTTACCTGTATAGTGTATAGGATCGAACTCAAGGAGGCTACAATTCCCGAGGGTTATTCAATTAATCGATAAAAAATCAATTAAAAGAAAAAACCTCAAAGGCAAACTATCCTTGATTTTTGTGAATTTTTTCTCTTTTTAATTTTTATTTTTTTATTTCTATTTTTTTATTTTCTAATTTTAAAAATTTTAATGATTTTATTTTTCATTTTTTTATTCTCAAATCAAGAATAATATGCACAAAATAAGAACTACGCACACCAAACTCTTTTTTGTATTTTTAATTATACCAAAAATGCTCAAAAAATCAAGAGAAAATATTTTTAGGTTTTAAAGATTTTGAAATATTTTTGGGAATTCTTGTGGAATTTTCAGATGTTTTTTTCTAAAAATCTACTAGTGACAAAATGAGAAACATTACACAACCTGGAGTAATTAGCAATTTAAAAATATTTTAAGTGCCCAAAACTCCTGGCAATTATTTTTATGATAAAATAGGGACAATTATCTACAAATAGAGATTGAAATTGTGATTTTAGGATTTTTGTAGATTTTTTATGATTTTTATATGATTTTTAGTATTGTTAATTTTTTTAGGTTTTATAAATAGTTAATGCACGAAATTTGGAATTAAATTAAAAGACAATTAAGTAAAACTACTCTAATATTTTTGGATTTTTTGGAACAATATTCAATTTTTTTATGAATTTTAGAATTTTAGGAAGAGAAAAAGACATTATTTTTTTAAAATAATATTAAATGATGAAAAAATGTAATGAAAAATTTATGCCAAAAAAATAAGCTCATTAGGAGCATAGCATGATTTTTGAGAATTTTTTTGACCAAAGAAAATATTTATCTCAATAAAGAGAACTAGCAAAATAATGTCTAGAAATTAAGGTCTAAACTACAAATATTCAATGTCTGTTCATCAAATAATAACAGAAGTTATTTTGCAGGAGAAAAATGTAAATTACCTAATCAAAAGTATGCAAAGGACGTGCTGTCCTAGCATGGGCGTTTTTGTAATATGTGAAAGTTCCAAGGGTGCTCTTGTAATTTTGCTAATATTATATTCCAAACCCCTTAGGGTTCCTTGTTTGAACCGGTTGCTTCGTTAGACCCAAAAGGGGGACTAATGGGAGTGGATCGGGCCACCGTCGTCGGGTAGGCTTTGCGGCTGATCGCGTGGGGCGGTGCTAGGAGGTCTGGTAGTCGGCTTGAGAGCGGTCGGCAACTTTGGTGTGATGGGCGTGCGACCACGCATGGTGGATGCGGTGTTTGCAGCGGTTCCAGTCTGGAGAAGCTGTTGGTATCGTGCGACGTTAAAGCGTCAGGAGGTCTACGCGCTGGAGGCACGCTTGGCATCGCGGTGGAGATGGACCGCATACACGTGACGCCTGCTAGAGCGGCGTTGGTGATTACAGTGGAAGACGGATCTAGCGGCGGGCTTCGTGGCATGTGGTGGCGACGCTGTTGGATGCGCTGCGATGCGGGAAGCACATGCGGAGGGGTCGTAGCGACGCGTCAAGCTGCGAGTGTCGCGACGGTGCCATGCTGGTGTGTGTTAGCCAGTGGGGCAGAGGTGGCGGAGCACCGGGGCGGCGACGTCCGGCGGTTATCCGCTACAGGCGGATGGACGGCGGTTGCTTCTGCGGCTATGAATTTTTTTATTTTTTATTTGAAATGTAAACAATAGTAGAATAATTTTTTTATTTTTTTATTTTTTGTAAATCCAAAATAGAGAATTTAAAAATAGGAAATAGAAATGTTATCTTTTCTTTTTCTTAGATGATCCTGCAAAACAAATGTTAGAGAGAAAGAAAACAAATAATTTCTTTGTTTTTATGTAATTTTCATTTATCAATAAATTAGGACGCGAGCATGATGACTCGGTCCCAAATCAAAACGGAAAATG
Source organism: Ottelia alismoides (assembly GCA_037367405.1). Classification (NCBI taxonomy): domain Eukaryota; kingdom Viridiplantae; phylum Streptophyta; class Magnoliopsida; order Alismatales; family Hydrocharitaceae; genus Ottelia; species Ottelia alismoides. The sequence goes on along the minus strand of JAZKJV010000720.1, from coordinate 1,262,715 downwards.
CGAATGAGGATTTGACGAAAAATGGAAGAATCGAATCCCATTCTCCGGCCATGATGCGCGACTGGAGTTGAGAGATCGTGGAGGATAGAACGTGAACGTAGAGAGATCGTGAATATGAGACGAAAACTCGAGATCGATGGCGAATCGAAACCTGATGGATTTTAATATATCTATAGAAAAATGAAAATGAAAAAAAAATGCGAAAATATTGAACTACGATTAACCTAGGATAAAATTAAGAGACATTGTGGATCTCACCTTAGGAGCGAAAAGACCTTGATCACCTCGACGAAGTCCGACGCGCTGTCACCGGATGGCTCGGAGGCTAGGCACCCTTCTGCAATAAGAGGACTCTCGAAGATCGGGCTCCTCTCACCAAAGATTAATAAAGTTAAAATGATGGAGAAGGAGCCATATAAATAGAAAAGATAATGGAGTTTGAATTTTGAATTTTATTTTGAATTTTTGGATGAAGATAAGAGATAAGAGAGAAAAACAAATGAGATAAAGATAAAAAGAGATAAAAAATATTTATAAAAATTAATTATTTTTTTATTTTCATCTCTTTATTTATTTGAAAAATAAATGTTAAAATTTTTTATCTTTTTGTGGTAGTTAGTTAGGAAAATTAAATATATACATATGGTATATACATATATGACATTATATACATGGGTAAATGAGCAAATTAGTTTTTTTAATTATTTTTTATTTTAAATAATTAGAAAAAATATTTAAAAATATATACAAATACAATATATACAAAATAAATGGGAAAATTGTACAAACCACCCCAGAAAACCAACTTTTTACCTCGTAACTCAAAAAATTATGAAATCACAACCATTTTAAAGATAATTTAATTTAAAATACAATGGAAGTGAGATTGGTTCAATTTGAGTTCATATGGAGCCCTAATTGTTTTTTCAATTATTGCTTAGTGGCTTTCTCCAAATGTGGTTACTTTTATTATATACATGATTTGATTGTGCAATTATTTTTATTAATTAGACACATTTTTATTTACAACTTTTGTTTTGAAATTTAATTGATTTGAGGTCAACTTATGTACAAATAAAATAGTGTAGTATACAAATATACACATTGCACATTTTTTTTGTATTTTTTGATTAAGGACCCTATCTCCTTCTATGTTATTCCTGGTCGGTCAGGTCAACTCTTGACCTTCTCTCGGTGTTCGGGTCGGCCTGTATCTATTACATATATGCAGTCTTCTTTTTTATTTTCTTTTATTTATTTTTCATTTATTTATTTATTTGTTTTAGGTTAAAATGGTAAGAAGTGTACAGTATTTACACACAAATGTAAGTTATTAAGAATATGGAGTTAGTGTTATATACTGGTGTTTTATAAAGAATTTTAAGCTAAAATAAATGAATAAAGATGACGAATCATAGATTCATCATCCCTCTATGCTTTACCTTTGCTAGGCCCTTAGCAAACACTTATTTGAAAGAATAAGTGAAGAAAAATGAAAAATAAAGGGAAAATAAAGATATTAGGACAATATTGAGTATTAAACTTATCTTCATAAAATTGTAGTTTGGACCTCTCTCAGACCTTTGGATTATTAGTGTGTCGGAACCTTAATGGGTGATGGGTTTAAAACCTAACAGCCTCTATGTTCCATAGGACTCCTATTCAGGTCACCTCAACAGTCAGGTCAGAACAAGTCTACATACACAAATTCTTGTGACTATGAATCTTAACTTGTACGATGTAAGTGAGATATAGCTCCCCATCTCAAAAGTAGCAAAGAAACAACCTCCCTCAATAAGGTAACTCAAGTTCCCTGGTCTAGCAACTCTTTCCTTGAGGAGCGGAGATATTCCCTTCTAAGTTCAAGTATAACCAGCTAAAGAAGAGAGGATGGAGAAAAGAATGGACGGTAACCAGTGTAGCTACCTATCCTTGGATGCATGACCAGTGTAGCCATGTCATCCGCTGCAAGCTTCCAAAAATTTGTCTTTGAAGCTCTTATTGATTTTTTTTATTTTTTATCCTTGTATAAATACTTCGGCATGCATTTTACTTTTCAATCAGGTCTGTCCACTTTTGGAGATTCTGCATTTTTCCATACTTTTTTTTGAATGCATATTCAAGGTGCAACATGTTGATAAACGCGAAATTGAGCGGTCGTATTGATTCACAAGGCGAATCAACAGTCGATGTCTTGACCACTACAAAATCCCGTATTTAATCAATAATGAACCCACAGTCAAATATCAAACAATGACAGACAAATGTGGAGTCAAATTTATTTTTAACTCTATATAAAAGGTGTATAGATGCAAGTGCGTAGAGAGTTCGAACACAGGGAGCAAGGTAGGATAGATCAACAATTGTGCCAAAATGATGTGATTGTATGTCTACAAAATACAATGCAAATGTTTTTGTGGATTTTGAATTTTTTGATTTTTTTTATTTATTTAATTTTTAATTTTGTATTTTGATTTTTAATTTTTTGATTTTATTATATCTTTTTATATTATATATATTTTTTATTTTCTTTTTCAATATTGGAATATATATATTATATAAGAAAAGTGAGGGAAAGATATTTATAAAACTAAGGGAAAATGCTCAAAAATTACAAAATAAACTGTTTTTGATCTTTTTAAGATTTGTTTACTGTTTTTGTGATTTTTGGGGGTTTTTCTAAATATTTTTGGTATTTTTAAAAGTGAAAGTATAAGAAAACAGTGAATTAAATACTGGCCGAAATTAAAATGGGAAGGAAAAATATCAAACAGTATCAAAATTTTCCCAAATTAATTTTACAATAAAGACAATAAAATAGGGAACCTACAGGACCTGAGTTTGTATTTTTTAGATTTTTCCAGAATTTTTTAGTTTTTTTGGAAGTTTTTGGGTATTTTCTAATTTTTAAGGTTTTGGTTTTGAAATTTTTAGTGGGTTTTGGAATGACACTAGAATAGACTAAAATACACAATAGGTAATTTTTTTGGAATTTTTCTAGGTGTTTGATATTTTTTTGGTATTTTCTAATGCAAACAGTAGCTAAAATGCAAGTTTTTGATTTTTAATAAATATTAAAATGCAATAAAAAAGAAAAGCAAAATTATGACGTGGATCAACAAATTAACAGGAGCTTAATATGATTTTTGTGGAATTTTTGGGGTATTAGAAATGCATAAAATAAATAGGGAAAGCAAGCAAAAATATATGGTCTGGCAGGGGTATAATTGTAATTATGCAAAATATCCAAGGCACGCATGCAAATTTCCCACAAAATATACACTGAATAAAATAGTTAATGGACCATTCAGAAATGCACAAACTCGCAGGGATATGCCCGCAAAAACACCAAGTTCACGTGCATTGCACGCGCACCTGGCAGGGGGCAAAATGGTAATATGTGAAAAGAGGAAGGACTATATTGCAAAATGTCCACAATATTATAACTATTGACGAAAGTTTAGGTCCTAAACATTAATAAGACAAAGCTTCAGGGTTTGCCTTGCAAAATCACCAAGTCACGTGCGTGAGAGCACGTGACTGGTAGGGGGCAAAAAGAAATACCACAAAACCCAAAGGGCTAAACGCAAAATGCACAACAGTTTTTAACAACAGATGAAAGCTTAAGTATTTAATATAAAATACAAAAAGGACAAGGGTGTCATGCGTAAAATACCCTCAGCTGGGGCGATCCAACGGCTCCTGATGCGTCACTAATGCATGTGGCGTGCCCTGGGTATCCGATACCCCTTCGCAGCCTGCGGCCCAGATCAAAAGATGGTTGAAGATCGGACGGCTGGGGCCTTGCAAGATCTGACGGCTGCTGCTCTATCTGGGGGTCCTTGATGATCCAACGGCGGAGACACACGTTGGATGAACAGGGAAGAAGGTCCGTCGTGGCGACCTTCCTCCTGTGATTGCGCTCCTCTCCAGCGGTCCGATGTGCTTCAAAATGGTCCCCGAAGTTCCTGATAAGGTCCTCTACGCGCTGGTGGCTCAAGAAATCTCCGGTGGTGACCGGAGGGCTCGCGTGAGGTCGCCGGAGCCAAGACGCTCTAGGAACCTCTCCGCCACCTCCAAAATTAGCTTCCAGGTGGGAAATACGGCTGCAGACCTGCAGGAAAGTAGTGAAGGCGTCGGGGGCAAATTGCCCCGACCCCGCGGTGGTGTGAAAGTTGGCGTGAACGTCGTGGTGGAGGCTCACCGGAGGTGCGCTTCGGTGGAGGTTTCGATGATGGGATGCGATCGACGAAAGTAGGAAATGAAGGTGGCTGCGAGAAGCTACGACTACGGGGAATAAAAGGATGAAAGAAAACGAGAGGGAAACACACCTCAAGGAACCAGGCCCGAGGTTGAAGTACCTCGATGGTGGGGTGTCGTCGGAGGTGGAGGAACGCCCAGATCCACGTCATATCTCCGCCTTGGATGGCTCAAATCAGAGCTGTCACCTCCGACGATCTATGGAGCAAGGAAGAGGAGGAAACATGACAAAAAGTGGGGTTCAAAAATCGAATCTAAGGTCGGGGGTGACATATAAGGAGTTTGACTATGTGACTGAGGTGCTCCAAAGACCGAGGCGTATCGTCGATTCAACGACTCGAGAGTCGAAAATAAACCAAGGGCGTGTGTGTTTGATGATCGAGGATCAATGGTGCAGAAGGCATCGACACCAAAGGATGAAAGATATGGCCTCGATAAATCCACAAAAACGGGTCAAAAATGAGACTGACAGAGGCTACATGACCTAGGGCAGACAGCTTACCGAGGTCAACTGTGACTGCCACCTGGTTGGTCCACGTGGACCAACCAGGAAAAAGGTTCTAAAAAAGATTTAAAAATAACTTTAAAAATAGTAAATGATATTATTATTTTTAGGTTATTAAATAGAAAATGTTTGTAATTTTATAAAGTATTTTATTGTGATTTTTAATTATTTTTAGGAAGTATATTTTTACAAGTTGCTTTTTTTACCCTTTATATGTATATTACATATATATTTTATTGATTTATTTTTATTTTGTGATTTTAATTTCTTTATTTTTATTTATTATTTTATAAAATTATAAAATATTTTTATACTCTTAATTATATTTTTATTTTAATTTTCTGATGTACTTTGTATATCTAATAAAATAGAAGTACACAATATACAGGTATAGGTATAATACCTATGTATTTTATATACATGTATTTTATTTTGCATTTCTTTTATGTTTTTAATCTGATTTTAATGCACAAATATATTATAAATAATATTTACAAAATTATAAAAATATAAAATTATAAAAATAATGAACAAATAATAAATTGAATATTTTAAGCTGTACAAGTATACAATGCGGGTCCAAAACTCAACTTTCAAACCGTAGCTCCGCTAAATGCGAAACCACCATCATTAAATAGCTTATTTTATTCTATATACAATTAAGGGTGAGTTTGCTGCATTTGGAGTTTCCATTTGTGAGATACGGGTCTGGGAAGTTGGGATTCTGGATTTTTAATCATACCATAATGTTTTATCTGTACATTATTTTTCTAGTGAAATCAATTTCGTATTTTTCTTTATTTAAATATCTACAACATTCATGTACAAAGTTTCTTTATTTGATGTATAAAAAGTGAAACCAAAAATAGGTCCCAAAATGAATAAAGAGTGAATGCAAAACAATGTATTCTGGCCCTTATCTCCCCCTACTTTATTCCTGGTTGACCTATTCATCAAGATGCCTAGGTCTCAGGGTTTCGGGTCATAAAATATTTACAATATTTTATTCTTTTTCTTTTCTTTTATTTATTCTATAATTTTGGCTTTAATTAAGTATTTTATACACTATGCACATGCATAAATGCTAATATGCTCTAATTAAGGGTATTCACACGCATTTGCTAGGGCTTTTGAGGCCAAAATGATAGAATAAAGATGAAATGCGGATTCACACATGTACATAAGGAGTTTTTCCTCTTGAGCCAGTAGACTATCCCTCTTTTGAAGCATTATTGCAACCCCACAACATCATGACTTTAGACCTCAACATCGCTAGACCAGGTTGAGATGCACTTCCTTCCCTAGAGGAAGACGGGAGGTTCCGCCTAGATGTACTACCCTCGTATGCTACCCCAAGACAAAAGATTCTGCGTCCTCACTACCTCATCCATGAAGATCTACGTGTAGAGTGCTTGTCCAAGATAAGCCACAATCTGAAAGAATCATGCATATGTTGTTAAATGTTCTACTTAGACTAATCAAGATGACATGTGAACATAGTCTTATGGACTGAAAGAATTAAGTCACTAGGACCTGAAAAGTCTTAACTCCATTTCCTATATGGTTCCTCTGAAATTAAGTCGATTAAGGTCCAACTAAGCTCCATTCTTCAATTTTATTCCAGACTTAGTTTAAATGTCAAATTATCCTGAAAAATGCACATGCAAATGCAAGATAATATGTACAATGCAAAGAAAGCAACTTTTTTTTGAAAAAATGATGCACATGTGAAAAGAACCCTTTTATTTAAAACAATTTTCTATCTTTGAACCTTTTATGGATTTTTTTGGAGAAAAATGCAGATGTAAAGGAAAGGATTTTTTTATTTATGCAAGTTTTTATATATTTTTGGTTTTGTAGTTTTTTTTTCAAAAAGGAAAAAAAGGTTAGTAAAATATATACAAGTATATAAAAGTTTTTTTTGTTTTTTGTTTTTTCTTCTTCTTTTTTTTTGTTGTTGTTTTTTTGTTTTTTTGTGTTTTTGTTTTTTTGTGTTTTGTTTTTTTGTGATTTTGTTTTTTTTGTTTTTTTGTTATTTGTTTTTTTGTTTTTTTTTGTTTTTTTGATTTTTTTACACATGTGGATTTTACAAAATTATATACATATCCCCCCAAATAAACATATTTAAAACTACGAGTTATGTCTAAAATATATATACTATATATACGACACCCCCCTATACATAGCTTAAACTATGTCCTCATAGTGATCAAAGAGCGACAAAGGAAGACATAACTCGTGCTAAGTGTAGAAAAGTGAAAAGACTTCTATGCTACAATGACTCAAAGAAAAGATAAAAATAAGAGAAGTCGGTGATCCCCCCTATACTTAGGATCAAGTAATCTTAAGTATAGTGGATTGTACAAAAGGGGAAAACCGATGGAGAGAATGTACATACTCAAAAAATAAAAAGACACGATATGAACAACATCACCCCCTATACTTAGGGTAGAGTATCCCTAAGTATAGTCAACAACAAGAGTGATTAATAGGACGAATATGAACAACGTAAATCCTTCACCCCCCATACTTAGGATAAAGCACATCCTAAGTATAGCATATACACATACGGAAAATGGGTGAATGATAAAACGGAAGAAGAAAGAATGAAACAAAGGATATAGAAGAGGAGTGGATGTACAAAGGTCAAGAAGGTCGAAAATGAACCTTCTTGTGGGACCGCTGAGGTATGGATTTGACAAGGTGTAGGTCGATATTGGGGTTATCATTAGATATGAACTGATTAAGATCAACCGAGAATGTATCTTCAGCGGTTTCAGATTGTGCAGGCCTAAACCGATTAATGGAAGTAGTATGGTCCTGTCTAACATGGGAAGTCTCATAAATATCAAAGTAAAAAGGCTCGAATTCTTTATCTGAAAAAGTAGTATCAATTTCAGCCTGGCGAGCCTCTACTGGATCATCATCTTTATCAAAATGCCCAAATTCCTTTATAAAAGAAATCAAATCAAATTTGGCTTGAGCGGTCTCATCTGAATCAGGGTGAATAGGAACAGACTCATAAGTGAAAGTAGTCGAATCATGTCCGTCCTGTCTAGTATCAGAGTCTGCCTTCCGCTCTAGGGTGTCTATCGTGTAAATTCCACGGATGTCATCAATGCATTTCCACATACCAGAAGGGGGATCTCCAAGGTCTATGCTTTCCGAGTCTTCCTCCTTGAAGAGGAATTCTTGGGTTTTATTATCATCCAACATATAACAAGAATCTCTAATATTATCATCGAGTTCAAATTCCTTGGGGTTGGCTAACACAGGCAGGCTCTCATGGGATGCACGTCTTTGTTTAGTAATGGGTGTAGTGATCAGCACATCGCTCCCTGTATCAGAACAGAAGCTAATCTCTCCTGAACCATAATAGATAACGACTCCCGCATAGGCGAGAAAATGTTGTCCCAAGATGATTGGAGGGTGCTCCATAGGGGTGGAGGTCTCCATGGGCAATACAACAAAATCCGAAGTGAATTTCATGCCCTTAATAAGAATGACAACATTTTCTACAATACCTTTGGCCTCTTGATGGATCCATCAGCAAATTGAACTATCATCCTGGTTTTCTTGAGAGGCCCAAGATGAAGAGACTGTACCATAGAGAAGGGTATTATATTGATTGAAGAACCACCGTCAATGAGAGTGTTATCACAAGAATGTTCAAGGATGGAGCAGCTCACAAGAGGTATGGTAGTGTTCCCTTTCTTAAAATGTGGATGGTGAGAGATGGTGTAGGCAGTGACCATGGTCATGATATGACGCTCAGATCTTCTCCTTCGCTTTCTCTTCTTTTGTTTAGGATTAGATAAATCTGTCATGGCCTGTTGAAGTGGGGCTTTAATGATCTTGTGAGTGGTTGCCATCACTTCAGGTTCAGTCAACATTTTTTGAATTTTTAGTCCTCCTCCATAAAAGGGAGGAGGTCGGAATCAGCATTTACACGAGGATTTCCAAGAGCAGACTGTATAATGGAATCCTCGGGGTCAAGGTCGGGACATGATGTGAATAGATGTATGGGTAAATGATCGGTCATTTGGGTCCTCTCCTCACAAAATGAATCAATAATGTGTCTCCCGAAATCTTTTTGGATTTTTGAAATTTTCTCATTTTTTGTATTTTGGGTGATTGCAAGCTCTCATGATTATCCTCAAGTGATTCCATATCCTCAAATAGTGGAGCAGTGTTTTCGCTCTCATTTATGTTAAATAGATTGGAAATCCTTGAATTCATATGCACCATCATCTTGTTCAAAGTCTCAAGTGTGGAAATCATGAAAGGTGACTCCAAAATCCCAGGATTGGGTAGGTTAAATGACGGTGGGTGAGAATCAGAGTCCGTCTCCTGAAATAATGGGTTAGGTGGACATGCAAAAAAATTGGGAGGAAAGTCCTCCTGGAAAAAGGAAGGTGGATCGTCTGGAGAGTGTGAGAAGTCCGCAAAGATCGGATTAAAACAACTCCATTCGGTCATCTCCGAAACAAAAGATGGGATCGAGAAGCACAGGGGTCAAGTCAAAAGATATGGAGAAAAATGTGGAAATGCACAGAAGGATCGAGTATGCACACAAGTAATCAAACACAATACAAACCCCCAGTTCACCAACTCAACTCAATGTGAAGATCGTGAAGGTTCGGTCAATTATCTTGTCAATTTTAGAGTTTGGTGAGAATACAATCTGTCAGAGCGGTTTGAGCGATCTTTTAGGAACCCAATGCTCTCAGGATACTGGCCTAATCTCAACGTTAGATCTTTCGTAGCCAGTATGAATTGCAGATCATTTACCGGCTACCCGGTCAATTCAAGTTTTATAGACGTCACGGGCCGCTTTACTGGCTATCAGAGAGATCCTCACAAGAGAACGACTAA